>CM061747.1:73158814-74638813 GCA_030979885.1 Lolium multiflorum
AATTGGTATCAGAGCAAGGTCTCTCATTCTTAGGCTTCACCGCCTTGAGAGTAAAGATGTCGGCTAGAGGATTAGTGCACGATAACACTCTTATATTAGATGGCACAAATTATGATGTTTGGAAAATTTGCATGCTTAGTCATTTTCGGGACATTGACCCTCATATGGAGAAAATTGTAGATATAGGTTTTTCTCCTCCTATGGATTCACAAAATCTATCGTTAGAGGATGAGAAAAATTTATATCTCAATTCTCAAGCTTCTTATGTTCTTATGAATGCTTTGAGAGATGTAGGTCTTTTTCCATACTTGCCTTTTTGGAGCGCTCATGAGTTATGGACAAAGATTCAAGATAAATATGATGTGTCCAATATTATTAAGGATGATTGTATTGCTTCCACTTCCGGCCGTGATGAGGTCTCATCTTCTTCCACTTCACCCAAGTGTGGTAAGACACAAGGTAATGATATGGTGAGTGGTGGTGAAAATTGCAATGTTGATATTGAGCTTACTATTGATGATTCTTCATCTCTATCTCATTGTAATGCTTCATCTACGGACTCAAACACATCTAGCACTAGAAATGTTTTACATGCTTGTGTTGATAGTCTTTGCATATCATGTGTAAGTTGCTTGAATAAATCTAATGATGATATGCTTGCATTGTCTTGTGGCCATGATAAAAATGCTTCTATTTCCTCTAGTTGTTGTGTGTCTAACAATGTAGAGGAAACCAAAGATTCTATTGGTCAAGACAAGATCTTGAAAGGAGCCTCAAGTAACTCCTCCTCTTTATCTCACGGTCCTCATATATGCCTTATGGCCAAGGGTTCCACGGTACCTCCTACCATGGAACCTAATATGTCTCGTGGTGATAAGGATGAGGATGAATATGAAGAAGAGGATTGGGTTGTCTCTCTACGCGATAAGGGTAAGAGCGTATTCAAGGTTATTTGCAAAGATAAAATTGCTAGCACTCACTTCTTTGAAATCTTGACTACCGCCATTGAGAGCCAAAAACTTATTTGGATGCATGAGAACACCATTGATAAAAAGGGTGCTCTTGAACGAGAGTATGCCGATGATGTCGCATCATTAAAGAATGAACTTGAAGAAGAACAAACCATCAAGGAAGCTCTTGAGGAGACCTTTGCTCTAGAATTGTCTAGAGAAAAGGAAAACCATGATAGAGCTCTTGAGATGGCAAATGAACTAAAGCTAAAAAATGATAAGCTTGTGTTTGTTAATGCTAAACTCCTTGAGGATTTTGAGCAACTCAAAAAGGGCTCAAGGGTCATTGAGAGTGCGCTCACCAAACTCACCGAGTCGCATGAGCAACTTAAAGCTTCTTATCTAAAAGTGCATGCCAACTTGCCTTCTCCTATTGCTATTGATAATGATGTTTGTGCTACTAACTCTACTTCTTGTGAAGCATCTACCTTGAAGGAGAATGTTGAGCTAAGGGCTCAACTTGATTTGCTAACTAGCAATTATGGGAAATTGGAAGAAAATCATGGAAAGCTTTCTAGCTCCCATGAGGATCTTCTAGCCTCTCATGATAGGCTAAAGTTAGCTCATGAGGCTATCATATCAAAGGAAACACCTTGTGAGCCTCATGTGGATACTAGCACTACTACTCAAAATGCTATATTACCATGTGCTAGTCCTAGTAATTCATCCACTCATAATATTGCTAAATCTTGTGATGAATTATCTTCCTTGCCTTGTTGCTCTAACAATGAAGATTCTACTTCCTCTAGTACTTGTGTTGTTACTAACCATGTAGAGGAAATCAAAGAGCTCAAGGCCCAAGTCACTTCTTTGAAGAATGACTTGGTAAAGAGTCATGAAGGGAAATGCAAACTTGACACGATGTTAAGTGTGCAACAATCCCCCAATGACAAGAGTGGACTTGGATTCAAATCCAACAACAAGAACAAGTCCAAGAACAACAACAAGAAGAAGGGCCAAGTACAAGTCAAAGACCCGGCCAAGATTGTTTGCTTCAAGTGCAAAATTGAAGGGCACCATGTTAGATCTTGCCCTTTGAAGAAGAAGCAAAAAGGGAAGCGGCCTCAAGCTCAAACTCATATTCAACCTCAAGTTGAAGAAATGTCACTTCCCAAGAAGAATCAAGCCAATGCTCCCATTGTGGAGAAATCTAGTGAGAAGAAGGAGAAGAAAAGAACTTGCTACATATGCCGCGAGAAGGGCCACATCTCCTCCTTTTGCACTATTGGTACCTCATCCAACTCTATCACCGTTGATGATGTTTATTCTCTTCGTAAGGATGAGGGTGGCAATGTGTTTGCCAAATTTGTTGGTGCTCAAAGTGGTGTCAAGAAAAGAACCATTTGGGTTGCCAAGCCTATTGTGACTAACCTCTTAGGACCCAACTTAGTTGGGGACCAACAATCCAAAACTTGATCAATAGGTGCTTGTTGGAGGGCATTGGAGACTTGGCTACATCATGAAGAATTAAGGGATCTTCATCATTTATATTATCTCAAGCCAAGTCTTTTGGTTATCTTACTTCTATCATACACCCAATGTTCCTCCTTGCGGTAACATGTGCTCAACTCATTTATATTGAAAGTTACTCGCCCCTTTGCATGTGTTAGTTTTGTTCCTAACATGTGTTTGTATATGTTGTGCATCCTACTTGTTTTTCTTGAGAAATCAAGTCTATGTATGTTAGGTTGCACACCATGTATTTGTGCTTGTGTTGGAGCCTCTTTGCATCTTGTTGTATCTTATATGGCTCTTATGAGAGATTAATGGACTATAACATTTTGGGGGAGTGATATGCCTTTAGGAATTTCACAATCCTAACAATGTGTGTACATGAGGAATATCACTTAGAATTGATATTGCAAGATTATCTAGTCTCTATGTGGTATGTCATCTTCATGAGAAATTCAAATTCTAATGTCCATTAATATCTCTAGTTGGATCTTATTTGCCTCTTGTGAAAATAAATTCCTTATCACATTATGGGGGAGTAATAAGCTTTGTGCATATTACAAGCCTAGGAAATGTGAACATTTGAGGTTGTGTCACATAGAATTGATATTGTAAATTGTCTCTCATATGTGACATGTTTTCTCAAACAAGTTCCAATTTGCTTAAATGGCTTCATTGCTAATATCTTTGTGGATCTTATTTGTGAAAGTTTTTCTTGGCATGGTTTTTCACAATGTGTCCCTCAATACATTTTTGTAAAACCATGTGCTTCAAGTCATACTATTAATTGCTTTGCATGTTGGTATGAATGCTATTAATTGCTTTGCATGTTGGTATGAATACTATTAATTGCTTTGCATGTTGGTATGAATACTATTAATTGCTTTGCATGTTGGTATGACTAATTGAAGCTATCAAGAAACTCTCTTTGCATGTTGGTTAACTCTTATCTTTTACCATATGCTTTATTTGGTGTAAAAATGATCTTACATATACTTACAAAATACCACCGGAAAATATTTCCTAATACCTCTTGTCCTAGGACAATTGGCAATCTACCATATTTTTCTCGTTTTACCCCCAAACGTTTGTCAACCCGCAGAAGCAACTCAGACGGCAGGATTCCCGTTATAGTTGACCGTTCTGTCACGTGTGGGCCGTCGTGTGGGGCCGCGTCGTGTGGGCCCGTCGCGTGGGGCTGGTAGAAAGGGACCGCGTGGGACAGGACGAGAAGCGTTTGGTTGCACGTGAGCAGGAGCTGGGTTCTGTCTCTCTCGGCCCAAAATTGGCATTATTAAGTGCACCTTTTTCCCCTCTTTCTCTCTGTCCTTTTCACCAAATTAGTATAAAATCTAGAGAAGCTTGCATTTCTGACTTTCTTCAATTATTTGTGCCTTTTGGCCCTCGTTGTTTGCCCAATATGGCAGCAAATCTAGTACTCCCTCTGGTCCATATGTATGTAGTTAAATCTAGAAGCAAATCTCCAGGATAATGTACGATAAATTCACAGTCATAGTAAATCAAGAAAACTAAGTACGGCCAACAAAATATAGTAGACTAGGGATAGATAATCCCTAGATAATATGGATAGATAATAGGCTGCATACACAGCAGCCAACATAGTAACAGGTTCTTCACAGCACCATCATACTAACATAACAACAAGGGATCCCTAGCTAACAACAAAGGGATCCCAACAACAAACTAGGAGGCAGCAGCAGCACAGCAGCACACGTCCAGGACTCCGCCTACCCCATCTGGCTCTGCCTCCACTTGTTGCTCTTGCTCCCCTTGGGAGCCTTGGGCTTGAGCGGAGGCATGCGGCCGGCGGAGATCTCCACCCGCTGCAAGCTGCGGAGGTGCATGCCGAGCGCCCTGTGCTTGGCGCGGAAGGAGTGGACGTTCACCGTCGTGCCGACGTTGGGGAAGGTGTTGCTGATGTTCTCAGCATGCGTGACGAGGCAGTTGAAGTCCGTGGCGCCGAGTCTCCTGGTGCAGAAGGGGCACCTGTACACCCCCTTGGCGAAGTAGGAGATGTACTGGCCGACCTGCAGCCTCCGCAGCACTTGGCGAGTCTTGACGTCCTCCTCCTCTTCGTCGCTGCCGACGTCGCTGCCAGACATCTGATCCATATCAAACAGAAACTAGTGAATGAGTTGCAACGATGACTAACGTACATGATAACAAAGTTAAGAAAAACAGAGTCAGCCTCAGTTAGAGTGGACATGATTATATATCTACAGGGAAGGTGTTAGCGAACTAAAGCTCATGCACAACAGATTTGTACACAACAATGGTTCGCTGAACCCTCCCTGTAAAAATTTGTGCCCAACCATTCATCATAGGCAAAGAAACAGATTCTAGATCTGAACTAGATCTGAACTTGAACACATTCGAGATTATTTGCAAAATTAAACGGTTGATATCTTTTGATTAGTGCATAAAATAACTGATTGAGATCCCATGATTACTTGCATAAATTAACTGATTGAGATCCAATATTACTTGCATAAATTAACCGAACAGCCGAACCCCAAATCTTAAACGAAATCAAGAAGTGATCAAAACAAAATGGAATAAAATCGGCGCAAATATTAGCCCAATACTCATCCATCTACAGATCCATCTACACCAGCAAAAATAGGGTTCAAAAAGGAATGGGGAACAAAAAAGGAAGCAAACCGTAGTTACCTCGTTCCATGGGTCCTCCAGGGAGGTGTCGTAGGGGTTCGGGGGCGGGACGTACGGCACGGGGTCGTAGGGGTCGACCCATCCCGCCGGGATCTGACTGCCACCGGCGGCAGCAGCCTCCGATGCACCGGCGACGGCGGCGGCGGCGGCGGCGTCGTCGTCCGTAGAGGGGACGGCGCCGAAGATGGAGGCGTCGCGCTTTGAGCCCACCTCGACGATGGGATTGGCATTCTCCTTGTCCATCTCTACGGCGGAGGAAGAGGAAGAGGGAGAGGGAGAGGGTTTTTTGCTTTGGAGAAGATGATGGGACGTGAGAGAGTTGGCGATGCGTGAGCGAGTGAGAGTGACAGAGAGAGTGCGAGGAGGCGTCTATAAAGGCGAGGGGTGGTTAATGCGACCCGCGTCCTACGCGTGCACCGGTGCACGTCTGCACGTCTTGGACTTCTGCAACGCGACACGCGTCCACGATTGCACGTCTCGACTTCTCCACCGCGACCCGCGTCTACGCGTCAACAATTGCACGTGTCCTCGAGTCTAACCCTGGAAATTTAGATATACTCAGGTATACCCTCGAGTCTTATACTAGCATTTTTTGTGTGCTCAATTTTCCCCTCGAGTGCTAATACTGGCTAGTGCAATATACTCAGTTTTACCCTCAAGTGGCTGGTCAACAGAGAGTCAACAAATGGGATTAACTAGTTAAATGAGTCATTTAATGTGCAAAAAAATCCTAAAAAGAGTGGCACTTACTCATGGAGTCTTTACCACAAATTGCCACTTCTCAAATCATAGATAAATCATAGATAAATCAAGTTTTACCACAAATTGCCACTTCTCAAATCACCTAGTAGCTATGAAGGTGCATGGTTTTCCACAACAAGCCCTTCCCAAAACAGCTTCCCCCAAATCATACTTTGTCTAAATGAGGCCACAATTCTCACACTGATGTATATTGGTATTGCAAATAGTTTGAGGTAGGCCAAGATGGGTTTCATTGTACAAAACAAGCATTTTCCATTTTTTAAATCTCATATTTGAATCCCTTAGTCTATTTACTACTCAGGTGCCCTTGGTTTCTTGATAGTACTCAGTTTTGCCCTCTCTCTTCACAAATTCTCGCAGACGTGCATCATCGCCCTGATTGGTCTAGCCCATGTCACGCGGATCGTGCCCGCCGACCGTTGATCGTATGATATAGGGAACGGGCAGGATAACCCCTCTCTCTCTCTGTTGGCGGTTAATTAGCTTCCACCCTCTAAGTATGCTGAAGGGCGGTTTTCTGTATTATTTTTCACGCGCTAAAAATTATAAACTATTTTAGGCGTTACTTTTCACGCAAAAAAATGATAAACCATCAACAATTTGTTGTAGCCATTACTTTTCACGCAAAAAAAATGATAAACCATCACCGATTTGTTGTTGCCATTACTTTTCACGCAAAAAATGATAAACCATCAACAATTTGTTGTAGCCATTACTTTTCACGCAAAAAAATGATAAACCATCACCGATTTGTTGTTGCCATTACTTTTCACGCAAAAAAATGATAAACCATCAACAATTTGTTGTAGCCATTACTTTTCACGCAAAAAAAATGATAAACCATCACCGATTTGTTGTTGCCATTACTTTTCACGCAAAAAATGATAAACCATCAACAATTTGTTGTAGCCATTACTTTTCACGCAAAAAAATGATAAACCATCAACAATTTGTTGTAGCCATTACTTTTCACGCAAAAAAATATGATAAACCATCACCGATTTGTTGTTGCCATTACTTTTCACGCAAAAAAAATGATAAACCATCACCTAATTTGTTACAAAAGCTGGTTTCAGTGAGACCTAACCAAGTTTGGCATACATGATGGCATACCTATAACAACAAGGAATATCTAAAAGGGAAAGTTTCAGAAAATTTGAAATTTAGGGTGAAATGATGCCATACATGATGCTGTTTTTCGAGGTTTTGACCTGAAAATCAATTGGGTATTATAAAGGGAAATAAAAAGTTCGAAAAATGTAAAAACGAAACAATCTATCTATCTATGTATAGAAGATCAGCTGTATGAAATTTGAGGTTATTTAGAGAAGGTAGAAAAAATCACCTTGTTAGAAAAGCTGGTTTCAGCGAGACGAAACGGCATGCGCTTAAGCAAAGTGATTTTTTCGAACATCTCCAAATGACCACAAATTTTCCATACATGATGCCATACGTGTAACAACAAGGAACCCTATCTAAAAAGTGTCAAAAAAGTTTGCCCAACCGTATAGCTCTCTCAAAAAGAACCTCACCATGGCGCTAGTATAATTTTGGGATAGTTACAAACTTTCGTTACCTAACCTTCAACATGAAACTTGTTTCAAATTCATTTTGGCCTACGAGAAACAAATCCCAACTTGATTCGAGCACCACAGCCTCCAAACGATGCCGATGCCGATATCGGCATGGTCAGAACGGCTATGCTCGCCGCCACTGCTAGGTCAACGTCGGGATGCACCCTCAATCCCGTCCCCTCATTCGATCACTGACACACCAGAGATACCGCCGAGGCCAATGCCGAACGTACATGCTGATGCCAATGCCGAACATGCATGCACGCCGCTGTGGGCACGGCCACGCCGACCCGCTATGCTGGACGCCACAGACCGCCGCGAGGTCTTTCCCTTCGCCACCACACTCTCCTAGCACCCACCTATACACGCCAGAAAGGAGAGACACTAGTTTTCTCTACATTGCTCGTGTTCGTGTCCGACACGGTCAGTCAAAGTTTTGACGTAGTCTTCGATGTCGTCGACCATTTCTTCTCTTCTTTGCATGGTTAAACGCGTCTAGTTCATATCTATCTAATGCGTCTGGTCTCGCCTCATGCAGTTCATTGTGGACGTCGATCTCATCTCGGCACCCCGCATGCCACCTCCTCCGTGCCATCGCTGTAGAGCTCCATTTAAAAATCTAATCCTACCCGTGTATTGCCCCTTGTATCAGCGTCATGGTCCCACTTGTCATTCGATATACCGAAGCCCCACTCGTTCGCGTTTTGGTCAGGGATACAGCGATGCTTACGGTCAAACAAAGATGGATGGTCTGACGTGTCTTTGCGGGCTCTACGTGGCCCCACTAGTCAGAAGATAACGGTCAACCGTCGGGCAACCGGCCGTTACATCACGTGTGATGGTTTCAGACAAACGTTTGGGTAAAACTGAGGAAAAACTAAGGAGCTGGGGAAAACTGAGTACTTAATGTATACTTACAAAATACCACCGGAAAATATTTCCTAATACCTCTTGTCCTAGGACAATTGGCAATCTATTATTGGGTAGAAATTTATTGATCATATTTACATTGGCTCTTGTGTTTAAATTGTCTTATTTATTGCCATGAATGTGTTGTGCTTTGACTCCCATGTGTCTTCCTTGCATCTTATGGATCTAATTTGTCTATTCAAACTTTCTTAGCATTTTAGTAGATTTAGGTAGCGTGATGATCCTAGTTTTGTGCATTTAGTATTCATATGCAAAATCCTAGATAATGCACTAATCTTGGGGGAGCTCTCCTATATTTGTTAGAATGCTTAACATCTCTTGATCTTTATCAAAAATTTGGTTTTGGGAGTCATAAATTTTCTTTTTGGTACTTTGTGCCATCATAAAAAGTGTCGAGGGTTTGGTTTATTTGTTGGAACCTTGCTCTCTTGGGAGTTGGTTATCTCATTCCTTTGTGCTTAGGTTTAATTAGCTTCTTATAATGAGATAAGTCTTTGGAGTCAATCTTGTGTTGATTTGATTCTTTGATATAATTTGGACAACCATTGTCTCTTGGTTTATTTGGTGTTTTGTCCAAATTGTATCTTCCTTTGGTTCTTGAAAGTATTGTGCATGCATATTTAATATATGTATATCTTATGGCATGTGTCACTTTCTTTGATCCAATATATAGGGTAAACTCCATCAAATCCTAATTTGACTAAGATGTGCATGAAATTCAATTTCATATCTATATGCACATAGAATTGTGGAGTTTGTCCTATATGTTGTAGTGTGTCTAACTACTTCGGACCCAATTAGTTTGGGGACCATTTTGTACTTACCTTTGTGTTAGGTACAATGGATATGCATTGAATGCTTGTCTCACTCTTGGAAAGAAGTGGTGACTCAATGGTAACGTGAGGCAAGATAGGATGATCAACGAACACATATCTACTACATCCACACCAATGCTATCTTGGTAACAAGTATCTTCTCATGCATACTTTTGTTGTATCCAACCTTATGGTTGCATCTTGGCATGAATCTCTTGATTTGCAAATGTTGTGCTTCTTGCAAAAGTCTTAATGAAACCTCTTTATTGTGAATGTGAGTAATTTGAGATGAGTGCATTTGTTGGGAAGTATTTTAAATCATGCTCATGATTCATCCATCCCAACTATGCCTATCTAGCAATTTTGTTGCATATCAATTCCTCAAGGCTCTCACATGTGCAATATAGATGAAAGTGCAAATTTAGTTACTTCTTTTGGTATCCCCGTTTGTGATACTTGTTGCCTTTCTCAAATGCATCCCAACTATCTTCTATCCCTTGTTGATATTTGTGATGTATTTTAGTTGTTTGTGGTTGAAGTTCATGAATGTACAATAAGATAAAATTGAGCCTTTGGCCATGCTATTAAGCAAAAATTCTTATTGGTATATTGCATGACTTCGTCTTGGATATCATACTATTTTTCTTGCGTATCTATTTTATGTGTGCATGTTTCTTTGTGGATAAATATCTTTGTGATATTGCCCACTTAGAGAAACTTATACACATAAGAGATGATACATCTCCTTTTGATATCTTATTTATTTATTGCGTGTTGATTGGTCATGCTAAGCAATATAATTCATTGAAGACTATGATGATGCTTTTTGCTCATCCTTGTAATAGTCTTATAATATGCTTTATCATGCCTTTCACATATCCTCTTGGTTGAGCCTTTTTATAATGGTGCCTCTTACTTGTTGCTCAACTATTTGTTTGTTGCAAGTGTTAAGCTTATTTCTCTATCTATGATCTATTCCAAATGTTTGTGTTTTAAATGGTAATGAGGGAGTGAGGATTCCATGTTATGCATATTGTATTCAAATACAACATTTTAATTTATGCATGTACCTTGGGGAGCTTCCTCATTTAATTTAGAGCACTATCTTTTGGTGATCATTAGAGTTTGATTCACTTGGTATATTTTGTTTTTGAATGATATTATGGGAGTGATGATTCCATGTTTGTGCACTTTATACTCCAATGCAAATTGTCTTGTTTTGTGCACAAACCTTGGGGAGCTTCCTCATATTATTTAGAGCAATCTTCTTGATCTTATCATAATATCTTTCTTTCTTTTGGTATCTTCTTTGTGGTTCATTTGGTTGCTTGCTTCATTTGTTGAAGCTTCTTGACTTTGTTATCTTTTTGCAATCTTTGATCCTATCTATGGTGTGACTCCTTCCGAATATTCGTAATTGGATATGTGCATTTGATTCCACTCAAATTATGAGAAATGCACACGCTATGGAGGAACTCTCACTATATTGGCCTTCTAAATTTTTCACCCATTTCGGCAATTGGTGCCAATGGGGGAGAAGTTTGGAGGGTTTAAGGGAATTTGGTTATGTCTTTGCTTTGTGCTTAAGCATGTGCCTTTATTGCATTGCATCTTGTTGCTTTGCATAGTTGAATATTTAGAGGAAACTCCACTAGGCTTTGAATGCCAATATATGCAATGAAAGTCAAGATCATTCACACATGCATATATTATGGGGGAGTTTGCTCTATAGATTCAACTTATTTGTTACTTAAATTCCTTATATAAACCCTCTCAAAGAGATTGTCATCAATTACCAAAATGGGGGAGATTGAAAGTGCATGGAGCCCCCATGTGTGGTTTTGGTAATTAATGACAATCCCTATGGACTAATGTTTGCATTGAGTTATATTTGTAGGAGTTGTCCATAGGCAATTCTTGAACCATATGTTGGCTTCAAGGTTGCAATAAGAAGAAATTGATGAAGGATATCAAGTGTCAAGTATGTCTTGAAGATGAAGATGAAGTGAGCCCTCAAGTTACTTCAAGACATCAACATGATGAAGAATGAAGAAATGATGTGCAAGTTCAAGATGAGCCATCTCGAAGAGATCCTTTGCTTGAGTCTTGCCATCCATATGGTGATCATGGATATGTGAAGATGCGCCGAAGAAGAAGCTCTCCCATGGTGGTTTATGGGGGAGCAATCTACAAGACTTCGTCAAGCAAGCACAAGCAAGAAAGGCGTTCCATCTTGTTGAGGTCAAGATCGTCGTCATCGAGCTCAAGTGGAATGCGCAAGTATAAGGTTTGCTCTTGATAGGGTTTCTTTCTCACCGGTCTCATAGTGTAGTTGGAGACCGGTTTATAGTTTAGTTGCCGTACTATCAAGAGGGCTCTCGAGTGAGTAACTCGATCGTATCATTCGGAGAGAGCTCAAACCTTTGCATCCTTGCATCATCTTTCTTGGTTATTATTTGGATCTTATCCATGTGATGATTTAGAGCTTGTGCTTATTCTCATGACAAGCTCTAGTTCATCAAGAATGGTTTTTGCACGGGCAACTTGTTGCATTTTCAAGATTGGAGGTTTTACCGGTATGTCTTTTTTAGATAGGTCAAACCTTTCATCATTTGTTTCTATCCTCCCTTGTTGGACTATGATGGTTTCCTGCATGATCTTGTAGAGCTTGTTCCTAGCTTTAAAACAAGCCCAAGATCATCAAAATCGGAGTCCGGATGCTAAAGTTATGCCCGTTTCAGTTTGATGTTTCTGCCAGTTTTCAGGGGGGCGGATATTCCGGCCCAAGTTTGGGGCGGATAATCCGGCCCCCCGGAAAAATCCGGTTTTTGGACAAATCCGGGCAAATATCCGGCCAAATGTCCGGCCCCCATCCTGAGAGCAGTTTTCTCATGTCCTTAGCCGTTTTTCGGGGCCCGGATATTTTGCAAATATCCGGCCCGGAAAATCCGGCCTGAGCTGACCCAAACGGTCATATTTCGATGGGAGGGGGTATTTAAGCCCCCCTTCTTCCTCCTTGGGCAGCTACCTCTTCCCCTTTGTGCTCTCCACCATTGTTGACCTTGAGAGCTTCCCTTTCCCTCTACTCCTCCTATGCTTCTTGAATCTTTTTGAGGGAAAAGGAAGAGGAGATCTAGATCTACATTCCTACCAATCAAATCCCTCTCTTTGTGAGGGGAATCCACTAGATCTAGATCTTGGAGAAATTTGGTGTTCCTCCTCTTATTTGTTCTTCCTCTCTTATTCCCCCAATAGCTTTTGTAGCTTTGTTGGAATTTGAGAGAGAAGGACTTGAGCATCTTTGTGGTGTTCTTGCCATTGCATTTGGTGCATCGGTTTGAGTTCTCCACGGTGATTCGTGGAGGTGAAAGCAAGAAGGTTGTTACTCTTGGGTTCTTGGAACCCTAGACGGATTCTAGGCCTTTGTGGCATCTTAGTGGTGTTCTTGGGGACTCCAATTAAGTTGTGGAGAATCTTCAAGGGCAAGGCCTTTGTGGCATCTTTGTGGTGTTCTTGGGGACTCCAATTAAGTTGTGGAGAATCTTCAAGGGCAAGGCCTTTGTGGCATCTTTGTGGTGTTCTTGGGGACTCCAATTAAGTTGTGGAGAATCTTCAAGGGCAAGGCCTTTGTGGCAATTTGTTGGGAGCCTCCAATTAAGTTGTGGAGATAGCCCCAAGCTTTGTGCGGGTTCGGTGACCTTCCTAAGGTCCCATAGTGGATCGAGGACATCCCTTTTGGTGGGAATTCTCGAGGAGAATACGGTGGCCCTCGTGCATTTGGAGTGACTTGTCCTCCACACCGCTCCAACGGAGAGTAGCACTCGCAAGAGTGTGAACTTCGGGCTACATCGTTGTCTCCGCGTCACTTCGGTTATTCCTATACCCGAGCTCTTTACTTATGCACTTTACTTTGTGATAGCCATCGTGCTTGAAGTTATATATATATCGTGCTATCACATAAGTTGCTTGTCTTGCTTAGCATAAGTTGTTGGTACACATAGGTGAACCATTGCTTAGAATAAGTTGTTGGTGCACATAGGTGAACCATAGTTTATAGGCTTTGGGCTTGACAAAGTAAACGCTAGTTTTATTCCGCATTTGTTAAGCCCATCTCGTAAAAGTTTTAAATCGCCTATTCACCCCCTCTAGGCGACATCCGTGTCCTTTCAATGTCATCAGATAGAGGTGTGGCGCCGGCGTGAGGGGCGCCACACAAAAGGATTAGATGGATGAAATAGTTTCGCCGGAGGGTCAGTCTGTGGTATAGTTTCAGAAAAGGGTTATTTTTGTGTAAATCGCCAGGACTCACGTGTACATGTTAATCACTCAAACGCAAGTCGCGGCACATGCAAACCGACACGAATTGCTTACACTGATGCTTAGCTGGAGTTAACACGTCTACTCAACTAACCTAATTGAGCAAACCTAATCTGATTACGAATAACTAAAAACAATCTGATTACAACTCAGAAAGATACAAACTCAAGGTTTCGTCTTTTAAAAATAGTGGTTTCTTTTGAAAAGGTTCAAAAGAAAAAAAAGAAGTACGGGTAATTAAAGGATTCTCCCCAAGTCCCCGCTGGCGTGAAGGCAGCAACCACACCGGTTGGTGCGGTCACCGGCCGGTGGGGTTTAAATTAATGATTTTAGGTACATATCAATGTTTTTGTCGGGTTGTTTCGGGCCTTGAATGAGCACTAGTATCATAATGAACTTTCGCTTCATGCACAACCAAGGAGAAATGTTATAGATACATAGAGTCACAGGTCAGGTGCTATAACTGCAGGTCTACTCTCCAAAAGGATTCATACCATCTGTACTTAGACCAAACTTAAGTTTCTTGCGTCATCTACAAAGTCCGAGAACTCTCTCTCGATTTTTTTTCCACAGCGACTCATCAACAGGGTGTCTCAACATCATGTCTTTCTTATGGTCTTCTTCGTGCCATCGCAACAACCTGACATGCTCTTTGTTTCTGAACAAACGTTTGAACCGTGGTATTATAGGAGCATAGCATCACCTTGGCAGGAACCCTCTTCCTGTAGCGCTCGTCCTCAACATCACCAGGGTCATCTCGTCTGATCTTATTACGCAATGCAGTGCATACCTGGCATGTATCTAAATTCTCGTACTCACCGCGGTAGAGGATGCAGTCATTAATGCATACATGTATTTTCTACATGTCTAGTCATAGAGGGCAGACAACTTTCTTTGCTTTGTACGTACTGGCAGACAATTCGTTACCCTTTGGAAGCTGTTTCTTCATTATTTTCAGCAACTTTTCAAATCCCTTGTTTGTCACACCGTTCTCTGTCTTCCATTGCAACAATTCCAGTGTGCTACCTAGATTTTTTTGGCCATCTTCGCAAGTTGGGTACAACAATTCGTTGTGGTCCTCTAACATCTGCTCGAACTTCAACTTGTCCTTTTCAGTTTCACAGTCTCTCTTTGCATCAGCAATGGCCCGACTAAGATTATCAGCGGGCTCATCTGATGCCTCTTGATCTTCTGCTTTCCCCGCTGCACTAAAACCGTATTCAGGGGACATAGGATAGTTATCACCATCATCTTCTTCTTCTTCATTGTCTTCCATCATAACTCCTCTTTCTCCATGCTTGGTCCAACAATTGTAGCTGGACATGAAACCAGACCGAATCAGGTGGTGTGAAGGGTTGTCGAGGAAGAGTAATCCTTCTTATTCTGACAATCAAACACATGGACAACACATAAAACCATCCGGCTGTTTGTTTTCCTCTGTCAAACAGATAAAAAATTTCAGGCCCGCAGTGAACGTGTTATGGCGTCGGTCACTGTACATCAATTGTCGGTCCATCTGTATTATATAATTAAGTTGATCAAAAACCATTACAAAACATCACGAATAGTGAAGCGATGTACATTGACACATGCATTTTATCAATGACGGATGAAAGGATAAAGTTGTTAACCTCGATCGAGATGGACAAAAAGAGAAGAAAGCTTAAGTGTGGCTCGTGCACTTCACATCGTATTTGTTTTGTGTGAACTCAAGTGACATCATGCTCTTAGGTATTTCATCGAGCACCTCTTGTGCATGAGAAGGGAAAGCAAAGCAACATACACCTCTTGTGCTAAGAAGTGAAAAAAGCTAAATGTGACCCACAAGCTTGGACACGGCACGAAGTATATATAGAGATAGACATTTAGTCCTAGTTGGAGACACCAACCAGAACTAAAGGGACTCGCGGCCTGCCGCACCATGCCGTAACCCTTTTAGTCTTGTCTGAACCGGGACTAAAGGGTGGCTGTGGCCAGTGGCGTAGCCACATTGAGACCTGTGTGGTCAATTGACCACACAGGTTTTTAGCAAATTCTTTGTATGCTAGTATATAATCATGATAAAATATATTAAAATAAATAAAAACACATGTATTTGACATCACAGATTACAAATGACAACACAGACTTCAAGTTCTGGCTCCGCCACTGGCTGTGGCCCCATGCGCTCGAACCCAGACTAATGCTCACATTAATCCGGTTCGTAATGCGACCGAAACTAAGGCTTTCAGGGTATCCGAACGAAAGCCCTATTTTTACTAGCGGGTGAACAAGATCCAAAGTGTTTGTTGGAAATTTTCAAACTCTTCAGATATGAAGATACTTCTTATGCAGGCTCTTGAAACTGCACGTGCTATGGCTGGTAGTTGGACGTAGGCGTGGAATGTGGACCAAGCTGGCAACGTACAGCAACGACAAGTGCCGCTTTGGTGTTGTTGCGATCCGTACGTAGGAGAAAGAGTGAAGAGTCCCATCGTTTTCTCCGCTGACGTGCTGACGGTACTAGGCTTGAGGTCAAAATGGCGCATATACGAGAAAGAATCCATATTCTATCACCACGAAGTATCCAGAAAAGGGAAATCCATCGCATATTCCAGCCCTCGCCGATCTATCACCTTCGCTCGCCTCTCCCCTCACCGCCTGTACGTCTAATCGCCTCTTCTTCCGCCGACAACTTTGTCCCGAACTGATGAAGGTTGAATATGCTTGATTACTGAAAAAGCGGCTAACTTAGTTTTCGGTTGAGTCCTACACAGTTATAACTGACATTTCTTAGTTGCACAAATAAGGTTACAAATAAAAAAAGTACATCGAAACTGTTAAATTTGCTTTGTGATTCATGCTAATGTAAATTATAATATAAATTGCAACTAAAATTCAATAACATCATGTGACCTAAAAGTGTTGTTTAAACATAAAAGCTCAGAGAGCCCACCATTAAATTAATATACCCATCAACCGGCTAGGATACAAGGTACTGAAAATATATCCTAGAACATGTTTAAAAGAAACTAGCAAAGCGCTACAAAAATTACAGAGGTACAAAGTCGCAAGCAAAGTGGCGACATAGAGAGGTCCTTGAGCATCAGAGATACAAGTGCAGGTTTGGGCAATACAGGTGCCCATAAACTTTACAACCAGCATCGGAGCTACGACTACAAATACACTGAGTATCACCGAAGACACCAAGCGCCACCAAGAGGACACCTTGAACAAGCCAAAGATCGTTGTTGAGGAGAAGCGCCAAAGCCACAGAGACAACCCAGCCCCTAACATCCCAAGGTAACACCTCCAAGGAGGAAAACGACGTTGAAGCATCGCCGCTGCCCGACGAGAGCGTAGGGTTTTCACCCGGGAATTGACGGGTAAGGAGGGACGGGGAGGACGAGAGACCTTAATAGCGCTTTCAGGAAGGGGACGGCTAGGAAGCGTTGCCGCCGTCGTGGTCGAATAAAACAACCAAGGGTTTCCCCTGGCCCTCGAAATCCGCCACCAAGCTACTCTTTTGCGACAAGAAGTCGAGGAAGAGGAACTGAATTCGCCACCGAAGGCCAAGGTCTTCAAGATGAGGGTCATGCCATCGTAGTCGCCAACCGCTAGAGCCAACTCCGCATACCTCCACGCCACCCGAGCAGCCACAAGGAGCAGGAACATCACTAGCAGCCGTCACCCGCTGACAAGGTGGACGCTGCCCACCTACCCAGGGCCGCTAGCTTGGCGTCGTCACCTTGAAGCAAACCAGGAGCCCCAAAGCCTTCGAACCAGCCGAAAACCCCATTGGTAGCGCCACCGGTGAGCATCATCCCACCGGGTGTGGATCCACGAGCACCACGCAAGTAGAGCAAATGGGAGGGGCGTGGAAGAGCCCTCTCGACCATCACCGGGAGGAGCCAACGCCCATGCATCATCCTCCGAGCAGCCGCTCCCTGCACCAGGGCTTCCAGGGCTAGATCCACGCAAAGCCACCAACATGCAGGTCACCGAGCTGGCTGTCGAGATCTGGCTACCTCGTCGTCCAAGCTTCAGACGCCGGCGAGCATGCCCAATATACGTAGCCGCCATGCCGCCGAGCGACCACGACGTCGCGCCCCGCCAACCGCAGTAGCCTGCGCCGCCACTATCGCGTGAAGGGGAGAAGAGGGCCGCCGCCAACGGCCCTGGATATTTGCGCGCGGCGCCCTCTGGCAGCGACGAGGAGGAGCGGTAGAGGTGAGAAGGAACTGTTGGCGGCCCGATCTAAGGTTCACACTACCACTCGCAAGGTGTGACTGAAAAGTTACACCAGAGCCGTGATAGTCGGTGATACATCTTCATCATCTTGGTGCATTGAGCTAGTTGTTCGTCGATTAAAACGGAGCAAGGTAGTAACATCTTCATCATCATCGAGACTTAAAATAACGGAAGGGTCTGTTGAGCGGGCTAGGACTCACGTGTATACGCAAGTCACGGCACATGCAACGATGCAAGCCGCCGACTTGAATTGCTTACACTGACGCTAAGCTGGAGTCAGTTAACACGTCTACTCAACTAATCTAATTGAGCAAACCTAATCTGATTACGAATCACTAAAAAAAATCTGATTCTGTGCAAAAAAATAAATCTGATTACAATTCAGATAGACACAAACTGAAGGTTCGTATTTCAAAAACAGTGGTTTCTTTTGAAAGTTTCAAAAGAAAAACAAGGTACGGGGTAAAGGATTCTCCCCGAGTCTCCGCTGGCGTGAAGGCAGCAACCACCGGCTGTTGCGAGCACCAACCTCTCTCTTCAAAGTTAAACCCCACCGGCCGGTGACCGCACCTCCATTTCACGTGCCTCCCCTCCCCTGTCCTTCCTCCCCTCCCACGTTACCTCCGCCCGCCGCCGGCGAGCCCCCCACCCCGTCCCGCCGGAGATGGCGACGGAGGGCCTGGTGCCCATCACGCGGGACTTCCTCGCGCGCTACTACGACAAGTACCCGCTGGCCCCGCTCCCCGACGCCGTCACCGCCCTCGCCGCGCGCCTCCGCTCCCTCTCCGCCGACCTCGCCGCCATCTCTCCCTTATCCCCCGGTAAGCGCCCTCTCCGCGATCCGCTAGCTTTTCGACCCTGCCGCTGCTACCTTTTTTTTTTTTTTTTTTTTTTGAGGGAAAACGTGAGCTATATTGATTTTAGGTAACAGCGTTAGTACATTCACGCTCGACCAATGCCGACACACAGGAAGGAACTGAGTCGTGCATAACACCACACACACCACGCTTACCTAGCTGGGCTAAGCCATGTGCCACACCATTGCTCACTCTCCCAATCTTGCAAATCTTCAAGTTTGATATGGTTTCCATCAGTGCCTTGGCTTCCGCAAACAAATTCCAGCAGGGCGAACGATCCACATCAGAATTTGATAGGACTTGGATCACTCTCGCACAGTCAGACTCAAGGATGGCAATCCAGTGCGGGTGTTGCGAAGATGCCGAAGGCCTTCCAAGCATGCAACCACCTCTGCTTCTTCCGCGCTTGCACAATCAGCAACCGGCCTCCACGCCGAAAGCAGCACCCTCCCTTCATGGTTTCGCCACGACCCCAAAACGCTGGAATCGGGACTATTCGGGTAGTTTGCTGCTCGGGGCCATCGCTTCTTCTTGCGGTGTGTACCTACCTTTGCGGGATTAGGTCGGGTCAAACAGTCAAAATCAGTTTTTGACTGGACAATGACTGGGTCTTACTGCGGGGTATGCTATGCTATGCTAATCAGGACAGTGTGATAGTTCAGCTCCTTCTTCCTCTGATTACGCAGAATTTCGTCCGTGGCCAACAAGTGCTGTTAGCTGCTATGAGTTGCCGAATGCCACTAGATACTGATTAACTTCGAATTTTAGTCTTAGAAGCTTATTCAACTGTCAGCAGGATCTGATTGATGGATCACAGGACCCACGTATATTTTGCAGAGATATCATACACTGTCCAACCAAACTGATATTGATGGATCACCGAATGAAATAGTGTGCCAGACACTTACAAACCATGGTTTTCAATGTGGTAAGGTGTCCTAAGGCATTCTATCCCTGCTCTAACGCCTGAGCAGGCGCCTTAGTGCCTAAAGCTGCCAAATTTCCATGGTGCTGCCAGGGCCCTTGACTTACCGCCCAAGTGTCCTAAAGGCGACACCTTAAAAACCATGCTCCAAACCCGCACTTGATAATTTTAGTTATGGCAGACAACAGAAATAAATCATGGAAATTTATATAAAGTAAAAAATCCCTTGTACTTGTACGGTGGGTGCTTACATTTTAAAGGCTGTAACCAAATTTAACTCCCTTAGGAAGGAAATTAGGCCGGGAATCGGGGGCAGGGACAAAGGTTTTGTAACTGACATTTGAAATGATTGCTTTTTCATTTTGACTAGAAATCAATATTGAGTTTGCCATCGCCACGTACACATCATCTCTATTTATCAGTGAGACGATCAGTTGGAAAAAAAAAGAGATGAATTTTGTGTATATAAAATGAAATAGTCCCATTTTAAAGAGAAATATGCATGATACCATAAGTTTTTCATCAGTGGCATATCTCATGCTTTGATTTCTGGTGACTTCTGTTGTTAATCCATGTACGTATTGTTGGTAAAAGCTTAACGAATGTGTAAGGGTTGATGCTGTAAAATAAAAATCGTTTCATACTAGTACCTAGATATCAGGCCTGTATATTGAAGAATTTCATGGGCTATAAAAAAATGAAGAATTAATGGAGCTTATACATTATGGGAAAAAATTCCTCTGAATCACTTCAATTGACGCAGGTTTAGGCATAGGGCATGCAAAAATTGCGGCATTTTAAAAGGGTCGGAGAGAGTACTTGCCCCTGTATATGCCCATGTGCAAGGGAAGCTGCTACACAGCTCCCTCAAAATCTTGGGGCACCTACTTTTTCTTAAGTAGTACTTAGTGCTATTGAAGAATTCAAAGGCTATCAGAAAGCTAAAGAACTAATGGGGCTTATACATTAGAAATAAAATTACTTGCTGGGAAATAACTCACATCAAGTATAGTATCCACACCTCACGTCTCTCTTTTACCTTTACTGAAATGAAGAACTCCCGACCCAACGTGTCAAGGAACAAATTAATCGCGTGAAAGTAACACCTGCTGTGATTTCCTTCTTGATTATACTTTTTATGTTTGCCGCTATGATCTTCATAATGTCTCCAAAAGAAAACCATATTGCTCCAATTGTAGTACTGTAATCCTAGAAGGATGACACATTTCATTCCCAAAAGAATAGCACGTTCTGGTTAGTAGTTTCAAGATTTGATTTTTGACAGGACATGATTTTGAAAAAATTGTACTACCATGATAACTAAAAAATTGTTTAATAATTTTCTCGTCTGAGGCGTATGTTTTGATTTCACACTGGGCCCCGAATTTCTCGTGTACAGCGCATCTAAGAAAAGAATTAGCTTTTCATTTGGGCACTAAACAAAGCTTTTCTGGCTTTTCAAATGCTGGCGCTTTAAATATATGGTGATCTTTCTGAAGCAAGCATTGATCTTTTTTTTTTTTTTTTTTGCGAATAACATTGATCTGACATGATAATTCTATCTGTTTTGCATGTCCAAGATGAGGAGCTGTTGGAACAAGAAGCAAGTGGTGTACCTGCCCCTAAAATGGATGAGAACATGTGGAAGAACAGAGAACAAATGGAAGAGATTCTATTTTTGCTTAATAAATCTCTTCGTCCTGTTGCAGTAAGTTTAGCTCTGGATCTTGCTGTGACGATGGATTCTTCCTTCCAATTTTGAAGTTAACATTTGGCATGTGCACGCAACAGCTTCAACAGAAGTCCACACCAGAAGACGCTGATATAGCTTCTGTACTTGACGATGTTGAAACTAAATTGAAGGATACGTTGAAGAAGTTAGAACAGTTTCAGTTAAAAAATGCTGATAATGTTTTCAATACAGGTTGACATTCTCTATCTCCTTCCTTTTTTCTGTTTATATTTATACTGATATATTCATAAATATAGGGGAAAAATACAATTACAGATTGATGAATCATTTCTCATAACTAAGCAAGTGAATCTTGTATATTGAGCACCTGATAATTTGTACTGATTGTCTTAAAAATAGTATGGGCGGTACCTGAATCTCCTTCCCTGGTAATTTACCTGGTTGATAACATCAGTGCTATACTTTTTTATGAGATTTTCTCAGTTGTGAATTCCACAGTCCCACATACTAGCTTACTATGATCCTTTTCAGAAGGAATAGCCTACTATGATATGCTCAGTGTTATATAGCTACCATGTGGCTTTCCAGTCATTTTTGCAGTATTGATGTCTGCAACTGAAATTTATATAGCAAACCAGTATTTCTTTCATCATTTTGGTACCGAATCATTTAGTATTTGACATGCACTTACGTTGCAGTTATGACATACATGCCACAAGACTTCCGGGGTACACTGATCAGGCAACAGCGAGAACGCTCCGAGAGGAATAAGCAAGCGGAGGTTGATGCTGTAGTTAGTGCTGGTGGAAGCATTCGCGATCGATACGCATTGCTGTGGAAACAGCAAATGGATAGGTTCTTCTCCTTTCAGTTATCAGTCAATACATATTCATTATTATCAATAAAATTTGTAATCTTTTTTCCATTATATGTTCTGTAGGCGGGTGCAATTAGCGCAACTTGGTTCTGCATCAGGTGTATATAAGACACTTGTTAGGTACTTGGTTGGTGTTCCACAGGTAAGCTAAATTGTTGGAATCACATTCACCATATTGATGATGATGATGTTGTTCAAGAACATCAATATTATATATTTGTGGTTAAACTGGATTACTACAAACTTCTTTGAAATCCCATCCAATATTGGCATATCATTATCAAAATATAAATTGTTGAATGTTCCTTAAATACGTATTACTCCTTTTGAAATGCAATATTAAATGAGCTGCTTGGTTCTGCATCAGGTGTATATAAGACACACGTACCCAACAGGTTAGCTAAATTGTTGGAATCACATTCACCATATTGGTGATGATGATGCTGTTCAAGAACATCAATATTATATATTTGTGGTTAAACTGGGTTACTAAAAACTTATTTGAAATTCCATCTGGTATTGGCACATTATTATCAAAATATTAAATTGTTGAATCTTCCTTAAGTATGTATTACTCCTTTTGAAATGCAATATTAAATGATTGACATAGTATAATACCCAGTTTCTTGTACGTGCAGGTTTTATTGGATTTCATTCGACAAATAAATGATGCTAATGGGTATGTAATTCTTTTTTATCAAACAGAAATTAGCATGCAGTCCCGTGTATATGGAAGAAAGAACTCGAACTGATAATTTAGATTCCCTTTCTTTCAATTTAATTTTGTCTTCAGACCTATGGAAGTGCAACGAGAACGTTATGGGCCAGCACTATACACACTCACAAAACTGGTGCTTGCAATTCGGTTGTATCTACATCTCTCTTTGGCACGATATGGACAGAAGAAAATGTGAGCAAGCTTCTTAAAGAATATGCATCTACTAGCTCTGTTTGCATCTTCGTCATGACCCTCCTTTGACCTTTATTTGAAATTAACAGAGAGAAAGATGACATCGCTGCATTGCAGCAGGCTGTGGATTTTTACACTGAGGAATTTGGCAAGTTCACTGTATTCATCGGGTAACTACATTTCATCATCAACATTATCTAATATTTATTAAGCTTTATCTATAATATTTGGCTGTTGCTATTCCCATGTTACTAGCGCTCAACATACATGTTTATAATATTTAACCTGCGATCATCATCTGTTCACATATCATTGAGTGCAATGCTTAGATTCAAAGAAGATGCATAGTGTTTTGCAATCTTATTCTTACGGGTTACAGGATATAATTTCCTTGGCTATAAGCATTACAGTTTGAGGCGTTGTTTAACTTTTAGCTGTATGCCATTTTGAGGAGAAACACGAGTTGATCATTTGTTAAGCCGTAATCATAATATTGCTAGCATCTTGGTTGTCAGCCCTACTTCATTGAAGCTATGTGGTGACTACATATTTTGGGAAATGGCAGTGGCATCTTGAGTATAACTAAATGTAGCCTATAAGCAACACGTCGAAGTATAATCTTCACTGTAGGCAGCTAGATGATGATCTTGTGATGCAGATTTACCATGCCTGACTATATCCTACACCTAATATACCTTGTGTAGAAATTGATTACCTTTATTTTGAGTCCTGATACTCTGTTAACAGCTGAGAGATACCACTGCAGGGAGGTTTTTGTGAATGCTCCATTTTTCATATCTGCTGAGGATGCAGGTGCTGATTCAAGGTATTATTTCCTTTCAGTACAAGTTTGACGATGCATTTTGCATTAGGTAGTTAGCACTTAGCTTACTACAAAACACAGAGGAAGTCTCTAAAAGGTATGAATAACTGAAAGATTAAATTATTTTCACACTTATTCTTGTAGGAACAGCGATGAGTACCGAGAAACCATTATTCCAGCTGGAAAGACACATGAGGTACTGATGTTTTTGGACAGAACTATTTTTTCCGATTCATTGATAAATCCTACAAAGTGCAATTCCGTCTGTAGTAGCTTTGTACTCAAGTAATAATCTGCAACTTCTATAAGCTTATTTTTTCTATGGCTTTTGGGGTGTCAAGATGCTTATGTTCTGTCTGTCATATTCTGCAGGTTATTTTAAATGTTGAGGCTGTCAACTCATATATTGCATGGGATTTCTCTTTGCCACAAGGGGCCCTCAGCACGTTACTGGTACTATGTCGAATCTCTGTTCTGAAAAAACACAAAAGGACTTCACTTTCTGTTGTGTAGATTCATTTTTTGCTTAGGTATACAGGTAGTTTCTCCTTTTTATTTCAGAGTGGACATAACTCTTTCTATGATAGCTGGAGTTGATTTTAGCTGTGCTGATCAATGATTCTATTTCTGCATGTTTGCAATAGCTTAGCCGATCATGAATTTGGGTACTGGGGACTTTCTTATTCTATTATTTAATTTAATTCATTGGTATGAGACATTTTTTTTGAGAATGTATGAAACTTATTTGTATAGTCTATTGTAACCAATCAATTAAAATCGTATCGAGTATCCAGGTATGAGTATATTCATCTAACCAACCCAACTGTGGAGATTTGCATGCATTCTGCCAACTCATTTCCTGAATAGGCTTTATGGGGTGGCTCCTGCTCCTTGTGTGCTGCCTCCCAATGGACCGGCGCACTTTCCTTCAACATATGACACACAGTTTTAATCTATTATCGTAGGTGTATATGTTTTACTTAATGTTATGTAACGAAATAAATACATGTTTCACATTTGAACAGTTCAATGTACAGTTCCATTCTAACAGGCATGATACTTTGAAGGGAAAAAATAGTTGTAAGAAAAAGAAGTGCCTTATCCTAGAACAGCTGAATAGCTCAACTCTAAAATAATGATAATTCTCCTTAGACCCTAAAAGAGTGATATTTAGGATCGAGGAAATTGTAACTGTGCATGATCAAGTCATCTTCATCCTGTCCAAATAGGAACCACTCATTGTACTTGTACATCAACAATTTCCCTTCCTGTATCACTTGCGACAATACATGTTTAAATCGGTTTGGTCCTCCCCAATAGGAACAACTCATACCGTTAGTCCTAATAAGCAAGAAAAAGTTAAATAATTTTTAAGTATTATCTGTTCTGGCATTCTGGGAGAGTTTCTTGTATTTCTATTCATTCCAAACTTAATAGTTGTACTACAAAAATGAATTAGTAGGATATTATGGTGTCACCTCCACCGAGACTGCAGCAGTTTGATGTTTTACAATCGTCTCTTGAAATTATTCATTATTGGATTTTTTTATAGTTTTAACTTAAATATTTGATCTGGACAGGATATTGGCTTTCATGTGGAGTACATAAGCCCATCAGGGGAGAAAACTGTAAGTTCGTTTATTTTCTGGCAGTGCGACTAAGTATTATCTGTTCATAAAAGGAACTGAAATATCCTACACATGTCTGGATATTGATGTTAATCAATTTGGTAGTAACATGACTACAGTAGCTATTATGGTTTGTTTGGTGCTTGGATTGCAGAGCTGATTAGTGCTGATTGTTAGCCTTTTGGCAGTAACCTGTTCTGTGACTGGCAAAACTGTACCTCAAATCCATTAGATTTATTCAATCAGCTGGCAGTTGTTATTTGGAAATCTTACCTAGTTGGGTAGTTATATGACAATATGACTCCATTATTGCAAAATTTACACAACATTCACAACTGTAGCAAGAACCAGATTTTCTTATGACAGATATGTTAATGGAATATCTATAGATAGATGGAAATTGTTACTTGAGATTGAAGAAAATAAAAACAAAAGGAAACCATGGTGACAATAATAGAATTATGTCAACTCAAAGACAGACTAAAACAGCTGTTTTACTGGTTACTGGCTATGGTCCAGATGTTTGGACCAAAAAGAGAAGGTTTACCCTGTTACATGCTGCCAGCTGCTTTCCTAATCTGCCTTGATGGAAGTGCTGTGGCTTTGTTAAGAACGCGTAGTTCTGTTGTGTCTTGAGTGTTTCTTTATTGCACTATCTGATGGCAAAATTTTCCCTTGGAGAACACCTTTTACTGCTTCCTTCGTCGAATCGTCTTTTCCGTGTATATGAGCATGCACTAATGAAGTTTGCCCATGTAGCACAGGAATCTGACCAAAGCAGAAAAAATGACGGAAGACAAATATAAGAAAACTCATATCTGAACTGTGCAGAACATTATAGTATGAAATGTTTGTGCATTCCTTTTATTATTTGCACTGATAAATATAGAAAATCATACGTAAGTACAATTTTTTTTTACCTAGCAATCAACAGGTTGCCACTGGTTTATAAAACCAGTATTGTCTTTGTCAGATATGTCTACATGATCCTGTAGAAAACAATATGTACAACGATCCATAAATTAATTTCAACATTTATCTGTGTTCATTGTTTTCTCAAATGAATTTGTATGTATTTTTGCAGTTAATTCTTCCCTACCGACGTTATGAAGCTGACCAGGTGAGCTCACTTTTATTGCTTATTCTCTGTTTGCTTTAGAATATTCTACTTTTCAGGTCCAGTCAATTGTTTTGATTTGAAACGAGTTACATTACTATCAAGTGTTCGACTTATGATCACAATCAAATCTTTGTGTTGGCATGGCTAGAAAGGATTCCGAGGGTCGAGCTTCCTGACAGGAAGAACAGAAATGTTCTTGCTTTCTTGGCACCACAATTTTTATCCAGTAGGTAGATACTCTGCAGTCGTAATGCAACATGGACTGCAGCCAAAGGGCTGCATGGTCTGTTGGCCATTTGTATCATTCATGTAACTGTAATCTCCCAATCGGAAGTGCAAAACCCACCTTAATCGCTCTAGTCCTTTGGTTCCTCATCAGGCAATCAGAAATCTGTGCAGTTAAGCACCACAGCTGATATGAGTACTGCTATCCAACAAACCCAAATTTAGACCTCTACCCAACATCATTATATTATAGTTAAGGTCATCTGTTTTGCTACTCACTGACAATGACATTTCAGAGCTTAGAAACATTGATTTTCTTAACAAGTTATTAGATGTACAATCGCGGGTGCGAAGCATTTTGGGGAAATGATGCCGGGAGAGTAGGCTTTTGTAATAACTGCATTTACTTTCTTGTCAAAACTCTCAATTTAACAGATTGGGGCAAAGCTTTTGCCCCCTTTAAAAAAAAATAACGGACAATCCCAGTCGGGTGACTAGGGAACAATGATTTAAGCACACCCTGCACAAAAATAGTAGACAAGAGTGGTTGCTTTATCTTTAGCAGCTGTATGATGTAAGAGTACAATCCCACTGTGCTCTTTGAATGGTTAACATTTTGTTTGTCCTGCACAGGGTAACTTTTGCACTGTTTTTGCTGGATCATACAAACTTGTATGGGACAACTCATATTCAACATTCTTCAGAAAGGTATTTAATGGAAGCATATCCTGCATGTATTTTTGCAATTTGTAGAAGTTATACAATAAGCGAGCAATCCTGGTCTTCATCATGTACAGTTTATTTCAGTGACTTTATGTCTTTAAGCCATTTTTGTTTTCTATATTTTCATGGAAAAACTGTTATTCTTGCCTGATTAGCAAGCATCTCAGCTGTTTATTTGCAAGATTACTAGAATTTCTGTCTAGACTAAAAAAAATATGTAAGGCTAACATATATTCCTTTGTAATAACTAGTACTAAACCCACTGGCAATGTGTATAGTATCATGGATTCATGATTGGCATTAAACGGAACAAGGTTCAGTTTTTGGGATTATTGCTGGAACCTGTCATGAAAGGTGATGTTATAACCCTGTTTCTGCCAACTGTTTGGTAGCAAACCCTAAATCATTGGTACTCTATAAAGATAGGTAGCACACTCACAAAAGGAAATGAATTGCAAACATAGTTAAAAGGAAAATATGTGGGTAAACCAGAAACTGAACTGGTCAAGTCATGTGACATTGGAAAATATTGTGTAGCCCTTCTGTTCTGATGATCGTCCGTTTCATTTGCCCATGACAGACTCTCAGGTACAAGGTGGATGCAGTACCCCCGGTCATCGACCCTGTGGAGCCTGTCGCTGAACCCTGATAGAGTCAGACTTAATGTAAAGCTGCAAGAGCTAAGGCCTGTGTCGGAGTAGCCGCACAGATGCATCTAAAGCCCTTGCAAAATGTTGTAACCTTATTCTTTTGCCGACTGCGAAGCGGCAATCTAACTGTGTAGTTCCAGCGATAACACGTTACACATAGCTTCAGTGGTGTGTGAGCGCAAAATATGTATCTTTGTGTGGAGGCATTCTTTTGTGTGCAGATGATGGACTCATATTTTCCCAGACTGTCTTTTTATGAAAATCTGGCACCACTCCCAGTAGCAATCGCAGGAAGGTTCAGACGAACCGATCATCGATGCAGCTTTTGATGCTGAGTTGCTGCGGCAGATCACCGTGGTAGATTTAAGAGTTGATTGCAGTTGCTATAAGGGTGCATGGTGCTACCAGCTCCTCCTCTACCTCTGGCATCTGTAGATTGTTCGTTTGGTAGGTAGAGCCCCGCTAACCCTTGAGCGGAGAGGCGAGCTGGGTAAGCGGGAAACGAGGATTATATCAAGGTGCTTGCTTGCAAGCGCTAGGAAGGTAAAGACCATGCCAAAGGAATGACGAGCATATAAGGATTGTTAGAGTAATATGTTGTGTTACTATTAACCAGCCACAATATATAAGCATACACGCACATACGCAGTAAAACCCCTAACAAATGGAGAAACTATAATATACAGATATATACATCTAACACCCTCCTCAAACTCATGGTGGATCCACAACACTGAGTTTGGAGAGTAAGAAATCATGCTGCGCTCGAGTCTGGGCCTTCGTAAAGAAATCCGCCAACTACAAATCTAAAGGCACATAATGAACCGCAACAACATCATCTTGCACCTGAGCACGTGTGTAAAAAGCATCAACACCAATATGCTTGGTCAGCTCATGCTTGATCGGATCACGTGCAATAGTGATAGCACCTGTACTGTCAGACAAAAGTGGAATAGGTGTCATAACAGAGACCCCACAATCTACAAGCAACCACCGTAACCAGGTCACCTCAGCAATAAACAAAGCCATAGCCCGCAACTCAGCCTCAACACTCGAACGAGAAACTGCTACATGTTTATTCGTCTTCCAAGCAACAAGCGAACCACCAAGAAACACACAGTAAGCAGAAAGTGAACGACGATCCGTAGGATCACTCGCCCACGTAGCATCCGAGTAGCACTGGAGCTGGAGAGAGCTGGAACGGGGAAAGAAAAGGCGACGAGTGATCGTGCCACGAAGATAACGAAGAACACGGAGGAGATGACTATAGTGAACAGTGGTAGGAGCTGAGACAAACTGACTCAAATATGAACAGGATAAGAAATATCAGGACGAGTGACAGCAAGATAAACAAGACTCCCAACAAGATGGCGATAACGAGTGGGATCAGGAAGAGGATCACCATCAGTAGGACGAAGCTTAACATTAAGCTCCATAGGAGTATCAACCGTGCGCTCATCCCCAAGAGCAGCACGAGCAAGAAGATCCTGAATGTACTTTTCCTGAGAGATAGAAAAGCCATCAGAAGTGGAGGAAACCTCGATGCCAAGAAAATTGCGAAGAGGACCAAGATCAGTCATAAGAAACTGATCGCGAAGACGAGCCTTAACGAAGGCAATATACTCAGGATCATCACCAGTAATGATCATATCATCAACATAGAGAAGAAGAGTACGTCCACGAGGAGAAGTGTGAACAAAAAGTGCTGGATCATGAAGACTAGGAGAGAAACCAGCAGCAGTCACCACAGAGGCGAAGCGCTCAAACCAGGCACGAGGGGCCTGTTTGAGACCATAGAGAGAACGTCGAAGACGAAAGACGATCCCATCGGGAACAGAATACCCAGGAGGTGGCAGCATGTAAACCTCCTCACTCAACTCGCCATTAAGAAAAGCATTCTGAACATCAAGCTGGGAGACAGACCAGCGGCGAACAGAAGCAACAGAAAGAAGGGTACGCACAGTAGTCATATGAGCCACAGGGGCAAAAGTCTCATCATAGTCACGGCCGTGCTCCTGCTGAAAACCACGAGCCACAAGACGCGCTTTATAGCGCTCAAGAGATCCATCAGAGTGAGTCTTAATTTTATAGACCCACTTACACGTGATGGGACGAACACCAGAAGGGGGAGAAACAAGATCCCAAGTGCCAGTGCGCTCAAGCGCAGCGATCTCCTCAGCCATGGCAAGCTGCCATTCAGGATGACGCTCGGCATCCCGATAAGAAGTCGGCTCGGAAACGACAGAGAGACCATACTGACTAGGAGAGTAACGAACTGGAGCACGACGCTGACGAACAGGCCGTGAAGGGGGAAGCTCATCTGCAGAAGACAAGTCATCAGAAGAAGAGGAAGAAGGGACAACATCGGAAGGAGCCGAAGCCGGAGAACGAGGAGTACTAGGTGGACTAGACGAATGAGAGGATGGCGCCGAAGGGGGCGCATCAGAAGTAGGAGGGAGGAGAGGAGGGACAACAGGGGGTGCATCCGGAAAAAGAAGAAAAGAGATATCATCCACCGGGTAAGTACCCGAGGTGGGGCGAGGATAGAAGGGACGCGTCTCATCAAACGTGACGTCACGAGAGATGCGCATCCGACGACCAACGGGGTCCCAACAGCGATAGCCCTTATGCTCATCACTGTATCCGAGAAAAACACACTCAACAGACTGAGCGGTCAGTTTGGTGCGTTCGCGAGGAGGCAGAAGGACATAGCAGACGCAACCAAATGAACGGAGAGTCGAGTAGTCTGGAGAAACACCAGAGAGACGCTCGAGAGGAATGCCACCCTGTAGAGCAGCGGAAGGCTGAATGTTAATGAGGTGGGCCGACGTAGCGACAGCCTCAGCCCAGAAATGTGGCGGAAGAGAAGAAGCAATCATCATAGCACGGGTGGTCTCAAGAAGATGACGATGCTTACGCTCGGCGACGCCATTTTGAGCATGCGCGCCGGGACAAGAAAACTGAGCGAGGGTGCCCTCCTCAGCAAGGACACCACGAAGGTGCTGGGAGATATACTCACCAGCAGAATCAGCACGGAACACGCGAATGGGTGAGGAATACTGAGTGCGGACCATGGCCGCAAAACGCTGATAAATAGAGAGCACCTCACTGCGAGAGCGCATGAAAAACACCCAGGTGTACCGTGAAAAATCATCAATGAATAAGATATAGTATCGATGGCCCCCTTTCGAAGCGAAGGGAGCCGGACCCCAAACATCTGAATGGACTAAATCGAACGGTCGCTGAGAGACAGACACACTAGTAGGATAGGTGAAAGTATAGAGATGGTAAACCTAACCTAGAACCCTGAATAGGTTTCTACAGATTTTAATTCTTTCTTTGCAATATTAGGCTTTGCGGAATATAAAGGTGAGCCTAATGCAAACTAGGTGAAGCAACCTATATGAGGATACAACTAACTCGAGCACGAAGGCTCTCACAGGCAGTTAAATCACAAGTAAGGAGTTCGGTTAGAGATAACCGATAGCACGCGGAGACGAGGATGTATTCCCGTGTTCCCTTGCTTTGCAACAAGGTACGTCACGTTTGGAGGAGTGGAGGTCCCACGAAGGATTCCCCGCGCCACGAAGGCTCACCCTATTCTCCGGAGCCTATCCCACGAAGGAATAGCCCTCTCACTTGTGGTAGACTTTGAGGTAGCCTCCAAACCTTCACAATCTTGCCCGGAGCAGATCCACAGCCCGGATGCTTCCGGACTCCTCTTGCCCACCTAGGGTTTCCAAGGAACCCTAGGAAGCAAGCTTCTTGATGAATACAAGGGGAATAAGATTTGGCTTGGTAGAACGGTAGATCGGGTCCTCCTCTATCGTTTCCCCGGAGGGATTTGAGTTTGGGTGGAGGAGGAGGGAGATCTGAGGCTTTTGGTGTTTCTAACAATGGAGCATGGAAGAAGGAGCTCAAGAACAGCTTGTAGTGTAGTGCCTAACTGTCTAGAGGTAGGAGAAGGGCTATTTATAGTGCTCTTCGAAATATGGCCGTTGCCACTTGCCACCTCAGCATTTTTCCTCGACAAACCCGGTTGACCGGGCCACAGACCGGACAGCCCGGTCCAGAGGCCGGTCAGACCGGATCAGTGACCGGAGCTCCTTTGCGTCGTCCTGGTGCTTCTCCGGTTGGTGTCCGGTTGCTGCCCGGTTGCCGCCCGGTCGACCGGACGGAGCGCCGGACCCGCCGGTCAGGGGCCCGGTTGACCGGTCGCAAACCGGATCAGCTGGCTCCTCCATTGGAACCCGGTTGCCGCCCGGTTGACCGGCCAGCACGCCGGACTGGCCGGTTGCTGGCCCGGTTGGACCGGGCTGGTGACCGGATTTCTCCTGTAGCCCCCTTTTGATTGTTGTTGAAATGGGGGGTCTCCTTTAGCCTTCTTGTTCCTTTGATACACCATTTACGCCTCATTGCCTAATACCTGAGATTATCCTTATAAACATATTAGGCCAAATACTTTAGCACGGTGTCATCGTTACCAAAATAATGGATAAGGGTGAAATACCCTTACAATCTCCCCCTTTTTGGTATACGATGACAAACCGAGCTAGAGTCACAAATAGATATTATGATAAGCTCTAAACCTTGATTCCATATAAGATATTACGAAAGCTCCCCCATAATGTGTGCACTTGGAGAATTTGCGTTTGAATGCAAAGTGCACCATTTGTGAAACATGAGAAGCTCCCCCAATATCTTTAGGAAACAAGCATGGTATGGACAAGTATATCAAGATATATAAGCATAAAGCATGAAGCATGATTATCCTAACATAGAGTAGCACACATAATAGTCGTCCATACATATCCATACATGAATTATTCAAAGTAGCAAATGGTTCTTGAGAAATCAAAGCAAATACGCACAAGCCATATAAAATCCAAATAAAGCAACTCCCATGGCTTGTGACAATCAAAGAACCCCGTGGTTCCCTAGACTCTACTCTCTTCTCCCCCTTTGGCATCGGAACACCAAAAAGGCGAAGGAAAAAGTAGAGATGCTATCGCACCCATCAATAGAACTCATGCCCGGTGGAGTAGGAGCCCTCGTCATCATCACCGGCAGCCGAATCAACTTCATCCTCATCACCATCATCATCAGCAGGAGGAGGAGTAGGAGTACGAGCAGTCCTAGGAGGAAGACCACCATGAGCATACATGGAGAAGTCAAAGTTCTGGATCATCTCATCGGTGATGGAAGGCATCTCCCACTGAGGTGCAGCCACAGGTGCCAACTCGGGTCCAGGAGGAGGAACTGTGACATTCCTAGTAGCCATAAACTCGTTCTGTCGCCTCCTGGTCTCCTGGTTCAAAGCAAGACTCTGATGTGCAACATCATTAGTGTTCTTGCACATTTGCCACATGCTAGAGAAGAAGCGAGCGGCACCATGCTTGGGGCGCCGAGAGTAGCTGGAGCTAGCATCATGATCATAGCGTTCCTTAGAACGGCGCTCAGCAGTGGGCATCATGGAGGGAACATCCGGACGAGTGGCCTCCTGAGTGGGGATCTTGAAGGCATCCATGATGACTTTTTCACCAATAACGTTCCGAGGAGCGGGAACAATGTAGTTGATGAGCCGCTGAACATACTGGGCGTAGTTGGGAGTCATACGGTCCATAACTGCTCTCTTCAGTTCACAGTAGATAAGATCACAGCCATCAATCTTCCTTACCCTGTCAGGATGACAATAGTACATCAAGTTGAGGTGATAGTTCCGGACTTCACTGGAGTCGCCAGACTTGCTGATGAGGTTCTCTCGGAACAGCTTGGCAAGGACAAGGTATGAGTAGTACATCCCAGAGATAGTGGGAGGTCCAGCTGTAGGGTTCGCAGGGTAGCAGAAAGAGATGTCACCCCTAGTAAGCCTGGACCGTGAATGAATCCTGTACCCTGGATTACTGTCATCACCACAACCCATGGCTGCACGGAACTGAGAGTAGGTGCATGAGTACTTTGTCTTGCCGGTCATCCAGGTGAGGGTGCGGTCCTCATCATCATGGAAGAAGACGGTGCAGTGAAATTGACGGACAAGGAGTGGACAATAGGTAGGATCATCTTGGGTCTCATCAGGCTTGAGGCACACAAGGTCATACACTCCCAGATTCTTCAAGGTTTGAACCACAAAACGGTACTTTGTGGCTTCATGCAAGGCAAGCTCGGCAGGATTGATGGCCTTGGGTGATACAATATTACCATGCTTCATATACTCATGAGAATCATAGTAACCCTCCCAGAGGACTGCTTGTGTGTTGGTCCAGAAGGCCTTGTCCGAACGAGTGTAAGTTGGCTTTGCAAAGCGATACGGATTGACTGTCCTCCATGCCTTCCACTCAAGGCGGTTTGCAGCCCCAACATTGACGGTTGGCACTACCTCATCATCCTCTTGGGCAACATGCTTATCCTTGTTCTTGTTAGCAACAGACTTGGTTCTACCCCCAACTGAGCTGCCACCGTCAGTACCCTGCTGAGCTGGAGGGGGAACGCGGTTACTAGCACGGCGAGGAGGATTAGCCCTTCCTCGCTTGGAGACATTGCCACGTGTCTCACTCTCACCACTCCAACTACCTGTGAATGAGAAAGAAAGAGCCGGGATAGTAGTGGGGTAAGCGTACATGTCATCAATAAGAGAGAAGTCACAAGAGCATAGCATATATTCAAGTGTAGTGATGAAGTTGTGCGAAAAACTGGGCAGCTCGGCGCACAGGCCGGTCAAACCGGGCAGCAGACCGGACTGGCCGGTTTGCGACCGGTTGACCGGGCCATGCACCGGGCCGGCCGGTTGAGCGGCCGGTTGACCGGGCGAGTGACCAGATCTGTCGAGTTGTGATGTTGTGCCCAGATTTTCTACCACAAAACCATGCAAAAGCTCATAAACTTGAATATAGACTATAGCAATATAGTGAAGAAGTGCATTGTGGTGTGAGACACTCTAAAGGCATGAGGACTTTACAAAACCTAACCCTAACCCTAAGATTTCCTCAAATTTTGGCAAGAACTTGCAATGTGTGAGGAGGACTAGAGGTTAGGGAGAAAAGGAGAGTACATTACCCGAAGACATTGTTCTCCTTGATCAAGGGAGCAAGAAGAACACAAGGTAGGGCTTGAGAACCAAGAACTCCAAAAATTCCCAAACTAGGTGGAGAGGGACCAAATCCTTTGGTGGAGATGTTCCAAGGGCCCCGATCTATGGTGTGGTGGAGTTTGGGGAAGTTCTTGTGGTGGGAAGTGCCTAGATCTTGGTGGGGGTGCTGAGGGCGCCGGCCATGGTGGTGTGGGAGTTGGGGAAGAATGAGGAAGATGACCCCAAGGGGTAACCCCCTCAAACACATATCAGGCCGCGCGGCCGGTCGGGAATCCGGTCAGACCGGACCGGCTGACCGGTCAACCGGACCATCCGGTCAGGGACCCGGTCCAACCGGGCCAGGGACCGGCCCAGCCCAGAATTTTCTAATTTTGCCTCGTTTTTGCCCCTATGCTTTGTGTAAATGTGTGTGAGTGCTCAAATGATGACATGTACATATAGATAGATAGATGATGATGAGATGAGCATAGACATGGGGTAGGAAACACAAAGTTCTCTAGGCATACCCATTGGAGAGAAAATCCAAATAAGATGTGAATAGCAACAATGGGCATGATTCGAAGTGTATATCAAGAATCATAAGTCATTTTGGAGTGGTTTTTGCAATAAAATCATTTAGCCTTGTATATCCAAATCAAGTTGCAATTTAGACTAAATGAGGGGCGGGGGATTACTCCCCCTATGTGAAAGCGCAAATGTCATGTGACCTCGAAGAGACGTGCTTGGGTCCATATAATGACATTGGGTCTATTTATGTTGCACACATGGGTATGCATCATACCAAGACATGGTAAGATGACTATCCCCATATGTGCTGTGCCTCTAAGCTAGATAGTTAGATAAATGCAAGAATATAGTGCAAGAAGTTGATTCAATCCAAGTTTTTAGGATCAAGAATACCAAGTTCTCCTCTCAAGTTCACAAACCGGGCTTCATCCAAAGGCTTAGTGAAAATATCCGCCAATTGGTAGGTTGTTCCCACATGAGTGAGATCAATATCCTTATTGGCAACATGGTCACGTAGGAAGTGATGGCGAATGTCAATATGTTTGGTGCGACAATGTTGAACCGGGTTATTGGCGATCTTTATTGCACTTTCATTGTCACATAGAAGAGGCACCGTACCAAGAGACACACCATAGTCTTTCAAGGTTTGCTTCATCCATAACAATTGAGTGCAACAAGATGCCGCGGATATATATTCGGCTTCGGCGGTGGATAAAGCGGTGGAGTTTTGTTTCTTGGATGACCAACTCACCAATGACCGGCCAATAAATTGGCAAGCCCCGGAGGTAGACTTCCGGTCAACCTTATCACCGGCCCAATCGGAGTCCGAGTAGCCAATGAGTTCAAAGGTTGACCCCTTTGGATACCATAGCCCGAGAGTAGGAGTGAGAACAAGGTATCTTAGAATCCGTTTGACCGCCATCAAATGGCTCTCCTTAGGAGCGGATTGAAAACGAGCACACATCCCTACACTTAGCATGATATCCGGCCTAGAGGCACAAAGGTAGAGCAAGGATCCTATCATGGAACGGTATACCTTTATGTCCACATCCTTCTCACCGTCACATGAGCCAAGTTGCCCCTTTACGGGCATGGGTGTCTTCATTGGGCTTGCATTGGTCATGTTGAACTTCTTGAGCATGTCCTTCACATACTTTTCTTGAGAGATGAAGGTGCCTTTTGCAAGTTGCCTCACTTGGAAGCCTAGGAAGAACTTCAACTCCCCCATCATGGACATCTCAAATTTCCTAGTCATCAATTGCTCAAAAGCTTTGTTATGATTGGGGTTAGTTCCACCAAATATAATATCATCAACATAAATTTGACATATAAACAAGCCACCCCCTTTAACCCGCTTGGTGAAAAGGGTGGAATCGACCGTACCCATGCAAAACCCATCTTGTAGTAGAAAATCCCTAAGGAACTCATACCAAGCACGTGGAGCTTGCTTGAGACCGTAGAGTGCCTTATGGAGTAAATACACATGGTTGGGTCGGCATGGATCTTCGAAACCCGGGGGTTGAGCTACATATGCGGTTTCTTTTAGAGGACCATTCAAAAATGCACTTTTCACATCCATTTGATATAGTTTGAAATTGTGGAAAGATGCAAATGCAAGCAAAAGACGAATAGCTTCAAGACGGGCTACCGGCGCAAAGGTATCCTCAAAGTCCATACCTTCTATTTGGGCAAACCCTTGCGCCACTAACCTTGCTTTATTTCTAATGACAATGCCATCCTCATCTTGCTTGTTCTTGAACACCCATTTGGTCCCAATGACATTGATGCGATGATCCTTGGGTCTCTCAACTAGAGACCATACTTCATTGCGGGTGAAACACTCCAATTCTTCTTGCATGGCAATGACCCAATCCGGATCAACCAAGGCTTCATGTACCTTGAGTGGCTCAAAACTAGAAACAAACGCATGATGTTGACAATAAGTCATAAGTAATGCATGGTGTCTACGAGTTACCACTCCTTTTGAGATGCTACCGAGGACAAGATCCACTTTCATGTCACTTGCCCTTGTAGCCGCCTTGATCTTCCGAATGGTTCCTTCATGATCAATGAATTCATCTCTTGCTAATACTTGATCATGAGGGACAACTTGAGCTTGAACATGAGTTGAAGATGTTTCTTGATCATCATCATGATCTTGCTCAGTGGGTTGAGGGCTTTCTTCTTGTTCTTCGGGATGTGGCTCATCTTGAGTGGAGGATACATCTTGGGTTGCACTTGATGGTTCAACTTGAGTTGAGCTAGGCTCAACTTGAGGTGAGCTTGATACTTCTATTCCATCACCTTGATCATCACTATGTACTTCCATGGGCCGGATGTGTCCAATGCCCATATGCTTGATGGCACTAGATGGATCATCATCATTACCTGCAACACATGGAACAACTTGCTCCACTTGGGAGCCATTATCCTCCAAGAACACCACGTCACAAGATACTTCAATAGTCCCAGTGGACCGGTTGTAGTATCTATAGGCGTGAGAGTTCTCCGCATATCCAACAAAAATGCCCTCTATAGTTCTAGTTTCAAATTTACCAAGCTTCCCTTTATTGTTCTTAACAAGACATTTGCATCCAAAGACACGAATGTACGTGACATTAGGCTTGTTACCTGTGAGAAGCTCATATGGAGTTTTGTTGTGGAGGGGGCGGAGGAAGAGCCGGTTGGAGTAGTGGACAGCTGTAGAGATGGCTTCTCCCCAAAAGTTGTGGGGTGAGTTGAATTCACTCAACATGGTTCTTGCCATCTCAATGATAGTCCGGTTCTTCCTTTCAACAACACCATTTTGTTGAGGGGTATATGGAGCTGAAAACTCATGCTTGATGCCCTCATCATCAACAAACTCTTGCATAGTGTAGTTCTTGAACTCGGTGCCATTGTCGGTCCTAATTGCCTTGATCTCGGATTCATATGTACGTTGAGCTTTCTTGGCGAAGGTGATGAACTCCCTATGGGTCTCATCCTTAGACTTAAGGAGAAAGACCCAAGAGTATCTTGAGTAATCATCAACAATGACAAGTCCATACTTGCTCCCACCAAGAGTATCATAATGTGATGGCCCAAAGAGATCCAAATGAAGGAGCTCCAAAGGCCTAGATGTGGTGACGATACTCTTGATAGGATGTTTCTTCTTGAGTTGTTTTCCCGCTACACATGCACTGCATACACGATCTTTCTCAAAAGAAATGTCGGTTAGTCCAACAATGTGCTCACCCTTTAGGAGTTGTTTAAGATTCCTCATGTTAACATGACCAAGGCGGCGATGCCACAACCAACCTTCGTCATGCTTGGCCGCCATTAGACATGTGGAGGGAGATGGGCTCTCTTTCGAGAGGTCAACCACGTAAAGGTTGTTCTCCACATATCCAACAAGGACCAATTTGAGATTGTCACTCCTAAAGACTTGCACATAATATTTAGTAAAATATGAATTGTAACCGGCATCGGCAAGATGATATATAGAAAGCAAGTTATAACCAAGGTGTTCAACAAGCATGACCGTCTCAAGGCACAAGTCCTTAGAGATTGCCACCTTGCCATACCCAAGTACCTTTCCCTTTGAGTTGTCACCAAAGGTAATGCTTGACTTCTTGTTGATATCTTCAATGAATTGGTCAAGCACACCTCTTCCTCCGGTCATATGATTGGTGCATCCACTATCAAACACCCATTTTGGACCACCGGAGGAATACCCCTACAAAATCAAGTAGAGGATTTAGGAACCCATTGATTAATGGGTTCCCTAGTCATGGCAACAAGATCTTTTGGTACCCAAATCGAGTACCCTCTATAAGCATAGCCATTACGAGGACCAACATAGTTAGCATAAACATCACCATAATAATCAACAAATAAAGCATAGTGATTGTTTGGCCCCGTGCGGTCACCACTAGTGGCTTTGCCCTTTGGGGCTTTGCCATCATTAGTGACCTTCTTGTTCTTTTCTTGAGCGGGCTTCTCTTTCTTGTAGTTGTTCTTCTTGTAGGGCTTGGGAACATACCCAAGACCATACTTTTGATTGTTTGACCTTTGCTTACTCAAAAGGTCATCCAATCCCATCTTACTCTTGGTTGTGGTGAACTTAGCAAGTTCTTTCTTCAACCTAACATTCTCCTCAAGAGTAGTTGCTTGCTCACAAGCCGATTCATTAGGATAATAGTTGAGACCATATTTGGTTACCAAAGATTCAAGATATGTATTGGTCTCAACATGCAAAGATAATTCCTCTTGTAAACGAACATGTTCCGCAACAAGCTTAGCATGCTCACTAGTAAAGGTGGTGGAGGAACTAGCAACATTTTTATCAACAATAGAATCATTCATTGATTCAAGAGCTTTAGAGTAGGATTCTTGGAGTAGGTCATGGTTCTTTCCAAGTTTCTTGAGCTCATCCTTGACAAGCTTGTTAGCTCTTTCAAGGTGGTCAAGATCCCTAGTGAGAGAAGCATGAGCAACTTCAAGTTCCTCCTTTGATGCATTAAGCTCTTGAGTCAATAATTGAGCCCTTTCAATAGTTTCAAGATCCTTAACTTTATCTAGTTCATAAGTTTCAATTTGTTGCTTAAGACCTTGAGATATGCACCTTTCGGTTTTTAGCTCTTGTCTTAGGAGATTGAATCTCCTTTCCTTATCATTCAAATGATATTCTAATTCCTCAATGGACTCATCCTTTTCTTTGAGAGAGTCCATCAAGAAATCAAATTTGACAAGAGCTTCACCACGAAGGGTGCATCTAACATTGTAAAGTTCCTTAAGCACAGTTAATTCATCTTGATTTTCAGCTTCATTGTCAAGAACACTAGACAAAGAAGGTGGGGGTTCCATTACCTTGGTTTCTCTTGCCATAAGACAAGAGCCAATGGTTGTAGATGAGGAAGAGTCGTCGGAGTCATCATCTTGAGTTATTCTTGCCATAAAGGAAGAGCCAACATCATTCTCCGTGGAGTAATCCTTGGAGTAGTCATATGTGAAGAGTGACCCGGGCTTAGAGAAAGCCAAGCCGGCCACTCCGGCCTCCTTCTCCTCATCTTCCTCTTCTTCATCGGACAAGTACTCGGCCCCAACAAATGCTCTTCCCTTGTTCCTCTTGTATCGGTCATTGATTGGGTTTGGCTTCAATCTTGGCTTGACCCCTTTGATGAACTTTGGCTTGTCTACCCTTTTCTCATAAGGGCACTCATTTGCAAAGTGGCTATCTTCATCACAATTGTAGCAAGTTCTCTTCTTCTTCTTGTCATTGAGGAGCATTGGCAACTTTCCCTTGTACTTCTTAGCAAAGAAGGCAAAGTCGGTAGCGATGTCACTAGTTGAGGTCATCTCCTCATCTTCCTCAATTTCATATGCTTCTTCTCCTCCATGGTCAGCTCTAGCCTTGAGAGCAAGGTTGTGTGATGCTTCATGGTTGTGTGAGGCTTCATCAACACGGTTCATTGCCTTGAGCCTCTTTCCGGCTTTGGCCATGTTTTCATTGGCAGCCACATAGGAGACAAGATCATCGGAGTTGAGATCGGCACTCTTGGTCATGATTTGCAAGTGGAGTCCAATGTTGGTGTCTTCTTGTTTGACGGCAATCATAGCAATGACCTTGGATTTTATGAAGGCTTCGTTCATCTCGAATCCGTCATTGTACTTCTCACCACCAAGTCCCTTGATCCTTACTTTCAGAGCACCAAGCCTAGCATAGGCATCGAATACGGATTCTCCATCTCGAATCATGAACTGGTAGGCCTCTTGCTTTGCGGTCTCATAGAGAGATGATTGGATCAAATCGGTTCCCTCTTGGAGTACTATGATTCGATCCCACAACTCTTTAGCGGAGACAATGTCATCAACTTGATCTAGAAGCTTGCGGTTGATGCCACTTCTAATCTTGTCACGTGCGGATGCATTGAGTTGACGGTTGTAGAACTCGGTGGAGGTCAACCGATCGGGATCTTGTGGCTCCCGGTATCCATGAAGAATGATCTCCCATAGCTCCACACTGCAGCTGCGAATATGAGATTCCATAGAAGATTTCCAATGTGGAAAGTGAGTTCCATCAAAATGGGGAACGGTCCCACTATGGTTTATATGAGGCATGGGTGAAGTGTTTCTAGGATAGTCATGGTTAACTTCATGGAAGGATGCCTTAGAGCCCGAAGCCCCACTAGGAGCTCCTCCAGTAGTTAGGTTCTTAAGCATGACAGACATTTCTGCCATTTGGCTTTGTAGTTCATCCTCCTTTTTCTTCTTCTCGGCCTCATATGCCAAGAATCTAGATTTCATTTCTTTAACCGAAAGGTTAGAGTCATCATCTAGACCCTCGAATAGTTTATCCATCTCACTCTTAAGGCGGTGAAGCCCTTAAAAAGAGTCCAGGCTCTGATACCAATTGAAAGTATAGAGATGGTAAACCTAGAGGGGGGGTGAATAGGTTTCTACAGATTTTAATTCTTTCTTTGCAATATTAGGCTTTGCGGAATATAAAGGTGAGCCTAATGCAAACTAGGTGAAGCAACCTATATGAGGATACAACTAACTCGAGCACGAAGGCTCTCACAGGCAGTTAAATCACAAGTAAGGAGTTCGGTTAGAGATAACCGATAGCACGCGGAGACGAGGATGTATTCCCGTGTTCCCTTGCTTTGCAACAAGGTACGTCACGTTTGGAGGAGTGGAGGTCCCACGAAGGATTCCCCGCGCCACGAAGGCTCACCCTATTCTCCGGAGCCTATCCCACGAAGGAATAGCCCTCTCACTTGTGGTAGACTTTGAGGTAGCCTCCAAACCTTCACAATCTTGCCCGGAGCAGATCCACAGCCCGGATGCTTCCGGACTCCTCTTGCCCACCTAGGGTTTCCAAGGAACCCTAGGAAGCAAGCTTCTTGATGAATACAAGGGGGAATAAGATTTGGCTTGGTAGAACGGTAGATCGGGTCCTCCTCTATCGTTTCCCTGAGGGATTTGAGTTTGGGTGGAGGAGGAGGGAGATCTGAGGCTTTTGGTGTTTCTAACAATGGAGCATGGAAGAAGGAGCTCAAGAACAGCTTGTAGTGTAGTGCCTAACTGTCTAGAGGTAGGAGAAGGGCTATTTATAGTGCTCTTCGAAATATGGCCGTTGCCACTTGCCACCTCAGCATTTTTCCTCGACAAACCCGGTTGACCGGGCCACAGACCGGACAGCCCGGTCCAGAGGCCGGTCAGACCGGATCAGTGACCGGAGCTCCTTTGCGTCGTCCTGGTGCTTCTCCGGTTGCTGTCCGGTTGCTGCCCGGTTGCCGCCCGGTCGACCGGACGGAGCGCCGGACCCGCCGGTCAGGGGCCCGGTTGACCGGTCGCAAACCGGATCTGCTGGCTCCTCCATTGGAACCCGGTTGCCGCCCGGTTGACCGGCCAGCACGCCGGACTGGCCGGTTGCTGGCCCGGTTGGACCGGGCTGGTGACCGGATTTCTCCTGTAGCCCCCTTTTGATTGTTGTTGAAATGGGGGGTCTCCTTTAGCCTTCTTGTTCCTTTGATACACCATTTACGCCTCATTGCCTAATACCTGAGATTATCCTTATAAACACATTAGGCCAAATACTTTAGCACGGTGTCATCGTTACCAAAATAATGGATAAGGGTGAAATACCCTTACAATCTCTGTTTGCCTAACCTACAACCCTGACAGTGTAACGACCCATCTCCAGAGACAGACCCCAGAAGGCCACGATGAACCAAAGACGACAGGCGAGAGTCACAAAGGTGACCAAGACGATGATGCCACTGCTGAAAAGAGCCGGTGACAGAGGCAACAACCGGAGGAGAACTGGCAGATGAAGTGGCAGCGGAAGGAACACGAAGCCAGTCTAACTCCCAAAGCCCCGGAGACTTACGGCTACGAGGGCCAGCTCCAACCAGGGCCTGTGTGCGACGATCCTGAACCGCACAAGACTCAGCGTCAAGAATGACGCGACAACCAGAATCGGTGAGCTGGCTAGCAGAGAAAAGGTTCATCTGAAGGCGAGGAACATGAGAAACATCAGGGACAGAGAAAGAGGGAGTAGAAAGGGTGCCTCTACTAGAAACAGGAATAGAGGTACCATCAGCCGTGACAACACGGACAGGAGAAATAAGAGACCGAAGAGCAGACAGAATAGAGGACTCAGAGGTCATATGAAAGGAAGCTCCAGAATCCAGATACCACGGGGACGTACCTGACTGTGTAGAAAGTGGTGGTCGCGCAGTGCCAGAAGAGCCAGTCACAGAACCAGCAGCGCCCGGCGAGGAAGAGTCTGTAGTAGCGAGCAGACCACGAAGACCCCTGAGAATGTCCTGATCAGAGAGTGCAACTGCAGAAGATCCTGAAGAGCCAGCCTGCTGACGATCCTGGAACTGCGGACGTAAACTGGGATCCCGCGTCCAGCAGGTGGAGGAAGTGTGGCCAACCTTGCCACAGTAGGTGCAATGAGGACGAGGGCGGAGACTCGGACCGCGAGGCTGCTGACGTAAACTGGAATCCCAAGCATCAAGCAGGCAGTGAAGCTGCGCTATCTCATGCGCAGAGAGGGGCGCGACTGGAGAGGTCGACGTACAATCAGGTGCCGACGAGGAGCTATCACCCACACGCACAGAGGCCACCAAAGGGGGCGACGGAGAGCAACACGCCGATGAAGACAGAGTCGGCAAAGCGCGGTCATAACCACGTGAAGAGGCCGCGAAAGTCGATGTAGAGCGGCAGGCCGACGTAGACGGAGTCGACGAAGCGCGGCCATAACCGCGGGAAGAGGCCGCAAAAGTCGATGTAGAGCGGCGGGCCGACGTAGACGAAGTCGGCGAAGCGCGGGCAGAGCCGCATGAAGAGGCCGCAAAAGTCGATGTAGAGCGGCAGGCCGAGGGAGACAAAATCGGCGGCGCGCGAGCCAGAGGCGCGCTTCGGGATAGAGCGGCGAGCCGACGAGACGGAGTCGGTGAAGGCGGCAGAGCCGCGTGAAGAGGCCGCAAACGGCGACGAAGAATGGCTAGCCGTCATACACGGAGGCAGCGGACAAAGACCAAGTACCGAAGGGAGGCCCAAAGATAAGGCGGATCAACTAAGAAGATCGGATAACAACAAACACGACGTATTTTTCGATCACGCTTTTGATAATAACCCGCATAATTCATGTAAAAAAAGAAATGATCTCCAGATGGACAGTTCCATCCCTTCACAGCGTTATCCACCAAGTTCAATAATTTTCATAGGTATCTTGAAAGGAATATTTTCAGTAGGTGGATTTAAAATATCACAAGCATCATTAGAGTTATCGCATATGGGAGATAAAGTATTATCAGAGCAAATTTTCCCCTAAAGCTGGGAAGCTAAAAAGATCATAAAAACTAGCTTCCCCAAGCTTAGACTTTTCCAGCATTAGCAGTAATTGCGTTCATACCAATAACATTGCTACTAGCATGCAAATAAGGTTCCATAGGTTTTTTAATTTTTATCAAACAATTCATGTCTTATCTCAGGAAAAAGATTAAAAAGCTCACTAAATTTGTAGTCCATGATGCCTAACTAGTGAAAAATAAAAACAAGAAACAAAAAGATGCAATTGCAGAATCTAAAGGAGATAGCTTCGAGCATTCACACACCGGCAATGCTGGAAATAGCTTAGTAGTCGGAGGATGTGAATACCTTTTACCTACTCCCCGCAACGGCGCTTAAAATAGCTTGATGTCTACGCACGCTTCTATTCCTGTAGACAGTGTTGGGCCTCCAAGAGCAGAGGTTTGTAGAATAGCAACAAGTTTCCCTTAAGTGAATCACCCAAGGTTTATCGAACTCAGGGAGGTAGAGGTCAAAGATATTCCTCTCAAGCAACCCTGCAATTAAGATACAAGAAGTCTCTTGTGTCCCCAACTCACCTAATACACTTGTCATGTATAGGTGCACTAGTTCGGCGAAGAGATATTAAAACGCAGGTGGTATAGATGGTGGTAAACGGTAATTGCGATCTGAAGTAAATATTGGAAGTAAAGATGCAGAAAAAAGAAATAAGCGATGTTTGCAGATTTGGAAACAAGGCCTAGGGATCATACTTTCACTAGTGGACACTCTCAACAATGATCACATAATTGGATAATTAGATAACTTCTCTTCACTTGTGCACTGAATTACTCTCCTATTGGAATCACTAATCATCACGTAGCGGCTACAAAAGCTCCACTCAAAGTTCATCAAGTACTTGACAAACACCACTCATAGGGATATCCTCATCAAATCATAATCCAAGATAATACCGTTGCAATTTAGACCGAGTACTAACATAGCATACACACTGTCAACAATAGCTATGAAAGGGGGAATAGATCACATCAATACTATCATAGTAATAGTTAACTTCATAATCCACAAGAGATTATAATCATAACCTACGCCAAGTACTACATGATGCACACACTGTCAACTTTACATCATGGAGGAGGAATAGACTACTTTAATAACATCACTAGAGTAGCACATAGATTAATAGTGATACAAAGCTCATGATCACATAAAGATCACACCATGGGAGAGAGAGATGAACCACATAGCTACCGGTAGAGCCCTCAGCCTCTGGGAGAACTACTCTCCTCCTGGGATGACAGCCGCGCCGCCTGGGTGACCTCCTGGCTTCCACCTCCTTCGATGTTCTGGAACCCTCCGTGGAAAATAGGAAGTTTGGCTTTTGTTTCGTCCAATTCCAGACATGTAAGATTTCTAAAACCAAAACAGCGAGATAGAACTAAGCTCGGCATCTTGTTAATAGGTTAGTTCAGAAAATGCATAAAAACATTATAAAGTATGACTAAAACATGTTGGTATTGTCATAAAACTAGCATGGAACATATGAAATTATAGATACGTTTGGAGACGTATCAAGCATCCCCAAGCTTAGTTCCTACGCCTCGAGTAGGTAAACGATAAAAAGAATAATTTCTGAAGACATGCTACCAACATAATCATGATCAATACTATTGTAAAGCATATGAGATGAATGAAGTGACTCAAAGAATGGTATATAGTTTGCTAACAAAAAGATAATGACAAACAACTGAATCATATAGCACAAACTTTTCATGAATAGTACTTTCAAGACAAGCATCAAAAATTCTTGCATAAGAGTTAACTCATAAAGCAATAGATTCAAAGTAAAAGGCAATGAAGCAACACAAAGGATGATTAAGTTTCAGCAATTGCTTTCAACTTGTACATGTATATCTCATGGATATTTGTCAACATAGAGTAATATAACAGTGCAATAAGTAAACATGTAAGAATCAATGCACACAGTTAACACAAGTGTTTGCTTCTAAGATAGAAAGAAGTGGGTAGACTGACTCAACATAAAGTAAAAGAATGGCCCTTCGCAGAGGGAAGCATGGATTACTATTTTTGTGCTAGAGCTTTTGTTTTGAAAACATAGAAACAATTTTGTCAACGGTAGTAATAATTCATATGTGCTATGCATAATACTTCCTACAAGTTGCAAGTCTCATGCATAGAGTACTAATAGTGCTCGCACCTTGTCCTACTTAGCTCGGAAAACACGGATTATCATTGCATAACATATGTTTCAACCAAGTGTCACAAAGGGGTACCTCTATGCCGCCTGTACAAGTGTCTAAGGAGAAAGCACGCATTGGATTTCTTGCTTTTGATTATTCTCAACTTAGACATTGATGGTGATGCACACCGTGGGAACCCCAAGAGGAAGATGCATGGCAAGTTTTCCCTCAAAGAAAACCAAGGTTTAATCGAACCAGAGGAGCCAAGAAGCACGTTGAGGTTGATGGTGGCTAAATGTGATGCGGCGCAACAACAGATATCCGGCGCCAACGTGGAACCCAACACAACCAAAGTACTTTGCCCCAACGAATGTGAGGTTGTCAATCTCACCGCCACAAACAAAGGATTAACCTGTATGGTGGAAGATGACTGTTTAAAACAAAAAGGAATGCTACTCATTGTAGAGATATGTAGAATAGGACCGGGTCCACAGTTCACTAGAGGTCTCATAAGATAAAGCATGTTGGGTGAACAAATTACAGTCGGGCAATTGACAAAATAGAGAAGGGCATAACAATGCATATACATGATATGATAAATAGGTGAGATTTAATTGGCATTACGATAAAGTACAAGACGCCATCCAACTGCATCTATGCCTAAAGTCCACCTTCAGGTTATCATCCGAACCTTCATTCAGTATTAAGTTAAAGCAACAAACAATTGCATTAAGCATGGTATAATGTAATGACAACTACATCCTTGGACATAGACATCAATGTTTTATCCCTGGTGGCATCAGCACATCCAACCTTAGAACTTTCTTCACCACTGTCCCTGTGTCAATGAAGGCATGAACCACTATCGAGCATAAATACTCTCTTGGAGTTAAGAGCAAAAACTTGGCCAGAGCCTCTACTAGTACGGAGAGCATGCAAGATCATAAACAACACATAAACAATAGATTGATAATCACCATAACATAGTATTTCTATCCATCGGATCCCGACAAACACAACATATAGTATTACGTATAGATGATCTTGATCATGTTAAAGGCTCACAAGATCCAACAATGAAGCACAATTAGAGAAGACGACCATCTAGCTACTGCTATGGACCCATAGTCCAGGGGTGAACTACTCACTCATCACTCCGAGGCGACCATGGCGGTGTAGAGTCCTCCGGGAGATGAATCCCCTCTCGCAGGGTGCCGGAGGCGATCTCCTGAACCCCTGAGATGGGACTCGGCGGCGGCCTTCTGAAGGCTTTCCGATCGTGGCCTCTCCGGCACGGGGCTCGCGACGGAGGCTATTTGTAGGCGAAAGGGCAGCCTCGGAGAGGTCACGGTGGGGCCAAACAGGGCGGCGCGGGCCCTGGGCTGCGCCGCCACCATGTGGGCCCCACGTAGCTCCTCTCCACGCTCCCGGGTGTTCTGATGCTTCCGGGCAAATAGGAACTGGGCGTTGATTTCGCCCAATTCCGAGAATATTTCTTACTAGATTTCTGAAACCAAAAACAGTAAAAAAGAATGGCTCTTCGGCAATCTTGTTAATAGGTTAGTTCCAGAAAATGCGTAATACGACATATAATGTGCATAAAACATGTAGATATCATCAATAATGTAGCATGGAACATAAGAAATTATCGATACGTTGGAGACGTATCAGACATCCATACCGGGACAACATAGACAACAGATAATGGACTCCTCTTTTAATGCTTAAGTTTCAGCGAATGCTTTCAACTTATAACATGTATATCTCATGGATAGTTGTCAACATAAAGCAATATAACAAGTGCAATAAGTAAACATGCATGTAAGAATCAATTAAGGTTGACACAAGTAGTTTTGAAGGTAGGTAAACTGACCAACATAACATAAAAAAGGCCTTCTAGAGGAAGCAGGGATTACCAATGTAGAGCTTTTTATTTTGAAAACATGGAAACAATGTCAGTAATAATAATCATATGGTATGCAAACTTTCTATAAGTTGCAAGCCTCATGCATCGAATACTAATAGTGCACGCACCTTGTCCTAATTAGCTCGATTTCCATGGATTATCATTGCATTACATATGTTTCAACCAAGTGTCACAAAGGGGTACCTCTATGCCACCTGTACAAAGGTCCAAGGAGATAAATTGCATTTATTTCTCGATTTTGATAGATCTCAACTTGAGGACATCCATACCGACAACATAGAAAACAGATAATGGACTCCCTTTTAATGCTTAAAGCATTCATCATCAAATAATATTCTCATAAGAGATTCTGAGGATTAATGTCCAAGCTGAAACTTCCACCATGATACATGGCTTTGGTTGGCGGCCCAATGTTCTTTCTTCTGCAACATGCATACTCAAACCATTCAACTCATGGCAAATCTCCCTTACTTTAGACAAGACGAACATGCATAGCAACTCATATGATATTTAACAAAAAGTAGAGTGATGGCTGTCCCTTAAACATGGTTACCGCTCAACAAGCAACTTATAAGAACTAAGATACATAGCAACATATTCATTACCACAATAGTTTTTTAGGCTACTTTCCATGAGCTATGTATTGAAAAGACAAGAATGAAATTTTAAAGGTAGCACACAAGCAATTTACTTTGGAATGGCAGAAAATACCACATATAGGTAGTTATGGTGGACAAATGGCATAGGTTTTGGCTCAAGGTTTTTGGATGCACGAGAAGCATTTCCTCTCAGACAAGGCTTTGGCTAGCAAGGTTGTTTGAAGCAAACACAAGAATGTAAGAGGTAAAACTTGCAGAAACATATTTCAAGCATTATAAGACTCTACACCTGCCTCTCCTTGTTGTTCAAACACTTTTACCAGAAAATCTAGACCTTAGAGAGACCATGCAAACCAAATTTCAACAAGCTCTACTGTAGTTCTCCACTACTAGATTTAAACTACATGATGCAAGAGCTTAAACATGATCTACTTGAGAGCTCAAAACAATTGCCAAGTATCAAATTATTCAAGACATATATTGTCTCTGGGCCAATAATCAGCACAGCTTTCAGCTTTCATGAATATTAAAGTAAACAAAGAACACAAGTGTTCAAATGAAGCGGATGCTCTCCTCCCACACAAGAGATCCATTTATTCAGAGAATGAAAATAAAACGAAAATAAAAGCACACTCAATATATAAGATGTGAAAGAATTAAAATATAGTTTCACTAGAGATGACCTGATAAGTTTGTTGATGAAGAAGGGGATTTCGGCATCCCCAAGCTTAGACGCTGACTTTCTGAAATATAGGGATGCCACGGGCATCCCCTTGGGATTTTTCACTCTTCTTGATCACACCATATCATCCTCCTCTCTTGATCCTTAAAACTTCCTCCACACCAAACTCAAAGCAATCTCATTAGAGGGTTATGCATAATAAAAATTCACCAGCAAAGACACAATATTACCCAACACTTCTATTATCAAAAGCTACTGAAAATTAATGGAGCAAAGAAATCCAATCAAACACAATAAAGAGGCAATGCAAATAAAAGGCAGAATCTGTCAAAACAGAATAGTCCGTAAAGACAAAAATTTTGAGGCACTTAACTTGTCAGATGAAAACTCAAAACTAATGAAAGTTGCGTACATATCCGAGATCACGTATGAATTTTCGCAGGTTTTTTTGATTCTTCTCAGAGATAAAAACCTGCATGTTGGCTAAGAAATCTGTTTCTTAGAAACCAAACCTAGCATCAACTTTCTATTAGAGACTTTACTTGGCACAACAATGCAAGAAAATAAAGATACAAAGGTATTTCTACAGTAGTAACAAGCATCTGACTCAAATAAAACAACAGAAATAATGTGGTGTTCCATGCGTTTTTCTTTAACGCCTTTCAGCTAGGCAGAAGATTTTAATGATGCTCACATGAAAATAGAAAATGAAGCAAAAGGAGCATTAAGAAGCAAATTCAAACACATTTAAGCCTAACCCTCCTATGAAAAGGAATCTTGTACACAAATAAATTCATGAAGAACAAAGTGAGAAAGTAAAGACACAAGCTAACTTCAAGATTCTCAACATAAAGAGGTAAACTTAATATTGTTAAGATGCATATAACCATGTTTCCTCATAACTTTCAGAGGATCATTGATGAAATCCACAATATAACCATCACTTAAAACATTCTTATCATGGTTCATATGCATAAATGTATCATTATTTTTGGCATAAGAAAAACTCTTCTCATTAATAGTAATTGGAGCAGGATCATTATCAAGAATTTGAACATGGTAAACAAGTTGCATACTAAGGGAATGGTTTTTGGCAATCCCATCATAACTATGACAAGTTTCATAAGGATAATTATAACTGTGTCATATCCATCTCTATAACGATTATCTAAACCAGAAGATATAATATCATCATTTTCACTAAAAGTAAAGGTCTCAAATATAGGATCTTTAGCACAACATCCCCAAGCTTAGAGCTTTAATATCATCATTTGAGGGAACATGGATAGTGCTAACATCATTACTTTCATAATCGTACCAAAGAGATTTCCGTATCAAAGTAGTATGCTCTTCCAAATCATGATCACTAATATAGGTAAAGGGCATAGGAAGATCATTGTACTCAGATTCATTATCATAATAATCATTAGGAGCAACATACTTACGATTACCTATCGTTATCTTCTTCTTCTTCTTCTTCTTCTTCTTCTATCATGTTATCACAATATAGATTTGCAGCACTCATGAGGTTCGAATTATCATTGGAGGAGCATTGAAAATTAAAATGACCCACTCTATGGCAAAGTTCACAAATAAAAGGATAGAGGGCACAAACTTTTTCACCAAGATCATCTAGAGCCCTAGACCACTTTCTAGTTTTTTCATTCCTATGATGGATACAATATTCTTCTTCAATTTCATTCTTTTCACAAGGTCTATGAACTCCACAAAAATTAACATGCTTATAGGAAATAGCATTTTCAGAAGTTTAAACACAATCATTGCAAATTTATTTCATGAAAGGTTCTAAAAGGTTCATGATACTTATAAAATTCTTCCTAGGCAATTCAAAATGAGAGGCAAAAGCTTTATAAAAATTTGCAACAACTTGAGAATCAAGACCATAAGTAGCACTCATATTTCAAAATTTATCAATATCCATAAAAGTTTCAATGCATTCATAATCATAATTTATACCTCACTTTCACTTTTTTGCGTTCTCCCATCCTTCAGTATTCTCCCAATCCGATCAAGAAGGTCCCATTTAACTCTTCTTTGCGTAGAATGATCTAGAACAAGTAGATTCAAAAAGGTTTTATCTAAAAGAAAGTTTTCCAGAAATTATCAATGATGATATTACCAGAAGCTCATGAATGGGGCATTTGAGCATTAAAGACTTCAATCTTCGCATGGGCAATACTCCATCATGAGGCCAGAAATTATATATGTGGTTTCGGTCTTTGTGAATTTCACTTGAGGATAGAATTTAGAATAAAATAGCACAATATCCTTCCAATCAAGAGAATGCCTACACCTTCAGCAATACCAATGCTTCGCTACTGTATAGTTACATATAGAGAATAATTTCTTCCAACTTCATCCATAGAAATACCTGCACACTTGAATAACCCGCATAATTCATGTAAATGTAAATGATCTCCAGGATGGACAGTTCCATCCTCTTCATAGCGGTTATCCACAAATAAGTTCAATAATTTTCATAGGTATCTTGAAAGGAATATTTTCAGTAGTGGATTTTAAAATATCACAAGCATCATTAGAGTTATCGCATATGGGAGATAAAGTATTATCAGAGCAAATTTTCTCCCCTAAAGTCAAGCTAAAGAATATAAAAACTAGCTTCCCAAGCTTAGACTTTCCATAGCATTAGCAGTAATTGCGTTCATACCAATAACATTGCTACTAGCATGCAAATAAGGTTCCATAGGTCTTTTAATTTTCGCATCAAACAATTCATGTCTTATCTCAGGAAAAAGATTAAAAGGCTCACTAAATTTGTTGTCCATTATGCCTAACTAGTGAAAAATAAAACAAGAAACAAAAGATGCAATTGCAGAATCTAAAGGAGATAGCTTCTGAAACACAACACCGCAAATGTGCTAGAAAAAGCTTAGTAGTCGAGGATGTGAATATTTAACCTTACCTCCCTAACAAGCTAAAGGAGCTTGATGTCTACGCACGCTCATTCCTGCAGATACTGTTGTCAAGAGCAGATTTGTAGAACATTAAATAAAGTTTCTTGTTGAATCACCCAAGATTTATCGAACTCAGGAGGTAGAGGTCAAAGATATTCTCTCAAGCAACCCTGCAATTAAGATACAAGAAGTCTCTTGTCCCCAACACACCTAATACACTTGTCGTATATAGGTGCACTAGTTCTGCAAGAGATATTAAAACGCAGGTGGTATAGATGGTGGTAAACGGTAATTGATCTGAAGTAAATATTGCAGGAAGTAAAGATGCAGTAAAACAGTAAATAAGCGATGTTTGCAGTATTTGGAAACAAGGCCTAGGGATCATACTTTCACTAGTGGACACTCTCAACAATGATCACATAATTGGATAATTAGATAACTTCTCTTCACTTGTGCTACTCTGAATTACTCTCCTATTGGAATCACTAATCATCACGTAGGGCTACAAAAGCTCCACTCAAAGTTCATCAAGTACTTGACAAACACCACTCATAGGGATATCCTCATCAAATCATAATCCAAGATAATACCGTTGCAATTTAGACCGAGTACAATATAATAGTTACACACTGTCAACAATAGCTATGAAAGGGGGAATAGATCACATCAATACTATCATAGTAATAGTTAACTTCATAATCCACAAGAGATTACAATCATAACCTACGCTGTACTACATGATGCACACACTGTCAACTTTACATCATGGAGGAGGAATAGACTACTTTAATAACACACTAGAGTAGCACATAGATTAATAGTGATACAAAGTCATGACTATAAAGATCACACCATGGGAGAGATAAATCACACACATGCCCGTAGAGCCTCAGCCTCGGGAGAACTACTCCCTCCTCATGCAGAGAGCAACGCTAATGAAGATGGCGGTGGAAACATGATATCTGGAATTCCTCACCAAGCGGCGGTATCAGACTCTGTCCCGAAAACTTGCTTCGCGATGGCGGCGGCTACGGAACTCTTCGTGGAATATGACTGGATGTTTTAGGGTTTTGTTGGAGATATGCCCAAGAGGCAATAATAAATGGTTATTATATATCTTTGTGTTTATGATAATGTTTATATACCATGCTATAATTGTATTAACCGAAACATTGATACATGTGTGATATGTAAACAACAAAGAGTCCCTAGTAAGCCTTTAACTAGCTTGTTGATTAATAGATGATTAGTTTCATAATCATGAACATTGGATGTTATTAATAAAAAGGTTATATCATTATATGAATGATGTAATGGACACACCCAATTAAGCGTAGCATAGATCACGTCATTAAGTTATTTGCTATATGCTTTCGATACATAGTTACCTAGTCCTTTTGACCATGAGATCATGTAAATCACTTATACCGAAAGGTACTTTGATTACATCAAACGCCACTAAATGGGTGGTTATAAAGGTGGGATTAAGTATCCGGAAAGTATGAGTTGAGGCATATGGATCAACAAAGGGATTTGTCCATCCCGATGACGATAGATATACTCTGGGCCCTCTCGGTGGAATGTCGTCTAAATAGCTTGCAAGCATATGAATGGTTCATAAGAGACCACATACCACGATACGAGTAAAGAGTACTTGTCAAGACGAGGTTGAACAAGGTATAGATGATGATACACTATCTGCCATGGCCGACGAAGCTTGAAGTCGCGCCGTGGTTGCTGGTGTACCATGGCCGACGATTTTGGTCCCTCCGTGGTGCATGTCAAAACTTTTTTTCTCGCTTTTGAGGCCACCTAGTCCGACGAAAGCGGCCAAAACGTGGCGTATGGTGGCCCGGGACGTGGTGCATCTCGAAATCTGGGTTCGCCGGCTGAGTCAACGCAAATCCGCACCGCCGAGGGATGTAGGGCCCAGATGGCAGCCTCTCTGGCATTGTTTTTTTCTGCATCGCGCCATCTCGTTCAACGAGCCGTTTACAGATCAGGATCATGGGTCCCGCATGTCATCCTCTATGAACCAAAATTCTTTCTATTCTTGGATTTTTTTTTGACCCCCATTTCTCTACTTCTTTTTCTTTTGATCCCTGTCGTTTTGAAACGTTGAGACCGCCACGCTTAATGGGACCCGCATGTCATCCTCTATGTGCAATCAACTTCTTTTCTTGGAGTTTTTTTTGGCACCTCAAATTTGGTCACTTGCCTTTTTCTTTCGATCCTCTGCCGCCTCTCAAACGGTGATACCGTCATAACGGGACCCGCATGTCATCCTCTATGTACTATAAACTTTCTTTTCATGGATTATTTTTGGCACCTCAAATTTGGTCACTTGCCTTTTTCTTTGATCCCCGCCGCCTCTCAAATGGTGATACCGCTGTTGTTAACTGGGACCCGCATGTCATCCTCTATGTACTATAAAACTTTCTTCCATGGATTTTTTGCACCTCAAATTTGGTCACTTGCCTTTTCTTTCGATCCCCCGCCTCTCAAACGGTGATACCGCTGCTAACGGGACCCGCATGTCATCGTCTATGTACTATAAAACTTTTTTTCATGGATTATTTTTGGCACCTCATTTGGTCACTTGCCTTTTTCTTTCGATCCCCTGTCGCCTCTCAAACGGGGATACCGCAACTAATGACCCGCATGTCATCCTCTATGTACTATAAAACTTTCTTTTCTTGAATTATTTTGGCTCCTCATATTTTTTCACTTGCCTTTTTCTTTCGATCCTCGCCGCCTCTCAAACAGTGATACCGCTGCCGCTAAATGGGACCCGCATGTCATCCTCTATGTACTATAAAACTTTCTTTTCTTGGATTTTTTGGCACCTCATATTTCGTCACTTGACTTTTTTCTTTCGATCACCGCTGCCTCTCAAACAGTGATACCGCTGCTGCTAAATGGGACCCGCATGTCATCCTCTATGTACTATAAAACTTTCTTTTCCTGATTTTTTTTGGCACCTCATATTTGGTCACTTGCCTTTTTCTTTTGATCCCCTGCCTCTCAAACGTTGATACCGCTGCTGCTAAATGGGACCCGCATGTCATCCTCTATGTACTATAAAACTTTCTTTTCTTGGATTTTTTTGGCACCTCATATTTGGTCACTTGACTTTTCTTTCGATCCCCTGCCGCCTCTCAAACGTTGATACCGCTGCCGCTAAATGGGACCCGCATGTCATCCTCTATGTACTATAAAACTTTCTTTTCTTGAATTATTTTTGGCTCCTCATATTTTTTCACTTGCCTTTTCTTTCGATCCCCTGCCGCCTCTCAAACGGATAAGCTGCTGACAGTGGGACCCGCATGTCATCCTCTATGTACTATAAAACTTTCTTTTCTTGAATTATTTTTGGCTCCTGATATTTTTTCACTTGCCTTTTTCTTTCGATCTCATGCCACGTTTGAAACGTTGAGGAACCTGCAGGCTCATGGGACCCGCATGTCATCCTCTATGTACTATAAAAGTTCATTTTCTTGGTTTTTTTTTCACCATCTGATTTTTGGCAATTTCTTTTTTCTTTTGATCCCCTGCCGCCTCAAACGCTGATACCGCTGCTGCTAAATGGGACCCGCATGTCATCCTCTATGTACTATAAAACTTTCTTTTCTTGAATTATTTTTGGCTCCTCATATTTGGTCACTTGCCTTTTTCTTTCGATCTCATGCCAAGTTTGAAACGTTGAGGAACCTGCTGGCTCATGGGACCCGCATGTCATCCTCTATGTACTATAAAAGTTTATTTTCTTTATTTTTTTCACCCTCTGATTTTTGGCTATTTCCTTTTTCTTTTGATCCCCTGCCGCCTTGGAAACGTATGGTAAGCTGCTGACTCATGGGACCCGCATGTCATCCTCTATGTACAATCAACTTTCTTTTTCTTTTGATCTCAAGCCGCATTTGAAACGCTGAGACCGCTGCCGCTAAATGGGACCCGCATGTCATCCTCTACGTACAATAAAGTTTCTTTTCTTGGATTATCTTTGGCCCTCATATTTTGTCACTTGCCTTTTTCTTTCGATCTCATGTCGTTTTGAAACGTTGAGTAAGCTGCTGGCTCATGGGACCCGCATGTCATCCTCTACGAACAATAAAAGTTTCCTTCTTTGAGTTATTTTTACCCCTAATTTCTGGCTATTTGCCTTTTTCTTTTGATCTCCTGCCCCCTCTGAAACGATGAGGACGCTGCTGGCAGGTCGGTCCCACATGTCATCCTCTATGAACAATAAAAGTTTCCTTTGATGGATTTATTTTGAACCCCTCATTAATTTCTGGATATTTCCCCTGCCGCCTTGGAATCGTTGAGGATGCTGCTGCCTCATGGGTCCCGCATGTCATCCTCTCAGAACGGTAAATGTTTATTTTCTTGGATTTTGTGACCAAACGATTTTTGGCTTATTTTTTCTTTCGATCACCTGCAGCCTTTAAAACGTTGAGGACGCCGCTCACGGGTCCCACATGTCAACCTCTATGAACAATAAACGCCGGGATGCTGCTGCCTCATGGGTCCCGCATGTCATCCTCTCAACGAAAATGTTTCTTTTCTTGGATTTTTTACCAACAGATTTTTGGTTTATTTTTTCTTTCCATCCCCTGCCGCCTTTAAAACGTTGACGACGCTGTTGGCTCATGGGTCCCGATGTCAGCCTCCCCGTACAAGAAACATATGATATCTTGATTATTTTGCAGACAATAAACAATGTATTGCGCTCTGAGCTATTTCAAACGGATAATTAAATCTTTATTTTTACATAAACAAACTTATATGTTGAATCTCCTTGTTTTTTGTTTTGCGAAGCATAGGACTTTCCTGTTTTTTTAGAAAATTCGGAACTTTCCTGTTTTGGAGTGGGCTGAAATTGTACGAGTCAAAAGGCCAAGCAGGATAGTTCGAAAGCCCAGATGTCCAGATGCAGCCCAATTGAAATCTTTCTTCTTGGATTTTTTTTCACCCCCTGATTTCTGGCTACTTCATTTTTCTTTGGTCCTGTGCCGCCTTGGAAACGTTGAGACCGCTGCTGCAAATGGGACCCGCATGTCATCCTCTACGTACAATAAAATTTCTTTTCTTGGATTATTTTTGGCTCCTGATATTTGGTCACTTGCCTTTTTCTTTTCGATCCCGTGCAGCCTCTCAAACGGTGATACCGCTGCTGCGCAAAATGGGACCCGCATGTCATCCTCTACGTACAATAAACTTTCTTTTCTTGGATTATTTTTGGCTCCCGATATTTGGTCACTTGCCTTTTTTCTTTCGATCTCATGCCACGTTTGAAACTTTGAGGAACCTGCCGCTCGTGGGACCCGCATGTCATCCCCTATGTGCTATAAAAGTTTATTTTCTATGGTTTTTTTTCACTCTCTGATTTTTGTCTATTTTTTTCTTTTGATGCCCTGCCGCCTTGGAAACGTTGAGTAAGCTGCTTACACATGGGACCCGCATGTCATCCTCTATGTACAATCACGTTTCTTTCTTGAATTTTTTTTGGCTCCCTGATATTTGGTCACTTGCCTTTTTCTTTCGATCTCATGCCACGTTTGAAACGTTGAGGAACCTGCTGGCTCATGGGACCCGCATGTCATCCTCTATGTGCTATAAAAGTTTGTTTTCTTGGATTTTTTTCACCCTTTGATTTTTGGCTCCTGATATTTCGTCACTTGCCTTTTACTTTTGATCCCCTGCCCCTTTGAAACGCTGAGTAAGCTGCTGGCACATGGGACCCGCATGTCAACCTCTATGTCCATCAACTTTCTTTTCTTGGATTTTTTTTGACCCCCTACTTTCTAGCTACTTTCTTTTTCTTTTGATCTCAAGCCGCATTTCAAACATTGAGACCGCTGCTGCAAAATGGGACCCGCATGTCATCCTCTATGTACAATAAATCTTTGATTATTTTTGGCACCTCATATTTGGTCACTTGCGTTTTTTCTTTCGATCTCATGCCACCTTTGAAACGTTGAGTAAGCTGCTGGCTCATGGGTCCCCCATGTCATCCTCTACGAACAATAAAAGTTTCCTTTCTTGGAGTTATTTTTGCCCCTAATTTCTGGCTACTTCCTTTTTCTTTTGATCCCCTGCCGCTTTGAAACGTTGAAAACTTTCTTTTCTTTGATTATTTTTGGCTCCTGATATTTGGTCACTTGCCTTTTTCTTTCAATCTCATGCCACGTTTGAAACGTTGAGGAACCTGCTGGCTCATGGGACCCGCATGTCATCCTCTATGTGCTATAAAACTTTCCTTTGTTGGATTTTTTTTCACCCTCTGATTTTTGGCTTGCCTTTTTCTTTTGATCCCCTGCCCCCTTTGAAACGTTGAGTAAGCTGCTGGCTCATGGGACCCGCATGTCATCCACTATGTACTATAAAACTTTCTTTTCTTGGATTTTTTTTTGGCACCTCATATTTGGTCACTTGCCTTTTTTCTTTCGATCGCCTGCCGTCTCTCAAACGTTGATACAGCTGCTGCTATATGGGACCCGCATGTCATCCTCTATGTACATTCAAGTTTCTTTTCTTGGACTATTTTTGGCTCTTGATATTTGGTCACTTGCCTTTTTCTTTCGATCTCATGCCACGTTTGAAACGTTGAGGAACCTGCTGGCTCATGGGACCCTCATGTCATCCTCTATGTCCATCAACTTTCTTTTCTTGGATTATTTTGAGCCCCTAATTTCTAGCTACTTTCTTTTTCTTTTGATCTCAAGACGCATTTGAAACATTGAGACCTGCTGCAAAATGGGACCCGCATGTCATCCTCTATGTACAATAAATCTTGGATTATTTTTGGCTCCCGATATTTGGTCACTTGCCTTTTTCTTTTGATCACCTGCCGCTTTGAAACGTTGAGTATCTGCTGGCTCATGGGTCCCGCATGTCATCCTCTACTAACAATAAAAGTTTCCTTTCTTGGAGTTATTTTTTACCCCTAATTTCTGGATATTTGCCTTTTTCTTTTGATCCTCTGCCCCCTTTGAAACGATGAGGACGCTGTTGGCAGGTCGGTCCCACATGTCATCCTCTATGAACAATAAAAGTTTCCTTTGGTGGATTTATTTTTGACCCCTAATTAATTTCTGGTTATTTCCTTTTTTTCTTTTGATCCCCTGCCGCCTTGGAAACATGCTAAATGGGACCCGCATGTCATCCTCTATGTACTATAAAACTTTCTTTTCTTGGATTTTTTTGGCACCTCATATTTGGTCACTTGCCTTTTCTTTCGATCGCCACGCCTCTCAAACGTTGATACAGCTGCTGCTAAATGGGACCCGCATGTCATCCTCTATGTACAATAAAGTTTCTTTTCTTGGATTATCTTTGGCTCCTGATATTTGGTCACTTGCCTTTTTCTTTCGATCTCATGCCGACTTTGAAAACGTTGAGGCTGCTGGCTCATGGGTGCCGCATGTCATCCTCTATGAACAATAAAAGTTGGGGATGTCTATTTGTCAGCTGACTGATTTTCAATTCAGCGTAAGTCAGTTTTTCTTCAAATTATAAGACGGCACATGGCATAGGCAAAAATCAGTCAAGCCCATAAAAAAAGAATTTTACCAAGCCTTGTATGTGGGCTAAATCCCTATAATTAGCAACAGACAAACAAGTTGCAAACAGAAAAAAATCCATAATACATGATTTAAAGACCTTAAAACGTTGTTTGGCGAAAATTACATGTTTTGTATTATGTAAACATAGTTGTAATGGACTGTAAACTGTGAGATGGGGAAACTGAAAGAAAATCGTCTACATGATTTGAAAGTAAAATTACAGACTTGTTTGCCTAATTTTACATGTTCCAAATCATGTAAATACCAGTGTAATGGACTGTAATTCGTCATATACAAATTTACACAAAAAGTTCAGTAAATATCTATCCGCTGACTTAGTCATGCACGCGTTTTACATCCAAAACCTCCCCACACAAACGTGTGCAGCTATAGCAGATGGCTAAGTACGGTACACAGTGGCTCAGAGAAACACGTGCAAGTCCACAATCGCGATGCCTAATTGGTTGGACAGAAATTCGACTGATGGCCAAAAAAGAATAAGTCGACTGTTTCTTAGCAAATCCTAAAAGTTTCCTTTGTTGGATTTATTTTTTACCCTCTGATTTTCGGCTATTTCCTTTTTCTTTTGATCCCCTGCCGCCTTAGAATAGTTGAGGATGCTGCTGCCTCATGGGTCCCGCATGTCATCCCCTCAGAAAGGTAATTGTTTCTTTTCTTGGTTTTGTTTACCAACTGATTTTTGGCTTATTTTTTCTTTCGATCTCCTGCCGCCTTGAAAACGTTGACGACGCTGCTGGCTCATGGGTCCCCAATGTCAGCCTCCCCGTACTGCAAATCCTCTTAAAGGTTGAGGATGCTGCTGCCTCAGGGTCCCGCATGTCATCCTCTTAGAACGATAAATGTTTATTTTCTTGGATTTTTACCAACTGATTTTTGGTTTATTTTTCTTTCGATCCCCTGCCGCCTTTAAAACGTTGACGACGCCGCTGGCTCATGGGTCCCCGATGTCAGCCTCCCCGTACAAGAAACATGTGATATCTTGATTATTTTGCAGACAATAAACAGTGTATTTCGCTCTGAGCTATTTCAAAGGGATAAATTAAATCTTTGTTTTTACATAAACAAACTTATATGTTGAATCTCCTTGTTTTTTGTTTTTGCCAAGCATAGGACTTTCCTGTTTTGGAGTGGGCTTAAATTGTACGAGTCAAAAGGCTTCCAGCACGATAGTTCGAAGGCCCAGATGTCCAGATGCAGCCCAATTGAAATCTTTCTTTTCATGGATTTTTTGACACCCTGATTTCTGGCTACTTCCTTTTTCTTTTGATCCTGTGCCGCCTGGAAACTATGAGACCGCTATTGCAAAATGGGACCCACATGTCATCCTCTATGTACAATAAAAGTTTCTTTTCGTGGATTATTTTTGGCTCCTGATATTTGGTCACTTGCCTTTTTTCTTTCGATCCCGTGCAAAATGGGACCCGCATGTCGTCCTCTATTTACAAAAGAAGTTTCCTTTCTTGGAGTTATTTTTTACCCTAATTTGTGGCTACTTCATTTTTTTTTGATTCCCTGCCGCCTTTGAAACGTTGAGGACTCTGCTGGCTCATGGGCCCCACATGTCAGCCTCTGTGAACAATAAACCTTTCCTCTGTGAACACTAGCATTGACGAACTGAATGTGAACATGCGTTACAGGCTTTTTTTAGTAAATTTTGTCAACCAATTGCTAGCTTCTGTAAATATCACTAGTAGTACATACATCGCGAAAGCATTAGAATATTAGACCATGTTCACAAGAATAACATCAAGTCTGAACTACATTAACAGAGTGATAAAATATATTGTTCAGACCAGTACAAAATATAGGGAGTTAAACTAACACTATGCAGAAATTGGCCCTTCTCTTGCATCTATCCCTCTAGCAAAGGGATCAGCCACTGACAAGTCATGTACCAACCAGCTAAGAACACCGTCCGAGCTGAACTTATCTAAGGATGGTAAATATCCAAACTGAAAATCAACATCTCTATAAGCGGTGTTCTTCAGGTCTAGCTGCTTGAACTGGGTATCCCACCAGATCTCCTTGTGATGATATCTTACACCAAAATTCATTACTTTGAGCATTCTAGTGTTCTGTATAAAGAACCTGGAGACAATAACATCATTTCTCCTTCCTCGGTAGTCAGAAATCGAAATTTCTTTGAGGTGGAGATCAAGGCATTCAATGGGACAGGCTGGCTCATTATGCAGCACATGAACCTTATTGCCGGTTCTATAAAACTGCAAAGAAGTCAAATTAAGTAGTCAGTACAATAACAAAGTACTTCATAGCTATCAACTAATGAATATCTCAGGTGAGTTGAATCATGTGTTAATTGAGGACCGTGGAACAACATAATCCCCTGACACGTTCCAATTTGATAGATGCACTTTTTTACATCTGTTATTGTCATTGTAAAGTTGGGGAAAGGTTACCAACATGGGAAACTCCAATCCGCAACTAGTTGCGGGTGCACCCCATTTTTCTTTTGACACTTCCAAGTTTCCAAAAAAAATGTAAACTAAAAGTCTGGACATACATTGTGTTCTATCATGTGCTTCTGTGAAGTTTCATCCAAAAATATGATAATATGTGATCTACACAAAAAAAGAACAAATGATGTGTAAATAGTAAGTCACACTATTTACATATGTCTTCTCTTTTTTACACAGATCACATATTATCATGTGTTTATATGAAACTTCACAGATGCACAAGATACAACACATTGTATGACAAGAAGTTTAGTTTTGAACCAACATAATATAACTCCATTGTGGATGTTCTTCTAGTACAATTGTTCAACTGATCTAGGCTAATAAGTAATAACAGGTTAACTCCATGTAACTCTACAGTTTTTGCTCATAGTGGTAAACAGTTAACAACAACGAATTTACCTGGATATATAGCTTCTCCGTGCAGGGAAAGCATCTAAGAAATGCAAGTAGTTGATCCAGACGAGGGCCGTCAGATTTTAGAACCAAGTTCTTCACTGTGCACAGAGAATTTTCCAAGCTTATGGGCATCATCCTCTACAGGACAATGGTACATATGTCAAAAAAAATAACAAAAATGTGAGTTAATTCAACAAGAAGAAGGCTGTTCTACCAAAAAGTTTATGCGTCCAATAACAAGTTGGCAGCCAGGGTACGACGCAAAGCCCAACACCATCAACTTTGGTGCGTTGGCGACCTGGATTAGTAGTGGAACATCATCAACGCATATGACCAATCTCTCGAGGCAAGATGCATCCATAATTTGCACCGTGTCTAACTGAATAAGTTCGGTGGTGTTGCGTTTCCAATAGCTAGCCACACTAATTGTACGAAGATTTGGCATTTGAATGTTGAGTTGGGTGAACCCGTGGACCCCCTCAAGGTGAAGTGCCTCGAGCACAATACAGCGGGTGAACAGGCGGTCGATGTTCGTCGCCTTACAGATGTAGACGTCATAGAGCAAGAGCCTTTTGAGTTGGGGGAAAAGAAGCATGGAGTTGGCATGAATCTCGGGCAAATAGCAAGTAGAAATGCTGACAATGCGCAGCGTGGGCGCGCAGCGGAACGCGGACAGCGGGAAGGAGCGCATCACAGTTCCAGCATCGAATCTGAGGTTCTCGACGCAAGATAGGGTGCTGGACCGGAACCAGCTGTCGAGCGTGGTGTCGACCTTGCAAGTGGTTCTGAAGGGGTCGATTGACACGCTTCTGGCGGGGCCAGGGTGAGCGGCGAGGATACTGGAGACCGCGGCGATGCGTTTGTGGTTTTGCTTGGCGAGTTCGTCGTCGATCTCGAGGTTAAGTGGGACGGAGTGCCAGAGGTGGCGCCACCGTTTGGAGACCAAGGTTGTGCTTACAGCGGATACAGTGGGCAGGTGGGAGATGATGATGTGGAGAATCTGGTCCGGTAGGCGGCTGATGAGGTCGTTGTCGCCGACGAGGAGGTTAAGTGGGACGGAGCGCCAGAGGTGGCGCCACCGTTTGGAGAGCAATGTTGTCCTTACAGCGGATATCATGGGCAGGAGGGAGATGATGATGTGCAGCATCTCGTCGGGGAGGCGGCTGATGAGGTCGAGGCTCGACGGAGGCTCTTCCCGATCTGGCTCGACCCGCCTTCGGGAGTTGAGCGGCTCCGCCTCCATCTGACACGGCGGCGACACACGCAACGCCGCAGTCGTCTGCTGGACAGGGGAATAGGCGCAGCGGCGGTGGTGAGGACAGAAAGGTACTCGGCGGTGGATTTAGGTGGATGGCGGATGCAAGTGCGCTGGGGGTTTTTGGAGGAGACGGCAAGCGCTATGCAAGGAACTATTGCGGCGGGCGGCCAGCCGGGGTGCCTGAGGAGAGAAAGGTAGTATACTATGCGGTGCGGCGTTTGCGTCTCCCTTCCCCACGCGTGCAGCCTTCACATTTCACAAGACGTGCGAGTTTTTCAACAGAGATTATCAAGTGGAGAGACTTTCCCAATGCAATTGTCTCTCCACTTGATAATCACTCTTGAAAACACCGAGAAGATGGCGGTGAAGAAGACGGAGAGGCAAGGAAAAAAACAATATGAATTGAAATCAAATATAATACGGGCGTTCCTTCTCTCTCTGGTCTCTGCTGCACTTACTGCACCTGTGGTGCAGGCGTGTGACCCGAGAAGAAGCTAATGTACTGTATAGCCGTCCCTTGCACGCCGTGTAGCTGTATTTTGTCTCGTCAAATCAGCTCGGGACAGTTTCAGCAGAGAAAACATCATTTTTTCTTGCCATCATCATAATAGGCGAACATTACCACGGGCACACGGTAGTGCACATCCAACTTGTACTACTCAATCCTCCATATGCTGCACAAACCACCACTTTAACTTTTTCTTCGCAGTTTTCATGATTTTTAGCAGTTTCCACCATGTGGTGGTCTAATCTGTTGCAATTTTTACCACTTGGTCATCTGATCAGTTATTTTGTCATGTCGATGGCAAAATCAACAAGTGGATGCCAACTTTTTTGAAGGGCTACTCTCTAAAACACAGTTTGCATTATGGCATGTTTGGTATTTTCCCTAGGTAGTACTACATCCTAAAAAAAATTGACTACATGCTTTTATTTGCCTATTTTAAGCACCTTTTACCATGATTTCAAATTTAGGTCAAACTCACGGGGGCCATAGGATGCACGGCATTTATTTGGCAATTGTTTCAGTATGGCCAACTAGTTAGGCCTCCTTTGGTTCATAGGAAATGGAAAGTATAGGAAAAGGAAAATCATAGAATTGGGATGTCATGTCTACTTCAATCCTATGGGAATCGTGCTCCTTTGATTCATATGATTGTCATAGGAATTATGTTGGATTTGGTTCTTATGGGAAAAATTCCTATACAAGTCATTTGATTCATAGGAACTATTCATATAGGAATCTTGTAGTGCAAATCTTATAGGAAAAAACCATTAGCTAATACCTCATGGAAAAGTTCCTTTGCCACAATCAAAGACACATCATGTTCCTATAGGATTCAACTTGGCATAACATTCCAATCATGCACCTTTCATATTCCTACGCCCTCCATATTCCTTTGAATAAAAGGAGCCCGAAGTTTATTTGATTGTAGCAAAGGAATTTTCCATGTATCGACAGTTTGACATGGTATTTTAATAACCAATCAAGAAGGCATGCAAACGTACTTAAAAACACACATGGTGCCAAAATCGGTGAAAGGGAATATTCTCAAGAACATAGGTAGGTCATGTTTGGCATTGTTCCTAGGTATTTCATCACAAATGATGAATCCATGATAAATTACTAACATTCGGAAGTTTGCCATGGTTCTAGCATTAACCAACTCACCTCTCACTTCGGAAGAGAGCCATGCGAACTCCAAGATGGATTCTGTCAAAAAAAAACTCCAACATGCATGGTGCCAAAATCTGGTAAGTTCTTCTAAAAAATATTTTGGTGTGCCATGTTTGGTATTTTGATATATATGTAGATTACTTACATCACAAACAACTACTCAATGCTTTCGTTTGCCATATGGGTGTTACGTACTTGGATGCAACGCATATGTTTGGTCATTTTTTGGGGGGTACCACACATTTAGTGCACATCACGTATATATAGTTTCCCCTTTTTTAATTGTACTTCGTGTACTTCGCGTTGAAATTTCAAATTATATGGAAATGAGCCCAGAACTAATTTAATATATGGTCACAAACCGAAATAATTCGTGAAATTTTGAAATGTCCATCCTACCATATCAACCACATGAAAAATTGCATTGGCGGCAATCTGCCACTACAAATTTTAACCATTTCACGCAAAACACTCATGTAGTAATTTGTTCCCTTCTAGCACTTCATAAATCTCCCCGGTCTTGTTTGAAAAGGAGCCCCCGTCCGAAGAGTCCCTGTTTATAACTAAAACTAATTATTTCAGTACCGCATAAATTGCAATTACCATTAGATAAACAAGACTAAGATAGAGCATGTACCACCTGTCAATTACCGGTTCGCAATCTCCATATGCTCGCAATGATCGGTTCCACATTATACTTGGTCGAATTCAATTAAACATACAAGTACATCATGCCGAAGTTTTGTTCTAGGACATGGACACGTTCAAACTAATCACGGTAATAGATGATACAACATCGCACACATAAATAGACGACATGTCTAAAATCATACATTTTTTGAACACAGAAATGTCCCGAAGGACCTCGCGACACTGCTTTTATATTATGATGACGGTGGGATTACAGACTGCAATTAAGCTAGGAGGACCCTCCAAGTAAAAGGAAACTACAGACAAGACATCCAAAAGTACAAAAAGAACTCTAGTTCTAGAAAAGGAAACTCCATCCGGTCCTTCTCCACCGAGCTCAGATTAGCCTCAAAGCGCGATCATCTTCTCCATCGAGACCGGCAAGATCAACCACCTACCGTCTCGTTGGCGCATGCGGGCACGTCACCTCATGTTGAAAGTATTCGAGCAAGTCGCCGCTCATGTCGCAACCATCGTTGCTGCAATCCACCTTCAACAAGGAGGCAAATCTACTTAAATCCTCATCCTCTTCGTAGATGCCGTCGCAGTTCGGGCACACGAGACTGGGTAGGTTTCTTAAGCAGCTTCCGCATGCAATGTGATGTCCCTCCCCCATGCGAATGCACTGCTTAATACAAGGAAATTTACATGACTGTTGGCCCAAAGAAAAATATAGTTGGGTGGAACCTAGTGAAGAAAGTACTAACCCGTTATAGTGGACGTCGTGCGATTTGAGAGCACAAACCGCAGATGAACGTTCTTCTCACCACATTCTTTTCCATAACACATTCACGGGAAAAGTACATGCTTTCAGATGGAGGACTTTCACCTTGGAAGACGCCCTGGCATCCCGGGCACGCGCCACCGGGCAGGTTCCTAGCGCAGCTGTCGCATGCAACCTTCTTGCACGAACAGCACTGCTTAATACAAGGAAATTAACACGACTGTTAGCCCAAATTAAAATACATCTTGATGAACCTAGTGAAGAAAGTACTAACCCGCCAAAATGGAGGTTGTGCGGATTGAGAGCACAAACCGTAGGTGAGCAGTCTTCTCAAATTAGCATCGTCGACAAAAGCTCGATCTAAAGCTACCAGGGGGGACCTCCATGCCCAACGATTCTAAATGTGAAGGAGATAGGGATAGAGGGTCGTAGTCTTCGACTTGTATAGTATATATATGGGAGGGAATTGCAGATTCCACCAAGGAACGAGATCCAGTAACTTCACTGGCGACTTGTACGTGAGTCATTCGATCAAGATCCAACGCACATGGTTGATCCAAATTTTAAACTTAAAATTAAACTCAATTTTCAAATGAAGTAAAACTTTACCAGAATACTTAAGAAAGATATATATCTTACTGTAATGTTTTCGATTTTTTTCGAGCAACTTAAAATGTGACTACAAATTCTGGATCAACTGTGTCCGTTGGATCTTGATCCGATGGCTCATGTACGTAAAGTTGCATTTTGGAGTAAGTAAAGTCACTGGCCTCAAGTTCCACCACCTCATACTTCGTATGTTGCACAAAAACACCATTTGGAAGGATATTTTGCGGTTTCCACCATGTACTGCTCCAATCTGTTGTGATTTCACCACTTAATCTTCTAATCAACCAATTATACTGGTAAATATTCTCTTACTTTGCATCTCAAACATTTCCCTGACTTTGAGTCCCTGCGCGCTAGTACACTCAATAAAGACAGAGAGAGAGGAGAGACGCTGAGGAGGACTTTGAGTTCTAGTACCTCACCTGGCCGGAATAAGTACGCTGGCAGCCTGACCTGCCCTAAGTACGTCCGGTCAAATCGATGCCTTGCCTTGCACGCCGTCTGCGCGCATCCATGTCTTCCCGATGAAATTGTCAGTCCAAAAAAATCGGAAATTTAATTCGGCTATTGGGCGGATATGCTACCTCGACCCAAAAAAACATATTTTTAATTTTCAAAAAATTCTAACAAAAAAATCCGCATGTACTTCTCGATAATCTATGTGTGTTCGTGTAGTTTCGTGAAAAGCCGATATTTTTTGTGGTTGATGTAAACAGCTTTATTTTTAGCAATAAATTTTATCTTTTTTACATAGCCCAAACGACAATTTAGTTTTTTATGGAAAGACTTTATGCGCTCTTAGCATGTGAAGATGAAAAGATTAATTTTTTGTTTGGATTTTTTTACATTTCAAAATATATAGATGTTGCAGTTCAAACTAAAGGGAGCATACGCAAACCAGGAGCCAAAACATCCTCCCCAAAAAAATATGATTTGTTTTCTATTTGCGACGCTTCCGCGATGCCTATCACATGTCTGTATAGCCGCAGCTAGCACCATCGAGCACGCCCCAATGCTCTGTGTGTTGTCTTGTCAATTCAATGGTCAAGGTAATCTGACCAAAAGATACGTCTTGGAGTACGCGTGCGCCTTATTCCTTGAAATGGAGGTAGTACTTTATATTTGGCCCAAATGCGAAAAGTGTTACTCCTCCTATTCTAGTATACCATACTACGTATTACTCAAAACAAGTTCGAAGTTATGTCAAGTATGACTAGTGCAAATAAACCCTCTGGCATTAAGAGTATGAGAAGTTCGGATCATGATGAACAAGTTAATCTTCAAAACGTACAGCTATGTCAAGTATGACTAGTGCAAATAAACCCTCTGGCATTAAGAGAAACATCAAATAGTACAAAACACCTGAAAAAAAACGAAATTACAACAAAATCCTTGAGATGCCCTTCGTCTTCAACCTCCAGACCATGTCGACGACACCATGGCCGACACTAATCCAACCCAGGAAGCCAGAATCCTAGGATAAGCAAGCTCGGAAGGTAGGTGGCCACGGAAGCTCTAGCACGTACCAATTCAGCACGCGCGAGGGCCCGCCCAGCATCTCAATCGGCACGGTGTGAAGCCAGTCCTCGTCTCGAGCTCTCTCGAAGCGTGAGAGCTCGCCGGATTCTCTGTCGAGAGCAAGAATGAAGTTTCCGAGCCCACCGAACACGTACCACTGGAAGAAACGGGCGTTGCACCCCACAAAGAGGATATCCGACCGGCCTGTGTGCGTGGCGTGGAGAGGCACGATGGCGCCGGAGGAGGTCCAAGCGTGGCCACCAGGGCCAGGCGAGAACACGCAGGTCTTGCAGATGCCGTCATGATAGATCAGGCACGTCACCCTGTAATTTGACAGACTGATGCGCGCCGCAGCGTCCTCGCCATGGAGGGCGGCGCCCAGGAACAAGCTTACGAATGTTGTGTGCGAAACAGCAGGGGGTGGAGGGACCGTCACGTACTGACCTGCCAGGGGATCGCAGACGACGAGACGTGAAGGCTGCTCGAAAGGCTTTCCGTGTTCGGTGTGGTCGAAGTCCGCAAGGAGTAGGAGGCCGCCCCGAGAGTCGGCGAGCTCCAAACTGAGGTCGCCGTTTGGCGCCCGTGGGAGGAAGTCGAGCGCGAGATTATTTGCGGCGACCCCGGCCCAACATGACGAGGAAGAGGGAACGAAGTGGGGCAGCAAGCCAGACGGCCGATAGTGACAATGGGAGAAGCTGATGTGGTAGTGGCCGGCGACTATGGAGGATGGCGCGCCGTGGCGAGCGGAGAGGACACGGAAGTCCTCCGCCGCGATGACCTTGCGCCAGCTCCTGCAGGCGAACGCGGCGCGGACGAGATCCAGAGGCGAGGTGAGGCGCAGGAACACCAGCCCGAGAAGTTCATCCGGGATGGCGTCACCCTTGTCCTCCTGCCCGGACTTCCTCTGAGCATTCTTCCAGCGGGGGCGGCTGTGCCCCATCTCCGGCTGGACCTAGCTCGCGTACGGGGGCGAGGTGTGCTGTAGGGAGGAAGCTAGGGAAGTAGCGAGGCGGCCGGCTTGGTAGAGACTAGAGGAGTTAAGGAGGAGACTTATGTACTGAAAAAGTTCCGTGGAATCAAATTCCTATATTGGTTAATTACATGCAAGGATGAGCAGAGTAGTTGGTTGTGTAATTGAAACGAGATTACGAGCTTGATCCCCACACACGAACCACATCGTAAAGCTTCATGAAAGAAAAATAGGAAAACAACAAAATTGTGTGGCACAACAGTTGCTTTCTCCAAGTTCCTATAGAGGGAGTACTATGTACATATTCAAACTAGACAAATCATGTATCTACCCCCTAACCCCTAAAACTCAGTCTTATGAAATCTAGCATAAAGAGATCGAAGTCGTTTTGGGTTTCAAACATGGAAATTTCAAGAACATCCCAAAAGCTTCATTTTAGAGTGACTAAGAAGGATCCATGCTTACCTTTTCATTTTCATGTTTTAAACTTGTTTAAATCATGGTCAAACCTAGGATTTGACCAAGATTCAAATGGGCCTAAAAAATCAGAAAAAATCAAAAGAATGAACAACCAAAGCACATATATAGCATTCTTATGTCATATATATAGTAAGCATTCAAGTTGATAAACAAGGTCTAGACATATATATTCAAACCAGAAAAATCATGTATATATCTACCCCTAAAACCCTAAACTCTGTCTTATGAAGTCAATCATGAAGAGAAGTGGTTTTGGGTTTCAAACATGGAAATTTCAAGAACCTCCCGAAAGCTTCATTTTAGAGTGACTAAGAAGGATCCAGGCTTATCTTTTCATTTCATGTTTTAAACTTGTTTAAATCCTGGTCAAACCTAGGATTTGATGAAGATACAAATGGGTGGGCACGTACAATATTCAAAAAAATCAGAAAAATGAAAAACCAAATCACATTGTCTTCTTATGTCATATCGTAAGCATTCAAGTTGATAAATTAACAAGGTCTAGATATATCCAAACCAGACAAATCATGTATCTACCCCCTGTCGATCTTATGAAGTCTAGCATGAAGGGAAGTCGTTTTCGGTTTCAAACATGGTAATTTCAAGAACATCCCAAAAGCTTCCATTTTAGAGTGACTAAGAAGGATACAGACTTCCTTTTTTATTTTCATGTTTTAAACTTGTTTAAATCTTGGTCAAACCAAGGATTTGACCAAGATTCAAATGGGCCTAAAAATTTAGAAAAAAATCAAAAGAGAATGAAAAACCAAAGCACATAGCATTCTTATGTCATATGTATAGTAAGCATTCAAGTTGATAAACAAGGGCTAGACATATTCAAACCAGAAAAATCATGTATATATCTACCCCTAAAACCCTAAACTTTGTCTTATGAAGTCAAGCATGAAGAGAAGTGGTTTTGGGTTTCAAACCTGGAAATTTAAAAAAAAAACAAAAGCTTCATTTTAGGGAGACTAAGAAGGATCCATGCTTACCATTTTATTTTCACGTCTTAAACTTGTTTAAATCTTGGTCAAACCTAGGATTTGACCAAGATACAAATTGGCAGAAAAGTTTAAAAAATCAAAAAAATTAAAAACCAAAGTACATAGTCTTCTTATGGCATATAGTAAGCATTCAAGTTGTTAAACAAGGTCTAGACATATTTAAACCAAACAAATCATGTATCTATACCCCTAATAACCCCTAATTAAACTCTATATATCTTATGAAGTCAAGCATGAAGAGACGTGGTTTTTGGTTTCAAACATGGAAATTTCAAAAACCTCCCAAAATCTTCATTTTAATTAGAGTGACTAAGAAGGATACATGCTTCCCTTCTCATTTTCATGTTTTAAACTTGTTTAAATCTTGGTCAAACCTAGGATTCGACCAAGATTCAAATGGGCATAAAAATTCAGAAAAAATCAAAAGAATGAAAAACCAAAGCACATAGCATTCTTATGTCATATATAGTAAGCTAGCATTCAAGTTGATAAACAAGGTCTAGACATATATATTCAAACCAGAAAAATCATGTATATATCTACCCCTAAAACCCTAATTAAACTCTCCAATCATGAAGAGAAGTGGTTTTGGGTTTCAAACATGGAAATTTCAAGAACCTCCCAAAACCTTCATTTTAGAGTGACTAAGAAGGATCCGGGCTTACTTATTCGTTTTCACGTGTTAAACTTGTCTAAATCTTGGTCAAACCTAGGATTTGACCAAGATATGATTCAAATGCGCAGAAAAAAAAAAATCAGAAAAATGAAAAACCAAAGTACATAGTCTTATTATGTCATATAGTAAGCATATTCAAGTTGATAAACAAGGTTTGGACATATTCAAACCATACAAATCATGTATCTATATATACCCCCTAACCCTAAACTTTGTCTAATTATGAAGTCAAGCATGAAGAGACGTGGTTTTGGGTTTCAAACATGGAAATTTCAAAAACCTCCCAAAAACTTCATTTTAGAGTGACTGAGAAGGTTACATGCTTCCTTTTCATTTTCATGTTTTAAACTTGTTTAAATCTTGGTCAAACCTAGGATTCGACCAAGATTCAAATGGGCATAAAAATTCAGAAAAAATCAAAAGAATGAAAAACCAAAGCACATAGCATTCTTATATATGTCATATGTATAGTAAGCATTCAAGTTGATAAACCAGGTCTAGACATATTCAAACCAGAAAAATCATGTATATACCTACCCCTAAAACCCTAAACTCTTTCTTATGAAGTCAATCATGAAGAGAAGTGGTTTTGGGTTTCAAACATGGAAATTTCAAGAACCTCCCAAAAGATTTAATTTAGAGTGACTAATAAGGATCCATGCTTACCTTTTCATTTTCACAATTTAAACTTGTTTAAATCTTTGTCAAACCTATGATTTGACCAAGATTCAAATTGGCAGAAAATTTTAAAAAATCAAAAAAATTAAAAACCAAAGTAATAGTCTTCTTATGGCATATAGTAAGCATTCAAGTTGTTAAACAAGGTCTAGACATATTCAAACCAAACAAATCATGTATCTATACCCCTAACCCCTAATTAAACTCTATATATCTTATGAAGTCAAGCATGAAGAGACGTGGTTTTTGGTTTCAAACATGGAAATTTCAAAAACCTCCCAAAATCTTCATTTTAATTAGAGTGACTAAGAAGGATACATGCTTCCCTTCTCATTTTCATGTTTTAAACTTGTTTAAATCTTGGTCAAACCTAGGATTCGACCAAGATTCAAATGGGCATAAAAATTCAGAAAAAAATCAAAAGAATGAAAAACCAAAGCACATAGCATTCTTATGTCATATATAGTAAGCTAGCATTCAAGTTGATAAACAAGGTCTAGACATATTCAAACCAGAAAAATCATGTATATATCTACCCCTAACCCTAAACTATGTCTTATGAAGTCAAGCATGAAGAGAAGTGGTTTTTGGTTTCAAACATGGAAATTTCAAAAAAAAAACTTCATTTTCGGGAGACTAAGAAGGATCCATGCTTACCATTTTATTTTCATGTTTTAAACTTGTTTAAATCTTGGTCAAACCTAGGATTTGACCAAGATTCAAATGGGCAGAAAATTAAAAAAGTGTGTTTGCCCGTCGAGTGAAACTCGGAGGAAGAGGGATCACTCGGAAGGAGAGAAGAAGGGAGAGAATTATGGTGTCTCCCCTTTTTCGGGTGATGATGTTGACTTTTGTGCAGGGTTTGTCAGTGAGCAGGAGGTGCGAGCGAGCGAGCGAGCGAGCGAGTCGAGCGAGGCCGAGAATGAGAGAGATTTGTTTTTTTTTTGTGAGAGGGACAACCGAAGGATCCAGAAGGACCCACAGACTTCCAATACGCATCCTGATGCGTCTCTTGACAAAGAAGATGGCTGGGAGTTTGCGTACCTATTGCACGTGACTTGTGCTCACTGAAGTGTGGGACCTCACGCGTGGGCACCACACGTAAGTGACAGACCTGTTGGTGTAAAAACTCGGTGATTATTATAGTGCATTAGAACAAAGTTTCCTATGGATTCAAGGGTAGGAAATCCAAGTTAACTCATTTACATGACATTATTTTTCTTATGTCATATAGTAAGCATTAAAGTTGATAAACAATGTCTAGACACATTCAAACCAGACAAATCATGTATCTATACCCCTAACCCCTAAACTCTGTCTTATGAAGTCAAGCATGTGAAGAGATGTGGTTTTGGGTTTCAAACATGTAAATTTCAAAAACCTCCCAAAAGCTTCATTTTAGAGTGCCTAAGAAGGATACATGCTTCCCTTTTCATTTTCATGTTTTATAAAACTTGTTTTAATTATCTTGGTCAAACCTAGGATTTGACGAAGATACAAATGGGTGGGCAAAAAAATAAAAAATCAGAAAAATGGAAAACCAAATCACATAGTCTTCTTATGTCATATCGTAAGCAATCAAGTTGATAAACAAGGTCTAGATATATCCAAACCAGACAAATCCTACCCCCTTTCGATCTTATGAAGTCTAGCATGAAGGGAAGTCGCTTTGGGTTTCAAACATTGAAATTTCAAGAACATCCCAAAGCTTCATTTTAGAGTGACTAAGAAGGATACAGACTTCCCTTTTCATTTTCATGTTTTAAACTTGTTTAAATCTTGGTCAAACCAAGGATTTGACCAAGATTCAAATGGCCCTAAAAATTCAGAAAAAAATCAAAAGAATGAAAAACCAAAGCACATAGCATTCTTATATATGTCATATGTATAGTAAGCATTCAAGTTGATAAACCAGGTCTAGACATATTCAAACCAGAAAAATCATGTATATATCTACCCCTAAAACCCTAAACTCTTTCTTATGAAGTCAATCATGAAGAGAAGTGGTTTTGGGTTTCAAACATGGAAATTTCAAGAACCTCCCAAAAGATTTAATTTAGAGTGACTAATAAGGATCCATGCTTACCTTTTCATTTTCACAATTTAAACTTGTTTAAATCTTTGTCAAACCTATGATTTGACCAAGATTCAAATTGGCAGAAAATTTTAAAAAATCAAAAAAATTAAAAACCAAAGTAATAGTCTTCTTATGGCATATAGTAAGCATTCAAGTTGTTAAACAAGGTCTAGACATATTCAAACCAAACAAATCATGTATCTATACCCCTAACCCCTAATTAAACTCTATATATCTTATGAAGTCAAGCATGAAGAGACGTGGTTTTTGGTTTCAAACATGGAAATTTCAAAAACCTCCCAAAATCTTCATTTTAATTAGAGTGACTAAGAAGGATACATGCTTCCCTTCTCATTTTCATGTTTTAAACTTGTTTAAATCTTGGTCAAACCTAGATTCGACCAAGATTCAAATGGGCATAAAAATTCAGAAAAAATCAAAAGAATGAAAAACCAAAGCACATAGCATTCTTATGTCATATATAGTAAGCTAGCATTCAAGTTGATAAACAAGGTCTAGACATATTCAAACCAGAAAAATCATGTATATATCTACCCCTAACCCTAAACTATGTCTTATGAAGTCAAGCATGAAGAGAAGTGGTTTTTGGTTTCAAACATGGAAATTTCAAAAAAAAAAACTTCATTTTCGGGAGACTAAGAAGGATCCATGCTTACCATTTTATTTTCATGTTTTAAACTTGTTTAAATCTTGGTCAAACCTAGGATTTGACCAAGATTCAAATGGGCAGAAAATTAAAAAAGTGTGTTTGCCCGTCGAGTGAAACTCGGAGGAAGAGGGATCACTCGAAGGAGAGAAGAAGGGAGAGAATTATGGTGTCTCCCCTTTTTCGGGTGATGATGTTGACTTTTGTGCAGGGTTTGTCAGTGAGCAGGAGGTGCGAGCGAGCGAGCGAGCGAGCGAGTCGAGCGAGGCCGAGAATGAGAGAGATTTGTTTTTTTGTGAGAGGGACAACCGAAGGATCCAGAAGGACCCACAGACTTCCAATACGCATCCTGATGCGTCTTCTCTTGACAAAGAAGATGGTGGGAGTTTGCGTACTTATTGCACGTGACTTGTGCTCACTGAAGTGTGGGACCTCACGCATGGGCACCACACGTAAGTGACAGACCTGTTGGTGTAAAAACTCGGTTGATTATTATAGTGCATTAGAACAAAGTTTCCTATGGATTCAAGGGTAGGAAATCCAAGTTAACTCATTTACATGACATTATTTTTCTTATGTCATATAGTAAGCATTAAAGTTGATAAACAATGTCTAGACACATTCAAACCAGACAAATCATGTATCTATACCCCTAACCCCTAAACTCTGTCTTATGAAGTCAAGCATGTGAAGAGATGTGGTTTTGGGTTTCAAACATGTAAATTTCAAAAACCTCCCAAAAGCTTCATTTTAGAGTGCCTAAGAAGGATACATGCTTCCCTTTTCATTTTCATGTTTTATAAAACTTGTTTTAATTATCTTGGTCAAACCTAGGATTTGACGAAGATACAAATGGGTGGGCAAAAAATTAAAAAAATCAGAAAAATGGAAAACCAAATCACATAGTCTTCTTATGTCATATCGTAAGCAATCAAGTTGATAAACAAGGTCTAGATATATCCAAACCAGACAAATCGTGTATCTACCCCCTTTCGATCTTATGAAGTCTAGCATGAAGGGAAGTCGTTTTGGGTTTCAAACATTGAAATTTCAAGAACATCCCAAAAGCTTCATTTTAGAGTGACTAAGAAGGATACAGACTTCCTTTTCATTTTCATGTTTTAAACTTGTTTAAATCTTGGTCAAACCAAGGATTTGACCAAGATTCAAATGGCCCTAAAAATTCAGAAAAATCAAAAGAATGAAAAACCAAAGTACATAGCATTCTTATGTCATATGTATAGTAAGCATTCAAGTTGATAAACAAGGTCTAGACATATATATTCAAACCAGAAAATCATGTATATATCTACCCCTAAAACCCTAATTAAACTCAGTCAATCATGAAGAGAAGTGGTTTTGGGTTTCAAACATGGAAATTTCAAGAACCTCCCAAAAGCTTCATTTTAGAGTGAATAAGAAGGATCCAGGCTTACTTATTCGTTTTCACGTGTTAAACTTGTCTAAATCTTGGTAAAACCTAGGATTTGACCAAGATATGATTCAAATGCGCAGAAAATTAAAAAAATCAGAAAAATGAAAAACCAAAGTACATAGTCTTCTTATGTCATATAGTAAGCATATTCAAGTTGATAAACAAAAGGTTTGGACATATTCAAACCATACAAATCATGTATCTATATATACCCCCTAACCCTAAACTTTGTCTTATGAAGTCAAGCATGAAGAGAAGTGGTTTTGGGTTTCAAACGTACATGGAAATTTCAAAAACCTCCCAAAAACTTCACTTTAGAGTGACTGAGAAGGTTACATGCTTCCCTTTTCATTTTCATGTTTTAAACTTGTTTAAATTAGCTTGGTCAAACCTAGGATTTCATGAAGATACAAATGGGTGGGCACAATGTTCAAAAAAATCAGAAAAATGAAAAACCAAATCACATAGTCTTCTTATGTCATATCGTAAGCAATCAAGTTGATAAACAAGGTCTAGATATATCCAAACCAGACAAATCATGTATCTACCCCCTTTCGATCTTATGAAGTCTAGCATGAAGGGAAGTCGTTTTGGGTTTCAAACATTGAAATTTCAAGAACATCCCAAAAGCTTCATTTTAGAGTGACTAAGAAGGATATAGACTTCCCTTTTCATTTTCATGTTTTAAACTTGTTTAAATCTTGGCCAAACCAATGATTTGACCAAGATTCAAATGGCCCTAAAAATTCAGAAAAAAATCAAAAGAATGAAAAACCAAAGCACATAGCATTCTTAGATATGTCATATGTATAGTAAGCATTCAAGTTGATAAACAAGGTCTCTAGACATATATATTCAAACCAGAAAAATCATGTATATATCTACCCCTAAAACCCTATATAATTAAACTCAGTCAATCATGAAGAGAAGTGGTTTTGGGTTTCAAACATGGAAATTTCAAGAACCTCCCAAAAGCTTCATTTTAGAGTGACTAAGAAGGATCCAGGCTTACTTATTCGTTTTCACGTGTTAAACTTGTCTAAATCTTGGTCAAACCTAGGATTTGACCAAGATATGATTCAAATGTGCAGAAAATTAAAAAAATCAGAAAAATGAAAAACCAAAGTACATAGTCTTCTTATGTCATATAGTAAGCATATTCAAGTTGATAAACAAGGTTTGGACATATTCAAACCATACAAATCATGTATCTATACCCCCTAACCCTAAACTTTGTCTTATGAAGTCAAGCATGAAGAGAAGTGGTTTTGGGTTGCAAACATGGAAATTTCAAAAACCTCCCAAAAACTTCATTTTAGAGTGACTGAGAAGGTTACATGTTTCCCTTTTCGTTTTCATGTTTTAAACTTGTTTAAATTATCTTGGTAAAACTTGTTTAAATTATCTTGGTAAAACCTAGGATTTCATGAAGATACAAATGGGTGGGCACAATATTCAAAAAAATCAGAAAATTGAAAAACCAAATCACATTGTCTTCTTATGTCATATGGTAAGCATTCAAGTTGATAAATTAACAAGGTCTAGATATATCCAAACCAGACAAATCATGTATCTACGTTACCCCCTGTCGATCTTATGAAGTCTAGCATGAAGGGAAGTCGTTTTCGGTTTCAAACATGGAAATTTCAAGAACATCCCAAAAGCTTCCATTTTAGAGTTACTAAAAGAAGGATATACAGACTTCCCTTTTTCATTTTCATGTTTTAAACTTGTTTAAATCTTGGTCAAACCAATGATTTGACCAAGATTCAAATGGCCCTAAAAATTCAGAAAAAAATCAAAAGAATGAAAAACCAAAGCACATAGCATTCTTAGATATGTCATATGTATAGTAAGCATTCAAGTTGATAAACAAGGTCTCTAGACATATATATTCAAACCAGAAAAATCATGTATATATCTACCCCTAAAACCCTATTATTAAACTCAATCATGAAGAGAAGTGGTTTTGGGTTTCAAACATGGAAATTTCAAGAACCTCCCAAAAGCTTCATTTTAGAGTGACTAAGAAGGATCCAGGCTTACTTATTCGTTTTCACGTGTTAAACTTGTCTAAATCTTGGTCAAACCTAGGATTTGACCAAGATATGATTCAAATGCGCAGAAAATTAAAAAAATCAGAAAAATGAAAAACCAAAGTACATAGTCTTCTTATGTCATATAGTAAGCATATTCAAGTTGATAAACAAAAGGTTTGGACATATTCAAACCATACAAATCATGTATCTATATATACCCCCTAACCCTAAACTTTGTCTTATGAAGTCAAGCATGAAGAGAAGTGGTTTTGGGTTTCAAACATGGAAATTTCAAAAACCTCCCAAAAACTTCATTTTAGAGTGACTGAGAAGGTTACATGCTTCCCTTTTCATTTTCATGTTTTAAACTTGTTTAAATTAGCTTGGTCAAACCTAGGATTTCATGAAGATACAAATGGGTGGGCACAATGTTCAAAAAAATCAGAAAAATGAAAAACCAAATCACATAGTCTTCTTATGTCATATCGTAAGCAATCAAGTTGATAAACAAGGTCTAGATATATCCAAACCAGACAAATCATGTATCTACCCCCTTTCGATCTTATGAAGTCTAGCATGAAGGGGAAGTCGTTTTGGGTTTCAAACATTGAAATTTCAAGAACATCCCAAAAGCTTCATTTTAGAGTGACTAAGAAGGATACAGACTTCCCTTTTCATTTTCATGTTTTAAACTTGTTCAAATCTTGGTCAAACCAATGATTTGACCAAGATTCAAATGGCCCTAAAAATTCAGAAAAAAAAAATCAAAAGAATGAAAAACCAAAGCACATAGCATTCTTAGATATGTCATATGTATAGTAAGCATTCAAGTTGATAAACAAGGTCTCTAGACATATATATTCAAACCAGAAAAATCATGTATATATCTACCCCTAAAACCCTATATAATTAAACTCAGTCAATCATGAAGAGAAGTGGTTTTGGGTTTCAAACATGGAAATTTCAAGAACCTCCCAAAAGCTTCATTTTAGAGTGACTAAGAAGGATCCAGGCTTACTTATTCATTTTCACGTGTTAAACTTGTCTAAATCTTGGTCAAACCTAGGATTTGACCAAGATATGATTCAAATGTGCAGAAAATTAAAAAAATCAGAAAAATGAAAAACCAAAGTACATAGTCTTCTTATGTCATATAGTAAGCATATTCAAGTTGATAAACAAGGTTTGGACATATTCAAACCATACAAATCATGTATCTATACCCCCTAACCCTAAACTTTGTCTTATGAAGTCAAGCATGAAGAGAAGTGGTTTTGGGTTTCAAACATGGAAATTTCAAAAACCTCCCAAAAACTTCATTTTAGAGTGACTTAGAAGGTTACATGTTTCCCTTTTCGTTTTCATGTTTTAAACTTGTTTAAATTATCTTGGTAAAACCTAGGATTTCATGAAGATACAAATGGGTGGGCACAATATTCAAAAAAATCAGAAAATTGAAAACCAAATCACATTGTCTTCTTATGTCATATATATGGTAAGCATTCAAGTTGATAAATTAACAAGGTCTAGATATATCCAAACCAGACAAATCATGTATCTACCCCCTGTCGATCTTATGAAGTCTAGCATGAAGGGAAGTCGTTTTCGGTTTCAAACATGGAAATTTCAAGAACATCCCAAAAGCTTCCATTTTAGAGTTACTAAAAGAAGGATATACAGACTTCCCTTTTTCATTTTCATGTTTTAAACTTGTTTAAATCCTTGTCAAACCAAAGATTTTGACCAAGATTCAAATGGGCATAAAAGTTTAGAAAAAAATCAAAAGAGAATGAAAAACCAAAGCACATAGCATTCTTATATATGTCATATGTATAGTAAGCATTCAACTGATAAACCAGGTCTAGACATATTCAAACCAGAAAAATCATGTATATATCTACCCCTAAAACCCTAAACTCTTTCTTATGAAGTCAATCATGAAGAGAAGTGGTTTTGGGTTTCAAACATGGAAATTTCAAGAACCTCCCAAAAGATTTAATTTAGAGTGTGACTAATAAGGATCCATGCTTACCTTTTCATTTTCACAATTTAAACTTGTTTAAATCTTTGTCAAACATATGATTTGACCAAGATTCAAATATATGGGCATAAAATTCAAAAAAAAATCAGAAAAATGAAAAACAAAAGCATATAGTCTTCTTATGTCATATAGTAAGCATTCAAGTTGATAAATTAACAAGGTTTGGACATATTCAAACCATACAAATCATGTATCTACCCCTAACCCTAAACTCGGTCGATCTTATGAAGTGTAGCATGAAGAGAGGTCGTTTTGGGTTTCAAACATGGAAATTTCAAGAACATCCCAAAATGCTTCATTTTAGAGTGACTAAGAAGGATCCAGGCTTACTTATTCGTTTTCACGTGTTAAACTTGTCTAATCTTGGTCAAACCTAGGATTTGACCAAGATTCAAATGCGCAGAAAATTTAAAAAATCAGAAAAATGAAAACCAAAGTACATAGTCTTCTTATGTCATATAGTAAGCATATTCAAGTTGATAAACAAGGTTTGAACCTTGATCTGTAGTAGTGGGCAAAACCCTAGTTTAACCTATTTAATTATAGATTCGTAGGTTGATTTTTCTACATTTTTATTATTACTAACCTATTTAATTATAGATTCGTAGGTTGATTTTTCTATACCTTTTTATTATTACTATGCAGCACAAGTGTGTTTGCCCGTCGAGTGAAACTCGGAGGAAGAGGGATCACTCGGAGGAAGGAGAGAAGAAGGGAGAGAATTATGGTGTCTCCCCTTTTCGGGTGATGATGTTGACTTTTGTGCAGGTTTGTCAGTAGGAGGTGCGAGCGAGCGAGCGAGCGAGCGAGTCGAGAGAGGCCGAGAATGAGAGAGATTTGTTTTTTTTTGTGAGAGGGACAACCGAAGGATCCAGAAGGACCCACTGACTTCCAATACGCATCCTGATGCGTCTTCTCTTGACAAAGAAGATGGCTGGGAGTTTGCGCCTATTGCACGTGACTTGTGCTCACCAAGTGTGGGACCTCACGCGTGGGCACCACACGTAAGTGACAGACCTGTTGGTGTAAAAACTCGGTTGATTATTATAGTGCATTAGAACAAAGTTTCCTATGGATTCAAGGGTAGGAAATCCAAGTTAACTCATTTACATGACATTATTTTTCTTATGTCATATAGTAAGCATTAAAGTTGATAAACAATGTCTAAACATATTCAAACCAGATAAATCATGTATCTATACCCCTAACCCCTAAACTCGTCTTATGAAGTCAAGCATGTGAACAGATGTGGTTTTGGGTTTCAAACATGGAAATTTCAAAAACTCCCAAAAGCTTCATTTTAGAGTGCCTAAGAAGGATACATGCTTCCCTTTTCATTTTCATGTTTTATAAAACTTGTTTTAATTATCTTGGTCAAACCTAGGATTTGACGAAGATACAAATGGGTGGGCACAATGTTCAAAAAAATCAGAAAAATGAAAAACCAAATCACATAGTCTTCTTATGTCATATCGTAAGCAATCAAGTTGATAAACAAGGTCTAGATATATCCAAACCAGATAAATCGTATCTACCCCCTTTCGATCTTATGAAGTCTAGCATGAAGGGAAGTCGTTTTGGGTTTCAAACATTGAAATTTCAAGAACATCCCAAAATTAAGCTTCATTTTAGAGTGACTAAGAAGGATACAGACTTCCCTTTTCATTTTCATGTTTTAAACTTGTTTAAATCTTGGTCAAACCAATGATTTGACCAAGATTCAAATGGCCCTAAAAATTAGAAAAAAATCAAAAGAATGAAAAACCAAAGCACATAGCATTCTTAGATATGTCATATGTATAGTAAGCATTCAAGTTGATAAACAAGGTCTCTAGACATATATATTCAAACCAGAAAAATCATGTATATATCTACCCCTAAAACCCTATATAATTAAACTCAGTCAATCATGAAGAGAAGTGGTTTTGGGTTTCAAACATGGAAATTTCAAGAACCTCCCAAAAGCTTCATTTTAGAGTGACTAAGAAGGATCCAGGCTTACTTATTCGTTTTCACGTGTTAAACTTGTCTAAATCTTGGTCAAACCTAGGATTTGACCAAGATATGATTCAAATGCGCAAAAAAAAAAATCAGAAAAATGAAAAACCAAAGTACATAGTCTTCTTATGTCATATAGTAAGCATATTCAAGTTGATAAACAAAAGGTTTGGACATATTCAAACCATACAAATCATGTATCTATATATACCCCCTAACCCTAAACTTTGTCTTATGAAGTCAAGCATGAAGAGAAGTGGTTTTGGGTTTCAAACATGGAAATTTCAAAAACCTCCCAAAAACTTCATTTTAGAGTGACTGAGAAGGTTACATGCTTCCCTTTTCATTTTCATGTTTTAAACTTGTTTAAATTAGCTTGGTCAAACCTAGGATTTCATGAAGATACAAATGGGTGGGCACAATGTTCAAAAAATCAGAAAAATGAAAAACCAAATCACATAGTCTTCTTATGTCATATCGTAAGCAATCAAGTTGATAAACAAGGTCTAGATATATCCAAACCAGACAAATCATGTATCTACCCCCTTTCGATCTTATGAAGTCTAGCATGAAGGGGAAGTCGTTTTGGGTTTCAAACATTGAAATTTCAAGAACATCCCAAAAGCTTCATTTTAGAGTGACTAAGAAGGATACAGACTTCCCTTTTCATTTTCATGTTTTAAACTTGTTTAAATCTTGGTCAAACCAATGATTTGACCAAGATTCAAATGGCCCTAAAAATTCAGAAAAAAATCAAAAGAATGAAAAACCAAAGCACATAGCATTCTTAGATATGTCATATGTATAGTAAGCATTCAAGTTGATAAACAAGGTCTCTAGACATATATATTCAAACCAGAAAAATCATGTATATATCTACCCCTAAAACCCTATATAATTAAACTCAGTCAATCATGAAGAGAAGTGGTTTTGGGTTTCAAACATGGAAATTTCAAGAACCTCCCAAAAGCTTCATTTTAGAGTGACTAAGAAGGATCCAGGCTTACTTATTCATTTTCACGTGTTAAACTTGTCTAAATCTTGGTCAAACCTAGGATTTGACCAAGATATGATTCAAATGTGCAGAAAATTAAAAAAATCAGAAAAATGAAAAACCAAAGTACATAGTCTTCTTATGTCATATAGTAAGCATATTCAAGTTGATAAACAAGGTTTGGACATATTCAAACCATACAAATCATGTATCTATACCCCTAACCCTAAACTTTGTCTTATGAAGTCAAGCATGAAGAGAAGTGGTTTTGGGTTTCAAACATGGAAATTTCAAAAACCTCCCAAAAACTTCATTTTAGAGTGACTTAGAAGGTTACATGTTTCCCTTTTCGTTTTCATGTTTTAAACTTGTTTAAATTATCTTGGTAAAACCTAGGATTTCATGAAGATACAAATGGGTGGGCACAATATTCAAAAAAATCAGAAAATTGAAAAACCAAATCACATTGTCTTCTTATGTCATATATATGGTAAGCATTCAAGTTGATAAATTAACAAGGTCTAGATATATCCAAACCAGACAAATCATGTATCTACCCCCTGTCGATCTTATGAAGTCTAGCATGAAGGGAAGTCGTTTTCGGTTTCAAACATGGAAATTTCAAGAACATCCCAAAAGCTTCCATTTTAGAGTTACTAAAAGAAGGATATACAGACTTCCCTTTTTCATTTTCATGTTTTAAACTTGTTTAAATCCTTGTCAAACCAAAGATTTTGACCAAGATTCAAATGGGCATAAAAATTTAGAAAAAAAATCAAAAGAGAATGAAAAACCAAAGCACATAGCATTCTTATATATGTCATATGTATAGTAAGCATTCAACTGATAAACCAGGTCTAGACATATTCAAACCAGAAAAATCATGTATATATCTACCCCTAAAACCCTAAACTCTTTCTTATGAAGTCAATCATGAAGAGAAGTGGTTTTGGGTTTCAAACATGGAAATTTCAAGAACCTCCCAAAAGATTTAATTTAGAGTGTGACTAATAAGGATCCATGCTTACCTTTTCATTTTCACAATTTAAACTTGTTTAAATCTTTGTCAAACATATGATTTGACCAAGATTCAAATATATGGGCATAAAATTCAAAAAAAATCAGAAAAATGAAAAACAAAAGCATATAGTCTTCTTATGTCATATAGTAAGCATTCAAGTTGATAAATTAACAAGGTTTGGACATATTCAAACCATACAAATCATGTATCTACCCCTAACCCTAAACTCGGTCGATCTTATGAAGTGTAGCATGAAGAGAGGTCGTTTTGGGTTTCAAACATGGAAATTTCAAGAACATCCCAAAATGCTTCATTTTAGAGTGACTAAGAAGGATCCAGGCTTACTTATTCGTTTTCACGTGTTAAACTTGTCTAATCTTGGTCAAACCTAGGATTTGACCAAGATTCAAATGCGCAGAAAATTTAAAAAATCAGAAAAATGAAAACCAAAGTACATAGTCTTCTTATGTCATATAGTAAGCATATTCAAGTTGATAAACAAGGTTTGAACCTTGATCTGTAGTAGTGGGCAAAACCCTAGTTTAACCTATTTAATTATAGATTCGTAGGTTGATTTTTCTACATTTTTATTATTACTAACCTATTTAATTATAGATTCGTAGGTTGATTTTTCTATACCTTTTTATTATTACTATGCAGCACAAGTGTGTTTGCCCGTCGAGTGAAACTCGGAGGAAGAGGGATCACTCGGAGGAAGGAGAGAAGAAGGGAGAGAATTATGGTGTCTCCCCTTTTTCGGGTGATGATGTTGACTTTTGTGCAGGGTTTGTCAGTGCGCAGGAGGTGCGAGCGAGCGAGCGAGCGAGCGAGTCGAGAGAGGCCGAGAATGAGAGAGATTTGTTTTTTTTTGTGAGAGGGACAACCGAAGGATCCAGAAGGACCCACAGACTTCCAATACGCATCCTGATGCGTCTTCTCTTGACAAAGAAGATGGCTGGGAGTTTGCGTACCTATTGCACGTGACTTGTGCTCACTGAAGTGTGGGACCTCACGCGTGGGCACCACACGTAAGTGACAGACCTGTTGGTGTAAAAACTCGGTTGATTATTATAGTGCATTAGAACAAAGTTTCCTATGGATTCAAGGGTAGGAAATCCAAGTTAACTCATTTACATGACATTATTTTTCTTATGTCATATAGTAAGCATTAAAGTTGATAAACAATGTCTAGACATATTCAAACCAGACAAATCATGTATCTATACCCCTAACCCCTAAACTCTGTCTTATGAAGTCAAGCATGTGAACAGATGTGGTTTTGGGTTTCAAACATGGAAATTTCAAAAAACTCCCAAAAGCTTCATTTTAGAGTGCCTAAGAAGGATACATGCTTCCCTTTTCATTTTCATGTTTTATAAAACTTGTTTTAATTATCTTGGTCAAACCTAGGATTTGACGAAGATACAAATGGGTGGGCAAAATGTTCAAAAAAATCAGAAAAATGGAAAACCAAATCACATAGTCTTCTTATGTCATATCGTAAGCAATCAAGTTGATAAACAAGGTCTAGATATATCCAAACCAGACAAATCGTGTATCTACCCCCTTTCGATCTTATGAAGTCTAGCATGAAGGGAAGTCGTTTTGGGTTTCAAACATTGAAATTTCAAGAACATCCCAAAATTAAGCTTCATTTTAGAGTGACTAAGAAGGATACAGACTTCCCTTTTCATTTTCATGTTTTAAACTTGTTTAAATCTTGGTCAAACCAAGGATTTGACCAAGATTCAAATGGCCCTAAAAATTCAGAAAAAAATCAAAAGAATGAAAAACCAAAGCACATAGCATTCTTAGATATGTCATATGTATAGTAAGCATTCAAGTTGATAAACAAGGTCTCTAGACATATATATTCAAACCAGAAAAATCATGTATATATCTACCCCTAAAACCCTATATAATTAAACTCAGTCAATCATGAAGAGAAGTGGTTTTGGGTTTCAAACATGGAAATTTCAAGAACCTCCCAAAAGCTTCATTTTAGAGTGACTAAGAAGGATCCAGGCTTACTTATTCGTTTTCACGTGTTAAACTTGTCTAAATCTTGGTCAAACCTAGGATTTGACCAAGATATGATTCAAATGCGCAGAAAATTAAAAAAAATCAGAAAAATGAAAAACCAAAGTACATAGTCTTCTTATGTCATATAGTAAGCATATTCAAGTTGATAAACAAAAGGTTTGGACATATTCAAACCATACAAATCATGTATCTATATATACCCCCTAACCCTAAACTTTGTCTTATGAAGTCAAGCATGAAGAGAAGTGGTTTTGGGTTTCAAACATGGAAATTTCAAAAACCTCCCAAAAACTTCATTTTAGAGTGAATGAGAAGGTTACATGCTTCCCTTTTCATTTTCATGTTTTAAACTTGTTTAAATTAGCTTGGTCAAACCTAGGATTTCATGAAGATACAAATGGGTGGGCACAATGTTCAAAAAAATCAGAAAAATGAAAAACCAAATCACATAGTCTTCTTATGTCATATCGTAAGCAATCAAGTTGATAAACAAGGTCTAGATATATCCAAACCAGACAAATCATGTATCTACCCCCTTTCGATCTTATGAAGTCTAGCATGAAGGAAGTCGTTTTGGGTTTCAAACATTGAAATTTCAAGAACATCCCAAAAGCTTCATTTTAGAGTGACTAAGAAGGATACAGACTTCCCTTTTCATTTTCATGTTTTAAACTTGTTTAAATCTTGGTCAAACCAAGGATTTGACCAAGATTCAAATGGCCCTAAAAATTCAGAAAAAAATCAAAAGAATGAAAAACCAAAGCACATAGCATTCTTAGATATGTCATATGTATAGTAAGCATTCAAGTTGATAAACAAGGTCTCTAGACATATATATTCAAACCAGAAAAATCATGTATATATCTACCCCTAAAACCCTATATAATTAAACTCAGTCAATCATGAAGAGAAGTGGTTTTGGGTTTCAAACATGGAAATTTCAAGAACCTCCCAAAAGCTTCATTTTAGAGTGACTAAGAAGGATCCAGGCTTACTTATTCGTTTTCACGTGTTAAACTTGTCTAAATCTTGGTCAAACCTAGGATTTGACCAAGATATGATTCAAATGCGCAGAAAATTAAAAAAATCAGAAAAATGAAAAACCAAAGTACATAGTCTTCTTATGTCATATAGTAAGCATATTCAAGTTGATAAACAAAAGGTTTGGACATATTCAAACCATACAAATCATGTATCTATATATACCCCTAACCCTAAACTTTGTCTTATGAAGTCAAGCATGAAGAGAAGTGGTTTTGGGTTTCAAACATGGAAATTTCAAAAACCTCCCAAAAGCTTCATTTTAGAGTGAATGAGAAGGTTACATGCTTCCCTTTTCATTTTCATGTTTTAAACTTGTTTAAATTAGCTTGGTCAAACCTAGGATTTCATGAAGATACAAATGGGTGGGCACAATGTTCAAAAAAATCAGAAAAATGAAAAACCAAATCACATAGTCTTCTTATGTCATATCGTAAGCAATCAAGTTGATAAACAAGGTCTAGATATATCCAAACCAGACAAATCATGTATCTACCCCCTTTCGATCTTATGAAGTCTAGCATGAAGGGGAAGTCGTTTTGGGTTTCAAACATTGAAATTTCAAGAACATCCCAAAAGCTTCATTTTAGAGTGACTAAGAAGGATACAGACTTCCCTTTTCATTTTCATGTTTTAAACTTGTTTAAATCTTGGTCAAACCAATGATTTGACCAAGATTCAAATGGCCCTAAAAATTCAGAAAAAAATCAAAAGAATGAAAAACCAAAGCACATAGCATTCTTAGATATGTCATATGTATAGTAAGCATTCAAGTTGATAAACAAGGTCTCTAGACATATATATTCAAACCAGAAAAATCATGTATATATCTACCCCTAAAACCCTATATAATTAAACTCAGTCAATCATGAAGAGAAGTGGTTTTGGGTTTCAAACATGGAAATTTCAAGAACCTCCCAAAAGCTTCATTTTAGAGTGACTAAGAAGGATCCAGGCTTACTTATTCATTTTCACGTGTTAAACTTGTCTAAATCTTGGTCAAACCTAGGATTTGACCAAGATATGATTCAAATGTGCAGAAAATTAAAAAAATCAGAAAAATGAAAAACCAAAGTACATAGTCTTCTTATGTCATATAGTAAGCATATTCAAGTTGATAAACAAGGTTTGGACATATTCAAACCATACAAATCATGTATCTATACCCCTAACCCTAAACTTTGTCTTATGAAGTCAAGCATGAAGAGAAGTGGTTTTGGGTTTCAAACATGGAAATTTCAAAAACCTCCCAAAAACTTCATTTTAGAGTGACTTAGAAGGTTACATGTTTCCCTTTTCGTTTTCATGTTTTAAACTTGTTTAAATTATCTTGGTAAAACCTAGGATTTCATGAAGATACAAATGGGTGGGCACAATATTCAAAAAAATCAGAAAATTGAAAAACCAAATCACATTGTCTTCTTATGTCATATATATGGTAAGCATTCAAGTTGATAAATTAACAAGGTCTAGATATATCCAAACCAGACAAATCATGTATCTACCCCCTGTCGATCTTATGAAGTCTAGCATGAAGGGAAGTCGTTTTCGGTTTCAAACATGGAAATTTCAAGAACATCCCAAAAGCTTCCATTTTAGAGTTACTAAAAGAAGGATATACAGACTTCCCTTTTTCATTTTCATGTTTTAAACTTGTTTAAATCCTTGTCAAACCAAAGATTTTGACCAAGATTCAAATGGGCATAAAAATTTAGAAAAAAAATCAAAAGAGAATGAAAAACCAAAGCACATAGCATTCTTATATATGTCATATGTATAGTAAGCATTCAACTGATAAACCAGGTCTAGACATATTCAAACCAGAAAAATCATGTATATATCTACCCCTAAAACCCTAAACTCTTTCTTATGAAGTCAATCATGAAGAGAAGTGGTTTTGGGTTTCAAACATGGAAATTTCAAGAACCTCCCAAAAGATTTAATTTAGAGTGTGACTAATAAGGATCCATGCTTACCTTTTCATTTTCACAATTTAAACTTGTTTAAATCTTTGTCAAACATATGATTTGACCAAGATTCAAATATATGGGCATAAAATTCAAAAAAAATCAGAAAAATGAAAAACAAAAGCATATAGTCTTCTTATGTCATATAGTAAGCATTCAAGTTGATAAATTAACAAGGTTTGGACATATTCAAACCATACAAATCATGTATCTACCCCTAACCCTAAACTCGGTCGATCTTATGAAGTGTAGCATGAAGAGAGGTCGTTTTGGGTTTCAAACATGGAAATTTCAAGAACATCCCAAAATGCTTCATTTTAGAGTGACTAAGAAGGATCCAGGCTTACTTATTCGTTTTCACGTGTTAAACTTGTCTAATCTTGGTCAAACCTGGGATTTGACCAAGATTCAAATGCGCAGAAAATTTAAAAAATCAGAAAAATGAAAACCAAAGTACATAGTCTTCTTATGTCATATAGTAAGCATATTCAAGTTGATAAACAAGGTTTGAACCTTGATCTGTAGTAGTGGGCAAAACCCTAGTTTAACCTATTTAATTATAGATTCGTAGGTTGATTTTTCTACATTTTTATTATTACTAACCTATTTAATTATAGATTCGTAGGTTGATTTTTCTATACCTTTTTATTATTACTATGCAGCACAAGTGTGTTTGCCCGTCGAGTGAAACTCGGAGGAAGAGGGATCACTCGGAGGAAGGAGAGAAGAAGGGAGAGAATTATGGTGTCTCCCCTTTTTCGGGTGATGATGTTGACTTTTGTGCAGGGTTTGTCAGCGCAGGAGGTGCGAGCGAGCGAGCGAGCGAGCGAGTCGAGAGAGGCCGAGAATGAGAGAGATTTGTTTTTTTGTGAGAGGGACAACCGAAGGATCCAGAAGGACCCACAGACTTCCAATACGCATCCTGATGCGTCTTCTCTTGACAAAGAAGATGGCTGGGAGTTTGCGTACCTATTGCACGTGACTTGTGCTCACTGAAGTGTGGGACCTCACGCGTGGGCACCACACGTAAGTGACAGACCTGTTGGTAAAAACTCGGTTGATTATTATAGTGCATTAGAACAAAGTTTCCTATGGATTCAAGGGTAGGAAATCCAAGTTAACTCATTTACATGACATTATTTTTCTTATGTCATATAGTAAGCATTAAAGTTGATAAACAATGTCTAGACATATTCAAACCAGACAAATCATGTATCTATACCCCTAACCCCTAAACTCTGTCTTATGAAGTCAAGCATGTGAAGAGATGTGGTTTTGGGTTTCAAACATGGAAATTTCAAAAAACTCCCAAAAGCTTCATTTTAGAGTGCCTAAGAAGGATACATGCTTCCCTTTTCATTTTCATGTTTTATAAAACTTGTTTTAATTATCTTGGTCAAACCTAGGATTTGACGAAGATACAAATGGGTGGGCAAAAAATTAAAAAAATCAGAAAAATGGAAAACCAAATCACATAGTCTTCTTATGTCATATCGTAAGCAATCAAGTTGATAAACAAGGTCTAGATATATCCAAACCAGACAAATCGTGTATATACCCCCTTTCGATCTTATGAAGTCTAGCATGAAGGGAAGTCGTTTTGGGTTTCAAACATTGAAATTTCAAGAACATCCCAAAAGCTTCATTTTAGATTGACTAAGAAGGATACAGACTTCCCTTTTCATTTTCATGTTTTAAACTTGTTTCAATCTTGGTCAAACCAAGGATTTGACCAAGATTCAAATGGCCCTAAAAATTCAGAAAAAAAAAAGAATGAAAAACCAGAAAAATCATGTATATATATATCTACCCCTAAAACCCTAATTAAACTCAGTCAATCATGAAGAGAAGTGGTTTTGGGTTTCAAACATGGAAATTTCAAGAACCTCCCAAAAGCTTCATTTTAGAGTTACTAAGAAGGATCCAGGCTTCCCTTTTCATTTTCATGTTTTAAAATTGTTTAAATTATCTTGGTCAAACCTAGGATTTCATGAAGATACAAATGGGTGGGCACAATATTCAAAAAAATCAGAAAAATGAAAAACCAAAGCACATAGTCTTCTTATGTCATATAGTTAGCATTAAAGTTGTTAAACAAGGTCTAGACATATTCAAACTAGACAAACCAAATGTATCTACACCCCCTGACCCCTAAACTCTATCTTATGAAGTCAGGCATGAAGAGAAGTGGTTTTGGGTTTCAAACATGGAATTTTCAAAAACCTCCCAAAAACTTCATTTTAGAGTGACTAAGAAGTATACATGCTTCCCTTTTCATATTCATGTTTTAAACTTGTTTAAATTATCTTGGTCAAACGACCTAGGATTTGACAAGATTCAAATGGGCATCAAAATTCAAAAAAAATCAGAAAAATGAAAACAAAAGCAAATAGTTTTCTTATGTCATATAGTAAGCATTCAAGTTGATAAACAAGGTCTAGACATATTAAAACCAGAAAAATCATGTATATATCTACCCCTAACCCTAAACTAATCTGTCGATCTTATGAAGTCAATCATGAAGAGAAGTGGTTTTGGGTTTCAAACATGGAAATTTCAAGAACCTCCCAAAGGCTTCATTTTAGAGTGACTAAGAAGGATCCAGGCTTACTTATTCGTTTTCACGTGTTAAACTTGTCTAAATCTTGGTCAAATTTAGGATTTGACCAAGATTCAAATGCGCAGAAAATTAAAAAAATCAGAAAAATGAAAAACCAAAGTACATAGTCTTCTTATGTCATATAGTAAGCATATTCAAGTTGATAAACAAGGTCTAGACATATTCAAAGTTTCAAACTAGACAAACCATGTATCTACCCCCTAACCCCTAAACTCTGTCTTATGAAGTCAAGCATGAAGAGAAGTGGTTTTGGGTTTCAGACATGGAAATTTCAAAAACCTCCCAAAAACTTCATTTTAGAGTGACTAAGAAGGATACATGCTTCCCTTTTCATTTCCATGTTTTAAACTTGTTTAAATTATCTTGGTCAAACCTAGGATTTGACAAGATTCAAATGGGCATCAAAATTCAAAAAAATCAGAAAAATGAAAAACCAAAGCAAATAGTTTTCTTATGTCATATAGTAAGAATTAAAGTTGATAAACAAGGTCTAGACATATTCAAACCAAACAAATCATGTATATATCTACCCCTAACCCTAAACTCTGTCTTATGAAGTCAAGCATGGAAATTTCAAGAACATCCCAAAAGCTTCATTTTAGAGTGACTAAGAAGGATCCATGCTTACCTTTTCATATATTTTAAACTTGTTTAAATCTTTGTCAAACCTAGGATTTGACCAAAAGATTCAAATGGGCATAAAATTCAAAAAAATCAGAAAAATGAAAAACACTACGAACAGTGAACAATACTGTTTCGCGTCCCTACAGTACACCATGTACAGTGTTGCGAGTGACCTGTGGGACGTCCTTCACGGATAGAGATCAGGTGACATGCACCTTTCGCATGTCACCTGGTGACATGCGGCTTAAATCTAGATTTAAATATTGCGTAAAAATCATGTCCCAACCTATAGCCCTCTCGATTTATAGGCCCCTGCCGCCTCTCCCCATTCACTTCACTTCTCGCTACCTCACTCCTCTCGATTTATATAGGCCCCTGCCGCCTCTCCCCATTCATCTTCAAAATCCTATAGCCCCAACCTGTACAGTGCTCGTCGGCGGCTGTACCATCCACAACCTCTGTATTAGCGCCTCCCTGCACCCCCATCTTCCGGCGATGAATCCCACGAGTGGACAAGGGGGCCTGTTAGGTGTGCGGCCCACCGTCGTAATCCCCCAGCAGCAACTACAGGACCTCGCCGCCAACTCGCACGCCCCCCTACAGCTGCTGCAGCAGGCGCATGGCGGCCTCGCCGTTGAGTCTGATGTGCCCACCAAGCGGCAGCGGATCAACGACCTCTCCGTGGGCTCAGACGTGACAGTCCTGCTGCAGCTGCAAGACAACCTCGCCGTCGCCGGGGAGTCGGTCCTCTCCAAGGAGGAGAGCTTCGAGGTCAGTGGTTAATGTAGTTTAATCATTGGTTTAAAACTAGTTAGCCCCCTACTGAGTATTATTCGGAGGGGATTTGATGCAAAATACTTCATTCACCATGTTTTGGCGTGAGTATTTGCGGCAGATCAGGACAACCTGAGAGATAGCCTGTCCTGGGGCATTATTAGTTTTTTTTTTGAGGGGTTCCTCGGGCCTTATTAGTGAAGCGTCCAATTTCTATTCACGTAATCCATGCCAGCAGGCCTCAGGACTTGTAATTTTGCATTGGAATCAATCCCTCAGCCTGATCCATGCTGGAACGGGGTGGATGCCTGGAAGGAGAAGCAGCAATCGGAGCACGTATGCGGAACGACCAGAAACGCGAGAGCATAGAGGTGTTGCGGTTCCACGTCCACCCGACGTGCGCGGAAGTGTTTCCTGAGGATCCCCGCGACTCTGATCCTGTCCAATACTCTTCTGCCAAACAGATAAAATGTGTTCTTATTAAGAAAGACCCAGATATTACTCACTGAACCATGTGAAAACACGTCAACCAAACAAGGCACAAGGGATTTCTACTGCACTAATACTAGCTGCATTACCACTTTCGAACTTCAATGCAAACTTGAAACTTCACTGCAGTCTTTTTCCCCCTTTCGAACTTGAGATCCAGCCTCTCCATCGATTGATGCATAGGGCAAACTTTATTAGTTCATGTTTCGTTCTTAGTTTGAAACTTTATTACTCCAAGCTCCGGAGTACTCATATTACTACAGTATTGCAATTGAAATTTATACATATTACAATTACTATTGAAGTTAGTCTTGTACATATTACTATGAGTATTGAAGTTTAAGTCCTGCAAACTTTCGGAGTACTATATTTTTACGGTTTTGCTATGTCTCAGTCAACTGAGAATTCCTTAAGTCTCAGTCACTCACAAAAATACACTTGAGTTGCACTTTTCTGTCAAAAAAGTGCAATTGAACTTTTCTACTAGAAAAGTGCAACCGACCCGTTGCACTTTTCTGACGTGACTGAGACTTAAGAAATTCTCAGTTGACTGAGACATAGACACACCCATATTTTTACTATTGAAGTTACACTCTTGCACTTTATTAGTATAATATCATGTGTCACACAGGGTCGCTCTGTGAATCTACCATCTAATGAAGGACGACAACATGAAGCGTCTCTGCAAGTAATCCGGCGGTCGCTCCTGGATGAGTCGCGCGAGTTGATTGACCATGCGTCCAAGCTCCGAGATGTGAACGCACATCTGGTAAACCGTGCTATGAAGCTATGGAATGAGTATGCCGTACTCTTGAATGAGCACTCATCTCTATCAAAGGAGAACTCATCTCTATCGAAGGAGAACCTCTCCATGGTAAATCAGAACGGGTCTCTAACGAAGGAGAACATCTCCATCCTAAAAGAGAACTCATCTCTGAAAAAGGAGAACATCTCCATCCTAAAAGAGAATTCATCTCTGAAAAAGGAGCACACCTACTACAAGTGGCGGAGCATGACAGGAAACAAGTAATCTTCTTCGGGTGTGAAGAAGTTGTACCCATATGTGCATGTAGAGAGGTGGAGACGGTTGCCGATGAGACAAGTGAGTAGATTGAGGAGGGCAGCCACAACCCACAACGTTTGTAGTTACAAATCTTCTATCGTAAAAGTAGTAGTATCGAAATTAATATGTATCCCTTAATATATGTGGTGTTTGGCAATATATAGTTTAACATGCAAGGACTCTGCAATGTAATTTGTATCAGTTTGATTGGCTTTCTACCCAAGTGAGCATGTGTCATATTTGTCCAAGGTTTGATTTTTGCATCTTATCATATTTTGTTGAATACCATACTAAAAAATTCCATGTGCATCATTTTGATGCAGAGGCTGGGGGTCTCAACTTCCATTACGAAAAGGATTTGTCAAGACATGAAACATTGGATAAAATCTTTGACTGTACCCTGCAAGTGTGGCACCTAGAAACAATGATTAAAATTCAAAGCTGCATCTCCTACCAATACAAATGGTATATCAGACAATTTTGAAACAAATTGAATCCAACCCGAAATAAATTAAATTATATTTGGAAGAAGATATGTAGAAATACCCCTGTACAGTAGGACGCTATGTGCAATGCACGACATATTGGCAAAAAATTACCCGCATGTACCAAAGGCATGGGCACCAAGATCTGATGCAAATTTGAATTCGGCCAAAGGAGGGTACTAGCAAAGATTTCGATCGTGTCAGCGATCCAGACATTCTTATGAAGTAAAGGGAATTTGATCATCTTGGTCTTGCAAGTAATGAAATGTGGGGACTCCTAAGATCGACGCCTTCAACACTGATGTTTCTTTCTATCAGAAGCTAGTGGCTGACAACTTTGATTCCTATTCGGCTGATGCAGATATCCATGAGATCATCAAGAGGATCTTGGAACATGTTGAAGCACGTGTCGACATTCTGCTCTCGTGCTTGAAGGCAGATGATTTTGATAGGGTGATGCAAAAGCCGCCATATGGTCAATAGATTGTTATTATATACAAGGATGTTTCTTGGGTCATCATCTAGATCTTTTGTTTTCTTATGTGTTAGCAGTACTTTATGGAAACTATGTTAGTATTGTCTTATACTGAATTGTTGCTATATCTGGACACCGGATGCTTATGTTCTATGACATTATGGAATGTATGGAAAAAAGATGACACCTTTTTAGCTATTCAGAAAAGGCAAAAAAACAACAACAATTTGTTTCCCACAATAAAATGAAATCTTATTGCACCTTTCCCCAAAATGTTAATGCACATTTTACCTTGGGCATTTTTGTTAAGACCCATGGTTTTTTATATAAAATGGTAGGCCATATTTTGAAGTTAGTTTTTTTTTAAAAAAAACATATCAAAATTCAAGCTTATCATTTTATAGCCACAAGTTCACTTTTTTTTCTTCATTTTTTCTGAAACAGGGTGGGAATCGACTGCATGCCATTCCTTGCAAACATTGGCGAATGTCGGAAATAATCTTAGATAGGGCGAACTCTAAAAGAAGAGGTAAATACCGAAATAGTCCCGAGACATTGTGATGCATGTAATTCTAACGCAATCCCAATAAACCAAAACATATTTTATTATAAGTAGAACCTATATACATACCAATTATGTAATGGCAAAACTTTAGTTCTTTTGAAAATCATTTTGTAATTGGATCGATCAAGAATTTTTTCAATATCTTTTGCTCGATGCACAACTCGGAATTTATGATCTTTGTTGTCGAGCCATTTCAGGAGTCCTTTAAGTCATAGGATAGGAAAAACGTATGTACATCTTGTCTATTTGAATCCTATGGGAATATGAGTTTCTTTGATTGTACCAAAGGGATTTTTCCATGAGGGATGACCTAATGTTTTGTTCATATAGGATTTGTAGTACAAGATTCATATGGGATATGTTCCCTTTGAATATAACCAATAGTGTAGAATAATTCCCGTAGGATCTAAATCCTATAAATCAAAGGAGCCTCAGTTGTTTTCGTCACCACATATAAAATCAGCGCCAACTCAATGAGATGATAAATGTTGTCGGATGAAACATGGCGTTTCTTTCAAATATAAAGAAATATCTGAAGTCTTCAATTCTACGCGTATGATAATGAATAGCTCAAGGTTATTTTACATATACTAAGATCCATGATACATCAATCTTTTTAATGCGGAGAACGAGTCTATATATGTTTTTTGGTACCTAGTCCATGTTTTGTTTTCGAAATCGGCTCCACGCAGTGTTCACTAAAATAGGCGCAACTTTGTCATATGAAGTCCGTTTTAAGTACTCAAATATTCAGAAAAAAACACATATATATGAATGGATGGATATTCACTAAAAATCAAGGTAGGATGGCTGCCGTACCGCCCATGCTTACAAATGAGACATTGATGGGGTCGGACCGCGTCCATTTTTTTTCGCGCATCCACCAAACCATTTCAACGAAGCGCCAAAACAGCGGCGAAAATAGCTCGGGTTGCCGCCTCCAATTTTCAAATGTTCGAATTTCCGATCTTATCCTTTCATCAAAAACGTCCCCAGCGGTTCTTCTCTTGGCCAAGGCCAATCTCACCCCAGCCATTAAAACATACCACCGGCACAGGCGCCGAATCCCACATCTCTCACGCGTCACACACCGAATCGGAGTATCTCGCCCGACGACGGCAGTGCACCACCGTCCCACCTCGCCACCACAGCCTCCTGACCAGACGCTGTAGTGTCCGAGAAGACGTTGTCAAGCAAGCCGGAGCCGCTTCCCCTACGAAGGCGCACACCGCACCATTTGTGCTCCACCGTAGCCGACGCCCACCGCGCCGGATCCTGCTCAGGGACGCCGTCCACCTCCGCCGCTGCGTCGGATCTGCTTCCCGACTCCCTGGTCTACCGCACGGTGAAATGGGTAGACCCCGCGCCCAACCGGTCCACCGCGCGAAACCAAAGCGTAAAGCCGTCCACTCCCCATGCGAAGGTTGGTGTTTAGCCGCTTCCGTTATGCATTTCATTTCCGAACATCAGTTTCGTGCGATCTGGGGTTTCAAGTTTACTTTTCCTACAATCTGTTTGGTGCTATCTGGTATGACTGTAGTAGAAGTCAAGCCTGCAGAGTGATTAGTCGACATTATTAAACTGCATGTTTATAAATCTTGTAATCATCAATTGGCATGCACAGGGAAATCATTTATTTTTGATCTACGCTTTATTCCTTTTTGAGCTATCATCTACTTGCTACTACTAATTTGCCCTTCTACTGCTCTACTCAAAGTTCCATGATAAATCTCGTTAGCATTTTTTTCTAATGCATGCTAAAGATACTGTAGTAGAGTACAAAGAGGGCCGGAGAGAAAATATAGGCATCACCAGTGAACAATCAAACACCTCTCCTGTCTCCATCGATAACAATCATTTTCTTATTCAGAACTTGATCCTACTGAACAAGAGTCTGAGGGAGACCTGAGTAAAGAGGATGCCCTTGTCAAGCACCCTACTCCACCACCCAAGGTGATTGCTCGCTCTTTTCATTGGCATTATTGTTGCATCTTCAATAACTGTGATGTATCTGTCCAACCCAGCCCAAGTTATAGCATTATCATCTGCTCAGTTAACACATAATAATAACATATGTTTCATCATGTCTTGGCTTGCTGTTCTTATGTTCCATAATCGTATCAAGCATGTATATGATTTTGTTGATTGAAGTACCGTTTATCTCTGGCAGGCATCAGGGACTTCACGTAAGGACGTTTCAAATACCAACAAGGTGAAGAACATAGTTCAACAGGAAGATCAATATCTGCCAGCTCACCTAAAAATAAAAAGGGTTCAAGCTGGTCATGTCAGATCACAAACAAATGCAGTGAACAGAGTAAAAACAAGGTCTCAGACTCAGAGTCACTCTAATCTAGTTGAAAATGATGACCAGGCAAAAAAATATTGTAATGCGAAACACCAACATAAAAAGCTTCGACCTAACCCCACATCGGTTGGTCTAAAAGCTGTAGACGGAGCAAATACCAAACCACATGTTCCCCAGCCACCTGTTGCCAATCCAGTTACCCAAGAACAATTCACAGCAGACCCAGTTTCAACAGCAGGTTCTCAACACCTAACTAATCACGATCGCCCGCTGACATTTAGTCCTGCCAGAGACAACTTCTTCCTTAAAGATGATGGTGGGGCCGAATTAGGTACGTGTTCCCTTACATGCTCCGTTACATAAATACCTTGATAGCTTGATGTAATGCTTAAATTTGCAGTTCCACCACGACCAAGAAAACGAAGGGGGCCAACGACTTTGAAATCACTTAAAAATAAGATTGCCCGAATGGGAACAAGATTTCCCATCACATCAGTTATAGCAGGTATCAGAAGGCCACTGGATCCACAAGAATCATCTAATATAGCATCGATCACAGGCGTTTTTGTCAGGACTCAAATTCCTATCTTTCCATCATGGAAACAACACGTAAACACCCCTTCTCATTTTGAAGGTTTACTGCACATGTTACATGTAAGTCATTTTCGTAAACAATACCATGTTGCTCGTTCACATTCCCTCTAGCTTTCTGTTGGCTAGCTATCTAACACATGAACGGTTCCCATTGTTGTAAACAGACATGTCTTGAGTTTGATGATGACATGAAGAATGTAATCACTGTTATCAGGAGCATATTCTCTTCAGCGTTGCGCCAGGAGCGCCATAGGCTAAAGATGAGATACTTTGCTGGGAGGACTCCTAGCGATATTCCAACAACCTCTCCTATACTACAGATGACTGATGATCAATGGTGTGATCTTGTTGAGTATTGGTCTGCTCAAAAGAATTTGGTATGTTCTGTGAAGACAGTGAGACAAGATCACATTACTGATTCCTTTTTAAGCATGTGTCTCACAAGTCTTCATTTGTAGTTCATCGCTCGAAGTAACATGCGTGCTCGTAATAATGTACGTTTACAACAGCGTACAGGATCTCGTAGCTTGATTGGACACCTCTACTGTATGGTAAGGAATGTTATCTGTACAACTATATTTAAATTAGTAAATCATTTAGAATTTATAGATGCACAATATACATCGTAAATTGATGTCTCTGTTTTATTTATATTTTTTTTGAAAACTTTCAATTGTCGCATGTCGGCATGTGACGTGGTTGTGAAACTAATTTATATTTTCTCTTGCGAAAATATCAGAAGGCAAGGCAAGCATACTGTGAGAGTACAGACAGAGAGATGAGTCTACTTGAGCAATTCAAGGTGTGCCAGACGAGCAGAAATGGTTTGACTGGACATTTTGCACAGAGTGTTATTGTAAGTATTCTCTACTAATGTCAGTTATGGTTTTCAATTGTATTCAGAAATATCTTGTCATATTTGTCAAGCTTCATGCACTAGCCAACACAACCAAATGTCTGAACTGCTGGAAAGGGCTAGTACAATTCACTTATATACTTCTCAGCAATATCATGCACATTACGAATTCTACACATGGATCCATGCATATTTTTATAGTCCTGCTATTACGTGTTAGCAATAGAAGACATGTCAATATGATGTAACATGCTCTTACTAAAATGTATATGCGGTAATCAGCCATGCCAGTTTGTAGGATTATTAGAGGTAGTTCATACACATGTCTTCACATTATAATCTCTTCTCTTACACATGTGTAACAACTGAAAACTCCTCAGTCTGACATGAAAGTGGAGCTGGCAAAACCAAAGAAAGATGGTATAGAAAAAACCCAGGAAGAATGTCTGAATTCATTTTCCAAGGTACTACAATGTCATGGTATAGCCAACAACACATTCCTGCGTAATGCTGGGTTCACAACTAATTTGTCGAGGTCCAAGTCCAAGTCAAAGCCCAAGCGCAGGTTGAGGTCCAAGTCATTGTCTTTTTATGTTCTCGAGGAACTACTCAAAGAGGAACGAGCAATAGTGGCTGCACAAAGAGTAGTCATCCACCGTATAACTGCAGGATTAGAAGCAAGTCAAGCCCACCTGGGCAACATCCTGAGAAAGTGTGGGAGATGCTGAATACCACAGTGAACACTGACAGTCAAAGGTGTCCCTTGGTTGTGTGAAAGGGTTTGTGATGCTGAACTATTTTGTTGGTGCTTCTATCTGCACTTGTTATGTACCTGGTGGTTGTTTCCTTGGTGATGTGGATTAAATGAAAACTGAATGGATTGGATGCACCAATATTTAATCAAGGTTTAATCTGATTTGTAGTATTTTTTATATTGCGCTGCATGGGAAAAGTATAACTATTAGTTGGCCCATTGGTGACCATTTTCATACATTATTTTAGTTGATTGGTCCTTGTCCTTGTATCCCTGAAAGGAGGCAGTACTACAGTAAGCTACCAATTTTGCTAGTACAGTATTTTTTTAGCGCCAGCTAAATTGAAAATATCTGTCAAGCGCTACAATCTCCCGCCAATAAAATCCAAAATATTTGTACATGGGAACTGATTTTGGTTGTGATTATGACTTGATGTGACCGTATAGTAGTGTCATGCGCATGCGGGACTGGTGTTTTGAAACATAGGAGCATATGCTCCCTCCATTTTGAAATGCATCTTACACATATTTTGAATTTCAAAAAAATGAAACAAAAAATTCGCATGTACATCTTCTCGTGCTACGCCCTTAAAAAGTTGCGACTTGTCGTGTGACGTGTGTAAAAAGATAAAACACAGTACTAAAAATAATGCTTTTCACAAGATAAGTTTTCTCTTTTTTACATAGACCACAAAAAATATTGGTTTTTCGTGAAACTTGACGAACGAACATATATTATGAATATGTACATGTAAATTTTTTGCTAATTTTTTTCGACATTTTAAAATATGATTTTTTGGTAGAGGGAGCATATGCACCCGGGAGCCAAATTGAATTTCCGCATGCATATGACACTACTCTATGTTACTACCTTCATAATGCATAGTAACTTAGATGTAGTACTATCATGCATGATTGTTTTAGTTAGTATGTAGACTCATTCTATCTTGAAAAGTGTTATGGTAACATAGCTAGTTACCACAACCAGCTCTATGTTAATACTCCTTAGTTACTCCCACTATGAGTAGTCTAAGTAGCATGGTCTACCCCGGAAGTAGATCCTCTAACGTGCAATAGACAAGTCGGGTAAGCTACACCTCTCTAATTTTCCTTCTCCACATCTACATGATTAAGTCTAATTTGATCTAAATTAACTTCCATAATATATGTAAGCCATATGCATTTACGATAATTAGTAACAATCAAAATTATGACTATCTTTTTAAAATATTTATACGATTTTTTATACAGTAAAAATATACAGTGGTTGCTACAGTAAATACGTACAGTATTTGTTACATTTTCCTGATTTTTCTTCTACGTTTTGCACTACTTAAGCACTGTGCTTACCTGACTTGTCATCTCTACGTTAGAGGATATGGTTCCGGTCTACCCCTGGCCTTATATTACAATCACGAGTATATATTACTTGGACCATCTGTACAACATACTTTTGTTGCTCCTTGCAAAAAAAAAACATACATTTGTTGCGACTGGATTATTAATAAAAGCCGTGTGCATCACCACGATGCAGAGGCTGGGGTCATATCCCCTTTTCGAAGAAAAAAAATTACTTAGTCAAGCTGCAAAATCTCCTAGTACCAATCCCGAAATATTTCAGAAGGGCTTTTCAAAATTGATTTTCAAGATATATCATGATTATGCTCGTGGTAACCGATTTTCAACGTGATGATGACTTGATGTGACACTTGACCGTACTAGTACGGTCTCATATTTTTGTATTACTTGGACTATAGCCAAATTCGAAATCTCATTCCAGCGGCAAAACTTCCCGCTCGAAAAATACAAATATTTCACACGCCTCTAACTTCCCATTCTACCCTCGTAAAGATGACAACAATGTCCATATGCATAAGTCGGTTGGTGGGGGGTCTACCCGTCATTTTTTTCGATCACCACCTCCCTAGCTCCGAAACTCCCCGAAAAAAAATTCATTTCCCTCACTCTCTCCTCTGAGACCACCCACCGGAACTTCCCAAGTCCCTCTCTCTCCCACCTCCACGACCACCGCACCGGAACATCCCCGCCGGACTTCCCTGGCCTACCCGAGCCCTCGCGATCCTCGTCATCCGGCTGTCTGCCGGAGCCGCTTCATCGACGCCGTCATCAACCGGACGGATCATCCCCGCCGAACCTCGAAACCATATACTCATCCAGCAGTCTACCGCAGTCGCTTCAGCTGCGGTATCGTCCACCCCACCGGAGCCGCTTCGCCGGATCCGTCGTCCACCGCATCGGATCTTGCTCACCGACACCGCTGTGCATGAACCGGATCTGCTTCACCGGCGCCGTGCATGATCTAAACTCTTCTACTGTCGCTTTTCTATTGCTTGCCTGCAAGTTCTTGTTTAATCTTGGGGGAATCTGTTTGTGCTAACGACGCGCCGTTACGTTTTTGCAGATGAGATGAGTAACCATGAAGTGTAATGGCCGTCTCTCCAACCCCAAGTAGCACATGTAGCGTACTTCATCACCGGATCTATCAACCCCAGGAAGATCTGCTGTGACTCCCACAGAGTGCTTCTCCTAATGTAAGTCCCTTGTTTTAGCGCCATGTTCTGGGTTCAGATGCTTGTTTGTCTGAAGCTCTTTTAGTTCATTCCTAGCTATGACCGTAACATCTTGCTATTTTCTACTTCATTGCTAACTTTAAGCGATTGAACATTTTGGTTTGCATTCCCTGCTCTGTAGATGTAGCCATCATAACTTCTATCTTGCTCAGTCGTTGTTACAAAAATTATACTGTAGGTATTATAGTAACATCCTGCTATAATTTAGTTCATGGCCAATTTTAAGTAATTGCACATGTTGGTTCGCATTCCCTGCTCTATAGCTTTTGGCATCGTAACTTCTATATTTGGTTTACATTCCCTGCTCTGTAGATCTAGCCATCATAACTTTATCTTGCTCAGTCGTTGTTACAAAAATTATGGCCTGCTACTATGTTGTTTGTGCCAATTTTTTACTCCATGAACATGTTGGCTTGCATTCCCTGTAGGTGATGCCATTGTTTTGTATCTAGTTCATTGTAAGCTAACAAAGTAAGGACTTAGTTTGGCATGCTATCACTCTGCTATCTAGCCTGTAGTACAAATAAACTTGTCATACTACTAGATAATAATTTTGCGTGCCATCTTGTTCTTCAAAAGCTGCATTATTGACTTGTTTCTCTGACTTGGCATGACGCTCACATATGGAAAGCTGAACATATTGGTTTGCATTCCCTCTTATACAAGTTCACAGGTGATCCCACTATATTCTGTATCTGGTCCATCCTAAGCTCAAGCATTAACTATCCTCTATGTGTTGCTCATTACAAGTTTATATCCCGAAACATCTTGATTTGCATCCCCTTCACTATAAGTTCAGGAGTATTATTTAGTTCACTTGGCACATGTTGGTTCACATTCCCTCCTCTTTAGCTTTTGCCATCGTAACTTCTATTTTTGGTTTACATTCCCTGCTCTGTAGATGTAGCCATCATAACTTCATCTTGCTCAGTCGTTGTTACAAAATTTATAGCCTGCTACTATGTTGTTCATGCCAATTTTGTACTCCCTGAACATGTTGGTTTGCATGGGACTCGACAGTAGTAAGTCTGCTTGTTTCATTCTAACATGCTCTGTTATATTGGCTGTTGGTATGCGGCATGCACTCTTTGTTTGCTTATTGTGCGCATTACAATGATCTTGTTATAACGACGAAATGATGAGTTCCAAATTCTTTGCCAAACAATATTGTAGTGTCTTTGCCTTTCCATTGTTGCTGTCTTAACTTGTAATGTCTTTGTTTCAGATATAGGTGCTGCATGGACAACTTAAAAGATTGCCGGATCGCTTCATTGTATTGCTAGGTTTAATTACCATTCAATTTCTCTGGGTTCTGTAATATTTTTTTCAATGCCTTGCAGCTGATGTAATATTTAGTTAGTTTTTATAGTTCTTTCGCGCATTTTTTCTTTGGTCCTTGTGGTAAGTGAGGCTATCCGACAGAAATCAATGCTGCGTAAATATTCTCAGTATCTAAATCACGAATTCCCATCCCTTAAACGGCCCAATTAAGCGAAATCACATATGTGCCTGCCCGCAAAATCCTAAAGCGCATATTATGCCGGCATATAAACAGCAACTAAACGGGCTGGCCCACTTACTTCTTGGGCCAGCCCATTTGATTTACGGTGGACCCCACACACTAATTGGGCTGGCCCACTTGCTTTAAGGTGGACCCCACCAACTACTGGGCCGGCCCACTAATTAGTTGGGCCAGCCCATTTGCTTTTTTGTGGACCCCACATAATAAATGGGCCGGCCCTTTAAGAGGAAAGTGGGACCCACTTGTGTTTTTGGCCCGCCCACTATCTTGTTGGGCCGCCCACTTGCTATATGGTGGACCCCACATACTAGTTGGGCCGGCCCTTTAACAGGAAAGTGGGACCCACATGTGTTTTTTGGCCCGCCCACTATCTTGTTGGGCCGGCCCACTTGCTATATGGTGGTCCCACATACTAAATGGGCCGGCCCTTTAAGAGGAAAGTGGGACCCACCGTTTTTTGGCCCGGCCACTATCTTGTTGGGCCGGCCACCTCGCTATATGGTGACCCCACATACTAATTGGGCCGGCCCTTTACCGGAAAGTGGGACCCACGTGTTTTTGGCCCGGCCCACTATCTTGGGCCAGCCCACTTGCTATATGGTGGACCCCACATACTAAATGGGCCGGCCCTTTAACAGAAAGTGGGACCCACTGTGTTTTTGGCCCGCCCACTATTTTGTTGGGCCGCCCACTTGCCGTATGGTGGACCCCACAAACGAAATGGGCCGACCCTTTAACCGGAAAGTGGGACCCACCTGTGTTTTTGGCCCGCCCACTAGCTTGTTGGGCCCCCACTTGCTATACGGTGGACCCCACACACTAAATGGGCCGGCCCTTTAACAGAAAGTGGGACCCACGTGTTTTTGGCCCGGTCCACTTGCTTCTTGGGCCCCGCTTGTAAGGTGGACCCCACATGTTAAATGGGCCGGCCCATTTAAGTTTTGACCAGTCAACCTTAGAGGTTAGGCCCGGCCCACGTAACTAATGGACCAGCCCAGCTATATAGTTGACCGGTCAAACTATGTCATCGGCCCGGCCCGCTTAAGACGTGGCAGCCTCGTGTGGGCCTACCATCTACCACGGGGTTTCGCGCCGTTAATCGGCAGCACGTCGCCACGTGTCGGTTGCATGACGTCGCAGTCAACGGGCTCCCGAAACACTTCCGCAACGGTCCGATTTTCCGTGGCGGAAGGGCGCCCAAGCGCGACGGACCGAAAAAATCGTCGTTGGACTTTGCCTGACGCAGTTTCGACAACGGAAATCGTCGGGTTAGGCCCATAGGCGACGAAAAATACCCCTTAGCGGACGATTTTGAGACGTTGTCTATCAGAACTTTTCTTGTAGTGATACCGATGATCAAACCTCGGACAAGTAAAATATCGCGTGACAAAGGGAATTGGTATCGTATGTGTATGGTTCATTCGATCACTAAAGTCATCGTTGAATATGTGGGAGCCATTATGGATCTCTAGATCCCACTATTGGTTATTGGTCGGAGTGAGTACTCAACCATGTCCGCATAGTTCACGAACCGTAGGGTGACACACTTAAAGTTGGATGTTGAAATGGTAGAACTTGAATATGGAATGGAGTTCGAATATTTGTTCGGAGTCCCGGATGAGATCCCGGACATCACGAGGAGTTCCGGAATGGTCCGGAGAATAAGATTCATATATAGGATGTCATTTTATGTGTTTGAAAATGATCCGGTGCATTTATGGAAGGTTCTAGAAGGTTCTAGAAAAGTCCGGAAGAAATCACTAAGGAAGGAGGAGTCCCGGAGGGACTCCACCTCCCCATGGCCGGCCAACCCTAGAGGGGGGAGTCCAAGGTGGACTCCACCAAAGGGGCCGGCCACCCCCCTTCATGGAAAGGTGGGAATCCCACTTTGGTGGGAGTCCCACCTTGGGTAGGTTTCCCTACTACATGGAAGGTTTTTGGTTCGGGTCTTATTCGAAGACTTGTAGTCCAACACTTGGGGTTCCACCTATATAATGAGGGGCATAGGGGAGGGGGCCGGCCACCACAAGCCACCAAGCTGGCCGCACCCATAGAGGCCGGCCACCCCCTCTCCCAAACCCTAGCCGCCCCCTCTCTCCTCCACCTCTCCCGCACGCTTAGCGAAGCTCCGCCGGAGTTCTCCATCGCCACCGCCACCACGCCGTCGTGCTGCCGGATTCAAGGAGGAGCTACTACTTCCGCTGCCCGCTGGAACGGGGAGAAGGACGTCGTCTTCATCAACACCGAACGTGTGACCGAGTACGGAGGTGCTGCCCGATTGTGGCACCGTGATCAAGATCTTCTACGCGCTTTTGCAAGCGGCAAGTGATCGTCTACCGCAGCAATAAGAGCCTACTCTTATAGGCTTTGGAAATCTTCAAGGGTGAGTCTCGATCATCCCCTCGTTGCTCCCGTCTTCTAGATTGCATCTTGGCTTGGATTGCGTTCTCGCGGTAGGAAATTTTTTGTTTTCTATGCAACGAATCCCTACAGTGGTATCAGAGCCGTGTCTATGCATAGATGGTTGCACGAGTAGAACACAATGTTTTTGTGGGCGTTGATGCTTATGTTGTCTTTAGTTTGAGTACTTTGCATCTTTGTGGCATAGTGGGATGAAGCGGCTCGGGCTAACTTTACATGACCGCGTTCATGAGATTTGCTCCACGCTCGACATGCAACTTGTATTGCATAAGTGGCTTTGCGGGTGTCTGTCTCTCCTACTATAGTGAAGATTCAATTTACTCTTCTATTGACAACACTAGTATCACCGTTGTGGTTCATGTTCGTAGGTAGATTAGATCTTACTCGAAAACCCTAAACCACGTAAAATATGCAAACCAAATTAGAGACGTCTAACTTGTTTTTGCAGGGTTTGGTGATGTGATATGGCCATAATGTGATGATGAATATGTATGAGATGATCATTATTGTATTGTGGCAACCGGCAGGAGCCTTATGGTTGTCTTTAAATTTCATGTTGAGTAGTATTTTAAAGTAGTTGTAATAGTTGCTACATGAGGTGAACAACCATGAAGACGGCGCCATGGACCTTGACGCTACGCCAACGATGATGGAGATCATGCCCGTTGATGATGGAGATCATGTCCGTGCTTTGGAGATGAAGATCGAAGGCGCAAAGACTAAAAGGGCCATATCATATCACATATGAATTGCATGTGATGTTAATCCTTTATGCATCTTATTTTGCTTAGAACGCGACGGTAGCATTATAAGATGATCCCTCACATTAATATCAAGATAATAAAGTGTTCTCCCCTCGTATGCACCGTTGATATAGTTCGTCGTTTCGAAGCATCTCGTGATGATCGGATGTGATAGACTCAACGTTCACATACAACGGGTGTAAGCCATGTTGCACACGCGGAATACTTGGGTTTGCTTGACGAGCCTAGCATGTACAGACATGGCCTCGGGACAACGGAAACCGAAAGGTTGAACACGAGTCATATGGATGATATGATCAACATGTTGATGTTCACCATTGAAGCTACATCATCTCACGTGATGATCGGTTTTGATGTAGTGGATTTGGATCGTGTACCACTTAACAACTATGAGGGATGTTGTATTAAGTGGGAGTTCATTAGTAATTAGATTAAAACATGAACTAATTATCATAAACATAGTCTGAGTAGTATTTTGAATTAATTTGTAGTATTGGCATCCGTTTTTCTACCAAGCGCTAGTCTTGTTATTGAGATAGAAATACTGTTAAAATCTGAAAATAAACTTTACGGACTGGTACCGTATTGTTAAAGAATCAAGAAATGATTAAGTCCTATTGCAAACTTTTAGTAAACCTCACATTGTTGATTCAAAGAGCTATGGTTTCAATTAGTACCTAAAGTTATCTTGTCTCCGTGAAACTTGAAGTTCAAATCTGTTTGAAAAGTAAGGAGCTGAAAATTTAGTTTTCAGAAATAATCAAGGTATGAGATATATGTGATATCTAAGACCTTGTTGCAAGGTGATAGAATATAATTTGGTGAGACTACATAAACTCATAAGTTTTATGGGAATGTACGAAGGTTGAAGACGCAAGGCGTCCCAATCCTCCAACTATTGGGGCACTAACGATATTCGTATATCCATGAAGTGATCGTCCTTAGTATGCACCGTTGCTAAGACTCATAGTTTCGAATACTAAGGTATAGATTCTATGTGTGCATACAACGGGTGCAAGCCAGATTTGCACACACGAATACTGAGGTTAAACTTTACGAGCCTAGCATGTACAGACATGGTCTCGAAAAGTCGTCATGATATGATGGATAAAATTATGAGTGAAATTGTTCATCATATTAAAAGGTTACTAATAGTGAAATCCGGAACACTTGTCATATGATGATCAACTTCAAAGAACCTCAAGGTTATTGGTATTTGATCAACAAACCTAGAAGTTATTGATGTTGAAGTGTTTTTATGAATAATGAGGAAAACTAAAAGATAAACTACAAAATATTATTGGCAGAAAGAAAGAAATGACTAGAAAGTCTAGCTCAGGTGTATATAAATGATATACATGTTATGGATGTATTCCTCGTTTGGTCACACAATAAAATTCTTGGGTATTTGTACCATATTGGTTGGTATGAAGTGTCATAAAAAACAACGCAATACAAGAATACAATGGCCTAAGTGACTGACAAGGAATATGATAGATATGCACGTCTGGAACAAAAATAAAGTGTTATTATGTTCATCATTGGCATTCTATTTAGCCCTTAGAATTTATAATAAAGAACTTAATAATTGTTATTTTGCTCTGGTCAAATGAAAACAATGATTTGTTCAAATTGTGACATTACTCCATGTACAATGGATAAGTTATTATAAATCTTAATGGTGAAACACACACACACATAATACTGACGCTAAAATGCCATAAGGCAAATGATTTGAATTCCACTTATTTGTGGAACCGCCATTTAGGTCATGTTAGAAAGGAACGCATGAAGGAACTCCATGCAAATGGATTTTTGGAGTCATTTGATTTTTGAATCGTTTGGCGCTTGCAAATCTTTTCTAAAGAGAATGACTGAAATACCGTTCATAGGCCAAGAGTTGAACGGGCAACTAACTTAGTGGAAACATACATGATGATATATGTGGTTCACTGGGCATAGTTGTGTGCGGGAGATTCTTCTACTTTATGAAAACTTCCAACAATGAATTGAGTATATATGTAGATATATTCGATAAGGAAGAAGTTTGAAACATTTGAATGGATTCAAATAAATTTCAGCATGAAGTGGAAATCATCGTAATAGAAAAGTCAAATATCTATGATTGGATCATAGTGGAAATATTTGAATTACGAGTTTTAGCGAACATCTAAGAGAGTTATGAAGTTGTTCTACAACTCACATTTCTTGGAGTATCATAGTGATGATGTAGTATCCGAGAGATGTATCCAAACCTTGTTGGATCAATGATGAGATAAAATATTGATGCCATTATATTTTTGTGGATTATGCTTTAGAGACTATCGCTTTTACACTGAATAGAGCATCATCATGATCCGTTGAAATGACACCATACGAGTTATGGCATGGGTATGAACCCTAATAGTCCTTTCTTAAATTTTGGTATGCATAGCATAAGGTGAACCAAAATCGGATGAATGTCTTTGTGGGTTATCCCAAAGAATTAATTGGGAATTCTTTCCACTATGGAGACAAAGACAAAAGTGTTTGTCGATGTTTCTTACTTATTTCCAAGAAATTGTTTTTAGCGAAGTATTTGAGTGGGAGGACAATAGAACTTGATAAGGTTTATGAACCTGAGCATAATGATCAGAGTAGCGTAGCATCGGAATTAGTTCCGGAAGCGGCCACGACGATCATGGCTCCCATGTCTACAAAATGTTATAGTCATGGAGATCAAAGTACTTATTGAACCTTGTAGGTATGATTTACTTTGTGATCAAATAAATGATTTGTGAACAAAGGATTGTTTTTGAACAATGATAAACCAACTACAAACAAAGAAGTTATGATGGGCCCTGACTCCGTTAAAATGGCTATACGCCATGAAATCCAAGATAGATGAATACTTTTTGAAAGTAAATGGATCTATAAAATTGATGAACTTGGATGAAATATCCTTGAATAAGCTCGACTTGTCGAAAAGTTGTTTACGACAAAGTTCAAAGAATTGACTACGATAAGATTAGATCTTCTGTAGCAATGCTTATAGTCTATGTGGATTATTCTAGTAATCGCTACATATTTCTTTCATGAGATATGATAGTAGGATGGCAAAATACATTACTTAACAGAAGTGTGTATTAAAGGTGTATACAAGATACAACCAATTGTTTTGCTAGTCCGTGGAATACTAGATAGGTATACGAACTTCAATTGGATGAAGTGAGTATCACGGAGTTGGAATCTTCACCGGATGAAATAGTCAAAGAGTTTTTGATTTCATCAGAAACGATGAAGATGCTTGCATTTGCAAGAAATTAAGTGGGAGCTGAGACATATTTATAATACTTTATGTAGATGACATATAGTTGGTTATAAATGATATAATTATATACTTGATTATAAAAGGTTTCATTAACTTCAATGAAAGAATATGGACTGAAACATATTTAGTGTCAAGATCTATGAAGATAGATTGAAACACATAATAAGTTTAAGTCAAAGTACATAGAAAGGATATTGAAGTAGTTCAATATAGAAATATTAAGAAAATGTTCTTGTCATGTGAAGTTTTAACAAGACTTGAGTGTATCTGACACTCAATGAGTAAAAACACATGAGTGATTTTAAATCACAATTAATATGTACACAATCAGATGTCCTGAGCTCTAAAAGTTAGGAGCATATACCAGAATGATTCATGTGATGATCATTGACAAACAGTAAGAATATCCATGTGTGCTTTAGAAGAACCAAGGATATATATATAGTTTTATATGGGTAATGACAAACAAAATCGTTGTAAAGTGTTGCACCGATATTAGTTTGGTCATATATAAAAATAAATTTCAATCTCAATTAGGCTAAGTGTTATTAAAAAGGTAGCACAATGCTAGATTTAGAAGAGTTCTAAATATTGTGACGGATTCTACAAAAGAAGGCAGAGTATGTCATTGTTTTGACAATGATTAAGGATGTTGAGTCAAGAAGTTCTTTGAGAACTTGGTGTAGTTCCGATAGTGTCAGAACTTTGAAGCTATATTGTGTGTGACAATATTAGTGACATATTTCAGACCGCGGAATTAAGGTTCCACCAGAAGACCAAACATATTTAATGCCGACTCATTTGGAAAATGAGTGATGCGTGAAGACGCAAATGAATTGCAAAATACATACGTTTCTGAGTGTGTCAGAACCGTTGACTAAAACCTCTCCCGTGAGCAAAACATGATAAAGCACCAGAAGGCCAAGGTGTTATATCTTTACATATGTAAACTAGATTATTGACTCTAGTGCAAGTGGGAGACTGTTGGAGATATGCCCAAGAGGCAATAATAAATGGTTATTATATATCTTTGTGTTTATGATAATGTTTATATACCATGCTATAATTGTATTAACCGAAACATTGATACATGTGTGATATGTAAACAACAAAGAGTCCCTAGTAAGCCTTTAACTAGCTTGTTGATTAATAGATGATTAGTTTCATAATCATGAACATTGGATGTTATTAATAACAAGGTTATATCATTATATGAATGATGTAATGGACACACCCAATTAAGCGTAGCATAAGATCACGTCATTAAGTTATTTGCTATAAGCTTTCGATACATAGTTACCTAGTCCTTTTGACCATGAGATCATGTAAATCACTTATACCGGAAAGGTACTTTGATTACATCAAACGCCACTGCGTAAATGGGTGGTTATAAAGGTGGGATTAAGTATCCGGAAAGTATGAGTTGAGGCATATGGATCAACAGTGGGATTTGTCCATCCCGATGACGGATAGATATACTCTGGCCCTCTCGGTGGAATGTCGTCTAAATAGCTTGCAAGCATATGAATGGTTCATAAGAGACCACATACCACGGTACGAGTAAAGAGTACTTGTCAGGAGACGAGGTTGAACAAGGTATAGAGTGATACCGATGATCAAACCTCGGACAAGTAAAATATCGCGTGACAAAGGGAATTGGTATCGTATGTGTATGGTTCATTCGATCACTAAAGTCATCGTTGAATATGTGGGAGCCATTATGGATCTCTAGATCCCACTATTGGTTATTGGTCGGAGTGAGTACTCAACCATGTCCGCGTAGTTCACGAACCGTAGGGTGACACACTTAAAGTTGGATGTTGAAATGGTAGAACTTGAATATGGAATGGAGTTTGAATATTTGTTCGAAGTCCCGGATGAGATCCCGGACATCACGAGGAGTTCCGGAATGGTCCGGAGAATAAGATTCATATATAGGATGTCATTTTATGTGTTTGAAAATGATCCGGTGCATTTATAGAAGGTTCTAGAAGGTTCTAGAAAAGTCCGGAAGAAATCACTAAGGAAGGAGGAGTCCCGGAGGGACTCCACCTCCCCATGGCCGGCCAACCCTAGAGGGGGGAGTCCAAGGTGGACTCCACCAAAGGGGCCGGCCACCCCCCTTCATGGAAGGGTGGGAATCCCACTTTGGTGGGAGTCCCACCTTGGGTAGGTTTCCCTACTACATGGAAGGTTTTTGGTTCGGGTCTTATTCGAAGACTTGTAGTCCAACACTTGGGGTTCCACCTATATAATGAGGGGCATAGGGGAGGGGGCCGGCCACCACAAGCCACCAAGCTGGCCGCACCCATAGAGGCCGGCCACCCCCTCTCCCAAACCCTAGCCGCCCCCCTCTCTCCACCTCTCCCGCACGCTTAGCGAAGCTCCGCCGGAGTTCTCCATCGCCACCGCCACCACGCCGTCGTGCTGCCGGATTCAAGGAGGAGCTACTACTTCCGCTGCCCGCTGGAACGGGGAGAAGGACGTCGTCTTCATCAACACCGAACGTGTGACCGAGTACGGAGGTGCTGCCCGATTGTGGCACCGTGATCAAGATCTTCTACGCGCTTTTGCAAGCGGCAAGTGATCGTCTACCGCAGCAATAAGAGCCTACTCTTATAGGCTTTGGAAATCTTCAAGGGTGAGTCTCGATCATCCCCTCGTTGCTCCCGTCTTCTAGATAGCATCTTGGCTTGGATTGTGTTCTTGCGGTAGGAAATTTTTTGTTTTCTATGCAACGAATCCCTACAGTTTTCGCGACGGGGAGAATATATAGGCGGAAGGCGGCCGGAGGAGCTGGGGTGCCCCCATAGGCTGGCGCGCCCAGGGGGCCTGGCCGCGCCGCCCTGTGGTGTGGGCCCCTGCTGGCCGCCCGACTCTCCTTCGATGTTTTGGAACCCTCCGTGGAAAATAGAAAGTTTGGCTTTTGTTTCGTCCAATTCTGAGAATATTTCCTGTGTAAGATTTCTGAAACCAAAAACAGCAGAAAACAGGACTGGCGCTTCGGCATCTTGTTAATAGGTTAGTTCCAGAAAATGCATAAAAACATTATAAAGTATGACTAAAACATGTTGGTATTGTCATAAAACTAGCATGGAACATAAGAAATTATAGATACGTTGGAGACGTATCAGCGGCCGGGGAATAGAGGATCAATTTAGCTCTGACACCATGTTAAGCTTCATGCACTAGCCACTTGAACCAAAAGTTCGAACTGATGGAAAGGGCTAGGCAATCTACTTTATACACGTCAACACCCCCTTTCACGTGTGACGGGAAGACGAGAAGACAAGTCAACACGTGTAGAGAGGCAAAGAGGCAGCGGAAGGCCGGATACACACGGCAGGAAAGAGGCAGCGGGAGGCCGGATACACACGGCAGGAGGCTGCGGGGATTTTTTTTAGAATAAATTATGAAAGCCAGGATTTGAACTCGAGACCTAGGGCTCTGATACCATGTTAGAGTAATATGCTTGTTGTATTATCAGGGGGCCAAAGGCCACAATATATAGTACATGTATAGGTGCACATATGCAGAAAGCCCTCTAACATATGAGAAAACTACAATATATAGATATATATATCTAACAAGGATGTCTTGAGCGAAAGAATAACCTGCGTTAGTGCAGATAGATAGCTAGATATTTGTGCGTGCTAGTGTAGATCGGTTGTCTATTCTGTGGTGTTCGACCCAAGATCAAAGTGCGGAAGGACAAAGAAACGAAGTGGTTGACCCAAGCGGCATCGCGCCTAGAGTGCTGATTGCGCAAGAGGATTTGCACACTCAAAGAATTAATCAGTGATGTCGAAAGCATGCCACTCAATTACTAGCGCTGCTTGGAGCCCTTCCTCCAGCTCCTTCCTCTCATTGACTATCCTGGAAGAGTACTGACGTGATCGACATCTCTTCCATCCTTTTCTCCGTCTTCTCTCTCTTTCTCTTCTTTCCAGCTTTTCCTGACATTAACGTCGGGTCTATTCAGGAATTAGTGTGATGACATCAAATGAGCGTTAAATTAATAGTTTTCCCTATTAGTACAAGAACAGCAAATGCAAAAACTTGCTCTTTTATGCAGGCCATACTGTTAGCTATTCATTGGATGTGGTCCTACCTACAACTACAACTAATGAAGAAGCGAAAGGATATGGATGTTAGGTGCAACCAACAGGAGAGTCTTCACTCCCCATTCTGGGAAGAAAAAAAAATACAAGAGCAACATATTGAATTGATGCACTAGCCCAGTTCATCTATGTCCGAAGGTAGTATTTGTACATTTCAATGCAACAAATCTAGCACCTATTCTCTTATACCAAAAGAATTTGTTAATTTCAAGAACTCTGTACAGTGCACCTTGAATGCATTCCTGAATCCTATAAATATACCTATAAGTATGCCTCTTTCACAGTTTGTACAATGTAAAACTCTGCTAAAGCCTACAAGCCTTGCATCCTATAGGAGTTCTCATTCCTATGTGTTCCTGTTGTTCTGCAAGCTTCCCTGAGAAGGGAACCCCCCACTGTACTCAAAGGCCCTGCTGTCCATCTCAAAGGTCGTGGACGACGTCGATGTGTTGGAGTACGGGAACCTCGGCACAAACTTCTTTGCCGTCGAGTCTACGCTGAAAGAAGAGCTTGTCGATACTGAACCTGGCGTGATCCCGTGGTCTTGCATTATCATCTCGATCTCCCTCACGATGTTGTTCATCGACGGGCGGTCAGGTCCCACCTCTTCCACGCACTGTAGTGCCATCTTCAAGAACCTTGGGAAGCCCTGGAGCCCTCCCAGTTTGAGAAGAACTGGGTCCATCACATCCTTCAGCCCACAGTACATGCTGTCTTCCATGTCTAATGCCGTCTTCACCTCACGGACAATGTACTTCTTCTCGTATATAGGCGGCTTGGCCACTATTAGCTCCAGTAGTACCACACCGAAGCTGTACACATCGCTCTTCGCCGTCAGCTGCTGTGTCATGTAGTACTCTGGGTCTAGGTACCCCTGCATTACAAGTGCTTTAAAGCTTAGAATGGAAATGATAAGCATGCTCTGCAGTGCCATACAGAAGTGCAAGCCTACCAGTGTTCCCTTGACGTTTGTGCAGAGCTCGCCTTCCTCGCTGTCTGATACCAACAACGAGAGGCCAAAGTCTGCCACCTTTGCGGTCATCTTCGCATCGAGGAGAATGTTGGTGGACTTCACATCCCTATGGATGATTGGAGGATTGGCATGGTCATGGAGGTAAGCTAGCCCTCTAGCTGAATCCAGGGCTATCTTAAGTCTGGAACTCCAATCCAACTGTACCCCTTTAATACCTACAGTGACCCATCATGATCAGTCTTGTGTAACTCGAAGTTTAATTGTGATAATGAGATGGAAGAACATGTTAACATACCATATAGTGACTCGCTTAGAGTTCCATTGGAAATGAACTCATAAACAAGCATCCTTTCACCCTTCTCGAAGCAGAAACCAACTAGCCCGACCAAGTTCTTGTGATGCACCCTCGAGAGGAGCTCAATTTCTGTCTTGAACTCAAGCCCACCCTGCATGGACCCTTGCTTGGACCTCTTGATGGCTATGAGTTGGCCATCCATAAGTTTTCCTCGGTACACCTGGTTTCGGTCAGAACAGAACACTTATAGAATTGTCCCGAAGATGATAAGAACCTTTATTTTCCCGAAAGGGTTGTTTGCTTACTGTTCCGTAGCCTCCTGCTCCAATTGCATTGATTTCTCGGAAGTCATTCGTGCTCAGCTTGAGCTCTTCCAGTGTGAAGACCCTAGCGCTCTTGAGTTTTGGCGCTTCACCAATATCTTCTGTTGTTGATCCCCATGAAGCTGAACACAAAGATCAAAAAGGAGGTAGAGCAAGTTAATACGATGCAATTTGTATGAAATCTTATCTACGAGGTACAGTCCAGTACCAAAAGGATCGCTGAGGGTAACAAGCTTCCGAGCCCGTTTCCTTTGACGAACGGCGTAAATCCCAATCAGTGTAAGCCCAACCACTAAAAGGACAGAGCCGGTCACAACTCCAATCAAAATTGCTCGAGAAACTGCATCATCAACAGCCACAAGATCAGCCCTGGTATCCATTTGGCAGCATAAAAACATCACCTGAAGGACTGGATCAATTATCTAATTACCTTTGTCGTGGAACGGATAAGGATGTGCGTCCACATAGTAAGGCCCAAAAATCTCCGGTGGCTTGTAAGTCTGAAGTGTCAGATTGAAGCAGTTCAGCACCTGGGAGTAATTGAACCTCTTTTGGTTTACTGGGCAAGCCTTAAGTTCCACTTTTAGGTATGCCTCGCCGGTGTATGGTACTAAGCCTAGCTTGTTCGGAGTACAATTGTCCAGTGTGCCCGAGAGGTTTTTGTGCAGTTCATCAATGTACTTGTTGACATTGCCAAAGGAAGGAGATCTGAATTCTATGGTTTCCACAAATGGATTTTTACACTGGACATTAAAGGTAGGATACAAAGATGGAGGTTCAGTTAGCTGGTCCGTGCAGAGCATTGTGTCTGACAGAAGAGATTCAGTGCATAGTGGGTTTCCTTCAAGCCTGGTAACAACAGAGCAGCAAGTTAAAATAGAGAGTAAGAGTTTGAAGTGAATGGAACCCATCGCCTTGTCAAGAAAAAAATAGGTCTTGAAATGAGGAGTGATACTCACTTGAGATTCGTGTAGTTGAGGGTGCCGTACACTGTAACCGAGGCAATTTTGTTGTTCCGGATGTCAACAAGGTCTAGATCTTTGCTGATGTTATTTCCCATGTCAAGTGTATCATTCAGTTGATTATTACTCAATATTCTGTAGTATGTTCGACTAGTTAGTAAATTTTGAAAACCATAATGCACAAGGTAGAGGTTTTACGGTTGTTGTACTGTCTTACACATGTTGCAAATTAGTCCGGCTGAAAAGCTCCTGTGGCAGTTTCCCAGAAATCCCAACTGACTGCATTGTACTGTACAGCAAAACAAAGGAGTTTTTATTTCATTTCTTCTCTTAAACTTCCTCTTCAGTACGTCATTTTGTGCTCTTAAACTTCATCTTAAGTACTGAATTCAGATAGCACTGTAACTTACAGTGTCATTAAACCCTTCAATTCTGTAAACCAACTTGGAACACCAGAAGGTGTGAAGCTGTTATTGCTTAGATCCCTGTGCATATAGCGCCATATCACTAGTTAGTGATACTGAGTGAAAGTTTGTAAAGAATGCTGATTAAGATTGTACTAAGTTCTTACACATTTTGAAGACCATTCATAGCAGTCAAATTTGGCATTGGTCCACGCAGCTTGTTATTTGACAGCATTCTGAGTTTTCAAAAAAAAAAAGTGACACATTAGTGCTTATCTCAGCAAAATAAGTTTCTTTGCGAGACCACCATTTAATAAGATTTTGGAGTGGTGGGTACACCAACTTACAGAACATGGAGCTTAGTCAGCATTTGCATAGCCGGAACTTGGCCCGTGAAGTTATTGTCATTTAGACGGCTGTGTTTCCAAAATCACATTAAAATAATCAGCTTGGGATAGACTGAGAGAAACCCTAATGCCCCAAAATAATTCTAGAGCTAGTTGTCTGAACACTTACAGTACTTCAAGTGTTGGGATTACCCCAATTGATGCTGGAATATTTCCACTAAACCTGTTCCTGTCCAGAAGTCTAGACGCAACAAATCGTAGTCAGACATGTTACAGTGCAAATGATGCTAGAGACAAGGCTTAACTATTTGAACTTACATATGCTTGAGGCTCATGTTTGAGTTGAACATATTCTCTGGGATAGGACCTTCTAGCAAATTTTGGTTAAGATGGCTACAAAGGGCCAAAACGACAATGGAATGAGTGATAACCAGATGATAAATATGATTAACAAGAAAAGTAAATGTTACTTCTGACGCTTACAAGTGTTCTGCGTTAAGAAGCTGGTCCAATCCAGCTCCATCGTCCCTGGAGTTTGGTAGGCGTCCGGTCAAACTGTTGTTAGCTAGGTCTAGCCATGTAACCTTGGAGAGCTTGCCCAATGAGGGCGGGATGCTACCCGTGAATTGGTTTGAGTTCAGAGCGCTGTAGAAGGACATCGAGTGAGATCCAATAGACAGATAATTATTACAAACATACTTATGAATTGTTGAAACGAACAACAAGAATCTTACAAGAATTCGAGTTGTGCCAGGTTGCCTAGTTCATTTGGAACAGTTCCGCTGAAACTGCAACCTATTAAAACTCTACAACATCATTCAAGTTATGAAGGAAGATGATAAGTCAGCAACGGAGGTGGAAACACGAGGTTATATTGTTCATAGGTTTACTGCCTCTTTGTACAGTAACAGAAACTGCTGCAACTTACAAGTGTGTAAGCTGGATCAACTTCCCAATAGCAGGTGTAAGTGGACCGCCTAGATCTTTGTTCGAGGATACATCCCTGCAGTGCATTCATGGCAAGTGATTAATTGTCCTAATATTACTTTATTGAGCAAACACAAAACAGGTAAAGGCATAGGAAGTAACACTACACCTACGGGTTAATTTCTACGGAAATCAACTTACGGGCTAACGTGGAGCCACGCCTGGCATTCCCGTCCCTAAATTCACGGAAGGCAGCAACAGATAAACCAACCAACTCTCACCACGTCTGCCCGTAGGATTTTTTCGTAAGCTGATTTACGTAAGTCTAGCTTTTTCGTTATCCATATCATGAATCATCTCAACACTGAACCTAATTTGCAATGCTCTGAAGACGGAACTTCTCTACCACAAGCTAGGAAAGCCATATGTTTGTTTTTAAAGAATAGTTGACACCTGGCGTCAGTTGACGTGCACAGCCATTTTTATTTAGAATAGTTCGTAGCAAAAGAAAAACAGAGCACACGACAGAAGCACTCACAAGACCCTGAGTTCAGTCAGGCTTCCTATGTCGTCGCTCAGGGTGCCTTTCAAGTTCATACCAAATAGGTTTCTGCGAGATAGAAGAGAGTTAGAGGAAACCAAAATCAGACAGAATCTTGGACAGGTCCTAGCAAATGCTGAGGTCAATTCTACTCACAGTGATGTAATCCTTGAGTTGCCATTGCAAATAACTCCATCCCATTGGTCACACGGATCATTAGATGATTTCTTCGTCCAGCTTCTAGGCAGATTTGACCATTTCTTCTTCAAGGATTTTAGAGCAGCCGCTGCAAAAGGGAGGAGGAGGGACACACAACTTGTCAAACCAACTTTACGACCAACTTCTGGAAACTGTTTCAGCTAAGACTCTGGTGATGTCCTGGGTGAATTTGCTACTAGCAGATAGATTTCTTCACCAACAGGATCCAAGAGAAGTACCACAACAATCTCTTGGGCAAATGATTCCAGCAGCAAAAACCTGAAACCCTGAAACTACAAGATTTCTAATCCCTAGTCCACCCGGAGACCAGATGGTGCCAAAAGTAAACTACTATACTCAACCAATTAAGCTAGATTCCAAAATATTTTCGCCGCAATTAGACACCACGAAGAGCTAAAATTAAGCCACAAACTAGCTGATGCAAATGAACTGCTTACTGCCTCCACAAAACCACAAGAACCAAGAAGAACATAAGTCGATTAAAAAGCCTAGATGTAGCATACCATCCTGTGGGTTGGTGGCGGCGGCGGCGATCCTCGACCCGGCTAAGAGGCACAAGACGAGCAGCAGCAAGAAGAGCCGCCCCTTGGCGGCCATCCCCTCCCTCCCTCCTGCCCTGCCCGCAACCCAAAACTGCTAAAGATCGACCCTTTTCTGGTCCCAGTGACAGATGTGCTTCGATTCCTCTGCTGCTCTGCTCCTGGAAAGCGGCGCGGCGGACGGAGGTGGACCGCTGCAACCTGGAAGAAGCTTTTCCGAGCTGGAGGAAGAAGGCAGCAAGACGCGGAGATCGCCAATGCTGAAATGTAGAGAACCGTGTCGGGGATCAAAGCAGGTTATAGTAGGCGACGCGTGCTTACTGCTTCCTGCGCCTTTTTTGCTCCCGTTTTACCTGGTCAAATCCCTGGAATCTTCCTCCTTGGGAGTACTTGTTTTGTGGTGGTTAGGTTTGTTTGACACTCTCTTCCTCCTTGTATGGAGTCAGTATTAGTATTTTAATTGCAGCTGCCTGTAGAGCAAGTCGGCGAGCATGACTACGCTGGTGGTTAACAAAATAACAAGTACTGTCCACGACCACTGGACGTCAGATGATCTGAACCCATTCGACCCAGAGATTTTCCTGGTATTTTATTTGCAACATACTTCCAAGTACACGAAGCTGATAATGCCTGTATTAATAATACTATAATTATACACGACATTCATAATCCTTGTTGAAAAGTACGTATGCTTAACCATAATGGCAATCGTAGGGGTTAGTGGGCTACGTTCTCGGAACGCTGTAATCAGGAACCCTTTCATATAGTTGACTGGTCGCGCGGCCCCTCAACGGCTCAACCTGGTCAAGCCAGCTCTAACAAACACAAAACAAAAACCTGGTCAAGCAGCACGCTGGCACCGATGATAATGCATTCTAACCGGGCGGTAATAGGCGGTATATCGATGTAACTTCTTTAAAAAATGGCAACGTTGACAAAACATATACTCCAACTCCAACTCGTCGCTCTAGAAGACAGGAAGGGAAGTTGACAAATTTGATAGTGAATGGTACAGATATACTACTAGTAATAATGCTCCCTCCGTGTGTGTATTGATGACTTCTCAGGTTATTTGTCTTTTTTGTTACGTAAGCAGTGAAAATAATAGGAATGCGAAAATTCGGAAAAAAAATAGACATGGTGATCCCGAACGGTTTGTCAACACAATTGCAAAGCAGGGGAGTTGTTCTATTGTGGTTGATTGGAACATTAGGGCTCCTTTGATTCAAAGGATTTGCATAGGAATTGTGTAGGATTTGGTTCCTATTGGAAAAATTCCTATACATGTTGTTTGATTCATAGGAACGTATTCTATAGGAAAAATTCCTATAGGAATCTTGTAGTGTGATTCCTATAGGAAAAAAGCATTAGCTCATACCTCATGGAAAAATTCCTTTGCTACAATCAAACAAACTTCATCTTCCTATAGGTTTCAAGTAGACATGTCATTCAAATCCTATACCTTCCCTATTCCTATGTTTTTCCTATCCTTTAAATCAAAGGAGCCTAGACATTTACAATCCTTTTTTCCCTAGGCCTACTACATCCGTTTCCCAATAAAACAATATGAACTAGATACAAGTGGTGTCATGTCGATATTTGCAATGTAAAAAACCTAGTATTCCTTGAAACAAATCAACGAGTAAACATGGCCAATACTAGACTTGTTTCTCAGTCTAGTCTATAGGAACCAAGCCTCATGGCTCCATGAGAAATGGGCTTAAGGCAAAGGTCAACCACTGTAGTTTGAAACATGTTACATCCTCCTCACATGGAAAAAGCCAGAACATCATATAATCTATGACCAAAGATAACCATGTTTCTCAACATTAATCTAACCACCTCCAGACCGCCACGGCCCTCATTTCCCCCCCAGACAGCTCTCATCCATCTACAGTACTTGGCCTCCACCCCCTTCGTCACCGGGCAGATCCGGAGCCACTCCGCCGGAATAGCCGGCCGGAGGCGGTGAAGGTGACGCGCCGGAGTAGTATAGGTTAGTTTAGGTCTTTCTTCTTCTAGTTTTGCTGTTTACCCTTGTGGATCTTGGCTTGATGCCCGTGTTGAGGTGGTGGCGGTGGAGTCTGGGCTTCTCCATGCTGCCGGCGGCGGTGCTGCAGCTGCTCGTGGTGCTCCGGCGGTCGGAGCCAGATGCGAGCGGCAGCACGACGGCGTCATCCTCTCCAATAAAGGCCTTCTTCGAGTCTCTAGATCTGGGCAAAATCGCTGTCGATCCCCTTCTCTCTAACCACCGCGGCGGTGGAGATTGGGAGTGGATCTTCGACGACTCTGCTCTTGGCAGATCTGCAGGCTCTGCTCTGGACTGGCTTCGGCGACCTCGTCCCAGCTTCAGCTACTGCAACGACCTCTTCTGCAACTGGATTCATGGTGATCTTCTAAATCCAATCCAGTTTGCTTCCTGGGTGGCGCGGCTATTACTCTGGCTTCTACATGTTTCGCCGGAACTGCTCCTCGCCCCCTCCTTCAACCTCCGGCGGGAGGCCCTCTTCACCTTGCCATTTGACGGCAAGGACGCGGCTGGCGATGGTGGCAAAAGCATCGCCGGCGAGGTCGGGATTGGCATGAGGACTCGATGGCGTTTTGGAAATTTTTCTAGGGTCCCTTGTGTAAATCGGAAGGACATGGTTGTAATTTCCTTTTCTTTCAGGTCTTTCCTGCAGTATTGTAAAAATTTTGTTTATTAATGCCAGTTCTGGGACCTTCGGGTCCCTTCCCTTGTTCAAAAAAAAACCACCTCCAACTTTAGAGCGATTAAAACAATCCCAACATGGCACACAAACCACATTCTCAAACTTTACAAGGGGTAAAATTTGGTACAAGTTTCATTAAATTTTTCGATAAAAGGAATATATTAATATCAAGAAGATATCAATTACATCCAGCCTCTGCAACAACGCACTACCCTAATGGCACTACGGATGCACACAGCCAAAAACAAGAAAAGAAAACTAAGAAACAAAAAAACAAAAGTCCCGCTACAGTATCTCGGGCCTAACAACAACAATACATCCACCGCCAAGACAACACCTGAATTATAGACTCTCCAAAAACGACACCTCCAAGAAGGGAACAGGCTCAAACACCGTCGTCGCCCGATCAAAGATCTTAGGTTTTCACCTGAAGATAGTCCCCGCTCTCAAAATAATGCCTCCACCAAGGTCATTGCCGGCACAACCAATTAAGGCCGACCTTGGGTTTTCACCCCGAAAGGTAGGACTCTGCACTTCACCCGTGTGCCGCCCACTTTCATACATACCGCTATGAAGCCCGAAACACCAAGCATGTCCCTCAACACGCGGAGACTTGAACCTCCCTTAGCTAGTCCTCCCTCCGGCCTTCATGAAATTCTCTTCTTCCGACTTTCATCATGGATCCATAGTCACTTGATGTCAACACAGAAAAAGAGCTTCGCGCCGCTCCAGAACCAACTGGTCGGAATAAAAGCATGGGTGCGCACGACCGAATACCTCCGATCCAGCAAACTCCAGGTAAAGCATTGTTACATTCGCCGGCGGAGCCTTCCGGAACTCAACTCCCCGGCCAGATCACGAGTCTAGGCCTCCGGTAGGTCCTCCTCTTCACGCAAGAGAGGCCCTAGGACCGCCGCCTTTATTCAGGTCGGACCCCCACGTCGGCGACCATCCCGGGCTGGCGAAACCAACCCTCCACCGGCGACACCATCGCCGGCTTCCATGCACCTCCATCTCGCCGCCGGATCGCGGTGATAGATCAAAAGATCCACCACCACCAACCGCATGCCGCCCTCTCCGACGAAGAAGAAGGTCACCTCCTCCGTCGAACCCAAGGCTGCTGCCCCGGGCACCCTCGTGTCGCGGAAGAAGCCCGAGATCGCCTCCACACACCGATGAGAGGTGGGGGGAGGGCATGGCGCAGACCGAAGGCCTGGCCGCTGATGACCCACAAGTATAGGGGATCGCAACAGTCTTCGAGGGAAGTATTACCCAATTTATTGATTCGACACAAGGGAGACAAAGAATACTTGTAAGCCTTAACAACGGAGTTGTCAATTCAGCCGCACTGAAACAGACTTGCTCGCAAGAGTTTATCAGTAGCAACAGTTTTATAGCAGAGGAATAGTGAAATAACAAGGTGAAATAAAGACAGCAGTAGTGATTATAGTAAACAGCAGAATTAAAATACTGTAGGCACAGGGACGGATGAACGGGCGTTGCATGGATGAGAGAATTCATATAACAATCATGGTAGGGCATTTGCAGGTAATAATAAAGCGGTATCCAAGTACTAATCAATCAATAGGCATGTGTTCCATATATAGTCGTACGTGCTCGCAATGAGAAACTTGCACAACATCTTTTGTCCTACCAGCCGGTGGCAGCCGGGCCTCTAGGGAAACTGGAAATTAAGGTACTCCTTTTAATAGAGTACCGAAGCAAAGCATTAACACTCCGTGAACACATGTGATCCTCACATCACCGCCTTCCCCTCCGGTTGTCCCAATTTCTGTCACTTTGGGGCCTCGGGTTCCGGACAACAACGTGTGTATACAACTTGCAGGTAAGATCATAAAACAATGCATATCATGATGAAACAATAACATGTTCAGATCTGAGATCATGGCACTCGGGCCCTAGTGACAAGCATTAAGCATAACAAGTTGCAACAATATCATAAAAGTAACATCTACGGATACTAGGCACCATGCCCTAACAATCTTGTGACTATTACATGATCAATCTCATCCAATCCCTACCATCCCCTTCAGCCTACAGCGGGGGAATTACTCACACATGGATGGGGGAAACATGGCTGGTCGATGGAGAGGCGTCGGTGGTGATGGCGGTGAAGATCCCCTCCAATTCCCCATCCCGGCGGAGTGCCAGAACGGAGTTTCTGGTCCCGAGGCGGAGTTTCGCGATGGCGGCGGCGTACTGGATGGTCTCTGGAAATATGGTCGAACCCCCTGGCGTTTTTAGGTCGAAAGGCATATGTAGTCCAAAGGAGAGTGATACGCGTAGATGCACACGTCCGTTGGGAACCCCAAGTGGAAGGTATGATGCGTATAGAAGCAAGTTTCCCTCAGTATGAAACCAAGGTTTAATCGAACCAGGAGGAGCCAAGAAGCACGTTGAAGGTTGATGGTCGCGAAATGTGATGCGGCGCAACACCAGAGATTCCGGCGCCAACGCGGAACCTGCACAACACAACCCAAGTACTTTGCCCCAACGAAACAGTGAGGTTGTCAATCTCACCGGCTTGCTGTAACAAAGGATTAAACATATCGAGTGGAAGATGTTTGCAAAGAAAACAGTAAACACAATTGCAGGAGATTGTATGCTATGTAAAGAATAGGACCGGGGTCCACAGTTCACTAGAGGTGTCTCTCCCATAAGATAAAGCATGTTGGGTGAACAAATTACAGTCGGGCAATTGACAAATAGAGAAAGGCATAACAATGCATATACATGACATGATAAATATAGTGAGATTTAATTGGGCATTACGACAAAGTACATAGACCGCCATCCAACCGCATCTATGCCTAAAAAGTCCACCTTCAGGTTATCATCCGAACCCCATTCAGTATTAAGTTGCTAAGCAACAGACAATTGCATTAAGTATGGTGCGTAATGTAATCAACAACTACATCCTTAGACATAGCATCAATGTTTTATCCCTAGTGGCAACAGCACATCACAACCTTAGAACCTACTGTCACGATCCCAGATTCAATGAAGGCATGAACCCACTATCGAGCATAAATACCCCCTCTTGGAGTTAAGAGCAAAAACTTGGCCAGAGCCTCTACTAATAACGGAGAGCATGCAAGATCATAAACAACACATAAACAATAGATTGATAATCACCATAATCATAGTACTCTCTATCCATCGGATCCCGACAAACACAACATATAGTATTACGGATAGATGATCTTGATCATGTTAGGCAGCTCACAAGATCCAACAATGAAGCACAACAAGGAGAAGACGACCATCTAGCTACTATGGACCCATGGTCCAGGGGTGAACTACTCACTCATCACTCCGAGGCGATCATGGCGATGAAGAGTCCTCCGGAGATGAATCCCCTCCGGCAGGGTGCCGGAGGCGATCTCCGAATCCCCCGAGATGGGATTCGCGGCGGCGGCGTCTCGCAAGGTTTTCCGTATCGTGGCTCTCGGACCGGGGGTTTCGCGACGAGGCTTTAAGTAGGCGGAAGGTCAACGCGGGGGCCACACGAGGGCCCCAGGTAGGTCGGCGCGGCCGGGCTTGGGCCGCGCGGCCTCCCCTCTCCGCCTCGTGGCCCCACTTCGTTATCTCTTCGGTCTTCGGAAGCTTCGTGCAAAAATAGGACCCTGGCGAAAGTTTCGTCCAATTCGAGAATATTTCTTTACTAGGATTTCTGAAACCAAAAACAAAGAAAAACTGGCTCTTCGGCATCTTGTTAATAGGTTAGTTCCAAAAATGCATAAATATGACATATAATGTGTATAAAACATGTAGGTATCATCAATAAAGTAGCATGGAACATAAGAAATTATCGATACGTGAGACGTATCAGCATCCCGCTTAGTTCTGCTCGTCCCGAGCAGGTAAAACGATAACAAAGATAATTTCTGAAGTGACATGCCATCATAATCTTGATCATACTATTTGTAAACATATGTAATGAATGCAGCGATCAAAGCAAAGGAAATGACATGAGTAAACAACTGAATCATAAAGCAAAGACTTTTCATGAATAGTACTTCAAGACAAGCATCAATAAGTCTTGCATAAGAGTTAACTCATAAAGCAATAAATCAAAGTAAAGGTATTGAAGCAACACATAGGAAGATTAAGTTTCAGCGGTTGCTTTCAACTTATAACATGTATATCTCATGGATATTGTCAACATAAAGTAGTATAACAAATGCAATATGCAAATATGTAGGAATCAATGCACAGTTCACACAAGTGTTTGCTTCTTAAGGTGGAAGGAGATAGGTAAACTGACTCAACAATAAAAGTAAAAGAATGGTCCTTCAAAGAGGAAAGCATCGATTGCTGTATTTGTGCTAGAGCTTTTATTTTGAAAACATGAAACAATTTTGTCAACGGTAGTAATAAAGCATATGAGTTATGAAAATTATATCTTACAAGTTGCAAGCCTCATGCATAGTATACTAATAGTGCCCGCACCTCGTCCTACTTAGCTTGGACTACCGGATCTTTGCATGCCATGTTTCAACCAAGTGTCACAAAGGGGTACCTCCATGCCGCCTGTACAAAGGTCTAAGGAGAAAGCTCGCATTTTGGATTTCTCGCTTTTGATTATTCTCAACTTAGACATCCATACCGGGACAACATGGACAACAGATAATGGACTCCTCTTAAATGCATAAGCATGTAGCAACAATTATTATTCTCATATGAGATTGAGGATATATGTCCAAAACTGAAACTTCCACCATGGTTCATGGCTTTAGTTAGCGGCCCAATGTTCTTCTCTAACAATTTTGCATGCTCCAACCACTAAAATGATAGATCCTTCGGACAAGACGGACATGCATAGCAACTCACATGATATTCAACAATAGTTGATGGCGTTCCCCAGAAGCATGGTTATCGCACAACAAGCAACTTAATAAAAGATAAAGTGCATAAGTACATATTCAATACTACGATAGTTTTTAAGGCTATTTTGTCCCATGAGCTATGTATTGCAAAGGTAAATGATGGAATTTTAAAGGTAGCACTCAAGCAATTTACTTTGGAATGGCGGAGAAATACCATGTAGTAGGTAGGTATGGTGGACACAAATGGCATAGTAGTTGGCTCAAGGATTTTGGATGCATGAGAAGTATTCCCTCTCGATACAAGGTTTAGGCTAGCAAGGTTATTTGAAGCAAACTCAAGGATGAACAAGTGCAGCAAAACTCACATAAAAGACATATTGTAAACATTATAAGACTCTACACCGTCTTCCTTGTTGTTCAAAACTCAATACTAGATATTATCTAGACCTTAGAGAGACCAAATATGCAAATCAAATTTTAGCAAGCTCTATGTATTTCTTCATTAATGGGTGCAAAGCATATGATGCAAGAGCTTAAACATGAGCACAACAATTGCCAAGTATCACATTATCCAAGACATTTTAGAATTACTACATGTAGCATTTTCCAATTCCAACCATATAACAATTTAACGAAGAAGAAACTTCGCCATGAACATTATGAGTAAAGCCTAAGGACACATGTGTCCATATGCAACAGCGGAGCGTGTCTCTCTCCCACAAAGTGAATGCTAGGATCCATTTTATTCAAACAAAAACAAAAACGAAAACAAACCGACGCTCCAAGTAAAGAACACAAGATGTGACTGAATAAAAATATAGTTTCAGGGGAGGAACCTGATGATGTTGTCGATGAAGAAGGATGCCTTGGGCATCCCAAGCTTAGACGCTTGAGTATTCTTAAAATATGCAGGGGTGAGCCACGGGGGCATCCCCAAGCTTAGAGCTTTCACTCCTCTTGATCATAGTATATCATTCTCCTCTCTTGACCCTTGAAAACTTCCTTCACACCAAACTTCAAGCAAACTCATTAGAGGGTTAGTGCACAATTAATAATTCACATGTTCAGAGGTGGCACAATCATTCTTTTCACTTCTGGACATTGCATAATGCTACTGGACATTAATGGATCAAAGAAATAAATCCAACATAGCAAAAGAGGCAATGCGAAATAAAAGGCAGAATCTGTCAAAAACAGAACAGTCCGTAAAGACGAATTTAAAGCTGGCACTAGACTTGCTCAAATGGAAAAACTCAAAACTAATGAAAGTTGCGTACATATCTGAGGATCACGCTCGTAAATTGGCAGATTTTTTCGAATTTTCTACAGAGAACTGTGCCCAGATTCGTGACAGACAGCAATGCTGTTTCTGCGCAGCGATCCCAAATATAACATCAACTTTGACATAGAAACTTTACTTGGCACAAAAACATGATAAGGAGAGGTTGCTACAGTAGTAAACAACTTCCAAGACTCAATAAAACAAAAAATTGCTGTAGGTAAAAACATGGGTTGTCTCCCATAAGCGCTTTTCTTTAACGCCTTTCAGCTAGGCGCAGAAAGTGCAAATCAAGTATTATCGAAAGATGGAGCATTGACGTTCTTGGAGGCTTTGAGCCTACTCTTCTTACTTTTTGGTTTAGGGAATACATGGCCACATCCTGGTGTAGAGGTAAAATTTAGAGTGCCCTTCCCCATATCTATGATTGCTCCCATGAGTTTCAACAGGGATCTTCCAAGCGTAATTTGTCCTGTCCCTACACATTCAATGACAAGATAATCAGTGGATACCGTTCTTCCAAGAAAGGTTGTGAAAACACCTTCAGCTATTCCCTTAGGAATTATAACAGAATTATCAGTAAGAGTTATTCCTTCTCCTCCTTCAGTAAGTTCCCAAAGTGGCAAAGATTCATAAATGCTTTTAGGCATAAGGCAGAATTCAGACATAATATCACAGCGGGCATAAAAAATTTCATCACAAATGGTAACTTTTATAGTAGGCACCCACATTGAAGGTTCAAAGCTTAGTGGAACATAATCATAAAATTCGCGAATATGGTTGTACCCTTCTTTTAAACAAGATATATTTGTTTCGAGAGTGTTCAATCTATCAAGAATGCTAGCTAGAGATAAATCAAAGTTACTAGCAGAGCCAGATGATGTGACTAATTTTTTTATGGCATTAAAAGCTTGATCTCCATCACAATGGAGGAAATCTCCTCCTACTACAGCATCTAAGGCGTATCTATAACGAAGAGTAAGACCAAAATAAAAGTTACTAAGAAGCAAACTTAGAGGCATTTTAGGTTCAGTTCTACTATAAGAATCAAAAATTCTAGACCAAGCTTTCTCAAAACTCTCCTCACCCCCTTGTTTAAAGGTAAAGATCGATTCCTCAGGTGATAGAGTAACAACTACAGGACTAGTCATGATAATAAAATAAATGCAAGTAACTAATTTTTTTGTGTTTTTGATATAGAGAGCAAGACAGTAAATAAAGTAAAACTAGCAACTAATTTTTTTGTGTTTTGATTTAGTGCAGCAAACAAAGTAGTAAATAAAATAAAGCAAGACAAAAACAAAGTAAAGAGATTGAGAAGTGGAGACTCCCCTTGCAGCGTGTCTTGATCTCCCCGCAACGGCGCCAGAAATTTAGCTTGATACGCGTAGATGCACACGTCCGTTGGGAACCCCAAGTGGAAGGTATGATGCGTATAGAAGCAAGTTTCCCTCAGTATGAAACCAAGGTTTAATCGAACCAGTAGGAGCCAAGAAGCACGTTGAAGGTTGATGGTCGCGAAATGTGATGCGGCGCAACACCGGGATTCCGGCGCCAACGCGAACCTGCACAACACAACCCAAGTACTTTGCCCCAACGAAACAGTGAGGTTGTCAATCTCACCGGCTTGCTGTAACAAAGGATTAAACGTATCGAGTGGAAGATGTTTGCAAAGAAAACAGAACACAATTGCAGTGATTGTATGCTATGTAAAGAATAGGACCGGGGTCCACAGTTCACTAGAGGTGTCTCTCCCATAAGATAAAGCATGTTGGGTGAACAAATTACAGTCGGGCAATTGACAAATAGAGAAAGGCATAACAATGCATATACATGATATGATAAATATAGTGAGATTTAATTGGGCATTACGACAAAGTACATAGACCGCCATCCAACCGCATCTATGCCTAAAAAGTCCACCTTCAGGTTATATCCCGAACCCCATTCAGTATTAAGTTGCTAAGCAACAGACAATTGCATTAAGTATGGTGCGTAATGTAATCAACAACTACATCCTTAGACATAGCATCAATGTTTTATCCCTAGTGGCAACAGCACATCACAACCTTAGAACCTACTGTCACGATCCCAGATTCAATGAAGGCATGAACCCACTATCGAGCATAAATACCCCCTCTTGGAGTTAAGAGCAAAAACTTGGCCAGAGCCTCTACTAATAACGGAGAGCATGCAAGATCATAAACAACACATAAACAATAGATTGATAATCACCATAATCATAGTACTCTCTATCCATCGGATCCCGACAAACACAACATATAGTATTACAGATAGATGATCTTGATCATGTTAGGCAGCTCACAAGATCCAACAATGAAGCACAACAAGGAGAAGACGACCATCTAGCTACTGCTATGGACCCATGGTCCAGGGTGAACTACTCACTCATCACTCCGGAGGCGATCATGGCGATGAAGAGTCCTCCGGGAGATGAATCCCCTCTCCGGCAGGTGCCGGAGGCGATCCTGAATCCCCCGAGATGGGATTCGCGGCGGCGGCGTCTCTGAAGGTTTTCCGTATCGTGGCTCTCGGTGGGGGGTTTCGCGACGGAGGCTTTAAGTAGGCGGAAGGTCAACGCGGGGGCCACACGAGGGGCCCAGGGGGTAGGTCGGCGCGGCCAGGGCTTGGGCCGCGCCGGCCTCCCTCTGGCCGCCTCGTGGCCCCACTTCGTTATCTCGGTCTTCTCGGAAGCTTCGTGCAAAAATAGGACCCTGGGCGAAAGTTTCGTCCAATTCCGAGAATATTTCTTTACTAGGATTTCGAAACCAAAAGCAGAAAACAGCAACTGGCTCTTCGGCATCTTGTTAATAGGTTAGTTCCAAAATGCATAAATATGACATATAATGTGTATAAAACATGTAGGTATCATCAATAAAGTAGCATGGAACATAAGAAATTATCGATACGTTGGAGACGTATCGAGAGCGTCGGGGGCAGGCGCCCACACAAGGCGGCGCGCCCCCTCCCGGGCCGCGCCGGCCAGTGTGGGGCCTCGGGCCCCGGCTTGCCCTTCTGCTCCATCAATATTCGGGAAAATAGGACCTTTCGTATAAATTCGAGGATTTTCCGAAAGTTGGATTTCTGCACAAAAACGAGACACTGAGCAATTGCTGAAAACAGCGTTAGTCCGTGTTAGTTGCATCCAAAATACACAAATTAGAGGCAAAACAATAGCAAAAGTGTTCGGGAAAGTAGATACGTTTTGGACGTATCAACTCCCCCCAAGCTTAGCTTATTGCTTGTCCTCAAGCAATTCAGTTAACAACTGAGTGCGATAAAAGAACTTTCACGAACACATTTGTTCATATGATGTAAATATTCTCATGATATGGCAAGTGCTTAAGCAATTCATAATAAGGTACATGCAAATGAAGTCATCTAGTAACTGTGTCAATCATAAAAGAGATACCAACAAACTAATAACAAGCATCATGAAATACTTCAATAAGCAGGATTGCAATGTTCATAGAAGGATATGATAAAGTGGTATCTCGCTTGCCTGTATTTGTAGCAAAACATAAATGCCCAGGCACCTCTGAAGTTCATAGAAAGACTAGAAGTAAATTTGTCAAAGATAAAAGCATCAAAGTTATACCACACTGATCATATTTTGGGACAAGCATATTATACTAAGAATGACAGTTATGCTCTCAAGAAGGTACTCAAATAAAGGATGGTGACTCAATATAAAAGTAAAAGATTGACCCTTCGCAGAGGGAAGCAGGGATTAACATGTGCTAGAGCTTTTCATTTTTCAAAGACAGAAATAAAATTATTTTGAGAGGTGTTTGTTGTTGTCAACGAATGATAGTGGGTACTCTAACCACCTCGCCAACCAGACTCTCAAGAGCGGCTCCCATGAAGGACGTTATCTCTACCAGCAAGGTAGATCATCCCTCTTCTCTTTTGTTTACACATGTATTTTAGTTTCACTATGGATGACACTCCCCCAACCTTTGCTTACACAAGCCATGGCTAACCGAATCCTCGGGTGCCTTCCAACATTCACATACCATGGGGAAGTGTCTATTTGCAGGTTAAGTTGCTTACTGATGAATCAGAGCAAAACACGTGAAGAGAATTATTAATGAAGGTTGATTAATTGGGGCTGGGAACCCCGTTGCCAGCTCTTTTTGCAAAATTATTGGATAAGCGGATGTGCCACTAGTCCATTAGTGAAAGTCTGTCCGGAGTAAATGACAAGGTTGAAAGATAAAACACCACATATTTCCTCATGAGCTATAAAACATTAACACAAATTGAGAAGTAGTTTGAAGGTTTAAAGGTAGCACATGAGAATTTACTTGGAATGGTTTGAAATGCCATGCATAGGTATTTATGGTGGACACTTTGGAACAACTTGATTTTCAGGTGTTTGGAAGCACGAGCAGCGTTCCCGCTCAGTACAAGTGGAGGCTAGCAATAGATTGGGAAGCGACAATCAAGAGAGCAATAACCGTCATAATCATGCTTGCGACAAAATAAAATTAACGGAGGCATAAAAATGATACAAGAACTCTGAAGAAAAGTAGATCATCGAGGCTTAATTGACTTTTGTTTAGTCATATGCATGCGTGAGCATGTGCCAAGTCGATTCAAATGAATTATTCAGAGGAGGATACCACAATGTCATACCGATCTATGAATAAAACAATGCAAGCAAATATTCGTGACATGCTACTCATTATTAATAAATTGGAACTAATCAGAGATCATGAACTACTAGACTTTCATTAAATGACATATACCTCACATGAACCAACTAAGCATGCTCACATGGATGAGTATATGTACAAAAATAAAAACAAATAGAGTTCATACCAGCCTCTCACCACAGTCTTGTTGTAGATCGTCATTATTGCCTTTCACTTGTGCAGCTTGAATAATAATATGAAATGAAACCAAGCTCCAACCACCGGAGACCTCTGAACTCCCTAATGAACTTTACAAAACCAAAGAAGAACAACAAATATTTTTGGTGTTTTCGGGTTAGAAACAAGAACAAAAGGAAACAAGAAAACAAAGCAAAATCTTTTTGGGTTTTCTCATAGCAAACCAACGATAGCAAATAAAGTAAAATAAGAGCAAAGAACCAAATAAACAAATGGTGAAGAGAAACAACAGAAATATTTTTGGTCTTTTTGTGTTTTAGGAAAGAAACAAAGCGAAAACAAGAGAATGCAAACTAACAGAAACACAGAAAAGCAGGATGACAGAAATCTGCCAAAACCTGACAGCAGTACAGAAATCGAATTTAACAAAAATCTTCCGTTGCTCAGCTCAAAAAGTGTTCAACTAATGAAAGTTAGATAACAACCTGGGGCACATGCTCAAAAATTTTCAACTCAAAATAACATTCTGGCTGTGCGTACGAATTTTTTTGGTAACAGCCCAGAATCTGTTTTTGGACAGCACTTCCCCAAATATCATCTCCCTCTCATTAGAAAACCACTCTAAGAAACTAAACAAGTATGTACAAGTATCCAGCAACCATAATATGCAAATAATGAGTGATGCCGGTATACCTCCCCCCAAGCTTAGGCTTTTGGCCTAAATGGAGTTCATTCCCAACGAGGGTCGGGGTTCCACGCCGGTGGATCGTACATGGAGTGATAATAAGGCCCCTGCGCAGAAGAATGTCGTGGAGGCTCCACATGACCATAATGTTGATATGAGGAGCTCGCTGCATCGGATGAAGAGTCGAGGTGCTCCTCGGCCTCCTCCGTGCCGTCCCTTGCATGATGACCTTCCCTTTCTATGTATGCATTCAGCTCATTTTCTGTGACCGACCACCCTTTCCTGGAATCAAGGTTAAGCAGAACAGGTGCAGGCAATCGTACTAGTTTTTCAGTTTTCTTAGTTATTCTCCAGTTTTTCTTATAAAATGTTATCCTATAATATAGGTTGCTCAAGTTAGACGCATCTGAAACAAACTCATGTTTAATCATAGAAACAACATCAAGTTTCTCCATGGAGAGCGGAATATCTAGATGGTGAGGTTCTACACCATGCATAGCTAATAAGCGAGAGGCGATGAGACCTCCACAAATTCCTCCCTTCCCACGGTTAGTAGCAAGTCTACAAGCTATTAAAGCACCCAAATTATAAGTCCTATCCTGTTGCAAAGCAACAGCTAAGAAAGCCATATCTGGGACAGACAACTTACTTGCATTCTTTCTAGCAAGAACGCACTTTGTAACGAAATAAGCAAAGTAGCGGATAGCTGGAAGTTGAATGCTACTGATCTTACCACCATCATCGGAGAAGCTTCTCCCTTGACAAATCATTGTATAAAGACTCGAGAGCTCCCGCGGCGTTCCCCTGACCTTCTCGCAGGATCCCCACTGCGGCACTCTAATTGCTGCACAAAAATCAGTAAATGGCAAGTTGACAGTTTTGTTATAAATCTTGTATCGGACCATGGGGTTAGTTTGGGACCGATGGAATTCGAAATCCTGCACCACCGACATTGTTAGTTTCGCATATTGGTAAGGTTCACCAATAGTAAAACTTTCCAACCCTGCATTGGAAATCAGTGTTTGAACATCTTGCAGGATTCCTGCATTCCGCATAAAATCAGTGCATGGGTAATAAGAGGGGTATACTCCCTCTTCACGGTGAACTCTCATAACTTGTTGGACCTCCAATTCTTGTTGGTTTAGTTGGTGCCTACTTCCTTCCATTTTCTGAAATTTTTCAACAATCATTATAAAATTTGATTTCAAGGTATATAATTGAGGAAAACTACTATAGGAACTTGCTAGAGTACTAAACATGCATCAAAACTAGTTTCTTACACTTAGAACAAGCATGCAAGCTCACTAAACATGTTACCTACAGCAGCAAAATATTCAATATATACTCAACCAAACAAAATTCTAATTGGATATTCAAAGGAGTCACATACCGGAGAGCAAATGTGCCAAATTTCAGACAGAAATCTGGGCTGAGCAAAGAGATCGAGAAATCTCGAGTTCTTGAGCAGAAACGCGAGTGAGAGAAAGTGGGTACGAGTTTTTTCGGGAGAGAGAAGAGAATGGGAGGAAGAAGTGAAAAAGTGGGGCAAGGAGGGGCCCACACCACAGGGTGGCGCGCCCCCCTTGCTGGCCGCGCCGGCCTGTGGGGTGCCACCCTGGGGTGCCCCACTGGTCATCCCCAGGTGCTCCCAGGTGCCTCTTCGAAAAATAAGACCAACGGTATAATTTTTGTAAATTTTTGAGAACGAAAAATGCACATTTCTGGGTGTTAAAGTAATTATTACTGCGCAGGAAAATGATTTCCAAAATCTTAAACAACTAAAGCATATTGCAAAACAAAAAGTGCTACAGCAAGTAAAACAAGTGGAGGAAGAAAGAAAGAAACGTTGTTTAGCTCTTTTATGCATTAAAATATACTTGTTAACAAGGTTGATCAAGTCTTGCTACCAAATAAATTTTATATGACATAAGAAGAAATAAACCTCAAATCAATCATGTTACCTTATATTGAATTGATATAGATCCAATCACAAGAGTTTGATATTCTTCTTTAGGCTCATATATAGGACAATCAATGGATCCCACCTTGATAGTTTTCACATTACAAATTGTATTAACTCCATATACTTTATCAATCCTCTTTGGAAAATAGACAGTATGTTCCTTGTCATCAACATTGAAAGTAACTTTTCCTTTATTGCAATCAATAACAGCCCCTGCAGTATAAGAAAGGGTCTTCCAAGAATAATAGACATATTATCATCTTCGGCATTTCCAACACAACAAAATCAGTTAATATCAAGCAATGTTGAGTAACTTGAACAGGAACATCTTCACATACACCAACAGGAATAGCAGTAGATATCACCATTTGCAAAGATATATCAGTCGGTATCAACTTATCTAAATCAAGTCTCTTGTAAAGAGAAAAAGGCACAACACAAACTCCTGCTCCCAAATCACATAGAGCAGTTCTAACATAATTATTCTTGATGGAACAAGGAATAGTCGGTATACCTGGGTCTCCAAGCTTCTTTGGAACCTTACCGTTGAAGGAGTAATTAGCGAGCATAGTGGAAATCTCCTCATTGGGAATTTTTCTTTTGTTAGAGACAATATCTTTCATATACTTTGAATAAGGAGGCAATTTAATAGCATCAGTCAAAGGGATTTGCAAAAATAAAGGTTTCATCCAATCACAAAATTTATTATAATGTTCCTCCTCCTTTGATTTTAGTTTCTTAGGGAAAAGGCATTTGCTTTGAACCCAAGGTTCTCTTTCATTACCATGTTTCTTTGTAATAAAATATTCTTTAGTAAAATTTTATTTTTAGCATGCTTTTCAGGTTCTTTTTCAATTTCTTCTTTATCGGGAGCATCATTCTTATCATTATCTTCATCATGTTCATTACCACTTTCAGTTGCAGATCAATAGAAATACTATTAGGATCATTAACATGTTCAGAGGATTCTACAACAGCTTTATGTTTCTTCTTCTTTTTCTTAGAAGGACTATCGTTTCTTTAGTTCGTTGAGAATCTTGTTCAATTCTTTTGGGTGCCAGGATATAGAGGATCCTAGGTAGAAACACCGCCTCTAGTTGTTACTTCATAAGCATGTTTCACTTCATGAGTATTTTTTAACAAGTCATTTTGCACTTTAGTAAGCTGATCAATTTGAGTTTGAATCATATTAAAATGTTTAACAAGCATCTTAACATCATTGGAGGTTCTCTCCACAATATCATGCAATTTATCAATAGCTTGAGAATTTTCCATTAGATGATTCTCTACTCTCATATTAAAATTATTTTGCTTAACAATATAATTATCAAATTCATCTAAACATTGATCAGGAGGTTTTGAATAAGGAATATCCTCTATCAAAGCGTTGAAGAGAATGTACCTCGATTGTGGATGAAGGGGGAATTATCTTACATAGGTCTTCTATTGGAGGCTAATTCTTCACATCTTCAGATTTAATACCCTTCTCCATAAGAGATTTCTTGGCTTCCCTCATATCTTCATCATTTAATTCAATCATACCCCTCTTCTTCAGTATTGGTGTCGGGGTTGGTTCAGGTGTAGACCAATCATCATGATTTTTGCTTATCTTAGCCAATAATTCTTCAGCTTCGTCCGGAGTTCTCTTCCTGAAAACACAATCAGCACAACTATCCAGGTATGCCCTAGACTCAATGGTTAGTCCACTATAAAATATATCAAGTAAATCATGCTTTTCCAAATCATGTCCAGGCCGAGCTCTAATAAGAGAGCAAAACCTTGCCCAAGCTTCAGGCAATTTCTCTCCATCTTCTTGATCAAAGCTATAAATTCTCTGCAGAGCCATATGTTGAGCACTAGCAGGAAAGTATTTCGAAAGAAAACATCAAGCAAACAACTTGGACTATCAATAGAATCAGGAGGTAAATTATTATACCAAATCTTAGCATCATCCTTTAATGAGAATGGGAAAATCTTAGCAACAAAATAAGTACGCATCTTAACATCATCAGAAAACAAGCTACTTAAAGTAGAAAGCTCATTCATGTGCTCTACAACACTTTCTTTTTCAGTACCACAAAAAGGTGTTTTCTCAACAATAGATATATGAGATAAATCAAGAGAAAAGTCATAATCTTTATCCTTAATGTTTATAGGAGATGTGGCAAATTTAGGATCAGGAGACAATTTATATCTAACAGCATGTTGTGCAATAAGCTTTTTAAGGTTACTTGTACTAGTAGTAGCATTGCATTTATCAATAAAATCATCATCAAGTTCCACATAATCTTCATCAAGATCATCAATCTCAGGTGAATTAACAGGTGTAACAGTATTTTCATTAGGAGTTTCAGTATTTTCAATTTGTCTAGACCTAGCAATTGTAGCATCTAGAAAAGGACCTAATGAACCAGTATTATCAAGCACGAGAAGCATCATCAAAATTATCAGAGGAATTTTCAGATTCAGCAGATACCAACACATGAAGTTTGTGGTGGTGAAATGTTGACTTATCACAGATGGTGAATCAAGAGCAGCGGAGGTACTCAGAGTTGTACCTTTTCTTGTAGTAGATGGTAATATGGCGACTTTAGCATCGCGAGGTTTACCCATTATGGAGAATTTGCAGCGAACAATATCAATCCAAGTGAACTTGCAAATAAAGCTATGCTCCCCGGCAACGGCGCCGGAAAATAGTCTTGATGACCCACAAGTATAGGGGATCGCAATCTTCGAGGAAGTATTACCCAATTTATTGATTCGACACAAGAGGAGACAAATAATACTTGTAAGCCTTAACATCGGAGTTGTCAATTCAGCTGCACGGAAACACTTGCTCGCAAGAGTTTATCAAGTAACCAGTTTTATAGCAATAGGAATAGTGAAATAACGACGGTGAAATAAAGACAGCAAAGTGATTATAGTAAACAACAGGATTAAAATACTATAGCACAGTGGATGATGAACCGTTGCATGGATGAGAGAATTCATATAACAGTCATGGTTGGGCATTTGCAGGTAATAATAAAGCGGTATCCAAGTACTAATCAATCAATAGGCATGTGTTCCATATATAGTCATACGTGCTCGCAATGAGAAACTTGCACAACATCTTTTGTCCTACCAGCCGGTGGCAGCCGGGCCTCTAGGGAAACTACTGGAAATTAAGGTACTCCCTTTAATAGAGTACCGGAGCAAAGCATTAACACTCCGTGAACACATGTGATCCTCACATCCTTCCCCTCCGGTTGTCCCAATTCTCGTCACTTTGGGGCCTCGGGTTCCGGACAGCAACGTGTGTATACAACTTGCAGGTAAGATCATAAAACAATGCATATCATGATGAAACAATAACATGTTCAGATCTGAGATCATGGCACTCGGGCCCTAGTGACAAGCATTAAGCATAACAAGTTGCAACAATATCATAAAAGTAACATCTACGGATACTAGGCACCATGCCCTAACAATCTTGTGACTATTACATCATCAATCTCATCCAATCCCTACCATCCCCTTCAGCCTACAGCGGGGGATTACTCACACATGGATGGGGGAAACATGGTTGGTCGATGGAGACGTCGGTGGTGATGGCGGTGAAGATCCCCTCCAATTCCCCGTCCCGGCGTGAGCGAACGGAGTTTCTGGTCCCGAGGCGGAGTTTCGCGATGGCGGCGGCGTCGGGATGGTCTCTGGAAATATGGTCGAACCCCCGGCGTTTTAGGTCGAAAGGCATATGTAGTCCAAAGGAGAGCGTCGGGGCCGCCGAGGCGCCACACAACAAGGCGGCGCGCCTCCCGGGCCGCGCTGCTGGTGTGGGGCCCTCGGGCCCCGGCTTGCCCTGCTCCGTCAATATTCTGGGAAAATAGGACCCTTCGCATAAATTCCGAGGATTTTCTGAAAGTTGGATTTCACAAAAACGAGACACCAGCAATTCTGCTGAAAACAGCGTTAGTCCGTGTTAGTTGCATCCAAAATACAAAAATTAGAGGCAAAACAATAGCAAAATGTTCAGGAAAGTAGATACGTTTTGGACGTATCAGTCGCCACCACCACCAGCCCCTGCCGGTGTGCTGCGGGTGGAAGCCTACGGGAGGAGGGACCGCAACGCAAGAGCCGCCGCCTCCCATCACCATCCGCGCCGGCCTCCGCCGTATGTGTCGAGGAGGGGAGAGCCCGTCCGCCGTCCCCCACGACAGCGAGGAAGGCCCCGCCGCCGCCACGCCCCGAGGGTCTTTGCCCCGGCGGCGCTACCGGCGGCGGCGGTTAGGGTTGGGGGAGGGGTTGGGGATACAATTAAACTTTGGCCACAAGTTTCATTAAATGGGGAATGCGAATGAATTATAGCTAAATGGGTTAATTGTTGTTACATGATAAACTAGGGGGTAAAACATGTCCACACTAAAAACAATTGTGGGTCTCCACATTTAAGCATGGACACAACACCGTCCTCGCACATGCAGACACGCACACGCACACACAATTGTCACTGAAAAACACAACTGGACCATATGGTGTACAAAATTGAGTGGTGATTGTCTTAAGAATGGGCTAGGGTGTGCTATTGATACTTCCTGGTGTGCTTTATGAACGTGCGGTTCAGACTCCATGACAGATGTTTTACTCTATGGATCACAGAAAACAATACGGTGGTAGGAAATCCAGTACCAATTGCCTATAGTTGAAATGCTTATTTTGTTACATCTTTGCACGAAAATTCGAAGGAAATGATATTTCTACCACTAATAGATGCACATATTTTAACTTCACCACAAAAAAATTCAACATTTGGATGAAGCATGTTTGGTTTTTTTTTTTTTTTTTGCCTTTGACATGTGATTCAGAGTCAAAGTGGTCCCGCTTATCCAAGTGACCTAAATTCAGAATCCTGGAATTCAAGAAATTTCATTTATTCATCAACATTGAGAAATAAGTTTTCAAAAGCAGCCACTCTAGTCGAGTAACAAAGGTACTTTTTGTGAATGCATAAATTTATAACAAGTAGTAATCCATGTGATAATACGTATTATCAAATGTTCTCACCTTTTATGCATGAATGTTAAACAATTACGCAAACTTAGCATTCTTGTAAATTATTCAAGATTAGGTTTAATTTTGAAAAAGAATTTAGTTTAGTGTGTACTAATATAATTTTAAGATTTAGCATATGAATAAATAGTACAATAGTAAAATTAGTAACATCGACATTTTCAGAGAGTAACATGTACGTTCAGAAATTCAATTCGGCTCCCGGGTGTGTATGCTCCCTCTACCAAAAAATAACCATATTTCGAAGTTGAATTTTTTTGAGTGTTGCTCCATATTCTGGTGCCCCGTAGCATAGCAAGTCCACCAATTTTACTCATACAAGTCATTGTAGCATCTTTGTATATACGGAGTATTTTCATTCAGAAGTGGCGACGACTAGGTGCGCTGTCTCGGTCTCTCCTTTCAGCAACTTCCTTGAAAACCACCAGTTGTGCCTGTTAATAGAAATATTTCCGTGCACAGTAACTGGATCATACTATAATTCACTATCTGACTATCCGTACCAACCTTCAGCTTGATATGTCAAAGGGACATAAAATATATGTGCCTCTCGCATTTGCAATGAAGAACACACGTAATACATACGTACCGTGTCATTGTGCCACAGAGAATCTCTTTTGTGCGGACCTACCCTGCATCACCACCCTCTTAAATTTTCTAGTCATCGCGTGATCGGCCATGTCCAACTAACGGTAGAAGGGCCCAATGTAATTAGGCTGATAGGTCAGTCTGCTGTGGAAGAATAAAAAATTCACTCTCTTCGCTAGAAGTAGTAGCCGTTGGTGTTGGCGAGAAAAGCCAAACATTATACGCGTGCCTGTAGGGTGCGGCCAACTCTTTCAATGAAGAACTTAGTTTCCTACCCACTTCAGCACAAGAGTTACACTCAACAAATCAGAACATTAATTGATTTGTGGAAATGCCACGGGAACTCCGGAAAAGGTCATAATGACGATGACTAATTCATTCCTCGGATAGGACAGCCAATCCGTGAACAAGATAGAGAGATTTTTTTTTTCACTCTCACATTTTTCTTTTGATCTCGTGACTTTTGCTACGAACAGAAAACAAACAAGAACAAAAAGGTCATCATTAGTGCAAACAATGCAATAGCTTCTGTAAGAGCAAAGCCCAAAATGGCATAACCAAATAATTGTTTTGCTAATGATGGATTTCGGGCCACAGAATGAATCAAAGAACTGAACACGTTTCCAATACCGATAGCAGCCCCGGCTAAAGCAATTGTAGCAGCTCCGGCACCTATTAATTTCGCTCCTTCTAACATATCGAGTAAATACTGAACTTTGTTTCGCGCTTTTTCTTCCCATTCTATCTTCTTGTATTTTTTGGTTGATTCGTCTTCTCCACCCCGCTAGTGGAATAAGAAACCCTAACCTTATCTCGGGATTGACATGTAAACTCGAACAAAACTCTACATCAACTTTTTAAAATCTTCGGTAGACTAAACACCTGTATTCTCGTTTGTTTCATTTAGAGGCTCTAGCTTTCGAAATAACCAATGTGCCTTTCAGCTTATTGCCCCGCTAGTGAAACAATGTTTTTTCTCTCCAAATTACTGCCAAATGTAAGCCTTTTCTTCTGAAATTTGTGCAATTTTTATTTGTGAAATTCATGACCTTGGAATGCTCCAAAGAGCTCCTCATAATTGAAACTGGCGAGAAACTCTAGAACCCAAATAAACAAAGAAATTATGGTCTCTCCGCCGCCGTTCCACCCCTCCCGTCCCCAACTCAATGGTGTTCTACTCCTCTCTCGAGTTTGTTTGTACATAATCCCAATATCCTACTCTAAAACGCGGGAATGCATTGGCCTGACCAATCCTTGAGCCAAGTTGGTGGCCCCAGGATAGCATCGATCAATGTTTGTTTTGGTATCATATTTCGTGTATTTGTCTTCAATCATTTTCACTTCTGGAGTTTCCAAATACAAGTGAAAACGAAAATAATAAATCATAATTCCATCCAGTTTTGTTTTGTTTTCAATATCTCTTGATGTCTTACTTCTATAACTAGCGCCGCTTCCATGGTGTTGCGTGTTTTGTTGCATGAGTCTATTTGTTTGGCACCCACACCATGTCCTATAAGCATTAAGCGGTGCAAAAAAAAAAGCCATGTGAACGTGTCTGCGAAAATCCCGATGTAACTTAAACTAACAAACTCCACAAAAAAACTGAAACTATAACAAAAAAAAAATATAGCGAAGACATGCGAACGGAGTTCCGTTATGTGAAAGAAGACCTGAAAGAAGATCCTCATAATTGAAGCAGAAATTCTGTAGTCCCAAATAAACAAAGAAATTCCCGTTCCGCCGCCGTTCCGCCCCTCCCGACTCGCCGCGGCCGCCTCCGAACCCTCCCCTGTTCTACTCGCCGGTTACGGCCGTCTATGAATGATACCCACCTTCGCCGCGGAAAGCGTTAGCTTGACCGCGAGTTGGAGGGGCAGGCAGCGCGATGGGGCGATCGCCGACCCTCGGGGTCCCTCGGTGGACCCACCGCCACCCTCTCCTGGCCGCGCACTGCCGCTGGCCACGGCCGCACCACCGCTGGGCGCACCAGGCGGCTATGATTGGTCACCCCAAGAGCTCCCTTCGACGGATTCCACTCCAAGCCCTTCCTCGGGTTTCCTTTTCTCCAGTCTATTTAATAAAAGTAGGGTGCAGTGCAATCTTTAGTTACTGGGAGTTCTGTCAAGCAGTTGTATTCTTTTTTTTTATGCAAAGAATATCTCCATAAATTTGCATCATGATGCCTTGGACTTTATGCTCGGTATAGTCACAGTGGTAAGCAAGAAATGATAAGCGTTTTGCCATGTTTATTCTCGTTCCCCATCTTATTATGTGTGGCGCTGCAACTGTTGCAGGTATATGCTTGATGCAGCTATAGTTCGCTATGCAAAAATTGCTCTGGGTCTGCCCAACAAGACAGTACGAGATGTCGCCCTTCGCTGCAGATGGATGACTGTAAGTTGTATGCTGAGTCCTCTGTGCTATTTAAGGCATCAACTTTTGTTTAGTACGCTAAACTGAAATATAACTACCAGCTTTCTCGTGCTTGATGCGAAGGAAACTTCTTTTTTTTGCACTTTATTTTCTACTAGACCATATAAGCGCGCGTTGCCGCGCCCGTCAATCTCAAGAGAATAGATAGAAGATACTGGAGAAAACAGGTATTGGAGAAATCTAGACAACATAAGGGATGCAGATCCCATAAGAAATTATATACTCTATTGTTCAACCGAGGAGACCATGACATGTCACACAATTGGCATACAACTATCGCATTTTCAGACTTAAATGACATAACCTTAACATGCCTTCCAAAATATAAACACAAGCAACAATATAATTGTCTGAAAATGGGAGATGGTCACTTGTAATTCGATATGCTTACACCCTGTTGATTTTCCTGTGCGAAATAGCAGTTTCCAGCAAAATAAGCCAGCTTATCTTTAGTGTATACAAAACAATTATATTTCTGACAACAGTCACATCATATATATTATAAGCTAACTTGAAGTCTGAAGGCTACAATTTTCATCAAGTGAAAGATTGAACCAGTTTTTTACACAGAGCTTAGATAGTTTTCCAATTTATAAGAAAAGAAAGTTATATGAACGATGGGTTTGCTAAAATCGCTGTACCCATGCAACTCCATCTCCTGAAATAGCAAGGATGACTAAAATCCTTGAAACCATTGTATTTTCTATCTTTGGAGAGGGATACCAATCCAAATGGTTCATCACATGGTAACTTATATATTCTTATAGGCTAACGCTGAAAACAATTAACTCTCGGAAAAAGCTAAATACAACAGAAAGATAAACCATGGAAAAATATAAAATAAGCTGAAGTAAGTTGTTCATGGAAGTTTCCTTTTCTTTTGAAATGGGAGGTACTCTAATTGATAAATATAATCCAAAAGAGAAAAATCTAACAATCAAATGACTAAATTTGTTCGTACAGAAAATAATGTACATATACGAATACAATTTTTACATAATAATTAAGAAGTGTGGAAAATATATGCCTGAGATCTCAATTCTTCCGTGTCAGTTTTCAAAGTAGATTCATTTTTGCAATCTACCATGTGATGAAAAAAATATTCATGATATTTTTCATCAATTTAATATCAAACAATAAAGCTGCAGTGCACATGTAGCATGATCTACACAATTCTGGAAATGCCGTCGGCCATATCTCTCTAAAAGGTTCACAATCTCAGTGTGTGCATTTTCCCTCAAAGTTATACGGTAGGGTCATAAATGACAAGATTCAGAAAGGTTTGTTGTTCTTTCTTGGATCTGATCGGCAGGCCAACTCCGAGCTGTCGGGAGACCTTCGTGGAATGGTAGCAGCAGACTGTCCACGTGAGGAAAGGAACCTTGCTGTTGATCATGCTCGTAGCATGGTATATCTAGAAGCAGCACAACACATTCATTTTCGGCGGCGCGCAAAATAAATGAGTGACACCTCTAGCATTTATAAAACTTCAATAGATTAAGAGTGAACATATCCAACAATGAATTGCATTCAAAAAGGGTTCTTAACAAATGAGAGCATGTGCTTTCCATTACTTTGGAGATTTTATTGATGGGTCCTCATTGGCAGGAGCCTCGACAGGGAGACCAAACATAGTTTTTTTTGTGTGTGAAGGAAGACCAAACATAGTTAGAAAAACAAGAGGGGTAATAATATAACGAGCACAAAATAACTGCACATCAAATCATCAACTTAAATGCTGAGAAAAAGAAGGTTGGATGGACTTGGGGTGTAAATAAGTTGCATCTTTCCCTTCACCAACAGCAGTCTTTGATAGGTGGAAAGAAAAGCTCATGGATATGAGAAGCGCATATAACAAAGTACCATTGATTAGTAATACCTCTAACAACTGGTAGCTCAGCACTGTTGTTTGCTTAAAATTTTGCATAATTACTTTATTGTATTATTCAACAAGAGTGGTCAAAACCACCAACGGAACAGAAGAAACGCTATCAGGAAGAGATACAAAAGGAATTTTGATCTTTAACACCCAATTATAAAAACAACACTACATCATATGATGATGGTATACTTATTAATAAATTTCAAGAGCATACCTCAGTAGTAGTGCCAGGTGCAATTCCAATAAGCACGAGCAACTTGTCCACTGGATCACACGAGTAATTGATAATATGATCAATGCATTTCCATGGAGTTGAATTGTGAAGAATATCCCCATACATATCTGTTTATAGTAGTAACATCAAATGAAGTGGAGAATATCTCTGGAGGCTATATAAAACGTGTGCATGAATGCTCAATGTATGGTGATTTGGAGAGGAGCATGCTGCAAAACCTGAACATTAGAAGATGCGTGCTTGTGAAGGATGGTATCTATTTTCCCTCAAGGCTAGCTACTACTTATTCACAAGGCTTTCCCTGCGTAACACAGGGCAAATATTTTCTGCCCAGACGGAAGAAGAAGAAAATACAAACAGCCTGTAAGATCCACTTTTCCTGAAACCAATACTCAAGCAACATAGCGGATGCTTCATGGTATGTTTCATAGCGTGACAAGCTGCGTCAGACAGTATGTGAAGGCACGTCACCATAAAACAGTCCAAAGTGAAACCAATCGGGGTCTTGAATGTTAATAGGTAGCAACATTATCGAGACCTAAGAAGCTCGCAATCAGTAATATTTGAATGATATGTCTTAATAGGAAAATGATCTTTTTTGTGTATGTGGTGGCAAGGGAAAAGCTGATAACCATAATGTCTGTCATTTATACCAATCGTTGCAAGCATCAGAAATCCTTAGTCTCACAATCTTCCATCTTAAGCTTCTTACTGAGCCATCATACCAAGCATCATTGAGAACTCAGCCTCCAGGATTGAGGTCCAAAATCAACAAATATGTTGTAAAAAAGGTACTGTGATGTCCAACAGTACATCAATCTCGGTTTTAGTAGGATCTCATATGAGATCTTAATATTTCCAAAAAAAAGAGATCTTAACCTCTACTATTGAGATTCAAACTCGGCAAATACACAGTCAACAAACTAAGCATTATGTCCAATTATACCAATTGTTTTTGCTCCAGTCTGCTCATATGTCCACCAGTACACAATTATTAGATAAAAGCAACGGCAATATTTTCTCTGCAGATTATCAGGCCTGTTATAATAAATAATAATTAATCAATAACATTAGCAATAACATTAGAGATGCCAGACACGAAAATGGCTTATAAGAGGAGACACCGGGCAAATATAAGGGAGCGACGAAGAGAAATATGAGGTTAAGCCTTACAATTACAACGGTGATGGACTGGAGACCATGCAGATGAAGGGGCTCCAGAGGAAAACCATTGGATTCGGAGAGGTCTCTGGATGCAGATTAGTGCTCCGGTGAGGAGGCGATGAACAGGTGACGGCGACGCCATATCCTCCCATTCCATATCGCCTTGGGTCCTCGCCCTAGTAGTCGCAAATGGCAGAGACCTGGCGTTACCTCTGCCAATAGGCTTGCCCCCAAGAGTCGCTGCGCCGAAGGAAGGAGGGAGGTTGGCGGCGCATGGGGACGCATCGGGTCACAATTAAGGAGGAGCGTGCAGTCAGACCACGAAGCGACATGCCCTGCTGAGTGATCTGAGGCCTTAAAGACTGCAGGATGGCTGAATGTCTAGGCCCATTTTAGCAATTCACGGCCCAACCAACCAGATGAGCCATAACTCGTTTTGTGGAGTAGAAGCCCGGTAACGAGAGTTGGCCTGTTTAACGAGATGGAAGGAAGCTAGCGACGCTTCGGGATACTGCATCGATTTGGACCATTTGATAAGTAGATCGGACGGCTAATAACGCCTAACTATTGTGGTGCCTCCTAGCTAGACCCATTTTTACTGTTACTTAATTAGTTCCTCGGTATACGAAGCCTGTGACTTTGATTGCTTTTTGGATGAGCTTCTGTTTTCATTTGACCAAATAATATATGTTGTGTATTTGCGAAACTAGTGAGTATGCATGTGCAATGCATGACTTCAACTATGAAACATGTAAACCATACCTAATATATTATTTAATGAAGCAAATTGAGGATATCATGCAATTCATATGTACCATTAAGGTGGACTCGGTTCCTCTAGCATGTACTTCGATTCTAGGACCAAATTAACAATCAAGTCAAACTCAATCTGCATTAGGTCATATGTCGCCTAATAAGTCACGAACCCCAAAAGATCAAATCAGTTTTTTTCTGACAAAGAGTTGGACAAATAACCTTACCACCATTTTCATAGCAAGTCATGCTTATCTTACATAAATAAAATGATGATATTTTTTAAATTATAACTAAGATCAAGTTGCTTCAGACATGACATGCAATATGTTAAGTTATCGGTAAAGAGTATGTTTAATTGTGTAGCTCAATAACCATGAATCCTCAAAACATTACACTACTTTATCAGTAAACCTACCTGTTCTCCATGGCCCTCAAAGGAATAATACTCAGGACCTCTATGTTCCAAATCATTAGGTAACAAATTTGCTGGCACATTTCAAACACAAAAAAAACCAAGGTCTTCACGGCGTGTTAAATTATCTTGCAATGGGAAGTAACAACATACTAATGCATATCTTCATCTCAGTCATCTGCTAGAGCAACCTCAACAATGCTCATGGCTGTAATTGGTTCCATAGCTCTGTTTCCAAAGGTAAAAGAAGTACTTGCAAGTAACTTTGTGTAGCGAAAATAGAACGTGAGCGCAATACTGGATCTAATAAATATTACTTGTTTACGCTGAAGTTGATAAAAATTACCTATTTTCCTTTGACGCTGTTCCTTTTTTTCTAAGAAAAAAACACATTTGACGTTTCAAAAAAAAGTAAAGGTTGAAAATTTATCAGTTGATCGAATCATACAACATTCTACAAGACCATAGAAAGGAAGCAATACAGCAAAATGCATTTGGTAGCAGCGGCATAAGCTACATCATGGGGAAGCAGCTAAATTCATCTTCTTATGACTGTTACCTTCAGTAAATTACAAAAGGTAATCTATGCATCCTGTTAAGCGTAGGAACCATATCATTCTTCAAAATTTGCATGTAAGGATAGGTAACATTAGTTGAAACTGCAAGTAATACAATGTAAAGTATGATCATATGACATATCAGATGAATGATAATCCATATATTAGCAAACAACTTCGTCATGCACCAAACATTCCATTAAGTTGTAGTTTAACTCGAACAGTAAATTTCTTGTACCAACATATGAGATGAATGATACGCCACATAGATTTTGGAGCATAATAGCCTTAGAAAAGAATATGAAAAATAATCGTGTGCCATTTGCCACTTCATTGAAATTTATGATAGGAGCACGCGTGAGAAATAGTTTACCATATTCAGGTCGATGCACAACCCAAATAAATTCAACGAACAAACAAGTAGAAGGATCAGATTGAAGTCGTTTGGAATCCCATTTTTAACGGAGATCTGTACACCATGAGAATTCATTGGCTTTAGAATCACCTTGGGAATATCTTGTGTAGGTGTTGGACATCAAGAAGTATGCATACGGAGAAATAAGTTTCAAATCATTCACAAGGGCAAGCAACTTCTGAATACGAATGATGCAAGATTTTGATCAAAGAACACGTACTGTCTGCTGCCAAGCAGATACACAATAGTCCACAAACCGCTCACCAAAGAATCTGGGCTGCTTGTTGGTGTGGCGGACTATGGAAGGAACATGGACACTTGGATTCAGCTACTGATGATCCCGTCTACACTAATTTGTGTGTGGCTATAGAGAAATTTAAGTTTCCTCTTTTATAGGTAGTAGAGATTATCAATTGGCACCTCTGGACTGGACCCCAGGAGCCAACAAGAAACATCGAACAAGCAACTAGGTCTGATTTGATCCTTCCATCGACGGAGAAGAAAATTGTAGAAATCAAGGAGTAACCAGGTTAATTTGTCGGTGCGCTCTCGTCCAACTGATTTTTTTTCTAAGTCATAATATATTAAAAATTATTACCCCTGTTCCAAAATATAAACCTAATTTAGAAAGCTAAATTAGCTTTCTAAAAAGACTTATATTTCGGAACAGAGATAGTACCGATCTCATAATCAGATCTTCAACTAGTGATGAAGTTTTGGCTACGGTGATGATCAATGTCGAGGCCACACTTTTGGGTGACCATTTCAGGAAGCCCTCCACTGAAGGTGAACAAGGAAGCCAGAGACGTCGCCCTCATCGATGGAGTAGCCTGCATCCTATCCAAATATGTTGAGTACAAGGGGCTACACGCCCATCAGATCATGGGGTTCAACCTCGCCGTGGTTGCCGCTAGCATCTTCTCTCCCAAGGCCCTACAAGCTGTCGCGGGCTCACCTTAGCTGGGCGCATGGCCACCTCATTCCAAGCTACGCTAATTCACACAACTCCATTCAGATGTGGTTCGTCGTCGACTCGAACCGGTCTCAGTCCAATCGGTACACCATACTGTGCCACCTAAAACAACACGCCGCCGAGGCACGAGTTTTCCGAGAAGCCATTGGCAATGTTGGGCCCGGGAGGATGGTGGTGTGGATATCCATGATCGGGCCAGAGATTGGCACCCGAGAGGTGGTGTTGCAGGTTTACGCGGACAAATTCAGGCACCAAATCTCCGTTTGCGGGCATCCGATGGAGATGCCCTGGGGACTAACTTTCACGTGCGATACATGGTCTACCGGCGATTCCCACTGGTCACCGATCAAAGCCTGGAAATCGACTCCCCTGAAAAAACATTGTTTGGCCGAAGAGGCACCTTTTCGGGTGATCGGGGACATGGTCACCGCGCGAGATGCATCGCTGTGGGGCCCACGACCAACCTTGATCTTATCTCCTCCCTTTCCTTCCGCCAATTCCATCTCCCGACCCCGACCTCCTTCCCCACAAACCTGTCTCCCCTACACCTCCGGCCCAATAGCGCAACCTCGACGGAGATCGATAGAAGCAGGAGAGGGACAGTTGGTATCCCTGGAGCCGGCGACGCCGCAACTGGCTACCGCGAAGAAGGCAACGACAAGCCATGGCTGAGCTAGAACTGGGGCTGGCGTGGCTCGCCGACGCGGTGCCGGTGGAGGCTCGGAAGAAAAACTTAGGGTATGTGGTTGTTGCCGGACTTTGGTTTTAGGTGGGGTCACCGATATCGGAGAAGGATGTGGTGGGGCTTAGAGGGACGGACTGACGGACGAGGTGCTTTGGGAAGGGCACGAACGACAGTCCGGTCCGTGTCGGTGATAGTGGAGTTGAAGGTGGTGGTCCAGTTCATGGAGATGCGGCGGTGCTTTCCTTCCCCTTCTTCTCTGGCGATATGGTGGCTATGCTCCTTTCCCCTTCCTCTCCGTTCGGACAAGGAAATCACCTGATAGGGTTTCTCCCCTCAAATGCTTGTCTCTTTGAATCTCTCTCTCTCTCTCTCTCTCTCTCTCTCTCTCGATTGGGGCGGAAAAGAAACGGACCTTCCCTGGCCCGTGTGTTGGCCCGTGTGTTTTATTGGGGAAACAGGCAGAAATTGGGATACACATGAGAAGAAAATAGTGAACCAAGTGAAAGAAACTGAGCTCGGTTCGGAAATTTCTAGGCTCTGAGAAAAACCAGGGTTTCAGCCTAAGGGCGAGTTTGGTTGCTGGCAATGTTGTTTCCCAGCTCCACAGATGCAAAATCCGACATTTTGGTTGGCAACCGGGTTGGCGTTGTTGGCTGGCTGAACCTTAAAGCATCCTCGGGACAGGCCAGGAGGCACACTCAAATCAAGCATTGTCACGATACGGGCGCTAGCGGGCACAAAGAGAAGACGTGCACGGCAGAGCAACTTGGTGATGGTGGGAGCCAAAAAAATAGCTCCACGGTTAGACACGAAATCTAGCCTCACCACTCTCTTAGTTAGTCACTGATACGTCTCCAACGTATCGATAATTTCTTATGTTCCATGCTACTTTATTGATGATACCTACATGTTTTATGCACATTATATGTCATATTTATGCATTTTCTGGAACTAACCTATTAACAAGATGCCGAAGAGCCAGTTGCTGTTTTACGTGTTTGGTTTCAGAAATCCTAGTAAAGAAATATTCTCGAATTGGACGAAACTTTCGCCCAGGGTCCTATTTTGGCACGAAGCTTCCAAGACCGAAGAGATAACAAGTGGGGCCACGAGGCAGCCGAGAGGGGAGCGCGGCCAGGCCCTGGCCGCGCCGACCTACCCCCTGGGCCTCGTGTGGCCCCCGCGTTGACCTTCCGCCTAAAGCCTCCGTCGCGAAACCCCGGTGCCGAGAGATACGGAAAACCTTCCGAGACGCCGCCGCCGTGAATCCCATCTCGGGGGATTCGAAGATCGCTCCGGCACTGCACGGAGAGGGGATTCATCTCCCGGAGGACTCTACACCGCCATGGTCGCCTCGGATTGATGAGTGAGTAGTCCACCCCTGGACCATGGGTCCATAGCAGTAGCTAGATGGTCGTCTTCTCCTTGTTGTGCTTCATTGTTGGATCTTGTGAGCTGCCTAACATGATCAAGATCATCTATCTGTAATACTATATGTTGTGTTTGTCGGGATCCGATGATAGAGTACTATGATTATGGTGATTATCAATCTATTGTTTATGTGTTGTTTATGATCTTGCATGCTCTCCGTTATTAGTAGAGGCTCTGGCCAAGTTTTACTCTTAACTCCAAGAGGGAGTATTTATGCTCGATAGTGGGTTCATGCCTCCATTGAATGGGACAGTGACGAAAGTTCTAAGGTTGTGGATGTGCTGTTGCCACTAGGGATAAAACATTGATGCTATGTCTAAGGATGTAGTTGTTGATTACATTACGCACCATACTTAATGCAATTGTGTTGCTTTGCAACTTAATGCGGGAGGGGGTTCGGATGATAACCTGAAGGTGGACTTTGAGGCATAGATGCAGTTGGATGGCGGTCTATGTACTTTGTCTTTAATTAAATCTCACTATATTTATCATATCATGTATATGCATTGTTATGCCTTTCTCTATTTGTCAATTGCCCGACTGTAATTTGTTTACCCAACATGCTTTTATCTTATGGGAGAGACACCTCTAGTGAACTGTGGACCCCGGTCCTATTCTTTACATAGCATACAATCGCAATACTTGTGTTTCTGTTTTCTTTGCAAACATCTTCCACTCGATACGTTTAATCCTTTGTTACAACCGGGTGAGATTGACAACCTCCTGCTTCGTTGGGACAAAGTACTTGTGTTGTACAGGTTCAGCGTTGGCGCGGAATCCCTGGTGTTGCGCCGCATCACATTTCGCGACCATCAACCTTCAACGTGCTTCTTGGCTCCTGGTTCGATTAAACCTTGGTTTCTTTCTGAGGAAAACTTGCCGCTGTGTGCGCATCATACCTTCCTCTTGGGGTTCCCAACGGACGTGTACATCTACGCGCATCAAGCACTTTTTATGGCGCCGTTGCCGGGAACTGAAGAAAAGTTACACCACAGAGAATTGCCTCCCACGACAACGGCACTTTTTAAGGCGCCGTTGCCGGGGAGATCAAGACACGCTGCAAGGGGAGTCTCCACTTCTCAATCTCTTTACTTTGTTTTTGTCTTGCTTTATTTTATTTACTTGTTTGCTGCACTAAATCAAAATACAAAAAAATTAGTTGCTAGTTTTACTTTATTTACTGTCTTGTTCTCTATATCAAAAACACAAAAAAATTAGTTACTTGTCTTTACTTTGTTTGCCTAGTTTACTTTTTGCTTATTTCATCATGTTTCCTTTTAATTTTACCACAAAAGACATACCGGTAGGACGTGGGTCCATAGTTGGGAGAAATAATATAGAAGAATTTTTCAATCATGTTAGTATTAGAAGATTTTGAAGATAGACACTTGGTAGAACTTGCACCTACCTATGAAATTGCTGCTGCTGCTTTAGTTCGCATGTTGGAAACTAAATTTGTTAATCTCAATCCTATAATCCAACACATGTTTCTTACACTTGGTGATATGGAAGAAGGGGAAAAGAAAGATTTTGTTTTAGAAACCCTTCTTAGAGAATTTGGTGGTCTAGCAAGAGAGGCTAGAAAGGTTTTTGCTAAATTTAATATGCTAGGTTCTCATACCAATTTTATTGGTCTCCTTGAAAAAATGGACATGGATAGAATAAGGTACACTAATAATATTAATGATGGTGGGGAGATCAAAGCACCAATACCATGTAAACTCCTAGCTATGAATGATGCACTAGAAAATAACTATGCTTGGCTTGTTCCTGAAAATTTGTTCGATGAGAGTAGCAAGCCTAAGACTAATGAAAAGGAGACGCTAAAACTTATATATCAAATATACTATGCTTGGTTGAGAAAACTCCCAACACCTCTGGTAATGATGTTGATGCTTCAACTCTCGATGTTACTTGATTTGCACTTTCGCGCCTAGCTGAAAGGCGTTAAAAAGCGCTTATGGGAGACAACCCATGTTTTTACCTACAGCAATTTTTGTTTTGTTGAGTCTTGGAAGTTGTTTACTACTGTAGCAACCTCTCCTTATCATGTTTTTGTGCCAAGTAAAGTTTCTATGTCAAAGTTGATGTTATATTTGGGATTGCTGCGCAGAAACAGCATTGCTGTCTGTCACGAATCTGGGCACAGTTCTCTGTAGAAAATTCGAAAAAATCTGCCAATTTACGAGCGTGATCCTCAGATATGTACGCAACTTTCATTAGTTTTGAGTTTTTCCATTTGAGCAAGTCTGGTGCCAGCTTTAAATTCGTCTTTACGGACTGTTCTGTTTTTGACAGATTCTGCCTTTTATTTCGCATTGCCTCTTTTGCTATGTTGGATTCATTTATTTGATCCATTAATGTCCAGTAGCATTATGCAATGTCCAGAAGTGAAAATAATGATTGTGTCACCTCTGAATGAGTGAATTATTAATTGTGCACTAACCCTCTAATGAGTTTGCTTGAAGTTTGGTGTGAAGGAAGTTTTCAAGGGTCAAGAGAGGAGAATGATATACTATGATCAAGAGGAGTGAAAGCTCTAAGCTTGGGGCTGCCCCCGTGGTTCACCCCTGCATATTCTAAGAAGACTCAAGCGTCTAAGCTTGGGGATGCCCAAGGCATCCCCTTCTTCATCGACAACATCATCAGGTTCCTCCCCTGAAACTATATTTTTATTCAATCACATCTTGTGTTCTTTACTTGGAGCGTCGGTTTGTTTTTGTTTTTGTTTTTGTTTGAATAAGATGGATCCTAGCATTCACTTTGTGGGAGAGAGACACGCTCCGCTGTTGCATATGGACACATGTGTCCTTAGGCTTTACTCATAATGTTCAAGGCGAAGTTTCTTCTTCGTTAAATTGTTATATGGTTGGAATTGGAAAATGCTACATGTAGTAATTCTAAAATGTCTTGGATAATGTGATACTTGGCAATTGTTGTGCTCATGTTTAAGCTCTTGTATCATATGCTTTGCACCCATTAATGAAGAAATACATAGAGCTTGCTAAAATTTGATTTGCATATTTGGTCTCTCTAAGGTCTAGATAATATCTAGTATTGAGTTTTGAACAACAAGGAAGACGGTGTAGAGTCTTATAATGTTTACAATATGTCTTTTATGTGAGTTTTGCTGCACTTGTTCATCCTTGAGTTTGCTTCAAATAACCTTGCTAGCCTAAACCTTGTATCGAGAGGGAATACTTCTCATGCATCCAAAATCCTTGAGCCAACTACTATGCCATTTGTGTCCACCATACCTACCTACTACATGGTATTTCTCCGCCATTCCAAAGTAAATTGCTTGAGTGCTACCTTTAAAATTCCATCATTTACCTTTGCAATATATAGCTCATGGGACAAAATAGCCTTAAAAACTATCGTAGTATTGAATATGTACTTATGCACTTTATATTTTATTAAGTTGCTTGTTGTGCGATAACCATGCTTCGGGAACGCCATCAACTATTGTTGAATATCATGTGAGTTGCTATGCATGTCCGTCTTATCTGAAGGATCTATCATTTTAGTGGTTGGAGCATGCAAAATTGTTAGAGAAGAACATTGGGCCGCTAACTAAAGCCATGAACCATGGTTGAAGTTTCAGTTTTGGACATATATCCTCAATCTCATATGAGAATAATAATCGTTGCTACATGCTTATGCATTTAAGAGGAGTCCATTATCTGTTGTCCATGTTGTCCCGGTATGGATGTCTAAGTTGAGAATAATCAAAAGCGAGAAATCCAAAATGCGAGCATTCTCCTTGGACCTTTGTACAGGCGGCATGGAGGTACCCCTTTGTGACACTTGGTTGAAACATGGCATGCGAAGATCCGGTAGTCCAAGCTAAGTAGGACGAGGTGCGGGCACTATTAGTATACTATGCATGAGGCTTGCAACTTGTAAGATATAATTTTCATAACTCATATGCTTTATTACTACCGTTGACAAAATTGTTTCATGTTTTCAAAATAAAAGCTCTAGCACAAATACAGCAATCGATGCTTTCCTCATTGAAGGACCATTCTTTTACTTTTATTGTTGAGTCAGTTTACCTATCTCCTTCCACCTTAAGAAGCAAACACTTGTGTGAACTGTGCATTGATTCTTACATACTTGCATATTGCACTTGTTATACTACTTTATGTTGACAATATCCATGAGATATACATGTTATAAGTTGAAAGCAACCGCTGAAACTTAATCTTCCTTTGTGTTGTTTCAACACCTTTACTTTGATTTATTGCTTTATGAGTTAACTCTTATGCAAGGCTTATTGATGCTTGTCTTGAAGTACTATTCATGAAAAGTCTTTGCTTTATGATTCACTTGTTTACTCATGTCATTACCTTTGTTTTGATCGCTGCATTCATTACATATGTTTACAAATAGTATGATCAAGATTATGATGGCATGTCACTTCAGAAATTATCTTTGTTATCGTTTTACCTGCTCGGGACGAGCAGAACTAAGCTTGGGATGCGATACGTCTCCAACGTATCGATAATTTCTTATGTTCCATGCTACTTTATTGATGATACCTACATGTTTTATGCACATTATATGTCATATTTATGCATTTTCGGAACTAACCTATTAACAAGATGCCGAAGAGCCATTCTTGTTTCTGTTTTTGGTTTCAGAAATCCTAGTAAAGAAATATTCTCGAATTGGAAACTTTCGCCCAGGGTCCTATTTTTGCACGAAGCTTCCGAAGACCGAAGAGATAACGAAGTGGGGCCACGAGGCAGCCGGAGGGGAGGGCGGCCCGGGCCCGGCGCCGACCTACCCCCGGGCCCCGTGTGGCCCCCGCGTTGACCTTCCGCCTACTTAAAGCCTCCGTCGCGAAACCCCCAGTACCGAGAGCCACGATACGGAAAACCTTCGAGACCGCCGCCGCGAATCCCATCTCGGGGATTCAGGAGATCGCCTCCGGCCCCTGCCGGAGAGGGGATTCATCTCCCGGAGGACTCTACACCGCCATGGTCGCCTCCGGATTGATGAGTGAGTAGTCCACCCCTGGACCATGGGTCCATAGCAGTAGCTAGATGATGGTCGTCTTCTCCTTGTTGTGCTTCATTGTTGGATCTTGTGAGCTGCCTAACATGATCAAGATCATCTATCTGTAATACTATATGTTGTGTTTGTCGGGATCCGATGGATAGAGAGTACTATGATTATGGTGATTATCAATCTATTGTTTATGTGTTGTTTATGATCTTGCATGCTCTCCGTTATTAGTAGAGGCTCTGGCCAAGTTTTTACTCTTAACTCCAAGAGGGAGTATTTATGCTCGATAGTGGGTTCATGCCTCCATTGAATCTGGGACAGTGACAGAAAGTTCTAAGGTTGTGGATGTCTGTTGCCACTAGGGATAAAACATTGATGCTATGTCTAAGGATGTAGTTGTTGATTACATTACGCACCATACTTAATGCAATTGTCTGTTGCTTTGCAACTTAATACTGGAGGGGGTTCGGATGATAACCTGAAGGTGGACTTTTTAGGCATAGATGCATTGGATGGCGGTCTATGTACTTTGTCGTAATGCCCAATTAAATCTCACTATATTTATCATATCATGTATATGCATTGTTATGCCTTTCTCTATTTGTCAATTGCCCGACTAATTTGTTTACCCAACATGCTTTTATCTTATGGGAGAGACACCTCTAGTGAACTGTGGACCCCGGTCCTATTCTTTACATAGCATACAATCTCTGCAATACTTGTGTTTACTGTTTTCTTTGCAAACATCTTCCACTCGATACGTTTAATCCTTTGTTACACAAGCGGTGAGATTGACAACCTCACTTTCGTTGGGACAAAGTACTTGGGTTGTGTTGTGCAGGTTCCGCGTTGGCGGAATCCCCGGTGTTGCGCCGCATCACATTTCGCGACCATCAACCTTCAACGTGCTTCTTGGCTCCTAGTTCGATTAAACCTTGGTTTCTTTCTGAGGGAAAACTTGCCGCTGTGCGCATCATACCTTCCTCTTGGGGTTCCCAACGGACGTGTACATCTACGCGCATCAGTCACCCCCAGTGGAGAAGAAATCCATCCTCACATTTCCTCGAGGGCAGTGACGGCGACGATTTTGATTTACGACATCGGCTGCTTCGACTTCGCAGAGCTTTGGGTCTGGGTTCGTCATCCTCATGTATCTTGTATCTCGCACCCGCAACGATGGGGCTTGTAGATCTGCAGCGCTGGCGAGCCCTCGTCGTCTCCACCACCCTCTTTTCGTCGCCGTCTTTGGCTTTGGCATCATGCCACTGTCTTCAATCAAGGCTCTAAGCACCTATAAGCCCCCCTCCCGCCCTCCACTGCTAGCTCCTTAGCTAGTTTGTTTTAACTTGTGGTTGATTGACCCGTTACTTATGCAACATCGACTTAATTAGGACACCCAGATGGAGCTTTTCGTTCAGGTGGAGGCCCTCATATTTGTGGTTCATGCATGTATGCTATTGATCGAGCAGAGAGTAGTCCGCCGCAATGCCAGGCCATACATCACATATGCTACCATGTTTGAACGGGACAACAAGAGGATGACAAATCTGAACTACATCTATAACAACAATGGTGTATACGCGTCCAACATGCTTAGGGTGAAGATCCCCTTTAAACCACCTCATGAACACATTAAAGGGGTAGGGGTTTCTTAGAGATAGCATCCATGCCTCTGTCGAAGAGCAAGTGGCAATATTCCTTCATGTTGTTGAACATAACTAGATATTTTGAGTGATCCAGAACACATGGAGGAGATCGATTGAGACAATATCTAGGTACTTCAAGCAAGTCCTACATGCTATTGGAGAGCTCATATGATAGATGATAAAGCCCCCAAGATCAAAGATGAGCAACTTTAACTTGTAGTCCATGACAAGATTGTATTGCATCCTAACAATTTTTTCATGTTCATGTCAGGATTGTGCTAGGGCGATTGATGGTTCTCATGTCATTGCTAGAGACACAAGCATAATGCATTGCACTTATTAATTTTGATATCAGGTTGATACATGTAAAACGTATCCATGAACTTTGGTATATTTTATATGATATTATACGATATATATATATATATGATAAGCGAGGTTCCATAGTTGTTTTACATTGATATATGAGATTTGTAACAAAGGCCCCTTTCATTGATTTTTAACACCGCGGCATAGAAAACACTCGTCTTGTGTATTTTTTGAGTTTTCGAGACCTTACAAGCATCAAATTGAGTTGGATATTTTGGGCATGGGGCCCACCTCGAGCTCGACAACTCTTTCATCTCGGCCTCGCCATTCGATGAGTTTTTCCCTAAAAATGCATATATATATACGACCCCATCTGTGGATTAGTGAAGAGGCGGTCGTCAATAGAGAAAACAATGAACAGAGACTTCCTACGAAGTTTGAGAGGGGAAATGGCATCGGAGTCGCCCCTAGTTGCTCCTCCGCCTCCATGAACATTGCCATCGCCATCGCCGCCACCATGATTAAGATGAATTAGTCCACCCCTATATTATGGGTTTGTGGAGGTAGATTGTATCATCTCTTCATGTGATCTTTATTAGTTAGTATCACATGAACTGCTTACATGATTGTGATAATCTATGTAATGTTTTAAAGGTAGATCTTTTGTTATAAGATGAGTTATGAGATGCAATGAAGTATTATGTGTTTGATGTATTAATAGATGCATTAAGATGCAATGAAGTATTATGTGTTTGATGTATTAATAGATGCATATGATATTCCGATTGTGTATGCTATATTCTGATTGAACTTATATGCATGAACATGTGTGGGAGAGATGTGCGTTATTTGGAGTAATGTGGTATTAATGTGGTGTGTCACAATATTCATTGGTTATCTTAGTAGGGATAAAAAATTTACCTATGCTATTGTTTATCTAGCAATAACTTAGGTGGCCTTGTCTGCTCATGATAGAAATAGTAAATCCACTTCATGTCAAATTAGTTAAGGCAATACTCTGTTTACTCTTATAGTTAGATCGAGAGGATCTCATTCCAAGGAAGTATTAGTAGGATGTGTTGCATCATCTCTATGCTAGAATGTGATGCCCATATAAATGCTTATTAATTACATAATATTACTTGATATCACTTGTTGCTTGTTATTAAATGCTACATCCATTCTGCCATGTTTAGAAGGCGACCGATCGCGCGCCAGCGATCGGTCGTCCGGCCTCGCTCCCGCATCGGCTTAATGGGCCTGCTTTTTTTGCCCAACAATGGTTTCGCTGCAAAACACATGAGTGAGATGATGAACTATTTGTTGTAAACAACCCGTAATTTTTGTAGGATTTGTTGTTAACAATTATTGTAAAGAGGCAACATTTTTATTTTTTTGTTGTTGATGCTAATAACAAAGTGATTTTTTTGTTGTAACTATTTGTGACTTTGAATAAAATAGTAGGTGATTTTTGTTGCAATTCAATCTGTAGCAAATTAAATGTCGCTTGACCACTTTGCATCATTTTGCAAACATATTGATTTTTTATTGTAATCGTTTGTGACTTTTTGTAAAAAAAGTTGGTGACTTTTGTTGTAATTCAATATGTAACAAATTAATGTTTTCTTCTATTTTTTTGCAAACATATGGATTTTTGTTGTAATAGTCTCCGGTTTTTGTTAATAATAATGGCTACTTTTGTTGTAAATTGATCTCCAACAAAACAATTTGTTGGTTTTAACCACTTTATTGTGACATTACTTTAAAAAAATGTTGCGAATTTTTGTTGTAATAGTATATATTTTTTGTACGCGGAGAGATGATTTTTGTTGTAATATTCTTCACATTAGGAGATACTGCGGGTTGGTTTCCAGAAAAAGGAGGGTGACAAATGTAAAACTGCATTTAAACTATAATCTGAGAAATATAGTACTGCGGGTTGATTCTCCAGAAATCGGGGGCTATAATGTAAACTTCCTAATTCGACTGATTCTGCCCGTCGGATCGCCATCGACGGCGCGGAGGACGACCGATTTTTGGCCCCGTATCCGTCGACCGACGCGTAGCATTCGCCATAATAGAGAGATCAAGTGAAACCATGAACCCTGGTCCATTTTAAACCATAAGAAACAAGTATATATTTATTTCCAACACTCAGTTATTCTGAGAATACAAAAATAATTTGCCTATGTTACTATCTTTATTTAGTTAAGTTTTATATTACTTGCACCCCTTTGTGCCTGACAAACACTTCGGTGAAGTTGGGGACATTAAGTTGTTGCTATTACTTGTCAGGTTTCTTGAAGAGGATTGAAATAAGAACTAAACTTTTACCCCGAAAGTTTGATATAAACCATCAAATCACCCTTGTGGAAAAAATCACCCTTGCTGCATCATTCTACACTTTTGAGTCCTAACTAATTAAGGTGGTAAACAAGTATAATTTTATTGCTATATGTGGTTCACATATGTGTTAGTTAGATGGGACGGATCGGACGATGATGCAACGATTTTTATTAATGGCATGGAGAGACCCAATGACCTCAAAATCCCAGAGGTAAGTTCTACCTAGCTAATACCAGATATGCTTCCCGCTCTAGAATTTATTTCACCCTTCACGTCAACAATATACCATCTCAATGAGTTCTATTCAGGGCACCACCACAAAAATGTCAAGGAACTTTTGGATCTTATACACTCAAGCCTTAGGGTGACGATCGAGAGGGCATTCGCTTCTCTGGAGAACATGTTTAAGATCCTTGATCAGAAGTCATTCCGTTTGTTCCCTACCCAAGTTAAGCTAGTTCTTGCATGTTGCATTCTACATAACTAGATCTTACGATTAATGAGATATTCTCAGATACGACATGGCCTGACGACATTGATTCTAGACATGATGTCCATCTCAATGATAGTCGCGCTTGGAGGAACAAGAGGCATGAGTAGGCTAGCGCTATGTGGGCTACTAGAGGCAAAACCAGACTCTGAAGAGTAATATGTGAAGTATACTAAGAAGAAGATTGTCATGTCATCATATTTTATGAATTATTCCCTATTTATGTGTATAACTGAAACTTGTTACCACTTCAGTAATACTCTGGTGATCTTCTATTTGATAGTAGTTTTTTTTCAAATGGAGACAACGCTTCAGCCTTTACACCGATTGATTCATGTGGCTTTTATTGTATTATTGAGTGTCTAAGTCTTACAAGCGATTATATAGTGGGTCAAACATGGTCGATACATGGATCAACCATCTAAAAAGGAGAGTGAACATGGAGTGTATGTGCACTAACATGTTAACTTCTGATCAAAACGCCAGCTGCACCGGCTATATAAATCCCGTGCAACCCTCTCTGGCCGGTTGCACCCAATATCTAAATCCTTGTGCCAATACGGATCCAGAGATCCAATGAGTAGCATGCACAATAACCTGCATAAAAGAAGTCGATTTTGCATTGTTCTCCATATGGCCCAAAGTAAAGCAAAAAAATCCAACTCGATCATATTTGCACTTTATCTTTTTTTTGCAACTCTCGCCAACCAATTGCCAAACAAAATTGTTACTATGAGCCATATAAACTATGAGCCACACGGTTTTTTCAAAAGGACACAAAATGAATAAATGTTGTATCATTTCATCTTGATCGCAAAAATAACATCGTCTACTCCCTTGTCAGTTCCTTTTCGCTAAATTATCCTTTGTGAGCGAAACTTTATTGTGCAAGAACCACATAAAGATTCATATCTTAAGTCGAACTTTCATTTTCCAAATGTATTCGCAAAGGAACTTAGTATGGTCATTCATGTAATCTAGATACAATGATTTGACCGCGAACTTCCCGGAATTTGTTAGTTTCCAAACAAAAAAACCGGTTGTGTGGACACCTGAATATTGATTAAACGGGTACATAGATTAATCCATCTTTCACCTCTAATTCCCGTAAGAAGTCGTTTGGTATCCATCATTGGGCCTGGAATCCTGGAATTCATTTTGGAATTCCATAGGTGGGTTGTTTGGTTGCCACGGACTTGGACCGTCATTTTATTTAGAAAATCCAGCAAAATGACGCCATGGGTAAACACGATTCCGAGCTGAGACATGTCATTTGCGTTTCTCTATGGAAGCCATTTACAAATTCAATATTGAATTCTGCTGTCATTTGCAATTCCTTTGGCAACCAAACAAGTGCCCATTTCTGGAATTACAATATAAATGAAATTAATACATGTATTCATTTCAAAATGCTACAAACAAAATGAAAGCTGTCTTCCAAACGACTTCTAAGTGCTTGCCTAAAGCCTACATTCTAAGACAGTGCGGCATAATATTAGCGACCAGAAACTTGTATTAGTTGTACTATGTTATATAGCGATTGAAAGTGCATGGAGCCCCCATGTGTGGTTTTGGTAATTAATGACAATCCCTATGGACTAATGTTTGCATTGAGTTATATTAATAGGAGTTGTCCATAGGCAATTCTTGAACCATTTGTTGGCTTCAAGGTTGCGATAAGAAGAAATTGATGAAGGATATCAAGTGTCAAGTATGTCTTGAAGATGAAGATGAAGTGAGCCCTCAAGTTACTTCAAGACATCAATATGATGAAGAATGAAGAATGAAGTGCAAGTTCAAGATGAGCCATCTCGAAGAGATCCTTTGCTTGAGTCTTGCCATCCATATGGTGATCATGGATATGTGAAGATGCGCCGAAGAAGAAGCTCTCCCATGGTGGTTTATGGGGGAGCAATCTACAAGACTTCGTCAAGCAAGCACAAGCAAGAAAGGCGTTCCATCTTGTTGAGGTCAAGATCGTCGTCATCAAGCTCAAGTGGAATGCGCAAGTATAAGGTTTGCTCTTGATAGGGTTTCTTTCTCACCGGTCTCATAGTGTAGTTGGAGACCGGTTTATAGTTTAGTTGCCGTACTATCAAGAGGGCTCTCGAGTGAGTAACTCGATCGTATCATTCGGAGAGAGCTCAAACCTTTGCATCCTTGCATCATCTTTCTTGGTTATTATTTGGATCTTATCCATGTGATGATTTAGAGCTTGTGCTTATTCTCATGACAAGCTCTAGTTCATCAAGAATGGTTTTTGCACGGGCAACTTGTTGCATTTTCAAGATTGGAGGTTTTACCGGTATGTCTTTTTTAGATAGGTCAAACCTTTCATCATTTGTTTCTATCCTCCTTTGCTGGACTATGATGGTTCCCTGCATGATCTTGTAGAGCTTGTTACTAGCTTCGAAACGAGTCTAAGATCATCAAAATCGGAGTCCGGATACTCAAGTTATGCTTTTTCTATGTTTGCCCAAAGAGAGGAGTTTGGGCTGAGCGGTAGTACCGCCCGAGCACGAGCGGTAGTACCGCCCGTGCACGAGCGGATGCCCCGTACCGCCCAGCGCTTACGCCAAGCCTCCAGAGAAGGTCCAGGGCTATGGGGAGGTTCGGCGGTACCCCGGCCGGTACCATGGCCGGAGGCTCCGGCCTCCCACTCCCAGCCCGCAGCACACCCTCCGCCACCTCCTGCCATCTCTGGCCGGTAGTACCGGCCACCAAGGGCCGGTACTACCGGTCCCTTCTCTCGCGCAGCACTCCAACGGGCAGAAATTGGGGCATCCTTTTAAGCCCCCTCTCTCTCCTGTTTTTTACTGCTTGCTCCTTCTTCTTCCTCCTCTCTCTCTCAAGCTCACCACCATTGTTGTTGACTTTTTGTGAGCTTGATCTCTCTTTCCCCAACCAATGATTCTTGCATCTTTTTGAGAGAAAGATTGAGGGGATCTAGATCCACACTTTGACCAAACCAAATCATCTCTTTGTGAGTGAATCTTTGGGATCTAGATCTTGGAGAATTTTGTGTTCTCCTCTTTGTTCTTCCTCTCTTATTCCCCCAATAGCTTTTGTAGCTTTGTTGGAATTTGAGAGAGAAGGACTTGAGCATCTTTGTGGTGTTCTTGCCATTGCATTTGGTGCATCGGTTTGAGTTCTCCACGGTGATTCGTGGTGGTGAAAGCAAGAAGGTTGTTACTCTTGGGTTCTTGGAACCCTAGACGGATTCTACACCTTTGTGGTGATTTGTTGGGAGCCTCCGATTAAGTTGTGGATGTGTGCCCCAACCTTTGTGTAAGGCCCGGTTTCCACCTCGAAGGAAATCCCTTAGTGGAACCGTGACCTAGGCCTTTGTGGCGAGGGTCACCGGAGATTTAGGTGAGGCGCCTTCGTGGCGTTCGGTGTGTGGTGTGAGTACCGCATCTTGGGGTGAGGCCTTTGTGGCGTTGGTGTGCATCGAGCAACCACACCTCAAGGTGAGCCTCTTGTGGCGTTCGGGAGCACTAAGCAACCGCACCTCTCCACCGGAGATTAGCACTCGCAAGAGTGTGAACTCCGGGATAAATCATCGTCTCCCGCGTGCCTCGGTTATCTCTATACCCGAGCTCTTTACTTATGCACTTTACCTTGTGATAGCTATCGTGCTTGAAGTTATATATATCTTGCTATCACATACTTGCTTGTATTGCTTAGAATAAGTTGTTGGTGCACATAGGTGAACAATAGTATATAGGCTTTGGGCTTGACAAAGTAAACGCTAGTTTTATTCCGCATTTGTTAAGCCCATCTCGTAAAAGTTTTAAATCGCCTATTCACCCCCCCTCTAGGCGACATCCGTGTCCTTTCAATTGGTATCAGAGCAAGGTCTCTCATTCTTAGGCTTCACCGCCTTGAGAGTAAAGATGTCGGTTAGGGGATTAGCGCACAATAACTTGGTTATATTTGATGGCACAAATTATGATCTATGGAAAATTTATGTGCTTAATATTTTGCGGCGTATGTCTCCGGACATGGAGCGATTTCTTGACATGGGTTTTTCTTCTCCTAAGGATCCTCAAAATTTATCTCTTGAGGAGGAGAAAAACTCTTGTCTCGATGCTCTTGCTTCTCATGTGTTTTCCATTGTTGTGAGCAATGTAGTTACTTCTTCAATCATGCCTTTTGGGAGCGCTCATGAATTATGGACAAAGCTTCAAGATAAATATGATGTGTCCAAGATTATTGAGGATGATTGTATTGCTTCCACTTCCGGCCGTGATGAGTTCTCATCTTCTTCCACTTCACCAAAGTGTGGTAAGACACAAGGTAATGATATGGTGAGTGGTGATGAAAATTGCAATGTTGATATTGAGCTTACTATTGATGATTCGTCATCTCTATCTCATTGCAATGCTTCATCTTCGGACTTAAACACATCTAGCACTAGAAATGATTTACATGCTTGTGTTGATAGTCCTTGCATATCATGTGTAAGTTGCTTGAATAAATCTAATGATGATATGCTTGCATTGTCTTGTGGCCATGATAAAAATGCTTCTATTTCCTCTAGTTGTTGTGTGTCTAACAATGTAGAGGAAACCAAAGATTCTATTGGTCAAGACAAGATCTTGAAAGGAGCCTCAAGTAACTCCTACTCTTTATCTCACGGTCCTCATATATGCCTTATGGCCAAGGGTTCCACGGTACCTCCTACCATGGAACCCAATATGTCTCGTGGTGATAAGGATGAGGATGAATATGAAGAAGAGGATTGGGTTGTCTCTCTACGCGATAAGGGTAAGAGCATATTCAAGGTTATTTGCAAAGATAAAATTGCTAGCACTCACTTCTTTGAAATCTTGACTACCGCTATTGAGAGCCAAAAACTTATTTGGATGCATGAGAACACCATTGATAAAAAGGGTGCTCTTGAACGAGAGTATGCCGATGATGTAGCATCATTAAAAAATGAACTTGAAGAAGAACAAACCATCAAGGAAGCTCTTGAGGAGACCTTTGCTCTAGAATTGTCTAGAGAAAAGGAAAACCATGATAGAGCTCTTGAGATGGCAAATGAACTAAAGCTAAAAAATGATAAGCTTGTGTTTGTTAATGCTAAACTCCTTGAGGATTTTGAGCAACTCAAAAAGGGCTCAAGGGTCATTGAGAGTGCGCTCGCCAAACTCACCGAGTCGCATGAGCAACTTAAAGCTTCTTATCTAAAAGAGCATGCCAACTTGCCTTCTCCTATTACTACTAATATTGATGCTTGTGCTACTAACTCTACTTCTTGTGAAGCATCTATCTTGAAGGAGAATGTTGAGCTAAGGGCTCAACTTGAGTTGCTAACTTGCAATTATGGGAAATTGGAAGAAAGTCATGGAAAGCTTTCTCGCTCCCATGAGGATCTTCTAGCCTCTCATGATAGGCTAAAGTTAGCTCATGAGGCTATCATATTTAAGGCAACACCTTGTGAGCCTCATGTGGATACTAGCACTACTACTCAAAATGCTATATTTCCATGTGCTAGTCCTAGTAATTCATCCACTCATAATATTGCTAAATCTTTTGATGAATTATCTTCCTTGCCTTGTTGCTCTAACAATGAAGATTCTACTTCCTCTAGTGCTTGTGTTGTTACTAACCATGTAGAGGAAATCAAAGAGCTCAAGGCCCAAGTCACTTCTTTGAAGAATGACTTGGTAAAGGGTCATGAAGGGAAATGCAAACTTGACACGATGTTGAGTATGCAACAATCCCCCAATGACAAGAGTGGACTTGGTTTCAAATCCAACAACAAGAACAAGTCCATGAACAACAACAAGAAGAAGGGCCAAGTACAAGTCAAAGACCCGGCCAAGATTGTTTGCTTCAAGTGCAATATTGAAGGGCACCATGTTAGATCTTGCCCTTTGAAGAAGAAGCAAAAAGGGAAGCGGCCCCAAGCTCAAACTCATATTCAACCTCAAGTTGAAGAAATGCCACTTCCCAAGAAGAAACAAGCCAATGCTCCCATTGTGGAGAAACCTAGTGAGAAGAAGGAGAAGAAAAGAACTTGCTACATATGCCGTGAGAAGGGCCACATCTCCTCCTTGTGCACTATTGGTACCTCATCCAACTCTATCACCATTGATGATGTTTATTCTCTTCGTAAGGATGAGGGTGGCAATGTGTTTGCCAAATTTGTTGGTGCTCAAAGTGGTGTCAAGAAAAGAACCATTTGGGTTGCCAAGCCTATTGTGACTAACCTCTTAGGACCCAACTTAGTTGGGGACCAACAATCCAAAATTTGATCAATAGGTGCTTGTTGGAGGGCATTGGAGACTTGGCTACATCATGAAGAATTAAGGGATCTTCATCATTTATATTTTATCAAGCCAAGTCTTTTGATTATCTTGCTACTATCATATATCCAATGTTCCTCCTTGCGGTAACATGTTCTCAACTCATTTATATTGAAAGTTACTCGCCCCTTTGCATGTGTTAGTTTCGTTCCTAACATGTGTTTGTATATGTTGTGCTTCCTAATAGTTTTGCTTGAGAAATCAAGTCTATGCATGTTGGGTTGCACACCATGTATTTGTGTTTGTGTTGGAGCCTCTTTGCATCTTGTTGTATCTTATATGGCTCTTATGAGCGATTAATGGACTATCCCATTTTGGGGGAGTGATATTCCTTTGGGAATTTCATGATCCTAACAATGTGTGTACATGAGGAATATCACTTAGAATTGATATTGCAAGATTATCTAGTCTCTATGTGGTATGTCATCTTCATGAGAAATTCAAATTCCAATGTCCATTAATATCTCTAGTTGGATCTTATTTGCCTCTTGTGAAAATAAATTCCTTATCACATTATGGGGGAGTAATAAGCTTTGTGCATATTACAAGCCTAGAAAATGTGAACATTTGAGGTTGTGTCACATAGATTTGATACCGTAAATTATCTCTCTCCTATGTGGCATGTTTGCTCAAACAAGCTCCAATTTGCTTAAATGGCTTCATTGCTAATATCTTTGTGGATCTTATTTGTGAAAGTTCTTCTTGGCATGGTTTTTCACAACGTGTCCCTCAATACCTTTTTGGAAAACCATGTGCTTCAAGTCATACTATTAATTGCTTTGCATGTTGGTATGAATACTATTAATTGCTTTGCATGTTGGTATGAATACTATTAATTGCCTTGCATGTTGGTATGACTAAATGAAGCTATCAAGAAACTATCTTTGCATGATGGTTAACTCTTATCTTTTACCATATGCTTTGTTCGTTGTAAATATGATCTTATGTATACTTACAAACTACCACCGGGAAATATTTCCTAATACCTCTTGTCCTAGGACAATTGGTAATCAATTATGAGGTAGATATTTATTGATCATATCTACATTGGCTCTTGTATTTATTTTGCCTTATTTATTGCCATGAATTTGTTGTGCTTTGACTCCCATGTGTCTTCCTTGCATCTTATGGATCTAAGTTGTCTATTCAAACTTTCTTAGCATTGTTAGAAGATATAGGTAGCGTGATGATCCTAGTTTTGTGCATTTTGTATTCATATAAAAAATCCTTGATAATGCACCAAACTTGGGGGAGCTCTTCTATATTATTAGAATGCTTAACATCTCTTGATCTTTATCAAAAATTGGGTTTTGGGAGACATAAAATTTTCTTTTTGGTACTTTGTGCCATCATAAAAAATGTCGAGGGTTTGGTTTATTTGTTGGAACCTTGCTCTCTTGGGAGTTGGTTATCTCATTCCTTTGTGCTTAGGTTTAATTAGCTTCTTATAATGAGATAAGTCTTTGGAGTCAATCGTGTGTTGATTTGATTCGTTGATATAATTTGGACAACCATTGTCTCTTGGTTTATTTGGTGTTTTGTCCAAATTGTATCTTCCTTTGGTTCTTGAAAGTATTGTGCATGCATATTTAATATATGTATATCTTATGGCATGTGTCACTTTCTTTGATCCAATATATAGGGTAAACTCCATCAAATCCTAATTTGACTAAGATGTGCATGAAATTCAATTTCATATCTATATGCACATAGAATTGTGGAGTTTGTCCTATATGTTGTAGTGTGTCTAACTACTTCGGACCCAATTAGTTTGGGGACCATTTTGTACTTACCTTTGTGTTAGGTACAATGGATATGCATTGAATGCTTGTCTCACTCTTGGAAAGAAGTGGTGACTCAATGGTAACGTGAGGCAAGATAGGATGATCAACGAACACATATCTACTACATTCACACCAATGCTATCTTGGTAACAAGTATCTTCTCATGCATACTTTTGTTGTATCCAACCTTATGGTTGCATCTTGGCATGAATCTATTGATTTGCAAATGTTGTGCTTCTTGCAAAAGTCTTAATGAAACCTCTTTATTGTGAATGAGAGTAATTTGAGATGAGTGCATTTGTTGGGAAGTATTTTAAATCATGCTCATGATTCATCCACCCCAACTATGCCTATCTAGCAATTTTGTTGCATATCAATTCCTCAAGGCTCTCACATGTGCAATATAGATGAAAGTGCAAATTTAGTTACTTCTTTTGGTATCCCCGTTTGTGATACTTGTTGCCTTTCTCAAATGCATCCCAACTATCTTCTATCCCTTGTTGATATTTGTGATGTATTTTAGTTGTTTGTGGTTGAAGTTCATGAATGTACAATAAGATAAAATTGAGCCTTTGGCCATGCTATTAAGCAAAAATTCTTATTGGTATATTGCATGACTTCGTCTTGGATATCATACTATTTTTCTTGCGTATCTATTTTATGTGTGCATGTTTCTTTGTGGATAAATATCTTTGTGATATTGCCCACTTAGAGAAACTTATACACATAAGAGATGATACATCTCCGTTTGATATCTTATTTATTATTGCGTGTTGATTGGTCATGCTAAGCAATATAATTCTTTGAAGACTATGATGATGCTTTTTGCTCATCCTTGCAATAGTCTTATAATATGCTTTATCATGCCTTTCACATATCCTCTTGGTTGAGCCTTTTATTATGGTGCCTCCTACTTGTTGCTCAACCATTTGTTTGTTGCAAGTGTTAAGCTTAATTTTCTATCTATGATCTATTGCAAATGTTTGTGTTTTAAATGGTAATGAGGAAGTGAGGATTCCATGTTATGCATATTGTATTCAAATACAACATTTTAATTTATGCATGTACCTTGGGGAGCTTCCTCATTTAATTTAAAGCACTATCTTTTGGTGATCATTAGAGTTTGATTCACTTGGTATATTTTGTTTTTGAATGATATTATGGGAGTGATGATTCCATGTTTATGCACTTTATACTCCAATGCAAATTGTCTTGTTTTGTGCACAAACCTTGGGGAGCTTCCTCATATTATTTAGAGCAATCTTCTTGATCTTATCATAATATCTTTCTTTCTTTTGGTATCTTCTTTGTGGTTCATTTGGTTGCTTGCTTCATTTGTTGAAGCTTCTTGACTTTGTTATCTTTTTGCAATCTTTGATCCTATCTATGGTGTGACTCCTTCCGAATATTCGTAATTGGATATGTGCATTTGATTCCACTCAAATTATGAGAAATGCACACGCTATGGAGGAACTCTCACTATATTGGCCTTCTAAATTTTTCACCCATTTCGGCAATTGGTGCCAATGGGGGAGAAGTTTGGAGGGTTTAAGGGAATTTGGTTATGTCTTTGCTTTGTGCTTAAGCATGTGCCTTTATTGCATTGCATCTTGTTGCTTTGCATAGTTGAATATTTAGAGGAAACTCCACTAGGCTTTGAATGCCAATATATGCAATGAAAGTCAAGATCATTCACACATGCATATATTATGGGGGAGTTTGCTCTATATATTCAACTTGTTTGTTACTTAAATTCCTTATATAAACCCTCTCAAAGAGATTGTCATCAATTACCAAAATGGGGGAGATTGAAAGTGCATGGAGCCCCCATGTGTGGTTTTGGTAATTAATGACAATCCCTATGGACTAATGTTTGCATTGAGTTATATTAATAGGAGTTGTCCATAGGCAATTCTTGAACCATTTGTTGGCTTCAAGGTTGCGATAAGAAGAAATTGATGAAGGATATCAAGTGTCAAGTATGTCTTGAAGATGAAGATGAAGTGAGCCCTCAAGTTACTTCAAGACATCAATATGATGAAGAATGAAGAATGAAGTGCAAGTTCAAGATGAGCCATCTCGAAGAGATCCTTTGCTTGAGTCTTGCCATCCATATGGTGATCATGGATATGTGAAGATGCGCCGAAGAAGAAGCTCTCTGATGCGCGTAGATGTACACGTCCGTTGGGAACCCCAAGAGGAAGGTATGATGCGCACAGTGGCAAGTTTTCCCTCAGAAAGAAACCAAGGTTTAATCGAACCAGGAGGAGCCAAGAAGCACGTTGAAGGTTGATGGTCGCGAAATGTGATGCGGCGCAACACCAGGGATTCCGGCAACTAGAACCTGCACAACACAACCAAAGTACTTTGCCCCAACGAAACAAAGAGGTTGTCAATCTCACCGCTTGCTGTAACAAAGGATTAAACGTATCGAGTGGAAGATGTTTGCAAAGAAAACAAGAAACAAGTAGATTGTATGCTATGGAAAGAATAGGACCGGGGTCCACAGTTCACTAGAGGTGTCTCTCCCATAAGATAAAAGCATGTTGGGTGAACAAATTACAGTCGGGCAATTAACAAATAGAGAAAGGCATAATAATGCATATACATGACATGGTAAATATAGTGAGATTTAATTGGGCATTACGACAAAGAACATAGACCGCCATCCAACTGCATCTATGCCTAAAAAGTCCACCTTCAGGTTATCGTCCGAACCCCCTCCGTATTAAGTTGCAAAGCAACAGACAATTGCATTAAGTATTGTGCGTAATGTAATCAATAACTACATCCTTAGACATAGCATCAATGTTTTATCCCTAGTGGCAACAGACATCACAACCTTAGAACTTTCTGTCACTGTCCAGGTCAATGAAGGCATGAACCCACTATCGAGCATAATTACTCCCTCTTGGAGTTAAGAGTAAAAACTTGGCCAGCCTCTACTAATAACGGAGAGCATGCAAGATCATAAACAACACATGAACAATAGATTTATAATCACCATAATCATAGTACTCTCTATCCATCGGATCCCGACAAACACAACATATAGAATTACATATAGATGATCTTGATCATGTTAGGCAGCTCACAAGATCTAACAATGAAGCACAACAAGGAGAAGACGACCATCTAGCTACTGCTATGGACCCATGGTCCAGGGGTGAACTACTCACTCATCACTCCGGAGGCGATCATGGCGATGAAGAGTCCTCCGGAGATGAATCCGCGGTGCCGGAGGCGATCTCCGAATCCCCGAGATGGGATTCGCGGCGGCGTCTCGTAAGGTTTTCCGTATCGTGGCTCTCGGTCTCGGGGTTTCGCGACGGGAGCTTTAAGTAGGCGGAAGGTCAACGCGAGGGGCACACGAGGGCCCAGGGCTAGGTCGGCGCGGCCGGGGCCTGGGCGCCCACCCCCCCCCTCCTCGTGGCCGTTAGGTCTTCGGTCTTCGGAAGCTCTGCAAAATAGGACCCGGGCGAAGTTTGTCCAATTCAAGAATATTTCTTTACTAGGATTTCTGAAACCAAAAACAGCAGAAAACAAACGGCTCTTCGGCATCTTGTTAATAGGTTAGTTCCAGAAAATGCATAAATATGACATATAATGTGCATAAAACATGTAGGTATCATCAATAAAGTAGCATGGAACATAAGAAATTATCGATACGTTGGAGACGTATCGCATCCCCAAGCTTAGTTCTGCTCGTCCCGAGGTAAAACGATAACAAAGATAATTTCTGAAGTGACATGCCATCATAATCTTGATCATACTATTTGTAAACATATGTAATGAATGCAGCGATCAAAGCAAAGGTAATGACATGAGTAAACAACTGAATCATATAGCAAAGACTTTTCATGAATAGTACTTCAAGACAAGCATCAATAAGTCTTGCATAAGAGTTAACTCGTAAAGCAATAAATCAAAGTAAAGGTGTTGAAGCAACACATAGGAAGATTAAGTTTCAGCGGTTGCTTTCAACTTGTAACATGTATATCTCATGGATATTGTCAACATAAAGTAATATAACAAGTGCAATATGCAAGTATGTAGGAATCAATGCACAACACAAGTGTTTGCTTCTTAAGGTGGAAGGAGATAGGTAAACTGACTCAACAATAAAAGTAAAAGAAAGGTCCTTCAATGAGGAAAGCATCGATTGCTGTATTTGTGCTAGAGCTTTTATTTTGAAAACATGAAACAATTTTGTCAACGGTAGTAATAAAGCATATGAGTTATGTAAATTATATCTTACAAGTTGCAAGCCTCACGCATAGTATACTAATAGTGCCCGCACCTCGTCCTACTTAACTTGGACTACCGGATCTTTGCACGCCATGTTTCAACCAAGTGTCACAAAGGGGTACCTCCATGCCGCCTGTACAAAGGTCCAAGGAGAATGCTCGGATTTTCGCTTTTGATTATTCTCAACTTAGACATCCATACCGGGACAACATGGACAACAGATAATGGACTCCTCTTAAATGCATAAGCATGTAGCAAAGTTATTATTCTCATATGAGATTGAGGATATATGTCCAAAACTGAAACTTCCACCATGATTCATGGCTTTAGTTAGCGGCCCAATGTTCTTCTCTAACAATTTTGCATGCTCCAACCACTAAAATGATAGACCTTGACAAGACGGACATGCATAGCAACTCACATGATATTCAACAATAGTTGATGGCGTTCCCCAGAAACATGGTTATCGCACAACAAGCAACTTAATAAAATATAAAGTGCATAAGTACATATTCAATACTACGATAGTTTTTAAGGCTATTTTGTCCCATGAGCTATATATTGTAAAGGTGAATGATGGAATTTTAAAGGTAGCACTCAAGCAATTTACTTTGGAATGGCGGGTAAATACCATGTAGTAGGTAGGTATGGTGGACACAAATGGCATAGTGGTTGGCTCAAGGATTTTGGATGCATGAGAAGTATTCCCTCTCGATACAAGGTTTAGGCTAGCAAGGTTATTTGAAGCAAACTCAAGGATGAACAAGTGCAGCAAGACTCACATAAAAGACATATTGTAAACATTATAAGACTCTACACTGTCTTCCTTGTTGTTCAAAACTCAATACTAGATATTATCTAGACCTTAGAGAAACCAAATATGCAAATCAAATTTTAGCAAGCTCTATGTATTTCTTCATTAATGGGTGCAAAGCATATGATGCAAGAGCTTAAACATGAGCACAACAATTGCCAAGTATCACATTATCCAAGACATTTTTAGAATTACTACATGTAGCATTTTCCAATTCCAACCATATAACAAATTAACGAAGAAGAAACTTCGCCTTGAACATTATGAGTAAAGCCTAAGGACACATGTGTCCATATGCAACAGCGGAGCGTGTCTCTCTCCCACAAAGTGAATGCTAGGATCCATCTTATTCAAACAAAAACAAAAACGAAAACAAACCGACGCTCCAAGTAAAGAACACCAGATGTGACGAATAAAAATATAGTTTCAGGGGAGGAACCTGATGATGTTGTCGATGAAGAAGGGGATGCCTTGGGCATCCCCAAGCTTAGATGCTTGAGTCTTCTTAAAATATGCAGGGATGAACCACGGGGCATCCCCAAGCTTAGAGCTTTCACTCCTCTTGATCTTAGTATATATATCATTCTCCTCTCTTGACCCTTGAAAACTTCCTTCACACCAAACTTCAAGCAAACTCATTAGAGGGTTAGTGCATCATTAATAATTCACTCATTCAGAGGTGACACAATCATTCTTTTCACTTCTGGACATTGCATAATGCTACTGGACATTAATGGATCAAAGAAATAAATCCAACATAGCAAAAGAGGCAATGCGAAATAAAAGGCAGAATCTGTCAAAAACAGAACAGTCCGTAAAGACGAATTTATAAATGGCACCAGACTTGCTCAAATGGAAAAACTCAAAACTAATGAAAGTTGCGTATATATCTGAGGATCACGCTCGTAAATTGGCAGATTTTTTCGAATTTTCTACAGAGAATTATGCCCAGATTCGTGACAGACAGCAATGCTGTTTCTGTGCAGCGATCCCAAATATAACATCAACTTTGACATAGAAACTTTACTTGGCACAAAAACATGATAAGGAGAGGTTGCTACAGTAGTAAACAACTTCCAAGACTCAACAAAACAAAAAATTGCTGTAGGTAAAAACATGGGTTGTCTCCCATAAGCGCTTTTCTTTAACGCCTTTCAGCTAGGCGCAGAAAGTGCAAATCAAGTAACATCGAGAGTAGAAGCATCAATATCATTACCAGGGGTGTTGGGAGTTTTCTCAACCAAGCATAGTATATTTGATATATAAGTTTTAGCGTCTCCTTTTCATTAGTCTTAGGCTTGCTACTCTCATCGAACAAATTTTCAGGAACGAGCCAAGCATAGTTATTTTCTAGTGCATCATTCATAGCTAGAAGTTTACATGGTATTGGTGCTTTGATTTCCCCTCCATCATTAATGTTATTAGTGTACATTATTCTATCCATGTCCATTTTTTCAAGGAGACCAATAAAATTGGTATGAGAACCTAGCATATTAAATTTAGCAAAAACCTTTCTAGCCTCTCTTGCTAGACCACCAAATTCTCTAAGAAGGGTTTCTAAAACAAAATCTTTCTTTTCCCCTTCTTCCATATCACCAAGTGTAAGAAACATGTGTTGGATTATAGGATTGAGATTAACAAATTTAGTTTCCAACAAGCGAACTAAAGCAGCAGCAGCAATTTCATAGGTAGGTGCAAGTTCTACCAAGTGTCTATCTTCAAACTCTTCAGTAATACTAACATGATTGAAAAATTCTTCTATATTAGTTCTCCCAACTATGGACCCACGTCCTACCGGTATGTCTTTTGTGGTAAAATTAAAAGGAAACATGATGCAATAGGCAAAAAGTAAACTAGGCAAACAAAGTAAAGACAAGTAACTAATTTTTTTGTGTTTTCGATATAGAGAGCAAGACAAATAAAAGTAAAACTAGCAACTAATTTTTTTGTGTTTTGATTTAGTGCAGCAAACAAAGTAATAAATAAAATAAAAAGACAAAAACAAAGTAAAGAGATTGAGAAGTGGAGACTCCCCTTGCAGCGTGTCTTGATCTCCCCAACGGCGCCGAAAAAAGTGCTTGATGCGCGTAGATGTACACGTCCGTTGGGAACCCCAAGAGGAAGGTATGATGCACATGGCAAGTTTTCCCTCAGAAAGAAACCAAGGTTTAATCGAACCAGGAGGAGCCAAGAAGCACGTTGAAGGTTGATGGTCGCGAAATGTGATGCGGCGCAACACCAGGGATTCCGGCGCCAACTAGGAACCCGCACAACACAACCAAAGTACTTTGCCCCAACGAAACAAAGAGGTTGTCAATCTCACTTGCTGTAACAAAGGATTAAACGTATCGAGTGGAAGATGTTTGCAAAGAAAACAGTAAAACAAGTAGATTGTATGCTATGGAAAGAATAGGACCGGGGTCCACAGTTCACTAGAGGTGTCTCTCCCATAAGATAAAAGCATGTTGGGTGAACAAATTACAGTCGGGCAATTAACAAATAGAGAAAGGCATAATAATGCATATACATGACATGGTAAATATAGTGAGATTTAATTGGGCATTACGACAAAGAACATAGACCGCCATCCAACTGCATCTATGCCTAAAAAGTCCACCTTCAGGTTATCGTCCGAACCCCCTCCAGTATTAAGTTGCAAAGCAACAGACAATTGCATTAAGTATTGTGCGTAATGTAATCAATAACTACATCCTTAGACATAGCATCAATGTTTTATCCCTAGTGGCAACAGCACATCACAACCTTAGAACTTTCTGTCACTGTCCCAGGTATCAATGAAGGCATGAACCCACTATCGAGCATAATTACTCCCTCTTGGAGTTAAGAGTAAAAACTTGGCCAGAGCCTCTACTAATAACGGAGAGCATGCAAGATCATAAACAACACATGAACAATAGATTGATAATCACCATAATCATAGTACTCTCTATCCATCGGATCCCGACAAACACAACATATAGAATTACATATAGATGATCTTGATCATGTTAGGCAGCTCACAAGATCTAACAATGAAGCACAACAAGGAGAAGACGACCATCTAGCTACTGCTATGGACCATGGGGTGAACTACTCACTCATCACTCCGGAGGCGATCATGGCGATGAAGAGTCCTCCAGATGAATCCCCTCTCGGCAGTGCCGGAGGCGATCTCCGAATCCCCGAGATGGGATTGCGGCGGCGTCTCTGTAAGGTTTTCCGTATCGTGGCTCTCCCGGGGGTTTCGCGACGGGAGCTTTAAGTAGGCGGAAGGTCAACGCGAGGGGCCACACGAGGGGCCCAGGGGGCTAGGTCGGCGCGGCCAGGGCCGGCCGCGCCGGCCACCCCCGGCCTCCTCGTGGCCCCACTTCGTTAGGTCTTCGGTCTTCCGGAAGCTTCGTGCAAAAATAGGACCCCGGCGAAAGTTTCGTCCAATTCCGAGAATATTTCTTTACTAGGATTTCTGAAACCAAAAACAGCAGAAAACAGCAACTGGCTCTTCGGCATCTTGTTAATAGGTTAGTTCCAAAATGCATAAATATGACATATAATGTGCATAAAACATGTAGGTATCATCAATAAAGTAGCATGGAACATAAGAAATTATCGATACGTTGGAGACGTATCACTCTCCCATGGTGGTTTATGGGGGAGCAATCTACAAGACTTCGTCAAGCAAGCACAAGCAAGAAAGGCGTTCCATCTTGTTGAGGTCAAGATCGTCGTCATCAAGCTCAAGTGGAATGCGCAAGTATAAGGTTTGCTCTTGATAGGGTTTCTTTCTCACCGGTCTCATAGTGTAGTTGGAGACCGGTTTATAGTTTAGTTGCCGTACTATCAAGAGGGCTCTCGAGTGAGTAACTCGATCGTATCATTCGGAGAGAGCTCAAACCTTTGCATCCTTGCATCATCTTTCTTGGTTATTATTTGGATCTTATCCATGTGATGATTTAGAGCTTGTGCTTATTCTCATGACAAGCTCTAGTTCATCAAGAATGGTTTTTGCACGGGCAACTTGTTGCATTTTCAAGATTGGAGGTTTTACCGGTATTTCTTTTTTAGATAGGTCAAACCTTTCATCATTTGTTTCTATCCTCCTTTGCTGGACTATGATGGTTCCCTGCATGATCTTGTAGAGCTTGTTACTAGCTTCGAAACGAGTCTAAGATCATCAAAATCGGAGTCCGGATACTCAAGTTATGCTTTTTCTATGTTTGCCCAAAGAGAGGAGTTTGGGCTGAGCGGTAGTACCGCCCGAGCACGAGCGGTAGTACGCCCGTGCACGAGCGGTAGTACCGCCCGAGGTACCGCCCGCGGTACCGCTTAGGCGCCAAGCCTCGCAGAGAAGGTCCAGGGCTATGGGGAGGTTCGGCGGTACTCCGGCCGGTACCATGGCCGGAGGCTCCGGCCTCCCACTCCCAGCCCGCAGACACCCTCCGCCACCTCCTGCCATCTCTGGCCGGTAGTAACCAAGGGCCGGTACTACCGGTCCCTTCTCTCGCGCGCGCAGCCAACGGGCAGAAATTGGGGCATCCTTTTAAGCCCCCTCTCTCTCCTGTTTTTTTTGCTTGCTCCTTCTTCTTCCTCCTCTCTCTCTCAAGCTCACCACCATTGTTGTTGACTTTTTGTGAGCTTGATCTCTCTTTCCCCAACCAATGATTCTTGCATCTTTTTGAGAGAAAGATTGAGGGGATCTAGATCCACACTTTGACCAAACCAAATCATCTCTTTGTGAGTGAATCTTTGGGATCTAGATCTTGGAGAATTTTGTGTTCTCCTCTTTGTTCTTCCTCTCTTATTCCCCCAATAGCTTTTGTAGCTTTGTTGGAATTTGAGAGAGAAGGACTTGAGCATCTTTGTGGTGTTCTTGCCATTGCATTTGGTGCATCGGTTTGAGTTCTCCACGGTGATTCGTGGTGGTGAAAGCAAGAAGGTTGTTACTCTTGGGTTCTTGGAACCCTAGACGGATTCTACACCTTTGTGGTGATTTGTTGGGAGCCTCCGATTAAGTTGTGGATGTGTGCCCCAACCTTTGTGTAAGGCCCGGTTTCCGCCTCGAAGGAAATCCCTTAGTGGAACCGTGACCTAGGCCTTTGTGGCGAGGGTCACCGGAGATTTAGGTGAGGCGCCTTCGTGGCGTTCGGTGTGTGGTGTGAGTACCGCATCTTGGGGTGAGGCCTTTGTGGCGTTGGTGTGCATCGAGCAACCACACCTCAAGGTGAGCCTCTTGTGGCGTTCGGGAGCACTAAGCAACCGCACTCTCCACCGGAGATTAGCACTCGCAAGAGTGTGAACTCCGGGATAAATCATCGTCTCCCGCGTGCCTCGGTTATCTCTATACCCGAGCTCTTTACTTATGCACTTTACCTTGTGATAGCTATCGTGCTTGAAGTTATATATATCTTGCTATCACATACTTGCTTGTATTGCTTAGAATAAGTTGTTGGTGCACATAGGTGAACAATAGTATATAGGCTTTGGGCTTGACAAAGTAAACGCTAGTTTTATTCCGCATTTGTTAAGCCCATCTCGTAAAAGTTTTAAATCGCCTATTCACCCCCCCCCTCTAGGCGACATCTGTGTCCTTTCAGCGATGGATATTGGTATAAAAGAGGCGTGTTTCCTACCCACCTGTCTTACCAAAAATGTGTTCCTTCCCCATTAACTACATTAAAGGATCCACAATCGAAGAACTATTATTTGATCTTCATGAGACCTTTCCAAAACATGAGTCTGATGCTTTTGATTCAACTTGAGATAAGAACTTAGAGTGAATATATTTATTATGAATTAGCTCATGCTAACTCAATAAACACTTGTTTTTAAAATTTGAGTACTTCTACTCCAAGCCCACCCTAATCTTTGGGTCTACAAATGATGTTCCATCGAGTAAGTCTATGCTTTCTCTTATGGCCATCACCTTACCAGAAGAATATCAACCTAAAGAAATTTAACCTTTTCTGCACCCCTTTGGATATTTTGAAAAAGGATAGCACAAATATTGGTAGGCTAGTTAAAACAGAATTGATTAGCACTAAGCTCTCACCATATGAGAGTAGCTTCCCCATCCAACTAGGAAGTTTTCTCTCAAATCGATCGCGAGTGACTTTTTGTTCAATTTTTTAATTGACGGTATTGCATGGGGTCCCCAAATATCTGAAAGGGAATGATCCTGCCTCACAACCGAAGAGGTTTTTGTAATCCTCCCGGACCTCCTTTGATATACTGAAACAGAAAACTTCACTCTTATGAAACTTAATTTTCAATCCAGATAACTCGTCAAAGATACACAATATCAATTTCATATTGAGCTTTTCTAAATTGTGCTGCATGAAAATTATAGTATCATCCACGTATTGCAGAATGGAAATGCCTTGTCAACTAAATGTGTTATTAATCCATCCACATTGCCATCTTCCTTGGCTCTTGCAATTAGAATTGCTAACATGCCTGCAACAATGTTAAACAACATAGGCGACAATAGGTACCCTTGTCTCAAAACTTTCTTTAATTGAAAATAATGACCTATGTTATCATTTACCTTAATATCGATGCTCCCCCGACTAACAAAATTATCTATCCATTGACACCACTTTGGATAAAAAACCTTCATGCACATAACCTGCTGCAAGAAAGGCCACTTAACCTTATCATATGTTTTTTCGAAGTCTATCTTCAGTAACACGCCAGCCATCTTCTTCCTATGAGTCCCTTTGGGGACATCCGATAAAAATCTTCTTCCTATGAAGTTCATGGATAGACTCATGAAGAATTAACATTCCTCCAGAATATGCCTTCCTAGCATAAACGAGGTTTGTGTTGGTCTAATGATAACCTGTGCCACCTTAATGACTCGGTTGGTACCAATCTTTGTGAAAATTTTGAAGCTTACGTTCAAAAGACACATGTCTATATTGATGAATTTGAATTGCATTCTTTTTCTTAGGAAGTAAGAAAATATTTCCGTAATTTAAATGAAAAGTGGTGGTTCCCGTTGCTGGAAACAAACTTACGAACGAATTCATTAAATTGTGCTTAATAACTTTCCAGAATGTTTGGTAAAACTCTGTAGAAAACCTGTCTGGTCCTGGAGCTTTATTCTTTTTCATTTGCATAACCGCTTCATGCACCTCTTTCTCCTCAAAGTCGGTTGTAAGAATGTTATTTTCCTCTTGAGAGATTTGTGGTATGTCACTTATCTCCAACTCAACCAGGGAAAAGTGATTTTGAGCTGGCGGCCCAATCAATCTTATAATATTCCTTAATATAATTTTTAATATTGTTTTGTCCTAAGATTGTTCTCTCATCTTATTCGAGGTGGAAGATCTTCTTTCTGTGATGTTTGCCATTCAGAATAAGATATAAATATTTAGTATTGTTTCCCACTATGACCAGTCTATGGAGTAGCGAACACATGTGAACCATGTCCTGTAATGTGTAACAAAAAATGCAAAGAAACAAGGTAGGGTCTTTCTGCATCCAGGTGCATTTGTACCCTTTATTTAAAATGCATTTTAAATATTTTAAAAATATTAAAAATATATTAAAAAATGTCTCGTGTATATCTTGATATGTTACATGCTCACAAAGTTGTTTTAGCAAAAGTCGACATCTTTTGACCCTTGTGTAAAAGGACAATTTTTTGGTGCTAAAATAGTCTATTTCTTGAGACATTTTTTGTCTTTTTACAGAAGACACAAAAGTTATCGGTTCAATGTAAAAATTTATGTGAACACATAGAACATGTCCCTCTATATGCGAATTTTCTTTTATATTTTTTTAACCTTTTGTAATAGGTTTTGTAGATGCCAGTGCATGTATACCCGGGTCAGTTTTGGGTTTCACAAAGAAACATGCGAAATAAGATCCAAAAAGGTTTCAGATGCTCTTCGACTTGGGATGAGAGAGATAGAGAGAGGAAATAGAATGGGCCTGACTGCTTTTCGACCTGCATGTTCGATGATGCATACGAGTGAGGTGGTTGGGGTGTCCAGACTCTGTATTCATCATGATGTCTACACACAGTTACACACAACGCTGTTATGACGTAGGCTAATGAAACGAACAGTCTAATGGGAATTCGATAAAAAGAGCACCCAAACTCTGGCTGCCTTTGAAGTTTTGGCACATATACTTACTACTCCCTACTATTTGTGAACCGAGGCGTTAATATTTGTGAACCGAGGCATAGCCTGGTGGTTGGGATGGGCATCCCCTCCCGTCCAAGTTCGAATCTCCGTATTCGCAATTTAGTGTCGTGCACGAAATCACTTCTAGTAAAAACACAACGCTTTGGGTTTCTTCTGGAGGTACTGCCCTCCGGTCCGATTAAATCGACGCGTTAAGTTGGACTAGTTACGTGTCATATGAGCCGTGGCCCATTATGCGTAACAAAAATAGAAATAAGCAGGTGAAAAAAATCCAAAAAGGTCCATCCCAAAAAAATATAAAAAAAGATCCAATGAAGAGGTTCTCATAATTGAAGACCGGCGAGAAACTGGGCAACCCAAATACGCGTAATAAACAAAGAAGGAAATCCCCGTCTCTCCGCCGCCGTTCCACCCTTGCCGTCCCGTCCCCGGCTCGTCGCCGGCCGCCTCCAAACCATCTTCACCTCTTCTACTCGCCGGCCGGCCGGAGCCTTCCCTACGGAATCCCAATTCCCCACTCTAAACCGCGGGAATCCGTTAGCCTGTCCGCGGGATTTCCTCAAATTCGTCGGAATCCCCGAGCCGAGTTGGCGCCGCGATGGGGGCGAACGCCGACCCCTCGGGGTCCCTCGGTGGACCCCGCCGCCACTCCTCCCCTGCGGCTGTGGCTCTGCAGCACGGCCTGGCCGCGAGCACCGCGGCCGCGCTGCGCCACGACCCCGGCCTCGCCATGCAGTGGTCACCCGAGGAGCAGGCCGTGCTCGACGACGGATTGGCCAAGTAAGCTCCCTTCTGCGGTTTCCTTCTATCACTCTTACCCATTTTGGGGTCAGTCGGTGCTATTTAGGCATGTAGCGTGGCTGGAATGGAAGTATGTTTGGGGCCTAGGCCTTGTTACTGAATGGCAGGAGACAGTTAATGCCGAGTTGCAGACAATTTTCTCAAGATGAACTTCCATACGAGCTGCCTCAAGAATAAATATCGTGCCTGGTTAGGAAATTATGCCATGAATGATGCACTCGGAGCAACAGCTAAATTGATTTGCCGTTAATTTTTTATTTTTCTCGTTCTCGTATTCTAGCACATATTTGTCATCTTATTGTCACTTAGTATTCTTGTCCTTATCTGTACCAATATTACACGGATCCATCTTATTATGCGGCTTTGCAACTGTTGCAGGTATGCACTTGATGCAGCTATAGTTCGCTATGCAAAAGTCGCTTTGGGTCTGCCCAACAAGACAGTACGAGATGTCGCCCTTCGTTGCAGATGGATGTCTGTAAGTTGTATGCTGAGTCCTCCGTGCTTTTTAATTTGTTATTAAACTTTTTTTTATTGAGGACTTTTATTGTACCCCCAACTTATCTATAGGCCGTTTATTTTTGTGGATCTAATGGCTTGTATTAATTTACACTAGTGCGTAAAACCTGAGTAGTATATAGGATACTAGTCAGTAAAACCGGAATAAATCCTGTTAAAAAGGAAGGCCTCATAATGCCTGCTACAAGGCATGCATGCCACCAGGCCTAGCTACTTCACGGTGTGATGGTCTTCTAAATTGAAGCTGCCGGAGTTGTCGGATCTTGGCTTGCTAGAAAGCTAGAACTAACTAACAAAACACGGTTTGAAAGTCGCCCATTGTTTGATTAGAGTGGCCAGGCTTGTACTGTGGCTGTGAGTTCTGCCAGCACATTGCGTGGCTGGCCGGCAGCCATGGGTGCATGAACTCCATCGAGGTTGTTATGAAGTTGTAGGAATAATGGATAGTGAGCTAGAAAAATCAGAAGGTATTACTCAGGGTAGAATATGGAATAAAAAAATCAGGATCTGGTTGCCATGATTTTAGGCTAAATTAGCGGGATATTTAGTGGGATTTGTGCTTCAGTAAATGATTTTCTAATTCAAAGTACACATTGCCCTTGTAAATCAATGGGTGTACTCACCCCTGGCGGGTTGTAAAGGGTACCGTAAAATATACCTTTTTAATATGCTAAACTGAAATATAACTATCAGCTTTCTTGTGTTTGATGTGAAGGAACTGCTTTTTTTTGCACCCTTTTTCTATTAGTTAGGTTGTGAATGGATTGCACATGAGCTTCTGTTTTCATTTGATCAAGTAATATACGTTGTGTATTTGCTAAACTAGCAATACATGAAGCAAACACATCCTTTTGGTCGAGAAATTGGGATTTTTTATTAACTGATCTCAATTTTTCTATGTTGCTCATTCATGTTTCGCTGGCACTTGCATTCCTTGTTTAACTCCAAATAGTTCTGCCCTTTTCTGGTAAACCACCATGTTAGGATGCCCTGTGTACCAGTCTTGTCTGCCACTTAAGTTAGGGAAACAGGACCCACTTACCAAACAAAGGGATATTGCATTCAGGAAGCAGATTCACAATGTGAATGATCTCTACTGCCATGACAATATTGAGCACTATCTCAAATATCTGATATATTGTTGTGCTAAACTTAACTTAGTATCCTCACGAACATACTAGTTCCTAGGTCATCACCATGAATCTCATGTCCTATTTAAAATCGGTATCATTTTTGAGATGATCCTTTGAAGGTTTGAGATCACCATCAAGAAATAGTCATTTTCGTATATTTTCTCACAGTTCCTTCTGTTGTACGCACTGGACCTGTGCTTCACCTTACAAATTGTAATGTACTCCCCCGTTCTGTTTTAATCTGCCTTCTAGGCTAAAATTTTGTTCCATATGAATCTACATTCTAACTTTTAGTCAACAAAAACGCAGAAAACAAAGCTGTCTTGTTCTCTCTATTGGATGTCATTACTTTCAATGTAGCTTGGATTGGTTTAAGTAGTACTAATAAATGCAGTACTAGTTTGTCTGATTTTTTCTAGGATGTAGATTAAAATGGAACAGAGGGAGTATGAAGTAATCAACATATGTTTCTCATGCAGAAAAAGGAGAACAACAAGAAAAGGAAGGAAGAGCTGGTTAAGAAAAGCAAAGAAAAGAAGGTTGTCACTAACCTCCTCTTTTGATGACTCCTTTTTAAATCTTTGTTCTTATTATTTGCATTAAGGAATAATTTTAGTAAATGTTCAAATTTAAATACCAAAAGAAGTCAGTAGTTGATTTATGGGGACACTTTCATATTAGGATGTGAAAAAACATTATTAGGATTGCCTACAACTAGAGAAATTCTCAACTAGAGAGATTCTCAACTAGATATATTCTCCATTTTTTCCCATGATTTTTATGTTTCTATCAAACTGTAGGAAAAAGTTGACTCTTCAACAAAAGAGCCTGCTCACTTGGCACGATCCAATGTCCCTCCATATTCCGTTCCTGTTCTCCCTATGGATGATGATGATGGATCATACAAAGGTTAGCATTTTGTTGGTTTAGGAATTCTGCATATTATCGTTTATACTTAATACTTTTGTGGGGGTCTGTTTTCCCTTTGCAGTTTGTAGTTACAGCTTGGTAAGACCTTTCTTAATACTGTTGTTTTGCTTTTCAATAAAATTCTTGTTCCTGCTGTTATATTAGGGTGTAAAAATGTTTCTCGGGTCTCTTATCAGCAGAGCAAAAAACTTATAGTTCCTAGTTTTATACTAATTTAGTCGACGTAAGCTTAAGTTGCTCCTATGCAGGTCAAAGCAAACAATAATAGCATGGCGTGCCCACCAAATGTTTTTTCTTGTACAATATTGCGTTGTTTATGATCAAGGAATGGAGTGCAGTTTACTTAAACTGGCTTAGTAGACAACAATAATTTTTTGATCATCATCTTTTTTAAACCTTGTTAAAGCTAGCAATGTCCTAAACTTTGTTTAAGAAAGTATCTTTCCTGTTTGCTTAGGATAGCCTTGTGATTTGACTTTTCTTATCATTAAGTATTGTATCATTGCAGCAATTGGTGGTCCAACTGGGGAACTTCTGGAGCACAACGCACATTTGCTAAACCAGATCTATAAGAATATTTCAAACATGAAGGTATTTCCTATTTTCCATGTAAAAGTTTCAGGTCCCAGCATTTACCTCTGACAAAATATGATCATATGAGTAGCAAATATAAAAAAACAAGGCCAGAGGGGGAAAGGACCCCTCGGTATTTTTGATAGAAGAAGGATACTCGGTTTCACTATTCTCTACCGTGGGGGATCGAACCCGGCTGGCCTGGAGCGCTGGCAGTGACCCTACCACTGAGCTAGCGCTCAGTTCCTTTATGAGTAGCAAATATGTCTGTTGTGGTCTGTTGGTTGCGGCATAAATTGCAAGGTCAATGAAGTTTGTTATGGTCAAAATTGTTGCGGCTTAATTTTCAAGGTTACGTTACATGCCTTCAAGTTGTGAATATATTCTCCACATGAATACACAATCTATGTCAGGCAAAGCTGTATTGAGAATGATCAATCATGTGTCTGTTGATAGAACATTGCTGAGGAAACCCTCTGCAGTATCCACATGAATTTTTAAGATGCTTATAATCTTGCATATGTGAAAGGAGTGCCTAGTTGAAAGTATTATATACTTCCAGTTCTTCCAAATATTTGTCATATGGAACATGTTAGATTGTTTTATTTTGTTGATGACATTATACAGGCATGTCATATTCATTTGATATTTTTCACGTTATTTACGTTCAAAACTTCAAATATTCATTGACCTTTTGCAGGTGCAGGAGAACCTCTCTCTTTTATGTGAGACTAGGGATAATATACTCACAGTCCTTGGACAGTAAGTTCTGCAACTAGCTTATTCTAAGATCTCATGAATACCTGTATTAAGTACATTGCAGCTTGCATGAAGAAAGTTGAGAGAGCTTATCACCTATTTACTCTACCATATCTAGGCCTATGTTCATAGGATTGTTTTCTCGTTGTTGAACTGTGAATGAAAACACATCCACATTTTTAGGAAGTTTATACTGACTGCCAAGCACATTGGTCTCCCTTTGGTTAGGAATCTATGCGGTATACTTTCAACATCAGTATGTTTTCTTCTTTGGGGATACCGTTGGCTGTTCTTTTATTATTCTTGTTGTGTCAACTGTCAAGTATACTTTCTGTTAAAGCAGTTTAAAGAACAAAACACTTTCTGTTCTGTCATCTTAAAGTACTAAAGCTCATTTATTTGTATATATGTAGCTGCCCTTTAAGGATGTTTCTATATCCAGTGAAACAGCAATAATGTAACAATTGGATCCTTTTTCTTATTGCAGGGTAGGAAATGCTCCAGAAATAATGAGGCAGATGCCACCCCTACCCGTAAAGTTGAATGAAGATCTGGCGATCACTGTGTTGCCAAGGCCTCCACACCCACGTACATGATGTGTGCAGTAGTTGACTCACTCAATCATCTTTGCGTGAAGATTAGAGTCGAAAGCTGGGCCAGTTAGTTTGGGCAATATGAGATGCCTGTTTGTGCCGTCCTGATGTTAGATCCGGCCTTGCAACAACTTCGTCTTTATACCTTGTTCTATCCGTTCAGCTGATGTCCTAGATGTTCCATGTACAAAGCCAGCAGTTTCAGTTTAAAATGTCCACAAACCCATAGCGCTTGTAGAGAAACATAGGGGATAAACCCATGTACAGCCAACCAGTCTAAAGAAAAGCAGCTTTATGCATGTTCGGAATTGTCGTTGCATTCTGTAAAGATTTCAGAAAGTGTCAGCACATGATACTAAGAGTCTGTTGGTATCCATCATTTGGGCCTGGAATTCATTTTGGAATTCCATAGGTGGGCTGTTTGGTTGCTACAGAATTGGGCCGTCATTTCATTTAGAAATTCCAGCAAAATGACCCCATGGGTAAACACAATTCCAAGCTGAGACCTGTCATTTGCGATTCTCTGTGAAAGCCTCTACAAATTTAATATTGGATTTTGCTGTCATTTGCAATTTCCGTGGCAACCAAAAAGTGTCTATTTCTGAAATTACAATGTAAATGAAATAAATACATGTATTCATTTCAAAATGCTACAAACGAAATGAAAGCCTGGCTTCCAAATGACTTCTAAGAAATTGATATAATCTGATCTCTCTGCTTTAATTATGTTAATTATATATTTCTCTGGCCTAAATTAACTTGCCCAGCTTTGTCTGCTTTAATTGGGAAAGTAGATAGGAACGTATCAATTATAATTGGGGAGGGAGGGAAGACCCCTAGTGTTAATAAAATCAGTATAGTCACATATTTACAAATGGACGCATGTAGCCATCCTGTTAGAAAGCTAAAGAAACTTGTCCCTCTACAAAGGTTACAATAAAATGATGCAATTAAAATTCAAGTTGATGATATAATAATTTTTCCTTTTCAACATACTTTTGGTATTTAACCCTTTCTATAGAGGGGGCTTTGTTACTCAAGAGTTTTGAGCATTATACCCCCTTTTTTCGAGCATTACATCATTACTCAGCTGCAACAAGTCCGCGCGAGAGAGAAAAAGAAAAGCAAAAACCCAATAATCGTGAAGAGACGGTAGACCACCTAAGGTGATTGAGGACCAGTTTGTAGACCATGTTGCCATCCGTGTTAAATAAAAATATCACTCGTCGTATTCTCCAATCCTCTGTAAATAGATCTTGATTCTTCACGTGTTGTAAAGAATCATAAACAGAACAAAGTGGTATTTAAACCTACATGAGAATAATAACCAGCAAAAGAACTTAGACTTGGGGAGTGCAGTTGGATTTCTAGATCCAGCTAAAAGCCACATGAGAGACTATATTCATGAAACATACTCTACATTCAGAGCAAGATCTCTACCTGCTCCTTGAAGGTCGCTAATCACAGCAGGAGCTTCTGGTGACAGTGGTAGAAAAAATTATCAGCAAGATGTTCAGCAGTTAAAAATTCTCTAACAGATATGAATTCCTATAGGGAGAATGAAAAGGCCCTAGGAAACTTTGCAGCAACAATATCATCTAGCCAAAGATCCTTTCAGAACAGGAACGAGGAACCATTTCTAATATGGCATGCTGTTAGAGCATCTCCAGCCGCGTCCCCCAAAGCGTCCCCCAAAGCGATTTGGGGCGCGCCGGATAAAAAAACGTTCCCAGCCGCGCGCCCCAAAGGCCTTTTTTGTCCGGCGCGGCCCGATACGGTGTCCGGCGTCCCGAGCCCGTCCCCGCCCCACAGGACGCCACAACGGATGAGAGGAGAGGGAATGGTCCGCTGGCGCTGGCCAACCGCCACATACGGCGCGGTGCGCTCCACCGCGCATTGGCAGCGCGACGCGCGCGCCAACCCCGCCGGGAGCGCGCCGACTCGCGCCAACCGCTGCCGAAGATCGCGCTCATCCCGCCGTCGTACGCGCCATTTTCCAAGCCATCCATCCACCTCCACGACGATGAGCTACATCTCCCTCCCGTCCGACACCTCCGAACCTCCAGGGCTGGCTGGCGCCATTGGTGGGACAAAGCTAGGACGCCGAGCAGCGGCGACGATTCCCCGCCGCTAGTTGACAGCGAGGAGGAATGGCTGGGCTGGGAGGAGGACGCGGAGGAAGAAGAGAGCGAGGACGAGGCGGCAGCGGTGGCCCGTGCGAAGGCAGCCAAGGCGAAGGCGGCCAAGGCCAAGGCCGCCAAGGCCAAGGCCAAGGCCAAGGCAAAGGCGCAGCCGACGAGCACCGGCGACGACGACGCGTCGGGCGCCGACACCGCCTCTTCGGAAGAGGTGACGAGCAGGAAGCGCCACCGCGATGACGACGACGAGGCGGGGCCATCAGCGAAGAAGAAAAAGTAGATAGTTTATATGTATTTAATTATATTTTTTCGAAGTTTTATATATAATTTGTCTATGTTCAACCGATTTGAATATTAGTAAGTATTTTTTTCTAGCCAAAAAAAATACTTTTAATGTTTGGGGACGGCGTTTGGGGGACGCGGCTGGGGAGCGACGTCCCCCAAACGCGGCACGAACAAAACACATCCCCCAAACGCTCGATCCGACGCGGTTTGGGGGACGCTTTGGGGGACGCGGCTGGAGATGCTCTTATCCATCTTAATACAGGGGTTAGCTTGAACACATCTCTCCACCCAAATGATCCACATAAGCACATAGCATGTGGAACTTTTCCAAGGTAATAAGAGTTCTAAAAGTAATGTAATTCCAGGAGTATCAGCCTTATTATAGAACTTACAAGGAATATCACCAGAAGCACCCATTCTGCAGGTTTAATACTCACATGCATCTCTTCTTTTTTTGGCCTACAGACTTTGTCCCAGGCAAAAGAGTTGCATTTTCCTCCATCTTCACTCTTCTTAATGCATAGGCCATGCCTTTTAATTTTCTTCGGATGTTCTATTTTTTTTTGAGGTATCTGCAAGAAGCATGTTGCAAACATAGCTATGGAAGTGTTGTGGATATGCTAACTAGATATATTGCGATAGGCCTGGGTGCCCTAGATGGTGGTGAGGTCTATGGCCCGACCGGGCAGTCCAGTTGCCAGAATCTGAAGGAAGGATCCGGTCCGGAGACAAGCTACCGGATCCGGCCCATGATGAAGGCCGGTCGGATCTGGGACGTGCACAATAAGAAATATCCTGCGTAGTTTAGGCTTAGTCGTATCCGGTAGGATCTCTACCTTGTAACCCTAGATCTGGAGCCTTTATAAGCCTGATAATGGGAGCCCTTGCGGCAAGACACAAATAATTGTAATCGCGCACTTGTTGACTTATAGTGAATTATAGCAACATGTAGGATCACGCCGTCATTGCGAGATCTGAAGCTGGATAACTCGTGTGACCCCGTCCCGGTGACTCTTCGCCCCATGGTTCCCCCTCTCTCCCCTTTGTGAGGCTCCCCTCACCGGATGTTGCTCACGATAAAGAGTCGTGACCCTTTTGGTTGCTCAAGATAAATACTTTGATGAATGATGTTTTTCTAGTGCCTTATTTAGTGCTACCTTTTTCTCATATACATGGATGTTTAATACTAAGGAGCCTTGTAATAATAAATGTGGACACTATGGCATGCTTCTAGATCTTTTGCTAGCCCAAAATCTCTCAAAACAAGCTAAGACTTGTTTCAAACACCTCAAACCAAACACCCACCATACCTACCTATATGACACTTTCTACTCCAAGTATAATATGTGTACTATGACTCCAAATAATTCAAAATATCTCTTTTGTGTAGTTTTAAGCTTATGAGAAAGTAAAGCGTGGGGAGATACCACTGTGGAAAGTTATGTGTTTGACATATTATGAGTAGGTTGTTAAGTAAGAACCATGCTGACATGGGGAATACTTTCAACATTGCACTGAAGTTGTTGTCATGTTTAGGATTTTGGTTACGGGTGATCATTTTGTGCCAAATGAATGGGGCCTATCATGCAAAAGTCTGGAGTATGCACATATATTAGAGAAAAACATTGGGCTGCTAATGGAAGCCATGCAAAACAATCATGGTGAAAGTTTGCAGATATGGCATCCTCAATCTCCTTTCAACAAAAGGAAAAGAAAAAAACGTACATTATAAGAGGATGTCCATTTGTCTGTTATCATGTCTTCCCGGTATGGATGGCCCCCAACATTCGAGATTAAGCAATTTCCTTGGGGACTTCGTACAGGAGGTACCCCTTTGTGATACTTGGTTGAAATAATATGTATATGAAGAAGGCCTATGGTAAAACCAAACTAAAGTAGCATGAGGTGTGGTTGCATGTGCCAAGGGGCATGCGGCATCCAACTTGTAAGATGTCAAGTACATAACCCATGTAATCTTTAAAACAAAGTAAAAAAGAGATGCTTGGAACCCCATCCTTATGAGTACCGTTGACATGAACTACATATCTCAAAACTTTATTTTATACTCTCAACTATATTTTACTTTATTGGATGTCTAGCTCATATGATCCCTACTTACTTTATGTTATCCAAGAGTCAAAAGAATCAAAATAAGAGTATCCAAGAAAAATAAGAAAAGAAACAAAAAGAGTCTTTCATAAATTCTATTGGTTCATCCAAGCATGCTTTATGGTCTATATTACTTTTCATTTGTTTGAACACAAGATCACTTATTGTTAAGCATGTTTTGTAGATTGTAAAAGATATCACTTTATAGCTTACTTGGTCATTGTTATTCTTTAAGGATTGAACCTCATGAACTTTGTGTGATAATTAAAAGAAGCAAAGCAACAAACTCCAAAGTCCATGTTAGTTTTATCACCTTTATGCTCGAGGACGAGCATAGGTTAAGCTTGGGGATGTTGATGCATGTAAAATGCATGAATGAATTTTGTATTTTGTTGACACATGTTCCCACATATTTACAACATATATGATGTTATATCCATATTTACATTTATTTTTGAGGATTTACCAATGACCCCCTTTATTTGGGTTATAACTCTGCATGACAGGAAAACCCGTTTTGTGTATTTTTTTTTAACTTTTAGGGACCTTAACGAAGTCAAATTGAGTTAGGATTTTGGGGATGTCAATATTTAATCAAGAGAAGCATCTGCAGCGCTTGGACCTCACGAGATGGGTTAGGATGGACAAAAGAGGCCTGGTGGAGCGCCCGACAGAAATAGAGAAACACCGAAACAGAGCCAGAACCAGCGAAGATATTGGAGGAGGAAATTCCGCCGGAGCCGCCGCCGGAGGGATCTCCACCTTATCCAACATCTACACCATCATCACCATGATGAAGAGGGAGTAGTCCACCTCTGGACTATGGCTTTGTGGCAATAGCTTGATCTCTCTCTCTCTCTCTCTCTCTCTCTCTCTCTCTTGTTCTTCATAGATTGTAGTACCATATGAGCTGGCCAACATGATTATGTTCATATATGTAATTCCCATGTGGTGGATCTTTATTCTATGATATTGATATATGAGATTGGAATATATTATGAGTAAGATGTATTTATAGATGCAAATCATGTTCCCGTTCTTAAGTGCTTGTTCTAATCCAACTTGTATAAAAGAACATGTGTGGGGAGAAGTGTGTATTAGATAGAGTAGCATGGTGGTAGCAATTGAATAGTGACAACAAATTCAAGATCTACTATGGTATTTACCTTTCTTTTGATGTCTCTCTAGGAATAAAGTGAATACATGCGCTATATTTATCATGTGACATTATGATAATCTTGTTTTTTCAAGGTAGCATATTTGATATTCAAACATTATGGCATATTACTTAAGGCTATACTCTGTTGATTCTTAATTCAAGATTGCTTGGAGTTTTACATTTTTGAAGAGTATAAGAGAGATGTGTTGCATCATATCTATGTTAGGACGTAATGCCCATATGAATGCTTATCAAAAACATATTTAAGTTACACCAATATTACGCCATTGATGAATTGTTAGTGTCCACTACAACTTAAAAAGAGAGTAGACAAGTGAACCCATGAACCCTGTCTATTTTAAATCAGTAGAAACACCTTTCAAACACTTTTACCTTGCTTTACATTTTATACTGTTATTAAATCCGAAAATACCAAAAAAAAATATCTCTACATACACACACAAAACCCAAATACTACTAGCCTTTATTTGATTTCATCTAGTTTACTTAAGTTGTTTACTTTATTTTACTTTAGTTTACTTTTATCCTTGTATTTACTATTACTAATACGAAACCTTGTGCTTGACAACCACACGGTCTTGTTGGCGACACAAGGAAAGAACTTTATTTTGCAGGTTGCTAGAAGAGAATAAAGAATTCAACTTCTAAGCCGATTCCCCGAGAGTTCGATATAAACGCTCGAGTCACCCTTGTGTGTAAAAGACGCTTGCTACAACACTCTACACTTGGAGTACCAACGAATTGGTACACACAAAGTTGTTGCCATCAAGCGATAACTGGTGACGCCATCAACCGTCATCAGTCCCCCAAAACCTCCGGGTGAGGCCAGAATCTCCGGACCAACAGACCAGAATGTTTGGCCCTCTAGGACGGAATTTCCGGACTCTCGGGCCAAAATCTCCCGACTAAGTGGATCTCCAACATGAAGATTTTGGGGAGAGCTATAAAAGGAGCCCTTCTCCTCACAGCACCATGACTTCCACTCTCTGTCCTCCATTGTTTTGAAGCTCAAATATCACAGATGTCTCCCTCCTCAACCCACCAATCAGCCCGATTCTTGGGAAATTAAGGGGCAGACCCCGATCTACATTTCCACCAAAGAAAACTCCAATTCCCATTGAGCATCTTGTGGATTTAGGAACACTAGAATTCCTCTTGTGGAATTCCTTGAAGAATATCTCACCTAAAGGCTTGCTTGGTGTTAAGCTAGACCTAGGTGATGTCGGGAGCCTCCAAGGTTGTGGAGTCTTGCTCCCAATATGTTGTGAAGGTTTGCTGCCTCGACCGACCTTTCTTAGTGGATAAGTGGGTACAACTTGGTAGTTTTCTCACCGAGGAATAGGGTGATGCCTTTGTGGCAGCTGACAACCTTCGTGGTACCACACCTCCTCAACGTAGACGTACTTCCCTTGGGAAGGAACTACGGGAAGCATATCGCGTGTCTTGTCTCCGCCACCGGTTCGGTTGTCTCGTCTCCTTTACTTTGTTGTTCCTATCTACTTGTACTTGCTTGTTTTTTGTTGCATCATATAGGTTCATCTACTACTCAAAGCAATCACCTTTACTTTCTGTGCACCGCCATAAAAATTAAAAAAAAAGAAAAAAATTGCGTAGCTTCTACTCACCCCCGCTTACTTTCCTATTCAATGTCGATTATAAAAGGTTTACACAATAATACCTTCATAGATATATGGGGATCGCTATGGGTATCCAGGTGACGCTATTGATTATTGTCATGTAAGGTGTTCCAGACTTGTCCACATATGCTTAATCTGTCATGCTAGACGCTTATTGGTCTAGCGATATTTAGGAATGAAATTATGAAACAAAGAATGGAATATGATTTTTTATGTGTTTAACATGATCTCCGAATTGTTTTGGAAGCCCCGGATGAGTCCGGTGATGTCCTAAAGTGGAGCGCACCTTCCCTTTTGGCCGAATAGGAAAAAAGGGAATCCTTCTATGAATTCTCCTTCCTTGAGGCGGCTAGTCCCAGGGGTTGTGGCCACCTATAAACATGGAGGCACATGAACATCCCTAACCGCGCCACCCCTAACCGACAACCTCGAACCAGATCCGAAGGTGCTCAAGCACCCTAGGCGCCACCTCTCTCCCATGGAAGAGCTGCTGGAATTCTACCTCTTCTCCCAGATTTAATCTAGAGGCCGAACCTAGAGGCTTCGATCTTCATCAAGTTGATTCATTGCTTTGTTGGTATGCTGGATCACACGATCACGTGGTGAGACTACATCGGAAAGTATGGATACCTCGAAGGAATCTTCTACCTCGCTGCTCGATCATGCAGATCTTTGCTATGAGAAAACTCTCAAGGCTGAGAGGTATAACCTAGTTGTGGGAGTCAGAGGACTTCATCGACAATGTCATCAACTCCACTATGGCAACATGATCGTCTACTTGTGAATGGTATAAGCTTGTTACCTGCACCTCGATAGTATATATTGGTCCGCCATGTATGGTATTTTCTATTGTTTTGTATAGCATGTTCCCCAACAGCCACGAACCATGCCTTCCACCTTGTCGGTGCTCCTAGGATCTGCTCGATAGAGCCAATCGAGTGTTGCTAACCCGAGCACTAAATGTGGGTTGTATTTCCAATAACAAAACTTCCACAAAGGAAGCATGGTTGATGACGCCACCTGTTGGAGATATGCCCAAGAGGCAATAATAAAGTGGTTATTATAATATCTTTGTGTTTATGATAAATGTTTATATACCATGCTATAATTGTATTAACCGAAACATTGATACATGTGTGTTATGTAAACAACAAGGAGTCCCTAGTAAGCCTCTTGTATAACTAGCTTGTTGATTAATAGATGATCATGGTTTCGTGATCATGAACATTGGATGTTATTAATAACAAGGTTATGTCATTAGTTGAATGATATAATGGACACACACCCAAATGAGCGTAGCATAAGATCAAGTCATTAAGTTCATTTGCTATAAGCTTTCAATACATAGTTGTCTTAATCCTTCGACCATGAGATCATGTAAATCACTTACACCGAAAGGGTACTTTGATTACATCAAACGTCATTGCGTAAATGGGTGACAATAAAGGTGGGATTAAGTATTTGGAAAGTGTGAGTTGAGGCATATGGATCAACAGTGGGATTTGTCCATCCTGATGACGGATAGATATACTCTGGGCCCTCTCGGTGGAATGTCATCTAATTAGCTTGCAAGCATATGAATAGTTCATAAGAGATCACATACCACGGTACGAGTAAAGAGTACTTGTCGGTAACGAGGTTGAACAAGGTATGGAGATACCGATGATCAAACCTCGGACAAGTAAAATATCGCGAGACAAAGGGAATTGGCATCGTATGTAAATGGTTCAATCGATCACTAAGTCATCGTTGAATATGTGGGAGCCATTATGGATCTCCGATCCCGCTATTGGTTATTGCTCGGAGAGGAGTCTCGACCATGTGCATAGTTCGCGAACCGTAGGGTGACGCGCTTAAGGTTCGATGTCGCATAAGTAGATTTGAGTATGGTATGGAGACGAAGTTTGTTCGGAGTCTCGGATGTGATCCAGGATGTCACGAGGAGGTCCGGAAGAGTCCGGAGAATAAGATTCATATAAGGGAAGTTGATTTCTGGGTTTCGGAAATGTTGGATTGTTCCGGTTGACTGGAAGGTTCTAGAAGGTTCTGGAAGGTTCCACCATGGGGCCCACGACCCGGGAGGCCCACCGTGGGCCGAGGGGATGCTCCCTGGCCTAATGGGCCAGGGGCACTTGGCCCCAAGGCCCAGGCCGGCCAACCCCCTAGGGTTTCCCTGGGGGATCAACTTGGGGAGGGAAGCCCCTCTCCCCCTTGGCCGCCCCCTAACCCTAGATGGGAAAGGGGGCCACCCTGGCCGGCCAGCCCCCTATATAAAGAGGGAGGGGGTGGCCGGCCAAACTAATCCCCCCATTGCCTCCTCCTCTGGCCGCCTCTCCCTCCATACGCTGCCGGGCTTAGGCGAAGCCCTGCAGTTTCTTCCTCCACCACCACCACCACGCCGTCGTGCTGCTGGACGTTGGAGGAGATCTACCACACCTCCGCTGCCCGCTGGAACGGGAGAGGAAGGAGCTTCATCGACACCGTACGCGCGACCGAGTACGGAAGTGCTGCCGGATTGCAGCACCGGGGACGATCGTCTACACCAACAACGAGATTAATCTCGTAGGCTTTGGAATCTTCGAGGGTTAGTCTCATCTCCATCTCGTTGCTTAGATCTAGTAGATTGGATCTTGGGTGTTCCATAGATTAGATCTGTTGGTTTTATTCGCTTTGCGGTAGGAAAATTTTTGTTTTCTATGCAACGAACCCCATCGGTGGTATCAGAGCCACGTCTATGCATAGATCTGTTGCACGAGTAGAACACAATGGTTTGTGGGCGGTGATGCTTTTGTTGCTTTAGTTTGTGTACTTTGCTTCTTGCGGGATGGTGGGATGAAGCGGCCGGGCTAACTTTACATGACCGCGTCTCATGAGACTTGCTCCACGCTTGACATGCAACTTGTATTGCATAAGTGGCTTTGCGGGTGTCTGTCTCTCCCACCATAGTGAAGATTGTAATTTGCACTTCTATTGTCAACACTAGTATCACCGTTGTGGTTCATGTTCGTAGGTAGATTGGATCTTACTCGAAAACCTAAACCACGTAAAAGATGCAAACCAAATTAGAGGCGTCTAACTTGTTTTTGCAGGGTTTGGTGATGTGATATGGCCATTATGTGATGATGATTATATTCGATGTATGAGATGTTCATTGATGTATTATGGCAACCGGCAGGAGCCTAATGGTTGTTTTTAATTGTTAAAGACCTGCGTGTCTATTCATCATGTAATAGCTTTATTCCAAGTAGTTGTTATAGTAGCTATAAGTGATGGACAACCATGAAGCGCGCCATGACCTTGACGCCATGCTGGTGATGATGGAGATCATGTCCGTGCTTTGGAGATGAAGATCAAAAGCACAAGAAGAAAGGCCATATCATATCACACATTATGAATTGCATGTGATGTTAATCCTTTTATGCATCTTATTTTGCTTAGATCGCGACGGTAGCATTATAAGATGATCCCTCTCACTAAATATCAAGATAATAAAGTGTTCATCCTTAGTATGCACCGTTGCTAAGACTTGTCGTTTCGAAGCATCTCGTGATGATCGGGTGTGATAGACTCTACATGTGCATACAACGGGTGCAAGCCAGATTGCACACGCGGATACTAAGGTTGCCTTGACGAGCCTAGCATGTACAGACATGGTCTCGGAACACGGGATACCGAAAGGTAGAGCATGAGTCATATGAATGATATGATGAACACTTTGAGTGTTCGCCTTTGAAACTACATCTTTTCTCGTGAAGATCGGACTTGGTGTAGTGGATTTGGTTCGTGTAATCACTAAGACAATGCGAGGGATGTTGTTTTGAGTGGGAGTTCACCTAGTTAATCTAAGAATTAAAACTGAACTCATTTTATCATAAACTTAGTCTAAACTCTTTGCAAATATGTTGTAGATCATGGCGCCCTCCATCAATTTTAACCAGTTCCTAGAGAAAGAAAAGCTTAAGGGCAATGGTAGCAACTTCACTGACTGGTCCCGTCATGTGAGGATTTTCCTCTGGCGTGAGCAGGCATTTTGTGCTCGAAGCACCGCTAGGTTCCCCACCACCTCCTGCAGTGTCCGAGGACATAAAGAATGTTTATGAGACTCGGGTAACTCGGTACTCAAATTCAGTGTGCCATCCTGTGCAGTTTAGAGGCGAGCTCCAAAAGCGTTTGAGCACCACGACCCATGTGAGATGATGCGTGAGCTCAAACTTATCTTTGAGACTCATGCACCGTGGAGAGCTATGAGGCCTCGAAACAGTTCTTTAACTGCATGATGGAAGAGGGTAGCTCCGTTAGTGAGCACATGTTCGCCATGTCCGGACATGCGAAGAAGCTCGTGACTTGGGGATTGTGATCCCTAACAAGCTGGGTATTCATCGTGTCCTCCAATCACTGCCACCAAGTTACAAGAACTTCGTGATGAACTACAACATGCGAACATGAACAAAGAGTTACTGAACTCTTCTCCATGCTGAAGTCTGCTGAAGTAGAAATTAAGAAGGAGAACCAAGTGTTGATGGTCAACAAGACCACCAGTTTCAAGAAGCCAAGCCTAACAAGGGCAACTTCAAGAAGGGCGCAAGAAAGTTGCGCCTCCGAGAAGCCTAAGGCTGGTCCTAAGCCGAGACTGTGTGCTACTACTGCAGGGGAAGGGGCACTGGCTGAAAATACTTGGCCGATCTGAAGAGCGGCCATGCCAAGAAGAAAGGTATATTTGATATACATGTTATAGATGTCTATCTTACCGGTTCTCGTAGTAGTGCCTGGTATTTGATACGGTTCGGTTGCTCACATTTGTAACTCGAAACAGGAACTGGAATAAACGAAGCCTGCAAGGGACGAGGTGACGATGCGCGTTGGAAATGGATCCAAGGTCGATGTGATCGCCGGCACGCCCCCTACATCTACCTTCGGGATTAGTTTTAAACCTCAATAATTGTTATTTGGTACCTGCGTTGAGCATGAACATTATATCTGGATCTTGTTTAATGCAAGACGGTTATTCGTTTAAGTCTGAGAATAATGGTTGTTCGATTTATATGAATAATGTCTTTTATGGCCATGCACCTGAGATGAATGGTTTATTCTTGTTAAATCTCGATAGTAGTGATACACATGTTCATAACATTGATGCCAAGCGAATTAAATTGAATGATAATTCTACTTATATGTGGCACTGTCGTCTTGGTCATATTGGAGTGAAGCGCATGAAGAAACTCCATTCCGATGGACTTCTTGAGTCACTTGACTTTGAGTCACTTGACAGATGCGAAGCATGTCTAATGGGAAAAATGACTAAGACTCCATTTTCTCACAATGGAGCGAGCTACAGACTTATTGGAAATCATACATACCGATGTGTGCGGACCAATGAGTGTAGCATCGCGCGGTGGTTATCGTTATGTTCTAACCTTCACGGATGATCTGAGTAGATATGGGTATATTTACTTTATGAAACACAAGTCCGAGACTTTTGAGAAGTTCAAGGAATTCCAAAGTGAAGTAGAAAATCAACGTAACAAGAAGATTAAGTTTCTGCGTTCTGATCGCGGAGGCGAATATCTGAGTTATGAGTTTGGCATGCATTTAAAGAAATGCGGAATACTTTCAGTTGACACCGCCGGGAACACCACAGCGCAATGGTGTGTCCGAACGTCGTAATCGAACTCTCTTAGATATGGTTCGTTCTATGATGTCTCTTACCGATTTGCCATTATCGTTTTGGGGCTATGCTTTAGAGACAGCCGCATTCACTTTAAATAGGGCACCATCTAAATCCGTTGAAACGACACCGTATGAATTATGGTTTGGGAAGAAACCTAAGCTGTCGTTCCTTAAAGTTTGGGGTTGCGATGCTTATGTAAAGAAGTTACAACTGACAAGCTAGAACCCAAAGCGGAAAAATGCGTCTTCATAGGATACCCTAAAGAAACAATTGGGTATACTTTCTATCACAGATCCGAAGGCAAAATCTTTGTTGCCAAGAACGGATCCTTTCTTGAGAAGGAGTTTCTCACTAAAGAAGTGACTGGAAGAAAAGTAGAACTCGACGAGGTTGATGAACCTTCTCTCATAGATCGGAGTAGCGCAGTGCCGGAAGAAGTTCCTGTGCAGCCTACACCGATAGGAGAGGAAGCAAATGATGATGATCATGAAACTTCGAACGAGGAAGCTACTGAACCTCGCAGATCGACGAGGGAACGTACCACTCCTGATTGGTATGATCCTGTCTAAATGTCATGATTGTGGACAACAATGATGAGGACCCTGCGACGTATGAAGAAGCGATGATGAGCCCAGATTCCAACAAATGGCAAGATGCCATGAAATCCGAAATGGGATCCATGTATGATAACAAAGTATGGACTTTGGTAGACTTACCTGATAGCCGCAAGGCTGTCGAGAATAAATGGATCTTCAAGAGAAAAACAGATGCTGATGGTAATATTACTGTCTATAAAGCTCGACTTGTCGCAAGGGGTTTCCGACAAATTCAAGGAGTTGACTACGATGAGACTTTCTCACCTGTAGCGAAGCTAAAGTCTGTGAGGATTTTGTTAGCAATAGCTGCATTTTTCGATTATGAGATTTGGCAGATGGATGTCAAAACGGCGTTCCTTAATGGTGACATTGAGGAAGAGTTGTATATGGTACAACCCAAAGGTTTTGTCGATCCTAAAAATGCTGACAAGGTATGCAAACTTCAGCGTTCCATTTATGGACTGAAGCAAGCATCCCGGAGTTGGAACCTACGCTTTGATAGAGTGATCAAAGATTTTGGTTTTATACGGACTCATGGTGAGGCCTGTATTTACAAGAAAGTGAGTGGGAGCTCTGTAGCGTTCCTGATATTATATGTAGATGACATATTATTGATTGGGAATGATATAGAACTTTTAGGCAGCATTAAAGGTTATTTGAATAAGTCTTTTTCAATGAAAGACCTTGGTGAAGCAGCATACATTTTAGGCATCAAGATTTATAGAGATAGATCAAGACGCCTAATAGGCCTTTCACAAAGTACATATCTGGACAAGATTCTAAAGAAGTTTAGAATGGATGAAAGCAAGAAAGGGTTCTTGCCTATGTTGCCGGTAAGGTCTTGAGTAAGACTCAAGGTCCGGCTACGGCAGATGAAAGAGAGAGGATGAGCAAGATCCCCTATGCTTCGGGGAGGCTCTATCATATGCATGCTGTGTACTAGACCGGATATCGCACATCTTGTTAGTTTGACCAGCAGATATCAAAGTGATCAGGAATGGAACACTGGACCGGTCAAGAATATCCCGAAGTACTTGAAAAGGACTAAGGATATGTTTCTTTGTTATGGCGGTGACCAAGAGCTCGTTGTAACCAGTTACACCGATGCAAGTTGGAACACCGATCCTGATGACTCTAAGTCTCGTCTGGTACGTGTTTATATTGAATGGTGCGGCAGTAAGCTGGAGCAGTTCCAAGCAATGCACGGTGGCGAAATCTTCAACAGAATCTGAATATATAGCGGCTTCGAGGCTTCATCGGAAGCGGTATGGATGAAGAGGTTCATTGTTGAGCTTGGTGTGGTTCCTAGTGCATTGGACCCGCTAGTCATTTATTGTGACAACACGGGTGCCATCGCCAATGCAAAGGAACCAAGGTCACACAAGAAGCTGAAGCATATCAAGCTGCGTTTTCATTCGATTCGCGAGTACATCGAAGATGGTGAAGTAGAGATTTGCAAAGTACACACGGATCTGAATGTTGCAGATCCGTTGACTAAAGCTCTCCCAAGGGCAAAACATGACCAACACCAGAATGCCATGGGTGTTAGGTACCTTACAATGTAATCTAGATTATTGACTCTAGTGCAAGTGGGAGACTGTTGGAGATATGCCCAAGAGGCAATAATAAAGTGGTTATTATAATATCTTTGTGTTTATGATAAATGTTTATATACCATGCTATAATTGTATTAACTGAAACATTGATACATGTGTGTTATGTAAACAACAAGGAGTCCCTAGTAAGCCTCTTGTATAACTAGCTTGTTGATTAATAGATGATCATGGTTTCGTGATCATGAACATTGGATGTTATTAATAACAAGGTTATGTCATTAGTTGAATGATATAATGGACACACACCCAAATGAGCGTAGCATAAGATCAAGTCATTAAGTTCATTTGCTATAAGCTTTCAATACATAGTTGTCTTAATCCTTCGACCATGAGATCATGTAAATCACTTACACGAAAGGGTACTTTGATTACATCAAACGTCATTGCGTAAATGGGTGACAATAAAGGTGGGATTAAGTATTTGGAAAGTGTGAGTTGAGGCATATGGATCAACAGTGGGATTTGTCCATCCTGATGACGGATAGATATACTCTGGGCCTCTCGGTGGAATGTCATCTAATTAGCTTGCAAGCATATGAATAGTTCATAAGAGATCACATACCACGGTACGAGTAAAGTACTTGTCGGTAACGAGGTTGAACAAGGTATGGAGATACCGATGATCAAACCTCGGACAAGTAAAATATCGCGAGACAAAGGGAATTGGCATCGTATGTAAATGGTTCAATCGATCACTAAGTCATCGTTGAATATGTGGGAGCCATTATGGATCTCCAGATCCCGCTATTGGTTATTGCTCGGAGAGGAGTCTCGACCATGTCCGCATAGTTCGCGAACCGTAGGGTGACGCGCTTAAGGTTCGATGTCGCATAAGTAGATTTGAGTATGGTATGGAGACGAAGTTTGTTCGGAGTCTCGGATGTGATCCAGGATGTCACGAGGAGGTCCGGAAGAGTCCGGAGAATAAGATTCATATAAGGGAAGTTGATTTCGGTTTCGGAAATGTTCGGGATTATTCGGTGTTGGTGGAAGGTTCTAGAAGGTTCGGAAGGTTCCACCATGGGGCCCACGACCCGGGAGGCCCACCGTGGGCCGAGGGGATGCTCCCTGGCCTAATGGGCCAGGGGCACTTGGCCCCAAGGCCCAGGCCCAACCCCCTAGGGTTTCCCGGGGGGGATCAACTTGGGGAGGAAAGCCCTCTCCCCCCTTGGCCGCCGCCCCTAACCCTAGATGGGAAAGGGGCCACCCGGCGGCCAGCCCCTATATAAAGAGGGGAGGGGTGGCCGGCCAAACTAATCCCCCCATTGCCTCCTCCTCTGCCGCCTCTCCCTCCACCATACGCTGCCCGGGCTTAGGCGAAGCCCTGCTTTTCTTCCTCCACCACCACCACCACGCCGTCGTGCTGCGGACGTTGGAGGAGATCTACCACACTCCGCTGCCCGCTGGAACGGGAGAGGAAGGAGCTTCATCGACACCGCACGCGACCGCACGGAAGTGCTGCCGGATTGCAGCACCGGGACGATCGTCTACCAACAACGAGATTAATCTCGTAGGCTTTGGAATCTTCGAGGTTAGTCTCATCTCCATCTCGTTGCTTAGATCTAGTAGATTGGATCTTGGGTGTTCCATAGATTAGATCTGTTGGTTTTATTCGCTTTGCGGTAGGAAAATTTTTGTTTTCTATGCAACGAACCCCATCACCACCGTCGTCCTATCCAGCATGTCGGATCTTGGTTTTCACCTGGAGGACTAGACCACGTGGGGTGGAGGTGAACCAAGGGTCCTTGATGACGCCACCGAGGGGATGATGCTTGGGGCATCCTAGTCTAACCTGACTCATGTGGGCCTCTAGCTCGTCGAGATATCGAGATCGGTGTTCCAAAAAAACAGGTTAGTCATTTAGACATAATTTGGTGTTTTATATGTTATTTTGATATGTTGAAAAGTTTCATGTGTTTTGTTGCACCTACACGAGTGATAAGTTGCACCAACTCAAAATGTTAGCTGCAATGTTGCAATCACGTTGCAACTATATTTATTTTTTTATTTTGGATATTTATCTCTATGCCGCAAAAGATGATGACTTATCTTGAGGATTTGTTGCAACCAACAAAGGTATGTTACTTAAATAAAAAGATTTTGCTGCATTTTTGTGTTTAAATTGCTATTAAGTTTGTTTGCATGCTTATTGACATGCCCGAGGGGAAAAACTGCGGCCGATGTTGCAAACATGCAAAAAAAGTTATGCATGAGGATTATGGTGTAAAGATCGAATGGCCCAAGATAATGACATAAATTCAGATCGTACGGCTCCGAGGGCGACAAATTTCCCTAGATTTTAGTCGCCTAACGCCGAGCGGGGGTCATAATTTGATGGCGGTGAACACCATGTTGGATGGAGTAGTCCCAAAGGATACATCGGCGATTTTGAACAACTATCGTTATCTTTGTGGGAAGTTTGGGAAGGTAGAATGTGGATCAGGCTGAAAAAACCTAGAACATTTTCGCTCCTACACCCCCCCCCCGAGGGCGGCAAGGGAACCTGGCCCGTCTCCGACCAACCATACCCATCGCCGCCGCCGGCAGAGTGCCTCCCCACGTGCTTGGACACGAGTCGGGGCCCCAACTTTCCCGGCGGCGGGGCTCCTAAGGCGACGGAGGTTTGGATCTGGCCGGGCGGTGATGATGCAGCGGCGTGGCCGTGGTGCTGCGAGGCAGCATGGGACAACATGCGGCGGCTGGGTGGCACCAAAAAAACCCTTTCAGCCTAGATATGTGCCCTTGGGGCCCCATCTTGGTCGAGGGCGGGCGGGTCTGCCCTACACACGATGTGATCTGCAAGCGGCTGTGATTTAGCTCATGCAGGTTGAGCGGCGAAGGTGACATGTTTATTGCAGCGTGGTGGCGGGCTTTACAGATCCGATCTGGATCCGACTAGGTTCTTTTGGACTGGTTTGCCTCAACGGGGCTTTACCGGCCTGCTGGTCCCAACCGGACCCAACTGGGACATGTGTGGCGCCCCAAAACCGATACTATGTGGATCCAAGCGTTCCCGCTAAAATCCACACAATATCGATTTTAGGAGACGCACCACCAAGCGCCTCGTACAAGCCAAAGCATGCACGCGATGCGGTTGAATCATTCACAAGCATTAATCATTGCAACAAGTCACGACAGAACCCACAAGAGGACTTATATTACAACAATGACTCCAACGAGTCAAGAATACAAATAGATACAATACAAAGATCCGAACCATACAGAAAATCGAATACATCCGAGTACGGACAAGATACAAATTGGACTAAGAGTCATGAAGATAACCAAGTGGCGTCCATAACCCTGCCCAGGCCAAGCCGGAAGGGTAACCTCGCTAGCGTCGTTCTTCATCGTACCGATCTTCATAACTACCCGGTTATGTCCCAAGGCATCAATAAGTACATGTTCGTACTTAACAAGACTTCAAAACGTATAAGCATTTGTCAACCAGCCGTCCTTTGTACTTGAGGCACGCAGGGGACTTAGAGGACGCAAGAGGACGTCATAGACAATATGGTGGGGGTTAAGCGGCAGCGCGCAAGCACTAAAAACCTATAGAGACACTCACAACTTACAGGTGCTAGAATAGATAAGAGAGCGCATAAGCTAACAGTTCCATACTCTGCAAACATAACCCAACCGATGTGTTCCCCTTTTTGCAAAGGAAGTACTTGCAAGGGCACTCACACGGTTGACAAGTTTTAACCAATTGTTATTAAAGTTGTGCTAACTTACTACGCAAGTTAATACTATTGAGATAACATGTGTAAGTTGTCTATGGTCGAGTCATACAGTTCCAAGTCGTCCATAACCGCGGACACGGCTTATCGATAAGATGTAACCCTGCAGGGGTGCCGAAATGTTCCCACACGCACGATCAACCCAACCGAGCAAGGGAAGGATATCACGACACACACTCTCCTTCACGACAACTATGTCCAGGAAGCCACCTAACTAAGTTGACCCAGGTCGAAGTCCGGCTGAATCTCCGAAACGGACTTAGCTATTTGTGCCTACGGCTTCCGAGGGTCAGAACACACACGGGGGCGAATGTTCCGCTTCAGCATCGATGAACGAACGTATTGCATCCTATACGTGCATACCAGAAACAAGAGATACAAGGCACCCAGGGGCTTCCCAAAATAAATAAGTAACAGGCTGGCATGCACGCAACAATAAATGGTAAAACGTTACGAACTGGTTGTGGCGATTGGACAAAGCTGTAGATTCCGGCAGTGGTCAAGGGGAGACCCAATAAACATACCCACGTGTGGTTAGAGTGCTAAGTCTCGGAGAAGATAAGAGGAACTCGGGTCGTAAGCTTTAAAGAAACACAAGTGAGCCGTCACAAAACAAACAGCTGACCCACCGATGCCTCTGCTTAATAATATTAACAACTAAAGTAACCATGATACCTCCAACAGATATATCCATAAACCATGTGTCATGATCTCCCAACAGATAACCTGATATCGATAGCAATAACGGTAACAAGATATAAACGGTACTAAGCATGCACTACGACTCGCAAGGCAGACCCGATAACCAAACAATAGTTGTAGGAGGGATGTGGAGGCAATATGGGATGCTTGAGGTAACAAGTGAATAGGACACGTAAAAATATCACAACTCAAGGCTAGCATAAGAGGGAAGGCAAAGTAAAATAGGTATGAGACTCCCGCAGAGACAGGAGTGTGGAAATGGTTGCCTGTTAAAGATGCTCGAAGAACAACCGAAGAACTTATCGTAGCTCGTATCACCTCAACGTCCTATCCAGGAAGAAGCAAATGCTGGAACACACAACGTATGCAAATCTTACTACTACGGAAGATGAACCAGCATGAGCAGATGCAGACATGCATGACATGGCAATGATGATGCGGTGCAACTTATTCAAATTAATCGGAGTCAGAACCCCGGGCAAACAAATTAGGGTTGAAGTTGCATTTCTATCGACAAATTTAAGTGTTGATTAGCATGGCACAACAAAGCAAAGGTGGGCTACTTCAATATTAAACGGAGCGGGGAAACCTAATTGGAATTCCAAAATACTCCACGAATCTATCAACGCATGACATTCTGCAAGATGCAAACAGGCATATGGCTGTCATATTAATGTTCCTTGCATTTTTCTGATCAATTTTCATATATAACACTTTTTATTTTAAATTATCATTTAAAAGATATTAGCAGATTGGTTTTATTATTTGAAATAGAAAAACATGGTTGATTTTATTAGGAAAAGGACCCGAAAATAAAACTAAACCAGGGCAAGGACCCCGGGTTAGTTTCACAGAGGTCCAGGGGGTTATCGTGGAAACTGACAACCACATGGATTGCGGGTTAAATAGCAGAAACTTGCAGGGGCCTAACAGCAAAACTATCAGATCTAGATCTGGTGGGTGTTTTCTCACCGGAGGTTTACCTAGCCGCAGAGAATAACGCGTGGGGTGGGGGGGCATGGCCATTGTAATACCCCAGGTTTAGAGGCAAGAAAAAGAGAGAACACGAGAGTGTGCATTGCATTCATGCATAGAAAATCCGGGGGATTTTCGCGCATTCATCTAAAACACAAAGTGATCGAGGTTTCTCTTGTGTCGATAGAATTGATGTGTGTCATCCACACAAGTGCGATAAATTTTGGCATGACCTTTGTTGATTTATTATGTTTTCAAGGGAAGTAATTGAATTCAAATTTGAATATGAAAGACACAATTCAAATAGTAATTTGAATTGGAATTTGAATTCTAAACAATTATATAAATACAAAGTAAAAATAAGTAGAAATGAGAATCAAATATTACAAATAATATTTCACATAAGTATTTCATTTACAACATTTATTGAATATTACATGTTGGAAAAGAAATAGAAGATTACAAAAGTAATAAAGGGAAAATCCTAAACTAAATCTTCATCTTCCAAGTATCTCCCAATCTTCTTATTCTTTTCCTGCAAAAGAAAAATAAAACAAAGAAAAAAGGAAAACAAATTGTTATGGTTAAAATGTCGCCATCATTAAAGATGAGGCATTTTGATATTGGAACTCGACTACTAGATATTAGAAACTTGTTCTAATATCTAGATTGTGGATTAGAGGGATCAATTTCAGTTATAGGCAACTTTGGGAATTATATATCATCTCTGGATCATAAGAGGGACCAATGGATCATACTGTATCATTATGAACCAGTGAGAAAATAGGCAACAGGGACAAGTGACAATATTTGATCCATGTCAAATAAGAAAAAAAGGGCAACAATATTTGATCCACTTATTTTAGGCAACAAAGGCAACCAATTAATCCCTCTAACCTAACTAAGTTCCTATTTAAGCAAGCCCACATGATTTAAATAAAGTAATTCACCATTGACATGAGATGGTCAAGATGAATGATCATTAGCCACATAATTTAATCCCACAGATTATAATGCAAAGCTCACATGTAGCAGCCCATAAGAAATAACACTTGGCAGTACCAAAATAAGGCAAAGCATGGTCAGGCAAGGGATAAGATCAACCTGAGATGCCTTGCACAAGAGGAAAAGCAAACCAACATGGGAACTTGTACAATCAGATGATGTCATCTGCAAGCAGCATACTCACACATGCAACTGTGTGTTGTCACCCCCACAGCCAACACTCCAGCCCTATATAAACAGCACATAGGCTGTACCAAGCAGCTTTCCTCCACATCTCACATTTTCAGCCAACACACACACCACACTTTGGCAAATATTGTATTAGCTTAGAACAGCAAGAAACCAAGATCAACAACATGAAGCCAATCCAGAAGCTAGGAGCAGGCATGCCAAAGAGAAGGTGGACCAGATTCCAGAAGAACAAACCATATATTATATGTTAAGAAATAGATCAAGCAGCGAGGAGGTGGAGGCTACCACCAGAAGGAGGTTTATTTCCAAGTCAAGAGGCCAAGCTAACAAGATCAACAGGTAGAAACCAACAAGTAGTTAAGTAGATCATACAGTATCTGTTCTTGCATAGACGTTTTCGGGAAAAATAAAGGTAGTATACACAGTAAACCATCTAAATACCTTCAACTAGGTTTTAACCTAGGAGGACAGAGAGATGGATTTTCTCTCAGATCTGCATAGTGGTGCTATGCAATACTCATCACAGAGAAATTATAAGCCACACTTTAGCATCTGTTCTTATCCAGTATTTTTGCCTCAGCCTTTGCATCACAGGCTGGGCCAAGATCTCAAGTGTAACATCTGTTCTTATAAATTTTACACAACACATCTTTCACCAATAAATTCACCATCTACAGTGGTCTACTTGGGGTCCAGGAAATTACCCAGGCCAACCAAGTAATACCATAGCAGCAATCAGGGGCTATAAGCATACAAGCTAATACAGCAAGCCATCAAATAAATTGCCAAGTCGAGCATCAAGGGCATCACAAGAATATAGCATCCAGTAGGGCAATTAGATAAGGTTACATACTGTCCAGAAAATGCTTCTGACCAACCAAGTAGTACCATAGTTGCAGCACAGCAATATAAGTATAAATCTAAGATCATGAGCAAGCCACCAAACCAAGCATCAATCTACAAGCAAATATAAATGCCTCTCACATTTCCAAATTCAGTAATAAGATACACAGGGGTATAACCAAATTACTTCCGCTGACTGAACTGTCCAAGTTCAGTTTCGTCAGTCATAGAATGAGCAAATCATCCAAAGAGAGATACCAACATAGTACAAACAGCTAGTAGGCAATTGAATGAAGCACACGACACTTGATTATCTAATAGTAGTATCATATAATGATCACCATTGACATACAACAATCGGGTCAAGCACACCCAAATTTTTGGCCAACAAATTTATAGCTATAGAGAATAGAGAGAGAGAGAGAGAGAGAGAGAGAGAGAGAGAGAAGGGGTATAGCTCACAGTGAGTTCAATCGAGAGTAGAGCAGTAGTTGACGCCGGGGTTGCGTCCGCGACACCGTCCCGCCGGCGTCGAGGTCGAGGAGGAAGTAATCACCAGCAACACAACACCATGCCACCACCAGCAACATCACCACACCCACACCATCACCAGCATCTGGAGCAAGCCGTGGCAAGCCAAAGGGGTACCAGGGTTGCATTCTAGCGATGCTGTCCAGCCAGCGCCAAGAAGTGTAATAGAAGGAGCTCGTACGGGAGGCGAGGTTGAAGCAGAGAACCATCCAAAGGCGCAGCGGCGCGCGACACTACGTCGGCGACCTAGCCAGGTTGGGCTAGAGTTTCGTGGCCGTGCGCGTGGCGGAGTTAAGGGGCGCCGTGGCGGCGGCTGGTGAGGGATAAGTCGCGGCGGAGCCACGTCGGCAGGTGGCGACGCTGGAAGCGGCCGGCGATGGCCGGACATACAGGAGGCGGAGCTAGGGTTCCGGGGTCAGAGGCGACCGCTAGAGACCACGAGAACCAAATTAACCAAGGGGAGGTGGTAGATCATGTCGAGGCGACCAGGAACCCCATCTCGCCGGCGCCGGAGACGGCCGGGAACGGCCAGAGGCGGGCGGCGACGCCGCAGGAGCTTAGTGGTCACGAGAGAGATAGAGAGGAGGGGATCGTATGTGTGCGTGTGGGGGAGGTGAGCGAGAGAGAGGGGTCGGGTCGGGTCTTGCCCGTGCTCGACCAAACCGACCAGGTCGGACCTGGTTTGGGCCAAACCAATTGGGCCAGCCCATCTAACCGTTTATCTATTTTTTATTAATAAATCAAGTCATGAGAAACTCCAAATATGAGTAAATTGTTCCTAAAAATTAAGAATTTATAAATACAAGTGAAAACAGAAACAAATACTGCAAAAGCCAACGAAAAATAATATGAACTTTCCACCAATTCTAGAAAATCAATTCTTAAATCTTAAACTATTAATACATAAATATTAAAAATATAATATTTTTATTTCTATTTTTCACATCAAGAAAATAGAAAAAATTACTTTGTATTAAAATTTTCTTATAATACCACAAATGTTTCCTTATGATTATGTTTAATCATATGATAATCCTAATTGATCATAACTTCAACTATTAATTCAAACCCTAAACCCTAATAATATTTATCATATTTTAAGTCTTTTAAACATAATAAATGTTAAATCCATTATTAATTTTATTTCAAAGTAATTAGTAACCATACCTATATTGCCTATTTATCCTTTTAAGAACAATATCACAATTTAGGAACCTAGTTTTAAAATAAATAGAAACCAACCTCATTATTTTATGTGATCAACTCATATTAGAACCAACTCTAAAACCCTAGTTGTTTATCTCATATGATTATATGAATTCCACTTTACATGTAGAACCCTAAAAAGAAACTAATGCATGCTTATGATCCACTAGCATAAAACCAAGTCACGTGAGATTATCATTTCATGTCCCTATTAAAAACCTGTATGACCCACTAGTGCCACCTAGGTATAAACCCTAACTTGTTTATTGAATTAGTACCATTGACCACTATCCTATAGATCATACCATTAGGATCAATCTCAACCATCAAAACCTAGTAGAACTATAATGATGAACCCTAGTATCAACCTTGTGTAGTAATTCACATTACATGCTCCTATCCAACTAAACCCTATTAAAGAAATTATAAACCATTTAGTTTAGAAGCAATTAGAGATCACTTAATGAAGCAGTTGTGAAACCATAGTAAACCTAATAACAAACCTATGGAACCATCTTAATAACCATCCTTTGATATGATGTATATGGGAAACCATAATAATAATTAACCCTACCAATATTTGCTACATATAAACCCATTCCAAGTTAAGAACCAACTAGTTCCTATTAGTAAACTAAATAAACCCATTAGTAATCCCTAGAAGCCCATAGCTCCTAATCGTAGTAATTCTTGTTCTTATTTAACCTGTTCTTCGAAAGTTATTCTTTTGAAGTACAGATGTCAATCAAACCATAGAAGCCATAGTTCTTATTTGAAATACTTATTATTTCTTAATCAACATGTTCTTCAAAAGTTATTCTTTTAAAGTATAATACATATAATCCTCAACCATGCATCATAGAACTTAAAAATTGACAACTGTTCTTTACATATTGTTCCACCACTATTCTTTATGTGTATGATTGTTATGATGCATTATATCACTTGTTTATGCTATTAATATCACCAACCCTAATAAGAACCTTGTTTGAGAACCATCCTAAAAGTGCAACACACACTAAAGAAATATTTTCAACTCATTCATCCTAAATCATCGAGGTTAGGTTACGCTCGGGACGATTGCATCTCATACTATGCATTATAGCATCTTTGCCAATTTTTTAAACATTGTCCTTACCGGACAATGATGGTATTTCAGAATTTGGAGTTCTCACGTATCGAAGCTTTTGCCTGCATAATCTTGCAGTCAAGAAAGGCAAGTTCATCGCTTGCTCATGTCATTTGATTATTTTTATCAAATTATATGCAAAGTACTATACTTATCATCCTGCATTGAAAAGCAAAGTATTATTTTACAATTATGAATATGACTATGTGGTGGGCAATGGAACCATGGTATGTGTTGATATGGTGGAGGTTCCATTGCACGGGTACTATTCATCTAGGACTAAGTACCAATGCCGTCCAGTGATTCTAGCGCCGTACATACCGCGTTGACCATAAGATCTATAATGGCTCTGGGGAAGTCAGCTGTATCTTTTCCCTCCCGCATGCCAACGGACTGGTAATAAGGGTTGCCCGTATCAGTCTATCTTTGGTAAAGGTGGGGACATGTGGTCCTGCACAGTCTACCATTAGATACAGGAGAGGGTAGACTTATTATTGGTCTATGAAGGATTGTAAGGGTTGTCCAGATCAGTCTATCTATGGTGTATAGGACAGGGCACATAAGTTGTTCGGATCAGTCTACCTTAACGGTATAGGAGAGAACAAGTGCCTGTGTTAGTCTACCCATAGATATAGGAGAGGACAGACTTACAAAAGGGTGGGTGCGAGGTCGCGGAGAAGGTGATTGGCTTGGATCTTACACCCCGCACCAAGGAAGTGTGGACGGGAAAGTACACCCGGTTGGTATCAAGGATAAGCTCTCTTATGGGAAAAGTAACGCACCTGCAGAGGATACTGAATTGTGACTGTCTGCTCGGAAGGGAACTGCACGCGGCAGGAAAGAACTCCATGAAGTTCTAGTCAACCTGTGAAGACGGGCATAGTTTTCAGAATAAAATAAACCTTTTGAAGAAATGTTTATGAAAACTTGCATTTGCCTATGACTTTCTGTCTGGGCTGTAGCTAGTGCATGATACACCTATTCCCTAATATGAACTTGTGAGTACGCTCGTACTCATCCCACTCTTAAATCCCCTGCTTAGCTATGGAGGCATCGGAGGATAAACTACCGTGGAACTCGAAGACGAAGGAGTCAACTGCAACAAGATGAAGAATCCAAGCAAAGGAGTCAATGAAGTCAACTGCTGCAACAACTAGAGTGAAAACTTAGACTAGTAATAGAAGGGAGCCTTTCCCTAGTCCTAGCACCTATGTAGCTAGATTTCTATAGCAAGCCAAGTAGCTCTTAAGCTTAAGTTAGCAATAAGTTAGATTACGAGTCGTTCTTCGGAGCTTTATTTGAAGTTTTACCTCACTGTAAGTAGGAGGCTGTGTTGATCTTCTGTAAACAGCTTGTGTATCCTTCTATAGACATACATTGGACTCGCATATGTTTCTGTTGTACCACTCGAGGGATGTAATATGAGTGGAACGGTGTTTCACTTGTGTTATGTCAACGACTTGTGTACTACACCATGCAGTGGTACTGGGTCACCACAGTGGTATCAGAGCAAATGCTTTGACCCTAGGATTAAAACCCTTTAAAGGAGACCTATAGGTTTGGTAGTGTCTATAGGAAGAAGTTTTAGCTAAGCCAACTATGCTAAACCAATTATTCTTTTGACTTGAGATGGGTATTCACTTGAGAATAATCCTAACACACTTGAGTCAATTTTTCTTATCTATCTTTCTTAAGTAGAGTTAGTTAGTTATCTTGCTTTATTCCCAAATAACTAGAACACCATTGGAGCTTAAGATAATGGGTGTTAGTAGATCACAGTTGGTATACAATACATGGTAGTCCAAAGAGAGGATACAACCATAAGGAAGATATCCTATTGGAAGAAGTATACCAATGTTTGTTATGGTTAAGTAAAAGTCATTTAAAATACCAAATGACTGGTATTAAGTGTTGTAAATAAGTTATATAAGGTAGTATATACCTATGATGAGTCAATCATGGGAGGTAAGGAAGAGTGATAGGAATCATATAAGTCTACTTTTCATGGTAAAATTGGTAATCATATATGATTCAATTGAGAGTCATGATGTGATAGAGTAGAACATCATAAGTACGATAACAAAAGTATGATAAGGAGTAGGATTTAAGGAATAGTTCGAAAGCTTAGGCCTTAAAATCCTAATAACTGTACCAAGTATGTTAGAACTAATTGTATTATAGGAAGTAGTCCTCAATAGCACATATATATGGTATACTATTTTGTTAGTACTTCCAAAGAAAACTAGGTTAACTTCAACTATCCCAGGCCATTTTGTTTCAAGTTTGTCTCATTGCAAATGTGCAATTACGATAAGTGTTGAGACAAATAGTAGAAATTCACGTATTCGTGCTAAGTATCACAACCAAAAACTATCTTATGTGGTGTTATATACTACACATCTGAGCCTGATGTTTAGGGATGTCTTACCCAACTATTATATTCAGGCATATAAAGATGTGTATTATAAGCACAAAGCTGGATTTTCTTGGATTTTATTGATTTTTATTGATTGACTAGATCCATACATGAAGTTTGACTTTGATATGCAAATGCATGTTGCAATATCAAGCTCTTACTTGATGTTATAGGTCTAGAGGGTAAAGGTATTCGTGTGAGGAAGTGACGAATTCTGAAGATTTTGAAGACAAAATGAAGGTTCACAAGAAGAAGGAAGTAAAGTTGTGAGAAGCCACTACAATAATATGAAGGAAGGACCAATCAAAACTCATTATTATCCTCAATTGAGGTGTACTTCAACATGGAAGTACCATGAAATTGAGAAAAATAGTGAATATGGAGCAGAAGAAGTGACACCATATTCTTTTTGGAAGAAGGGAATGCAAGTGAAGTCACTTAAGATACTATTTGTATAGTGTCAATAAGTGGTTATCTTGCAAAACAAACCTTAGAAGAAGGAAAATAGACAAGTGAAGTCGCAGCTGGTATCATCAGACCGCAGCTGATATAGGATAATCATGAAGAGAAAGTATGTGAAGTGAGGTATATCTTAACTAAAACTATAAAAGTAGCCACAACTGGTAGGTAGATGTGGACTAGAACCATAACATAGCCACAACTGGTATCCAATAAGCCACATCTTGTGTTAGATAGTCTGCAGCTGGTAACAATTAGTCCACAGCTTAATCGTTCTTTCACTCTAAAGGAAAGAGGGATTCCGTAGCTGGTATTCCGTAGCTAATAAATGTTTAGTCGGAGGATTCACATCGGATACCACAACTGTGTGGATACACCGCAAAGAATTCTTCGTGAGACTTTAGAAAGGTACAAAATATAAACCAGACTTAAACCAATCTTCTACCTTGGAGTTTAATGATTGGAAGAAAAGGAGTTTAAAGATCATTAGTAAACTCCAAGGGGGAGAGGAAGGCTGAAGGAGAAGTATTAAGACATGATTTGGAGTATGAATGGCGAAGAAGAAGGTCTGAACTGAGAGGAAGTTCAATCTTATTTTTATAAGATTGTTGGGAAGTATCCATATCAAAGTACTCTCAGGAGGATCTCAGACTAGAAGCCGAGGTTTATATCTCGAATAAGTAAGGGTTAGACCCTAACTTGAGTGGGTAATTAATAATTACTCAGAAGTAGAAGAGCTCAAGTAACTCTAAGATAATGAAGTTGGATGAAGAAGATGTCGGAGGACAATCATAGCTTGAGAAGCTCAAAGACCGAAGAGTTTGACCAAACCAAAACTAACGTTTATTAGAAAGATTCCTCTTATGGAACCTAAAGAAACCAAAAGGGGGATAACTAGTATAAACTAGAAGCCATGATTGGATGACCTAAATGAGTCTAATCCATTCGTAGGAATATAACCCACCAAGAACATGCCTATTGTATAGACCTTACAAAGTACCATTACATTTGTTATGGTAGTAAGGGAAAAACAATACCTTACTTTAAACCAATCCTTTAGACTTAAGGTTTGGGCACCGCAGCTGGATTACCGCAGCTGGTAGAACCAAGCTTTGAGTACCCAAATAGGAAGATGTCACCACAACCATTAGTAAAGTCCATTAGCATAAGAAGATGTCCTAATCCAAGAATCTTTGGAGAGTAAGCCTATAAGCTTAGAGTGTTGGAAGAAATCATAGAATTGAAGAAAGTATCAGTGCCAGACATCAGAAGACTTCATGAAGGATCGAGACAAGGGATATATTCAATTATATCTAATGAGATCACTAGGGAGTTTGAAAGGATTGTGATCTGTTCAAGTCAGTTCCACATTCCGAAACATGAGAGCGTTCGAACTTCGGGACGAAGTTCAGTTTAAGGGGGATGTAATACCCAGGTTTAGAGGCAAGAAAAGAGAGAACACGAGAGTGTGCATTGCATTCATGCATAGAAAATCCGGGGATTTTCGCGCATTCATCTAAAACACAAAGTGATCGAGGTTTCTCTTGTGTCGATGGAATTGATGTGTGTCATCCACACAAGTGCGATAAATTTCGGCATGACCTTTGTTGATTTATTATGTTTTCGAGGGAAGTAATTGAATTCAAATTTGAATATGAAAGACACAATTCAAATAGTAATTTGAATTGGAATTTGAATTCTAAACAATTATATAAATACAAAGTAAAAATAAGTAGAAATGAGAATCAAATATTACAAATAATATTTCACATAAGTATTTCATTTACAACATTTATTGAATATTACATGTTGGAAAAGAAATAGAAGATTACAAAAGTAATAAAGGGAAAATCCTAAACTAAATCTTCATCTTCCAAGTATCTCCCAATCTTCTTATTCTTTTCCTGCAAAAGAAAAATAAAACAAAAAAAAAGGAAAACAAATTGTTATGGTTAAAATGTCGCCATCATTAAAGATGAGGCATTTTGATATTGGAACTCGACTACTAGATATTAGAAACTTGTTCTAATATCTAGATTGTGGATTAGAGGGATCAATTTCAGTTATAGGCAACTTTGGGAATTATATATCATCTCTGGATCATAAGAGGGACCAATGGATCATACTGTATCATTATGAACCAGTGAGAAAATAGGCAACAGGGACAAGTGACAATATTTGATCCATGTCAAATAAGAAAAAAGGGCAACAATATTTGATCCACTTATTTTAGGCAACAAAGGCAACCAATTAATCCCTCTAACCTAACTAAGTTCCTATTTAAGCAAGCCCACATGATTTAAATAAAGTAATTCACCATTGACATGAGATGGTCAAGATGAATGATCATTAGCCACATAATTTAATCCCACAGATTATAATGCAAAGCTCACATGTAGCAGCCCATAAGAAATAACACTTGGCAGTACCAAAATAAGGCAAAGCATGGTCAGGCAAGGGATAAGATCAACCTGAGATGCCTTGCACAAGAGGAAAAGCAAACCAACATGGGAACTTGTACAATCAGATGATGTCATCTGCAAGCAGCATACTCACACATGCAACTGTGTGTTGTCACCCCCACAGCCAACACTCCAGCCCTATATAAACAGCACATAGGCTGTACCAAGCAGCTTTCCTCCACATCTCACATTTTCAGCCAACACACACACCAAATCTTGTATTAGCTTAGAACAGCAAGAAACCAAGATCAACAACATGAAGCCAATCCAGAAGCTAGGAGCAGGCATGCCAAAGAGAAGGTGGACCAGATTCCAGAAGAACAAACCATATATTATATGTTAAGAAATAGATCAAGCAGCGAGGAGGTGGAGGCTACCACCAGAAGGAGGTTTATTTCCAAGTCAAGAGGCCAAGCTAACAAGATCAACAGGTAGAAACCAACAAGTAGTTAAGTAGATCATACAGTATCTGTTCTTGCAAAGACGTTTTCGGGAAAAATAAAGGTAGTATACACAGTAAACCATCTAAATACCTTCAACTAGGTTTTAACCTAGGAGGATAGAGAGATGGATTTTCTCTCAGATCTGCATAGTGGTGCTATGCAATACTCATCACAGAGAAATTATAAGCCACACTTTAGCATCTGTTCTTATCCAGTATTTTTGCCTCAGCCTTTGCATCACAGGCTGGGCCAAGATCTCAAGTGTAACATCTGTTCTTATAAATTTTACACAACACATCTTTCACCAATAAATTCACCATCTACAGTGGTCTACTTGGGGTCCAGGAAATTACCCAGGCCAACCAAGTAATACCATAGCAGCAATCAGGGGCTATAAGCATACAAGCTAATACAGCAAGCCATCAAATAAATTGCCAAGTCGAGCATCAAGGGCATCACAAGAATATAGCATCCAGTAGGGCAATTAGATAAGGTTACATACTGTCCAGAAAATGCTTCTGACCAACCAAGTAGTACCATAGTTGCAGCACAGCAATATAAGTATAAATCTAAGATCATGAGCAAGCCACCAAACCAAGCATCAATCTACAAGCAAATATAAATGCCTCTCACATTTCCAAATTCAGTAATAAGATACACAGGGGTATAACCAAATTACTTCCGCTGACTGAACTGTCCAAGTTCAGTTTCGTCAGTCATAGAATGAGCAAATCATCCAAAGAGAGATACCAACATAGTACAAACAGCTAGTAGGCAATTGAATGAAGCACACGACACTTGATTATCTAATAGTAGTATCATATAATGATCACCATTGACATACAACAATCGGGTCAAGCACACCCAAATTTTTGGCCAACAAATTTATAGCTATAGAGAATAGAGAGAGAGAGAGAGAGAAAGAGAGAGAGAGAGAAGGGGTATAGCTCACAGTGAGTTCAATCGAGAGTATAGCAGTAGTTGACGCCGGGGTTGCGTCCGCGACACCGTCCCGCCGGCGTCGAGGTCGAGGAGGAAGTAATCACCAGCAACACAACACCATGCCACCACCAGCAACATCACCACACCCACACCATCACCAGCATCTGGAGCAAGCCGTGGCAAGCCAAAGGGGTACCAGGGTTGCATTCTAGCGATGCTGTCCAGCCAGCGCCAAGAAGTGTAATAGAAGGAGCTCGTACGGGAGGCGAGGTTGAAGCAGAGAACCATCCAAAGGCGCAGCGGCGCGCGACACTACGTCGGCGACCTAGCCAGGTTGGGCTAGAGTTTCGTGGCCGTGCGCGTGGCGGAGTTAAGGGGCGCCGTGGCGGCGGCTGGTGAGGGATAAGTCGCGGCGGAGCCACGTCGGCAGGTGGCGACGCTGGAAGCGGCCGGCGATGGCCGGACATACAGGAGGCGGAGCTAGGGTTCCGGGGTCAGAGGCGACCGCTAGAGACCACGAGAACCAAATTAACCAAGGGGAGGTGGTAGATCATGTCGAGGCGACCAGGAACCCCATCTCGCCGGCGCCGGAGACGGCCGGGAACGGCCAGAGGCGGGCGGCGACGCCGCAGGAGCTTAGTGGTCACGAGAGAGATAGAGAGGAGGGGATCGTATGTGTGCGTGTGGGGGAGGTGAGCGAGAGAGAGGGGTCGGGTCGGGTCTTGCCCGTGCTCGACCAAACCGACCAGGTCGGACCTGGTTTGGGCCAAACCAATTGGGCCAGCCCATCTAACCGTTTAGCTATTTTTTATTGATTTATCTTCTTAATAAATCAAGTCATGAGAAACTCCAAATATGAGTAAATTGTTCCTAAAAATTAAGAATTTATAAATACAAGTGAAAACAGAAACAAATACTGCAAAAGCCAACGAAAAATAATATGAACTTTCCACCAATTCTAGAAAATCAATTCTTAAATCTTAAACTATTAATACAGAAAATATTAAAAATATAATATTTTTATTTCTATTTTTCACATCAAGAAAATATAAAAATTTACTTTGTATTAAAATTTTCTTATAATACCACAAATGTTTCCTTATGATTATGTTTAATCATATGATAATCCTAATTGATCATAACTTCAACTATTAATTCAAACCCTAAACCCTAATAATATTTATCATATTTTAAGTATTTTAAACATAATAAATGTTAAATCCATTATTAATTTTATTTCAAATTAATTAGTAACCATACCTATATTGCCTATTTATCCTTTTAAGAACAATATCACAATTTAGGAACCTAGTTTTAAAATAAATAGAAACCAACCTCATTATTTTATGTGATCAACTCATATTAGAACCAACTCTAAAACCCTAGTTGTTTATCTCATATGATTATATGAATTCCACTTTACATGTAGAACCCTAAAAAGAAACTAATGCATGCTTATGATCCACTAGCATAAAACCAAGTCACATGAGATTATCATTTCATGTCCCTATTTAAAACCTATATGACCCACTAGTGCCACCTAGGTATAAACCCTAACTTGTTTATTGAATTAGTACCATTGACCACTATCCTATAGATCATACCATTAGGATCAATCTCAACCATCAAAACCTAGTAGAACTATAATGATGAACCCTAGTATCAACCTTGTGTAGTAATTCACATTACATGCTCCTATCCAACTAAACCCTATTAAAGAAATTATAAACCATTTAGTTTAGAAGCAATTAGAGATCACTTAATGACACTACAAGAAAAGTTCTGATAGACAACGTCTCAAAATCGTCCGCTAAGGGGTATTTTCGTCGCCTATGGGCCTAACCCGACGATATGGGTTCCGTTGTGAAGCTAAATGAGCAAAGTCCAGACGATTTTCGGTCCGTCGCGCTTGGGCCTTAGCCACGGAAAATCGGACCGTTGGAAGTGTTTGGGAGCGTTGGCTGCGACGTCATGCAACACGTGTGATTGGGCTTACCCGTTAACGGCGTTAACAGCTTGAAACCCCGTGGTAGATGGTAGGCCCACACGGGCCCCACGTCTTAAGCGGGCCGGCGAGATGACATAGTTTGTGGGGTCAACTATATATTTCAGTCCATTAGTTACGTGGGCCGGGCCTAACACTAATGTTGATTGGTCAAAAGTTAAATGGGCAGCCCATTTAACATGTGGGGTCCTTACAGCAATGGGGCGGCCAAGAAGCAAGTGGGCCGGCCAAAACACAGGGGTCCCTTTCTGTTAAAAGGAGCCCATTTAGTGTGTGGGGTCCACCATATAGCAAGTGGGCCGGCCCAACAAGCAGTGGGCCGGCCAAAAACACGGTGGGTCCTTTCTGTTAAAGGGCCCATTTAGTGTGTGGGGTCCACCATATATCAAGTGGGCCGGCCCAACAAGATAGTGGGCGGGCCAAAAACACAGGGGACCCATCTTCCGTTAAAGGGCCGGCCCATTTAGTATGTGGGTCCAATATATGCATGGTGGCCCCCAAGATAGTGGGCCGGGCCAACACATGTGGGTCCCACATTCTGTTAATGGTACCCATTTGGTATGTGGGTCCCCATGTAGAAAGTGGGCGGCCAACGAGATAGTGGGTAGGGCCAAAACAGAGGGTCCCACCATCCTATTAAAGGGCGGCCATTTGGTGTGTGGGGTCCACCATATAGAAAGTGGGCCGGCCCATTTGGTAGTGGGGTCCACCATCTAGAAGTGGCCGGCCCAACAAGATAGTGGGCGGGTCAAAACAGTGGGTCCCACTTCCTATTAAAGGCGGCCCGTTTACCATGTGGGACCACCATAGAGCAAGTGGGCGGGCCCAATAAGCATGTGGAGCCCATTATCGTGTAACCGGGACGCCTACTAAAGAAGTGGGCCGGCCCAAAATGAAAGTGGGTCCCACACTACTGTAAGTGGGCCGAAATCTGTTGTAGGGCCCTACTTGTTTGACTAGTCAACTTGCATTAAATTTCATGAGCCTAAAATCTGATTTCAATGATACACACAATTACATACACAAATAAAACAAATAGGAAAATTACAAGGCAATTAATGTGCCCAAATAAAAATTACATAGAATCATTGAGGACTTCTATTAGCATCATCAATAACAGGTTGACATTTGGTCCTTTGATTGAATCTTGTGTACTCTTTGTCAACATATCAGCTACAGATCTTAAAGCACAATACCATGTCTTTTATAAAGTACAGCCTTGAGATATTTGGCTGATGAAAGAAATGGTCTAGGTTGACGGCTATGAGAAGATGCATCAGAAAAGATCAGAACTTTTTGTGGGCCTCACTTCTAATGAAGATTGCTTCATCACAACTGCATTCTGATAATAATGCAAAAAGAGTTAAACGATGAACTATGCAAACATTTATTATGCAATGTAGATATAAGATAATAACAAGTTGCATAAATAAGACATGTATGGAACTTGTACTAAGCACAAACTTACATCATAATGTTGCACAGGGTCGCTACAGATCCTTTTTGGCGACTATCTTCTAATGATGACTGCTTCATTAAAACATTCTGGTAACATTGTAAACATAGTTACAACAATTAACTATTCAAACATGTAATACGCAATGTAGAATCAGATAACACATGTAGCAGAAATAAGCACAAGATAAATAAGATGCATGTACTAAGCACATCTGGCTCACTGGGGTCCTTCTCTTGCGTGCACTAGTCGTTGTCAACATGCCTATCATTTTAGGTTCAGCCATCAAGTGAAATGCTAATCCTCCTGCTCCATTGTCCTTAATCTGTGTTTAGATATCACATTTAAGACCAAGTCAGCTGGTTTCAAATAACAAAAAACTTGAGCTGCCAAATGAATAAGCCAATAGTTACCAGATATCAAATTAAAACCAACTAGATGTTGCTTTGCATGAGATACGAATTTCAGACATTGATTTAGAGTAGGGTAATGCCAAGGTTTTACACATAAAGTAAACTAAGAATGACCAAATGTCAGTTCAAATCACCCTCGAAGTTTCTCCAAGACAAGCATATCAAATAGGCAAACATAGTAAAGCATGAATGGCATTGCTATGGCGGGGTTCCAAGTGTTAATCTCTTGCATAAGGAACAATGCATATAGGTTATAGATAATAACGGAGTAAGCCAAAATTACCAACCACGAACTCAGATTCCAACCTTACCTAGCGTCCCCGCTGTTAATGTTGGATGTTCTAATAAGTGGTTCGCATGATCAATCCCAAGGAAAAATAACATTGACAAGTCGGTCTACGATAATACAAAGACCAGACATGCACGCAGCAATAACTATATAAGCTAAAGACGAGGTATAAGAGCAAGCAGATTGGAAATGCACATAGCATGATTATAAAAGCAGTGTGAGAATAGCAGACACGAGAAAACAGCTAGCGGTGAGCTAATGACGTGGTATAAGAACAAGCAGATTGGAAATGCCCATAGCACGACTATAAAAGCGTGCGACAATAGCATGCATTACAAAAACGATTGGCAGCAAATAATGGGTACAAGGCTATAAATATGTGGATGCACACAGTGAGTAGAATGAACAGGATGGTAGCGACCGGATAATGCTTTTGTACTGTACAACATTTAAACAAACTTCATGCGAAGCAACACAGCAAGAAAGTTAACGGAGATCTGCAAATAACTACACAAAACATGGCTAAAGAAACACCGCGATCTAACGGCCAGCGTACTAACCAAGCTGCGGCGGGGTGGACGGGGCGGCAACTTGCATTCCAGCGGCGGCGAACGCGGGAGACGATGAATCGACCATGTTTCATAGAGCGGGCGTTAGTGAAGCGGATCGGTTGGCTGGCAAGGTATTGGTGAAGTTGATACGGCCATTGCGGCGAGGGTAGGGTGGCGGGCGGCGTGAAGCAGATCCGTCGGTGGCGAGGTCGACGGTGAAGCAGATCCGTCGGTGGCGAGGTCGGCGGTGAAGCAGATCCGTCGGTGACGAGGGCGGCGGGGAGCGGATCAAGTGGGTGGACAGCCAACACGATCAAGGCTACGCTGTGGAGGAGTATGCCGGGCGAAGCAGATCTAGTACTGTAGAGAGTCGGAGCTTTGGCGTGTGAGAGTATTTTTGAGCTAATGGGGCGAATGGTTGGTGGGTGGGTGTGGGCCTGTGGGGAGGGTTCGGGATCTAGGCAAGATATTTCATTGTTACCGAATGAGCCCTCCATGGTCGGTGGGTTGTAGCCCGGACCAGGGTTAAAAGGGTAAAACTGGTCAGGGATTTCGAATGGATGCGGCGGGATGATTTGGCGCGTGGCCGAAATTTTCAGTTTCAAGCTACGAGCAGAACGACAAAAATAATGTTCTTCCCCAGGGAGCTCTCATTTCTTCCTCTTCTTTCTCTCTCGAGTCTCTCCCACTCCCCCGGCTCTCTCCCCTTCTCTCGGCGGCCCTCGCCGGCCGGAGACGAGGCCGACTTCTCTCTGTATATTGTACACCCTCCGAACTAAATTAATTGATTCAACTTTCCTTAGACGTGTATGTATCTAGAGTAAAAACATGTGTGGATACATCCATATTTAGATAAGCAAAGTTGAGTCAGCTAATTTGGATCCGAGGGAGTTAGTGTTGTTGTAAGCTTAGATCCGTGGTTCCCATGAGCAGAATGGCGCAATGGAGTCGGGGATCTCGTCATCGGCTTCGGATCGGCCTATGGTGAATCGGCGGATCTTGCGGCCAAACCCCGATCGGTGCCATCAATGTGATGGCGCTACGGTGAGGCTTGCTTTGGTCAGTGCTTGATCTGGCCAATGGGGAAGTCAAGCTGCTAAAGTTCACAAGCTCGGGGCATACGACGGCGTCATCCGTCTTGCCCGTGCACATCTGGACTTTCAGCGACCCTTCTCAGAGCCAATATGCCGTTGCCGAGCCCTTCTTCTCCTTCGTCCCGGCGACTACCGGCTGACACCGTCCCAGTGGTGCGTCCTGACGGAGTTCTTTGGAAAGGATGCGGAGCAGATCGATGTGCGGTCCGAAGGACTCGATTGATTTTCTTCTATATGTTTTGGGGTCCTTTTTGTAAAGTTGCAGGTTCTATTAGTTATTGTCTAGTACTTTTGGTCCTCTATGTAATTTTTTGGACTAGTTTCCATTGGCACTGATAAACTTGAATTTTGACAAGTTCACGAGGAAAAAAATTCCTTTGCACATATGGCCTATCATGTATAAACATTCTTGAGATTTAAACTATATGTAATGTGCCATGCATTAACCCTAAACCATATATATGTAACTAACCCTAGCTGATCAAACCCTACTTAATTAAAACAAATAACCCTAAACTATACGCATGCACTTTATGCGCAAAGGCGCGGGTGCCTCTAATAATGTGTGTGCGCACTCGATCGATGATCCCTAAACCTTATACAACCCTGAAACCCTAATCCTAATCCCTAAACCCTAAACACCCTAAACACTAAACCCTAGACCCTAAACCCTAACCCTAACCCTAAACCCTAATTAAACCCTATATATAGGCCAACGACACTTAATTGTGCATCAAGCAGGCCCGGGGTGCCTCGCGGTCCTCTAATTAAATTAAATGTGCCATGCATTAACCCTAAACCATATATATGTAACTAACCATAGCTAATCAACCCTACTTAATGAAACACATAACCCTAAACTATACTAGCTATAACCCAATCTAATAAAAACATGCTCTATATATAGCAGCTAGCTAGCAAACAGTAGATTAACACCAATTAATATATACATGGCCTATATCGATCATGTTGTATAACATATCCCTGAGATTCATTAATTAATTATATAATTATCGTGATAAATTAATTAACTTTAATTTTGACAAGTTCTCTCGAATGAAAACACATTTGATTAAGTTGCCTCATAATATATATATATAATTAGTGTGCATGCATGGCCTACCATGCATTCGTGCATATATTTTAATGTATATTTGAACATATTCTTGGGGATTTCAATCTCTCTCTCTCGATCATCTATATATCGTTGGTGGCCAAAAAACACACATATATATATGCATGCAATTTATGCGTAAAGGCGCGGTGCCTCTAATAATGTGTGTGCTGCACTCGATGATCTCTAAACCTTAAACAACCCTAAAACCCCTAAATCCCTAATCCCTAAACCCTAAACACCCTAAACACTAAACCCTAAACCTAAAAGAAAGTGCCTAACCTAACCCTAACCCTAACCCTAAACCTAGCTAATCCTAAACCCCAATTAAACCCTATGTATATGCCAACGACACTTAATTGTGCATCGATCGAGCCCATGGGTGCCTCGCGATCCTCTAATAAAATTAAATGTGCCATGCATTAACCATATATATGTAACTAACCCTAGCTAATCAACCCTACTTAATTAAAACACATAACCCTAAACTATACTAGATATAACCCGATCTAATAAAAACATGCTCTATATATAGCAGCTAGCTAAAAAGTAGATTAACACCAATTAAAATATACATGGCCTATATCGATCATGTTGTATAACATATCCCTGAGATTCATTAATTAATTATATAATTATCGTGATAAATTAATTAACTTGAACTTTGACAAGTTCTCTCGAATGAAAACACATTTGATTAAGTTGCCTCATAATATATATATATATAATTAGTGCATGCATGGCCTACAATGCATTCGTGCATATATTTTAATGTATATTTGAACATATTCTTGGGATTTCAATCTCTCTCTCTCTCGATCATCTATATATCGTTGGTGGCCCAAAAAACACACATATATATGCATGCAATTTATGCGTAAAGGCGCGGGTGCCTCTAATAATATGTGTGTGCACTGATCGATGATCCCTAAACCTTAAACAACCCTAAAACCTTAAAATCCCTAATCCCTAAACCTAAACACCCTAAACACTAAACCCTAAACCTAGACCCTAAACATACCCTAACCCTAACCCTAAACCCTAAACCCTAGCTAATCCTAAACCCCAATTAAACCCTCTGTATAGGCCAACGACACTTAATTGTGCATCGATCGCGGGTCATGGGTGCCTCGTGATCCTCTAATAAAATTAAATGTGTGCATTAACCCTAAACCATATATATGTAACTAACCCTAGCTAATCAACCCTACTTAATTAAAACACATAACCCTAAACTATACTAGCTTATAACCCGATCTAATAAAAACATGCTCTATATATAGCAGCTAGCAAACAAGTAGATTAACACCAATTAAAATATACATGGCCTATATCGATCATGTTGCATAACATATCCCTGAGATTCATTAATTAATTATATAATTATCGTGATAAATTAATTAACTTGAACTTTGACAAGTTCTCGAATGAAAACACATTTGATTAAGTTGCCTCATAATATATATATAATTATGCATGGCCTACAATGCATTCGTGCATATATTTTAATGTATATTTGAACATATTCTTGGGGATTTCAATGTCTCTCTCTCTCGATCATCTATATATCGTTGGTGGCCCAAAAAACACACATATATATGCATGCAATTTATGCGTAAAGACGGGTGCCTCTAATAATGTGTGTGCGCACTCGATCGATGATCCCTAAACCTTAAACAACCCTAAAACCTTAAATCCCTAATCCCTAAACCCTAAACACTAAACCCTAAACCCTAGACCCTAACCCCTAACCCTAACCCTAAACCCTAGCTAATCCTAAACCCCAATTAAACCCTATGTATAGGCCAACGACACTTAATTGTGCATCGATCAGCGGGTCATGGGTGCCTCGTGATCCTCTAATAAAATTAAATGTGCCATGCATTAACCCTAAACCATATATATGTAACTAACCCTAGCTAATCAACCCTACTTAATTAACACACATAACCCTAAACTATACTAGCTAGCTATAACCCGATCTAATAAAAACATGCTCTATATATAGCGCGCAGCTAGCTAGCTAGCAAACCGTAGATTAACACCAATTAAAATATACATGGCCTATATCGATCATGTTGTATAACATATCCCTGAGAATCATTAATTAATTATATAATTATCGTGATAAATTAATTAACTTGAACTTTGACAAGTTCTCTCGAATGAAAACACATTTGATTAAGTTGCCTCATAATATATATATAATTAGTGTGCATGCATGGCCTACAATGCATTCGTGCATATATTTTAATGTATATTTGAACATATTCTTGGGGATTTCAATCGATCTCTCTCTCTCTCGATCATCTATATATCGTTGGTGGCCCAAAAACACACATATATACGCATGCACTTGATGCGTAGGCGTGCCTCTAATAATGTGTGTGCGCACTCGATCGATGATCCCTAAACCTAAACAACCCTAAAACCCTAATCCCTAATCCCTAAACCCTAAACACCCTAAACACACTAAACCTAGACCCTAAAACACCCTAAACACTAAACCCTAAACCCTAGACCCTAAACACCCTAAACCCTAAACCATAAACCCTAAACCCTAAACCCTAAACCCTAAAACCTAAACCCTAAACACTAAACCCTAAACCCTATAAACACCCTAAACACTAATTAAAACCTAAACCCTAGACCCTAAACACTAAACCCTAAACCCTAGACCCTAAACACCGAAACACTAAACCCTAAACCCTAAACACCCTAAACACTAATTAAACCCTAAACCATAGACCTAAACACTAGACCCTAAACCCTAGACCTAAACACCCTAAACACTAAACCCTAGACCCTCTAAACACAGTAAACACTAAACCCTAAACCCTAGACCCTAGCTAAACACCCAAAACACTAAACCTAAACCCTTAGCTAACCCTAAACCTAATTAAACCCTATATATAGGCCAACGACATTAATTGTTCATCAAGCAGGCCAGGGGTGCCTCGCGGTCCTCTAGTTAAATTAAATGTGACATGCATTAACCTAAACCATATATATATAACTAACCCCTAGCTAATCGATCAAACCCTAGTTAATTAAAACACATAACCCTAAACTATACTAGCTATAACCCGATCAAATAAAAACATGCTCTATATATAGCATGCAGCTAGCTAGCAAAAACGGTAGATTAAAACCAATTAATATACATGGCCTATATATCGATCATATGTTGTATAACATCTCCTGAGATTCATTAATTAATTATATAATTATCGATGATAAATTAATTAACTTGAATTTTGACAAGTTCTCTCGAATGAAAACACATTTGATTAAGTTTCCTCATAATATATATATAATTGTGTGCATGCATGGCCTACCATGCATGCATTAATTGTGCATATATTTTAATATATATTTGAACATATTCTTGGGGATTTCAATCTCTCTCTCTCGATCATCTATATGTCGTTGGTGGCCAAAAAACACACATATACGCATGCACTTTATGCGCAAAGGCGCGTGCCTCTAATAATGTGTGTGTACTGATCGATGATCCCTAAACCTTAAACAACCCTAAAACCCTAATCCCTAATCCCTAAACCCTAAACACCCTAAACACACTAAACCCTAGACCTAAACACCCTAAACACTAAACCCTAAACCCTAGACCCTAAACACCGTAACCCTAAACCATAAACCTAAACCCTAAACCCTAAACCCTAAACCTAAAACCTAAACCCTAAACCCTAAACCCTATAAACACCCTAAACACTAATTAAACCCTAAACCCTAGACCCTAAACACTAAACCCTAAACCCTAGACCCTAAACACCTAAACACTAAACCCTAAACCCTAAACACCTAAACACTAATTAAACCCTAAACCATAGACCCTAAACACTAGACCTAAACACCCTAAACACTAAACCCTAGACCCTCTAAACACAGTACACTAAACCCTAAACCCTAGACCCTAGCTAAACACCCAAAACACTAAACCCTAAACCCAGCTAGCTAACCCTAAACCCTAATTAAACCCTATATATATAGCCAACGACACTTAATTGTGCATCAAGCAGGCCAGGGGTGCCTCGCGGTCCTCTAGTTAAATTAAATGTGACATGCATTAACCTAAACCATATATATATAACTAACCCCTAGTAATCAAACCCTAGTTAATTAAAACACATAACCCTAAACTATACTAGCTATAACCCGATCTAATAAAAACATGCTCTATATATAGCATGCAGCTAGCTAGCAAAAACGGTAGATTAAAACCAATTAATATATACATGGCCTATATATCGATCATATGTTGTATAACATCTCCCCGAGATTCATTAATTAATTATATAATTATCGATGATAAATTAATTAACTTGAATTTTGACAAGTTCTCTCGAATGAAAACACATTTGATTAAGTTTCCTCATAATATATATATAATTAGTGTGCATGCATGGCCTACCATGCATGCGTGCATATATTTTAATATATATTTGAACATATTCTTGGGGATTTCAATCTCTCTCTCTCTCGATCATCTATATATCGTTGGTGGCCAAAAACACACACATATACGCATGCACTTTATGCGTAAAGGCGTGTGTGCCTCTAATAATGTGTGTGTGCACTCGATTGATGATCCCTAAACCTTAAACCCTAAATAAACCCTAATCCCTAATCCCTAAACCCTAAACACCATAAACATTAAACCTAAACCCTAGCTAACCTCCTAACCCTAAACCCTAAACCTAATTAAACCCTATATATATAGGCCAATGACACTTAATTATGCATCAAGCAGGCCGGGGGTGCCTCGCGGTCCTCTAATTAAATTAAATGTGCCATGCATATATATGTGTTTAATTTGGGGATTTCAATCGCTCTCTCGTATGTAGCTCTCTCTTACTCTCTCTCTCTCTCTCTCTCTCTCTCTCTCTCTCTCTCTCTCTCTCTCTCTCTCTCTCTCTCTCTCTCTCGTTGTTGGCCAACAACACACACATGCACTTTGTGCGCAAAGGCATGCGCCTCTAATAATGTGTGCGCAGTCGATCGATCTAGTTTTGATTAATCATAGCACACAAATAAAGAAGTTGTATTTGAATCCACACAACCTATTAAAACACATAACCCCTAACATGGCCTAATTAATTAACCCTTCTCGATCTCTACCTAATTAGTGGAAATTGCACAAAATCAAAAGGGGTCCCTCACTAATTATGCATATCTGCTAGATTGTGATAAACTTTTGCCACATATATATTTGGCGGATGGGTGCATCTTGGCATGTAAACAATTAGTGTTTGCAAATGGCGTTGTCAAAATTTATGTACAAATGATTTCTTTCCATCCAAAGTGCATAAAATGGGAGTTTTAATGAAGAAAGTACAAATAAAACAGCTCAACATGCTTCCACACCCCGATTTCACACGAAGTAGAGCATATTTAAAGGATAATTCCAGAGTTTTACTATTTTCAAGCAACTTTGCTAATTTTCCCCCACTCACATGACTTTATGTCGATTTAACGAAAATATGGCGAATTTAAACTACATGGGCGGGATAGTTTGAATTGTGCGCGCGGCAAAGGGAACCGCCTATTCCTCAACCTTGTGCACGGCAAATTACACACGCAACTCCATTAACGCCACCTACCAACCTTTATCACCCCGGCGGCCCGGCCGCATGACCCCCACCCACCCCAAACTTATCCCCGTCCGTGCGAAGAGCTTCCTCCCGTCCCGTCCGTGCGAAGAAGAAGCTTCTCCTCCCGTCGTTCTTCTCGAGACGCACCGGCGGTCAAGTTGATCCACGGTAGCTACTATCTCTAGCTCAATCACTATTGCAGCAGAATTAACGTTTATATTTTCTTGATGCGCTAAAAAAATTGGTATGCTCGAACTAATTGGCACTTTATAGTTTTTTCGTTTGTCATCGATCAATTTGTTCATTTGCGTGGGCACATAAAGTCATTCACACTGATCCGTTTAATTTGCTGAAATGCCATGGCAGTTTGTACACGATCTGTTTGCTAAAATGTCGATGGGCATTTTTGTTTTGTACTCGACATGATTGCTGAAATGCATAATCATGTAGTATAGTTTTGTACTCGATGGATATACATTTCCTACTTAGCCTTAAATTAATCACCAACCACTGTATCTCATAATTAAACAGATCAGAGACTTGGAAACTGCATGGACACTTATGTTCCCCTTCATATATAAATGGTGTTCAACCCTTTATGGGGTTTATTAGAGCTCATGATGGTCACAACCTGGACGTGTATTGCCCGCGCTGCACATGTATGAATGGTGAGAAGAGGCCTCACCCTGTAGTGGCAGATCATTTACACATTTTTGGGATGGACCGCACATATGTTAGGCGGGTTTAGCATGGTGAACCATATAATGATCCTTTAGCAGGAGAAGCAGATCTTGCTCACACTGTATGTGTGCTGGCATATGTAGTTAATTATTTATATTGATGCTGCCGCTGTTTCAATCAATAGTTTGCATTGCTTGTGCAAGGTTCGTACTCAAATTTAACTTGTTGCGGATGGATGGACGGGAAGGAGAGAAAAAGCGCTTGCTTCAGGAAACGGGTTTCAGCTCTGGGACATGTGCTGTGCCAGATGAGAAGGTAAATATGTAAAACGGCATTTGTTCAGGTTGCATCCCTTAGATGTTTGTCTAATCGGTTGATGTACTAATTGCAGAAGCATAGAGTTGAGGTCTCTCAGTTTGATGGGAGATTTGAAGATGAATCTCAGTTTGATGCTGGATGGTACTGATGACGAGCCTTTCATAGACGAAGGTCCTGCACTGAGATTATCCAGCCTCTGAGAAGGCCGTGGACCGAGTACGACTTTGTTGAAGTGGATGCACGCCCGGAGATCATCACGGGCGTCCGGGTAGTCTCAAGACCACCCAGCGATGCACCTGTGGATGGTACCGATGACGAGCCTCTCATAGACGAAGGTCCCTGCACTGAGATTATCCAGCCTAGAAGGAGGCCGTGGACCGAGTACACAGCTTTGCGTTGAAGAAGAGATGCACACCCGGAGATCATCGGGGGCGTCCCGGTAGTCTCAGGACCACCCAGCCCTGATGCAAAATGTTGAGCTACTTTATGATTCGTACTCTTATGTTCTGGTGCTGTAGTATGTTATGATTTGTACGCCTTTGGCGCTAGATTAAGCATTCAGTGGATGATCGCGTTGCAAAATTCGACACCCACACAATCAGTTCATCGTACAAGTAGCACAATTACTTCTACAGCGATTCCTGCCAGCGCATTAGTTGGTAGCATGAAACACTTTCAGGTACTCCCTCTGATTCATATTAATGGACTCAATTGCCTAGATATGGATGTATCTAGATGCATTTGTTAACTAGACTAACAAACTTGAGTCGGTTAATATGAATTCGTGTAAACCGCCCAAGTCCTCGAGCAGCTAGTTTATTGACTGGACTCCAAGCCTCTCGCGCAAAGCCATCGACGAAGCTTTGACCAGATCTTGGCCCGCAATTTTTTGTGTGTGGCGAATAGCAAAGCTTTGACCAGTTCCTCTCGGGATACGCACGCGGTGAGCTTGCACGGTTGCCATGAGCACTTTCCGGCGGAACTTCCTCTTCAGCGCCTCAAGCCGCTGCTGCGAGACACGCAGTGCCTCGAGGTGGACGGAATTCGGATCTCAGGGCGGGTGGTCCGCATCGTCCGGAACGATCTCCAGCGGGTTAACGAGGACATGCATGGCGGCCGGGATTTGTTTTTTGTTTTTTTTGGTTTGAGCTTGGGATTTGGGGTTTTCGGATAGGGGAGGAGGAGGAAGAGGAAGGAACAGCCGCGTGCTTGGCGCGTGGCGGTGTGCTTGAATTTCGAATTTTTGTGAAATGTTTCATTTCCCCGCTACAATTCGGGGTTTCTTGACGCGCCAATGCGTCCGGGCAGCTCAAGTAAATTTGGGGTGCCACACTATGGGCCCTAGTTTCAGTGAGACATGTAATGACTAGTCACATCAGTAAGTTCACGGTGTAATAAAATATGTTACCCCTCCCCTTTATGTAGCACCCCTTCTCTCCCGATCGAGTGCCGATTGCCGACGGATGCAAGCCGCTAGCTCGATCCCCTCCTTTCGCCTCCACCGTCCAGGCATCCAGGGGCAAGCTGCATCTAGCCCAAGCGGATTAGGTAGGACTAGTAATGTTCTCTCCTTTCTCGAGATCGGTTCTTTTTTCCTCTCCTCGATATCTTGCGCATCTCTTTCCTATTATGGGCAAAGGGGTGTCTTTCTGGTCACCCTTGAGCTGGGAGTGATTGATGGGGGTGGGGGCGGGGGCTACCTTTGCTTGGATTGGGGTGTTCTTCCTTTATTTGTCGACATTTGCAACCTTTGTAGTTTCTGCTGATCCTCACTGTATCTTTTGTCAGCTTGTACAGAAAGGCAAGACCTCGGCGGTGGGGGCAATGGAGCGTAAGGCCACCACGCATGTGGGCAGTTGGCTGAGCCTGAGCTGCGTCCCCAGCCCCGCGAAGCAGGTACTCCGTTTGCTTATCCACTCTTTACCTTTAAGTGTCTCTCTGGTCTGCATCCTCAATCTGCTCCTGTTAATATGCTTAAAGTAGCACATGTCTTCACCTGTTTGTGCGTAAAGCCTCTGTGACACCATGCTCTATATTCTCCGTATCGGTTGGTACCTCCAGGTCCGTGCTGAGGCTATGGGAAACGAGAATAGCGCCCCACTGCCGCAGGAGCATGGCCCGTCTGCGGCACAAGAAGCTGCCAGCTGGGCAGGGACCGCCAGGGTAATTTTTTTAACCAACTTACCATGATGTAGTCTGAATCTGATACTCCCTCAGATCCAAATTAATTGACTCAACTATCTGTAGATACGGATGTATCTAGATGTGTTTTAGCTCTAGATACTACTGCCTCCATCCCAAAGCTTTGGGCTTATATTATTTTAGAAAGTCAAACTATACCATGTTTGACTAAGCTTTTACCAAAATCAGTAACATGCAAAATACAAAATTAATATCATTAAATAGATAATAAAATATATTTTCCTACGGTATCTACACAGTATTATATTTGTTGATAGAATGTTCTAAAATTTTGGTCAAACTTTGCTTGTTTTGATTTCTCAAAAATAAATAAGGCTTAAGCTTTTGGATGGTGGTAGTACATTCATATCTAGACAAAGCTGAGTTAACTAGTTTTTTTGTGTCCATAGCTAGTGTTCACGCAAAAGGCTAAGAGCATCCACTATATGCATCAGGTCTATCTCATACAGTAATTCAATATCACTGCGAGTCTGCCTTTGTTTTGCTATTCATATGCAGACTGAAACTTTAGGGCCTTTACTCAAAAGGAAGATCAAAACTGCGGCTGATCAGGCTGCCAGTATGTTGATGCCGCCCCCATCTTCTAAATGCCTCTACAAGCACAAGGCCACGCACCAGCTGGGTGGTGATCTTTTAATGAATATGGTATATTTTCTTAATCCACAAAACATGCCTTGATTTTTCTCTGTTTATTGTCGGTTTTTTCTATGCTTGCCAAAAGTTTACAACAACAACAACAACAACCAAGCCTTCAGTCCCAAACAAGTTGGGGTAGGCTAGAGTTGAAACCCATAAGATCTCGAAGCCAAAAGTTTAGAAACACCAAATTCGTTTGCTTACAATCATCATACAGTAATGTTCATCTACTCCAGTTCCCCTAACCCAACATAAAATGATGTTAATTTCGATTTTTAGATTAAAAGAGCACCATTAGGCGCTGTTAATTACGACTTTGAGATTAAAATGTCATTTGCAATTGTTAATTACAATTTTGAGACAATTGGTTAGTTTAATCTCTTCTGCTCTCCATTTTTCCCAACCGAACAAAAATGTAACCATTCCATTCCTCAAATGGAACCATTCCATTCCATTCCACGCTTTGAACCGAACACACCCTTGCATTGTTGTGAACTGTTGTCCATACACGGCCATACCCTTCCACTTACATCTAGCACTATATGCATCATCGTCTCGAGTCATTCAATATCACTGCTGAGATCTGTTCCCATTCTTATGCAGGCTGAAACTGCTGCGCCTTTACTCAAGTGGATGCAAAATGGGGCTAATGAGGCTGCTTGAGGACGATGGTGCCGCCATCTTCCGAAAACCTCTACAAGCAAGGCCATGGGCCATGGGTGGTGACCTTTTAATGAATCTGGTATATTTTCTTAATCCACATACATGATTTCATTATTATCTGTTTAATTACTGTTGGCTTTGTCTAATGCTTACCAAAAGTTCAGAACTTGTTTGCTTACAATCATCATACACTAATTTTTCACTTTTCAGTCTGTCTCATCCAGTATATAAACTGTTGATTTCCATTGGCTTCTTTTGTAATCATTTGCATTGTTGTCAACTTTCTCTATGCACAACCCTATTCTTCCACTTACACCCCGCACTATTTGCATCGTCTATCTCATAGATTTATTAAATATCAATGATGAGTTCTGTTGCTATTCATATGCAGGATGAAACTTCTTCCTCTACTCAAATGGATAAAAAATGATCTGATGAGGCTGCTGTGGAAGACGATGGTGCCACCATCTTAAAACCTCCTCAAGCACAAGGCCAGCTGGGTGGTACCCTTTTTAGCAGGTATATTTTCTTAATCCTCATACATGATTTGATTTTTGTGTTTATTGCGGCTTTGTCTAATGCTTACCAATAGTTCAAAACACACACACCTATTCTTCCACTTACATCCAACTATATCAGTGTCTCATAGATTCATTTTATATATATCACTGCTGATGTCTGTTGCTCTTCATTTTTATATGCAGACTGAAACCGCTAAGCCTTCATTGGTCAAAAGGATTGCAACTGCTGCTGATGAGGCATCCGCAGAGGCTGCCACCAAGTTACTGTCAGCCCCACCTTCTGGATGCTTATATAAGCTCAAGTCCAAGGATCAGCCGGGCCGTAACCATCCAAGGGTTCGGGTATATTTTCTTAAGCCACATATACATGCCATGATTTATGTATGATATTATCACTGGCTCTGTCTAATGCTTTTGGAATTCGGAAACACCAAATTAGCATGCTTATATTCATCATACACTAATTTTTCACTGTTCAGTTTGTAACATAGTGTTATGCACTTGCTTGTCAACATTTGCATTGCTCTGAACTATGCACTTTACACAATCTAATTCTTCCACTTACGTTCAGCGCTACGCACCAGTAGTACCTCCCATGTTTCCTTCACCATCCCGATGCGAGCTTGCGGGAATATGGCGGGCCCATGTACATACGCATATAACACCTCCTATGGCTCTATCTACCTTTCTAGTAGCTCCTTCACAGAGTTACATGTATGTATTCTCAGTGGTTTAGCATGAATTGGCATATAGTAAAGTCTTGTTTTTAGTCTTCTTGCTTCTTACATTTGTATCAATTTTCACATGCGATGTACCTTGTGAACTTTCCAATGATTAACCGGATGTGTCCGCATGAAGGATCTTTCACTATGCATGGCAATGGAAAATTGATGAACACCTACACGGTCTATGAGGTGTATGTCTACAAGACGCCATCACATATTTGTATGGACATGATTGGAGAAAGTTTGCTTTTGACTACGGTCTGAAGAAGGGCGACGAGCTGAGGATCAGAAACTCAAACGGGCAGATATACGTAACTGCTTACAGAGTTGGAGACACTTCCAAATATATAATATGTAACTTTTTCTACTCATATCTTTTGATAACCATTCTGAGCGGTTGTTCTAAACCATTCCCTCTGTTCTAGCTTGCTTGGGTTTAACATGATCAAAGCTGCAGATCCCCGGAACAGGGCGGATGTCACAAAGGGCAACCACACCAGCACAGCCGGCTTCCCACTCTCCCGCGTCGCTGCGGTTCGTACCAGCTCCGCCATCGCATCTACCCAGCAGTCCCCTACATCGCATTGGTTCCCGTAGAGGCTATACTACACATGCCCAGCAGCTCCCTGCATCAGCTTCGGTTCCTCTAGCTGCCGCACCGTTTTGTGCCTGATCTCTGCAGACCGGTTCCTCTAGAGGCACCGTTCGCACCTGCCCAGTCTCCTGCATCGGCACCAGCTCGTGTACCAGCCCAGGCTCATGCACCTGCCCCATCACCGAGGTCTCAGCTCATTGCGGTGGCCACCCGTGTGGTGACCAGGACGCATCTGAAGGCTATGTTCGTGAGTATATGACAGCATAACTGCTCTTATCTTGATGTCTTCTCTGCTCAAAGTCTCACATGGTTCAGTGCATTGGTGCCATTGACTAATTTTGGTGGTATCTCTTGCTTTGAATCAGAAATTGCCTAAAAGTATCTCCAAGGATCTCAATGCCGGCCGAAGGGGCAAGATATCCCTCGTCATGGAGAGTGAAGGTCTCACCGTGGAGGGACGGTACTCTGTCAGTCCCACAGATGGCCGCTTGGCTGACTTCCAGTGGAAATAGTTCATTGACGGTGCCAAACTTCGCATTGGATCAAAGTTGAAGGTCAAGATCTTTCGATGCCGCTGTGACATGCTGGTCATAAAGTTCGCGGTTGTCTAGTTCTGTTGTCCCATGAGCCTTAGCAAATGCATTTGTAGTTATACTTATATAAGGTTATCTTATCTGAACTGCTAATTAATTGTATGGGTGGTAAAACTCTGGCAAGCTTTTGCTCTTAGCAAGTATGTATGTATGATCAGCTATTATGATAACTAATGTTTGTGTTCATCTTAATTTGCATTTCCCTTTTAGAAAAAAACTTAATTTCTATTTTGGCTGACCTGTTAGAGAACTATCAGATTGAACCCACAACATGATTCATATAGATTCATTACACCGAGCCACATGTCTTGACCTTGCGATACACTACTTCCATTAATTAGTGCAAGAAGGCTTACCCGAGCTGCCTGAACCATGGCAGATTCGAATCCACCTTATCTATCTAGAAATACAACCTTTGCGGAAAGAGGATTTGCAGTATGGGGAGGCCGACATTGGGACCCATGAGCCAAAGTTCGTAGCCAACGTTTTTAAAGGTTTAAGAGTATGACAACAGAAAAATAAAGCCAAAAATCAAGGTAAACAAATTCAAGAAAAGAAACATTTACCTTTCGAAATTGCGGGGACCCATGAGAGCAGTGATCCTCAACTTTTTCCCAAAATAAATTAATTAGCCAAAAATAAAAAATAACCATCAAAGGAAACTTAGAAACATGTGAGGATTACATTGGGATGACTCACTCAGCTGCGAACGATCAAAGAAAAAGATTGAAATAAAAAGAAAACATAATATCCAACCCAACAATTTATTGTTCATGATGACATGGACCCATGAGGTTCCTCAACGTTTCAAAGTCGGCATGCAAGTGATATCAGGAGCCAAAATAATCCAAGAAAAGAAACTTTATTGTACATAGAGGATGACATGCGGGTCCCATTTTGTAGTCTCAACGGGCGGCACAGGACCGAAAGAAAATGAAGTAGCCAGAAAGGGTGTGAAAAAAATCCAAGAAAAGAAAGATTTTAATTGGGCTGTATCTGGACATCCGGGCCTTCGAACTATCCGCCGGGCCTTTTGACTCGTACAATTTCAGCCCACTCCAAAACAGAAAGGTCGGATTTTTCTCAAAAAAAAAAGAGAAAGTCCTATGCTTCGCAAAAACAAAAACAAGGAGATTCAACATATAAGTTTGTTTATGTAGATATAAAGATTTAATTTATCCGTTTGCAATAGCTCGGAGCGAAATACAACGTTTATTGTCTCAAAAATAAAATATCACATGTTTCTTGTACGGAGGCGACATCGGGGACCCATGAGCCAAAGAATGGAGTCAACGTTTCAAAGGCGGATCGAAAATAAAAAAGCCAAAAATCAGTTGGTAAAAAATACAAGAAAACAAAACATTTATCGTTCCGAGAGGATGACATGCGGGACCCATGAGGCAGCAACATCCTCAACGTTTCAAAGTCGGCATGAGATCGAAAGAAAAAGGCAAGTGACATAATATCGGAGCCAAAAATAATCCAAGAAAAGAAACTTTATTGTACATAGAGGATGACATGCGGGTCCCATTTTGTAGCAGCGGTCTCAACGTTTCCAAGGCGGCACAGACCAAAAGAAAAATGAGGCAGCAGGATTCTCAACAATTCCAAGGCGGGGATCAAAAGAAAAATAAAGGAAATAGCCAGAAATTAATTAGGGGTCAAAAATAAATCCACCAAAGGAAACTTTTATTGTTCATAGAGGATGACATGTGGGACCGACCTGCCAACAGCGTCCGTTTCAAAGGGGCAGGGGATCAAAAGAAAAAGGCAAATAGCCGGAAATTAGTAAAAAATAACTCCAAGAAAGGAAACTTTTATTGTTCAGAGGATGACATGGGACCCATGAGCCAAAGCTTACTCAACGTTTCAAAGGCGGCATGAGATCGAAAGAAAAAGGCAAGTGACCAAATATCGGGAGCCAAAAATAATCCAAGATTTATTGTACATAGAGGATGACATGTGGGTCCCATTTTAGCAGCGGTCTCAATGTTTGTAATGCGGCTTGAGATCAAAAGAAAAAGAAAGTAGCTAGTAATTAGGGGGTGAAAAAAATCCAAGAAAAGAAAGTTGATGGACATAGAGGATGACATGCGGGTCCCTTGAGCCAACAACTTACTCAACGTTTCAAAGGGGTGGGATCAAAAGAAAAAGGCAAGCCAAAAATCAGAGGGTGAAAAAATCCAACAAAGGAAACTTTTATAGCACATAGAGGATGACATGCGGGTCCCATGAGCCAGCAGGGTCCTCAACGTTTCAAACGTGGCATGAGATCGAAAGAAAAAGGCAAGTGCCCAAATATGAGGAGCCAAAAATAATTCAAGAAAAGAAAGTTTTATAGTACATAGAGGATGACATGCGGGTCCCATTTAGCAGCAGCGGTATCACCGTTTGAGAGGCACTAGGGATCGAAAGAAAAGTCAAGTGACCAAATATGAGGTGCCAAAAAAATCCAAGAAAAGAAAGTTTTATAGTACATAGAGGATGACATGGGTCCCATTTAGCAGCAGCGTATCACCGTTTGAGAGGCAAGGATCGAAAGAAAAAGTCAAGTGACCAAATATGAGGTGCCAAAAAATCCAAGAAAAGAAAGTTTTATAGTACATAGAGGATGACATGCGGGTCCCATTTGCAGCAGCGGTATCACTGTTTGAGAGGCAAGAAGGGATCGAAAGAAAAAGTCAAGTGACGAAATATGAGGTGCCAAAAAAATCCAAGAAAAGAAAGTTTTATAGTACATAGAGGATGACATGCGGGTCCCATTTAGCAGCAGTATCACCGTTTGAGAGGCGGCAGGGGATCGAAAGAAAAAGGTAAGTGACCAAATATGAGGTGCCAAAAATAATTCAAGAAAAGAAAGTTTTATAGTACATAGAGGATGACATGCGGTCCCAGCTAGCAGCAGCGTATCACCGTTTGAGAGGCGGCAGGGGATCGAAAGAAAAAGGCAAGTGACCAAATTTGAGGTGCCAAAAATAATCCAGGAAAAGAAAGTTTTATAGTACATTGAGGATGACATGCGGGTCCCAAGCAGAGCAGCGGTATCACCGTTTGAGAGGCGGCAGGATCGAAAGAAAAAGGCAAGTGACCAAATTTGAGGTGCCAAAAATAATCCAGAAAAGAAAGTTTTATAGTACATTGAGGATGACATGCGGGTCCCAGTTAGCAGCAGCGGTATCACCGTTTGAGAGGCGGCAGGATCGAAAGAAAAAGGTAAGTGACCAAATATGAGGTGCCAAAATAATTCAAGAAAAGAAAGTTTTATAGTACATAGAGGATGACATGCGGGAGCAGCAGCGGTATCACCGTTTGAGAGGCGGCAGGGATCGAAAGAAAAAGGCAAGTGACCAAATTTGAGGTGCCAAAAAAACTCCAAGAAAAGAAAGTTGATTGCACATAGAGGATGACATGCGGGTCCCATTTAGCAGCGGTCTCAACGTTTCCAAGGCGGCAAGGGATCAAAAGAAAAAGGAAGTAGCCAGAAATCATGGGGTCAAAAAATCCAAGAATAGAAAGAATTTTGGTTCATAGAGGATGACATGCGGGACCCATGATCCTGCATCGTAAACGGCTCGATCGGAGAACGTTGAACGAGATGGCGCGATGTAGAAAAACAATGCCAGAGAGGCTGCCATCTCGGGCCCTACATCCCTCGGCGGTGCGGATTTGCGTTGACTCGGCGGCGAACCCGAGATTTCGAGATGCACCACGTCCCGGCCACCATACGCCACGTTTTGGCCGCTTTCCGGGCTAGGTGGCCTCAAAAATGAAAAAAAAAGTTTTGACATGCACCACGGAGGGACCAAAATCGTCGGCCATGGTACACCAGCAACCACGGCGCGACTTCAACTTCGTCGGCCATGGCAACTTTTCTTGTAGTGTGAAGCAGTTGTGAAACCATAGTAAACCTAATAACAAACCTATGGAACCATCTTAATAACCATCCTTTGATATGATGTATATGGGAAACCATAATAATAATTAACCCTACCAATATTTGCTACATATAAACCCATTCCAAGTTAAGAACCAACTAGTTCCTATTAGTAAACTAAATAAACCCATTAGTAATCCCTAGAAGCCCATAGCTCCTAATCGTAGTAATTCTTGTTCTTATTTAACCTGTTCTTCGAAAGTTATTCTTTTGAAGTACAGATGTCAATCAAACCATAGAAGCCATAGTTCTTATTTGAAATACTTATTATTTCTTAATCAACATGTTCTTCAAAAGTTATTCTTTTAAGTATAATACATATAATCCTCAACCATGCATCATAGAACTTAAAAATTGACAACTGTTCTTTACATATTGTTCCACCACTATTCTTTATGTGTATGATTGTTATGATGCATTATATCACTTGTTTATGCTATTAATATCACCAACCCTAATAAGAACCTTGTTTGAGAACCATCCTAAAAGTGCAACACACACTAAAGAAATCTTTACAACTCATTCATCCTAAATCATCGAGGTTAGGTTACGCTCGGACGATTGCATCTCATACTATGCATTATAGCATCTTTGCCACATTGTCCTTACCGGACAATGATGGTATTTCAGAATTTGGAGTTCTCACGTATCGAAGCTTTTGCCTGCATAATCTTGCAGACAAGAAAGGCAAGTTCATCGCTTGCTCATGTCATTTGATTATTTTTATCAAATTATATGCAAAGTACTATACTTATCATTCCTGCATTGAAAAGCAAAGTATTATTTTACAATTATGAATATGACTATGTGGTGGGCAATGGAACCATGGTATGTGTTGATATGGTGGAGGTTCCATTGCACGGGTACTATTCATCTAGGACTAAGTACCAATGCCGTCCAGTGATTCTAGCGCCGTACATACCGCGTTGACCATAAGATCTATAATGGCCTGGGAAGTCAGCTGTATCTTTTCCTCTCGCATGCCAACGGACTGGTAATAAGGGTTGCCCGTATCGCTCTATCTTTGGTAAGGTGGGGACATGTGGTCCCTCACGGTCTACCATTAGATACAGTGAGAGGGTAGACTTATTATTGGTTCATGAAGGATTGTAAGGGTTGTCCGGATCGTCTATCTATGGTGTATAGGACAGGCACATAAGTTGTTCGGATCACCTACCTTAACGGTATAGGAGAGAACAAGTGCCCGTGTTAGTCTACCCATAGATATAGGAGAGGACAGACTTACAAAAGGGTGGTCTGCAGGGTCGCGGAGAAGGCATGATTGGCTTGGATCTTACACCTGGCCCCGCACCAAGGAAGTGTGACGGGAAAGTACACCCGGTTGGTATCAAGGATAAGCTCTCTTATGGGAAAAGTAACGCACCTCTGCAGAGGATACTGAATTGTGACTGTCACTCCCTGTTCCGGGAAGGGAACTGCGCGCGGCAGGAAAGGAACTCCATGAAGTTCTAGTCAACCTGTGAAGACTGACGGGCATAGTTTTCAGAATAAAATAAACCTTTTGAAGAAATTTTTATGAAAACTTGCATTTGCCTATGACTTTCTGGTCTGTGGCTGTAGCTAGTGCATGATACACCTATTCCCTAATATGAACTTGCTGAGTACGCTCGTACTCATCCCACTCTTAAATCCCCGCTTAGCTATGGAGGCATCGGAGGATAAACTACCGTGGAACTCGAAGACAAAGGAGTCAACCGCAACAAGATGAAGAATCCAAGCAAAGGAGTCAATGAAGTCAACCTCAAACAACTAGAGTGAAAACTTAGACTAGTAATAGAAGGGAGCCTTTCCCTAGTCCTAGCACCTATGTAGCTAGATTTCTATAGCAAGCCAAGTAGCTCTTAAGCTTAAGTTAGCAATAAGTTAGATTACGAGTCGTTCTTCTGGAGCTTTTTTAAAGTTTTACCTCACTGTAAAGTAGGAGGCTGTGTTGATCTTCTGTAAACACTTGTGTATCCTTCTATAGACATACCTTGGACTCGCATATGTTTCTGTTGTACTACTCTGAGGGATGTAATATGAGTGGAACGGTGTTTCACTTGTGTTATGTCAACGACTTGTGTACTACACCATGCAGTGGTACGCTGGGTCACCACAGCCATGCTGGATGCCACTCTGGCAGACCTTGGAAGGGGTCAACGACGAACGACCGGCGCATGTCGGTGAAGCTCCCTTTGATGCAGGCAGTATCGGGACGCGCGGGCGGGTGCTCTAGAAGCAGCTCGTCGTGGGGAACCAAAAAGAGGTGGCACACCGTCTGGAGGTCACCGGAACACGGCCGGCAGCGAGTGATACGTCTCCAACGTATCTATAATTTCTTATGTTCCATGCTACTTTATGACAATACTCACATGTTTTATACATACTTTACATCATTATTATGCATTTTCCGGCACTAACCTATTAACAAGATGCCAAGCGCCAGTTGCTGTTTTCTGCTGTTTTTGGTTTGAGAAATCCTACAAAGGAAATATTCTCTAATTGGACGAAATCAACGCCCATGGTCTTATTTTTCCACGGAGCTTCCGTAAGACCGAAGAGCATACGAAGTGGGGCCACGAGGGGCGACACCATAGGGCGCGCATAGCTCTCGCGGCCATGGTGTGGGGTGTGCCCCTCCAACGCTGCCCTTCCGCCTACTTATACTCTCCGTCGCGAAAACCCTATTACCGAGAGCCACGATACGGAAATATTTCCAGAGGCGCTGCCGCCGCCAATCCCATCTCGGGGGATTCAAGAGATCGCCTCCGCACCCTGCCGGAGAGGGGAATCATCACCGAGGGCTCTACATCACCATGCCCGCCTCCGGATTGATGCGTGAGTAGTTCATCCTTGGACTATGGGTCCATAGTAGCTAGATGGTTGTCTTCCTCTTGTGCTATCATGTTTAGATCTTGTGAGCTGCCTATCATGATCAGGATCATCTATTTGTAATGCTACATGTTGTGTTTGGTGGGATCCGATGAATATAGAATACTATGTCAAGTTGATTATCAATCTATCATATATGTGTTGTTTATGTTCTTGCATGCTCTTGCTAGTAGAGGCTCTGGCCAAGTTGATACTTGTAACTCCAAGAGGGAGTATTTATGCTCGATAGTGGGTTCATGCCTCCATTGAATATGGGACAGTGACAGAAGTTCTAAGGTTGTGGATGTGTTGTTGCTACTAGGGATAAAACATCAATGTTTTGTCTAAGGATATTTGTGTTGATTACATTACGCACCATACTTAATGCAATTGTCTGTTGTTTGCAACTTAATACTGGAAGGGGTGCGGATGCTAACCCGAAGGTGGACTTTTTAGGCATAGATGCATGCTGGATGGCGGTCTATGTTCTTTGTCGTAATGCCCCGATTAAATCTCATAGTGATCATCATGATATGTATTGAATCTTTATTTGTCAATTGCCCACCTGTAATTTGTTCACCCAACATGCTATTTATCTTATTGGAGAGACACCACTAGTGAACTGTGGACCCTGGTCCATTCTTTTACATCTGAAATACAATCGCAATCTCTGTTCTTTGTTGTTCTTCGCAAACAAACATCATTCTCCACACCATACGTTTAATCCTTTGTTTTCAGCCGGTGAGATTGACAACCTCACTGTTACGTTGGGGCAAAGTATTTTGATTGTGTTGTGCAGGTTCCACGTTGGCGGAATCCCTGGTGTTGCGCCGCACTACACTCCTTCACCAACAACCTTCACGTGGCCCTTGATTCCCTCGGTTCGATAAACCTTGGTTTCATACTGAGGAAACTTGCTTCTATACGCATCACACCCTTCCACTTGGGGTTCCCAACGGACGTGTGCTTCACGCGTTATCAAGCTAAATTTCGGGCGTCCGTTGCGAGATCAAGACACGCTGCAAGGGGAGTCTCCCACATCCAATCTCTTTACTTTGTTTTTGTCTTGCTTTACTTTACTTTATTTTATGTCTTGTTTGCTTTATATCAAAAATACAAAAAAATTAGTTACTTGTTTTTTACTTTACTTTATTCTGTTGCTTAGTTTACTTTTATTATTGCTACAATGGGCACTCTTGAAAATACTAAGCTGTGTGATTTCACTAGCACAAATAATAATGATTTTATAAGTACTCCTATTGCTCCACCTGCTACTACGGTAGAATTTTACGAAATTAAACCTGCTTTACTGAATCTTGTTATGAGAGAGCAGTTTTGTTAGTACTCATGATGTCACGCCCATCTTAATAATTTTGTTGAACTTTGTGAAATGCAAAAGTATAAGGACATAAATGGTGATATTATAAAACTGAAATTGTTTCCTTTCTCCTTAAGAGGAAGAGCTAAAGATTGGTTGCTTTCTTTGCCTAAGAATAGTATTGATTCATGGACTAAATGTAAAGATGCTTTTATTGGTAAATATTATCCTCCTGCTAAGATTATATCTTTGAGAAGTAGCATTATGAATTTTAAGCAATTTGATAATGAACATGTTGCTCAAGCATGAGAGAGAATGAAATCTTTGGTAAAGTATTGCCCTACCCATGGACTAACTACTTGGATGATCATCCAAACCTTTTATGCAGGATTGAATTTTTCCTCGAGGAACCTATTGGATTCAGCTGCTGGAGGTACTTTTATGTCCATCACTTTGGGCGCCGCAACAAAGCTTCTTGATGATATGATGATCAATTACTCTGAATGGCATACTGAAAGAACTCCTCAAGGTAAGAAGGTAAATTCTGTTGAAGAAACCTCTTCTTTGAGTGATAAGATTGATGCTATTATGTCTATGCTTGCAAATGGTAGATCTCATATTGATCCTAATAATGTTCCTTTAGGGTTGCTCAAGAAGAGCATGTTGATGTGAATTTCATTAAGAATAATAATTTCAACAACAATACTTATAGAAATAATTATGGTAACAACAACCATAGGCCATATCCTTCTAATAATGGTAGTGGTTATGGTAATTCTTATGGTAATTCTTACAACAATAATAAGAGTGTACCCTCTGGTCTTGAAGGCATGCTTAAAGAATTTATTAGTACACAAACTGCTTTTAATAAAACTGTCGAGGAAAAGCTTGGTAAAATTGATGTTCTTGCTTCTAAGGTTGATAGTCTTGCTCTTGATGTTGATCTTTTAAAACTGAAAGTTATGCCCGAGGAAGTTAAAGATGCTAAGTTTGCTAAAACAAATGCCATCCAAGTTCGCATTAATGATAATATTAGAATGTTGGTTGAATTGCATGCTAGGTGGGATAGAGAAGAAAAAGAAAAACTTGCTAAAGAGAATAATGTAGCTAAAGTTTGGAATATTAGCACCACTAGTAATGTTGACTCTTCACATGTTGCTAAACCTCCTACTATCAATGGTAAAATAATTGGTGTTAGCAATGTTTCTACTCCTAGTACAAAGCGTGCAAAATTGCCTGAAACTGCTGAAACTGTTTGTGATAATAGTGCTGAAATTTTTCAGAATGCTGTAGATCATAATGGTTTAGATTTTGATGATTGTCATATTACTGAAGTTATAAAGTTCCTACAAAAACTTGCTAGAAGTCCTAATGCTAGTGCTACAAATTTAGCCTTTACAAAACATATTACAAATGCTCTCATTAAAGCTAGGGAAGAGAAATTAAAACTTGAAGCTTCTATTCCTAGGAAGTTGGAAGATGGTTGGGAGCCCATCATTAAGATGAAATTCAATGATTTTGAATGTAATGCTTTATGTGATCTTGGTGCAAGTATTTCGTTATGCCTAAGAAAGTTTATGATATGCTTGACTTGCCACCATTGAAAAATTGTTATTTGGATGTTAATCTTGCTGATAATTCTCTAAAGAAACCTTTGGGGAGGATTGATAATGTTCTCATTACGGTTAACAATAACCTTGTCCCCGTTGATTTTGTTGTCTTGGATATTGAATGCAATGCATCTTGTCCTATTGTCTTGGGAAGACCCTTTCTTCGAACCGTTGGTGCTGTATTGATACGAAAGAAGGAAATATTAAGTATCAATTCCCTCTCAAGAAAGGTATGGAACACTTCCCTAGAAAATGAAGTTGCCTTTTGATTCTATTATTAGAACAAATTATGATGTTGATGCTTCTTCTTTAGATAATACTTGATTTGCACCGCCTAGCTGAAAGGCGTTAAAGAAAAGCACTTTTGGGAGATAACCCATGTTTTATTTTACTACTGTATTGTTGAGTATTGGAAGTTGTTACTACTGTAGCAACCTCTCCTTATCATTTTTTTGTGCCAAGTAAAGTCTCTATGGTAAAGTTGATGCTAGATTTGGATTACTGCGCAGAAAAAGAATTGCTGTCTGTCACGAATTTGCGTAGATCTCTCTGTAGAAAAATCAAAAAAATCTGCCAATTTACGTGCGTGATCCTCAGATATGTACGCAACTTTCATTAGTTTTGAGTTTTTTCATCTGAGCAAGTTAAGTGCCTCTGAAAAATTTGTCTTTACGGACTGTTCTGTTTTGATAGATTCTGCCTTTTATTTCGCATTGCCTCTTTTATATGTTGAATGGATTTCTTTGTTATATTAACTTTCAGTAGCTTTGTGCAATGTCCAGAAGTGTTAAGAATGATTATGTCACCTTTGAATATATGAATTTTTGATTATGCACTAACCCTCTAATGAGTTTGCTTTAAGTTTGGTGTGGAGGAAGTTTTCAAGGGTCAAGAGAAGAGGATGATCCAATATGATCAAGAAGAGTGAAAAGTCTAAGCTTGGGGATGCCCCGGTGGTTCATCCCTGCATATTTTAAGAAGACTCAAGCATCTAAGCTTGGGGATGCCCAAGGCATCCCCTTCTTCATCGACAACTTATCAGGTCACTTCTAGTGAAACTATATTTTTATTCCATCACATCTTATGTTGTTTACTTGGAGCGTCTGTTTGCTTTTATTTTTGTTTTGGTTTGAATAAAGTTGGATCCCACCATCCTTTTATTGGAGATATTACGCTCCGCTTTTTCATTTGAACACTTGTGTTCTTAATTATGCTTTAATGTTCATGGCGAATGCTGAAAATTGCTTCGTTGATTGCTATTTGGTTGGAATCAGAAAATGCTTTATATGGTTTTGAATAACTTGATACTTGGCAGTTGTTTTGAGCTCTCATAGATCATGTTTAAGCTCTTGCATCATGTAGTTTAAATCTATTAGTGGAGAACTACCGTAGAGCTTGTTGAAATTTGGTTTGCATGATTGGTCTCTCTAAGGTCTAGATATTTTCTGGTAAAAGTGTTTGAACAACAAGGAAGACAGTGTAGAGTCTTATAATGCTTGTAATATGTTCTTGTGTAAGTTTTGCTGTACCTGTTCATACTTGTGTTTGCTTCGAACAACCTTGCTAGCCCAAAGCCTTGTACTGAGAGGAAATGCTTCGTGCATCCAAACACCTTGAGCCCAAACCCATGCCATTTGTGTCCACCATATCTACCTACTATGTGGTATTTTTCTGCCATTCCAAAGTAAATTACTTGAGTGCTACCTTTAAAATTTCATTCCTTTGTCCTTGCAATATATAGCTCATGGGAAAATAGCTTAAAAACTATTGTGGTGATGAATGTAGCTATGTGTTTTACTTCTTATAAGTTGCTTGTTGAGCGGTAACCATGTTTTTGGGGACGCCATCAAGTTTTTACACCTTTGTTGAATATCATGTGAGTTGCTATGCATGTTCGTCTTGTCTGAAGTAAGGGTGATTTATCATGATCAAATGGTTTGAGTATGCATATGTTAGAGAAGAACATTGGGCCGCTAACCAAAGCCATGTATCATGGTGGAAGTTTTCAGTTTGGACATTCATCATCAATCTCTTATGAGAATATTATTTGTTGTTGAATGCTTATGCATTAAAGAGGAGTCCATTATCTATTTTCTATGTTGTCCCGGTATGGATGTCCTAAGTTGAGATCTATTAAAAACGAGAAATCAAATGCGATTTATCTCCTTGGACCTTTGTACAGGCGGCATAGAGGTACCCCTTTGTGACACTTGGTTGTAACATATGTTATGCAATGATAATCCATGTAAATCCAAGCTAATTAGGACAAGGTGCGGGCACTATTGGTATTCTATGCATGAGGCTTGCAACTTGTAGGAAGTATTATGCATAACACATATGAATTATTACTACCGTTGACAAAATTGTTTCTATGTTTTCAAAATAAAAGCTCTAGCACAAAAATACTAATCCATGCTTCCCTCTGCGAAGGGCCATTTTTTTACTTTATGTTGAGTCAGTTTACCTACTTCTTTCTATCTTAGAAGCAAACACTGGTGTTAACTGTGTGCATTGATTCTTACATGTTTACTTATTGCACTTGTTATATTACTCTATGTTGACAATTATCCATGAGATATACATGTTACAAGTTGAAAGCAATTGCTGAAACTTAATCATCATTTGTGTTGCTTCAATGCCTTCTACTTTGAATCTATTGCTTTATGAGTTAGCTCTTATGCAAGTCTTGTTGATACTTGTCTTGAAAGTACTATTCATGAAAAGTTTTGCTATATGATTCAGTTGTTTAGTCATTATCTTTTGTTAGCAATCTATTGCTTTGAATCACTCCATTCATCTCATATGCTTTACAATAATGTTGATCAAGGTTATGTTGGTAGCATGTCACTTTAGAAATTATTGTTGTTATCGTTTACCTACTCGAGGGCGAGTAGGAACTAAGCTTGGGGATGCTTGATACGTCTCCAACGTATCTATAATTTGTTATGTTCCATGCTACTTTTATGACAATACTCACATGTTTTATACACTAGTTGAATGCCCGTGCGTTGCTACGGTCGATTTCAAACGAATTTTCTCACATGTGAATATAATTCAAGTAAAAATCCTAAATCCATTCTCACATGTAAACATAATGCGAGTGAAAACAATAAACCCACTTGGTATGGATACTAAGAAAGACACTGAAGAGGAAAAATAGATAGCAATATGCCTCTTCAATAGCGGTAACATGTGGTTGTGTCTCACGGCCGCCTAAATGCTCGTCTCAAACCCAGACAGTATGGATAGTACATCTATGTATTTTATTTCGTTTTATTTCTTAGCTGTCGCTGATTGTCAAACCATTTTTTTCATAACCCCATGGTACACGACATATTAATATATTCTCTAAAGGTATAAGCTCAGGTGATCAAGTGAAAAACAAGTACTCTGTCATTCCCGTTAATAAAAAATACTCAAGGATAAAGAGTTATCAAGCTACAAATCAATCTAGTGAAATGAAAGTTTAGTGCCTGAGTACATCTACAGCTTTGCATCATTACTTTTTATCTTAAATTTTTTTTTCCGGCCAGTACGCACGGCATGAAACATCCACTCATCAATCTCATTTGTCAGCGTGTGTGCCGTGTACTATGATTGCTTTCTTCTTGCTATCAAATTTCAGCTATCAGTATAGCCTCAACTACCAAACAATAGGCCGCTAGAATCCTGAACAAAAATGTCGACAAAAATATCCATAGTTTGGCGGAACGGATTTTTTTTAGACAAAGATTTGGCGGAACGGATTATCTTGGTATTGTAGTAGTTCCTGCAGCATGACGACTTGTTGGCCATTCCATAGCTATTTGATACTTCTACACTAACTCTTCAGGGAAATAGATAATTCCAGCTGTCTCATGGCGACCATCTAATGTTCCCAATAGAATAGTTGCTATCAGGCTAAATCCTTTATCTGTTGCTTAATACTACAAGCTTATACCACAAGATAAACCCCCGCCAGAAAAGGAACACATATCACCAAAGATTAGGCCATCTTGTCTGAACTATAATGGAGTCACAACTTTCAGCAATGAAGACCTTCATGCACCGACGGCAATAACATAAGAAGAGCAATCCAGCGGCAAGAAATCCACTTAATTTTTGAAAAGTAATTGTGACTATGATTGAATTGTGATATCACTTGAGAACGGATGGGGCTGCTCAATCCAATAATATTTTTACTGAAGTAATATTTTTAAATCAATAATGTACCGGAACATGTACAGAGACTCAGGCTACCGGAGAACACACTTGTACTTAAACATGTTGTAGATGTACTGCATACTGCCCCAGAAGGAACTGATATTATACATGACTCTTTAGATATGATCGAAGAGCCTATGCAAGTAGCTCACTCTAGATGTATACTCGCCAGTTGAGCTTTGTCTACCGCTATCACCTCCGTCAGTGTCAAGTCAGAGTGCCGCCACACCACGATAATGCGTCCCTCTGAAGCCGTTGGGCGCTCGTCGCCAACTCCAAACCTGCGGGAAGCAAGAAATTTCGAAGTGTGTATCCAAGCATGATAACATAAAGAGAAATAAGCTAAGAAGCGAAAAAATAAGTGAAAGCAATCCTAAAAATCCAAAATAAACATACAAGCGAATTTGCAGCTTGGTAGAAGGACCAGGCAAACTGTCTAGCCTTACTGACATAATACTGTTGCAATCCTCGCTGTCTAGATGCAAATAAGAACCTTGCCGAGAAAGGGAAGACCACACTAAATGGAAAAAGGAACAATGTGAAAAACAAACAATCAAACCAGCCAGAAAATTTGACAACAACTCGAAGATCTAGGAATTGGGGACGAATCTAACTTGAGTTAAGAACTCCACAACAAACAGGATGCCCGGAAATGACCCTCTGCAGAGTATTAATGAAACTCAACTTAGGAATACATGAATTACTCTCCCTTACCATTGAATTCAGCTTTGATTCATACGATGTCTTTATCCCCGCCTTCATGTTTGTTATAAAATCCACACTGCCATTGCGCAACAACCTAATATGAGTTTTTAAACACTCCTAAAAAAATACGAGTGGCTATGCTAGGATGACCAGGGATTCTCCTCTTTCATCATGATAGATGGAATTGATACATAGAGAAAACATAATATTCGTGTTAATATGCATAGGCCATGATTGAGAGCAAAGCTATTTGATTTAAATGGATACATATGTTTAGGTAATTGTGAACAAAGATGGCACCACACAATAGCTCTATTGAAAATCTGAATGTCGTTCTTATATGCAACAAAATAGTGTCAAGGAAATATGGATCAAATAAGCCTGTAGCTCAAACCTATTTAACATAGGTCATAGCTTTAAGTAAATACAATAAGTAGCCAACTATTTATTGGAATATCCTAATGTGTGGCTCGAGCCTGAAATACAAAAATATAAATTGTTATGTTGAAGTTTAGATAAGACTAATGCAAGCTTAGTGTGCAACAAGCTACAATTTGGTGAGAGAATCAAACTCAAAATCTGGGAAATCTGCCTGATTTGCTTCGGGAATTTGTCTGCAAAAAGGAGAATCAATTGCAATACATCAAGGTACTGCGAGCATTGTTTGTGTCCAATAGAAAATATAAGCACCAAGATGAGCAGTATATACTTAATAAATACAACAGCGAGCTTACAGAAAGATACCCAATGCAGCACATGTAGGACTCACACATCCTCGTGCCGAACTTAGAGTCAACCACTTGATCTGCAGGACCTAGTACCTTCATCCTCATTTGTGTCATTAAATGGCAGTCATGGCTGATCAGTTAGTTAATTATTAATTAACTTGAATCCTTCCATGTACAAGTGAACAAGCAAATAAACGATATGACCAACTTTTTTCCCAATACCTGATGAATGCATTGACTTTTCTAAATATATAAAAACACTTACCCAAATCTTCGTGCTCTATAGCATGCCACGGTAGTTGTCCATCTAAACATATATATTTGAGTACCAAACAATCTTTTCTGTCTCCTACCAGTTCAGATCGGAATACATCAAAGGTACGCAATGCATTTGAGGCAAATTAAGCAGAGTACATCCGCAATGCATTTGAGGCTTCTCATACTGAAACTACTCATATGCATATGTCATAAGCATATGCAGATCTCTAAATTGGTGAACAGCTTAAACAAAGTTCATGATATCTGACCTCTGAAATCACACAGAAGTTTGCACGTAGCTCTATTCAGATATTGAATAATGCCTCAGTTTTTTGTTTTACTGAACTTGCAGGTGCAAGGTCAGGTTGGAGTGCAGGCTCGACGTCACTATCAATGTTGAGCGCGAGGTCGATAGTGTGATCAATGAGACCGGCACTTACAAATTCGATCTCAAGTACAAACATGTTGAGAACATCTGCGATGACAACGTTAATGACTCAATTAGTGCTGACAGTGATAACATGCTAATGCATGACAATGACTCAATAAGTGATGACGAGAACATCAAAGTCTACGAGAAGCATTAGTATATATGAGAGAATGAGTACTTGATTGATCACTGAACTTCTTATTGTAAGATCTAGAAATATTATGAACATTCATCTCTAATACTGAACGAATTGCTTCTTTTCATTCTAGGCAATATCAAGATATATTTGTTCCACACCAATTTTATTACACTAACACAATACTATTAATAGTCGCAATGGAGCAATAGCCTACCAGTTCTCAAATTCCAAATCTCAAATTGTTTTGAGAAAGCCGAAGCAAGCGAACGAGGATTGAAAGAAATAAACAACATACTGCATGAGTACAAATTACGTATCTTGATAGTTGAGCCGCGCCATGGTTGGTCTCAAGAGGTGGAGATTGGATCAGGGGTTTCCACGGCAAGATCGGGCCATCTAGGCACTATCGCGCCCTCGACAACAGCCACGGTTGCATTTCCCTCTGTTCGATCTCGAGGCCGCGCAAAGCGTGAGATTCGTGCATCTCAAAGCTGCCGCGCCGGGTCAAGATCGAGGAGGGCCGACACTCATACGTCGCTGCCGAGTCTAGCTCGGGCCTGGGCGAGTAGGTCCTTGAGGTCCCCGTTGCAGCGCCATGGTTGATCGCCCACGGGAACGGGAGGAGTACATAGAGGAGTGTGGATTCAGATCGAGGGGCCGAGGCGACGGACGGGCGGAATGGAGTGAGGCGCGACGAAGATGGGGTGAAAGCGCTCCTGGTGCGATTTTTCTTGATTGTTTTCTTGGCTGCCGTTTGATACTGGCTGATTGTTTCTTTATCGTGGTGATTTGATTGGTACCTAATAAATTCTCTACTCCTACTTAATTTACCTAGATTACCTAGGACGTTTGACGTTTCCTTATCTATGGTGATCTATGATTGGTAGGCAATAATTTCTGAACTTTTTTTCCATTGAGAGCCCCGTAGGTTTGATGAGCCTTTCTTAGGGTGATCTGATGGGTGATCGACGGTTTAGATTTCTCCAATGTTTGATGTCAAAGTGACACACCATCCCCAACTGCAATTTAATAGTAAAGATACTTTACATCATCATTATGCATTTTCTAGATCAACAAGATGCCGAAGCGCCAGTTGCTGTTTTCTGCTGTTTTTGGTTTCAGAAATCCTACATAGAAAATATTCTCGGAATTGGACGAAATCAACGCCCAGGGTCTTACTTTTCCACGGAGCTTCCAGAAGACCGAAGAGCATACAAAGTGGGGCCACGAGGGGCCGACACCATAGGGCGGTGCAGCCTGCATGGGGCCCGCGCCCTATGGTGTGGGGCCCCGTGCCTCCAACGCTGCCCTTCCGCCTACTTATACTCTCCGTCGCGAAAAACATATTACCGAGAGCCACGATACGGAAATACTTCCGAGACGCCGCCGCCGCCAATCCCATCTCGGGATTCGGAGATCGCCTCCGGCACCCTGCCGGAGAGGGGAATCATCACCGGAGGGCTCTACATCACCATGCCCGCCTCCGGATTGATGTGTGAGTACTTCATCCTTGGACTATGGGTCCATAGCAGTAGCTAGATGGTTGTCTTCTTCTCTTGTGCTATCATGTTTAGATCTTGTGAGCTGCCTATCATGATCAGGATCATCTATTTGTAATGCTACATGTTGTGTTTGGTGGGATCCGATGAATATAGAATACTATGTCAAGTTGATTATCAATCTATCATATATGTGTTGTTTATGTTCTTGCATGCTCTCCGTTGCTAGTAGAGGCTCGGCCAAGTTGATACTTGTAACTCCAAGAGGGAGTATTTATGCTCGATAGTGGGTTCATGCCTCCATTGAATCTGGGACAGTGATAGAAAGTTCTAAGGTTGTGGATGTGATGTTGCTACTAGGGATAAAACATCAGTGCTTTGTCTAAGGATATTTGTGTTGATTACATTACGCACCATACTTAATGCAATTGTCTGTTGTTTGCAACTTAATACTGGAAGGGTGCGGATGCTAACCTGAAGGTGGACTATTTAGGCATAGATGCATGCTGGATGACGGTCTATGTTCTTTGTCGTAATGCCCTGATTAAATCTCATAGTGATCATCATGATATGTATTGAATCTTTATATTTGTCAATTGCCCACCTGTAATTTGTTCACACAACATGCTATTTATCTTATTGGAGAGACACCACTAGTGAACTGTGGACCCCGGTCCATTCTTTTACATCTGAAATACAATCTACTGCAATCTCTTGTTGTTCTTCACAAAAAAACATCATTCTCCACACCATACGTTTAATCCTTTGTTTTCAGCAAGCCGGTGAGATTGACAACCTCACTGTTACGTTGGGGCAAAGTATTTTGATTATGTTGTGCAGGTTCCACGTTGGCACCGAATCCCTGGTGTTGCGCCGCACTACACTCCTTCACCAACAACCTTCACGTGGCCCTTGACTCCTACTGGTTCGATAAACCTTGGTTTCATACTGAGGGAAACTTGCTTCTATACGCATCACACCTTCCACTTGGGGTTCCCAACGGACGTGTGCTTCACGCGTTATCAGCGAGGTCCTGCGGCGGGGGAAACGGGGTCACCGTCGGTGAAAAGAACCAGAGAAGGAAGGAGAGGGAGGAGAGGTCCAGGAGGATCACGATCTCACCACGGAGCTGATGGGGTGGTCGAAGGAGGCGGAGGAGGGCGGACAGCGTCGACAACATCGTCGGAGCACGGCAGCCCGAGCGGGGAATCGGCGAGAACGACGACGATTTAACGCACCCCGGCTCGATTCCTTGTACCCGAGAAGGAGGGCGACGAGGTGGTTCTGATGGTGTGCTCGGACGGGGAGGGGGATGACCGGAGCGGCGGCGCCATGGCGAGGACATCGCGGTGGTGCGCTCGGTGCGCATAGAGAAGAGGAAAAAAGGGGACAAGAGGAGATGGCGACGCGCAAGAGAGAGGTAGAGGAGGAGGAGAGGCTAGGGTTGGAGTGCGGTTAAAAGGCATGAGGGGAGCAGGTGACGGTTGTGGTGGTGGTTGGCGTCGGGAGGACCACGCACGCTCTCTGCATGACGAGCTGGAGAAGACGACAGGAGCGATGACGACGTACCGATTCGTGGAGGAGGTTGGCTGGAAGGAAGAAAGGCCGGCCCTGGGCTGCTCCGGACAAAAGAGAAGAAGGCCAGAAGGAGGGAATGGTCGGTGAGCTGGGCTGCCAGGTGGAGAGAGGGATAGACGGGCCAGAGAGGTAGGTTAGGGTGTTTGTTTTCTGTTTCTTTTGAAATATTTCTCCTTTTTCTTTTTCAAAATTGTTTGTAAAATTGATTTGAAACCTTCTCAAAAGAAAGTTGAGTTTTGAATACAAAGATGGGGAGAGAGAGAAAACAAATTACAAGCATTGCCAAATATTTGAAGGGTAAACCATATGAGAAGGGTAAAACAAAGTAGCTAGGGTTTTAAAAAATAATTTTATTTCGTAAAACAATGGATGATATGATGCATGATGTCAGGATGATGCATAAAAAGAAAAAGAACAAAAAAATATTCAATATGGGGATTTTCCTGGGTCGCTACAACATGTGTGTTTGTGGCCACGTCTGGTCGACTACCGCCTTGGGTGGTAGAGGTAGTCCCTTCCCGCGCGGCCTCAGTACTTCTGGCCCCGAGTCAAGCTGTTTCGCATCTTCCTCCCTGGCCTCGTGATGGTAACCTCGGGGAGATGATGATGGCGGCTTCGTGACCATGGTGGCGCATGTTCGTGGACGCTGAGTTTTCTAGTGTCGAGGCTTTGACCACATGGGGATCTTGTGCAACGGATCGTCCGGGGGTTGTGGATAGGGTTTTTTTCTAGAGAAATCTATGTCGGTCCGCCCAACACCGACACAGTGCCGCCCTCGGGTGGCACCATTCCTTCGTGGAGGTACCGTGGCTACCCTTTGTCCACTTCCCTCAATGTGCCAGGGGAAACCCTAGAACCATCTGGTCCATGCAGTAGTGTTGTCGCTTTCCTTCTTGAAGGTGTTGTCTGGTACTTGATGATCTGGTGTTGGGAGTATGGTGGTACTTCTTCAGAGGCCTCAACGGTCGTGGGTCTCCTTGGTTTAGTTGATCCGCCTTTGTCTCCATTTTCTTTTTCTTTTTCTTTTTTTGGTCGTGTGTTTGCTGCTGCCCAAGAATTTTCTTTCTTTTTAAGACTTTTGTAGTTGCTATATTAATATAGCGGGGAGAAAACCTATTTAGTGAAGTAGAATGTGGATATAACCTAGCGACTCCAGCACCACAACGGTGAGCGCACAAACCTGCAAGCATGGCTAAGCGGTCATGTCCAAGTATTTCGTTAGATGATCACCATTCTTTGCGTTGTACGACTTTTGGTTCATGATTTAATTATAAATGAATAAAGAGGATATTTTGCTCTAAAAAGGAAGACATGCACTCTCTATCTCACGAGTCTATGTTTAGATAAAGGTTAAAGAGCATCTCCATCGGCACCCCCGATAGCGGCTCCGATAGCGATTTGGGGGCCGGGAGCGAAAATGGGCTCGCACCGTCGCGGCCCAAACGGCGCCGGTGATTTTTCGAGCCCAATAGAAGCGCCGGCAACCCCGTGCCGGCCCCTTGGCAAAGGGCGCGAATCGGGCGCGCCGGCGCCTCGCGAGGATGAAAATTTTGGGCGTGGGATCCGCATGTCAGTGACGCCAGGGCGCCGCGCGGGAAAGTCTCCCGCCACGACACCGCGCGGGATTTTTTCCGCCTCGCAAGCGGTCTATCTTATCCCTCATCCCCCGCCATTGCTGCACAAACCCTAGAAAAAAGCACAATGTGGGATTCGTGGGACGAGGCGGCGCTAGAGGCGGCCGTAGAAGTGGTGGAGGCGGACCCGCAGCTCGCAGAGTACGAGGCATGGGAGGAGGCGACGCTAGCGGCGACAGTATATGCCTACGACACGGGCGAGCGGCAGCGGCAGGAGACGGAGCGGCGGGAGCGGCAGGAGCGTGGGGAGGCGCGGCGGGAGGCGGAGCGGAGGCAGCGGGAGGAGGAGAACCGGCTGGTACTCGAGGAGGCGGAGCGACTGGAGTTCCAGGAGGCGCGACGGCGGCGGGAGGCGCTGAGCCAGTGCCGGTTGGAGGCACGACGGCAGAAGGGGTGGGAGGAGCTTGCGCTGCGGCGGTTGCAGCGGGAGGAGACGGAGCGTCAGAATGAAGTCTATGAGGCGCGTCGTTTGACGGAGATGCAGCTCCGGCTACAGAGGCAGGAGTTGGATCACCGTCGGCGGCAGGAGGAGCTGGAGCAGCAGCTGCGTCAGGAGGCGGTGGCCGCGGATAGAGCCGCCTACTTGACGTTCGTGGCGGAGAGAGCAGCGGGGGATCGATGACGGAGGAGCAGCGGAGAGAGCATGGGAGAGAGCTCTGGTCGATCGTCTACCTCCGCAGAGCCGGGTGGCCAGTAGGTAGTAGGCTAGAGATAGCAGGTTTCAAATGTCATCCGGGGTCGAGGAGTGAATAATGTTTTACTCGGATTTGGCTAAAAATATTTTTTATTCATCGATCCTGAATGACATTAAAATGAAACTCTAAGTGTAAAGATGTAGCTTGTGTAACTTTTTTTTTATCGGGGCCGCCTGTTTGGGGCTGCCGATGTGGGAGCAGCTCCCCCAAATAGAGGATGCAGTGCCGGCGTCCCCTAAACGAAGATGCCGGCGCCTCTGCCAGTGACTATTTAGGGGCTACCGGTGGAGATGTTCTAACCCGAATTCTTGACAGCGCCAAAGGCTAGAATCGACGACGTTCACATGAATGAATGATATTTTTTTTTCAAAAGTAAATATACGAGCCCGTGTTTATATGTAAAAATGTTTTATCGACCACGTTCACATGAATGGCGCCGAAATCCTTTTGGTGTGTCCCTCCAAATATTTAAATGATATCAAAACTTGCTATTTTTGTTCTACGCGGCTAGCTTATAAATACTTCTATCCGGTCTGGCTGACAAACCATCACCTCCACTGCAATATCCATCCCAATTTGAGAAGCAACAATGGCGGCATAGTGGATATTGTGGGTACACCCTGACGGCAGCGACCGGGCGATCGCAACAGCGAAGTTCATCGCCATAAGCGCTAACACGGTATACTGCAACAACAACATAATCATGTTTTTTTTTCTAATTTCTTATTACTGACGCGTACACGGTCTTTCTCTCTTCTGTTTTCCTATTGTACGCATTCGGACATTCGGACTCATATGTTGCATGATATTCATAGCTTGATTGTGGGGGTTTGTGAGTAACTTGCTGCGGGGTTTTTTTTTTGTAATGGATTATTAGAAGGATTTATCTGTACAAGTGATAAGAAATTTTCCTGCTCCAATCAATATAATCCGACTTCTTGTAAAGCTCATTTGAAGAACGAACTTATGAAGAATATTTAAAGCGGCTGTGTTCCTTAACGTTACAAATGGGCACTTCATTCGTTTTTAGAATAGATCTAACATGTTCGCATACTTCAGTTCGCAAAGATGAAAGTCAAGTCCTTCATCTATTAATACAATAGCTTTACGTTCACTTTTGCATGGTTCTGTCAGACATGTATCACAAAAATGTCAGTTTGTTCCTGGTAACTTATGAAAACTTGTCTTTAATACAAAGAGACAATTTGAAGGGTTTGAGATCTTCCCACATAGCAACTTGTTTCAGTTTGTTTGTTTCGGGCCCTTTAGTTTAGTTTCAGAAAAATGGAGAGGGAGGACACTGATTTTTATAAATTAATTTATTAACTGATAAATTGAGCCTAACTTTTGGGATTTATTTCAAAACCATTAGAGGCCCAATAAACGGTATGGAGGGAGTATTGAGTTTGGTACAATATACCTGTACTGCTCCATTCCAGATGCGTACTACCAACTCTTATACAATAATAAAATCAAGTACCTATAATCAAAACAAACTTTATATTGCTCCATTTGGGATGTTCATCTCCCTTTATTTAAGTTGATCTACATCTCAAATCAAACTAGAATTTTTTTAAAAAAATTACATAGTATTTAGTTTTACTAACTTGGTTGTATATCTGACTATTTGTACCTTATGACATACAATGTTAACCTGAGTATGGCAAATTTAATATTTTTCTGCAAGTTCTAAGTTCGTGTGATCTGAATCTTATTGTGCTTGTGTACTTCACTTTTATTGCAAATGCGTTTATTATGAATTTTGTCATTTCTGATTAAATATAAATTTGAACTTGATTTATGTAGTTTTTCTAGTTTTATGTATATCTCTGATAGATTTCTACTCTCAAAATGCGGATTTAATGTAAATATGCATATGATATTAATTTTAATCATACAGTGCCATCAACAGAACGTTATATATATCAGCCTTCATGTTCCCTAAATATATTCCTTAGCAATAATTTTGAATTTTCTTTGTTTTGTAGTGCACACATGGCGCATAAAAGAGTCACATTGTCAATCGCCACCATTAAGCGTCTGGAGATTGAAGTTGGCCCCGTAAATAATGTTATCAGGGTCGAAGTGATAACACCTTGCAATGACAAGTACTTCATCGCAATGCATGTCGTTCAATGCCTCATCAAAAATCCATTTTCATTCGCATTTGATGTCAATGGCAACATATATATCCGACTAACAAGAGTGGAGGATGCTGAGATATTATGCAAGAAGAAAGAGGTTTTCGACTCGAAGTTTGTGAGGTTCTACCGTGTGGAGGAAGTACTGCAGTTGTCGGTGGACGACGATGTTGCGATGAAAGAGGCGATCTTTCCACTTCACCGTTTCCTTGGGAAGTACAAGCAAGATGATGTGGGAGGCCCCACGTCCAAGAGAGCAAAGAAAGAGTAGTCCCCGTTCTTGAAGAAAAATGATCAGTCGTTATTATTTTTATCTTTAATATGCTTAGTGCATAAACTCCAGACATCCTATGATGTGTTTTTTCTCTCCCTCTCTCTCGCTCAATTAAACGTTGCAGTGGATATGTTTATCTTTACCACTGCGTTGTCTGTTTATTTTTCCTTCAAATTTTTTTCTTTTTCAGTTCTCACCCATGTGCGCATATGTGTTAATAAATGATATAGTTTTGTTTGCGTTTTAAGGGGCCTGGAAAGCATGATTGTGACAGCATACAAATAGTTAAGCAACATAACTGAAATGCCCTGGCTCAGTCGAATCCTCTATGAAAAACCACATGAATCTTTGAGAATAATATTTTGTATATTGCCAAAGAACGAACGAATTTGTAGATTAGGTGTTACTCGAGGACGGCCAGTGACTCAAATACTCAGATACTCTCTGGAATAGATTGACATGACATGGTGAATCATACAACAATGAAAACACATCAATCAATAAAGGACGTTGATTGTTGCACTAGAGGAAAAACATAGGAATCTTCTAAGGTCAATGTGTGCATTCCATAGTTCTTTTAGATAAAGGGAATATATTAATATTAAAAGATACCAATTACACCCAGCCTCTGCAATAACGTCCCACTCTAGTGACAGTACAGATGCACACAACCAAAAAAGAGTAATGAAAACTAAGAAATAAAAATCCCTTCCAGACCTAGCAACATCAATATAACCACCACCGTGACAACACCTGAAATACGGACTCTCCAAAAGCGACGGCTTCAAGAAGGGAACATTGCACCAGCGCGGTCGTCGCCCGACCAAAGGTCTTAGGATTTCACCCTGAAGATAGTCCCCACTCTCAAAACAATGCCTCCAACAAGGTCATTGCCAGACACAACCAATTAAGACTAGACCATGGATTTTCACCCTGAGAGGTAAGACTCTGAACTTCACCTGTGCTGCCGCCACCACATGCATACCACTGCTGCGGAGCCCGGAACGCCAAGCAAATTCCTCAGCATCACGAAGACTCGAACCTCCTTTAGTCAGTCCACCAATCCGGCCTTCATGATATTCCTTCTTCTGACTTCACCATGGACCAAAAAGTCACCTGATGTCAACACATAATAAAGCTTCGCGCCGCTGCCTCCGGAGCCAAACGGTCGGAATAAAAACATGGGTGCGCGCGACCGAATACCACCTGATCCAGCAAACTCCAGGCAAAAGATGCACTGTTCTATTCGTCGGTGGAGCTTTCCAGAACTCATCTCTCCAGCCAGATCAAGGCAAACTGACCTCCGGTAGATCTTCATCTTCGCTTGCGAGAAGCCCGAGGACCGCCACCAAAAACAAAGCAAGACCAGCAGCCCCCACGCCGCGTCCCTCGCCGGATCACCAGGGAAGAGGACGGCGGCGCGGATCATGCGTACCACCGCCAAACCGTCAACGGGGCGGAGGCCGCCACCGCTCCACCGAATCCTCCACGACTACCGACGGAGAGCATCAGGCCCCGGCCAAGTAGCCGTGCCGGCCGGCTTCCTCCACCGGCGCTTCATCACCTCCCATGGAACGCCCCCGCGTAAACCCTCTCCTCCCCTCGTCGTTCGACGGAAGGGGCGCCGCCACCGCCGCCGGGGCTGGGGCCGGAGCCTAGGCTGTGGCCGGGGCCAAGGCCGTAGCCGGGGCCGGCAGCAGCTGCGGCTGAGGAGCGGCGGTCCGGAGGCGGCTGCTCGAAGCGGAGCGGGCAGATCCTCCGCCGCCGCCCGAGAGGGGGGCGGGAGAGGAGGAGGGCGGCGGCTAGGTCAGGCATTCCATAGTTGTGATATAAACAAAGAAACGTCCAATAGAGCTTAATTACCACTTGTTTCAAGGTTTCGTCCTTACAACAAAACAACCCTTTTAGGATTTCTATCATACAAAATAACTATGAAAATCATTCTGTCCAAAGGAACCATAATTAGAAAGAGAGAGAGTGTGTCTGTGTGAGGGGGAGAGAGAGAGAGAGAGAGAGAGAGAGAGAGAGAGAATGTTTTGAGACTTGCAAAGAATTATTTCGTGGGGTAGGAGCTCATGTTTAAGTAGAATATTAGGAAGATTCCACACTATCTATAGTTGTTATAAATATGTAAAATATTTATATAGGTATGTACAAAGCTTAAAAGAAGAAAAAACGTTGTTGACTATTGATCTAGTGTCTAACAATAGCAGAATTTGGAAAGTTGTAAGAGATCATGGTTGTTTATCTCCGAAATATGTAAGAAACATCCCCATCCTATAAAAGTATGTTGGTGCACGCGTCTGATTTTGCGCCGAAAAAACTTGCTCCCATTTGGCTCTCCTAGGGCGGCACACCGGAGGACCCCAACCCTAGCCCGCCGCCGACCCTGTCCGCCTACCCTACATCGGCAATTTTGAAGAACTATTGTTATCTTTGTCGGAAGTTTGGGAAGGTAGAATGTGGATCAGTCTAAAAAAACCTAGACCCATCTCGCTCCTACCCTCCTCCCCCCCCCCCCTCGAGGGGGAACCAAGCCCGTCTCCGACCAACCCTCCCCATTGCCACCGCCAGCGGAGTGCCTTTCCCCACGTGCATGGACACGAGTCGAGGCCCCAAATTTCCCGGCGGCGGGAATCCTAAGGTAACGGAGGTCCGGATCTAGCCGGGCGGTGACGATGCAGCGGCGTGGCCGTGGTGCTGTGAAGGCAGCACGGGACAACAGGCGGCGGCTGGGTGGCGCCAAAAAAAGCCCTTTCGGCCTAGATATGTGCCCTTGGGGCCCCATCTTGGTCGAGGGTGGGCGGGTCTGCCCTACACACGATATGCTCTGCAGGTGGCGGCGATTTAGCTCATGGAGGGTGAGCGGCGAAGGCGGCGGCATGGCGGCGGGCTTTACGTGTCCGATCTGGGTCCGACTAGGTTCTTTTGGACTGGTTTGCCTCCATGGGGCTTTACAGGCCGGTTGGTCCCAACCGGACCCAACTGGGACATGTGTGTTTGCAGCCGCATCTGGTCGACTACCGCATTGGGTGGTGGAGGTAGTCCCTTCTCGCGCGGCCACGGTACTTCTAGCCCCGAATCAAGCTATTTCGCATCTTAGTTCCTGGCCTCGTGATGGTAACCTCGGGGAGATGATGATGGCGGCTTAGTGACCATGGTGGCGCATGTTCGTGGATGGCAAGTTTTCTAGTGTCGAGGCTTCGACCTCATGGGGCTCTTGTGCAACAGATTGTCCGGGGGTTGTGGATAGGGTTTTTTTTGGAGAAATCCCTGTCGGTTCGCCCGACACCGATACAATGCCGCCCTCGGGTGGCACCATTCCTTCATGGAGGTACCGTGGCTACCCTTTGTCCACTTCCCTCAGTGTGCCGAGGGAAACCCTAGGACCATCTGGTCCAGGCAGTAGTGTTCTCGCTTTCCTTCTTGAAGGTGTTATTTGGTACTTGACGATCTGGTGTTGGGAGCGCGGTGGTACTTCTTCAGAGGCCTCAACAGTCGTGGGTCTCTTTGGTTTAGTTGATCCGCCTCTGTCTCCATTTTTTTTTGTTTTTCTTTTTTCGGGCGTGTGTTTGCTGCTGTCCAAGAATTTTCTTTCTTTTTGAGACTTTTGTAGTTGCTATATTAATATAGCGGGGCAAAAACCTATTTGATGAGGTAGAATGGATATATAACCTAGCGACTCCAACACCACAACAATAAGCGCACAAACCGGCAAGCACGGCTAAGCGGTCATCTCCAAGTATTTCGTAAGATGATCACCATTCTTTGCGTTGTACGACTTTTGGTTCTTCATGATTTAATTTTAAATGAATAAAGAGGATATTTTTCTCTAAAAAAGAAGACATGCACTCTCTATCTCAAGAGTCTCCATTCAGATAAAGGTTAACCCGAATTCTTGACAGCGCCAGAGGCTAGAATCGACGACGTTCACATGAATGAATGATATTTTTTTTCCATATATGTGAAAGTAAATATACGAGCCCGTGTTTACATGCAAAAATGTTTTATCGACCACGTTCACATGAATGGCGCCTAAATCCTTTTGGTGTGTCCCTCCAAATATTTAAGTGATATCAAAACTTGCTATTTTTGTTCTACGCAGCTAGCTTATAAATACCTCTTTCCGGCCTGGCTGACAAACCATCGCCTCCACTGCAATATCCATCGCAATTTGAGAAGCAGCAATGGCGGCATAGTGGATATTGTGGGTACACCCTGACGGCGGCGAGCGGGCGATCGCGACAGCGAAGTTCATCGCCATAAGCGCTGACACGGTATACTGCAACAACAACATAATCATGCATTTTTTTATTTCTTATTACTGACGCATACACGGTCTTTCTCTTCTGTTTTCCTATTGTACGCATTCGGGCATTCGGACTCATATGTTGCATGATATTCATAGCTTGATTATGGGGTTTGTGAGTAACTTGCTGCGGGTTTTTTTTTTGTCATGGATTATTATAAGGATTTATCTGTACAAGTGATAAGAAATTTTCCTGCTCCAATCAATATAATCCGACTTCATGTAAAGCTCATTTGAAGAACGAACTTATGAAGAATTTTTAAAGCGGCTCTGTTCCTTAACGTTACAAATGGGCACTTCATTCGTTTTTAGAATAGATCTAACATGTTCGCATACTTCAGTTCGCAAAGATGAAAGTCAAGTCCTTCATCTATTAATACAATAGCTTTATGTTCACTTTTGCATGGTTCTGTCAGACATGTATCACAAAAATGTCAGTTTTTTTTTTTTTTTGGGAAACACAAAAATGTCAGTTTGTTCCTGGTAACTTATGAAAACTTGTCTTTAATACAAAGAGACAATTTGAAGGATTTGAGATCTTCCCACATAGCAACTTGTTTCAGTTTGTTTGTTTCGGGCCCTTTAGTTTAGTTTCAGAAAAATGGAGAGGGAGGACACTGATTTTTATAAATTAATTTATTAACTGATAAATTGAGCCTAACTTTTGGGATTTATTTCAAAACCATTAGAGGCCCAATAAACGGTATGGAGGGAGTATTGAGTTTGGTACAATATACCTGTACTGCTCCATTCCAGATGCGTACTACCAACTCTTATACAATAATAAAATCAAGTACCTATAATCAAATCAAACTTTATATTGCTCCATTTGGGATGTTCATCTCCCTTTGTTTAAGTTGATCTACATTTCAAATCAAACTAGAAAAACTTTTTAGAAATTACATAGTATTTATTTTTACTAACTTGGTTGTATATCTGACTATTTGTACCTTATGACATACAATGTTAACCTGAGTATGGCAAATTTAATATTTTTCTGCAAGTTCTAAGTTCGTGTGATCTGAATCTTATTGTGCTTGTGTACTTCACTTTTATTGCAAATGCTTTTATTATGAATTTTGTCATTTCTGATTAAATATAAATTTGAACTTGATTTATGTAGTTTTTCTAGTTTTATGTATATCTCTGATAGATTTCTACTCTCAAAATGCGGATTTAATGTAAATATGCATATGATATTAATTTTAATCATACAGTGCCATCAACAGAACGTTATATATATCAGCCTTCATGTTCCCTAAATATATTCCTTAGCAATAATTTTGAATTTTCTTTGTTTTGTAGTGCACACATGGCGCATAAAAGAGTCACATTGTCAATCGCCAGCATTAAGCGTCTGGATATTGAAGTTGGCCCCGTAAATAATGTTATCAGGGTCGAAGTGATAACACCTTGCAATGACAAGTACTTCATCGCAATGCATGTCGTTCAATGCCTCATAAAAAATCCATTTTCATTCGCATTTGATGTCAATGGCAACATATATATCCGACTAACAAGAGTGGAGGATGCTGAGATATTATGCAAGAAGAAAGAGGTTTTCGACTCGAAGTTTGTGAGGTTCTACCGTGTGGAGGAAGTACTGCAGTTGCCGGTGGACGACGATGTTGCGATGAAAGAGGCGATCTTTCCACTTCACCGTTTCCTTGGGAAGTACAAGCAAGATGATGTGGGAGGCCCCTTGTCCAAGAGAGCAAAGAAAGAGTAGTCCCCGTTCTTGAAGAAAAATGATCAGTCGTTATTATTTCTATCTTTAATATGCGTAGTGCATAAACACCAGACATCCTATGATGTGTTTTTTCTCTCCCTCTCTCTCGCTCAATTGAACGTTGCAGTGGATATGTTTATCTTCAGCACTGAGTTGTCTGTTTATTTTTCCTTTAAATTTTTTTCTTTTTCAGTTCTCACCCATGTGCGCATATGTGTCAATAAATGATATAGTTTTGTTTGCGTTTTAAGGGGCCTGGAAAGCATGATTGTGACAGCATACAAATAGGTAAGCAACATAACTGAAATGGCCTGGCTCAGTCGAATCCTCTATGAAAAACCACATGAATCTTTGAGCATAATATTTTGTATATTACCAAAGAACGAACGAATTTGTAGATTAGGTGTTACTCGAGGACGGCCAGTGACTCAAATACTCAGATAATCTCTGGAATAGATTGACATGACATGGTGAAACATACAATAATGAAAACACATCAATCAATAAAGGACGTTGATTGTTGCACTAGAGGAAAAACATAGGAATCTTCTAAGGTCAATGTGTGCATTCCATAGTTCTTTTAGATAAAGGGAATATATTAATATTAAAAGATACCAATTACATCCAGCCTCTGCAATAACGTCCCACTCTAGTGACAGTACGGATGCACACAACCAAAAAAGAGTAATGAAAACTAAGAAATAAAAGTCCCTTCCAGACCTAGCAACATCAATATAACCACCACCGTGACAACACCTGAAATACGGACTCTCCAAAAGCGACGGCTCCAAGAAGGGAACATTGCACCAGCGCGGTCGTCGCCCGACCAAAGGTCTTAGGATTTCATCCTGAAGATAGTCCCCACTCTCAAAACAATGCCTCCAACAAGGTCATTGCCAGACACAACCAATTAAGACCAGACCATGGATTTTCACCCTGAGAGGTAAGACTCTGAACTTCACCTGTGCTGCCGCCTCCACATGCATACCACTGCTGCGGAGCCCGGAACGCCAAGCAAATTCCTCGGCATCACGAAGACTCGAACCTCCTTTAGTCAGTCCACCAATCCGGCCTTCATGATATTCCTTCTTCTGACTTCACCATGGACCAAAAAGTCACCTGATGTCAACACAGAATAGAGCTCCGCGCCGCTGCCTCCGGAGCCAAACGGTCGGAATAAAAACATGGGTGCGCGCGACCGAATACCACCCGATCCAGCAAACTCCAGGCAAAAGATGCACTGTTCCATTCGCCGGCGGAGCTTTCCGGAACTCATCTCTCCAGCCAGATCAAGGCAAACTGACCTCCGGTAGATCTTAATCTTCGCTTGCGAGAAGCCCGAGGACCGCCACCAAAAACAAAGCAAGACCAGCAGCCCCCATGCCGCCAGTCCCTCATGCCGGATCACCAGGGAAGAGGACGGCGACGCGGATCATGCGTACCACCGCCAAACCGTCACCGGGGGCGGAGGCCGCCACCGCTCCACCGAATCCTCCACGACTACCGACGGAGAGCATCAGGCCCCGGCCAAGTAGCCGTGCCGGCCGGCTTCCTCCACCGGCGCTTCATCACCTCCCATGGAACGCCCCCGCGTAAACCCTCTCCTCCCCTCGTCGTTCGATGGAAGGGGCGCCACCACCGCCGCCGGGGCCGGGGCCGGAGCCTAGGCTGTGGCCGGGGCCAAGGCCGTAGCCGGGGCTGGCAGCAGCGGCAGCTGAGGGGTGGCGGTCCGGGGGCGGCTGCTCGGAGCGGAGCGGGCATATCCTCCGCCGCCGCCCGAGAGGGGGGCGGGAGAGGAGGAGGGCGGTGGCTAGGTCAGGCATTCCATAGTTGTGATATAAACAACGGAAACGTCCAATAGAGCTTAATTACCACTTGTTTCAAGGTTTCGTCCTTACAACAAAACAACCCTTTTAGGATTTCTATCATACAAAATAACTATGAAAATCATTCTGTCCAAAGGAACCATAATTAGAAAGAGAGAGAGTGTGTGTGTGTGAGGGAGAGAGAGAGAGAGAGAGAGAATGCTTTGAGACTTGCAAAGAATTATTTCGTGGGGAAGGAGCTCATGTTTAAATAGAATATTAGGAAGATTCCGGGAGTGGTGTTTTGGAACATGGGAGCATATGCTCCCTATATTTTAAAATGCATCTTACACATATTTTAAATTTCAAAAAAATTGAAACAAAAAATTTGCATGTACATCTTCATGTGCTACACGCTCACAAAGTCGTTTCATAAAAAATAAACTTATCATGTGACTTGTGTAAAAAAGACAAAATTCAGTGCTTAAAACAATGCTTTTCACATGATAAGTTTTCTCTTTTACATAGGTCACAAAAAATATTATTTTTTCGTGAAACTTGACGCACACACATATATTATGGAGATGTACATATAGAATTTTTGTCAAAAATTTTCCACACTTTGAAATATGTTTTGTTGGTAGAGGGAGCATACGCACCCGGGAGCCGAATTGAATTTCTGGAAGATTCCACACTATCTATAGTTGTTATAAATATGTAAAATATTTATATAGGTACTACCTCCGCTCTACTTTAATTGACGCCGGAGTATGCCTACCATACGCTGCATATGCCCTCCCACCGCGTCGATTTTTTCCGACCGGAGGGAGTATGTACAAAGCTTAAAAGAAGAAAAAACGTTGTTGACTATTGATCTAGTGTGTAACAATAGCAGAATTTGGAAAGTTGTAAGAGATCATGGTTGTTTATCTCCGAAATATGTAAGAAACATCCCCATCCTATAAAAGTATGTTGGTGCACACATCTGATTTTGCGCCGAAAAAACTTGCTCCCATTTGGCTCTCCTAGGGCGGCACACCGGAGGACCCCAACCCTAGCCCGCCGCCGACCCTGTCCGCCTACCCTACATCGGCAATTTTGAAGAACTATTGTTATCTTTGTCGGAAGTTTGGGAAGGTAGAATGTGGATCAGTCTGAAAAAACCTAGACCCATCTCGCTCCTACCCCCTCCCCCCGAGGGGGAACCAAGCCCGTCTCGGACCAACCCTCCCCATCGCCACCGCCAGCGGAGTGCCTTTCCCCATGTGCTTGGACACGAGTCGGGGCCCCAAATTTCCCGGCGAAGGGAATCCTAAGGTAACGGAGGTCCGGATCTGGCCGGGCAATGACGATGCAGCGGCGTGGCCGTGGTGCTGCGAAGGCAGCACATGACAACAGGCGGCGGCTGGGTGGCGCCAAAAAAAGCTCTTTCGGCCTAGATATGTGCCCTTGGGGCCCCATCTTGGTCGAGGGTGGGCGGGTCTGCCCTACACACGATGTGCTCTGCAGGCGGCGGCGATTTAGCTCATGGAGGGTGAGCGGCGAAGGCGTCCGGCTTATTGCAGCATGGCGGCGGGCTTTACGTGTCCGATCTGGGTCCGACTAGGTTCTTTTTGACTGGTTTGCCTCCACGGGGCTTTACAGGCCGGTTGATCCCAACAGGACCCAACTGGGACATGTGTGTTTGCAGCCGCATCTGGTCGACTACCACATTGGGTGGTGGAGGTAGTCCCTTCCCGCGCGGCCACGGTACTTCTAGCCCCGAATCAAGCTATTTCGCATCTTAGTTCCAGGCCTCGTGATGGTAACCTCGGGGAGATGATGATGGCGGCTTCGTGACCATGGTGGCGCATGTTCGTGGATGGCAAGTTTTCTAGTGTCGAGGCTTCGACCTCATGGGGCTCTTGTGCAACAGATTGTCTGGGGGTTGTGGATAGGGTTTTTTTTTTTTGGAGAAATCCCTGTCGGTTCGCCCGACACTGACACAGTGCCGGCCTCGGGTGGCACCATTCATTCATGGAGGTACCGTGGCTACCCTTTGTCCACTTCCCTCAGTGTGCCGAGGGAAACCCTAGGACCATCTGGTCCAGGAAGTAGTGTTGTGGTTTTCCTTCTTGAAGGTGTTATTTGGTACTTGACGATCTGGTGTTGGGAGCGCGGTGGTACTTCTTCAGAGGCCTCAACAGTCGTGGGTCTCTTTGGTTTAGTTGATCCGCCTCTGTCTCCATTTTGTTTTTGTTTTTCTTTTTTTGGGCGTGTGTTTGCTGCTGCCCAAGAATTTTCTTTCTTTTTGAGACTTTTTTTTCGAGAATACGTCCTGGAAGACGTATCAATCACATAGAAGAAGAGGCCGACGGCCGATACAACTCCACACACCCAAGACGATACACAGCCAAGCGGCTTACAACACCCCGCTACAGACGACCCGCCCCCAACCTCCTACCAAAAGAGGTGAGGAGATGGAGCACGGAGCCACCGAACCGCGTCACGAACCAAGCGAGACACCACCATAGCACGATCGCGACTCCAAGGCAGCCCGGACCAACGTACCTCCCCTCATGAGCCTAGAAGAGTCGGCGAGGAGAAGGCAGGATCCTTCGGACTTGGAGAGGCAGCTGACTAGGTTGCATCCACCACGTCGTACATAGCGCCTCAAAGCCCCATGCCCTGGCCAGCAGTCGACTCCGGCAGCGCATCACAATGCCCAGCCTCAAATTACACATCGGCCTCTCCCCAATAAGCCCCGACAACGTCTTCAAGAAGAGAACGACGCCGTGGCGCCGCCGTCGCCTTGCCCGATGGACCGGACATAGGGTTTCCCCTGGCACCAGAGGAGAGGGAAGGCACGGTTGGGACCAAAGATCACGCCTTCAGGAAGGGAGCGGCGCCCTCAGGCGTCGCCGTGATCCGCACCGGAAGCACCGGGAAGGGCTTTCACCCTGGTCCTTCACCGTACCCCCGATGCCGCCAGCGGCGAACTGGAGGCGATGGACAGGGAAGCAGACGCCGGCTTGGACCACCACCAGAAAGGCAAGAAGCCACATCGGCCTCACCGTCGCCGAAGAGGAGAGCCGGCCACCACCGGCCTCACCGGCGGCCAACAAGAGCTCGGGGGAGGGATCCACCCTTGCCGGCCAACCACCACCACTGGCGCGCCCACGCACGCACGCCGGAGACAGAGCTCCACGCGCCGCCGCTACACCCCGAAGCCGCGGCCCGCGTCGGCCCGCACAGGCCCAGATCGAGCCCGGCCGCCTTGCGCAACCACGGCCACCACGCGAAGCCGCACCGACCACTGCCGCCTCCAAGTGCGAGAGGACGCCCCTGACGCTGCTCGCTGGCCGCCGCCGCGCCAGGCCCCGCCGACCTCCGCCGATTTGCACCGCCGCCATGGATCAATGCCGCCCCGCACGGCCCGCCACGCGCCGGTTAAGGGAAGGCCCGCCGCCGCCGGCACCGCGCGGGCTTTGCCCGGCGGCACACGCTGGCGGCGGCAGGGGAGGGAGGGGAGAGGGGGAGCGGGAGGGCGGAGCTAGGGTTTCTCCCCTTCGGCCGCCGCGGGGGACGACCAGGGGAGGAGAGAGAGCGAAAGAAAAGGAACTATATTAATATAGCGGGGCGAAAACCTATTTGATGAGGTAGAATGGATATATAACCTAGCGACTCCAACACCACAACGGTAAGCGCACAAACCGGCAAGCATGGCTAAGCGGTCATCTCCAAATATTTCGTAAGATGATCACCATTCTTTGCATTGTACGACTTTTGGTTCATGATTTAATTATAAATGAATAAAGAGGATATTTTGCTCTAAAAAAGAAGACATGCACTCTCTATCTCAAGAGTCTCCATTCAGATAAAGGTTAACCCGAATTCTTGACAGCGCCAAAGGCTAGAATCGACGACGTTCACATGAATGAATGATATTTTTTTCCATATATGTGAAAGTAAATATACGAGCCCGTGTTTACATACAAAAATGTTTTATCGACCACGTTCACATGAATGGCGCCTAAATCCTTTTGGTGTGTCCCTCCAAATATTTAAATGATATCAAAACTTGCTATTTTTGTTCTACGCAGCTAGCTTATAAATACCTCTTTCCGGCCTGGCTGACAAACCATCGCCTCCACTGCAATATCCATCGCAATTTGAGAAGCAGCAATGGCAGCATAGTGGATATTGTGGGTACACCCTGACGGCGGCGAGCGGGCGATTGCGACAGCGAAGTTCATCGCCATAAGCGCTGACACGGTATACTGCAACAACAACATAATCATGCATTTTTTTATTTCTTATTACTGACGCATACACGGTCTTTCTCTTCTGTTTTCCTATTGTACGCATTCGGGCATTCGGACTCATATGTTGCATGATATTCATAGCTTGATTATGGGGTTTGTGAGTAACTTGCTGCGGGGTTTTTTTTTTGTAATGGATTATTATAAGGATTTATCTGTACAAGTGATAAGAAATTTTCCTGCTCCAATCAATATAATCCGACTTCTGGTAAAGCTCATTTGAAGAACGAACTTATGAAGAATTTTTAAAGCGGCTGTGTTCCTTAACGTTACAAATGGGCACTTCATTCGTTTTTAGAATAGATCTAACATGTTCGCATACTTCAGTTCGCAAAGATGAAAGTCAAGTCCTTCATCTATTAATACAATAGCTTTATGTTCACTTTTGCATGGTTCTGTCAGACATGTATCACAAAAATGTCAGTTTGTTCCTGGTAACTTATGAAAACTTGTCTTTAATACAAAGAGACAATTTGAAGGATTTGAGATCTTCCCACATAGTAACTTGTTTCAGTTTGTTTGTTTCGGGCCCTTTAGTTTAGTTTCAGAAAAATGGAGAGGGAGGACACTGATTTTTATAAATTAATTTATTAACTGATAAATTGAGCCTAACTTTTGGGATTTATTTCAAAACCATTAGAGGCCCAATAAACGGTATGGAGGGAGTATTGAGTTTGGTACAATATACCTGTACTGCTCCATTCCAGATGCGTACTACCAACTCTTATACAATAATAAAATCAAGTACCTATAATCAAATCAAACTTTATATTGCTCCATGTGGGATGTTCATCTCCCTTTGTTTAAGTTGATCTACATCTCAAATCAAACTACAAAAACTTTTTAGAAATTACATAGTATTTATTTTTACTAACTTGGTTGTATATCTGACTATTTGTACCTTATGACATACAATGTTAACCTGAGTATGGCAAATTTAATATTTTTCTGCAAGTTCTAAGTTCGTGTGATCTGAATCTTATTGTGCTTGTGTACTTCACTTTTATTGCAAATGCGTTTATTATGAATTTTGTCATTTCTGATTAAATATAAATTTGAACTTGATTTATGTAGTTTTTCTAGTTTTATGTATATCTCTGATAGATTTCTACTCTCAAAATGCGGATTTAATGTAAATATGCATATGATATTAATTTTAATCATACAGTGCCATCAACAGAACGTTATATATATCAGCCTTCATGTTCCCTAAATATATTCCTTAGCAATAATTTTGAATTTTCTTTGTTTTGTAGTGCACACATGGCGCATAAAAGAGTCACATTGTCAATCGCCACCATTAAGCGTCTGGAGATTGAAGTTGGCCCCGTAAATAATGTTATCAGGGTCGAAGTGATAACACCTTGCAATGACAAGTACTTCATCGCAATGCATGTCGTTCAATGCCTCATCAAAAATCCATTTTCATTCGCATTTGATGTCAATGGCAACATATATATCCGACTAACAAGAGTGGAGGATGCTGAGATATTATGCAAGAAGAAAGAGGTTTTCGACTCGAAGTTTGTGAGGTTCTACCGTGTGGAGGAAGTACTGCAGTTGCCGGTGGACGACGATGTTGCGATGAAAGAGGCGATCTTTCCACTTCACCGTTTCCTTGGGAAGTACAAGCAAGATGATGTGGGAGGCCCCATGTCCAAGAGAGCAAAGAAAGAGTAGTCCCCGTTCTTGAAGAAAAATGATCAGTCGTTATTATTTCTATCTTTAATATGCGTAGTGCATAAACACCAGACATCCTATGATGTGTTTTTTCTCTCCCTCTCTCTCGCTCAATTGAACGTTGCAGTGGATATGTTTATCTTCAGCACTGAGTTGTCTGTTTATTTTTCCTTTAAGTTTTTTTCTTTTTCAGTTCTCACCCATGTGCGCATATGTGTCAATAAATGATATAGTTTTGTTTGCGTTTTAAGGGGCCTGGAAAGCATGATTGTGACAGCATACAAATAGGTAAGCAACATAACTGAAATGCCCTGGCTCAGTCGAATCCTCTATGAAAAACCACATGAATCTTTGAGCATAATATTTTGTATATTGCCAAAGAACGAACGAATTTGTAGATTAGGTGTTACTCGAGGACGGCCAGTGACTCAAATACTCAGATAATCTCTGGAATAGATTGACATGACATGGTGAAACATACAACAATGAAAACACATCAATCAATAAAGGACGTTGATTGTTGCACTAGAGGAAAAACATAGGAATCTTCTAAGGTCAATGTGTGCATTCCATAGTTCTTTTAGATAAAGGGAATATATTAATATTAAAAGATACCAATTACATCCAACGTCTGCAATAACGTCCCACTCTAGTGACAGTACGGATGCACACAAACAAAAAAGAGTAATGAAAACTAAAAAATAAAAGTCCCTTCCAGACCTAGCAACATCAATATAACCACCACCGTGACAACACCTGAAATACGGACTCTCCAAAAGCGACGGCTCCAAGAAGGGAACATTGCACCAGCGCGGTCGTCGCCCGACCAAAGGTCTTAGGATTTCACCCTGAAGATAGTCCCCACTCTCAAAACAATGCCTCCAACAAGGTCATTGCCAGACACAACCAATTAAGACCAGACCATGGATTTTCACCCTGAGAGGTAAGACTCTGAACTTCACCTGTGCTGCCGCCTCCACATGCATACCACTGCTGCGGAGCCCGGAACGCCAAGCAAATTCCTCGGCATCACAAAGACTCGAACCTCCTTTAGTCAGTCCACCAATCCGGCCTTCATGATATTCCTTCTTCTGACTTCACCATGGACCAAAAAGTCACCTGATGTCAACACAGAATAGAGCTCCGCGGCGCTGCCTCCGGAGCCAAACGGTCGGAATAAAAACATGGGTGTGCGCGACCGAATACCACCCGATCCAGCAAACTCCAGGCAAAAGATGCACTGTTCCATTCGCCGGCGGAGCTTTCCGGAACTCATCTCTCCAGCCAGATCAAGGCAAACTGACCTCCGATAGATCTTAATCTTCGCTTGCGAGAAGCCCGAGGACCGCCACCAAAAACAAAGCAAGACCAGCAGCCCCCACGCCGCCAGTCCCTCCCGAGGGAAGAGGACGGCGGCGCGGATCATGCGTACCACCGCCAAACCGTCACCGGGGGCGGAGGCCGCCACCGCTCCACCGAATCCTCCACGACTACCGACGGAGAGCATCAGGCCCCGGCCAAGTAGCCGTGCCGGCCGGCTTCCTCCACCGGCGCTTCATCACCTCCCATGGAACGCTCCCGCGTAAAACCTCTCCTCCCCTCGTCGTTCGACGGAAGCGGTGCCGCCACCGCCGCCGGGGCCGGGGCCGGAGCCTAGGCTGTGGCCGGGGCCAAGGCCGTAGCCGGGGCCGGCAGCAGCGGCAGCTGAGGGGCGGCGGTCCGGGGGCGGCTGCTCGGAGCGGAGCGGGCAGATCCTCCGCCGCCGCCCGAGAGGGGGGCGGGAGAGGAGGAGGGCGGCGGCTAGGTCAGGCATTCCATAGTTGTGATATAAACAAAGGAAACGTCCAATAGAGCTTAATTACCACTTGTTTCAAGGTTTCGTCCTTACAACAAAACAACCCTTTTAGGATTTCTATCATACAAAATAACTATGAAAATCATTCTGTCCAAAGGAACCATAATTAGAAAGAGAGAGAGTGTGAGAGAGAGAGAGAGAGAGAGAGAATGCTTTGAGACTTGCAAAGAATTATTTCGTGGGGAAGGAGCTCATGTTTAAGTAGAATATTAGGAAGATTCCACACTATCTATAGTTGTTATAAATATGTAAAATATTTATATAGGTACTACCTCCGCTCTACTTTAATTGACGCCGGAGTACGCCTACCATACGCTGCATATGCCCTCCCACCGCGTCGATTTTTTCCGACCGGAGGGAGTATGTACAAAGCTTAATTAAAAGAAGAAAAAACGTTGTTGACTATTGATCTAGTGTGTAACAATAGAAGAATTTGGAAAGTTGTAAGAGATCATGGTTGTTTATCTCCGAAATATGTAAGAAACATCCCCATCCTATAAAAGTATGTTGGTGCACACGTCTGATTTTGCGCCGAAAAAACTTGCTCCCATTTGGCTCTCCTAGGGCGGCACACCGGAGGACCCCAACCCTAGCCCGCCGCCGACCCTGTACGCCTACCCTACATCGGCAATTTTGAAGAACTATTGTTATCTTTGTCGGAAGTTTGGGAAGGTAGAATGTGGATCAGTCTGAAAAAACCTAGACCCATCTCGCTCCTACCCCCTCCCCCCGAGGGGGAACCAAGCCCGTCTCGGACCAACCCTCCCCATCGCCACCGCCAGCGGAGTGCCTTTCCCCATGTGCTTGGACACGAGTCGGGGCCCCAAATTTCCCGGCGACGGGAATCCTAAGGTAACGGAGGTCCGGATCTGGCCGGGCGGTGACGATGCAGCGGCGTGGCCGTGGTGCTGCGAAGGCAGCACAGGACAACAGGCGACGGCTGGGTGGCGCCAAAAAAAGCTCTTTCAGCCTAGATATGTGCCCTTGGGGCCCCATCTTGGTCGAGGGTGGGCGGGTCTGCCCTACACACGATGTGCTCTGCAGGCGGCGGCGATTTAGCTCATGGAGGGTGAGCGGCGAAGGCGTCCGGCTTATTGCAGCATGGCGGCGGGCTTTACGTGTCCGATCTGGGTCCGACTAGGTTCTTTTTGACTGGTTTGCCTCCACGGGGCTTTACAGGCCGGTTGGTCCCAACAGGACCCAACTGGGACATGTGTGTTTGCAGCCGCATCTGGTCGACTACCGCATTGGGTGGTGGAGGTAGTCCCTTCCCGCGCGGCCACGGTACTTCTAGCCCCGAATCAAGCTATTTCGCATCTTAGTTCCAGGCCTCGTGATGGTAACCTCGGGGAGATGATGATGGCGGCTTCGTGACCATGGTGGCGCATGTTCGTGGATGGCAAGTTTTCTAGTGTCGAGGCTTCGACCTCATGGGGCTCTTGTGCAACAGATTGTCCGGGGGTTGTGGATAGGGTTTTTTTTTTTTGGAGAAATCCCTGTCGGTTCGCCCGACACTGACACAGTGCCGGCCTCGGGTGGCACCATTCATTCATGGAGGTACCGTGGCTACCCTTTGTCCACTTCCCTCAGTGTGCCGAGGGAAACCCTAGGACCATCTGGTCCAGGAAGTAGTGTTGTGGTTTTCCTTCTTGAAGGTGTTATTTGGTACTTGACGATCTGGTGTTGGGAGCGCGGTGGTACTTCTTCAGAGGCCTCAACAGTCGTGGGTCTCTTTGGTTTAGTTGATCCGCCTCTGTCTCCATTTTGTTTTTGTTTTTCTTTTTTCGGGCGTGTGTTTGCTGCTGCCCAAGAATTTTCTTTCTTTTTGAGACTTTTGTAGTTGCTATATTAATATAGCGGGGCGAAAACCTGTTTGATGAGGTAGAATGGATATATAACCTAGCGACTCCAACACCACAACGGTAAGCGCACAAACCGGCAAGCATGGCTAAGCGGTCATCTCCAAATATTTCGTAAGATGATCACCATTCTTTGCATTGTACGACTTTTGGTTCATGATTTAATTATAAATGAATAAAGAGGATATTTTGCTCTAAAAAAGAAGACATGCACTCTCTATCTCAAGAGTCTCCATTTAGATAAAGGTTAACCCGAATTCTTGACAGCGCCAAAGGCTAGAATCGACGACGTTCACATGAATGAATGATATTTTTTTCCATATATGTGAAAGTAAATATACGAGCCCGTGTTTACATGCAAAAATGTTTTATCGACCACGTTCACATGAATGGCGCCTAAATCCTTTTGGTGTGTCCCTCCAAATATTTAAATGATATCAAAACTTGCTATTTTTGTTCTACGCAGCTAGCTTATAAATACCTCTTTCCGGCCTGGCTGACAAACCATCGCCTCCACTGCAATATCCATCGCAATTTGAGAAGCAGCAATGGCAGCATAGTGGATATTGTGGGTACACCCTGACGGCGGCGAGCGGGCGATTGCGACAGCGAAGTTCATCGCCATAAGCGCTGACACGGTATACTGCAACAACAACATAATCATGCATTTTTTATTTCTTATTACTGACGCATACACGGTCTTTCTCTTCTGTTTTCCTATTGTACGCATTCGGGCATTCGGACTCATATGTTGCATGATATTCATAGCTTGATTATGGGGTTTGTGAGTAACTTGCTGCGGGGTTTTTTTTTTGTAATGGATTATTATAAGGATTTATCTGTACAAGTGATAAGAAATTTTCCTGCTCCAATCAATATAATCCGACTTCTGGTAAAGCTCATTTGAAGAACGAACTTATGAAGAATTTTTAAAGCGGCTGTGTTCCTTAACGTTACAAATGGGCACTTCATTCGATTTTAGAATAGATCTAACATGTTCGCATACTTCAGTTCGCAAAGATGAAAGTCAAGTCCTTCATCTATTAATACAATAGCTTTATGTTCACTTTTGCATGGTTCTGTCAGACATGTATCACAAAAATGTCAGTTTGTTCCTGGTAACTTATGAAAACTTGTCTTTAATACAAAGAGACAATTTGAAGGGTTTGAGATCTTCCCACATAGCAACTTGTTTCAGTTTGTTTGTTTCGGGCCCTTTAGTTTAGTTTCAGAAAAATGGAGAGGGAGGACACTGATTTTTATAAATTAATTTATTAACTGATAAATTGAGCCTAACTTTTGGGATTTATTTCAAAACCATTAGAGGCCCAATAAACGGTATGGAGGGAGTATTGAGTTTGGTACAATATACCTGTACTGCTCCATTCCAGATGCGTACTACCAACTCTTATACAATAATAAAATCAAGTACCTATAATCAAATCAAACTTTATATTGCTCCATTTGGGATGTTCATCTCCCTTTATTTAAGTTGATCTACATCTCAAATCAAACTAGAAAAACTTTTTAGAAATTACATAGTATTTATTTTTACTAACTTGGTTGTATATCTGACTATTTGTACCTTATGACATACAATGTTAACCTGAGTATGGCAAATTTAATATTTTTCTGCAAGTTCTAAGTTCGTGTGATCTGAATCTTATTGTGCTTGTGTACTTCACTTTTATTGCAAATGCGTTTATTATGAATTTTGTCATTTCTGATTAAATATAAATTTGAACTTGATTTATGTAGTTTTTCTAGTTTTATGTATATTTCTGATAGATTTCTACTCTCAAAATGCGGATTTAATGTAAATATGCATATGATATTAATTTTAATCATACAGTGCCATCAACAGAACGTTATATATATCAGCCTTCATGTTCCCTAAATATATTCCTTAGCAATAATTTTGAATTTTCTTTGTTTTGTAGTGCACACATGGCGCATAAAAGAGTCACATTGTCAATCGCCACCATTAAGCGTCTGGATATTGAAGTTGGCCCCGTAAATAATGTTATCAGGGTCGAAGTGATAACACCTTGCAATGACAAGTACTTCATCGCAATGCATGTCGTTCAATGCCTCATCAAAAATCCATTTTCATTTGCATTTGATGTCAATGGCAACATATATATCCGACTAACAAGAGTGGAGGATGCTGAGATATTATGCAAGAAGAAAGAGGTTTTCGACTCGAAGTTTGTGAGGTTCTACCGTGTGGAGGAAGTACTGCAGTTGCCGGTGGACGACGATGTTGCAATGAAAGAGGCGATCTTTCCACTTCACCGTTTCCTTGGGAAGTACAAGCAAGATGATGTGGGAGGCCCCATGTCCAAGAGAGCAAAGAAAGAGTAGTCCCCGTTCTTGAAGAAAAATGATCAGTCGTTATTATTTCTATCTTTAATATGCGTAGTGCATAAACACCAGACATCCTATGATGTGTTTTTTCTCTCCCTCTCTCTCTCGCTCAATTGAACGTTGCAGTGGATATGTTTATCTTCAGCACTGAGTTGTCTGTTTATTTTTCCTTTAATATTTTTTCTTTTTCAGTTCTCACTCATGTGCGCATATGTGTCAATAAATGATATAGTTTTGTTTGCGTTTTAAGGGGCCTGGAAAGCATGATTGTGACAGCATACAAATAGGTAAGCAACATAACTGAAATGCCCTGGCTCAGTCGAATCCTCTATGAAAAACCACATGAATCTTTGACCATAATATTTTGTATATTGCCAAAGAACGAACGAATTTGTAGATTAGGTGTTACTCGAGGACGGCCGGTGACTCAAATACTCAGATAATTTCTGGAATAGATTGGCATGACATGGTGAATCATACAACAATGAAAACACATCAATCAATAAAGGACGTTGATTGTTGCACTAGAGGAAAAACATAGGAATCTTCTAAGGTCAATATGTGCATTCCATAGTTCTTTTAGATAAAGGAAATATATTAATATTAAAAAATACCAATTACATCCAGCCTCTGCAATAACGTCCCACTCTAGTGACAGTACGGATGCACACAATCAAAAAAGAGTAATGAAAACTAAGAAATAAAAGTCCCTTCCAGACCTAGCAACATCAATATAACCACCACCGTGACAACACCTGAAATACGGACTCTCCAAAAGCGACGGCTCCAAGAAGGGAACATTGCACCAGCGCGTCGCCCGACCAAAGGTCTTAGGATTTCACTCGAAGATAGTCCCCACTCTCAAAACAATGCCTCCAACAAGGTCATTGCCAGACACAACCAATTAAGATCAGACCATGGATTTTCACCCTGAGAGGTAAGACTCTGAACTTCACCTGTGCTGCCGCCTCCACATGCATACCACTGCGGCAGAGCCCGGAACGCCAAGCAAATTCCTCGGCATCACGAAGACTCGAACCTCCTTTAGTCAGTCCACCAATCCGGCCTTCATGATATTCCTTCTTCTGACTTCACCATGGACCAAAAAGTCACCTGATGTCAACACAGAATAGAGCTTCGCGCCGCTGGCTCCGGAGCCAAACGGTCGGAATAAAAACATGGGTGCGCGCGACCGAATACCACCCGATCCAGCAAACTCCAGGCAAAAAGATGCACTGTTCCATTCGCCGGCGGAGCTTTCCGGAACTCATCTCTCCAGCCAGATCAAGGCAAACTGACCTCCGGTAGATCTTAATCTTCGCTTGCGAGAAGCCCGAGGACCGCCACCAAATACAAAGCAAGACCAGCAGCCCCCACGCCGCCAGTCCCTCATGCCGGATCACCAGGGAAGAGCACGGCGGCGTGGATCATGCGTACCACCGCCAAACCGTCACCAGGGGCGGAGGCCGCCACCGCTCCACCGAAACCTCCACGACTACCGACGGAGAGCATCAGGCCCCGGCCAAGTAGCCGTGCCGGCCGGCTTCCTCCACCAGCCGGCTTCCTCCACCGGCGCTTCATCACCTCCCATGGAACGCCCCCGCGTAAACCCTCTCCTCCCCTCGTCGTTCGACGGAAGGGGCGCAGCCACCGCCGCTGGGGCCGGAGCCTAGGCGGGGCCCGGCCGTAGCCGGCCGGCAGCAGCGGCAGCTGAGGGGCGGGGTCCGGGGGCGGCTGCTCGGAGCGGAGCGGGCAGATCCTCCGCCGCCGCCCGAGAGGGGGGCGGGAGAGGAGGAGGGCGGCGGCTAGGTCAGGCATTCCATAGTTGTGATATAAACAAAGGAAACGTCCAATAGAGCTTAATTACCACTTGTTTCAAGGTTTCGTCCTTACAACAAAACAACTTTTTTAGGATTTCTATCATACAAAATAACTATGAAAATCATTCTGTCCAAAGGAACCATAATTAGAAAGAGAGAGAGAGAGTGTGTGTGTGTGAGGGGGTGACAAAGGATTAATTTGTCAATGCCTACAGATTGTAGACTAGGGTTTTGCTAGAAGTAGAGGGCAAGTAGATCTCGAAGGTTCAGGCGAAAAGTACTCGACGATTAAGGAAACTAGGGTTATGTTGACAGTAGATTCCATCCTTTGTCCCTCGACTCCCCCTTATATATGAGGTGGAGCCGAGGTTTTCGTTTTGTACAAGTTACAGAGTCCGGGACGGTTTCTAACTCATCCCGCCAGATTACAAATAACACTTCCTATTACAACTCTAACTTTCCTTAATATATCTTGGGCTTCCGAATCTTCTTATTCTTCGGGTAGTGGGCCATCAGTAAACCCCGGTACTATCTTCGCAGGCCCATTTGGGATGCCTATGTCGTAGCCCCGAGATTTTGCTTGAATCGTAGAGTCAAGAGAAATCTCGACTGTTTATTTTTATTCGAGAGCTTTTATTTATATTTCTTCGCATAAAATTCTATATTGTACAGGGATAATGGTAGTTGGGGCTAGTTCATCTGACGGATCAGGTACTAGTTAACTGCTCTAGTGGCAATCCGCAAAAACCTACTTCAAGATCACGTCCCTGGACATGATCTCGGGATACTGGTGCAAACTTCGACAGGTGCCGCTTAAGGTCTTACCATTCTGTCGAGTCCCAGTCAAATTTATCGAGTACCTAACGCGTCCGTTAGGATTTTCTCGTATCTGTTGATACGGATAAAGTAGCAGAGCGCAGTCTTTGGCGATGCCACGCCCAGAGAACGGATCTGGTCTTACCTTCGCAAATTTGCGGCATTCGAAATTGATCGCAACTTTGGCGTTCGAGAATATATTGTCGAGTGCTTTTCGCTTTTGGAATAGCACATTTTATCGAGTCATATTTGATGACTTATTTTGTCTTCCCGATGGGAGTATATGTAGAGTTATCGTGCAACTCGAAATATACTCACTTCTATTTCTTTATTTTGATAAAATTCATCGGGCACGCGAACAGCGTTCCCGATGGGAGTAGCCCCGAGGCTACAACCAAGGACTTGTGCTTGGGTGTAGGCTCCACAGATTAGTATCCGTTGCCACTATATTTATAATCTTTCTCGACATTTTTATATTTATCGGGTGCGCGACCAGCGCTCCCGAGTGGAGTAGCCCCCGAGGCTATGAACAAATGCTTGTATTTGATCATAGGCTCTCGCCATTTCTATCTTGTCATACTCGGAATTTTCTATTTTTCCAAAGTAGCCCCCGAGCATTTGGGCAAGAACGTGTTTGATCAAATGCTCCCGAAATAATCTTGCATAGTCGATAAATTTTTTCGAGCTTCATAGTCGAACTTTTCTTTTACCTTGATGACGTAGTTGCTGATGATAGCCACGATTTCTGTGTTGGAAACACGCGAAACCGCTATGTGTCACTGTCATGTGGGTCCCTTTTTCCTATCTAGTTGACACGTCGTGCAAGTGGGGGACACACGTCCTCCGCTTTTTCTGGCACCATTACTGTAACTCCTGCCTGTTCACTTCTTTGTAAAAATACCCTTTTACCCCTTGTACACGTGGTTGTCATCTGCATCGTTTCTTTTGTCAATCGAACGGTTGTGACGATCTGGCACACTGCTATATAAAGCCATCGTCTTCCTCCTTGAGCACTTTCGCTCACGCCGCACCTCTGCTTCTCCGCTGCAACTGCCCCCTTGCTCCCATTAGCTCTCGCGCGCAAGCACCTTTCTCCTTTCTCTGCTAGCTCCGTTGATGCCGCCGCGCGCTCGCTTGACTAGACATAGCACACCAGAATCGAAGATGACATCAACAGATCTGGGAAGTGCTGAGTGGGAGAGATCCAAGATCTCAAACCAAGACATCAACATGCTGAAGAGGATGGGATTCAGCAAGAAGGAGAACGCGCTCCAGTTCCCCAAGGAGGAGAGCTACCCAAAGCCTCCAATCAACTATCGGGTCAGTTTTGTTGACCACCTCATCCGAGGGCTTTCTCCCCAATCCACGAATTTCTGCGTGGTCTCCTGTTTGTCTACGGTCTGCAGTTGCATCATCTGACGCCAAACTCTCTCCTCCACATTTCGATTTTCATCACACTCTGTGAATGCTTTCTCGGGGTCCAACCCAATTGGGCCCTGTGGAAACGCATCTTTTGCATTCGCCGCAATAGCCACCACAACGTCGCCTACAATATTGGCGGCGTTGTTATCTGCGTTCGGTCGGAAGTCGACTATTTTGATGTCAAATTTCCCGACTACGTTCAAGGCTGGCGGAAAAAGTGGTTGTACATTCATGAGGAAAGCTCCAACCCGGCGGAAGAGAACATCGCTCCTTTTGACGGAGAAGCTAAAATCTTTCGCCGCCGTTCTTGGGATGCTGAAGCTACGAAGCGAGAAATTGGCGACAGAGGCGCTGATGACTCGCATTCACGAGCTACAGAACACCCGCGGGAAAGAACTTTCGAGTATTGAGATTACCGCCTATTTCCTTAGGACTAGAGTGCAGCCTCTCCAGGCTCGCAAAACCCCTTCAAATACACTGGTGAAGAAGATGCTGACAGGCTCTCGAAGGATCTTCCCTTGAAGGACTTTGAGAAACTTATCCGCAAAATCTCCTCGCTGAACAAGAAGGATTTAATTCCTACTTCTTGCCGTGTCGCGCCATTTAGTAGCACCAACCCCCTCCCCGAGGTAATTTCTTTTTGTAGCCATATTTGTTTCCTCGAGCTTTGTTATTTTGTCGATTACTTATTTTGTTAACACCTTTTTCTCGACACTTTTTCTTTTCTCAGGGCCACCTGTTCTTTCTTCTCTTCCTCCTCTTCCTGAAGGTGGAGACGTGGAGGAACGTGCCGTTGTCGACGATGACAACCAAAGCACCACTCGCCCTGCCACTGAAATCGCGGGTTCTCACAAATCCGCGGCTTCTGCTGAATCAGAGGCCACTGCCTCGACACACTCTCTTCCTCATGCTTCAAAGAGGAAGAGAGACGACGTAAAAGATTCCTGCACTTCCAAAGCCGAAGAAGCTGAGCCTTCTCATAAAAAGGCAGCTTTTAACCCATATACTGATGCCCTTGTCAGCTCGTGAGTTACTCCTTGCTTTTTACTATTCCTGTTTTGATGTTTCTTGTCTCTTGCTTCTTATACTGCCGCCATTTTATTGTAGTGATGAGGAGGAAGAACAAGCTGTTGATGCTACTGCACGAACGAGTACGTCGCGTACTTTGATTGTGTCGGAAGCTCAACATGATGGGGATGAATCTTCTCCTCCCCAACAAGACATCGTGCAACCATCGCCAGTGGAGAGCCCCCGAGCCTCTCCATTAAAGGGAGCGAGAATGGAACCATCGAGAGATTCTATCCAATTCCCTGGTGGATCTTCGACACCTTCATTGGATGATGTAAACCTTAAATCTTTCAATATTTCAATCATACTGAATGTTCACCGTATATATATTGGTTATATTGACTTCGTTTTCCTCCTTGATCGTTTTTCCAGCCTTTGATGAAAGAATTTATTCGCCTTGATACCCAATTTGTCGGGTATCGTGACTACACCAAGAAGCTCGAAGGTATTATTGTCTTGTTCTGTTGCTGCATGTATACCATGATTTTATCATAGTATTTATCTGCCGCAATTTTCCAGGAGATCTGCGGAAAGCAACAAACGTGCGGACGCTCTTGCTGTTAAGTTGAAGCAGAGCGAAGAAAACCGCCAAAAAGCTGAAAAGGATGCTGCCACCGTTCAAGATCTTCAAGAGAGGCTTCACAAAGCTGAAACTGCGTTGAGTGATAATATAACTCAGCAATCAGCTCGAGAGGCAGAGATTCTTTCCCGCTTGGAATCGCAGTGTCGGCGTTTTGTGAGTAAGTTCTCGAGTCTTTGATTTGCCTTGGATTATCTTGCGTTTCACCTGTAGTCTTTATTTTTATACATCTGTCTGATTGTTTGTAGGGCGGACGCATCAAGAATATGAGGTTGACGGTCCTGTGGGTGACGAGCTTCTCGACGCGCTGACCCTTTCCGAAATTCATGGGGATGAAGCACGTGACGGGCTTGAAAATGCTGAAGCTGGCTTGCTGAAGCTTTTTCCTTATTTCTTTCCGAAGAAAGAGACTCCCGCTACCTTTTTAGAGCTCGCAAAAACCTTCAATGGACCCGAAGATCTTGGGCTGAAACTTCGCCAAGAAGGCCTGAAAATTGGCGTTGAAGGCACCATTGCGCTGACTGCTAATAGCCAACAAGACATCGACTGGTCCAAGGTTGGCAACATAGGGGAGATGGAAACAAAGAAATGGCAATCTCTAATTAGAGCTGCCAAACCTTCCGCAAGACCCATCCTCTCCTTCCTTGGTGTTAAACCAGCGCCTGCTCCAAGTGCATCCAAGCCGGAGGTCAAGTAGACCACCTTGTCTTTTTTACTTCTATCTTTTGATGCTAGCGCCTTAGTCCTCCTGGCGGTGATTAGGTCTTCTAGGGATCCTTCTTTTAACAGACATGTATATATTATGAGAATCAATGGAAATCTATCTGTCTCAATGATTGATGTCGACGTTTTTCTATTTTTTCAGTTGATTTTTGACAACTATACGTCCATCCCTGATTCTTCCGAAGTTTTTCCTTCGTCCCTTCCGAAGAAGTTCTCTGTCCCTGTTAATTTTGTTGATGATTCTGCGAATAAGGGGCTGGCAGAAGAATTGAAAGAACTTCGAGGACAACTTCAATCCGTGAAGAAGCAAACTTTGGCGATGATGGAAAAAACTCGGAAAGCATCTGAGCAAGAAGAGCTTGCTCTTCGTCAAGCTAAAGAGGCTGTAGCTGCCAAAGATGCTGCTGTATTGGAGGCAAAGGGAGCTGCTACCCGAGAAAATAGCATGCTCGAACTGATGATGGAAGCTACTGACATGTTAGGTATGTGCCTCCAACCTTATGGTGTTTTTTCTTTATTTTTCTGTGCTGCCTCCAAATTTCTTGCTTTGCTGTAATAGAGGCTTTCTTGATGCTGCCGCCGAATCAAGAGTGAATGAAAGGACAAATCTTCTTGTCAATCTTTCCCTTAACCATGGCTCTTTATTTTGGGCCACTCCTGAACGAACCAACAAATTGTCAGGTTCCAAGATCGTGCTTGCCAAGTGCGCGAATATCTTGTCTTCTGTACCAGACCCTGTCTATGGTTTATAACTCTATGTTTCCTCGGAACATTCAACCAAAAACTCTTCCCGAGTTAATGGAGAAGTTTAAAGATGCCCACAGGATCCATAACTTTGTCGAGCTCAACTGGTGGCTGGCGCAGATTTGCCCTTATCATGCTTCAGATCTGCCACTCGAAGCTTGATCTGACCCAAGTTGTTGAGAAAGTTCACGAGAAGGTACGGCGCCGAAGGGTTGGTGTCGATCGTATTAACACGAAGGTTTCACCTATAGCGAAGAAATGATTGAAGACCTTCTTCGGATGGATGCCGACTTTTTTGCAGATGGTCATTATGCTGATTTTCTTGGCGCTGCTCCTGAAGAAAACAGAATTACCCTTGATGATATATTGAATCAAGAATAATTATTTTCCTTTGGTAGATAATTGTTCCTTGTAAATCATAATTATGATTATGTTGTGAAGCAAACATCATATTTCTATATTTGTCTAGCCGCCGAGTATTTTCGGTGGCTATTCGCTGTATTTGTATATGCGAGGTTTTAAACCAAGGCATTTATTCAATGTGTAGTTTTGGCTAATATCAGCCCCCGAGCTACTTTGTTGAGTACTGTTTTGTGTTTTTATTGACTCACGAAGTATGTTAATACTAAGGCGAGGATTTTCTTTTTTCGAGCAACTATATTGGCATTTGTCGGGCCAAGACTTTGAGCATGTTGATAAAGAAAAGTTATATTGACACTATCTTTATTATATTGCAGCACCGCGAGCCCGCCTCATTAAAAACCTTCTCCGGCCCCACTCGGTGCCCCGAAAAAGGAAAAGAGTGCGTCGAAAACTCGTGCGTTTCAGTACATTGTATTGTTTACAAAGTAGACTATATTTCGTCATCTAAGCGTAAAAACGCCCGAGCTGTGCCACGTTCCAGGGATTTGGCAATCCCTGTCTTCTTGTCTTTGATTCGTATGCTCCTCCTTCGATTACTCTGACGATGTAGGGTCCAAGCCATGGTGACTCGAGTTTTCGTGACTTTTTTGGTTTAGTCGCAAAACTAAATCGCCGACTTGAAAAGATCTTGGCCGCAATCTTCGACTGGTAATTCTTCGGTCTGTTGATATTTAGCGACTCGCGCGAACTTCGTCTCGAGCTTCGTCAAGTGCATCGACGTCATCCTCCAGGCTTCTCTCGAGATTTCTTCATTATATTCTGCAACTCTTGGGGAATCATGCTCGATTTCTATCGCAGGACTGCTTCGGCTCCATGGACCAGAAAACGGCGTTTCTGTGTCGCCGTATTTGGTGTTGTTCGGATACTCCACAATACACTTGGTAGTTCCTCCGCCAAGTATGTCGAGCTTTTTCCAGTGGTCCTAGCAGACGTTTCTTGATGCCATTGCGATAATGCCATTGGCTTTCTCGACTTGTCCATTGGTTTGTGGGTGTGCAGACGCAAAACTCAGCTTGATGCCCACTGCGCAGTATGCTTTAAACTCCTTGGACGTAAAGTTGCTGCCGTTGTCTGTGACGATGCTATGAGGGACTCCAAATCTGAAGACGATGCTTTTCACGAACTTAATCGTCGACGCACCGTCCGGTGAATTTATCGGTTTGGCTTCGATCCATTTTGTAAATTTGTCGACAGCAACAAGCATATACTCATAACCTCCTGGCGAAGCTTTGTGTAGTTTTCCCACCATATCGAGACCCCATTGAGCAAAGGGCCAAGATAGTGGGATTGGCATGAGTTCTGCTGGGAGAGTGAGGTTTGGCGGCAAATCTTTGACACGCGTCGCAAGTTCTCACTATTTCCTTCGCGTCCTCGATTGCCGTTAACCAATAGAATCCTGCTCTGAAAACCTTAGCCGTGATAGCCCGACTGCTCGCATGGTGCCCGCATATTCCTTCGTGCACGTCTTTCAGGATAATTCTTCCTTCTTCGGGTGTAACGCATCTTTGTAGCACGCCCGAGATACTTCGTTTGTACAGCTCCCCTTTTACCACGTGAAAGCTTTTGATCTCCTAATTATTCGTCTTGCTTCAACTGGGTCGTCGGGTATCGTTTTCCTTAGGATATATGATATGTAAGCTTGCATCCATGGAATTTGCACCATCATGACTAGCTCTTGCTCTTCTTCTTCTTCTGTGTCTTTGGTGATACTCGAGGTTTTTTCTTTCTTCTCCTCTTTGTTTTTGCTGGCTTTGTTGATCTCTCGCTTATCTCTTCCCAAAACACTGTGGTATTGCGAGACACCGTGACCCGATGTTTGCGAGAACGTCGGCTTCATCGTTGCTCATCCTGCCGATGTGGTTTACCTCACAACCGTCGAATAACTTCTCCAGCTCATTGTACACCTCTTTGTATGCTATCATACTTTCGTTGACTGCATCGCATTGGTTCATGACTTGCTGTGCCACCAATTGTGAGTCGCCGAAAATTTTCAATCGGTTGCACCGCAAGCTTTCGCCATCTTCATCCCGTGTATGAGAGCTTCATATTCTGCTTCATTGTTAGACGCGTTTGGGAACGTCATCCGCAAAACGTACTTCAACTTGTCGCCTTCGGTGATACCAATATCACGCCTGCTCCCACCTTCCAGTCTTTTGGACCCGTCGAAGTTCATGGTCCAAGTTCTCGATAAACTGGGGTCCCGTATTTTGTAGCTCCATCCACTCTGCAATGAAATCTGGTAAGACCTGCGATTTTATTGCTTTTCTTTTTCACGTGATGTCCCGAGGAGAAAGTTCTATTCCCCAAAGGGAGACACGACCGTAGCTTCTGGGTATATTTGACAAGGGAGCTTCATTGACCACTATTATGGCCGAAAAATAGTGTCGCAATTTTCTTCTGTCGTGAATACTCCATATGCAGGTTCGATATTGCGTACCGCTGTTTGAGGGCGACGATTTCGCTAATGAAATATACTGGCCTCGAACTCCATGAAGCTTGCCTTCTTCTTCTCTCGACGACTAGGGCCGTGCTGACCACCTGAGGTGTGGCTGCAATGTACAAGAGGAGAGGTTCTTTCTCTTGGCGCCACCAATATCGGTGGTGTCGAAATTGCTCGCTTGAGGTTCTCGAAGGCTCTGTTGCTTCCTCGTTCCATTGAAATTTTTCCCCCTGTTTGATCAACGCATAGAACGGCAGCTTTTCTCCTAGCACGGCGACGAATCGCTTAAAGCTGCGACTCGCCCCGTTAATCGTTGTATTTCTTTCAGCTTTGTTGGCTTTCTCATAGTGACGATGGCCTGTATTTTTTGGATTAGCTTCAATCCCCCTTGCTGATACTAGGAACCCGAGAAGTTCTCCAGCGGGAACTCCAAAGGAGCATTTTGTCGGGTTCAGCTTGAGGCAGAACTTGTCGAGGTTGTCGAAGGTTTCCTTCAAGTCTTTGATCAGAGTCGACCCTTTCTTTGATGTTATTACGACATCGTCGATGTAGACTTGTACATTTTTTCCAATCTATGTTGCTAGGCACTTCTGCATCATCCGCTGATATGTTGCTCCCGCGTTTTTCAGACCAAAGGGCATTGTTTTGTAGCAAAACACGCCATAAGGTGTGATGAACGCTGTTGGCTTCATCTTCTTCTTTTAATCTGATCTGGTTATAACCAGAATATGCGTCCAAGAAGGAAAGACGTTCGCATCCTGCCGTGAGTCGATGATTTGATCGATTCTTGGGAGGGGAAAGTGATCCTTGGGACAATGTTTATTGAGACACGTGAAGTCGACGCACATGCGAAAGACTATTGTGTGTTTCTTCGGCACCATCACTAGGTTAGCTACCCATGTGGCTTCTGTAGATATTTCTCTGATGAAACCAGCGTTTTGAGTCGATCTATTTCTGATAACATTGCTTTGCGGCTAGGTTCCGAAAAACCGTAAAGGCTGCTTGATTGGGTCTTGCGAGAGGATCCAAATTGAGGTGGTGCTCGGCGAGTTCTGGGTACTCCTGGCATGTCGGACACCATGCGAAGATTTTCCAGTGCTCACGGAGGAACTCGACGAGCGCGTCATGCGACATCCATGTTTGCGGCAATGGACGTCGTTTTTTTGGATCTGTCGGGTGGATCTGTACCTCTTTTGAATCCTTGGTTGTGTTGAAAGTTGGCTCCTTAGAAGATCTCCCTACCTGCAGCACATCATAATCGGGAACCGTGGCGCCGCATATTCTGCTTGCATCCCGAAAGTTTCGACGTCGATGAAAATCCTTGTCGCATTTATCGAATAGCGAAACTTCCTTTGATTGTGATAGGTCCCTTGGGCCGGGCAACCTCCATAACAGATATGTATAATGCGGTACCGCCATGAACCCGGCGTATGCTGGTCGTCCCAACAAAGCGTGATATTGCGACGGGAAGTCCACAACTCCAAATTCTCTATCCCGTAGTTTTCTCGGGTTCCAAACGAACGTCGAGGTTGATTTTGCCCAATGGGTAACTTGGCTTCTCTGGTGTAATCCCGTGGAATCGTGTGTCGGTTGGTTTCAAGTTTGCTAGGGATATATTCATCTTCCTCAATGTATCTGCATACATGAGGTTTAAGCTACCGCCATCTATGAAAACTCTCGACACGTCAAAACCAACATTACTGCAGGTAAGATGAGTGATGATTGTCTGGTCGAGGGACTTGTTGCGGATGGTCTCGATTGTGAAGCCGATGTCTTGCCCAGACCAATTTAAGTACTCGATCGTTGGTGGAGGCATCTTCTGCCATGAACACTTGTCGCGAGATTACCTTCAGCCCTGTTTGATGGCCTAGCCTGTATCATCGAGACCGCAGTTAGAGTTGGGGTCAACGTATGGAGGTGGGTGTGGTGCTGCCGCTATTCTGAGCTGGTGTCGATTTTCATCGGTAATTGCGGGAGGAGGTGGAAGGTGGATCTCGCTCCTTGGCTCCCGAGGGGTTTCGTTATTTGCTTGGGCATTTGCAATTCCTGCGGCTCGCAGCATTGCAAAATTACGGCAGCCTTTCGGAGATGTCTGACTGTCTTTTCCATTGTTGTCGAGGTAAAAGTGCATTTGACATGGACCGTTCATCATCTCCTCGGGAGAACGTAAGGTCTTTGAATCCTTGGTCCACTATTTTGCCTGTTGCCACGAAAATCACCTCTATTGTCGCCTTGTTGCTCATTACTCCTTTGATAATCATCTCGACTATTTCCTCCAGGATTTCCTCGAAAACCAGCCGATATATGGCCGGAGCATCGTTGTTGTAGAACTGGCGAGAAAATCGCCTTCTATTTTGATAATTTCGACCACGATCCTCTTTCTGGCGACCTGTGTCGCTTGTTGTATATTGCGTCTTCTCCATCCGCCCATTTGTTGGCTATCTCCATGAGTGCTGATATGGTTTTAGGGTTAGTTCTCCCTAAGTCCTCGATGAAATCTGCTCGGCGAACTCCTGCCACGAACGCATCTATTGCCCTCTCGTCAGATATATCTTCTGCCGAGTTCTTTATGATGTTCCATCGCTGTATATACTTCCTCATCGACTCATCGTGCTTTTGTCGACACGCCCTCAACTCTTCCAATGACGCAGGTTTCTTGCAGGTGGATCGGAAGTTTTTCACGAAGATGTCCTCAAAGTTATCCCAGCTGTCGATGGAACTTGGGGGGAGTTTCTTTATCCAAGATCTCGCGGCACCGCTCAAGTGAACTTGAATACTTTGCATAGTGTTGCTCTGGTTCCTCCTACCCTTCACCATCTCGAGATAATCTACGAGCCAATCTCGGGATCTTGCAGCCATCGAATTTCTTGAAGTTTTCGGGTAGCTTGAACCCTTTTGGGACCCGAGTCTTTCGAACTCTTCTCGTGAAACACGGAGCCCGCACATATCTTCGTCGGCAACCTCGATGAGTGCCGACGCTCCCTTCTTTCTTGTCTTGCTCACCCTTACTTGGACTGCTTTGTCTCTTGCTCCACTTGTTCTTGGGGGTCTTGAACTGCTGTTGTGGGTCGTGGACTATTTTGCCTAGGATTTTCTTCGAGGCGTTGTTGCAAACGCTGTTCCCATTACTCCTACTCCAGCCATCGCCATATTGAACAATGGTTCTCTCGGGTCCCCAGGAGGTGGTCTGGACGCCAAGATGTAAGCTTGTGTTGCCATGTAACCTGCTTCGGCGTTTTGGGATGATATTTCCTCTTTCATCAATCGACATGAAGGACATGTCGAGATTTTGGATTATGTTTCCTCTTTCGGCTTCGTTATGTTTTGCCGAGACATTGCTCTCCTCCGAGCTTCTCGTGACTATCTCCGAAGTTCTGAAAGGCGACTTAACTCGCTCGTCGCTTGATGCGGCGTTTCTTTCCTATTCGGGATCTGTCTGTTTTCCAACTCTCGCTTACTCGAGCAAGTCTATATTGATATGCTTGAAGTTCTTGTACGTAGCAGTGGTGGTCATAGGTTCTGAGCCATCCATGGCTTTCGCAGCTCTATCCCACGCTTCTTGCGGGAGCTGTACTCTTTCTCGAGGTGAAGACCCGACGTATTTAGTGCCTAGGCCATGTCCGAGATCGGCGGGATCGACGTATGGATTTCAGTTCGTCGAAAGCCTCCGATGTTTCTCTATCGGCCTGCCCCTTCTATCACATAGATCTGATGATATTTTGCGCATTGATTTTTATCAGGATTGGTGACACCACCATATAGAGTGGTGAAGACCTTTCCGATGGCGCAGACTTGTCGATGAAGTCGGTTGCCACGCCCGTAGTCGTGCTTATAAAGGAGTCCGCAGACGACTCGAAGGATGTGTTGCTGAAGATCTTGGCGAGCTTTCCGCTTGCCTTGCGTCGACGAATGGCGACGAAAACTCCTCGTCACTCGACGAAAAGTTAGAATCACCGCTGAGAATTCCGACGAGATCGGAACTTCGAGACGGTAGGATCCTTCCTTGTTGACGCCAAATCGAATTCTCCGAACGTCATGATGATGGGCTCCTCCAGATAGGCACATGCATCCATACGGGAGGCGGGTGAGGAATAAAATTGAATAGATCAGTTTTTCCCTTGTTACCTCGATCCATCGCGTTGCTTGCTGTCGACGATGTCGAAGATCTTGAACGTGCCATCGAGATCAGCTCCTTGCAACCTCTAATTCCCACATACGGCGCCAATTGACAAAGGATTAATTTGTCAATGCCTACATTGTAGACTAGGGTTTTGCTAGAAGTAGAGGGCAAGTAGATCTCGAAGGTTCAGAAAAGTACTCGACGATTAAGGAAACTAGGGTTATGTTGACGTAGATTCCATCCTTTGTCCCTCGACTCCCCTTATATGAGGTGGAGCCGAGGTTTTTTGTACAAGTTACGAGTCGGGACGGTTTCTAACTCATCCCGCCAGATTACAAATAACACTTCCTATTACAACTCTAACTTTCCTTAATATATCTTGGGCTTCCGAATCTTCTTATTCTTCGGGTAGTGGGCCTTCAGTAAACCCCGGGTACTATCTTCGGCAGGCCCATTTGGGATGCCTATGTCAGGGGGAGAGAGAGAGAGAGAGAGAGAGAGAATGCTTTGAGACTTGCAAAGAATTATTTCGTGGGGTAGGAGCTCATGTTTAAGTAGAATATTAGGAAGATTCCACACTATCTATAGTTGTTATAAATATGTAAAATATTTATATAGGTACTACCTCTGCTCTACTTTAATTGACGCCGGAGTATGCCTACCATACGCTGCATATGCCCTCCCACCGCGTCGATTTTTTCCGACCAGAGGGAGTATGTGTTGCCTGCCAAAACCCACCGGCGAGCAGTGGTTGATGACCCACAAGTATAGGGGATCGCAACAGTCTTCGAGGGAAGTAAAACCCAAATTTATTGATTCGACACAAGGGGAGGTAAAGAATACTTATAAGCCTTAACAACGAGTTGTCAATTCAGCTGCACTGAAAAGCACTAGCAACAGGGGTGATGTGAAAGTAGCAATGATATGAGAGCAATAGTAACAGTAACACAGCAGCAGTAGTAGTAATATGAGAGCAATGGTACCAGAAAATAGTTGACATGTAGAACGAGTATATGATGATGAAAGATGGACCGGGGTTCCCAGCTATCTACACTAGTGGCAACTCTCCAATAACAAGTGTTGGGTGAACAAATTACAGTGGGCAATTGATAGGATTGATATAGCATTAAGAAAGAACATCAATTCATTAATCATGTAGGCATGTTTTCCATATTTAGTCGTACGTGCTCGCAATGAGAAACTTGCACAACATCTATTGTCCTACCAGCGGTGGCAGCCGGGCCTCAAGGGAAACTACGGATATTAAGGTACTCCTTTTAATAGAGCAGGAGCAAAGCATTAACACTCCGTGAAAACATGTGTCCCTCACATCACCGCCATCCCCTCCGGTTGTCCCGATTTCTGTCACTTCGGGGCCTTTGGTTCCGGACAGTGACATGTGCATACAACTTGTAGATACAATCTAAGCAATAATTATAGAGCTCAAATCTAAGATCATGCCACTCGGGCCCTAGTGACAAGCATTAAACACAACAAGATTGCAGCAACAATAACTTCATAAACTTTGTAGATAGACCATCATAACGTAACAATCCATCGGATCCCGACAAACACAACACCGATTACATCGATGAATCTCAATCATGTAAGGCAGCTCATGAGATCATTGTATTGAAGTACATGGGGAGAGAATACCAACTAGCTACAGCTAGAACCCGTAGTCCATGGGGGAACTACTCACGGAGCATGATGGAGGCGATGGCGTTGATGGAGATGGCTCCGGGGCACTTCCCCGTCCGGCAGGTGCCGGGACAGAGACTCTGTCCCAATTGGAGTTTCACGATGGTGGCGGCGCCCACAGTCTTCTTGGAGTTTCGTCAAGTGGTACGGTGTTTTTAGGTCGAAAGGGATTTTATAGGCGAAGAGGCGGCGCGAGGGGGGCACCTGGGGGCTCCACACCACAGCCGGCGCGGCCAGCCGCGCCGCCTATGGTGTGGTGGCCCTCCCTCCGACTCTTCTTCGGTGTTCTGAGCCTTCCGGGAAAAATAGGAGGTTTGGTCTTCGTTTCGTGAATTCCAGAATATTGCGAACAGCCTTCGGAACCAAAACAGCAGAAAAAGGAACTGGCACTTTGGCATCTTGTTAATAGGTTAGTTCCGGAAACGCATAAAAACATCATAAAGTGCAAGCAAAACATGTAAGTATTGTCATAAAACAAGCATGGAACGAAATTATGGATACGTGAGACGTATCGCATCCCTGCTTAGTTCCTACTGTCCTCGAGTAGGTAAACGATAAAAAAGAATAATTTCTGAAGTGACATGCTACTTACATAACCTTGATCATACTATTACAAAGCATATGAAATGAATGAAATGACTCAAGGCAATGATCTATAGTTTCTAACAAATAGATAACATATAGCAAAACTTTTCATGAATAGTACTTTCAAGACAAGCATCAAAAGTCTTGCATAAGAGTTAACTCATAAAGCAATAAATTCAAAGTAAAGGCATCGAAGCAACACAAAGGAAGATATAAGTTTCAGCAATTGCTTTTCAACTTTCAACATGCATATCTCATGGATAATTGTCAACACAAAGTAATATGGTGAATGCAAATATGCAAGTATGTAAGAATCAATGCACAGTTAACACAAGTGTTTGCTTCTAAGATGGAAGGAAGTAGGTAAACTGACTCAACATAAAGTAAAAGAATGGCCCTTCAAAGAGGAAAGCATCGATTGCTATATTTGTGCTAGAGCTTTGGTTTTGAAAACATAAAGAGAGCATAAAAGTAAAGTTTTGAGAGGTGTTTGTTGTTGTCAACGAATGGTAGTGGGCACTCTAACTACCTCATCAACCGGACTCACAAGAGCGGCTCCCATTTTATTTATTTTTGGGTGGCACTCCTTCCAACCTTTCTTTCACAAACCATGGCTAACCGAATCCTCGGGTGCCTGCCAACAATCACATACCATGAAGGAGTGCCTTTTTTATTTAAGTTTTATTATGATGATGACACTCCCCCAACCTTTGCTTACACAAGCCATGGCTAACCGAATCTTCGGGTGCCGTCCAACAATCACAAACCATGGAGGAGTGTCTATTTAAATTAATTCGGGACTGGGAATCCCATTGCCACTCTTATTGCAAAATTATTGGATAAGCGGATGTGCCACTAGTCCATATGAGAGTCGTCAAAAGTAAATGACAAGGTTGAAAGCTAAACACCACATACTTCCTCATGAGCTATAAAACATTAACACAAATTGAGAAGCATTTTGAATTATTTAAAGGTAGCACTCAAGCAATTTACTTTGGAATGGCGGAGAAATACCATGTAGTAGGTAGATATGGTGGACACAAATGGCATAGTGGTTGGCTCAAGGATTTTGGATGCATGAGAAGTATTCCTCTCGATACAAGGCTTAGGCTAGCAAGGTTATTTGAAGCAAACACAAGTATGAACCGGTACAGCAAGACTTACATAAGAACATATTGCAAGCATTATAATACTCTACACTGTCTTCCTTGTTGCTCAAACACTTTTACCAGAAAATATCTAGACCTTAAGAGAGATCAATTATACAAACCAATTTTAACAAGCTTTACGGTAGTTCTCCACTAATAGGTTTAAACTACATGCAAAAACTTATGATCTACTTGAGAGCTCAAAACAATTGCCAAGTATCAAATTATCCAAGACATATGAGGCATTTCCTTTTCCCAACCAAATAAAGATAAATATTGTAGCTTCCAACTTTTATTCATTGAACATTAAAAGTAAAACGAAGAACAAGTGTTCATATGAAAAAGCGGAGCGTGTCTCTCTCCCAAACAAGGATTGCTAGGATCCATCTTTATTCAAACACAAACAAAAATAAAAACACACAGACGCTCCAAGTAAAGCACATAAGATGTGACCGAATAAAAATATAGTTTCAATAGAAGAAACCTGATAAGTTGATGAAGAAGGGGATGCCTTGGGCATCCCCAAGCTTAAACGCTTGAGTCTCCTTGAAATATGCAGGGATGAACCACGGGGCATCCCCAAGCTTAGACTTTTCACTCTTCTTGATCATATATCATCCTCCTCTCTTGACCCTTGAAAACTTCCTTCACACCAAACTTCTCGTAAACTTCATTAGAGGGGTTAGTACTCAAAAAATTTGAATCCACCTTGGTCCTGTAGTGGCACATTGCAAGAACTCAATAAAACATTAGCTACAGCCCTCTACGTCTAGAAAACCTCGCTTAAAATCCACAAGAGACAATGCAAAAAACAGAGACAGAATCTGCCAAAACAGAACAGCCAGTAAACACGAATTTTAAAATGGTACTTCCGTTGCTCAAATCAGAAAACTCAAAACTAATGAAAGTTGCGTACATATCTGAGGATCACGCACGTAAATTGGCAGATTTTTCTGAGTTTCCTACAGAGAAATATGCCCAGATTCGTGACAGATAGAAATCTGTTTCTGCGCAGAAATCCAAATCTAGTATCAACCTTCGATTAGAGGCTTCACTTAGCACAACAAAACACAAAACTAAGATAAGGAGAGGTTGCTACAGTAGTAACCAACTTCCAAGACACAAATATAAAACAAATTACTGTAGCAAAATAACACATGGGTTATCTCCCAAGAAGTTCTTTCTTTATAGCCATCAAGATGGGCTCAGCAGTTTTAATGATGCACTCGCAAGAAATAGTATTTGAAGCAAAGAGAGCATCAAGAGGCAAATTCAAAACACATTTAAGCCTAACATGCTTCCTATGAAAAGGAATCTTGTAAATAAACAAGTTCATGAAGAGCAAAGTAACAAGCAAAGGAAGATAGAACAAGTGTAGCTTCAAAAATTTCAGCACATAGAGAGGTGTATTAGTACCATGAAAATTTCTACTACCATATTTTCCTCTCTCATAATAATTTTCAGTAGCTTCATGAACAAACTCAACAATATAACTATCACATGCAGCATACTTTTCATGATTTCCAAACACATAATTTTTATCAAGCTCAAATATAGTAGGATCAAAACTTCCAAACTCACTTTTATCAATAATATAACAAGGTGATCGATCAATCTCAAGAGATATGGGACTCTTAAATAAAGTCAATACTCTTCCAATCCCATTTTCATTAGTAGTACAATTAATATTATCAAATAACATAGGACCATCATCTAGAGCTTTATCATAAACATTTGCCAAGCAAAATTCTTTAGTACCATGCATTTCGACATCAGGCACAAACAAAGCATTATCATAAGATTTATCAAAGTAGCATGGATTATCATATATAACAGTAGCATAATTATTCTCACAAGTTTTACTTATAGGAAATATTTCAAGAGAATCCACAGGAACATAACATTCAACCTCTTCCGGTAAGCATGGAGGACAATCAAATAGTGTAAGAGATAAAGAGTTACTCTCATTAGAAGGTTGACATGGGTAGCTAATCCATTCTTCCTCCTTTTGTTCGTCGCTCTCTTCTTCTTTTTCATCCAATGAGCTTTCAAGTTCATCAATTTCCTCCTCTTTTTCATCCAATGAGCTTTCACGTTCATCAATTTCTTCTTCCACCGGTTCCTGCAAATTGTGAGTGCATTCTTGTACATTAATGTGTCTCTCTTTATAATCAAGGATATAAGGATTCCTACTGTAGCATTCTATGCAAGAATTAAGGATAGTAGAGACATAATCTTTAAGGCCCTTACAAACAACACAAGTTTCATAATTCTCAACCATGAAGGATTCTATCTCGGAGGCTCCCATAAATAAGAAAAATTGTTCTACCTCTTCGAACCCATAATGAATATAGCAATTCCGATTATAGTTCTTAATTAAAAATTCCTCACTAAAGCCACATTGAAATTTAAGATGTTTAGTATCTGTTGAGAGCAACAGTTTATATTATGGCGTTCAAACAAGATTTCAGCAATTGTATTCAATTTTTCTATCATAGCACTCATTATTTTACCAGTTCTTGATTTTCTATAATTATTATAACATTCTATAAGCTCCAAATAGGTTGTTGGTTCTCCCATAACAGCAGTTTTTAATTTTTAGGTTTTTCAATTTTTTATGGATTTTTGGGTATAAAATAAAACAAGACAAAAAGAAACTAAGCAAAAGTAAACTAAGCAAAATAATACTAGACAGAAATAAACTAAGCACAAATAAACTAGACAAAAGTAAACTAGCAAGACAAAATAAAACAAACTAAAAACAGAGAGAGAGGTAGAGTGTACTCCCGGTGAACTTATGAGTAGAGCTATGCCTCCCGGCAACGGCGTGAGAAAATAGTCTTGATGACCCACAAGTATAGGGGATCGCAACAGTCTTCGAGGGAAGTAAAACCCAAATTTATTGATTCGACACAAGGGGAGGTAAAGAATACTTATAAGCCTTAACAATTGAGTTGTCAATTCAAGCACCTGAAAAGCACTAGCAACGGGGTGATGTGAAAGTAGCAGTGATATGAGAGCAATAGTAACAGAACACACAGCAGAGTAGTAATATGAGAGCAATGGTACCGGAAAATAGTTGACATGTAGAACAGTATATGATGATGAAAGATGGACCGGGGTTCCCAGCTATCTACACTAGTGGCAACTCTCCAATAACAAGTGTTGGGTGAACAAATTACAGTTGGGCAATTGATAGGATTGATATAGCATTAAGAAAGAACATCAATTCATTAATCATGTAGGCATGTTTTCCATATTTAGTCGTCGTGCCGCAATGAGAAACTTGCACAACATCTATTGTCCTACCAGCCGGTGCAGCCGGGCCTCAAGGGAAACTACTGGATATTAAGGTACTCCTTTTAATAGAGCACCGAGCAAAGCATTAACACTCCGTGAAAACATGTGTCCCTCACATCGCCATCCCTCCGGTTGTCCCGATTTGTCACTTCGGGGCCTTTGGTTCCGGACAGTGACATGTGCATACAACTTGTAGATACAATCTAAGCAATAATTATAGAGCTCAAATCTAAGATCATGCCACTCGGGCCCTAGTGACAAGCATTAAACACAACAAGATTGCAGCAACAATAACTTCATAAACTTTGTAGATAGACCATCATAACGTAACAATCCATCGGATCCCGACAAACACAACACCGATTACATCAGATGAATCTCAATCATGTAAGGCAGCTCATGAGATCATTGTATTGAAGTACATGGGGAGAGAATACCAACTAGCTACAGCTAGAACCCGTAGTCCATGGGGGAACTACTCACGGAGCATGATGGAGGCGATGGCGTTGATGGAGATGGCTTAGGGCACTTCCCCGTCCGGCAGGATGCCGGACAGAGACTGTCCCCGAATTGAGTTTCGCGATGGTGGCGGCGCCCCTGAGTCTTCTGGAGTTTCGTCAAGTGGTACGGTGTTTTTAGGTCGAAGGGATTTTATAGGCGAAGAGGCGGCGCAGGGGGCACTGGGGCTCCACACCACAGGCCGGCGCGGCCCAGCCGGTGCGCCCGCCTATGGTGTGGTGGCCCTCCGGCCCCTCTCCGACTCTTCTTCTGTTGAGCCTTAGGGAAAAATAGGAGGTTTGGTCTTCGTTTCGTCGAATTCCGAGAATATTGCCCGAACAGCCTTTCGGAACCAAAAGCAGAAAACAGAACCGGCACTTTGGCATCTTGTTAATAGGTTAGTTCCGGAAACGCATAAAAACATCATAAAGTGCAAGCAAAACATGTAAGTATTGTCATAAAACAAGCATGGAACAGCCAAATTATGGATACGTCGGAGACGTATCGTGGGTTGCAACACGAAGAGCGGAGGCTTCCAAGGCTACAGGGGCCTGGTCCCTCGCGTCGTCCCGCAAATGTTCCGCACACGTCGGCGGTTGCAAGGGCGTGCCACCTGACCTATACCTGCGGGAAGGTGTTGGATTGCTTCGATTAGTTTCTGCATGGCAGACACGTAAATATTAAATCGAGCCCGATCGGCTCGGTTGCCACGTGGATCGGCTCACAAAGCCGATCGCCCCATGGTTCACGTCGGGTTAACGATGACATGGGGCTCTGCTTGATCAGTATAAAGCTAAACCAATCTATGACAGTTTAGGGTTTTCACCGTATGATCGAACATCCTACGCGTAGTTGAGCCTAATAGACACGAAGATAATGGAAACTAACCCTAAAAGAGGCCTAAAAACCAACATTAAGTTAATTCCTGGAACATCCCTCTTAGGACTAACAAACCATACCTAACGCACTACTGGATCGTTCAACCCGTTTGCAAGGCCTAACCATACGGATATTAAACCAATCCTTGAGGAATCAAGGAGCAACTATAACGGATCGGATCTACTAAACAACGAACAAGCAAGACGCTGCCCTTACACCGGGATAGGTGTAAGGGCAGCGAGGGACGGCACAGCTAAGCAGATATGCGTAAGAAAAGCATCTATGCAAGCCCCAAAACATCTACGATAGTTGTGCTACTCGCCATCAACAACGCTTCAGCACGAGCAGCACAAGGTAAGGTAAACGAACGTGTCTTGCCTAGATCGCAAGATGCGATCTAGGCAACATGATCACAGGAGAAACCCTCGAAAGAAGGGGTGGCGATGCGCCTGATTTGTGTTTGTTGTGAACGTGATTGTCCTCCTTTTAACCCTAGATACATATTTATAGTCCAAGGGACTTTCTAATTGAGGCACCTAACCGTGCACGGGCTAAACTCTATCTTTAATTCTAAACTAAGATGCGATCTACTATATTAGATACATGGGCAATTAAGCCCAAACTCTTCGCGTAAGGCCGCTTCAAAGATGCTCCACGCGTATCCTTCAAGCCCATCTTCACTTACGGCCCATCTCCCGATTTGGCCAAAATGTGATAATAACATGCCCCCTGGTTTTGGTAATGATAATTTCAAAACCACTCTTTTTCCTTCGAAGGGTCATGTCGTGGCAGAAAGGAACCGTCGCATTCTTCATCATGATGCCTTGCCTTCTCAACTTCCCCGCATGATTTGGTTAGCACCACATCCTCGAAAACTGCTTAAGCATTTAAATCTCCGCTATATCCCCTTTTATTTAGCCACTTCTTGCAGTTCCCCTCTTCATCCCCTTCACATTAGCACTCAAAAAGCCCTCCTCTGCCACCATGTCTTCCTCTTCTTCTTCGTCGAGCCTTTCCGCCCAATCCTCCCCCCTCCGGGAGCCGACGCCGGAGTGGGACCCGATGGAGGCCCACGCGGCCCACATTCGCCGCGCCATAGAGGACGGAGATGAGTCTAGCCACTTCTCCGTCTGGTCCGAGGACGACAAGTCCTCGACCGACGGAGAAACGACCTCCGTCCCGACGGGGAATCGGAGGAGGAGAGCGATGACGATCGCTTCCTGGGGCGATTTCACCTCCTCCGAGGAGGTGAAGGAGGAAGAAGAGGAGGAGGACACCTCCTCCGACGAGCCACCGGCCAAGCGCCCGCCCCGGCCGGCAACCTCCGCTTCGGCGGCCGACGAGCGAGCCCGAGGAGACGAGGACAACGAGGGCCCAGCCGGCGGGCGCGGTGCCAGCCGACACGAGCCCGCGAGAGTGCGCCGGCACGGCGGCGATAGCGATGACGAGGGCAGCGACGGCCGTAGATAGGATCCTTAGAATAGGATCGGTAGTAGTAGATGGGGCAATGTACCCCCTAGTTCTTCTTTTGAGAGCAATCAGCTCTTTTATGTAAGAAATCTTATTATCAATGAAGAACTTCCTCCAATTTGACTTTGGATTTCTTTCATATCGATTTAGCCGATTCTCCCTTATCTTGACTTTGCCGATTGTCAACTTGGTCAATGCTCAACGAGCCGATGGCAACGCATCAGTTTTCACAATAAATTGCAAGACAGGTCAATCCAGTTTCCCCCTCAGACGGTAACTTGCAATCCTTGCTCAAATTCAGATCCCAAATTTCCAATCGAACAGGTCCAGCCCACGGCCTTGGGACCCTTAGATTTTGGACTCCAAATCATCCGATCGTGATGTTAGACACGGCAAAACTCTGAATTAACGCCTCCAGAAAGCTTCTAGGACCGTAGTTGAAACAACTTGACGTTGAAGCTGATACATCTGCATAACAGGTACCATTTGCTCACAACTTTCCTTGTGATGCTCTGTTCCCTTGTAGCAACAAACTGGCCCAGAGCCTATCAATGATGATGGCTCCCTCTTCAAATTTCTCCCACCAGCTCAGGTGGTTTTCTCCTGCCAGAACTCACCCCCTTTCAACACGGTTGTGATGCAGAGACAGCCGATTTCAACACAATCGGCTCCCAAGAGCAAAGAATCTTCAGGGCCAGCTGCCCCAGCCCTCGCCAAGGCGAGAATAGTAGCGAAAAGGTGGCCAGGACAACTTTGAAGGGCAAACACCCCTCTAGGCTTCAGTAGCCTATTAAGTCCAATAATCCTGCTCTTGTAGACCTCTACCGAAGATAATATCAGCGAGGACATGCAATCCAGCTTGGGCACCTCTGGGTACACCACCATGCAAACTCAGCCAGATGTGCTACCATCGGCTTCTGAACCTGCTGCACCTCCCGCTCAGCCATAGCTCAATTCTTGTAATTTACTGCTCCGATTGGCTCACCATCTTCTTCGATCTGCATGCTCATGCTGTTTGTCAGGGTTGAGATGAACTCCAACGCTTCAAAGTACTGCTTTCTTCACCCATTGAGATATTAGTCGAAAACTCTGAGGAGGTGAAGAACGTCCTTGAAGAAATCCAGCTCCTCTGGCCAATCGTAACGTTGTCGCCTTCCGGACAAGGGTGCCGTTGGCTCTGTAATTCTAGAGTCGATGTCCGAGCATCGGCCGTGCTAAATTTTTTTGTATTTTCGATTTTTTTTATTAGCCGATCGATTTCATGAATCGGCTTCCCCTGGGTACATACTTCGTGGCCTTGAACCTTCTCTGTGTGTATGCCCCCCGAGCCGAATCCTTCAAGTGATTGAAGATATCGGCTTCTCAGCCAATTCAATCTTGTCTCACCACTCACCATGCTAAATAGCACAACAGTGAACACGTGTGGTGAGAATAACTTTAGCCGATTGCTGGAATCGGCTTCCCTTGCAGTTGTCGATCCGACTATTTGCTGATAAATGTCGGTCGTGGCTTATCCCCAGGACCAATGTCAATCTCTTCTAGTCCATCAGTGTTGTAAACCCATACCTCCCATCGCTCGCTAAATCAATGCTGAACACAGGCAGAAGGCAGGTTGAGGCTATTTGTGGCCGATTGCTAGAATCGGCCTCCTTTCCATTTGCAATGTTTAACGAGGGTTTACAACTTCTTGGTTCTCTGCTATAACAACGTGGCATGCTTGAAGTGAGATCCTTGTTTCTTATTTTTTGGTGCCGATCGCAGGGATCGGCCTTGCCACGTACGTCCATAGACTTGGATCTTGCTACTCTGTCAGTGGATAAGACCAGCCTCACCCCATTTTTTGTAGATTCGATGCGCTCACAGGCCGTCCAGTTGATTCCAGAGAGCGGCTCTTGGTCATTTGCTTCCCAGATGTTCATGGCAGCCAAAGAGATGTCGATCGAATCATCTGCATGAACAACCTCTACTTCATCTCCATCCCATTGTATGATGCATGATGCATTGTGGATGGAATGCAACAGAAGCGTGGATCCAATCCCTTCCTAGGAGACAACGTAAGTGCTCTTGCGACGATGAAGAAGGATGTAGGGATGGTCTTTCCGACAGTTAAGTCCACGTTCGAACACCCTTGGCTTCCCGACGCTGGCGTGAAATCGCTTAGCGTGACATTGGTCTTGATCGGATCTTCATTGGAACGTCCCAAACGTCGTAACATGGAGTACGGCATTATGTTGATTTGCTCCCGTGTCAACCAGCATCTTGGTGATAGGCTGCCCATTGATATAACCCTTCGGGTATAGGGCTTTGAGATGCGTAGCCCTCTCTCGCGGCTTCTCAAAGATAACGGTGTGAGCCGCAATCAAATTGTGCCACGATACTTCCTCATCTCTTGGAGCACAAAACTCGACGGGAGAACGAACACCATGTTTGTATCACCGATGTCCCTGCATCGGCTTTTGTCTGCTTCCGCCACACTTTCTTTGGTGGGCGAGCCTCCCTCCAATGTTTGCTGAATTTTCACGGCCAGGTCGGGCCGTGCTTTCCTCAACGTATCAGGTATGCGCCTCGGCTTCCTCCAAGTTTCGTAGTCGTTGCACTCTGCGCTTTTGGGAGTGGCTGAGTCCATCAGACACCACCTTGGTTGGTGATATCTATCTTCTTCTTCGACTCCTCGAAGTCTTCATCTTGAGATGACTCAGCTCGTTTGTTGAGGTGGGAGAGGTCCTAGACGCTTGAACACTGAAACTTCATTTGTTCCCCTCCTTTGCTACATTGGGCAGTTCTCGATTGTAGGCAATCGGCTCATTCCCGAGTCCCAGCAGTGTTTGAAGAAAGGACAGTCCCAATGTCTATCCATGTCCTCTTGCTCTCTTGACCTCCTCTCGCGTGACGCTCATACCTTCGTGTCGACGGTATTTCTGTCTGCATCAGTCGACGATATCTATCATCATCTACGTCGTAGCGCCGACGTCGGTCGTATTGCTGCTCATATTTGTTGAGGAGATGTGCGGAGAGTGGTCGTTGATACCGCACGCTTATCACCTCTTCCTCGGTCAAATACCGTCTCATCATGGGGCCGTCGCGTGGATCGGCCTCCTCCTTATCTTTGCCACGGGAGCGACTGCTCTGGGCTTATCCTTGCCATGGCGATGCAAGCCCTGCCATGTTGATATCAAAATAGAAACCTGGCTCGCCTTATGCAATGGCTGAGATCCACCATGTTGGCGTCCGAAACGGTGCGTGTCAACTCTCATGGCAAACTGACCGAAGAGTAATCGGCCTTGTTCTATCGCCATTTGAATCTGTCCGCGCAAGACTTTGCAGTCGTTGGTGGCATGGGTGAACGTGTGATGCCATTTGCGGTATGGCCTGCCGTTCATCTCTTGTAACGTGGGGATTTTGTGGCCTTCGGGTAACTTTTCCTTCAGCAGCAAATCAAAAATTTGCTCCGTTTTGCTTAAATCAAAGTCAAACCCTTTTGCAGGCCCTGGTTGCTTCACCCACTTGCAGGACACGGGCTTTGCCCCCGAGTCCATTCAGCTACAGCGACTTCTCCTACAGAATCTTCATCTTCTTCCATCTCGATCGGGCGACGCGCTTGAACTTGTCCTGGTACAATTTTGGGTGTGGTTCATACGATGTCAATTTAACCATATGCGCCAATGAATTGTAGTCAGCTTGGAAGGTCACATCTTTGAGCGTGGCGACAATCCGCTATCGCTCCGACTCGGCCTTCTCGATAGGCAAACCGAATAACATCGGTTCGACGGTCCTGAACCTCTGGATGTACTCGATACCGTTTCTCTCGCCTCTGCCGAACACGTCGGATCGGCAATGCCAGCTTCAGTAGCTTGAATGGTATTGTACATGGAATTGTTCCTCCACTGCTTCCACGTCCGAACCGAATGGTGGCAACGGTGTACCATCCAAAGGCCGGACCGTGAGAGATTGTGAGAAGAACCTCACACGCAGCTCGTCTGGCGAGACCATGCCCAACCGTGCCAAATATCGGCTCACGTGCTCGATTGAGCTGGTTCCTTCCGATCCACTGAATTTTGTGAAGTCGGGGAGCCGATACTTAGGCGGTAGTGGGATTAGGTCATAGTCGTTGGGATACGGCTTGGAATAGCCGATCATTCTCTTCTTCGGCAGGATGCCGAACTGATCTCTCATGATTGTGGTGATCTCATCCACCGTAGGAGCTGCAGAACGTTCATGAATTGTACCGGTGGCATATTTAGTTAGCCACGCTGTTTCTCAGCATTGCTCCGAGCGCTTCTGCTCAGAACTACTCCTGTTCCGGTGATCCTCCCGCCGTGGCAGTCTTCCCCTGTAACCGGGTCATCCGGTGTTGCAGTCCGGCACGTATGTGCACACGTATCCATGTGGAATCTCCTTGGGCGGCTCATACAGGAATTGGTAATCGCCGGGATCACCTCCAACCTTGTAGACGACGTACGCCGGTGAACCCTGTTGCTGGGGAGCTGCCATCGTGTGGTGGTGGCCTAGTATAGAGCGGTACCTCTCCACGATGGGTTCCCAGAGCAGGTCCTGACGGAGAGTACTTGTGCTTCATGATTTCTTGCACCACATTGAGCGCGACACGCTCCAGAGTGTTCACCAGGCTCTCAGAATGCCGATGTAGTGAATGAGCCACGGCATAGTTAATTTCTGTCGCAGGCTCTGCACGTCGTCGAAGGGAGATAGATCTAGTCCCTCTAGCGCGCCGGGTTGGAACCCTTTGAACTTAATCCCGTGCGAACGGGTTTTCTCAAAAGCGCCGATGAGATCGGCTTCCAAGATGGCCTTGAGATCATCATATTTCTTCTTATGCTCAGGAGGCAGATCTTCATACTTGACCGGTTCTTCCGCCATCTCGGATGTTGACGTGGTTGTTGCGGAAGATGGTCCCACCGGGCGTGCGAATGTGTTGCCTGCCAAAACCCACCGGCGGCAGTGGTTAAGCAACACGAAGAGTCGGGAGGCTTCCAAGGCTGGGGGCCCTGGTCCCTCGGCGTCGTCCCGCAAATGTTCGGCACACGTCCGGCGGTTGCAAGGGCGTGCCACGACCTATACCGGCCAGGAAGGTGTTGGATTGCTTCGATTAGTTTCGCATGGCGACACGTAAACATTAAATACAAGCCCGATCGGCTCTCGGGTGCCTGCGGATCGGCTCACAAAGCCGATCGCCCCATGGTTCACGTCGGGTTAACGATGACATGGGGCTCCTGCTTGATCAATATAAAGCTAAACCAATCTATGACAGTTTAGGGTTTTCACCGTATGATCGGAACATCCTACGCGTAGTTGAGCCTAATAGACACGAAAGATAATGGAAAACTAACCCTAAAAGAGGCCTAAAAACCAACATTAAGTTAATTCCCGGAACATCCCTCTTAGGACTAACAAACCATACCTAACGCACTACCGGATCGTTCAACCCGTTTGCAAGGCCTAACCATACGGATATTAAACCAATCCTTGAGGAATCAAGGAGCAACTATAACGGATCGGATCTACTAAACAACGAACAAGCAAGACGCCCTTACACTGGATAGGTGTAAGGGCAGCTAGATATCGAGGGACGGACAAAAGCAGATATGCGTAAGAAAAGCATCTATGCAAGCCCCAAAACATCTACGATAAGTTGTGCTACTCGCCATCAACAACGCTTCAGCACGAGCAGCACAAGGTAAACGAATAAACGTGTGCTGCCTAGATCGCAAGATGCGATCTAGGCAGCATGATGCTTACCGGAGAAACCCTCGAAAGAAGGGGTGGCGATGCGCCTGATTTGTGTTTGTTGTGAACGTGATTGTCCTCCTTTTCGATAACCCTAGATACATATTTATAGTCCAAGGGACTTTCTAATTCGGCCGTGCAACCGTGCACGGGCTAAACTCTATCTTTAATTCTAAACTAAGATGCGATCTACTATATTACAGATACATGGGCAATTAAGCCCAAACTCTTCGCGTAAGGCCGCTTCAAAGATGCTCCACGCGTGTATCCTTCAAGCCCATCTTCACTTACGGCCCATCTCCTGATTTGGCCAAAATCTGGTGATAACAGTATGTACAAAGCTTAAAAGAAGAAACAACGTTGTTGACTATTGATCTAGTGTCTAACAATAGCAGAATTTGGAAAGTTGTAAGAGATCATGGTTGTTTATCTCCGAAATATGTAAGAAACATCCCCATCCTATAAAAGTATGTTGGTGCACGCGTCTGATTTTGCGCCAAAAAAACTTGCTCCCATTTGGCTCTCCTAGGGCGGCACACCGGAGGACCCCAACCCTAGCCCACGGCCGACCCTGTCCGCCTACCCTACATCGGCAATTTTGAAGAACTATTGTTATATTTGTCGGAAGTTTGGGAAGGTAGAATGTGGATCAGTCTGAAAAAACCTAGACCCATCTCGCTCGTACCCCCCCCCCCCGAGGGGGAACCAAGCCTGTCTCGGACCAACCCTCCCCATCACCACCGCCAGCGGAGTGCCTTTCCCCATGTGCTTGGACACGAGTCGGGGCTCCAAATTTCCCGGCGACGGGAATCCTAAGGTAACGGAGGTCCGGATCTGGCCGAGCGGTGACGATGCAGCGGCGTGGCCGTGGTGCTGCGAAGGCAGCACGGGACAACAGGCGGCGGCTGGGTGGCGCCAAAAAAAGCCCTTTCGGCCTAGATATGTGCCCTTGGGGCCCCATCTTGGTCGAGGGTGGGCGGGTCTGCCCTACACACGATGTGCTCTGCAGGCGGCGGCGATTTAGCTCATGGAGGGTGAGCGGCGAAGGCGTCCGGCTTATTGCAGCATGGCGGCGGGCTTTACGTGTCCGATCTGGGTCCGACTAGGTTCTTTTGGACTGGTTTGGCTCCACGGGGCTTTACAGGCCGGTTGGTCCCAACCGGACCCAACTGGGACATGTGTGTTTGCAGCCGCATCTGGTCGACTACCGCATTGGGTGGTGGAGGTAGCCCCTTCCCGCGCGGCCACGGTACTTCTAGCCCCGAATCAAGCTATTTCGCATCTTAGTTCCAGGCCTCGTGATGGTACCTCGGGGAGATGATGATGGCGGCTTCGTGACCATGGTGGCGCATGTTCGTGGATGGCAAATTTTCTAGTGTCGAGGCTTCGACCTCATGGGGCTCTTGTGCAACAGATTGTCCGGGGGTTGTGGATAGGGTTTTTTTGGAGAAATCCCTGTCGGTTCGCCCGACACCGACATAGTGCCGCCCTCGGGTGGCACCATTCCTTCATGGAGGTACCGTGGCTACCCTTTGTCCATTTCCCTCAGTGTGCCGAGGGAAACCCTAGGACCATCTGGTCCAGGCAGTAGTGTTGTGGCTTTCCTTCTTGAAGGTGTTATTTGGTACTTGACGATCTGGTGTTGGGAGCGCGGTGGTACTTCTTCAGAGGCCTCAACAGTCGTGGGTCTCTTTGGTTTAGTTGATCTGCCTCTGTCTCCATTTTGTTTTTGTTTTTCTTTTTTCGGGCGTGTGTTTGCTGCTGCCCAAGAATTTTCTTTCTTTTTGAGACTTTTGTAGTTGCTATATTAATATAGCGGGGCGAAAAACTATTTGATGAGGTAGAATGGATATATAACCTAGCGACTCCAACACCATAACGGTAAGCGCACAAACCGGCAAGCATGGCTAAGCGGTCATCTCCAAGTATTTCGTAAGATGATCACCATTCTTTGCGTTGTACGACTTTTGGTTCATGATTTAATTATAAATGAATAAAGAGGATATTTTGCTCTAAAAAAAAAGACATGCACTCTCTATCTCAAGAGTCTCCATTCAGATAAAGGTTAACCCGAATTCTTGACAGCGCCAAAGGCTAGAATCGACGACGTTCACATGAATGAATGATATTTTTTTCCATATATGTGAAAGTAAATATACGAGCCGTGTTTACATGCAAAAATGTTTTATCGACCACGTTCACATGAATGGCGCCTAAATCCTTTTGGTGTGTCCCTCTAAATATTTAAATGATATCAAAACTTGCTATTTTTGTTCTACGCAGCTAGCTTATAAATACCTCTTTCCGGCCTGGCTGACAAACCATCGGCCTCCACTGCAATATCCATCGCAATTTGAGAAGCAGCAATGGCGGCATAGTGGATATTGTGGGTACACCCTGACGGCGGCGAGCGGGCAATCGCGACAGCGAAGTTCATCGCCATAAGCGCTGACACGGTATACTGCAACAACAACATAATCATGCATTTTTTATTTCTTATTACTGACGCATACACGGTCTTTCTCTTCTGTTTTCCTATTGTACGCATTCGGGCATTCGGACTCATATGTTGCATGATATTCGTAGCTTGATTATGGGGTTTGTGAGTAACTTGCTGCGGGTTTTTTTTTTGTCATGGATTATTATAAGGATTTATCTGTACAAGTGATAAGAAATTTTCCTGCTCCAATCAATATAATCCGACTTCTTGTAAAGCTCATTTGAAGAACGAACTTATGAAGAATTTTTAAAGCGGCTGTGTTCCTTAACGTTACAAATGGGCACTTCATTCGTTTTTAGAATAGATCTAACATGTTCGCATACTTCAGTTCGCAAAGATGAAAGTCAAGTCCTTCATCTATTAATACAATAGCTTTATGTTCACTTTTGCATGGTTCTGTCAGACATGTATCACAAAAATGTCAGTTTGTTCCTGGTAACTTATGAAAACTTGTCTTTAATACAAAGAGACAATTTGAAGGGTTTGAGATCTTCCCACATAGCAACTTGTTTCAGTTTGTTTGTTTCGGGCCCTTTAGTTTAGTTTCAGAAAAATGGAGAGGGAGGACACTGATTTTTATAAATTAATTTATTAACTGATAAATTGAGCCTAACTTTTGGGATTTATTTCAGAACCATTAGAGGCCCAATAAACGGTATGGAGGGAGTATTGAGTTTGGTACAATATACCTGTACTGCTCCATTCCAGATGCGTACTACCAACTCTTATACAATAATAAAATCAAGTACCTATAATCAAATCAAACTTTATATTGCTCCATTTGGGATGTTCATCTCCCTTTATTTAAGTTGATCTACATCTCAAATCAAACTAGAAAAACTTTTTAGAAATTACATATTTATTTTTACTAACTTGGTTGTATATCTGACTATTTGTACCTTATGACATACAATGTTAACCTGAGTATGGCAAATTTAATATTTTTCTGCAAGTTCTAAGTTCGTGTGATCTGAATCTTATTGTGCTTGTGTACTTCACTTTTATTGCAAATGCGTTTATTATGAATTTTGTCATTTCTGATTAAATATAAATTTGAACTTGATTTATGTAGTTTTTCTAGTTTTATGTATATCTCTGATAGATTTCTACTCTCAAAATGCGGATTTAATGTAAATATGCATATGATATTATTTTTAATTATACAGTCCATCAACAGAACGTTATATATATCAGCCTTCATGTTCCCTAAATATATTCCTTAGCAATAATTTTGAATTTTCTTTGTTTTGTAGTTGACACATGGCGCATAAAAGAGTCACATTGTCAATCGCCACCATTAAGCGTCTGGAGATTGAAGTTGGCCCCGTAAATAATGTTATCAGGGTCGAAGTGATAACACCTTGCAATGACAAGTACTTCATCGCAATGCATGTCGTTCAATGCCTCATCAAAAATCCATTTTCATTCGCATTTGATGTCAATGGCAACATATATATCCGACTAACAAGAGTGGAGGATGCTGAGATATTATGCAAGAAGAAAGAGGTTTTCGACTCGAAGTTTGTGAGGTTCTACCGTGTGGAGGAAGTACTGCAGTTGCCGGTGGACGACGATGTTGCGATGAAAGAGGCGATCTTTCCACTTCACCGTTTCCTTGGGAAGTACAAGCAAGATGATGTGGGAGGCCCCATGTCCAAGAGAGCAAAGAAAGAGTAGTCCCCATTCTTGAAGAAAAATGATCAGTCGTTATTATTTCTATCTTTAATATGCGTAGTGCATAAACACCAGACATCCTATGATGTGTTTTTTCTCTCCCTCTCTCTCGCTCAATTGAACGTTGCAGTGGATATGTTTATCTTCAGCACTGAGTTGTCTGTTTATTTTTCCTTTATTTTTTTTCTTTTTTAGTTCTCACCCATGTGCGCATATGTGTCGATAAATGATATAGTTTTGTTTGCGTTTTAAGGGGCCTGGAAAGCATGATTGTGACAGCATACAAATAGGTAAGCAACATAACTGAAATGCCCTGGCTCAGTCGAATCCTCTATGAAAAACCACATGAATCTTTGAGCATAATATTTTGTATATTGCCAAAGAACGAACGAATTTGTAGATTAGGTGTTACTCGAGGACGGCCAGTGACTCAAATACTCACATAATCTCTGGAATAGATTGACATGACATGGTGAATCATACAACAATGAAAACACATCAATCAATAAAGGACGTTGATTGTTGCACTAGAGGAAAAACATAGGAATCTTCTAAGGTCAATGTGTGCATTCCATAGTTGTGATATAAACAAAGAAAACGTCTAATAGAGCTTAATTACCACTAGTTTCAAGGTTTCGTCCTTACAGAAAAACAACCCTTTTAGGATTTCTATCATACAAAATAACTATGAAAATCATTCGGTCTGAAGGAATCATAATTAGAAAGAAAGAGAGAGAGTTTGTGAGGGAGAGGGAGAGAGAGAGAGAGGATGCTTTGAGACTTGCAAAGAATTATTTCGTGGGGTAGGAGCTCATGTTTAAGTAGTAGAATATTAGGAAGATTCCACACTATCTGTAGTTAATATAAATATGTAAAATATTTATATAGGTATGTACAAAGCTTAAAAGAAGAAAAAACATTGTTGACTATTGATCTAGTGTCTAACAATAGCGGCATTTGGAAAGTTGTAAGAGATCATGGTTGTTTATCTCCGAAATATGTAAGAAACATCCCCATCCTATAAAATTCCATTGGTGCACGCGTATGATTTGGCGCCGAAAAAACTTGCTCCCATTTGGCTCTCCTAGGGCGGCACCGGAGGGCCCCAACCCTAGCCCGCCGCCGACCCTCTCCGCCTACCCTCCCCACCTAGCCGCCACCAGAGACACCCCCCCCCCCCGAAAGCCCGTTGGCTTCGTCAGGATGGTGGCGGCGAGGACTTCGGCGCGCAGAGGGCTTCGAAAAACAAGGCGACAACCTCGGATGGAGAGGCGACACCGGATCGATGGCGAGCGATGCTCGTGGGTGCAAGACGTCTCTTGTGGCCACACGGACGTTAGTTCAGAGCTGATCCAATCGAACGAGCTGATGTTTTGTGGTTACTCCCTTGGTTTCATAATTTTTTTTATCCCAAATTTGGATTTTGTTTTTTGAGAAAACAAAAATTATTTAGCGGAGGAAGTACATGGGCTGAAGTGGAAAACGAGCCCTGGCAACAATTCCACACGTGGGCCGCGGCCCACCGCCCGACCTCCTCCCCCTCTTCATCTGCTTCTTTCCCATCGCGCGCGACTAAAGTTCGTCCTCAATCCCCAGCTGCCGCCGCCGGCCGGACCGCCGTCTCCCACCGCCCGCGGCCAGCGCGCTTCTCTGCTTCTTCTTTCTGCTCACCCTCCCCCGCCCTAGCACGGCTCCGCACGCGCTGCTGCCAAAACTTCCTACTAGTCGCCAAAGCTTCCTTCCTTTTTTGAGTCGCCGCTGCCACCACCAAGGGACGAGGCAGCCACCGCTTCCACTGCCAAGGGACGGGTCAGGTAGGGCTGCCACCGCCAAGGGCCCCTTTCCGAGTCTCCGTTGCGCTGGAACCTCAAAACAGCCAAGCGACAGGCTAGGTGGAGACGAGCGATTCTCGAGCACTGGAAGCGGCGGGTAGGTGAGTAGGTCTAATTTTGTGTTTGATTTCCTCTCCCCTGCTCGCTTGTGATGCCCATGTGGCACACGTTAGATGTTCGTGTCTTTAATCTTGAAAACCCCACTAATAAGTGGACTATCTTGAATTAGTCTGTAAAATCACACTTCTTGGCTGCTATTATTGGGATTGAGAGAGAGGCAGGGCGCTATTGGAGAGTGCCCTGCTTGCATAGCTTAGTGCGACTCTGACATGTAGTATAACTGTAAGCAATGTGGACAGGGAAAATCTAAATTTCTTACAAGACTGCAAATTCTAGCTTTTATCGTACTTTGGGCCCTGCTGTCATTTTGGTGTAGCTCTGCCACAGACCCACAGTAATGCTGGAGAGGGTGTGTGGTTTTTTTTTTGTATAACCATTGCCCACTTCCCTTTTCTGTACATCATGTTATATTAATTAACTGAGAGGGTATGCTGGAGACTGCAAAACTATATGTATGATATGATACCTTCTTGTTTTTTTCTACAGTGATGCAATGACTGCTCCGAAGAATTAGTCTACATACTATTATGCTTTTCAACTTGCCAAAAATCACGACGCCAATCGGAGTACGCTTCATCTCTGGTGCAAATGCAGCATGCTTTGGTCGAAATGCTTCTCCTATTCATTTCGCTGCTCTGTTGAAGGAATGCAGGTCTGTGAATGCAGTTCGGCAAGTTCACCAGCAGCTAATTGCTTCAGGTCTTCTCTCTTATCCAGCATCTTTGCTGGCAGTGTCATTTCCACCGTTGCCATCTGAACCGTTTGTATCACCAAAATCTTTGGGTACTGGTGTTGTAGCTGCTTATCTTGCCTGTGGTTCTACCAATGAAGCTCTCTCAGCGTTGGAGCATGTTACACCGTCACCACCTGTCTGGTGGAACCTACTCATCCGACAGCACATCAAAGAGGGCCACCTTGACCATGCAATTGCGATATCTTGTCGCATGCTGCGTGCTGGAACCAGGCCAGACCATTTTACTCTGCCGCATGTACTAAAAGCCTGTGGAGAGCTACCTTCGTACCGATGTGGTATCACATTCCACGGAGTTATATGTCGCAATGGCTTTGAGTCGAATGTCTTTATATGCAATGCACTGGTGGCGATGTATGCCCGTTGTGGTTCACTTGAGGAAGCCAGTCTGGTGTTTGAGGAAATAACTATGAAGGGAATTGATGATGTTATCTCATGGAATTCAATTGTTGCGGCCCATGTTAAACATAAAAATCCATGGACTGCGCTGGATATGTTCTCGAGAATGGCAATGATTGCCCACGAGAAGGCTACAAATGACAGGTCTGACATCATTAGCATTGTGAACATTCTTCCTGCATGTGCTTCTCTAAAGGCACTACCTCAAACTAGAGAAATTCATGGCCATGCCATCCGGGATGGTACATTTCCAGATGCTTTTGTAGGCAATGCTCTGGTTGATACTTATGCAAAATGTGGTTCGATGAAGGATGCAGTAAAGGTTTTCAATATGATGGAATTCAAAGACGTTGTCTCTTGGAATGCAATGGTGACTGGGTATTCCCAAAGTGGGAACTTTGAGGCGGCCTTTGAGATGTTCAAGAATATGCGCAAGCAAAATATTGCATTAGACGTGGTGACATGGACCGCTGTGATTGCCGGGTATGCTCAGAGAGGATGCGGCCAAGAGGCGCTCAATATTTTCCGACAAATGGTTTTTTCTGGGTCAGAGCCAAATTCTGTTACAATCATCTCTTTGTTGTCTGCTTGTGCTTCCTTGGGAGCATGTTCTCATGGTATGGAAACTCACGCCTACTCTTTGAAGAATGGTCTTCTATCTTTGGATAATCATTTTGGTGGGGATGGTGATGATGAGGATCTCATGGTGCACAATGCATTAGTAGATATGTACTCAAAGTGCAGAATCTTCAAAGCTGCGCGTTCCATATTTGATTCTATACCCCGGAAGGAACGTAATGTAGTGACTTGGACTGTTATGATAGGTGGGTATGCACAGTATGGGGACTCAAATGATGCCCTCATGCTTTTCTCAGAGATGACCTTGAAACCATACCCAGTTGCCCCAAATGCATTTACAATTTCCTGCGCCCTGATGGCCTGTGCACATCTGTCAGCCCTGCGTATGGGTAAGCAGATTCATGCTTATGCGGTTCGTCAACATCGATATGAAGCATCTACATACTTCGTGGCAAACTGTCTTATTGATATGTACTCAAAGTGTGGTGATGTCAGTACAGCTAGGTATGTGTTTGATGGCATGCCTCGAAGGAATGCCATTTCTTGGACATCAATGATGACAGGATACGGAATGCATGGTCGTGGTAATGAGGCCCTGGAGATATTTGACAAGATGCAAAGGGCAGGCTTTGCTCCTGATGATATATCATTCCTGGTTGTTCTATATGCTTGCAGCCATTCTGGAATGGTCGATCGAGGCCTGGCATACTTTGACAGCATGAGTAGAGACTATGGTGTGGCCGCATGTGCAGAGCATTATGCTTGTGTTATTGACTTGCTGGCCCGCTCTGGGCGAATAGATAAGGCATGGAGTATTGTTAAGGACATGCCAATGGAACCTACAGCAGTAGTCTGGGTCGCATTACTTAGTGCCTGTAGAGTACATTCAAATGTGGAACTTGCTGAATATGCTCTTAGCAAGCTAGTTGAGATGAATGCAGAGAATGATGGATCTTACACACTCATCTCCAACATATATGCTAAAGCAGGGCGCTGGAAGGATGTAGCCAGAATCAGAAACCTGATGAAAAACTCAGGTATTAAGAAAAGACCTGGCTGTAGTTGGGTCCAGGGCAAGAAAGGAACTGCATCATTCTTTGTTGGAGATAGATCACATTCTCTATCCCCTCAGATTTATGCTCTTCTGGAGAGCTTGATTGATCGCATCAAATCTATGGGTTATGTCCCTGAGACAGATTTTGCACTGCATGATGTCGATGATGAGGAGAAAAATAACCTTCTTGTTGAGCACAGCGAGAAGCTTGCTCTCGCATATGGCCTCCTCACAACTTCCCCTGGTACTCCAATAAGGATCACAAAGAACTTGCGAGTTTGTGGTGATTGCCACACTGCGTTCACGTACATCTCAAAGATTGTTGACCATGAGATCATTGTGCGGGATCCCAGTCGTTTCCATCATTTTAAGAATGGCTCGTGTTCTTGTGGTGGCTATTGGTGACTGTTTCTATTGGGGAAGTAACAAAGGCTGAGGCATAAGCTAACAGTGTACTGCAGTTGGTTTTCCTACACAGAAAGTAACTTGTAATTCTTTGCAACTGATTAACCACTCAAAGACGAAAGTTTCTGATTTCATGCCAGATTCCTTATAAATTTTGCAGCTATTTCATGAGATATCACCTGTGGAGTGTTTACGTTCGTTTCACGTCTTTATTTGTAATGCTCATTTTACTAATGAAATGATTGTAATTAAAGTTCTGCATTATTTCCTTGAAATTTGAGTTTGTTTTCCTGTCAGTGTACTTCAGATGTTTAGCTTTTGTCAGACCAAAGACATACTATTACTGTAGTTATTTCCTTTGTATCTTGATATATTTAGAACTTTATATTTGGTGAGATAAAAGATTAAAAGGTAGATCAGTCATGAAAATAAGATATGGCATTCTTTTGGGTAGACATTGCTTCTGTGTTCAGTCGTATAATCAATCAGTTTTATTTATAGTTCAACCATCGGAACTCATTCCTAATTACGCAGAAGTTGCAATGCCATCGGTTGATTTCGTCTGTGGTTATAGTTGTTGAAACTATTCAATTCTGTGTAGAATTTATTCCATGAGATTAATGTTAGTTCCAGTTTTGTCCTGGCTACTCATTTTAACTCATAGATTGTTTCTGTGTCAGACTCCAACATTCCAGCCTGAATCTTCACGTGTAGGTGGGTAGCACCATACTGCTGAAATGACAAAAACAAATTAGCAATCATGTTTTGAAATCTTGTGTGCAATTATGCTGAAATTTTAATATGGAGTGAAACCATCAAGTTAGTTCAAAGGGTCTTTTGGACGTCAGGACGCGAGCTGGAAATTGGTATGGTTTATTAGGTGCAGAGTTGTTTCCACACAAAGTATATAGATATAAAATTCTGCGTTGTTTTTCCTGTCATGGCTTTCCTTATCGTTTCATGATTTTTCTCACAAGCTAATTCATTTATTTTTCTTTTTTGTTTGAGGGGAAATCAATTACTCCTTTTATTGATGTAAGTTTTTCAGATGTAAATTCTGCTTTTATTGATGTGTCCTTGCCGGAAAAAAAAATCCGAAAAAGAAGTACATGCGATGGTAATGTTTTCTTCAAGGGCATGATCGTAAAATTTAAAAATCTGACATGTACGTACAGCCTTGTAGTGGCCTCTATGGCCCGTGTTGGTACGAGTAATTTCTATACGTATGGCATAGTAATGTGGTCACGTGCGTGTATGACGTCATGTGTACCAAAAAGGCATGACATATAAAAGGGTCGTGGGTGGCTTTGCCTGTGTCGCCCCGCCCATTTCCCCCAAATCTGGAACAAAGAAACCCTGTCCATTTCGTCTTCTCCACCACCGTGCGGTTGGAATCACCTTATCCTCAATGTGCTTCTGTTGAATCCGCGGGCAATGGAGGGTGGGAGCTCTGTAGCGGTCGCGGTTGCTGCTACTGAGTACAGGAACACCGGCGTCATGGGGCAGATGCGGTTGTCGAGGGCGGAGGCAGCCATGGTGGTTCTCCTGGTGGTGCGGCTGCGTCGGGCGGGTTGGTGGTGACGGTGCCGGATCAAGAGGAGGTGACAGTTGATGGCGCGGAAGCACTAGATCTGAACGTCAATCAGGCCTCTAAGGAGGATCTGTCGGGCGACCCTCAGCAGCTTGCGGTTGAAGAGGTATGTGTTTCCCGCTCATCTTCTTTGCCCCTGCTCTATCCTAGTATGTTAGTGCTGATTAGGGTTAGATTAAACCAGTAGTAGTGTGTTGATCTAGCAGATGGACCTAGGTTTTGAGATAGTTTGTTAGTGGTGATTAGGGTTAGATTTTGGACAATTTCGAATATTCAAATTTCACCATCACATTGGTCCATTCACCACTATTATCTGATCTCACGCACTTCAATTTGCTGCCAATTTCTCTCTCAACCTTGGCATGGAATTTCTTGAAGACGTCAAGCACCTTCCAGTTGTTTCTCAAAACATACATAAATATCTTTCTGGAGTGGTCATCAATGAATGTCACAAAGTATAATGCTCCACTGAGGGATTTTTCGGTCATGGGGCAAACATCAGTATGCACAATGTCAAGATCATTCTCCACGCGATGCGGCGGGCATGTACGAAATGCAATGCTATGTTGTTTGCCAACAAAACAATGTTCACATGGTTTCAAGGTTATACCTTTCAACTCAGGGAGGAACTCCATGCGAGCAAGAGCCTACATGCCCTTCTCACTCATATGCCCAGCTTCTTGTGCCACAACTCAACCGAAGTGTAATTCTCACTGACGGTCAGCACATCATTGCATAGCTTGGTTTTATTCACATAGAGACGCCATTGCTTACTTCCTCGAGCCACAATCAAAGAGCCTTTGGTGAGCTTCCACTTTTGATCACCAAAATAACTTCCATGGCAAATGTCATCAAGCATTCCTACTAACAACAAATTCAGCCGTATAACGGGTACGTGCCTCACATCATCGAGCACCAATCTGCGGCGTGTTTTTTTTTCAATGCATAGAGCCATTGCCAACAATAGTCAACGAACCTATATTCCCTATCATCACCCGGCTTGTAATGCCGCTGGTATAGGACGTGAAATACTCCTTGTGTGATGTAATGTGGAAGGACGCACCTGAATCCACAACCCAACTCATAGCATCATCACGAACAACACTATAGCATTCTTCATCTTCAATGATTAGGTAGTCTTCACCTTCTTGCCCCGGCAATCGCTTGCGTAAACGCTCGCTGCTGCTGGTGGCGTGTCTGGCTGACCGACTGACCGTACATTCTACAGTCATGGCGGCGCCATTCCCGCCATTTTGCTCCTTCTTGTTTGCAACTTTACCCTCTGCAAGATCACTTTTGTACTTCCTGCAATCATTCTTCTTGTGATTTGGCTTCCCACAGTAAACAAGTGATTTCTTGTCTCGTTTTTTACTTTGATCTTCCCTGGATTTCTGGTCTTTGCCATGCTGAGATTTTCCTTGGCTACATCCACAATTATCATGCTTGCCGTGGGATTCACCCACATATGCATCAGATGAGGAGGACTCGTCTTTTTCCCTCTTTCTGGCTTCTTCATGCAGCATGCTATTCTTCACCATCTCCAAAGTCAGCATCCCATCCAGAGCTGAATTGCTAACTAACACAGCAAGCGTGTTCCAACTGTCGGGCATGGAACTCAGCAGCAACAATGCTTGCAATTCATCCTCTAAGTTGATCTTCATAGCTGAAAGTTGATTTATATGACATTGGAAGACATTAAATTGTTCAATCATGTTGCTACCATCACGGTACTCAAGCTTTGCAAGCCTTCTGATTATCGCGGCCTTGTTCATAGATGTCTTTCTCTCATACATTGACTCCAACTTTTACCACATCTCATATGCATTTGTGTCGTTTTCAACATGGTGGAATATATTGTGTTTGATGTACAATCGAATCATACCTAGTGCCTTTCGGTTCAGCAGCACTCTCCACTCTTCTTCCCTGACACCGTCCGGTAGCTTGTCTTTCACAATTGGCTGGTACAAATCCTTGCAATAAAGGATGTCTTCCATCATGGGGTTCCATAATGAGTAATTGGAAGAATCAAGTTTTATCATGCCACTTGGTGGCGCCTTCTTCCAAAGTAATTGCGATCAGCAACCTTGACATTTGATATCACTCTGTTAAGAAAACTGTCAGGAGACCGATTAACCCTTAATTGGAGATTATCATACTCTTAATCGTGGTATGAAAATATGCAGCGGAATTAATGTAAACTTGAGCACCACTTTTTACTAACTCGCGGATCATTGCTTGTGTCGGAAGGAAACATATGCATTAAACATATATGGAGGAAACTAGACATCTCGTCGCTCTCTCCTGACCATAAAGATGTCTTGGGTAGGGAGAGAACCTTCTCACCTCACCATAGAGGTGTCTTAGGTACGAAGAGAGGTTCTTAGAACAACTGCAACAGTAGAAAATCAGCACATAGAGACACCAAACCTTTTTACGTGGAAAACCTCTCAACTTGAGAGGAAAAACCACGACCAAAGCCACCCAAATCTTCTTCCACTATAATCAAATGGTGATACAGCAAGTTGTTCTCTAGAGATCACTAGAGGATCTCAGACATCAAGATGCAAGCAAATCTTGGATGTCAATACAAGATTTGGGGTAAAAGAGATAGGGATTGGAGCAATCTCACCAAAGATGGAGGAACAACAACTTGAAGGAGAGAGGGGTGCAGATCTGCTCTTCACAACCTTGTGGGCAAGTCCCGACGCTTGATTTAGCTTCTTCCTTCAACTTTTTCTTTTTTCCTTCTCTTTTGGTTTTCTTCTTCAATGGAAGTTATCCTGGATTTTCGTCACTCCACCTAGTGGTGGCTGGATGGGAGGCTTAACATCCCCCTTCCATCATGTGCAATGTCCAAAATAACCCTTGGTGATACCCCTAATGGGTAATGGTCTCGTGCACCTGTTTGGGCTGCCTGAAAGGCTTCAATAGGCTATCTCCTCACAGCCCACACGAGGAGGATACCCAACAGATGGTTACCTAGCAAGTTCAGCTCGGTCAGATTTGTGCATCCTTTAAAAGTTTCCTCAATGCTCCCTGTAAGATTATTATCATGCAGTATGAGTGAATGCAGGGAGGGACAAAACCTAAGAGAAGGTTGGATGCAGAGAAGCTAAACAGAAGCCAGCGATATCGATCTTGCATTTGCCCAGTTCCTTATCAAATCTGGAATATTGCCCGATAGTTTGTTCCCTTCCATGGAAAAAGCCATAACAGCTTCCAGTTCTGCACATTCTTCAGGGATAGAACCAGTGAAGGCATTAAATGACAGATTAATGAGAATAAGCTTCTTGCCATGGCGGGAGGGACCATGGTGTTCTAGGGGAGGACGCGCGCGATGTCCGGCCCGACACATCGGCGGCATAAATTTGGTGAATGGATGGGCCGACACATCGGCGGCCTAAATTTGGTGAATGGATGGGTCTGTCCGCGCGAGTCGATCCGTTTGGATCTCGCAGCTGGAGCGTGCGATGTTTGTCCGCCTATCCGAGGGACCGATTTGGACGGTTCAGGATACCTGTCCGTACAGACCGATTTGGATGATACATGATAGAATGGGTCTCTCCGCTAGACATGCCCTTATCTCCCTGCCCCGCATATTGAAGAAATTCGAATATTGAATGAAGTCGACTGAAGCAGTGGTCAGCATGATCGACATGATTTACTATATGGCACGAAAATGCATTGAGACATCCACCAGATGGACGGATGCTGGACTTTCTGGCGTATGAAAGATCTCGCATCCATAGCTTTAGCCAGTTTACCATCATCATCAGACTATGCAGATCATATTCTAAGCCCCATTAAGAGGGTAGTAAAATGACTACACCTTATAATTAAACTTTGGGAGAAGTAGATTAGTCCCTAGCTGCGGCTTGAGGCGATACGGGTGCCCTAACCTGTTTTCCGCCATGGTTGTATTTGAACATCTTGGTCCGTTTTTAAAACTTAATATAATAACGCGCAGATCTTCTACGGGTTATCGAAAAAAAAAATTTAAACTGCAGGATCAAGAGCGTTTCCTTCTCCAGCTGTAGAGCACGGTCCTTGAGCTCATCAGCTGCAAAACCTTTCTTGTGAATGACCTTAAGCAGGTGCAGGTGTAGGCTCGAGTTTTCTATGTAGTTCAACCATCGTAAATCTGCTCATTCCTACTTATACACAAGTTGCAATACCATCAAATGATTTCGTTTGTGGCTATAGTTGGCGAAGCGATTCAGTTTTGTGTAGGATTTGTTTCAAGAGATCAATATTTGTTCCAGTGTTGTCCTGGCTACACATTTAGCTCTTAGATTGTATATTAGACTCCAACATTCCAGCCTGGGTCTTCACGTGTACATGGGTGGCACCATACTCCTGGATGGCCGAGAAAAATTTAGCAACTACAAATTGTGCGTGCAATTACGCAGAAGTTCTAATGTGCGGCAGAATTTGCCAGCAGGGTGAGACTTAAGCAATGGTCAGCATGATCTTCGCCTTAGAATTGTAGTTTCTTGTTTCATAGAACCAAAAAATTGCGACATCAACGAAAGCAAACTTTACATCTCAAAAACTGAATTGATCTCCCTCTAGATAAAAACAAATAAAGAAAAATAACTGAATTGATTGTGAGCAAAATGGTGAGGAAAAAAAAGCTGTGATAGGAAAATAACACAGAACTTTATATCTCTTCTCTATATACTTTGTGTGGAATCAACCCTGCAACTAAACCATGCCAATATCCAGGCCGCTTTTCTTGCATATAAAAGATCCTTCAAGCTAACTTGATGGTTTCATCTTTGCTTCAAGATCCTTCACAATATTAGTAAGAGATCTCGCGTCCCGAGCTTTAGCCAGTTTACCATGATCATCAGACTGCAGAAAGTATGGAGATCATTCTAGTAACCACATCTGTTCATAAGTTTATGTATTTGGTTTCTCAAAATAAGAGGGCAGTAAGAAAAACGATATGCTACACCTTATAAACTGCAAGATGAAAAGCCTAACCTTCTCCAGCTGTAGAGCACGGTCTTTGAGCTGGTCCTCTGTAAAACCTTTCTTGTGAATCGCCTGAAGGACCTTTAGCAGGTGTAGCTGGAGACTCTCTGAACAATGCTCCCCTAGATTAGTTTCAGGGAAGGAAGAATCACATCCAAAAGGGCACTTCATGGGCCTCATGGCGCAGACAGTAACGCAGTGCCTGTCCATATCACGCCTCAGGAGGCGTTTCTCGCAGTTCTGCTCGCACTGGATGATCTTGAACAGGCAAGCCGCATCATGATCCTGCATGCAACGGACCGAAACCTTTGCTCGGCATCCCTCATTTGGGCAAGTGACGGGCCTGAAGCTACACTGTGCCTTGTGATCAGCAAGGCGTTCTTCATTTTCGTATTTCTCAGGGCAGTGGAACTTGGTTTTCAAGTCCACATTCTTGAGGAGGACCTCGGCGATAGCTTCTCTTCTTTCTAGCGGCCAGAACTTGGTCATCTCCATCTCTTGCACAAAGTCATCGATCTTGTCGTCACGGCTGTCGCTCAACAGCCACCCAGAGACATGTCCAATGATGTTCCTTTTCGTGCTACTGAAATCGTCCATGAAGATGGACACGATCTCATAAGGGTCATCTGGCATTTCATTCTCGGGGTTTTGGTTTGCTTCCGATTCGATGAGAGCATCGGCTATGAAGGTCTCGCTCTTCTGTGTGATGTGGTCCACCATTTCCTTCCTGAGGTCAACAGCAACGGCAGAGGGACTCCTGAACAGATCACCGGTCGTGCTGTCGACGCATACCGCGGCCAGGCCAGGGAGCAAGAACTGCGCTAGCTTGTGCATAGCTTCGGAATCACAGTACGGGCACTGGACAAGCTCACTTTCAGTCCTCACCGGTCCAGGATCGGCGACCGGAAGATCCATTTCCCCCTGAGGTCCAACACCTGCAAACAAACACAAGTCAGGCAATATAGTCAGGACTCCGGAACCACCACTGGAAACTTAAAATTTCACAAACAACGTTGGTCATTCTGATTGCGGACCTTCAGCCTTGGCTGGTCCAGGATCTGCTGCCGGAGGGTCCATTTCTCCCCGAGACCAAACACCTACAGATACATGTGAAGCAACATAGTCAGGCAGGACCCAGGATGAACGAACAAGGAGGGAAATTTGAAATCCTAAGATCCATTTGGTCTTCTGATCTGAAGGCCCTGGCTCCGCTCCGCCCCGCCCCGTCAGATCATACGACCATATTTAGCAACCTCGATGGTATTATTACCGTAATAAAACAATTTCTGAATAAAAAAGCATATCAAATGGTGTCGCATTGTAAAATGCTGGGATGGGGATGGGATGGCGTCAACTGGGATCGATCTTTGAACAAAAAAGATCTGCTTTTTAATCCGGTTGTTGACAGCACAGAGAAAGCAAAACGAACAGGGGGCTCCTTACCAGCAAAAGGGATCGGGACCGGATGGATGCCCGCTCCGCGCAGGTTCGGTACGAGTAAAAGGAGGGAGTGGGGAGGAAGACGGCCTTCTCTTCCGAGGTGGCGACGGGGGCGGAAGATGTTTCGCCGGCGGTGGCTGAGGGAATAGATCGAGAGACTGCTTCTTTGCTTTGGGGGAACGGACGGAGAAGGAAGGAAGGCAAACGTTTAGAATCAATCGTCTATAATTAGCCCGGGATTGACGATTGTAATGTCACGTCTCTATTATTAGCTCAACGTTCCGCACAATAGGAAGAATAGAACGTAACAAAAAATGAAAATAATAGAACGTACAAGCCCCATCTCTAATTCTTTTTCTTGGCGAGGATAGAAAAAATGAGAGTTTTGTTTCTCAAAAGAAAAAATGAGAGTTTTGTGGTGCAACACGAGAAATCCACCCACTTCCTAGCCTTCTTATTGATGAATCCAGAGGTTATTGGCGCATCCCAACCACATCCTTTAAACGGCGTTCGGTGCTCGGTGGACCTTTAGAGGTCTCGACTGGAGATGCTCATAGAACAGGAGAATACAATATTCCAATGGTCCAAATGTTGCACCGATAGACCTGTGTATGCATTGCATCGGTAAATCACTAATCAGACCTTGTGTGCAAAATTAATACTAAACGGCATCGTACAAACGAAGAATGTCACAATGTTTCTTCCAGCTTGGATAGAACCGAAATTTCAGGTTGACCATAACTCCGAGTGCATTTTGTTGAGCTGCTTTCTCAGAATTTTTCCTATTAGAAATCAAACTCCTCGAAATCAAGCTCCTCAAAATCGTTGTCGGGTCCAGCACCATCACCATCAGCGTAGCCATCCTTGTTGTAATCAGCATAGTCACCTTCAAAGGTTTCACCGTCACCAGTGTCATGTGCGTATTCCCCATCAAAGCCCATGTCTCCTTTCTCATTTGCCTCGCTATCTTCATCTTTAGTCTGCTCGCAGCAAGCATTTGGGCAGCAGGAACACAACAAAGTTAGACAAGAAAAAGGTCAGTTAATTTCAGAGGCAAAGGATTTAAAAATTCTGTGAACACAAAAAAAAAATTCGGTGAACATAAACTAGGAAGACATACATTGTACAATCCACCAACTGCATCGACATTGATTTTTGAGCCAAGCCCCTGCAAGAAACAACATTATATATATTAAATGTCAGTTTGTTTACATGGTTGGTTTAGCATGTAGTTACAAGGTTCAGAGGACAAATAATTTTTGGGGATCTAGGGTTGAACCAAATGTTAGTACCTTTCGTTTTAACATATTGTATGTCGCTTCTGCTGGTGTTTCAGCAGGTGTCTTTGTGTCTTCATTGCGTCTCCGTTTCTACATTAAAAAATGAATGGCTTTTAATCATGAACTCAATATAAAATAGTAAGTATACGCAGCAGGTTTGTGTCACACTAGTAAGATTTCATACCTTCTGCTGTCCCTCTCCGACGCCCACACCTCTAGCTGCTAATTCAGCTGCTAAAGCTTCCTTTGCGGCTTGTTCCTGTAAAAAAAAAAAGCAGCAGAAAGTTACACCCTATGGTGAGAATAAGAACTGCCTCATGTTGCTAGAGATACAATAACTACCTCTAGGTATTCTTTGTTCATTTCCTCCCAAATTATCTTTTTGTACTGTGTCTCCTCTTCATTGTGAAGATACCCATCAACCTACAAAATTAATGGAGCAATTAGAAATCCCAAATAACCTATCTGACATCTTTCAGGCTTAAAGACTGCAAAGAATTAGTGTGAAAAGTGTGTTTAAGAGATTTATAAATAAAAGGTACCTCCACATCATCAATATCAGAAAAATTTTCTGGATCAGCATCAGCTTTGCCGTTTTCACCTAAGAATGCCAAATAACATTCAAAAGTTAATCAGCAACAACCAACCAAAAGGGGCCACGTAAACTGAACTGAAATTACTATTTGCATTTTACAGGTAACTATCAAACCTCCAACTTCAGCATCTTCTGAAGCTACATGATTCTTTCCAATATCCTCAGAACTAACTGTGGAAGATTTATCTCCAACTGAATTCTGCTTTGAAAAAGGCAAACTGAATTTCAAAAAAATATATACATATAGAGCACACACAATGGATAATAACAGAAATAGTTAATGCAGATGTAGTGAGCAGGTACACATATGTGGGATACATCATGATGCAATAAATCAATAGTTCGGAAATATAAATAACAGGTTCAAATATTTCATCAGAAGATACTGCAGCAGGAGGTAGTCTGGTACAGCACCAACCAGAATTAGTTAATGGGTATATTTTTGTCTTTCATGTCCTTCGAGGACATGGCATGTGACTGTTCAGGTAAGTGGACTATTTGCTCCTATATCGTGAGCTTTGTGTGACAACCTGCCCCCATTGGAATTAGACCCCAAGTGCAGTCCAATAGTGGGCACATGCATGCATACGCAAATTTGGAACGTGGGCTCCCAATTACTAATGCATGGCCAACCCAAACGAGGTTATGTCCAACCCAGATTGGAACATGGGCTGTTTGGCAAGCAGAAAGAGCTGGAGAAGAAGCAAGGGAGCTAGGAGAGTCAACGCCGCCTGAGATCTTCACCATCTTGCGAGAATTCAGTATCAGTGAAGTTTTCTTCCACCCCACCAAGAAACAGAACACTGGTGAGGTTTTCTTCTTCTCACCTAAATGACGTCTCAGATGAGTGAAGGCAGAGGAAGGTGCACTGTAGCCTCTTGATTTGTTGAGTAGATAAAGTTGTGAGGAAACATATGGAACTTGTATTTCCACGAGGCCCAGGGCCAGTATATATGCATGTACATGTGTGGTAAATATGCAGAAAACACCTTATAGAAAAGGAAAAATACAGAGCAATACACAGAAAGTATAAATTACTCTAACAAAGGTAAGAAGCGTGAATTTGACTATATTTGGGTCATGATTATTACCTTCATAGGGCTCATGATGTTATGTTCAACATCAGAAATTTCTATCTCACAAACTGTCTCTGCATTCATCGCAGCAGCTTCCTCAGCCTTTTTAGCAGCTTCCAGTCTTAGTTTCTCAGCTCGTTGGAAAGCTGGAGGGTCAGCACCACCTTCCAGTCCACCCGATAGTTTAGTAAACTGAACAATCAGGTCATGTGTCAATGGTGAATGAAGTATCAAAACCAATGCATCGCAAACATAGTAAATATGTATTACTTTGTTGTAGCATTTCTCACAAAGTCCATGAGCAAAATGCTCGACACCTTTATCCTTATGCTTGCAGAGGACTTCTCCAGATTTGGGTGAAAATTCTAAAACAGGTTCTTCTTCATCAGCCTTTGCCAAAAAATCTTCAATCTAGCATAGAGGCATGAAGTGTTTATAGATATGTTGAATGTAAAAAATAAAAATAGGAGCCGTAAAATACAATTGGTCATTAATAAATAAATAAAACTCCTGGTCATGAGTCATGACTGATAATGATACATTTGTAGTAGATGGCAAGAAGAGACTGTACTACTGTAGCGGCATGAAATGGCATACCAAATGCTCTAGTTGATAAAAAAAAATACTATCACCTACAATTAGTTGTCTGAATGGCTAAACAGAAACAACGACTATTTGCTCTAGAATCACATAAAGTCTAATTCTTGTCACATAAGATACATCTGCCACACAGCTGAATGATAGTCACTTCGGTATGCTTCAGAATGGACGGCTTAAGAATTACTTCCATGACATGAAGAAGATCAAACAATTTGCACCAACTGATCGCTGACCATTATAGTATAGCAAATAACCATTTTACTAAAGTTCACTTCTCAGTCACCTGATTTTTGTTAACTTCACAGTACTAAGCCCAAAAACCGCAGGCTAACAAATATATGCAGTTCTAGTAAATGTTTACTGCAACTTTTAGTTCTATTTGTTTCAGTAATTTTAGGGGTAGCCTAGGCTTACTTTTTTTTCAGTAGAAGTAACACTTTCTGTCCAGCTAAGATAAGTTTTTGTGTTTGTATTGTGTGCGACATGGATTCGGAAAGGTGACTAAAATCTAGTAAAGGTGACTTCATTTGATGAACAACAGCCCCATTTGACTATTTCAAGTAAAGCAGATACATACCGTCAAGCTACCAGATTCTGTATTTTCGAACTCGATCAAGCGCTTAGTTAGCGTTGCCTCACATACATGCACGACAGCAACCTGACAAACATAACACAATTTATGCCAATCATATCCAAGCCTACATTACACATCGAATGTGCTGATTTATACTCCCTCCGGTGCTTTTTAATTGACTCGAATTTAGTATAGAGTTGTACTAAATCCGAGTCAATTAAAAGAGACCGGAGGGAGTAGAAGAAATGCTGATTAACACAATAGAAAGTCATTTAGAAATTAGAATACAACTCTCAAATAAGTAGATCTGTTGTGGGCATCGGAGCTTACAATATTTGACTTGGTATAGTTATACCCATGCGAAAGTGCAGCGATATATAATGCTGCGCCACATAATCCACTTGGCTTCCTCCCAGTCTGCAACAGGGCAAACTATTACAACCTTCCAAAGGGACTTTAAATAAAAGCTTTGAACAAAGAAGATGCTAGCCTGCATCCAGTCTCGTTTCATGCTAGCTACAATGCGTAAAGCTGTGTCTGAGACAGCATTATCCCTTTTCCCAAGTAAACCTGCAGATAAAAACAATAAATTAAAACAAAAACATACAAAAATAAAAGCATGGTTCACTTTCTTGCTAACAGGTGCGATTGTGCACCTAACTTCTGTAGTGTGGCTATGTGTTAGGTACACCATAAAAACTGTGCCTTACAAGCAAAAACTGTGCCTTACTTTATAGCCTCTGTAGCCTATTAACAGTATACAGCCGAGGACGGATATTCTGTCATTAGGGTGTCACTAGCTCTTTCTTTACATAGCATTTTTCTATTTGTACCTTAAAGATGTCATGTGATCAGTCTCTTCTTTTCATGCAATTCACGCTAATTGCTACACCTGAACAAATAAATGAAACAGACCAATAAACCATACAATATTAGTAGGAAAATTCAATTTTACCCCTCAACTATTCTTGAAATCTCCTTGGCCCCTTCTGAACTCTTGCCCTAAACCACCCTAGTTGTGGTCTAACATGGCGCTCACTAGGATACTCATCAGTATAACCCTATTTACTGGACAATGGGCCCCACATTTCAGTGAAAAAAAATCCTCTTACACAACTCATCCTCCTCCTGCACATCTCTTGCTGCCACCATCTAAACCGAGGAGTCACTGCCCCTCCATTAGACCCCTGTCATAGGATTGTCTCAGCATCATGGTTGGTAACCGTCCTAGGGCCAAGGTTCGTCTGAACACGGTGGTCCAAGGAGCAAGGATTGTGCACCCATGACGCCGGAGATGAGAGGGAGAGAAAGGCTGACTGGGGATTAGAACACTACTAGCTTATTCACATTCATTGGATAGTCAATATGGGGTATATGGTGAGTCTCTTTTACATAGAAGACTCAACTTCACGCCTAAGAATAGAATAAACGGAATCCCAAGTTCCCTAACAAACCAAATAGTTATCTTCCTAACTAATCGAGTCTCTTTCCACACTAAATTTATATCCTTACTAACTAAATAGCATACTATTCTTACTCCTTTTTTTTTAATCTTCCTTCATCTGCCTACTGCATTATGAATGACAGAGCCAGCATCTAAATGTTGGCTCGTCCTTGGATAACGATACAATGGATGCCCTGCTCCTACAGCCACCTACAGCCGCATGCTTCCATGCTCGCTGTGAGTCTGAAGGTTGCTGCCACAGTACTGCTCGGAGCTTACATGGCCCATAGAATGACAGGTAGAAATTCCAGGTAAGAAACTCCTGAGGCCCAAGATAATCAACTGAGGCATTTCCCAACACACCAATGCAATGGAATCAAGAAACAGGATGATGCCTCATTCATCACGAAGATGGAGTGATCTTGCAACCAAAAGAACATAACTTTTCTCCATCAATTAGGGTCACATGCAAATCCAACACCCCAAAACACGGCCCATAGAATGACAGGTAGAAAATCCAGGTAAGAAACTCCTCAGGTCGAATATAATCAACTGAGGCATTTCCCAACACACCAATGCAATGGAATCAAGAAACAGGATGATGCCTCATTCATCACGAACATGGAGTGATATGCAATCAAAAGAACATAACTTTTCTCCATCAATTAGGGTCACCTGCAAATCCAACACCCCAAAACACGGGTAGATCTCGACAGCAAGAGTTATTGCAGCCCTTCAATATGAAGCCAGCCAAATCAAGAGGTGCAAGGAACGCACCAATAATCAAATGAGGAGATTGAACCGTTAGTGGAAGGAAGAAAAAGCCAAGGCTAATGGTTCCAGCAGGCTTATTGTGCCCAGTTGAAGGGTTGGGAGATGAATACGAGATTCCGAAGGAAGGCTCAAAGAAAGACAAATAGAATAGTATGGAGGAAGATTCCATCTTTTAAAACAAGAGTTGAAGTTTAATTCAGTATCGATGAACAATATAATTTATTCTAAAATGCTAAAAAAATAGGACCATTAAAATAAAAGGGGACTTCATTTTTAGCTGTTTTGATACGTTTGTCAAGTACTCGACAAGATTATGTTTTTTGGAGTTGGACTTCATAGGAAAACCGGAACCAGACAAAACCAGACTGACCAGTATTGGGGCGGTCACTGGAAATCCATGGGGGCTGGCAGGCTTGCTAAAGACACAAAATTGGATCTATTGTTTAGAACAGGAGTGCATAACAACTGAACAAAAGAATCTCAACTAAATAAAAAACACTCCCTCCATTTTTCTATAAGCTTAGTCAAACTTACAACCGCTTGACTTAAGAAAAGATGAAATGGACTTGTATAAAAAAATGGAGGGATACGATAGAATATATGATTAACTTACGTTCTGTAAAACGATGGATGAAAAGGCTGGGATCTATGAGCTTCTGAACAATTGGATGTTCTGCGAGTAGCAAAACTTGGCAAAGCTGCAGAAAAACAGCGCCTAGGACATAACTGAAACAAAAATCTAGATGAGCCCTTCTACAAGGACAACAATATAAAGGGCAAGAAAATGGTTCACTTACACACTTATCTTCAAATAGTCAGAGAAATCGATAAGAAGATAAGCTTTTTTACTTTGCCTGACAAGAAAAATAATTAAATATGGATGTAAGTACCAAACTATTGAGTTAAAGGGGGCAGATTTCAATGAACCATGAAGAATATAAAAAGGAAACAGGGAAAATTCTTGCAATTTTAAGAAAAGCAATAAAATGATGAAATGTAAAAGCGTGTAGTGGTAGTGCTTCGACTGCAAATATAATAAGTCAATTGCACACTGACAAAGTCTCATGTGGACAATGCATATACCCCTTTTTTACATATTAATAACTAAAGTTGATTCTTTTATTACTAACATATTCCCCAATTGCGGGAACTATTAAGAATAGCAAACAAACAAAAATTAATCACTGGGCTACTCAATAGTAGACCATTACATACAATATAGAATATATATAAATATATCTAAGGAGTGTGCGTTCTACGTGCATGTCTATGGTCTGAAGAAGCTTGGTTGCATCATTCATAGGTTCGCATAGCGTAGGCACTTATCTCTTGGTCGTACCGCATGTTGTTTTACGAACCAACCAGGACAGAACTTTCTCAAGATCAAGCATTTAATATTCTAGTTAGAAACAAGAGGATTTGGAAACAAAGTAAAAAAAAAAATGTGGCAACCCAGTATTGTGATTTCTGATACTCCACAATAAATAAATAAAACTTTTGCCTCTTTTCACCAGGAAATTAAATAAGGAGTTGCCACATTGAAGCAATCGATAAAATACACTAAAGAATACTCCTAACCCCACCCAAAATGGTGGTGAACAAGGTCACATGTGAATAAGGAATAGGAAAGCTCACAGTAAAGGAAGAGACAAATTATTAATTAGATGATAGCATACCGGCAGGCAATGTAAAGACAAGCAGCTGCAACATGAGTTGTTCGACGGCCCCTTGTAAAATTATTGTCAACGGCTAGCTACACTTGAACAAGATGAAATACCATTATCACAAATTACCATAACTACTTTAGAGAAGATAGTTACTGAATAGTGAGTGATAAGAAAAATGCATACCGTATAAAATTTATGAGCCATATCGATGATAGTTTCTCCACCACCAACATGTAAGCTAGTGACAATCTGCCAAATCTCGTCTCTCCCTAGAGAAATAAATCACAAAGTTACTTGACAAAGTTGGGCACACGATCAGTGAAATAAATGAGAATGCCTAAAATCGATACCTTTCATTAAAGTTCTTTCGTGGGATAGGGAACTTCCACTCTCGATGCTGTTGAGAATGTTTCCAGACAGTCGGCTCTGTACACATCCAAGAAAATCAACGATACAAACTACAGAGCTAGATTAAGAAAATGATGAGTAATAAGAAGCACAAGGAAAAGATCAACCGCTCCTGAAGCATCCTTGACAAAGTCAGGCTGATCAGTGTAAATATCCTGATCAATAACCTTCCCGCACGTCCCACAACATCTGACCATCAAACAATGACAAGACACATGAAAAGCTGCTGAAGCTGCTTAATAGAAATCTACTGAGCAAGAAGTAGCAAAGTGATCAACAAAAACCATGTTCATTAGCAAGTATACGGGCCTGACCTCACATGCAATGAGAAGAAGAAAGAAAGAAGATGAAAGGGGGTCTCACATATATCCTTTGTCAGGATCCTTTATGAATGGGCAATCATCGTCACAATGAGTACAGTAGACCATTGCTGAACAGAAGAAGTAGGATGATCCAACTACGGTCAGCCTTCAGACAAAAGGAATACAAGTAATGGCCTTCAACCTTGAAAACAATAAACGAATACTATTCAGATTGGGAAGTAAATACGAATATGGGAATAGCACACCTGAATTCGATTTTTCCCCCCTGCCCAGTTCCAATCTAAAAATGCACTAAAAGTTAAAGCTTTACAGCTAGCATGTGAGGGCGACCTACTTCTCCCCTGCGTGTGCACTTACTCTGGAGGTCGAACAGGGGAGCGCTCTGCCGTCGCGAGGCGTCAGGAGGACTGCGGGGGTCGAACAAGTCGTCAGTGGAGAGGCTGGGCGGCGGCGCAGTAGGTGGAGGGTGGCGTCAGGGAAGGGCTGGGCGGCGGCGCTGCATCGGTGGAACGGCGCGTCCGGGACGGGGATCGGCGGCGGCGCTGCTCCAGGGGAGGGGAGGGGAGGGGCGCCGCCGGAGGAGGGTTTGGGCGGCGGGAGGAGGGCTGCGCGGCAGCACTGGAATGTGCAGAAAGGAAGAAGCTGTGCCGCCTGGCCGGGGAGGGAGGGGGACGGAAAGACAACAGCGAGGGTTCTTCCAGGTTTCGACCACACCAGAGCTTTTCTTTACTCTCTACATTTTCTTCCAATAGTAATTCTTGGATAATTTTGTTGGACCCTGCAGGGGCGTTGGTCGCATTTTTTTTCCAAACAGTACAGGGCACACATATACGTAGATACACTCACCCCTATGATCGCATGCATATCCTACCCCTATGAGCACCTCATCCAAGAAACTTCATTTGACGGATCTTGAGATTGACGAAGTCATTACAAGCATATCGTTGTCGACGGCAACGTTGCCTCCCACCGAAGAATATTCCTCCTTTAATGAGACACCAAAATGTCAAACCTAGGGTTTAATATGTTGGTTCTCGGGTCGCATTTAATTTAGCCGTATGTGGAGAGATAAAAACAGTCTGTTTGGATGTTGGGTTCTCTTCATGCTATGGCCGCACGGGTTTTAAAACACATTTTCCTACCTTCGGTCCCAGAGAAATTGACGATTTGGCCATTTTCAGTGAGCCACCCGCGTTGGTGTCTCCAGAGATATAAGGTTGCAGGCGAGAAAACATGAGCTTATTTAGGCTCACTCTCTGATACGTTCAAAACGTATCTACTTTTCCGAACACTTTTGCTATTGTTTTGCCTCTAATTTGTGTATTTTGGATACAACTAACACGGACTAACACTGTTTTCAGCAGATGGTGTCTCGTTTTGTGCAGAAACTCGACTTTCGGGAAAATCCCCGGAAATAATCGCAATGGGCGTATTTTCACCGTGAAGATGAGAGGCCAAAAGGGCAAGCCAGGGGGCCATGGCCCCCACACCATAGGCCGGCGCGGCCTACAGGGGGGCTACTAAACCCCTTCGACATAAAAACGTCAGGGGGTTCGACCATATTTCCAGAAGACGTCCAGAACTCCACCGCCATCGCGAAACTCCGCTTCGGGACCAGAAACTCCGTTTTGGCACTCCGCCGGGACGGGGATTGGAGGATCATCGCCGCCATCACCACCCGCCTCCATCGACCAGCCATGTTTCCCCCATCCATGTGTGAGTAATTCCCCCGCTGTAGGCTGAAGAGGATGGTAGGGATTGGATGAGATTGATCATGTAATAGTCATAAGATTGTTAGGGCATGGTGCCTAGTATCCGTAGATGGTACTTTTATGATATTGTTGCAACTTGTTATGCTTAATGCTTGTCACTAGGGCCCGTGCCATGATCTCAGATCTGAACATGTTATTGATTCATGAAGATATTCATTGTTTTATGATCTTACCTGCAAGTTGTATACACATGTTGCTGTCCGGAACCCGAGGCCCCAAAGTGACAGAAATTGGGACAACCGGAGGAAGACGGTGATGTGAGGATCACATGTGTTCACGGAGTGTTAATGCTTTGCTCGGTACTCTATTAAAAGGAGTACCTTAATTTCCAGTAGTTTCCCTAGAGGCTCGGCTGCCACCGGCTGGTAGGACAAAAGATGTTGTGCAAGTTTCTCATTGCGAGCACGTACGACTATATACGGAACACATGCCTATGGATTGATTAGTACTTGGATACCGCTTTATTATTATCTGCAAATGCCCTACCTTGATTGTTATATGAATTCTCTCATCCATGCAACGCCGTTCATCCATCCATGTGCCTACGGTATTTTAATCCTCTTGTTTACTATAATCACTACTGTTGTCTTTATTTCACTGCTGTTGTTATTTCATTACTCCTACTGCTATAAAACTGTTCCTGATAAACTCTTGCGAGCATGTCTGTTTCCAGGTGCAGTGAATTAACAACTCATTGTTAAGGCTTACAAGTATTCTTTATCTCCCCTTGTGTCGAATCAATAAATTGGGTTTTACTTCCCTCGTAGACTTTGCGATCTCCTATACTTGTGGGTCATCAAGACTATTTTTGGCGCCGTTGCCGGGGAGCATAGCTTTATTTGCAAGTTCACTTGGATTGATATTGTTCGCTGCAAGTCCTCCATCATGGGTAAACCTCGCGATACTAAAGTCGCCATATTACCATCCACTACAAGAAAAGGTACAACTCGAGTACCTCTGCTGCTCTTGATTCACCATCGTGATAAGTCAACTTGTTTCACCACCACAAGCTTCACGTGTTGGTATTTCTGCTGAATCTGAAAATTCCTCTGATAATTTTGATGATGCTTCTACTGTGCTTGATAATACTGGTTCATTAGGTCCTTTTCTAGATGCTACAATTGCTAGGTCTAGACAAATTGAAAATCTTGAAACTCTAATGAAAATGTACACTGTTAATTCACCTGAGTCTGATGATCTTGATGAAGATTATGTGGAACTTGATGATGATTTTATTGATAAATGTAATGCTACTACTAGTACAAGTAACCTTAAAAAGCTTATTGCACAACATGCTGTTAGATATAAACTGTCTCCTGATCCTAAATTTGCCACATCTCCTATAAACATTAAGGATAAAGATTATGACTATTCTCTTGATTTATGTCATATATCTATTGTTGAGAAAACACCTTTCTGTGGTACTGAAAAAGAAAGTGATGTGGAGCACATGAATGAGCTTTCTACTTTAAGTAGCTTGTTTTCTGATGATGTTAAGATGCGTACTTATTTTGTTGCTAAGATTTTCCCTTTCTCATTAAAGGATGATGCTAAGATTTGGTATAATAATTTGCCTCCTGATTCTATTGATAGTCCAAGTTGTTTTCTTGATGTTTTCTTTCGAAAATATTTTTCTGCTAGTGCTCAACATATTGCTCTGCAGAAAATTTATAGTTTTGATCAAGAAGATGGAGAGAAATTGTCTGAAGCTTGGGCAAGATTTTGCTCTCTTATTAGAGCTCGCCTGGACATGATTTGGAGAAGCATGATTTACTTGATATATTTTATAGTGCACTAACCATTGAGTCTAGGGCATACCTGGATAGTTGTGCTGATTGTGTTTTCAGGAAAGAACTCCGACGAAGCTGAAGAATTATTGGCTAAAATAAGCAAAAATCATGATGATTGGTCTACACCTGAACCAACCCCGACACCAATATTGAAGAAGAGGGGTATGATTGAATTAAATGATGAAGATATGAGGGAAGCCAAGAAATCTCTTATGGAGAAAGGTATTAAATCTGAAGATGTCAAGAATTTACCTCCTATAGAAGACCTATGTAAGATAATTCCCCCTTCATCCACAATTGAGGTACATTCTCTTCAACGCTTTGATAGAGGAGATATCCCTTACTCAAAACCTCCTGATCAATGTTTAGATGAATTTGATAATTATATTGTTAAGCAAAATAATTTTAATATGGGAGTAGAGAATCATCTAATGGAAAATTCTCAAGCTATTAGTAAATTGCATGATATTGTGGAGAGAACCTCCAATGATGTTAAGATGCTTGTTAAATATTTTAATATGATTCAAACTCAAATTGATCAACTTACTAAAGTGCAAAATGACTTGTTAAAAAATACTCATGAAGAAAAACATGCTTGTGAAGTAACAACTAGAGGCGGTGTTTCTACCCAGGATCCTCTATATCCTGAAGGGCATCCCAAAAGAATTGAACAAGATTCTCAACGAACTAAAGAAACTAGTAGTCCTTCTAAGAAAAAGAAGAAGAAACATAAAACTGTTGTAGAATCCTCTGAACCTGTTAATGATCCTAATAGCATTTCTATTTCTGATGCTGAAACTGAAAGTGGTAATGAACATGATGAAGATAATGATAAGAATGATACTCTGATAAAGAAGAAATTGAAAAAGAACCTGAAAAGCATGCTAAAAATAAAAAGTACACTAAAGAAGATTTTATTGCTAAGAAACATGGTAGTGAAAGAGAACCTTGGGTTCAAAAGCAAATGCCTTTTCCTGCTAAGAAAGTTTAATCAAAGGAGGAAGAACACTATAATAAATTTTGTGATTGGATGAAACCTTTATTTTTGCAAATCCCTTTGACTGATGCTATTAAATTGCCTCCTTATTCAAAATACATGAAAGATATTGTCTCTAACAAAAGGAAAATTTCTAATGAGGAGATTTCCACTATGCTCGCTAATTACTCTTTCAATGGCAAGGTTCCAAAGAAGCTTGGAGAGCCAGGTATACCGACTATTCCTTGTTCCATCAAGAATAATTATGTTAGAACTGCTCTATGTGATTTGGGAGCAGAGTTAGTGTGATGCCTTTTTCTATTTACAAGAGACTTGATTTAGATAAGTTGATACCAACGATATATCTTTGCAAATGGCTGATAAATCTACTGTTCCTGTTGGTGTATGTGAAGATGTTCCTGTTCAAGTTACTCAAAATTGCTTAATATTAATTGATTTTGTTGTGTTGGAAATGCTGAAGATGATAATATGTCTATTATTCTTGGAAGACCCTTTCTTAATACTGCAGGGGTTGTTATTGATTGCAATAAAGGAAAAGTTACTTTCAATATCGAAGATAAGGAACATACTGTCTATTTTCCCAAGAGGATTGATAAAATATATGGAGTTAATACAATTTTTATTTGAAAACTATCAAGGTGGGATCCATTGATTGTCCTATATATGAGCCTAAAGAAGAATATCAAACTCTTGTGATTGGATCCATATCAATTCAATATAAAGTAACATGATTGATTTGAGGTTTATTTCTTTTTATGTCATATAAAATTTATTTGGTAGCAAGACTTGATCAACCTTGTTAACAAGTATATTTTAAATACATAGAAGAGCTAAACAACATTTCTTTCTTCCTCCACTTGTTTTACTTGCTGTAGCACTTTTTGTTTGCAAGATGCTTTAGTTGTTTAAGATTTTGGAAATCATTTTCCTGCGCTGTAATAATTACTTTAACAGCCAGAAATGTGCATTTTTCGAAGTTCTCAAAAATTTACAAAAATTATACTATTAGTCTTATTTTTCGAAGGGCTACCTGGGAGCACCAGGGGCTGACCAGTGGGGCACCCAGGGCTGGACCCCATGGGCCGGCGCGGCCAGCAAGGGGGCGCGCCACCCTGTGGTGTGGGCCCCTCCTTGCCCCACTCACTCATCTCTTCCTCCCATCTCACTCTCTCTCCGAAAAAACTCGTACTCACTTTCTCTCACTCGCGTTTCTCAAGAGCTCAAGATTTCTCGATCTCTTTGCTCAGCCCAGATTTTGTCTGAAATTTGGCACATTTGCTCTCCGGTATGTGACTCCTTTGATTATCCAAATAGAATTTTGTTTGGTTGAGTATATATTGAATATTTTGCTGCTGTAGGTAACATGTTTAGTGAGCTTGCATGCTTGTTCTAAGTTGTAAAAATTAGTTTTGATGCATGTTTAGTACTCTAGCAAGTTCCTATAGTAGTTTCCCTCAATTATATGTCTTGAAATCAAATTTTATAATAATTGTTGAAAAATTTCAGAAAATGGAGTGGAATAGGCACCAACTAAATCAACAAGAATTGGAGGTGCAAGAAGTCATGAGAGTTCACCGCGAAGAGGGAGTATACGCATGAATCTTGCAAGATGTTCAAAAACCGATTTCCAATGCAGGGTTGGAAAGTTTCGTTGTTGGTGAACCTTACCAATATGCAAAACTAACCATGTCAGTGGTGCAGGATTTGAATTCAATCGGTCCCAAACTAACCCCATGGTTCGATACAAAATTTATAATAAAACTATCAACTTGCCCTTTGATGATTTTTGTGCAGCAATTAGAGTGCCACAATGGGGATCATGCGAGAAGGTTAGGGGACTGCCGCGGGAGCTCTTGAGTTTATATACGATGATTTGTCAAGGGAGAAGCTTCTCCGATGATAGTGGTAAAATCAGTAGTATTCAACTCCCAGCTATTCGCTACTTTGCTTATTTCATCACAAAGTGCGTTCTTGCTAGAAGGAATGCATTGCTAGAAGGAATGCAAATAAGTTGTCTATCCAAGATATGGCTTTGTTAGCTGCTGCATTGCAACGTGATAGGACTTATAATTTGGGTGCTTTGATAGCTTGTAGGCACTCTACTAACCGTGAGAAGGGAGGAATTTGTGGAGGTCTCATCGCCTCTCGTTTATTAGCTATGCATGGGGTAGAACCTCACCATCTTGATATTCAGCTCTCCATAGAGAACTTGACGTTGTTTCCATGATTAAACATGACTTTGTTTCGGATTTGTCTAATTTGAGCAACCTGTCTTATAAGATAACATTTTATAAGAAAAATTGGAGAACAACTAAGAAAACTGAAAAGCTAGTACGATTGCCTGCACCTGCTTTGTTTAACCTTGATTCCAGGAAAAGTTGGTCGGTCACAGAAAATGAGCTAAATGCATACATAGAAGGAGAAGGCCATCATGCAGGGGACAGCACAGAGGAGGCCGAGGAACACCTCGACTCGTCATCCGATGCAGCGAGCTCATCACATCAACATTATGGTCATGTGGAGCCTCCACTCTATTCTTCTGCACAGGGACCTTATTATGATCATGCCATGTACGATTCGCCGGCGTGGAACCCTGACCCTCGTGGGTTGATCTCCACTTAGGCAAAAGCCTAAGCTTGGGGGTAGGCCGGCATCACTCATTCATTGCATATTACAATTGCTGGATACGTGTATATACTTGTTTAGCTTCTTAAAGTGGTTTCTAATGAGAGGAGATGATATTTGGGGAAGTGCTGTCTAAAAACAAATTCTGGACTGTTACTAAAAAATTCGTGCGCACAGCCAGAACGTTATTTTGAGTTGCAAATTTTTGTGCATGTTCCCAGGTTGTTATCTAACTTTTATTAGTTGAACACTTTTCGAGCTGAGCAACGGAAGATTTTTATAAAAATCGATTTCTGTATTGTCAGTTTTGGCAGATTTCGCCATCTGTTTTTCTGTGTTTCTTTTAGTTTTCATTCTCTTGTTTTTGCTTTGTTTGTTTCCTAAAACACAAAAATACCAAAAATATTTCTGTTGTTTCTCTTCACCATTTGTTTATTTGGTTCTTTGCTCCTATTTTACCTTATTTGCTATCGTTGGTTTGCTATGAGAAAATCCAAAAAGATTTTGCTTTGTTTGCTTGTTTCCTTTTGTTCTTGTTTCTAACCCGAAAACACCAAAAATATTTGTTGTTCTTCTTTGGTTTGTAAAGTTCATTAGGGAGTTCAGCGGTCTTCGGTGGTTGGAGCTTGGTTTTCATTCCATATTATTATTCAAGCCACACAAGTGAAAGGCAATAATGATGATCTACGGCAACTTGACTGCGGTGAGAGGCTGGTATGAACTCTATTTGTTTTCATTTTTGTACATATACTCATCCATGTGAGCATGCTTAGTTGGTTCATGTGAGGTATATGTCATTTAATGAAAGTCTAGTAGTTCATGATCTCTCATGATTAGTTCCAATTTATTAATAATGAGTAGCATGTCATGAATATTTGCTTGTATTGTTTTATTCATAGATAGGTATGACATTGTGGTATCCTCCTCTGAATAATTCACTTGAATCGACTTGGCACATGCTCACGCATGCATATGACTAAACAAAAGTCAATTAAGCCTCGATGATTTACTTTGCTTCAGAGTTCTTGTATCACTTTTATGCCTCCGTTAATTTTATTTTGTCGCAAGCATGATTATGACGGTTATTGCTCTCTTGATTGTCGCTTCCCAGTCTATTGCTAGCCTTCACTTGTACTGAGCGGGAACGCTGCTCGTGCTTCCAAATACCTGAAAACCAAGTTATTCCAAAGTGTCCACCATAAATACCTATGCATGGCATTTCAAACCATTCCAAGTAAAAATTCTCATGTGCTACCTTTAAACCTTCAAACTACTTCTCAATTTGTGTTGATGTTTTTATAGCTCATGAGGAAGTATGTGGTGTTTTATCTTTCAACCTTGTCATTTACTCCGGACAGACTTTCACCAATGGACTAGTGGCACATCCGCTTATCCAATAATTTTGCAAAAAGAGCTGGCAACGGGGTTCCCAACCCCAATTAATTAACCTTCATTAATAATTATCTTCACGTGTTTTGCTCTGATTCATCAGCAACTTAACCCAAAATAGATACTCCCCATGGTATGTGAAAGTTGGAAGGCACCGGGATTCGGTTAGCCATGGCTTGTGTAAGAGGTTGGGGGAGTGTCATCCATAATGAAACTAAAATGCATGTGTAAACAAAGAAGAGGATGATCTACCTTGCTGGTAGACATAACGTCCTTCATGGGAGCCGCTCTTGAGAGTCTGGTTGGCGAGGTAGTTAGAGTATCCACTATCATTCGTTGACAACAACTAACACCTCTCAAAATAATTTTACTTCTGTCTTTGAAAAAAATGAAAAGCTCTAGCACATGTTAATCCCTGCTTCCCTCTACGAAGGGTCAATCTTTTACTTTTATGTTGAGTCACCATCCTTTCTTTGAGCACCTTCTTGAGAGCATAACTGTCATTCTTAGTATAATATGCTTGTCCCAAAATATGATCAGGTGTGGTATAACTTTGATGCTTTTATCTTTGACAATCTCTACTTCTAGTCTTTCCATGAACTTCAAGAGGTGCCTGGGCATTTATGTTTTGCTGTACAAATACGGGCAAGCGAGATACCACTTTATCATATCTTTCTATGAACATTGCAATCTGCTTATGGAAGTGTTTCATGATGCTTGTTATTAGTTTGTTGGTATCTCTTTCATGATTGACGCAGCTATTAGATGACTTTATTTGCATGTATCTTATTATGAATTGCTTAAGCACTTGCCATATCATGAGAATATTTACATCATATGAACAAATGTGTTCGTGAAAGTTCTTTTATCGCACTCAGTTGTTAACTGAATTGCTTGAGGACAAGCTAAGCTTGGGGGGAGTTGATACGTCCAAAACGTATCTACTTTCCCGAACACTTTGCTATTGTTTTGCCTCTAATTTGTGTATTTTGGATACAACTAACACGGACTAACTTTGTTTTCAGCAGAATTGCGCCGTGTCTCGTTTTTGTGCAGAAACTCGACTTTCAGGAAAATCCCGAAAATAATCGCAATGAGCCTATTTTCACCGTGAAGATGAGAGGCCAAAAGGGCAAGCCGGGGGCCCATGGCCCCCACACCATAGGCGGCGTGGCCTGGGGGGCGCGCCGCCCTATGGTTAGGCGCCTCGGCGGCCCCCGCGCTCTCCTTCGGGCTACTAAACCCCTTCGACATAAAAATGTCGGGGGTTCGACCATATTTCCGGAAGACGTCCGAACTCCGCCGCCATCGCGAAACTCCGCCGGGACCGAAAATCCGTTACGGCACTCCGGGGACGGGGATTGGAGGGATCATCGCCGCCATCACCGACCCTCTCCATCGACCAGCCATGTTTCCCCCATCCATGTGTGAGTAATTCCCCGCTGTAGGCTGAAGGGGATGGTAGGGATTGGATGAGATTGATCATGTAATAGTCATAAGATTGTTAGGGCATGGTGCCTAGTATCCGTAGATGGTACTTTTATGATATTGTTGCAACTTGTTATGCTTAATGCTTGTCACTAGGGAGTGCCATGATCTCAGATCGAACATGTTATTGATTCATGAAGATATTCATTGTTTTATGATCTTACCCGCAAGTTGTATACACATGTGAGGCCCCAAAGTGACAGAAATTGGGACAACCGGAGGGAAGGCGGTGATGTGAGGATCACATGTGTTCACGGAGTGTTAATGCTTTGCTCCGGTACTCTATAAAAGGAGTACCTTAATTTCATAGTTTCCCTAGAGGCCGGCTGCCACCGCTGGTAGGACAAAAGATGTTGCAAGTAGCTCATTGCGAGCACGTACGACTATATACGAAACACATGCCTATGGATTGATTAGTACTTTGATACCGCTTTATTATTATCTGCAAATGCCCTACCTTGATTGTTATATGAATTCTCTCATCCATGCAACGCCCGTTCATCCATCCCTGTGCCTACATATTTTAATCCTGCTGTTTACTATAATCACTCTGTTGTCTTTATTTCATGCTGTTTATTTCATTACTCCTACTGCTATAAAACTGTTGCTCTTGATAAACTCTTGCGAGCAAGTCTTTTCAGTGCAGCTGAATTGACAACTCCGCTGTTAAGGCTTACAAGTATTCTTTGTCTCCCCTTGTGTCAAATCAATAAATTGGGTTTTACTTCCCTCGAAGATTGTTGCGATCCCCTATACTTGTGGGTCATCACTCTCCCTTAAACTTCTTCACCCACTAACTTCAAATCAACACAATCACTGTTCGAATCAAAATAAGATATGCGTCGACGATATGAATCCATTTCGACAATCGGTTTCGAGTTTTGTCAGCCGTAAATCGTAAATTTCGGTGTTCATGTTTTGAGGTTTTTTTTTTGCGAATTTCGTCAAATTCGTCGGACGGGTAGACCGTCTGAAATTTCTTTGTTTAGGCTCGCTCTGCCTTAAACTTCTTCACCCACTCACTTCAAATCAACACAACCATAGTTTGAATCAAAATAAGATGTGTGTCGACAATCGGATTCGAGTTTCGTCGGTCGTAAATCGTAAATTTTATGTTCATGTTTCGAGCTTTTTTTGAGCGAATTTTGTCAAATTCGTCGCAAACGGTAGACCGTTTGAAATTTCCTGATCGGTATGTTCACCTCACCATCATGCACAACTCTCGTATTGTAAGTTTTTCGTTTCGATGGACGTCGATGGATACATAAACAACTCACTAGTATCCTATAACTAGTATGTACCTGGTAGTTCATTTGGATGTAGGGTAACATGTTGCTCAAAGTTTCACTTGTCTTCTTGATCATCTTGTTAGTCGGTTCATGGTGGTAAACACCCTCGGCGGCGGTGGCATGGTGGTATTTTCCATGCGTTGTCTTGGTATGCATTGTGCCCGACTCCGACTTCATGGACGATGACATGGTCATGGTAGGTGAGAGGTGAGAGAACGTAATCCACGGTGGTACCACCGTCCTCATTAGCAGCGCCATGGTGGTATTTCCAGGCGCCGTCGTAGTAGACCTTGTGCCTGACTTCATGAACGGCGACATGGTCATGGTAGGTGAGAGGTGGATCCATGGTAGTAGCCACTGTTGTCATGGTCGGCGTCATGGTGGTATTTCCATGTGCCATCGCGGTAGCCCTTGTATATGACTTCGTGGATGGTAGCATCGTGATGGTTATGGTATGTGAGAAGCGGTAATCCATGACGATAACCGTTGTGGCCAGCGGTAGCGGCGGAGTGGCGGTGGGCTACCATCGTTGGGGATGTCATGGTGGTAATCGTGTAGGTGTAGGCAGTGGCGGCGCCGACCTTGTTGTGCTACGCCGGAAGCTTCGGCCTATCATATTCAGTCTAGTCTGGCACGTAGGTAACACAAACCACCTTGGCCACCGCCGGCGAGAGTGGCATGGTGGTCTTTCCACCGGCATGATGCCAGGCTTCATCAACACCGATGTGAGACTAATTGTGATAAGTGAGGAGGTAAGAGGTAAGATCACCCAGAGGATATGTGGTGACGCTAAAGCTGGACTCGTATGTAACCAAATAAATTGGACCTTGTGTATTTGTCGGGCCAAAAGGTTCTTCACGAGCTACCAAACAATTGGTAAATTTGGCCCAGAGTTTGTTTGCAACATGCACTGCTTCCCGTCTTCCTGCGCCAGTGAGCCAAAAATTGGGTGCAGGCTACCAAACGCGATCTCAGTGTTCAGTTGCCTTGCATTGGACCACTCGCACCCCCGTACACGAAGCTTCGAGTGGAGCAAGGTAGTATGACTATTCTACCTCGATTTTGGTGAAAATATCTAGATGTGCATGTTTTTTTTGAATAATTTAAGTGGTCGTGCATCAAAAACAAGACTCCGTATAAAAAGGTTATGCTTGTTTTAGTGAACACTTTGCAAAAACCAATTTTGAACCAAAAAATTGGACTAGGTACCAAAATACATAGACTCATTTTGTAGGTTTAATGTGAACAAATTTTCTTATCTTATAGAGATTTGTCATGAATCTTACTATTATTAAAATATAACGTTGAGCTATTCATGATTTCACATGGGGAGAATTGAAAAAAAAATAGAGATTTCTTTATATCTAAAAGACACTTCCGACGATATTATCACCTCTGAGTTGGTGTTGTTGATAAATGTGGCGATGACAACAATTGAAAAAGGATTTCCTAGTGAGAAAGACCATCAACACCGAGGGGCGCATCGAGCGATGGCTATTCGACAGTTTTGATCAATAAAGCTACAGAAGATTTTTATAAAAAGGGGTCAAGCATTACCATTGAGCATAAGACCATTTCATATGTCCATGCATATTTGCGCATTTAATTTGTCCTTGTGCTTCTCCTTTTGTTTTTTGTATGTCTTTATATGAGTCCGCATTCGTCAAGGAATCATATGCATTCATGATTAACTATTTTTTCATTGCATACTTATATGGTGCATATATATTATCTATGAATTTGCTATTAACGTTTCATTATTCTTGTGCATAGAGATGTCATCGTATGTCGTGTATAAGGGTAGGATTCCTGGAGTCTACGATGACTGGAAAAATTGTTGGAGACAAGTGCACCGTTTCAGTGGCAACAACTACAAAGGGCATAACACTAGGGGGAGGCGGAAGATAGTAGCAACAGAAGACCACCTTCATTGTGATCGCGTCGCTGTTCTACGTGATTGTAGTTTAGGTTTAGCTAGATTGTGAATTATGATACTAGCGAACTAGGTCGAGACCTGATAACTTTGTCGCTGCTATCGCTACTTCATTTGATTGTAACATGATATGAATCATGATGAAACTTCTTGTCTATTTGTGAATTTATACCGTAAATTCTCGTGTTCGAATGTATGTGTTTCCATACTGCATGTGTACTAAACCTGTATAAATATCAACAGTGTAATGGACCTGTATAAATACTACAAATATACGCTGAAAAGCCTGAAAAAAAAACAGAACATACCATCGGCGCACCTGAGCTTGTATCATCGGTGAATCGTGCCCCACCACCAAAAAAAGAGAGTATCGTTGGTGCACCTCCCTGGCGCGCGAGTGGTAACGACTTATTGCCAGTGCACTAAGCTGGTGTGCCGGCGGTAAGTAAGCTACCGCTAGCGGGCAAACCTGGTGCGCCGACGATAAGCTATTACCACCGACCTATTTGCGCTGGCGGGCACCCGTGCGCCAACCATAGGTAATTCTGGTCCTCCGGCGATGAGGTTTGTCCTAGTAGTGTAAGAATCATCATCGTACGTGCTTGGGGGTACGTGGGCCTAAAGTGAAAGGATTCATCGTCTCCGTCAATCGTGTATATACGAGGACCGCATGGACTGGTGCATATTACAATGACTATGGAGAGACCCTTAATTACTGGACATGTGCAACATGCGATGGGAAAAAGGTAGTGATTATGAGGGATGTGAAACAGTGGTTCCGGGAGTATCCATTTAAGGGGCTTTGCCACACACACACACATATACATAAGAAAACTCAATAATCCTAATTAGTGTACCGAGGCTAGTGGTAGATCCACAACTTCCCGAAAACGTTTTACCCCTTTTGAGTTTCAGTTACCTTACCAGCAACTGCACCCTATCATTTACTTCAGGTTTAATTATTACTTTGTTCACAACTTCTCAAGAACAAACACTTTTGATTTCACTTGCTTTGGATTCAAGACAACTTGCAAGTACCTTTAAGTGAAGATAACAAGAGGCAATAAAACCATTACCAATTAGCTTCACTGTGGATTTGATACTATTAAGTTTGAAAACTAGCTACACACAATATGTAACCTTGCGAACATTACGTAACTATAAGATCTACACCTCCATTCTTCACTTCCCCTCTTCTTCTTCCTCTACCATCGCCATTTCTATGAGAAGAAAAACTTCAATCTTTCTACCCATCTCTCCCTCAAACGCCATGGGCCCTAAACCTTCCAACCAAAAGCCGAAAGGGACCCGCACGATGGGGAGAAACTTCGCTAAGTCCTCCATCACGGAAGAAATGCTGAATAAGTACGCCGTAAACGACATGTTGGAGGAGAGCGGTGGGGTGCACCAGGGGCGGAGGCGATTCCGCATCCCCATGACGGGGAGCACATCTTCTTCAAGGCATGGCTGGATCGGGGCTTTATGTCTCCCAGATCCAAGTTCTTGTGGGACCTTCTTTTCTTCTTCAAGCTCCACCCGCAAGACATCTCTCCCAACTTGCTACTCCAAGTATCCATGTACACCATGGCCTGCGAGTGGTACCTCGGCATCGAGCCCTCTCTTCTCATGTCCCAGATTTATTCTGGCGCATGGCACTGAAGGAAGTCGCTAGGGGCCAGTTCGTCATGTGCGAGGCCATTACCTTCCAGCAACGGGCTGGGGTTGAATTCCCCAAGATGTGTTTCCCTAGCAAGGTGCGGGACTTGACGGAGGCTTGGTCTACTACACACCATCCTATATACGTTTTCTTCTCATGTAGTTGTTGCTTCTCCTTTCTCCCAACAAATGCTCCAAAAGCCTCCCCCCACACCTCCGCGCTTTCTTTCGGAAGCCACTCTTACACATGCACATACGTAGCTTCACGGAGTTATGGTTGTTGATCCTCTGCTTGCGTTGCTCTCCTGCCAGCTGTTGCCTCCTCCTTTGTCGATTAGCCTCTTTCTGTTGCTACCCCAAATATAGGTCAAGGTAGCTAATCATGGATGTGACCATGAATGCCATGGCAGAGCTCGCAATGGAGGCCATCAAAGGCAACCTGCCCACACGTCGGACTTGGAAAAGATGACGCCCCACGAGTGGATGGGTTGGGGGTTCACCTGATTTGGCTCTCATGGAGTTTCGACATGGTTGATTTGTTGCCAGTGAGCTCGAATCGACACAGGTAATGTCTCCATGGTTGATGACGAATGTTAGTCTTTTGGGGAATTTCTGATGTTGCGAACGGTGTTGGCGATTTTGCTGGAATTGCGCATTTTCTTGTTGTGTGTCAACTGCAATGATTTTTGGGCCTTATAGGTGTATGGTATAGAGAGGTTTATGCAATATTTCTAACATGTTTCCGTGATGTTGAATACTTTAGCATATAGTATGCTGGATGTGTTGGTATTTTTTGCTGCAAGCTGCCATCCTTTTATTACGTTTTGCTACAACTAAATTTGGAATTCGTTGCTTACTAGTGCATTCAAATCGTTGCAACCTTTTTCACGACTTTTACCGATCGCAGGAAAAAATGTTGCATTCTGAAAAATTATGCCCAAAATTTTTACATGCATCAGTCAAACGAAATTGCCCGCTAAAATCAATCGTGTGGCTGGCCAGCGACGCTCAGTATTGACCTCATATTTCTAACTTATGAAAGGCAACAAAAGAAGTTATACATTGGCTAAAACCGAGGCAAATGCATTGGGTACATCTGAATAGACACATCCTTTGGGATTTTAACCGCTAGCACAAAGCAATTGAACATCATTTGTATTCTTTTTTGCTGTATAATTATAACCCCAAACCATGCACCAGATTTCACAACAAATCAATTTTCAAAAGCTGAAACCAACAAAGAATTCCCAGACTCGAAAAGAAGACCACCAAACCAAACCAAAAGAATTAACTTTACATAGATAGCACTATATATACAGCATGTGGATGGATGGATCATATGGAGACGCTATTTGGTATCCCTCTTCCGGTGAGCCCCTTCTCCGTGCCGGCGACGTCCGGGAACAGCAGCGTGTATGGCACCTTGACCGGACCCCTCCGGTTATTTAGCCGCGGGTCCTTGTTCCTCTCCGTGACCCTCTTCTCCACCCTCCTGAGCTCCTCGCGGAACCGGTCCAGCAGCCGCAGCAGCTCGCCGTCGTCCGTCCACGTGGAGGTGGCGCGCTGGCCGAGGTAGACCTCGTCGGAGGTGTGGTTGGAGAGCACCTCGATGAGCGCCAGCCCGAGCGTGGCGGTGAACCTGTCGGGTATCATCTCGAGGAAGAACTTGTCCGGGTCGGCCTCCAGCTGCGTCATCTCGGGCGACCCCGGCAGCGGCACGAACCGGCGGCACCGGGTGGGCCTGTTGGGCGGGAACCCCGCGTAGCCGTACTGGCCGAAGTTGACGGCCGCGTGCAGCGCGGAGGCGATCCAGACAAGCGTGGACAACGTCTCGGCTAGGTTGTCGACGCTGTCCAGGGAGAGCCAGCACGCCGGGTCGCCCTGCCGGTCGCCGTGTCCCACGGAGCGGACGTCGTCCCACCAGGCCTGCAGCTCGGTGTCTTCCTCGACGTCCGTGTCGTGGTGGTAGAAGTGGGCGCAGTAGCTGCGCACCCAGCCGTCGATGGCGCGCCAGACGTCGAGGCCGTCCACGGCGTACGGGTAGTCCTCGATGTGCAACGACAGGCCTCCGGGCATGGCAGGGTCTCTGGAGGCCATCCCTCTCCTGACGAGATCGTTGGGCAGGGACTGCTCGGTGAACCTCCAGTCCCCGTAGATGGCGGACGACATCTCCAGTGCGTACCTGCCAGGGTACATGGTCCTCTCGAGGATGCCTCCAGCGTTGAGGAGGATGCTCCTGGCGAGGGTGTTGATCTGCATGGTGTCCTTGAAGTGCGGCTCCAGGAGCTTGTGGATGGGGTGCATGGCGCTGAGCTGCCTCTTGGTGGCGATGACGAACGGCTCCACCGCGGCGTGCGTGAAGAGCCAGTGGCTAATGAGCTGATGGTACCCTGAATCGTTGACGGAGACGTGGGCTTTGGCGAGCTGCCACAGGTGCGCGTCGGTGCCGTGGCTCGCGGGGAGGAAGATCCTGCTGATCTCGCCGTCGCCGCCGTCCGTAGCAGGCAGGCTCAGCTCTATGACGACTGGTTTCAGGGTGCCGTCGGACTTGAGGAAGAGCAGGGTGCGCGACGCGTAGATGCACACGCCCAGCGTGTTGATGCGCCTCAGGTACGGCATCAGGTAGTCGTGGTGATCCAGGATGTACAGCCGGTTCTGGCGCATTGCCTGCCAACACGCATGGATAATTGTATCATTCTACCAAGCAGAGAAACAAGAACAAAAACAGAGAGCAGTCCTACTAACCATTTCAATGGTTACATCTGCAAACTGGCTCTCAACATGTTGGGCCGTTATCGAGCTCTTCTTTCCACCACTGCTAACCGGTGGAAACTTCTGCAATGTGAAGGATCTCTTGGTTAATCAACTGGTGTCACTCATTTGGTACAAGTTTTCAGACTTGAGTCAACGAAATTCAGGATGAGATGAGTTGGTTACTTGTAATCTCTTGATCGCAACAGGATTGAGACCAGCGAGCATTTCCCTGGCGAATTCCTCGTCGCTCCTCCATGCCTCAAGGTCATCTGCATCATCAATCATCCAAGATCAACAAACAAGCGAAACTAGATTTTTAATTTGACCAATCAAGAAAAGAAACAGAGTAACTCACGCTGAATAACTTGTGGAATGGGGAACTTGACGGGAGTATCCTTGACGTTCTTGGCCACCTGCTTGTAGGTCTTTTTGGACGGCACGGAGGTCTTGAGCTGCTCCATGACCTCGCCGTCCGCCGCCGGCGGCTGCGAGGGCTTGGTGTACAGGTCTCTGGTGAGCAGTTCAATGGACTTGAAGTTGTTGCCCTGGATCATCGTCTTCATCTCCGGGACCACGAAGTGCGTCACCGCCTGCACCCCGAGCGTCAGCACCTCGGCCAGCTTCCCCGGGCTGAACCGCTCGTCGGGCGGGATGTAGAAGTCCAGGTTGATCACGTGCTTGCGCGTTTCCGTCACCTCGTCTGAAATTCATGGAATTCATGGTTCGGAAATCAGCTGACATTAGTAATGGCAGTAAGTTTCAGAGAACATTAGTTAGTTAATCATTTACCGGTCTTGCTGAGGGGGCGGCCTGTCCGGCAGCGGCGCGGGTAGGGGTGCATCCTGGTGCCACCCATGACCGGCCGGACGTGGTCCGGATTGTCCGGGTTGCCGAGGTCGTTGTAGTAGTCGTAGTCGTAGATGCGTTCCCAGTCCTTCCTCTCCCCCCTGCCGTTCCCTCGCAGGCTCCTCAGCTCCTCGTCCCGCAGCAGCAGCAGCGCCTCCGGCGTCTTGGAAGGCAGGTAGCTCTGGTGCGCATGCATCACCCAAACCTTAATCAGTTATAGTTTGTAGAGCATGATTCCACACTCGACGAACTGGTAAATTGATTCTGAGCTTCTGACCGTGTTGATGAAGAAGAGGCGGTCGGAGTTGGTCTTCTTGTAGGGGTACACCCATGAGTTGCACTCAAAGTGGATGCTCCGGTCGTGGGCGAGCTCCAGCCTCACATGGCGGAGGAAGAACTGGTCGGCGCGATTGCCGTTCTTCACGGCCACGGCCCCGGGCGTGCCGAACTCGGCCTCCACCACGAACGTCACATGGTACGTCACCGTGCTCGTCTTCCCGTGCTTGCTCTTCTTGCCGCCCCGCAGCGCCGCCTCCGTGCTCAGCTTCCCCTTCCTTGTCCCTGCACCCTCCAGTCCAGTATCACTTCATTGCAGTTCCGCTTGACAATGCTGTTAGTTGACATGATGACAATGAACCAACTCACCGTGATCGATCTGCGTGCCGCTGAACAGGCGCAGGGTGGTGGACTTTCCCGGCGCCGACAGGCCGAAGTTTTTGGCGACCACCACGGTGCCATTGATGGTGATGGCGTCCTCCGGCGGGGCCGGGCTCCTGTCCCACAGCATAGAGCAGAACGGCATTTGCATGAACCAACGCTACCTAGCTAGCTAGCTAGCTCGATCAGCAGGCCCGGCAGGACGATGGTAGAGTATTATCCACAAGAATTACTGATGCAGCAACCGCCACGAGATTATATACATCTCGGATTCTGGGTGTGGATCCTTGGAGTGTGTTCTAGGAGGACATCGTTTTCCGACCCGCAGATTGTGCATGCGAAATGGGGCGAAGTTGATATCACAACCGTTGCTATTACTCATGTTTCTCGAGATTCGGTTCAGCATAACCCCACAAAAAAAGAGAATCTACAGCTGTCATATGTGTAAATCAATAGTACTCTTGGCAGTACTGCATGTACCATCCAAATAATTAACAAGGACTTTATAAATTCAGCACGTCATTTCGTAGGACTACATGAACCTGTCATATGTACTACGTGCGTAAATAATAGAGGACTCTATAGATCCAGTTCACGAAATATATTTTTAAATATTAAATATTAGATTCATTTCGAAGAGTTCGTCGTCAGGAAGTCAAATATGCAATTAAAAACGAGTTTGCATTTGTTATGTGAAAGTTGTGCTCGTTTTTCAATTAGTAGTGCATTTAGAGAAGGGAATCTTCTCATATGAGTGGGTACATATGGGGACCCCACTGATGACCGTCCATTTAACATGCAACGGTTGTGATTTCGATTTGGCCCCATTTCACATGCACAGATGCATTTCCGATCGTTTTCTCTGAATTAGAGCAACAGAGCTGGAAAAGCAGAAAGGGTGAGAATGTGTGCCAGCCTTTGGTCTCACCTCTGGCATCTGATGCTGCCTCCTTGAGCTGCAAAGGGACAAAGGAATGATTCTCTGCCTTCGGGGACATACTAATACTTCTGCAGCAAGCGGTAGTAACTTCTGGGCTCTCTGTCACTTCCACAGGCATCAGAGATACCTAGATGTCTCGGTGGTCGTATCTTGGCTGTCTGTCACTGATGCAGTTTATGATGCCAACTTTGTACAGTAATGAGGGAGATGGTTTGTTCACATTCGCAGCGCAAGGCTTTAAACGTGAAAAGAAGGCATGGATGAATTACCTCTGTATATGTGGATATGCACAGTATTGTTTTCCAGGCAGTTCTTGAAATTTCAGGATGCAGTATGTCGGGTTGTCAGGCTACATGTGCAATTGCGCATCCACTGCGGCTGATAACAGTAGGACATGCATAATGCACTGCTCTAGAGCCACAGCCTCACACCTTTAACTAGATTTGAGTGGTCCAAAGTACATGTTTTTTGGAGAGAGAAATAGATACATAGTGTCATATTTGTGAGGTCTCTTCTCTTTTTTTTTTTCTGACTAAAGTTGTAGTTTCCATTGAAGATATAAAATTGATCATATTGCTTCTGACAACTTTTTTACATGGAGCAGCTAGTTGTGCATGCCATCATTGCTCATGCCCGTATATGTGTACGAGGTACTGTATGTTATCTTAACTTTGTTTCGTTCAGCAAAAGCTGTTATTTCTGATATACGTCGAGTCAAACTTCAAGGGAATGACTTCAAAATTCTTTAGAAATGTTTAGATAGACACTTTAAAAATGATATGGAGATTTTTTTAAAAAATCCAAGGCAAGAGGAATAACCAGTAACTCGAAAGCTGACTTTTGTTCAGTTTTAACTATTAACTCGTCTTACCTGTAATCCATTAACTGACAAAATATATATCTTTCCAAAAAAAAGGCGAGAAATGAAGTTCCTCGGTTTTCTCAGATACGAAGAAATGAAGGTTATGTCAAGTGATAGCGACAAATAGCTACTTACCCTAAAGAAGATATGATTGCACGCGTCACAGGTCTAGGAATTAATGGCCAACTGCTCACTACCTTTCTGATGCGGACATACAACTGCTAACGGCTACAGAAACAAACTGTTGAAATGGGAGAAAACATTAAAAAAAAATACACTATATAAAGGCTAATCAGTTTAGGGCATCTCATATTGATTTGGAAACTGTAGATGGCCGATTTATCCACTCTTTCATCCGATCGCTGCCTGACGCGTGTCTTCCTTCGCTTTAGCTACCTCAATTCGATTGAGTAGTTGTTTTCCTTTTTTTTTCTAAACGTGTGAGTTACCGGCAACCGGTTCCCATAGTCCTATCCCTGAAATTGTTTCGACCGGTGCCGGCAATTGCGGTAGGTTTGCAACGATGGGCGGTGATGTTCCACGTTGTTTCTATCCTTAGATACGTGTCTTTCTCTGGATACTACATCTGTCTCCACCACCAGATGGAGCCCTGGCCCCCTCTCCTTTCTTTTCCCCAACCAGTGGTGACCCCGGCCCCTCCTCTTTTCCCTAGGCGAGGCGCCCACAGCCATGAGCCGGGGTGGCCAATACGGACGGGGATTCAGTGACTGCCTGTAGGCCAGTCACGCCGTGACTGGACATCGCATCCGCCGGACATTCTCCATCCAACGGCCTCTAATCAAGTGATTCGAAAATTTTGCAAATCTGTCTTTTTTGCTGCGTTCAAAATACATAGTATTTTTGATTGAAATTTTTTCGTACTTTCAACATGATTCGTTGGTAATATGTAAATATTTTATTTTGAATTTTTTGATGATTTTCAAAACGAAAATTCAAAATCGTCACAATTTTTTTTAAAAAAATATACATATTGCCAACGAATCATGTTGTAAGTTCGAAAAAATTTCAATCAAAAATACTTTGTATTTTGGACGCAGCAAAAAAAGACAAATTTGGCAAAATTTTTGAATCACTTGATTGGAGCCGTTGGATGGAGAATGTCTGGCGGATGTGATAGCCAGTCACGGCGTGACTGAATCCCCGTCCGGCCAATACTACACGGAGTAACTGGAGCAGCGCCCCCGCCTCCTCCACTCCTCAGCTGTGTCAGCCGCCGACTTCGCCAGCCCAACACCGTCCCACCCTTCTTGGCTTCTAATTCTCTATATCTAGATGCATTGCCGGAACGAGCTCCATGAAGGGAAAGGAGGAGGAGAAAGATGGTCGGCACAGAGGAGGCTGGGCTGAGATCAGGGGAAAGAGATGGTAGCCGGCGACCGTCACGACCTCCACTTTCTTTCGCTGCTGTTAGTTTTTTTTGTTGTTGTTGCCCGTGGCTTCTTCTTTCTTTCCATCCCGTTTAGATTGGTTTTGGTTTTGTTTTCCGGTTGCCATATAATGGATTGTTCTCCATGTAGGCCGCCATCTGAGTCGACATGTTGGTGGCCGCTGGCAAGGTCATCCTCCTAGGATCTCCTCAGGTTGTTGCTGCAGCACCTTCGGTTTGTGGTACGGGTTCTGCTTCTTCCGGCCGTGCATAGGCTAGGATTCATGCTTTGGGCTGGATCGTGCTTGCACTAGTAGAAAAATAGGCTTCCATACGCCCCCTTTAGTCCCCAAAATGTCTGAACCACGACTAATGGGGTCTTTAGTCGCGGTTCGGGAGGCGAACCGACCAAAGGTCTGGGTCCAGCGGGCTCGGTGGCCAGCTGGTGGACGGGAGGAGCTTTAGTCGCGGTTGGCCATGCCAACCGCGACTAAAGGTCCGCAGGCCCCGAATGACTGTAACGGGTGCCAGAGAAAAAGCGGTCGAGATCGGTATGACTCTTCGTGCAGTGTTAGGCCTTGAGGAGGCGCCAATGAGTGAGGTAGCAATTACATATGTGCCGAATGGGCCTCTCGTCGAGCCTGCGCAGAGAGTCTACCAGCACAAATGCGAAATCTGCTACGTTGGTACAAGGGTTTCATAAAAAATAAGGACGACAAAGAATATATTTATGCGGAAGTTAGACATGAGCATCACTTCAAACATTACTATGTACAAGTTCATATGAGTGAATTGTTCCAGCTGTTCAATCTGCGAGCTCGACAAATCTATCATGAGTTGCTACGTTCTGTAAGTGATTTATTTCTACCTCATCTCGTTCATTGCCTGCACTATATATATTGTCGAAACTATATTGTTGTGTACGCTATTATGCAGAATGAAGATTGGGGAATGCCAAAAAAGGAACATCCATGATGTTGGGTTCATTGACCCACATATCGTTAATGGATATGTGTTAGAAAGACACCCCCGAGACGTGGAGCAAGACCTGTGGGATTTTCTTACAAAGCAGCAACTCAAAAGTCAAATTCTATTTCCTTACCATTTTGGGTGAGTGTTTCTGTCTTGAGCACATTCTCTTTTGTTTACTCCATGCATGGTATATCTAATCGATGAGTTATGCATGACTGTGCATGTTTCGTGTCCACAGGTTCCACTGGATTCTGCTAATAATTGAATTTCACACCTCCAGAGTTCTCATCATGGACTCTCTGAATATGGATTCAAAGCTTTGGGTCAACATGAGAAATATGCTGCAAAAGTAATTATTTTCAATCATTTGCGCTCTATATCGATCGGTGTGTTTTGTTCATTTCCTAATATCAAGTAACTAATAACTCCCTTGTTCATTTAATTTTCTTTGCCCTGTAGGATTTGGAGACGGTTCTCAGATGAAACGGTCGGTGAATTTAAAAAAGAGCTAGAATTTAGAAGGTTATTTAATGTGGATATTCAGCCACCGGGGACCAATCTATGTTGATACTATGTTTGTGAGTTCATCCGGAGACACACCTCTGAGCGGAAGCCGTCGGATAGCAATGTGCGGAGGAATAACTTGCGGAAGATGCTTAGTCCAGAAGCTCGCTTCCGACCAATTCAAGAGGAACTAGCAGGATTTTTGATGAGGGAAGTCCTCCATCCTAAAGGAGAACACTATTACGAGGACGAAGAACTTCTGATGCCGTAAATTGTGTATGGAAAATTGTTCGAAGTTGTATATGGTCATCCGAGATTGAATATATATTGTATATTCCTCTTGAATTCTTCTTGGTTTTAATTTCAAACTTGTTTGAAATTGTACATTCATATGCATATATATAGTAGCGTAGAATATGTGTACTGAAACTTCTTCAAAATTAAAATAAAACACAAAATAAAATATAAAAAAATAAAATAATACAAATTAAAAAGAAACCAGATTTAGGGGGGGCTAAAACCCTAAACCTGCGGAGGCCTTTAGTCGCGGTTGGCCAGGCGAACCGCGTCTAAAGGTCCTCCGCCCCGATGGACGGCTGGCGCCCACGTGGACGGGCCTTTAGTCACGGTTCGTAAGCAACCGCGACTAAAGGGGGTTGCTTTAGTCACGCATATTTAATCCCGGTTGCGCAACCGGGATTAATGGCTGTTGCGAACCGGGATTGAAGCCCCTTTTTCTACCAGTGTTGGTCTCTTCGGTTTGCTGTTGTTCCACCCATTATCGGCACACCTTCACCATCGCAGGCTCACACGGTGGTAGTTTGATGGGGTCTGCGGCCAGCCATGGTTGCATTTCTTCCCTGCTCGACTCTGTGGCTACTGTTTCACCTGCTGAGTTTATTTCTGAAACTCTACATGCCAAGTTGTATTTCTTGCTACAGTTATCGTTTTCAGATGTTGGAATGTGATCTTCAGATGTGATAACTTTAATTGATCTTATGTTGGGTTTGATTTGTATTCTAGGATGATAAGGCACCTTTGGTTTGAAATGGAGAACCAGAGCATGTGCATAATGTTGAAATTCAGATTGTCATGTTGCTTCTGTATTGGAATAACCACTTATATTTCGAGTTTATCATCAATGCAGCCATCGAGAATTTTATTGGGTTCACTTACAAAATTCAGGTGCTGCTCATCCTCCGTGGTTACTTAATGTATCAATGGATTTTCCTTTTGCTAAGCAGAAGTTTGGGAGTCTTTCACTGAAAGTCCGAACATGCTATGAATCATTTTTTCATCTTTTGGATGTATTTTTTTATTATAGAGAGTAAAACATCTTATGGAACAAAAAGCAATTCATAGGAGCCTTAGTGCAGAAATACAGTTCACTGTTTGCCAATTTGCTACCAAATTCCGCTATATTGTTACCTGATATCTGATAGCAGATTATATGCTTTATATTCCTTTTACATGCGCTGCTACCTGTATTGATTTTGTTTGATCTGAAGGTCATCTTTTCCTTATTGCCAATTTTACCATTCAGTACAAAGAAATGTAATACCCTACCACCTTACGCTTAAGGATTGGTTCAGTTCGAGAATCCACTAGAAAGGGTTGAGGTTCAAGCCCGTAATTCTTTATAAGATCATTTCAGGCCTTAGAAAAATAGATATTTATTGTCATTCAATTAGTTTTTTTTCTTAGCAAACTTGCTGCATGTAAATATATAATTGTACAAATTGGAATTAGAAATGCTTTCATATAAAGAAAAAAATCCGGAAACACAAATCTGGTTTTGTTGCTTTTAAACCACTCAATCATGGGGGAAACTTCTAAGAATTATTGATTCCGATTTTGCATAGGAGCATAGCAGGGTAAAATATTGTTATATTTAATCCACTGAATCATGCAAAGTTCTTCTTTTAATTTTTACCAATGGCTTCCAGTTTCAGAGGTGGTGGTTTCGGCTGTGTGCTGCTGCGGTCCTGCTGAACATGTCAGCAGAAGAAGCAAGCAATAATTAGTAGTAGGGAGTTCCCTTTAGTTAATGATGCGTACAATACATGTTTATAGGATTATAATAAGTTTCTTTCTGTGTGATTGCGATTAGATGTTTGTAATACATGGGATTGTGGAGTTTTAGCTCGACTTTTTTCTCTGTATATATATGTATGATATTTGAAGATGATTACTTCTTGCGTCTCTGCAGGTCTTCCATATTTATTGATACTAGATTTTGATGTGCGCCTTGGCGCACGACCCCGTGGAGGTTGTGTCAATATTCATTTTATATTCATTAGTAAACATCTATAATAAGAAAGTATTAAGTAAAATTGAATAATTATCCGTTTTAAAAATTATTAGTTGACGAAGAGGAGCAAAAGAACACACCATATTTTGAGTTGCTTTCCTATAGTCCTACACGCCTACTGTCTCCTGAGTCTGAGACCTAGAACGCCATAGTGTGGCGTCCACCACTTGATTACAGATCTAAAGGCAATTGAAATACTGAGACCACGGAAGTCCAATGAAATCTGAAATTTAACCTACCTAAAAATAGCGCTATTCCGAGCCAAGTCTTGCTCGCTTCCCTTGATCGCTTGCACCACAAGTTGTGAGTCAGTTTCGAACGCGAGAAGTACCACCTGATTTGAACCTGAAATAGTGATTGTAGGCAGGCCTCCGCTTCAGTGTGGAGACACATGCTCCATATGGTCAGCACCTGAACCGGTCACAGATCCCAGCTCATCTCTAAACACCCAAACTGAGGCACCAGACGAACTGGCCGGGTCCATGCACCCATCAAGTAGTTTGTCGATGTTGCTCATGCTGCTGAAGCTTCTGGCTGTAAATGCCTAAAGTATGAAGTGGCATTAATAATCACAATATGTAATATAGACCTATGTTGTAAATATAATGGCACAATAAAAAGCAAGTGTCTACTTCATTCCTCTGGCTAGCAAGTTCAGCCTCCCTATACGCATTGCTCTAATATCCACTCCTAACATAGTAATAGTCATACTCATAACAACAGATACATCAAGAATGCCTAATAAATCAAGTATTATTGTCAAATTATAAAAGGAGGAGCATATATTATGGAAAGTGACATTAGGCAATCTTATAAAAAATTTACGGAAAACGGCCTGGAGTGGGATCCGCTAAAATCTTTTTAAAGGTAACAACCCGAACTAATTTTTTTAAGTATAGTAACATGAACTAACTGCTCACCGCAGATGTACGCCTGAACAAACCAACATCACATGAATAGTTCGTTATATCAAGACAAATGTATGCAGAACAAACAAGAACTAAGGGGGCATTTACACACATAAAAAATATATAAGAAATAGGCCTAGTTTTTACTAATATAGTCCAACCCAAACCTCTGCTATTGCAGCTGGGAGACACACCTCTGTGATTGAAGCTTGCATCGAGCTCTCGCCTCAAATTTGATATGTACTGTAGTATCGAGCAAGCAACCGACGCTTCTCCCTACAGCCTGGCAGCTGGCGGTCCCTTCTAAACAGCGAGAGATAGGTTGCGCCTCAGGCGAATCGCAAGAGATAAACTTTCCATAGCCGCGAGCTAAAGCTCAACTCGAGAGGCGTACCTCAACTTCTCGAGCTCGCTGCCTTACTAATCGCTCCCACAGAGATCACTTGGAAGGCTCCAAGGTGTAGCAATGGCTGCTAGCGGCGTCCAGAATTAGCCAAAGGGATAAGGAAAAAAGATAGTATGAACATAATATATGGTATTTAAGAGGTGGGGTCTACCAATAGGAGAGTCAGCCCCGCGTGCACTGCCACATTATTTACTTAAAAAAGGTATTTGGCATGATAAAATATAGGTTGCCTACTGTGTGTCTACTTAGACTATAAAAAAAATGAGGCGCCTACAGAGAAAAGAAGAGGCATCTGCATAAAACTTCAAATGGAGGAGGTCTACGGTACACATTTTCTATAGCAAGAATATCAAGTGATTTTATAGCTTCATTTTCCACCTCTGAAAGCCAGCTCCATGGACATAGAGTGCAAGAACAGTGATCTTTTGTGTTTATATAGACAGGATAATTTATCATAGAGACAAAGCTAAGATGAGACCGGGGATACAACTAATTTTTTACCTAGCAAAACAAATGATTCAGCATAGCAGTTTCAGACCTGGTTCTCTTACGATGATAATATCTGTACAACAAAGGTCATTAGAAAACATTATGTGACTTCACAGACATTATTATTTCAGAGCATCAATGGTATTACTAAATAGCTGCCACAAGTTACATGTAGTTTCAAGAAACCAAAAGTTTATCCTTCGAACAAACAAGTAAATGATGGTAAAAAGTTCACAACTTGACAATGAAACAGTGAGCATCATAAATGATGGGGAAAGAACTTCCCTGTAACACAATGAACCCGCTATAGTGAATGCAATCATGCTTTCAGCACTTCTTCTCTTCAGTCTGCAGTAGTACTAAGAATTGTTGGGAGTGGACATATTAAACTGTCCAGGTTTGGAAACTACTTAATACTGAGATGCAAAAGAAAACTTGGTAAATAAAATTTGACTCCATATTAATCACTAATGGTACAGAAAATCAATTGCCTAAATCTGTACAAAATGATGGTGGACTGAAAATACAAAGAGCAGTTTTTGTACTGAATATATTAGTTGTTACAATGATGAAACAAACTATGATTTTTTCTGTTTAGCAAACTGACTATGATTAATGAGTATATTTTTAGAGAAAATATAAACCAGTACAATCAGAAAATATAAACCAGTACAATCAGAAAAAATTGTTTAACTTTCTTGAACTGAGATGCCGAATTTTTCACATGAACTGAAATGCTCCTTAATTAGCTAAAAAATGGCAGGGTAATTCTTAAATGATTGGTTGGTGTAGAGGGTACCATGGGCAGACGGATAAAGAAGCAGCAGACGTTTAGAGGAAAGCAGCAGACACCCAAACCCCTGCCGCCCCTGCTATAATTAAAAAAATGGAAAGAGCCATGTCTGCAGCAAAAACATGTCGATATCACACATAAAAAAGGAAGACAAATCAAAAAAGATGCTCATGAATAAGGCGCAGCTTGCCGCTCGCTTGCCCACCTACGGCAGGCAAGCATATATGAAGAACCAATAAAAATATGTAGCCAAATTTTTTAATAAGCTGGCAAAAGAAATTCATGTGTTAAGTCCATGGCTATGTATTATGCATTTTGGAAATGCTATTGTGCTCAAGGAATTTTGACTCTAGTAGTGCACATCATACTAATAGAAAATAATAAGACTTGGCGGTTCATCAACTTCAGCAGTGCACATACATATATTTGAGCAGGTGTAAATACATTGTTTTTGGAAAGGTTCCAAGGAAGATATATGTAAAGTGAGAATCAGGTGTAAATTCCTTAAGGGAAATTCGTAGTTGTAACTAATATCCTATTTTCAATCCAACAGTAGTTATATTACAAAAGATCAGAAGCATGATCATTCTCATCTGAAAGCGTCTGTAGGCGAGACACTACCTAGTAAGCAGAAGACAGAAACCACGAGTTACAACAAGTTACAGCTTTGGATGCATTGGCAATGAAACAAAAAGCAAACTAAGTATCGACCAACTTCAAATAGCGTTCTGATTTCAATATACATGCGTTCATGCAAACTATCAGTTATCCTTATTTCTACGACATCGTTGATCAAATTGCTAAAATGAAGAATTCTATGGGAAACACAGGGGATGATATATAAATGATGATGTGGACCAGAATGTCTAGGAAAAACTACGAAAGGAAAGTTTTGCATAGTTGATGCTCGTTGACATGCTAAATACCTGAAGCCCCTCAAAATGGGTTAAATCAGTAGGAAATTAAGTCAAATGAGCTCCATCAGCAACACTTACTCTGCTAGGAGGAAAAGGAAATATTAATTCTCTTACGATGATAATATCTATACAACAAAGGTCATTAGAAAACATTATGTGACTTCACAGACATTATTATTTCAGAGCATCAATGGTATTACTAAATAGCTGCCACAAGTTACATGTAGTTTCAAGAAACCAAAAGTTTATCCTTCGAACAAACAAGTAAATGATGGTAAAAAGTTCACAACTTGACAATGAAACAGTGAGCATCATAAATGATGGGGAAAGTACTTCTCTGTAACACAATGAACCCGCTATAGTGAATGCAATCATGCTTTCATCACTTCTTCTCTTCAGTCTGCAGTAGTACTAAGAATTGTTGGGAGTGGACATATTAAACTGTCCAGGTTTGGAAACTACTTAATACTGAGATGCAAAAGAAAACTTGGTAAATAAAATTTGACTCCATATTAATCACTAATGGTACAGAAAATCAATTGCCTAAATCTGTACAAAATGATGGTGGACTGAAAATACAAAGAGCAGTTATATATTAGTTGTTACAATGATGAAACAAACTATGATTTTTTCTGTTTAGCAAACTGACTATGATTAATGAGTATATTTTTACAGAAAATATAAACCAGTACAATCAGATTAGGCGAGATAAGTAGCAAGCAAGCACATATATTGATTTGCTCCTCATAGGCATAACTACAAACTAACAACAAACACGTATTTGGCTCCAAATCACAAAATCTGGACCTCTTGTGCCAAGCAGCTAATGCCCTCGATCTGTTGGATCATAGTGACTCTAAAACATGTAAAAGAGTGTTGGGAAGGAGGAGATCAATCTGCCGGTGGGGGTGAAGATCCCAGGAGCAGAGGAGCAACAGGTCAGGCGGAGGAGAGCAGATCTGTTGGAGCATTCAACTATGAATCATACCTGCACTCGTCCAATAACCAGCTGGAGCGCGTGCAGCACCTCACCGCCGGCCACAAGCCCTCCGGCCGGCTGGTTTGAGAGAGATGGGAAGTGAGACGGGAGAGAGAGAGAGGGGCAGAGACAAGGGAGTTGAGAGGCCAGGAGGGCGTACCTGGGAGAGTGCCGTCACTGCTGGACGCCATGGAACTGGCCAGCACCGGCCCGTCTCTGGCCGCGCCCCGCGACCGTCGCCTCCGGGCGTCGCCGCCGCGGATCGGCCTAGCGCCGGCCCGTCTCTGGCCGCGCGCGGCGCCTCGGGTCGCCGCCGCCACCGCCGCCCTCGTTGCGGATCCGCCCCGCGTCGACTGTGCGGGATGGACGAGGCGCTGCTCGCCTGCTCCTGGTCATGGCGACGACGGAAGGGGAAGGACGACGACGGGGAGCGGGAGCGACGGCTGTGGGAGCGGGAGAGGCGGCGGCTGCTGGATTGGGGAGGATTGGGATAGGGCACGACGCGCCAACGCCGGGCCGCGTGGGCTTCATCGACCCATGGATAAAAAGCGGGTTCGCGCGAGGGCCTCGCGTCCCGGACTACTCCACCAGTGAAAAAATGGACGGACAAGATTGCCAGACGGGAAGATCCAACGGCCCACGTGCTCTAATCACTGTGAGGCCCCCTATGGGGGGCATCATATATACCTTCAGATGCGTCTTCTCTTCCAGGTTTTTTGACATGGTCTTCTGCACCTTCAACTGATGTAAACTTCGCGGCCAAGTTCCGACGCTTCCAGGCATGACTCTTGCATGTTTTCTTATTACACTTTTGTCTGGCCTCACCATATTGCCTTTGACATGGGCATTACCCTTCGGGTAACCAATGTTGCTCTACCCTACTCGGTCCAACTGGAGGCCTATGAAGGTACCCGATGGCAAGATGAGCCACTAGGACGGTGCGATGAAAGATTACTTGAAGTACAAGACTTGGAAGAAGCCGAGCAAGGAAAGTTAAGAGTTAGATCTACTGTAAACCTAGTCGTACTCGATTAGGCCTCTCGAGACCTGGCCTCCTATATAAAGGCCAGGAGAGGGGCTATCGAGGGGAGGAATCAATCATAGCAATACTAGCCAACAGAAGCTTAGAACTAGGTTACCCTAGCAACTGGCATCTCGTCGAGATCACAGCCGAACGATTCGGCACCCCATTGTAACATGTTTTCATCATAATCAAAGAACAGACAGGCAGGACGTAAGGGTTTTACCTCATCGAGGGCCCCGAACCCGGTAAATCGCTCTCCCCGCTTGTCTATGTACCGATGTCTCGTGTCAGCTTGCAGGATTCCATCAACCCTAAGCCCCTAACAGAGGGCATTGCCGAGGAGCACCCTCGACAATTGGCGCCGTCTGTGGGAATACTGTCGGCACAAGGCAGGGCATCGGCAGTACCAGTCACCTCTGCAGCGTTCGTGCTTGAATCACCAACACCTCCAAATCCAAAGGATTCGATTCGCTGCGGATCCTTCGAGTTCGTACCCCACCTCAAGACGTCGCACTCGATTCCTGCGGAATCGTGTGACGACATGACCACCACCTTTGCAGGCGTCCACTTCATCATCGACTCCGGGGGCTTTCTTCGTCTCCCTACGACGGATACGTCCGGTTTGGGGCCCTCGGTTTCGGCAGAGGATACCTTGGCAGCAACCTTGGGAATTCCATCCAGGAGCACGCATGAAGGCAGCCGAGGAAATTTCAATCCCACGGCCGGACGGAGGAAAAGGCGAAGGGAATTATACCATGGAGAAGAAGAACGTGCAGTGCCTCACCCTCGCCAGTCCGAACGGGAACTAGGGGGCGTGCAATCGATCCATGGCCGCGCTCGTTCACCCCACCTATCAGCCACGGAGCAACTCGATGCACCATGCTATCTCCACTCCTATATCGACCCAAAGGACGGCCGAGAGAAATCCAGTCACCTATTGAGGAATTGCCGACACTTCCTGGAGATTCGACTGTTCTGTGATGACCTCAGGAGTGAAGCTATATCAAGAGTTCACATGATGGAAAAAAGGGCGAGATCCTATAGCTATCGGGCGGAGCCGTACATACCGGAGCCGTATGAACCAATGGAGAAGGATGAGTATGTACCAACCGAGGTATTCCCAGAACCGCGCGGGCAGGTCAGCATGATCCATAAAACCAGCTTTTCAAAAAGGGAAATCAAGAAATTCTCGGAAGTGAAGAAGTCGCTATGGTCGACAGACCCGAATTCGACTGGTCGAGCAAATCTCCTTCGACAGGACAGATCACCCGAAAGCAGTCCCTAGGCCAGGCCATGCAGCTCTAGTCCTCGAGGCGCAGATCGGAGGGTTCAACATGAGCAAAGTATTCATGGACGGAGGAAGCGGCTTGAATCTACTGTTCGCCGACACAATGAGAGCAATGGGTTTAACGGTCGACATGTTGAGAGAATCCGACACAGGATTCCACGGCATTATACCAACCCGACCCGCTTACTCCCTTGGAAAAACGTCATTGGATGTGGTCTTCGGCACGCCCACCAATTTCAGAAGAGAAAAGATCGAGTTCGAAGTTGTTGACTGGGAGTCTCAGTATCATGCCATCCTCGCAGGCCGGCGTTCGCCAAGTTTATGGCCGTACCTCATTATGCATACCTAAAACTGAAGAGGCAACAACGGAACCCCAATAACCATTCATGGGAGTTTTGCTTGGTCAGACACCTGTGACAGGGAGATTGCTTCAAAATTCGGCGCTAAGGAGCTCAATGCGATCGACGCAGCTTGGATCATACGCAACCACCAGCCGACAACCGAAACGTAAGATCCGACGAGTTCGACGCCAAAAGGAAGCCAAGAAGCTGCAGGTGCACCCCGAAGAAAACGGTCAATATATCGGCTGACCTTACGGTCGCATAGGAAGGCGCGCTCATCGAGTTCCTCCGTGAGCGCTGGGAGATATTTGCATGGGAACCATCCGACATGCCAGGTATCCCCAGGGAACTCGCTGAGCACGCCCTTAATGTTGACCGGATAGCCAAACCAGTGCAGCAGTCGATGCGTCGATTCTCAGAACCCAAGAGGAGAGCAATTGGTGAGGAAATCAATCGACTTAAAGCGGGATTCATCCGAGAGCTCAAGGAATCAGAGTGGGTGGCTAACCCTGTCATGGTACCCAAGAAGGACACCACCGCTCTGCGTATGTGTATCGATTACACCGGCCTCAACAAACACTGTCCGAAAGACCACTTCCCGCTGCCTAGAATTGACCAGATAGTTGATTCCACGCCGGATGCGACCGCCTCTCCTTTCTCGATGCTTACTCTGGGTATAATCAGATCAAATTGAAGAAGGAAGATCAGGAGCTAACCGCGTTCATCACACACGGCGTTTTCTGCTACAACGTCATGACCTTCGGGTTGAAAAATGCGCGAGCAACTTACCAACGCTGCATGCAAGCTTGCCTTGGAGAGCAGATCGGACGAAACATCGAGGTCTACATCGACGATATCGTGGTAAAAACGAAGCACACTGCCACCCTCGTCGACGATCTGCGGGAAACCATCGATAATTTAGACAGGTATAAGATCAAGTTAAACCCCAAAAAGTGCTTCTTCGGTACCAGGGGGGCAAGTACTAGGATACTTCATCTCGGCAGGGGAATCGAAGCCAACCCTTTAAAAATCAAAGCTATTCTCGACATGGAGCCGCCAAAGAATTGCACCAAGTGCAGCTTGGCGGGACGCTTAGCAAACACTCGAGGTTCATTGCCAAGCTAGGAGAAAAAGCTTTGCCTTTCTACAATCTGATGAAAAAATCGGAAAAATTCGAGTGGACAAAGGAGGCGCAGGAATCCTTCGACAATCTAAAGAATATCTTGTCGACATCTCCAGTCCTTGTAACCCCCGCGAGAAGGAAACGCTGCTCATGTACATAGCTGCGACAGCCCAAGTCTTCAGCAGCGTCTTGGTTGTTGAACGAGAAGAAGCAGGGAGAGTTCACGGCGTGCAGAGGCCCGTTTACTACCTCAGTGAAGTACTCACACCTGCAAGACGGAGGTACCCCCATCATCGAAGCTGGCGTATGCGTATGGAGGTCAGCCCGCAAGCTACGACACTACTTCACGAGCATCCGATTGTCGTTGTGAGCGAAGCGCCATTGAAAAATATAATGACCAACCCGAGCCACAGGTCGAGTGTCCCAATGGGCTATCGAGATAGCACCTCACGACATAACTTACGTCAACCGGACAGCTATAAAATCCCAAATCCTCCCAGACTTTGTGGCAGACTGGATTCAATCCCAGACACCGGTGGCACCCGACATGTCGGGATCATGGATAATGTATTTCGACGGGTCAAAGCGAAGCACAGCGCTGCGGGGAGTAGTGCTGATATCACCACAAGGAGATAAGATGAAGTACATATTACGATGAACTTCCCTCCGCCGACAAACAATGAAGCGGAATACGAAGCACTGTTGCATGGAATGAAGATGGCAAAGGCGTGTGGGGCGACTCGCTGGAAATCTTCGGGGACTCAAACTTGGTGGTACAACGGTCGATGAACCTGTGCGACGCGATTAGCGACAACATGATCGCCTATCGGCACTGTATCAAAACATGGAAGCCAAGTTCGAGGGTGTGAGCTCAAACATATCGGCAGAGCCAGCGAAGCCGACACCTTAGCTAACATCGGCTCCATGTGTTCTCCCATCCCAGATGGAGTATTTTACGAGGTAATCACTCAGCGATCAATAAAAGAGAAGGAGCCGACACCTTTAAAACCATCGACTGAAGAAGCAGAGGCAAACACACAGCAAGTCGCGGCGAAGCTCACTCTCCTAGCCGAACAAGTCCTCCTCCTCGAGCCATTATGGACTAAACCGCTCCTGGCGTACTGACAAGGCAGGAACTGCCAGATCCAGTAGAAGCAAAACGAATCATCAGCGATCAAAATCTTTCACCATACTAAACGGTGAACTCTACAAGCGTAGCATTTCGGTATCTTCCAAAGGTGCATTGCCATCGACGACGGAAGAGCATCTGCGCGAGATACACGAAGGAACTTGCGGGCATCATGCGGGAAGTAGGGCTCTCGTAGCAAAAGCCTTCAGGGCAGGATTTTATTGGCCAACGGGCGCGGGACGCTCGAGATCTGGTCATGTGCGACCCTTGTCAATGGTTCTCTCCAAAACCGCACGCCCCTGCAACAGACCTAATGACGATACCCGCATGGCCGTTCGCCCAATGGGGACTCGATCAAGTTGGGCCACCGCCGAGATCATCGCCTGGAGGACACACGTACCTATTAGTCGCAGTCGATAAATTCACAAAGTGGATCGAGGCAGTACCAGTACGAAACTAGAAAGCAAAAACAGCAGTCCAGTTCTTCAAAGAGATAACATGTCGATTCGGCGTACCTCACAGTATCGTCACAGATAATGGGACTAACTTCGACTCCAAAGAGTTCCGAGAATTTTGTGATGACAGGGGAATAAAACTGAAATTCGCATCGGTGGCTCAGCCGCAAACAAACGGTCAGGTGGAAAGGATCAACGGTCTAATAGGGGACGGTCTCAAGAAGCGCCTTACAGAGGAGCTTGGTTGAGAGTTACCGCATTTGCCCGTGCACGTGGTCGACTCAAGACACCCCATTCTTTCGGTACATGGAGCAGAGAGTCGTTGATGTCAGATGTAGCACACTCGTCTTTAAATCTTCAAATTCAAATATTCAAGATGCTCCTTCTAGATGAAGCCAGACAGCGCCAACCATACTTTTTCACTACCACCGTAACCGTTAGCGTTGGAGATATGTGGTGACCCGCCATACCACATGTTGTAGTCGTTGATATAACATTCGCAAGTACCAATCCGCAAATATTACATCCCTCGAGTAGTACAACAGAACATAGCAGTCCATAACTCATTCATACATTATTACAAACCATAGGTACATAACATCCTGGAGCTCCTCTTGGGTCCTGAGAGGTTTACTCCTGGGTTCGAAACCCAACTTAACTTACAATATAGCGGTCTCATGAGACTAAACATTTATTCTCTCGAGCAGCTAAGTGTTAAGAGTTCGCGCTGCTCGGCTACTACTACTACTCGATACTTCTAGACTTGGTCTCCTCCTGAAGCCTCCCGGTTCCGTAGACTATGAGGTAGTCTACGCCTTCAGTACCTCCAGAGAGGTCTGGTTCTTCATACCGATGATATCGGCTTCTTCAGGGTTGTCGTTGTCCTCCTCCGATGGTTCAGACAGTCTAAGCAGGGGATTTAAGAGTGGTATGAGTACGAGCGTACTCAACAAGTTCATATTAGGAAAGAGGTGTTTAATGCACTAACTACGGTACCGGACGAAAGTCTGATACCATGCAGGTTTTGATAACCATTTCTTCAAAAGGTTGTTTTTATTCAGAAGAACTATGTCCGTCAGCCTTCACCGGTTTACTAGAACTTCATGGAGTTCCTTTCAGCGTTCTTCCAAATCCCGGAACAAGGAGTGACTGGTCACAATTCGTTACACTCTGCAGAGGTGTGTTTCTTTACCCATAAGAGATCTTAACCTTGGTGCCAACCCTGGGTCCTCGCCGGTCCCATTATTCCCGTATTTCAGGGTGGACCCCGACCACGATGACAGTTTGGGATCGAACCAAACTCCTTCGCCGGTATATGCAACCCCTCATAGACCGCAATACCGTGGGGACTTTAGGCTTCCCCAGCCACCAAATGATCTTCGGGCTACAAGTGTTCTACGGACAAAGCCGTGGGGACTTTAGCTTCCCCAGCTACCAAATGCACCCTAGGATTCAAGTGTTCTCCGGTAAAGCGCGTCCGTTGATGTACGAGAGGTGGAAATACAATTGGCTACTCCGTCCCACTCCAGATCTTATGGTGAACACGGTTTTTACGGCACAAGAATCACTGGACGACATTTGTTGTTTAATCCTAGATGGATATAAACCCTTGCAATGGAACCTCCACCATATCAACACAATCCATGGTTCCATTGCCCACCACATAGTCATATTCATAGTTATGAAAATAGTGGTTTTGCATTTTATGCAATAGTGATAAACATAGTACTTTGCAAGTAATTTGGTAAAAATACTCAAATGACATGAGCAGCGATGAACTTGCCTGAAACTGCAAATGTTGCAGTTGGATGGTGTGGACTGACCCTTGTCCTCTGTGCTGAAAAATAGCATCATTGTCCGATAAGGGCAATGGTTAAAGAAGCAATTATGCATGATTCAGCTTTTAGGTTTGTTTCCCCCTTTTCCGGTGTGTTATTATTTATGTAGAAGGTTAATACTAAGAACCATTTAGGGATACTCTGTTTAGGATAAAATACAACCTTGAAATGTTGTCAAGGTGTTTTTATAGTCCAAAGGCATTAATGGACTTATTTTCCTTATTGAAAATAATATGAGTGATTTAAATGATTATTTAAATCATCAAATTAAGACTTATTCTTAGTTGTCTTCAAAAATTCCCTTTGATATTTTATTCAGGTAGAGAATTTTATGTTGATCAATTTTCATATTTTTAATTATTTTTTTAGAGCTATAATTAATTTTCTATGAATTTTCCAAGTTTCATTATTTTTATTAATTTGTGAAAGGACACAAATGCCCCGGGCCCCACCTGTCGGTGCAACCCGGTGGGTTAACCCTAACCCGAGCCGCCTTAGGCTCGGTCGGTCACCGACCCCTTCTTCGCCACTCGCGCACGAACCCTACCCCAGCTCGGCGATCCTCGCATCGCCGCCCCCCTTCGCCGATTTATCCCGGACCACTCCAGCCGTCGCCGCCGGTGAGATCAGGTGGATCTGAACCGCCCCTCGATGGCGGACACGATGGTCCGCGTCGATCTGACTCTCGCGTCCTCGCTCGCCCTCGACCCTCCGGTGCGCCGGCTCTTGGCGTTCGCCGCCGCCGTGCGCTGGAGATGCCGTGGTCCTCTCCCCGGCGCTCGCGCCATGACACCACCGCGAGCCTCGCCGTGGTGGTGCTGGAGCTCGGCTCGCCGCCCCGGCTGGCGCCGGCCGTTCGCCGGCGTGTGCCGCCCCGCCCGGCCGTGTTCGCGGCCCACTTCACCTGTGAGTGCTCCACGCCTCCTCCTATCTCTCTCACTCTGCTCCTTCTTCTCCTGGCCTACTCTGCTATGCGTATGCTGCTGCTGTGCCTATGCTGCATTTCTTGCTTGAAACTATCCCTGTGCCTCTGTGCTTGATACTATTATTGCTAGATCATCAAGTGTATTCAATTACTTGCCCTGGCTTGATTATGGTGTGTAATCCTTGCAAATTTGCAAGTGCCAGTGCCTCTGGTATGCCTTCCTGTGTGCTCTATTTCATGGAGATGCTGTAAAGCTGTGCCCAGCTCTATCCCTTGATGAACTGCTACTGGATACTATCATATCTAGCTTATTTGATTATCTGTGATGTATTTGTTCATGTCCTGTGGCTGATTTAATTATCTGGTTCATGTGTTGATGCTATGCTTGGCTGTGGTGATCTGTAGCAAGAGCTAGTGATGCTCTGATGATTAATTTATCATTACTTGCTTGTGAGCAAGTGTGTGCTCCTCTCTGTGACTCACTGGTGCTCATCCTGTGCTGTTTGTGCTTCATACAGGCTTAGCATGTGTGCTGGTGCTTGTCCAAGCATCAGTGGATGCTTGCAATGATCCATTGGATCATCTGCAAGATCCAGTGCATCAGTAGCTTGCTGTTTCATTTATCTGCTTAGTTTGCCTTGATAATTGGATAACTAATGTGAACTGCCTTGCAGTGATGATCATATAAGTGGATTTGGTAGAGCTAGAGGGATGCCAACCACTGGTTGGGTACCCTAGCTCACTCTGAACCCTCTGGGTGATGATGGTTGGCTTGGTTGGCTAGTCTTGTGGTTGAGGTGGCCTCAACAGCAAGTATTTGCTGTTCAGGAAGCTCCCACCCCATGTTGGCTTGATGTGTATGAACAGTTGCTCTCTGGCTTGACCAAATTTGGTTGCCAGATGCTTTTGATGTTGACAAACAGGAATAGACACTTGATAGTCTATCAGTCTGATGGTGTAGTGGTCCTAGGTGCTAGGTGAATCTGGCTAGCTAGATAGGATCTTCCCTTGTTGGATTTCTTTGATTATGTCACTAGTTTGGCATAACCAATGTTCCCCGGGTTGGTTTTCCTCCTGGCTTTCCCTATGTTTGCTTGCACCAAATGGCTAGACAGCCAGATGATGACACAAACAGGGTTTCTACCCTTTTCTGTTGCTGTGATGTATGCATGTGCTTATGATATGAGCAAAACTGTGGCTTGCTCATGATTATTTGGGTATACCTCACTCCAGCTCTAGAAAGGTTGTTGGTGTAGAGGATTTCTTCTGGTTTGGATTTATGAGCTTGCCTTGCTCCTCCGGCCGCTGGTGATGCTTGGTTTGGTTTTTGGTAATTGGAAATAGATGGAACAACTCTAGCTGTTCATCTGTTCTTGATGTTCTTGGCTGTTCTTGGTGCATGGTGACTTACCCGGCTGCTTGGTCGATGACTGAGCTAGGGTTCACTGTTGAGGAGGCTTTTATATGATTGGCCTTTGTTTCCCTGGTCGACAGCAAGGCTTAATCTCTGTTGGTGACACACAGACCTATGTGTGTGTGTTGTGCTGCATGCACACTGCTTGGTGAGCAGTCTGTGTGTGTGTGTAACCTGGTGTGGTGCACCTGGGCTTTGGGATGGATCAGCTCGGCAGATCCATGTGCATATCCTCTCCAATTCCATTTTCTTTGCTAATCTGCCAAGTGGCTTTGCCACTTGGCATAATACTATGTTTGCTTTGCTTGTGTGCAGGGATCAAGGATTTGATCAAGATGAAGATGATCTAGTAGTTTAGGATATATTTTTATTGACTTGTAATTTTTTTTTATTTTTTTTATTTAAGCAATTCTTGTAATATGGTGTAATATTTATTTATTTATCTCTTGAATATTGTAAAGACATTGTAATTTGTGTGATGATCAATAAAGCTCAAGGTTTTCTCTAATGAGCTTTATTTATTATGTGAATTATTTATTACTCTTAATTACTTAAAATTGTTTATTGAATCATCTCAAGTTTGAATTATGAGATCTTAACTTGATGTTTGAATTTGAAATTCAAATTCAAATTTGGTTTGAACTTAATCATACATCTTAACTTAGAATTCAATCATGCAACTTAAATTGGTGATTCAAACTCTCCCCTCTCATTTCAAAACCCTAATCTAGTTAGGTGAGATGCAAGTTTGTCGCACTCTCGAAACCCTAACCGTAAGGTGTCGAGAGAGAACTTGTCCCCCTTCGATGCAGTTTGTTTAAAAGCGAAATTTCCCCAGAATTTGCAATGCAATGCACATCCCTTTCTAAATTCTACCTCGATCGTCTCTAAACCTGGGACATTACAGCCTTTCCCCTTAAAGAAAACTTCGTCCCGAAGTTGTGGTTGTAATACCCGAATAGTTCGGGGTATGTTTTCCTCAGTCTTCTTCTTTTTCCCAGGTGGCTTCCCTCTCGGGGTGATGCTTCCATTGTATCTTGCAGTACTTTATAGCTTTATTTCTGAGTTGTTTCCAGCTCTCCTCGAAAATCTTGGCTGGTTTCTCGATGTAAGTCAGATCTGGTTGTAACTCGAGCTCAGCATGTGATACGGCTCATCGGGGTCTTTAAGCATTTTCGAGTTGTGATACATGGAATACATTGTGAACTTGAGCTAGCCTTCCCGGTAGATCCAATTCAAAGGCTAAACCTCGGTTCTGACTCAGTATCTTGAAAGGTCCGATGTATCTAGGGCTCAACTTTCCCTTTACTCCGAATCTCTGAAGACCTTTCATCGGGCTTACCTTAAGATAAACCATATCTCCAACTTGTGGCTCCCAAGTTCTTCTCTTTTGGTCAGCATAGCTCTTTTGTCGACTTTGGGCTATCTTGTCTATCTCTTATAATGTCAATGATGTGTTGCTTTTCCTTGACATAATCTGGGTTGAACTCCTTGCTTGATCCAGCTTCATACCAACATATCGGTGATCTACACTTTCTTCCGTATAAAGCTTCAAATGGTGCCATCTTGATGCTTTGATAACTATTGTTGTATGAGAACTCTGCTAATGGTAAGTGTTCTTCCCATGATCCTCCGAAGTCTAGAGCACAAGCCCTAAGCATGTCCTCTAGGATCTGGTTAGTTCTCTCGGTTTGTCCACCCGTCTGAGGATGATAGGCGGTACTATAGTCCAACTTGGATCCTAAAGCTTCATGTAGTTGCTTCCAGAATGCTGATGTGAACACGGATCCTCGATCCGATACGATCTTCTTGGGCACTCCATGTTTACTCACGATCTCTTTGATGTAAAGATCGATGAGTTTCTCTCCTTTGTCTTGCTGATTTACCGCTAAAAAGTGTGCACTTTTCGTCAACCGGTCCACGATTACCCATATCATGTCCTTCTTTTTATTGGTCATGGGTAGTCCGGTGATGAAATCCATTCCTATCTCCTCCCATTTCCATTATGGAATGGGTAAAGGTTGTAACTTTCCTGCCGGACTCTGATGTTCGGCCTTCACCCTTTGGCAGGTATGGCATTCCGCCACATATTGGGCTATTTCCCTCTTCATGTTATTCCACCAGAATAGCTCCTTTAGATCCATGTACATTTTTGTACTTCCCGGATGAATGGAGTATGGTGTTTGATGGGCTTCCCGAAGTATTACTTCCTTGATCTCAGCAATATCCGGAACACAAATTCTCTTCTGGAACCATAGTGATCCCATCTCTCCTCGGTGAAATTCTGATGGTCTTCCTTCGTCAATCCTCCTCATCTCCTCTACGATGAATGGATCATCTAATTGACCCATGATTATCTCATTCTTGAGATTAACATTCATTTCATCGGCTACTTGTAAAGCGATAGTCCTTCGTGAGCTTCTTTCTCCCAAAGTTGTATTTGGGCTTGGCTTATTTCCTTCTTCAACTCCGGTGAAATTTCTGGTTCTGTTCCTCCAGTACTCTTCCTACTCAAGGCATCTGCTACAACATTAGCCTTTCCTGGAGTATAGTTAATGGTCAAATCATAGTCCTTGATCAATTCCAGCCATCTTTTTTGCCTCATATTGAGTTCCTTTTGAGTGAAGAAGTACTTGAGACTCTTATGATCCGTATAGAGCTCACACTTGGCTCCATAGAGAAAATGTCTCCAAGTCTTAAGGGCAAAAACAACTGCTGCTAACTCTAAATCATGAGTTGGATAATTCACTTCATGAGGTCTGAGTTGCCTCGATCCATATGATATTACTTTCCGTCTTGCATGAGTACACATCCCAATCCATGTTTGGATGCATCGCAAACACGGTGTAATCCTTGCCATCTTCAAGAACTAACACCGGTCGTGGTGAGTTTTTCTTTCAGTGCGAAAACTCTTCTCACTCATCGGACCACACGAATGGTCTGTTCTTCCTTAGCAGCTTGGTCATTGGTCCTGCTATCTTGGAGAATCCTTCAATGAATCTCCTATAGTATCCTGCCATTCCCAAGAATCCTCGAATTTCCTTGACGTTCTTGGGTGCTTCCCAGTCCAAAACTGAGGCTACTTTGCTTGGGTTTACTTGCTATCCCATCCTTACTAATGACATGACCAAGAAATTCTACTTGATCAAGCCAAAACTCACACTTACTGAACTTGGCGTACAGTTGGTGTTCCCTTAGTGTTTGCAACACTATCCTAAGATGTTCAGCATGTTCAGCTTTGTCCTTGGAATATATCAAGATATCATCGATGAATACGATGACAAACTTGTCTAAACATGGCATGAAGATCTTATTCATGAGATTCATGAATATTGCTGGGCATTGGTTAGTCCAAAAGGTACTACGAGATACTCATGATGTCCGTACCTCGAAACAAAAGCTGTTTTTGGAACGTCTTCCTTCTTGATCTTTATCTGGTGATAACCGGATCTTAGATCAATCTTGGAAAAATCCCGCGCCTCTAACTTGATCAAAAGATCTTGGATTCTAGGAAGTGGATACTTGTTCTTGATAGTAACATTATTCAAATTCTGTAGTCTCCGCACATCCGTCGACCTCCATCTCTTTTATCCACGAAAATCACAGGTGATCCCCATGGTGAGATACTCTCCTGAATCCCTTTCTGTTCCAGGTCATCCAATTGTTCCTTGAGTTCTTTCAACTCTTTAGGCCCCATCTTGTATGGTGCTTTAGCAATAGGTGCTGTTCCTGAATTAGGTCGATAGTAAATTCTATCTCCCTATCTGGTGGCATTCCAGGTAATTCCTTAGGGAATACATCTTGGAATTCATTGACCACTGGAATGTCCTCAAGTTTCACCTCCTTCATATTGTTCAACTTCAACTCCACTTCAATCTGAGTATGCTTATCTCCTTGGTAAATGATTCTATCTCCACCTGGGCTTTTCAAAGACACTGTTTTATGGGTACAATCTATAAGTGCGCCATTTTCCTCTAACCAGTTCATACCAAGAATGACATCAATGTCCTTCATCGGTAAAATGAACAGGTCCCGTCCAACACACTTATTGATCATGATGACTTGTCCAGGTTTAGTGTGGGTTACTAATATCGTTCCCCCCGCAGAGTATGGTTATTGGTTTATCTAGTTTATTACATCTAATCCCATGTTTGATGATGAATGGGAAATGAATGATGTAGTTGCACCGTATCAAAAAGTACTTTGCCAGGATGAGTGAGTATCTGGAGCGTACCTATGGTTGATCAGAGTTCACCACCTCCTCCAAGCTGGTGCAGTTCAACTTGCCGAAGGGTTTCTTGTTCTTCCAGTTCCCTCCGGTGTTTCCTCCTCGGCTTCCTCCTCCTCCTGACTGACCTCCTTCATACTTTCTCTTAGGGCAATCCCTAAGCATGTGTCCTTCCTCTCGACAGCCAAAGCATATTATCCTTGGCTTTCTGCAATCCTTGGAAAGATGTCCTGGTTTCCCACAGACTCGACACTTATTTTGGTTTACAGACTGGAATCCTTGGTTCCTCCTATTATAGTTGTTGTTGTTGTTGTTGTTGTTGTTGTTGTTGTTGTTGTTGTTGTTGTTGTTGTTGTTGTTGTTGTTGTTGTTGTTGTTGTTGTTGTTGTTGTTGTTGTTGTTGTTGTTGTTGTTGTACCTTGGTTTAAAACTCAAACTCATGTTTGGCTTGTTGCTGCCAAACCTCTTAGGCTCAAATTTGGCCTTCTTCCGTTTCTCTTCTTGCAGTTGTTTGAAATCATCTTCCAGAGTGATGGCTGCATCCACCAACTCTTGGAACTCAGTCGCTCTCAGCATCCTGAGCTGTACCTTGAACTGAGGATTTAATCCTCGCATAAACCTCTTCTTTTTCTTGTCCTCGGTATTAACCTCCTCCACGGCATACCGAGACAGTCCGAAAACTCCCTGCGTAAGTCAGGATGGCCTTATCCTTCTGCTCGAGACTTTCAAATTCTCGACGCTTTAGTTCCACTATGCTTTCAGGGACATTGGATTCCCTGAACTTCCTCTTAAACTCTACCCAGGTAAATACTTTATCAGCCGGATATACGGCTACTATATTGTCCCACCAAGATGCGGCTGGTCCACATAGCAAGTGTGTTGCATACCGGACCTTTTCCAGGTCATTGCATCCAACTGTATTGAGGTTACGCTCAGTATCCATTAACCAATCTTCCGCGTCCATGGGTTCGGGCGCGTATGCAAACGAGATTGGCTTTGTGTTCTGGAAGTCTGACAAAGTGACTCCCTGATTCTCAGGTCTCTCAACTCTGTTCTGTTGCAGCAGCTCCTGGAAGAATCTATTCTGATGCTCCAACGTCACACGTTGTCTTTCTTCCATCATCTGCATGTACTGGACAAAGTTCTGCTGCGTCATGGGTGGTGGTGGTGGTAACTGAGTCCTGGCTGCTTCATCAGCCTCAGCCTTCTGTCTGGCCTCGCGCTCAATGCGCTGCTCTTCACTCTCCTCACTCGGCGCTCCCGACATATCCCCCTAGTTCTGCAACACAAAGTGGTACTCATAATTACTCCATGCGCAAGTTTTCTGAGCTCAACTTTGTGCACAGAACTAGTCACGCAATGGAAATCAAGAAGCAAATGCAAATCATACAAAACATATACCCTGTATATACATACATAAGTGGTCTTATTACAATACTCAGTAGCGATGTGAGTATGCAAACTCACTTATTAAAGTATATGTACAAATTTATACAAATATTACATACTACAATACATGTGTTACAACTGTATTGTAGTCTCGCCTCCATGGTGGTCTCTAGTCGTGCTTCACTCCCGGTACATCCCAGGCTTCCATCCGGTCGAACGTGAAGTCCTCCTGACGAATCTGGAACATAGGGTCTTCCCGTAGGCTTATAGTCGGAATCGGATGATGTTCCGAGGGCAAAATCTGTGTTCATGAACTGGTCATTCAGTGCATCATAGTCCACCCATCGGGTGTACTCCCTGACTCCGCCAAAGGTATTTCCACCTTCAGTATCAGACTCAATCAGCATCGGATACCCCTGAATATCTCCTCTACGATACTGATCTTCCTGAAACTGGGTTGTGGCATCATCATTCATCTCAGGATTGTTCCTAACCGAATCACTAGGGTTTCCAGTATCTGACCCCCAACGCCAACCTGTTGAGTTTTCTATAGGAGTCACGGAACGCTGATGGTTTCCGGATTCCTCGCCACCTTCATAACCTCCATAGGAGTTACTAGGAAAATACCTAGGTGTAATAGGTGTGGTTTGCTGTTCTGGATGGTCAATGCTAATATAATCACCAGCTGAGTAAACTGGTGTATGCACCACTCCCTCCATGGGTTCCTTTCCTTTTGTCTCCTCCTTGGGCTCGGTGAACTCTTCTAGCATTGTATCAATTGCTCCCGTCAAATGACGGTTCAACTGAAATAACAATGATAGTAAGTTACGGCTATTGTCCATGTATCTTGCAGCTTCAACTGGTTTGCGTTTGGCATATTTAAGATGGTTCAGCATGGGATCATCCTCTTCCTCCATGTGCGGAATGTGGGTGAACTCGGAACCCATAAGCTCTTTCGTCTTATGCTCCCGGATATCGGTTATGGCTCTCATAACAGCTATATGGTAGGCTGTGTTGATGGTTCTGGCTTCTCCTGCTGGCATAACTACGCTCATTCCCAATGATTCGGGAAGTCGTAGCCCTACTCTACACTTTGCCAATACAGTACCATCATAGTACATGTATTTCTTGACTTGAATCTGGGGATCACACCCAAATTCAAGTAACATGGCACGGAGAATATCTGCGAGTCCTCCTTCATATTCACTCAGTGTGGAATCCACCACTTTCACGTTTCGTCCCGGACGTGAGCTTGCCATTGTTGGCTGTAGAAATAGAGAGAATATAAGATTAGTAATAATGCATCATAATAGAGATAATAAAGAATTATCGCACTAAAAGATATGGTTGTTGTATTCTCAATTGAATATACACCATATTTTTAGAGAATTCTTTACTAGTCCTATTTGACTCCTAACGTTTCGTCCCATTTACTAGGTTCCAACCTAAGGTCAAAGCTTTTGCTCTGATACCAACTGTGGTGACCACATACTGCATGTTGTAGTATGCCAGTCGTTGATATAACATTCGCAAGTACCAATCCGCAAATATTACATCCCTCAGAGTAGTACAACAGAACATAGCAGGTCCATAACTCATTCATACATTATTACAAACCATAGGTACATAACATCCTGGAGCTCCTCTTGGGTCCTGAGAGGTTTACTCCTGGGTTCGAGGCGAACCCAACTTAACTTACAATATAGCGGTCTCATGAGACTAAACATTTATTCTCTCGAGCAGCTAAATGTTAAGAGTTCGCGCTGCTCGGCTACTACTACTACTCGATACTTCTAGACTTGGTCTCCTCCTGAAGCCTCCCCGGTTCCGTAGACTATGAGGTAGTCTACGCCTTCAGTACCTCCAGAGAGGTCTGGTTCTTCATAACCGATGATATCGGCTTCTTCAGGGTTGTCGTTGTCCTCCTCCAGATGGTTCAGACAGTCTAAGCAGGGGATTTAAGAGTGGTATGAGTATGAGCGTACTCAACAAGTTCATATTAGGAAAGAGGTGTTTAATGCACTAACTACGGTACCGGACAGAAAGTCTGATACCATGCAGGTTTTGATAACCATTTCTTCAAAAGGTTGTTTTTATTCGAAGAACTATGTCCGTCAGCCTTCACCGGTTTACTAGAACTTCATGGAGTTCCTTTCCGCGAGCGTTCGCATTCAAATCCCGGGAACAAGGAGTGACTGGTCACAATCGTTACACTGCAGAGGTGTGTTTCTTTACCCATAAGAGATCTTAACCTTGGTGCCAACCAGCTTTCCCGTCCACACTTCCTTTGGTGTGAGGCCCGGTATAAGGTCCTAGCCGTTCATATTCCTCCGCTACCTCGCACACCCACCCTTTGTTGCATCCCCGACCCAGGTCCTCGCCGGTCCCATTATTCCCGTATTTCAGGGTGGACCCGACCACGACGACAGTTTGGGATCAAACCAAACTCCTTCGCCGGTAGATGCAACCCCTCATAGACCGCAATACCGTGGGGACTTTAGGCTTCCCCAGCCACCAAATGATCTTCGGGCTACAAGTGTTCTACGGACAAAGCCGTGGGGACTTTAAGCTTCCCAAATGCACCCTAGGATTCAAGTGTTCTCCGGTAAAGCGCGTCCGTTGATGTACGAGAGGTGGAAATACAATTGGCTACTCCGTCCCACTCCAGATCTTATGGTGAACACGGTTTTTACGGCACAAGAATCACTGGACGACATTTGTTGTTTAATCCTAGATGGATATAAACCCTTGCAATGGAACATCCACCATATCAACACAATCCATGGTTCCATTGCCCACCACATAGTCATATTCATAGTTATGAAAATAGTGGTTTTGCGTTTTATGCAATAGTGATAAACATAGTACTTTGCAAGTAATTTGGTAAAAATACTCAAATGACATGAGCAAGCGATGAACTTGCTGACTGCAATGTGTTGCGGTTGGATGGTGTGGACTGACCCTTGTCCTCTGCTGCTGAAAAATAGCATCATTGTCCGATAAGGGCAATGGTTAAAGAAGCAATTATGCATGATTCAGCTTTTAGGTTTGTTTCCCCCCTTTTCCGGTGTGTTATTATTTATGTAGAAGGTTAATACTAAGAACCATTTAGGGATACTCTGTTTAGGATAAAATACAACCTTGAAATGTTGTCAAGGTGTTTTTATAGTCCAAAGGCATTAATGGACTTATTTTCCTTATTGAAAATAATATGAGTGATTTAAATGATTATTTAAATCATCAAATTAAGACTTATTCTTAGTTGTCTTCAAAAATTCCCTTTGATATTTTATTCAGGTAGAGAATTTTATGCTGATCAATTTTCATATTTTTAATTATTTTTTTAGAGCTATAATTAATTTTCTATGAATTTTCCAAGTTTCATTATTTTTATTAATTTGTGAAAGGACACAAATGCCCCTGGGCCCACCTGTCGGTGCAACCCAGTGGGTTAACCCTAACCCGAGCCGCCCTTGGGCTCGGTCGGTCGCACCGACCCCTTCTTCGCCACTCGCGCACGAACCCTAGCCCTTTCGAGCTCTGGCGATCCTCGCATCGCCGCCCCCTTCGCCGATTTATCCCGGACCACTCCAGCCGTCGCCGCCGGTGAGATCAGGTGGATCTGAACCGCCCCTCGACGGCGGACACGATGGTCCGCGTCGATCTGACGCTCGCGTCCTCGTTCGCTCGCCCTCGACCCTCCAGTGCGCCTGGCTCTCGGCGTTCGCCGCCGCCGTGCGCTGGAGATGCCGTGGTCCTCTCCCGGCGCTCCTGGCGCCATGACACCACCGCGAGCCTCGCCGTGGTGGTGCTGGGCTGCGGCTCTGCCGCGGCTTGCGCCGCCGTTCGCCCGTGTGCCGCCGCCAGCCGTGTTCGCCGGCCCACTTCACCTGTGAGTGCTCCACGCCTCCTCCTATCTCTCTCACTCTGCTCCTTCTTCTCCTGGCCTACTCTGCTATGCGTATGCTGCTGCTGTGCCTATGCTGCATTTCTTGCTTGAAACTATCCCTGTGCCTCTGTGCTTGATACTATTATTGCTAGATCATCAAGTGTATTCAATTACTTGCCCTGGCTTGATTATGGTGTGTAATCCTTGCAAATTTGCAAGTGCCAGTGCCTCTGGTATGCCTTCCTGTGTGCTCTATTTCATGGAGATGCTCCACTGAGCAAAGCTGTGCCAGTACAGCTCTATCCCTTGATGAACTGCTACTGGATACTATCATATCTAGCTTATTTGATTATCTGTGATGTATTTGTTCATGTCCTGTGGCTGATTTAATTATCTGGTTCATGTGTTGATGCTATGCTTGGCTGTGGTGATCTGTAGCAAGAGCTAGTGATGCTCTGATGATTAATTTATCATTACTTGCTTGTGAGCAAGTGTGTGCTCCTCTCTGTGACTCACTGGTGCTCATCCTGTGCTGTTTGTGCTTCATACAGGCTTAGCATGTGTGTGCTGGTGCTTGTCCAAGCATCAGTGGATGCTTGCAATGATCCATTGGATCATCTGCAAGATCCAGTGCATCAGTAGCTTGCCTGTTTCATTTATCTGCTTAGTTTGCCTTGATAATTGGATAACTAATGTGAACTGCCTTGCAGTGATGATCATATAAGTGGATTTGGTAGAGCTAGAGGGATGCCAACCACTGGTTGGGTACCCTAGCTCACTCTGAACCCTCTGGGTGATGATGGTTGGCTTGGTTGGCTAGTCTTGTGGTTGAGGTGGCCTCAACAGCAAGTATTTGCTGTTCAGGAAGCTCCCACCCCATGTTGGCTTGATGTGTATGAACAGTTGCTCTCTGGCTTGACCAAATTTGGTTGCCAGATGCTTTTGATGTTGACAAACAGGAATAGACACTTGATAGTCTATCAGTCTGATGGTGTAGTGGTCCTAGGTGCTAGGTGAATCTGGCTAGCTAGATAGGATCTTCCCTTGTTGGATTTCTTTGATTATGTCACTAGTTTGGCATAACCAATGTTCCCTGGGTTGGTTTTCCTCCTGGCTTTCCCTATGTTTGCTTGCACCAAATGGCTAGACAGCCAGATGATGACACAAACAGGGTTTCTACCCTTTTCTGTTGCTGTGATGTATGCATGTGCTTATGATATGAGCAAAACTGTGGCTTGCTCATGATTATTTGGGTATACCTCACTCCAGCTCCTAGAAAGGTTGTTGGTGTAGAGGATTTCTTCTGGTTTGGATTTATGAGCTTGCCCTGCTCCTCCTGGCCTGCTGGTGATGCTTGGTTTGGTTTTTGGTAATTGGAAATAGATGGAACAGCTCTAGCTGTTCATCTGTTCTTGATGTTCTTGGCTGTTCTTGGTGCCTGGTGACTTACCCGGCTGCTTGGTCGATGACTGAGCTAGGGTTCACTGTTGAGGAGGCTTTTATATGATTGGCCTTTGTTTCCCTGGTCGACAGCAAGGCTTAATCTCTGTTGGTGACACACAGACCTGTGTGTGTGTTGTGCTGCATGCACACTGCTTGGTGAGCAGTCTGTGTGTGTGTGTAACCTGGTGTGGTGCACCTGGGCTTTGGGATGGATCAGCTCGGCAGATCCATGTGCATATCCTCTCCAATTCCATTTTCTTTGCTAATCTGCCAAGTGGCTTTGCCACTTGGCATAATACTATGTTTGCTTTGCTTGTGTGCAGGGATCAAGGATTTGATCAAGATGAAGATGATCTAGTAGTTTAGGATATATTTTTATGGACTTGTAATTTTTTTTTCTTTTTTTTTTCTATTTAGGCAATTCTTGTAATATGGTGTAATTTTTATTTATTTATCTCTTGAATATTGTAAAGACATTGTAATTTGTGTGATGATCAATAAAGCTCAAGGTTTTATCTAATGAGCTTTATTTATTATGTGAATTATTTATTACTCTTAATTACTTAAAATTGTTTATTGAATCATCTCAAGTTTGAATTATGAGATCTTAACTTGATGTTTGAATTTGAAATTCAAATTCAAATTTGGTTTGAACTTAATCATACATCTTAACTTAGAATTCAATCATGCAACTTAAATTGGTGATTCAAACTCTCCCCTCTCATCTCAAAACCCTAGTCTAGTTAGGTGAGATGCAAGTTTGTCGCACTCTCGAAACCCTAACCTGTAAGGTGTCGAGAGAGAAACTTGCCCCCCTTCGATGCAGTTTTTGTTTAAAAGCGCGAAATTTCCCCAGAATTTGCAATGCAATGCACATCCCTTTCTAAATTCTACCCCTCGATCGTCTCTAAACCTGGGACATTACAATATGGTACTTCGGCTGAAGCAAAAAAAGGCCCTCGAAACTCGAGTCTCCATGGGAGGGACCCTACATCATCACCGAAGTGATACCAGGAGGAGCGTACAGGCTCAAAAATCCAACTTCGGGAAAAGATGTCGGAAATCTCTGGAATATCGCACATCTGCGACGGTTCTATGCATAGGGCGAGATTGATTTTTATTTCTAGGCCTTTAAGGTTGCTTTTTCTTATGAATAAAGTTTTAATCAGGTTTTATGCCTTCTTTCTTCAATTTAGGCCCCACCACCTGAACAGGTCGACTGCGGCCACTACCTTCGGCTCTTACTCCCATCGGGAGCGTTGGCCCATAAAACACGCAATGTCTTTAATTAAATACTCTCAACGAGAGCTAAGATTAGTGACACACAAAGAAAACAACCAATCCAAGCCTCGAGAAAATACGCGAGTGCTGCAGTCGATGGTTACATTATCAAAAAATAAGGCTCAAACCGGTGCACCGCGTGACGATGCCAAGCGTCTAATTCCCTCGACCAAGTCGATGGGTTTCGCTCTTACAAAACTTACACAAAGGATTCGCAATAACATTGCATAATCCAACGAAGTCGTCGGGAGAGCAAGTTGAACTGATCACTCAGCCGCCCTCGACAAATAAAATAACAATTATCATAACGTACAACGTACGCAATAAATTTATACAGGAACTAAGGCTATTACATTCATAGTCAAGCTTCCCGGCCCCAATGGGCCTTCAGATCCTTCTCAAGACACGACTCCATCCGGGAAACAATGGTGTAAGCAGGACCTCTAGCGGCATCATAATACTGGCCTAAGCTCTTCTCAGTATTCGCTACGGCTCCCAAGTCGAGAGACGGATGACATGCCAATATTGAAGCAAAGGCAAGCTCCGCACCAGCCAGGAGTTCTTTCCGCACCAGCTGCCGAATCCTTTCGGGAGATTTGAATCGGGTGAACAAGGCAGATAAGGTTTCAGGTGCTTGGTCCAGAGGAAACAAGGTGTTCCAAACCATCGTGAGATGAGCATGAAACTTATCAAAATAATAATGCGCCTTCCCCACCCGATACTTAAATGTCGCCATGACGACAGCCTTCGGACGATGCAGCCATAGACCATGATTCGGGTGCGCAATGTCAGTCATTGCCTCAACCTCTTCATGGATCTTCTTGCCGCATCTGAAGCTACAACTGGAAAGGAATAAGAACCCGTTAAAGGAATATGCAAAATTACCGCAGAAAGCAGAAACATGGGTTAATACTTACAGCCCAAACTTTCGGTAGCAACATGGAGACCGTCAAGAGCGTACTGTTCGATAGCTGTCGCTATCTCCCCTTTTTCTTTACCAAGGCCGCCATCGCACGAAGAGAAGTGATATCTTTGTCTAAACTAGACACTTGGTCACGCAAGCGGCGAACGAGGCTTGGTTCATCATTATTTGAAGGATTCGGAAAAGGTTCAGCACGAGAAGACGGAGGAATCTGCAGTACAATCCTTAATTCAGACTAGTATCAAAGTAAAACTCCCATCGGGAGCACTGGGCATATGAGGTACATTCAAAAACATGTTCAAATTGGCAACAGAGCCGAAATAAAATTGGATTGCAACGAAGTTACGACTGATCTTATTTACAACAAGTCGAAAGAAAAGATCAAGGTTCCGACGATGAGCCAGGGGGGAGCTCGGAGCGAGGCTTGGCTTGGGCTTCGTCCACCAAGAGTCGATTTGCACAAGTAATGCCGATCGCTTGTAAGGTTCAAGATTGACTAGATGATTGTCGCTATCAACATGCAACGTTTTGGACAACTCCTCCAAATTTGACCCCATCCCATGGCCCATGAGCAATTGGAAAGTGAGAACTGCCCCGAATAAACGGTTGCGGCGTTTTAATACCTCCACAGGCTCGGAACGGTCAACAAGGAAGGAGCCGCCAACTCGTCGAGAGTCTTGTCCTCTTTCGTCTTCGGGAAGATCATCGAGTATAATCTCGACAACGCTCCTTTGGCCTTTTCAAAAGGCCAAGTACCTGGACATTGGACTCAACGGCAAGCGACAAGGCGTCAGATGTAGAGTCCTCTCGAAGCTGATGACGTCGAGTGACGGTTAAGTCGGCAGCATCTGAAAAGAAGGCAGATCAGTAATCAATAATAGAAACACCAAGACGAAAAACGGTGGACTATGAATTTTACCTAATAAATCCCTGATAGACTCGCGGAGAGCGCCTTCTTCTTGTCGATCGCGGCCGCCGCCACGCGCTTGCGTCTTGCTCGTCCTTCAATCGCTGCTTCAGCTTCTTCACTTCCTCCTTCAGCAAGACATTCTCATTCTTGGCATCGGTGGCGAGCCTGTTGGCCTCAAGCACCTGGTCAGCCGAAGATCTGATCTTTCGAAGTTGGGAGTTTTCGATTTCTAGTCGAGTAAACTCTTCGGCAAACTCTACCATAGCATCAACTGTGGCGTAAATTGGCTGCGGCGAGATAAGATCATGAGGATTCAGTCGATATAAAGAAAAATTCGGCAAAGTGGAGCAGGTCGAATACTTACATGGTCACGGCCAGCCGATGAAGTAGGAATGTCGCCAGGAGGAATAACCGTCGACACTGGAACCTTCTCCACAGCCGTCCGCGAGGGAGGCGTCGACTTTGCGGGAGAGGGATTGGATTCCTTGGCCGATGCAGCTTTCTCAGAAGCAAGTTTGGCCCTCTTTGCAAGGGGACTTCATCGTCATCATCATCAGAGCTGTGAAAAGTGGACACTTAGCATGCAAGGTGATGGGAAATAAATCAAAAACTAAGTAAGAAACACTCACAGGTCAAGGTCATCTTCGCCTGCAAAGAGGCTTGTTGAACTTTTCCTGGCGGGAGGAGGCGCGGCAGCTTCATCGGCATCATTATCTCCTCCGTGAGGACTTGATTCAGCCGAAGTGATGAAGTCATCATGTACCTGCTTCCGACGCCTACTCTTGATAAAGGCGTCATCTTCAGTAGCCTCTTCCTCTTGGATATCACTATCTTCAAGAGCATGCGGGGCCTCCTCGGTTCCTTCAGAATCCTCGTCATCGTCCTCGGTACCACACCACTTTCAGGTGTAGGAGGATAACATCGGGTAGCTGCGAGCGCCTGCCGAAGGAAAAGAAGTTTGTAAGGCACGGCGAATAAAGGAATAGTAACACAGAAGAAAAGAAACAAGACAAGAATTACCTCAGTTGGAGGATGATCAGAATCATAAGCAGGACGAGCCGATGTCAGGGCAATGTTGTCCCTCATACTAAGGCATGTTAAGCGACGGACTTCGTCTCGGAGGACTTCAGCCGAAAGGTCGGCAGAGCTAACCCTGGACTCATCCTCCTTGCCCGTGTAAAGCCACAGCTGGTGGGGGCGTGACATCAACGGTTGCACTCGACGTTGAAGGAATACTGAGACGACCTCAGTACCACGCATTGTCAAGCCTCCCGTGTTCTTCAGAATGATTATTTGGCCGAATAGCCTGTCGGCTGTCAGTCTCTCTTCGGGAGAAAGAGTGTTTTGCCAAGATTTCTTTGGCTTAGCTATCAGCTTATCTTCGAAGGGAGGAAGGTTAAAGCAACGCCCAGACACCAGCGGGTCTCGCAGGTAAAACCACTTGTTGCGCCAGCCTTGGACGGACTCCTTCATCGGATAATCAAAGTAGTCGACTTCCTTCCTAACAACAAAGCCAACACCACCGACGACGGGGGGGCCATTATTGTCATTATGGCGCTTCACGTAGAAGATCTTCCTCCAGAGACCCAGTGGGGATCAATGCCAAGGAAGGCTTCGCAGACAGTGATAAAGATGGAAAGGTGGAGGATGGAGTTTGGGGTCAGCTGCCAGAGCTGAATCCCGTAGAAGAAAAGAAGAGAGCAAAGGAATTCGTGCGCTGGAAGAGAAAGGCCGCGGAACAAGAAAGCAGTGAACATGACGGTGAAGCCCTTTGGGGGCTTTGGGCGAAAACTGCACCAAGGCGAATATCGTCCTCATGCGGAGATGAATCCGAGGGCCCGCAGCTTGTTGATGTCGCGGTTGGAAATGGCGGAGGCACTCCAATCACGGCTAACGTTGGCCGCCTCCGGCACTAGCACCCTTCTTTTTACCCATGGCGCTTGAAGTTCCCGAGAGAACGATGTGGGAAGAAGGAGAGGATGCGCGAAGATGAGCAGTAGGAGGTGTAAAAAAGTAAAAATGAGGAAGCCCTCTATTTATACCACAAGGATTGACATCAGATCGTGGCCATAACTCCGTGGGCGTCGTGGGAGGTGGAGCGAATCTAGCTGTACACGTGGCACTAGAAAACAGGATGGAATTGGCGGCCCATTATTCCCACGTCGCGCGAAAATCGAGAAAACGCCTCGGTCGCTGCGCGTGCACTGGTCAAAACCTAAAAACTGCCTGCGCAGAACTAGGGTGGGCCCGGAGGGTCAAGTCTTGTCAATTAGGTCACAACAGCAGCCTGCCATCAGTGACGTCATGGGCATTGTTGATTGCATACGAAGAGATAAGAAAGTGTCGGGTGATCGACTTGAGCCTATGCGCGGATTGCGAGCATCCGCACCTAGGCTCGGGGGCTACTCCCATCGGGAGCGCTGACGCGCACCCGAAGAATAAATATTCGAAGGAAAAACTTGACTCGAGTCGCACCCGGACGTAAACGCCCGTGCCCAGACTCGGGGCTACTCCCATCGGGAGCGCGACGCGCACCCGATAAAAACTTTTTCGCACTCCAGGATCATGCCCGGGGACTTGATTCTGCGTAGGGTAACGTTGTTTTGCCATCGGCAGTTAACCAACAGAAGTTGGGCGCGTTATTCTTTATCCCTTGCATAAAGAAAATGTATCGGATGGACTGCAAAGGCTTGCAGGAAAAAGCTTCGGCAAAAGAAAATGTTCGAGTAGGACAACTTGAGCCTACGCATGGATTGCAAGCATCCGTACCTAGACTCGGGGGCTACTCCCATCGGGAGCGCTGATGCGCACCCGATAGAAAATGGAAGATAGAAGAAACGCAAGAATGATCAAGGAGAAGGGCTTCGGAAGAAGGCACGCTCTAGTCTCTACCCAAACTATGTTCGGCTAGACACTCGGGGGCTACTGACGTGGGCATTACCCTTCGGGTAACCAATGTTGCTCTACCCTACTCGGTCCAACTGGAGGCCCATGAAGGTACCCGATGGCAAGATGGGCCACTAGGACGGTGCGACGAAAGATTACTTGAAGTACAAGACTTGGAAGAAGCCGAGCAAGGAAAGTTAAGAGTTAGATCTACGTAAACCTAGTCGTACTCGATTAGGCCTCTCGAGACCTGGCCTCCTATATAAAGGCCAGGAGAGGGCTATCGAGGGGAGGAATCAATCATAGCAATACTAGCCAACAGAAGCTTAGAACTAGGTTACCCTAGCATTAGCATCTCGACGAGATCACAGCCGAACGATTCGGCACCCCATTGTAACCTTTTTCATCATAATCAAAGAACAGACAGGCAGGACGTTTTTCCTCGAGGGCCCCGAACCTGGGTAAATCGCTCTCCCCGCTTGTTTGTGTACCGATGTCTCGTGTCAGCTTGCAGGATTCCATCAACCCTAAGCCCCTAACAGAGGGCATTGCCGAGGAGCACCCTCGACAGCCTTCATCCTTAGATTTAGACTCCTTTTAAATGGAAGTCACATCAAGAAAAAACAGAGTGTGCATAGCCTTTGGCCCATACTGCAGGTTATTGATAGATCAATGTCAGTAGTCTAGAGACGTATATATTTAGGGAAATATAGCAAATTAAATGATTCAGCATATTTCTTAAGTGACTGCGGGATTTTGTATTCTCTTATCGTTTTCTGTTTGAAGAATATTGCATTAATTTTTTGAATACATGTTTATTTTGTGGTTTCCTGTTTCTCTTTGATTTGGGTATCTTGGTAAACCAGGTCTGGTACTAACTCTTGTGAGTCTGCTGCAAAGTACCTCCATTTTCTGATTCTTTTATGCGCTATGCTTTCCTATTTAATTTGAGATGCTTAACTGTAGGTGCCTCCGTACCTGGGTTTTGAAAATTCATGGCCTGTTCGCTAAACTTTAGATTTTGCTATCTTGGATATGTTATTTGGCGTGTCCGAATTTATGAATATGAGCCAATTATTACATCTTTGATTGGAGTTTTCAGGACAAAGCATTCATGCTCATTTCTGCACCATTTGTGTTGCGTTTTCCATGAGAGCTGGATTATTACAGGGGCTGATATGAGCAATGGTAAATTGCAGGTGCAGAAAGCAACGGGTAGATAGGAAGGTTGCCAACAAGCTCAAGAAGTGATGGCAAGAAGAGAGGAAGCTCACAAGCATATACGCATGCCTCCGGATCATAGTTGAATACAGTTTTTCCTTCTGCTATGCAACGCATGACAAAAAGAATGTCATCAGCTTCCAAGGAGTTATTCCCAGCTAAGTAGAACAGCCCATCTTCATGCCTCAACAGGTCATCGTCCATCCTATTAGTTTTTTCAGAAATGATACCCTTCTGCCTTCCTCACTCATTATGGTGTAATTTCATAGGCAGCAACCTATTTTGTTTGATCATTATAATATTTTCTTACATATACCTACTTCTTCCCCGAAAAAAGTTCTAATAAATAATCATAAGATAATACACGATAATATTGATGTAGTATGGGTATTAATTATGTGAAAGTACATATAATCTGCTAATATTTTTTTCTTCATGTTTGATGCATTTTGTATGAACAAACAGTAGCTTGACTAACTTCTTTTTCCTGCAAGCCATGAAGTAAAACAAGCATAGTCCCCACATTTAATCTGGCCAAGACTCAAGCACCTGGTCATCTAAAGCAGCTCAGGAAGACCTTTTATGGACAGTACACACTACTACTATTATGTATTTTATTGGCCAGTTATGTAAAATATCCAAGTAGTTACATTTTCAGTAAAATGTTGTTTACCTCCAACTTTCTCCCAGATTTTCATCAAGGACCTGTCAGAAGAATATTCTGTATGAGAACAAAACAGTTGTGTGTCTACCTGAGCACAAATGAGGCTAAATGAGGCTGATCTCAGAGAATTATACACCCGTAACTCATAAATTGGACTATCACACTGTTGTCGTGCATCGTTTCTCTTACAAACATTTGCTTATGTATTGCTCTTGCCCAGCATTCATCCTGTTAGGGCAATATACTTGTTGTATTACCAGGGGGTCAAAGGCCACAATATATAGTACATGTACAGGTGCACATATGCAGAAAGCCCCCTAACATATTGGGAAACTACAATATACAGATATATACATCTAACACCCCCCTCAAACTCATGGTGGATCCACAACACTGAGTTTGGAGAGTAAGAAATCATGCTGCGCTCGAGTCTGTGCCTTCGTAAAGAAATCCGTCAACTGCAAATCTGAAGGCACATAATGAACCGCAACAACATCATCCTGTACCTGTGCACGTGTGTAAAAGCATCAACACCGATATGCTTGGTCAGCTCATGCTTGACCGGATCACGTGCAATACTGATAGCACCTGTACTGTCAGACAAAAGTGGAGTGGGTGTCGTAACAGAGACCCCAAAATCTGCAAGCAACCACCGTAACCAAGTCACCTCAGCAATCAACAAAGCCATAGCCCGCAACTCAGCCTCAACACTCGAACGGAAACTGCGACCTGTTTCTTCGTCTTCCAAGCAACAAGCGAACCACCAAGAAACACACAATAAGCAGAAAGGGAACGACGATCCGTAGGATCACTCGCCCACGTAGCATCCGAATAGCACTGGAGCTGGAGAGAGCTGGAACGGGGAAAGAAAATGCGACGAGTGATCGTGCCACGAAGATAACGAAGAACACGGAGGAGATGACTATAGTGAACAGTGGTAGGAGATGAGACAAACTGACTCAGAATATGAACATGATAAGAAATATCAGGACGAGTGACAGCAAGATAAACAAGACTCCCAACAAGATGGCGATAACGAGTGGGATCAGGAAGAGGATCACCATCAGTAGGACGAAGCTTAACATTAAGCTCCATAGGAGTATCAACCGTGCGCTCATCCCCAAGAGCAGCACGAGCAAGAAGATCCTAAATGTACTTTTCCTGAGAGATAGAAAAGCCATCAGAAGTGGAGGAAACCTCAATGCCAAGAAAATAGCGAAGAGGACCAAGATCAGTCATAAGAAACTGATCACGAAGACGAGCCTTGAAGAAGGCAATATACTCAGGATCATCACCAGTAATGATCATATCATCAACATAGAGAAGAAGAAGAGTACGTCCACGAGGAGAAGTGTGAACGAAAAGTGCTGGATCATGAAGACTAGGAGAGAAACCAGCAGCAGTCACCACAGAGCGAAGCGCTCAAACCAGGCACGAGGGGCCTGTTTGAGACCATAGAGAGAACGTCGAAGACGACAAACCATCCCATCGGGAACAGAATACCCAGGAGGAGGCTGCATGTAAACCTCCTCACTCAACTCGCCATTAAGAACAACATTCTGAACATCAAGATGGGAGACAGACCAGCGGCAAACAGAAGCAACAGCAAGAAGGGTACGCACAGTAGTCATATGAGCCATAGGGGCAAAAGTCTCATCATAGTCACGGCCGTGCTCCTGCTGAAAGCCACGAGCCACAAGACGCACTTTATAGCGCTCAAGAGATCAATCAGAGCGAGTCTTAATTTTATAGACCCACTTACACATGATAGGACGAACACCAGAAGGTGGAGAAACAAGATCCCAAGTCCCGTCGATCTCCTTGTTGCTGCCCAGTTACTCTGGAACCGATCCGATCCGGTTTCTCTCTCCTACCTGTTGACTTCGATAAAAAAAAGCAAAAAAAAAGAGCTATGTCTTCCTCGGGCTATGTTGCGATCCCTCGCTGCCCGGTGATCTTCGATGACGCGAATTACCCTGATTTCGCTGCCTTTATGCGTGTCCACATGCGCGGTCTTCGTCTTTGGGGTGTGCTTTCTGGCGAGGTCTCCTGTCCGCCGCGCCCTGTTGCTCCTACGGTGGGAACGCGCGAGCAGCGGACGGCGCGGGAGATCGGGAGCAGAGGACCGGCGGGCGGCGCGACAGGGCCAAGGCGGCCTGGCATCGGGCGGAATCGGCGGGAGCGGGACCGGCCTGGCGTCGGGCGGAATCGGTCCGGCCTCCCGAGCGGAATCGGCGAGCGGGAGCAGCTCCCAGATCAAAGACGGGGAATCAGGGAGCGATCGGGATTGGAAGAGCAGCACGGACAAGCAACCTCGGCCGGAAGAACTAGAGGATCCATTTTAGCTCTGATACCATGTTAGGGCAATATACTTGTTGTACCAGGGGGCCAAAGGCCACAATATATAGTATATGTACAGGTGCACATATGCAGAAAGCCCCCTAACATATGGGGAAACTACAATATAGAGATATATACATCTAACACATCCATCGCCAAAAACTCAAGCTAGCTACTAGCGCACACATAAGCTCTCTGGTCATACTCGATAGGCTGCGTGAGCGCCATTCTGGCCCAATACAGTCCTAGATATGAAGCAACTGCAGTCTGCAGATTTCTCAAAGCGATTGCTTATGTTATCTATCTTATCCTACTTCACCGTAAAATCAGGTCGATGGTTTTCTTTCAATACATACTGATCTTGGAAGAAATGGAACTTGCTCATCATTTCTCAACTATCACATTTAAAATCTAGGGATGCTCCTTTTCAGAAAAAAAAAACACATTTAAAATCTGCTACTCTGCATATCATCATATGTGCACTCAAAAACAAATAGTATCAACCCTACATGCTAAAAGGGTAACACCACGGGCGCGGCGTGCCGCCGCGCCTATGCTCGCTAGTCAGTTAGTGACGGTGGCGGTGGCCATCGCGAAACTCCAATTCGGGAGACAGAAGTCTCTGTTCCGGCACGCCGCCGGGACGGGAAATTGCCCCCGGAATCCATCTCCATCGACACCACCGCCATCTTCATCGCCGTTGCTGTCTCCCATGATGAGGAGGGAGTAGTTCTCCCCGAGGCTGAGGGCTCTACCGGTAGCTATGTGGTTAATCTCTCTCATGTACCTCAATACAATGATCTCATGAGCTGCCTTACATGATTGAGATCCATATGATGAGCTTTGTATCACTATTAACCTATGTGCTACTCTAGTGATGTTATTAAAGTAGTCTATTCCTCCTCCATGATGTAATGGTGACAGTGTGTGCATCATGTAGTACTTGGCGTAGGTTATGATTGTAATCTCTTGTAGATTATGGAGTTAACTATTACTATGATAGTATTGATGTGATTTATTCCCCCTTTCATAGCTTATTGGTGACGGTGTGTATGCTATGTTAGTACTCGGTCTAAATTGCAACGGTCTATTACACTCTAGAGGTTACTTAAATATGAATTCCGAATGTTGTGGAGCTTGTTAACTCCGGCTTGAGGGAGCTCTTGTAGCCCTACACAATGAATGGTGTTTGTTATCAAACAAGAGAGTGTATGTAGCACAAGTGAGGAGAAGTTATTTATTTATTATGTGATCAATGTTGAGAGTGTCCACTAGTGAAAGTATGATCCCTAGGCCTTGCTTCCAAATACTGCAAACATCGCTTCTTTACTGTTTTACTGCATCTTTACTTCCTGCAATATCACCACCATATATACCACATGTGTTTTACTATCTCTTCGCCGAACTAGTGCACCTATACATCTTACAAGTGTATTAGGTGTGTTGGGGACACAAGAGACTTCTTGTATCTTAATTGCAGAGTTGCTTGAGAGGACTATCTTTGACCTCTACCTCCCGAGTTCGATAAACCTTGGGTGATTCACTTAAGGAAACTTGTTGTTCTACAAACCTCTGCTCTTGGAGGCCCAACACTGTCTACAAGAATAGAAGCACACGTAGACATCAAGCTATTTTCTGGCGCCGTTGCCGGGGAGGTAAGGTAAAAGGTATTCACATCTTCCGACTACTAAGCTATTTCCTAGCTGTTGCCGGTGTGTGAGTGCTCGAAGGTATCTCCTTTAGATTCTGCAATTATATATTTTTGTTTCTTGTTTTTATTTTCACTAGTTAGGCTTAATGGAAAACAACAACAAAATTAGAGATCTTTATAGTATTTATCTTGAATTAGGACATGATGTGTTTGAAGAGAAAATTAAAAACCCATGGAACTTTGTTTGCAAAATAGTTGTAGCAATGTTATTAGCATGAACTCTTTGAGCACTATTATTGCTAATGCTATGGAAGAATTTAAGCTTGGGGAAGCTGGTTGTGATATTTTTAGTCCCCCAAGCATAGAGGAGAAAATTTACTTTGATGATACTTTGCCTCCCATTTATGATGATTGCAATGATGAATATGATATTTTCAGTCCACCTACTATTGAGGAGGAAATTAATTATGATTACAATATGCCTCCTATATGTGATGATTATGGTGATGAGAATAATAATGATAGCTATTTTATTGAATTTGCTCCCACTACAATTAATAGTAATGATTATGCTTATGTGGAGAGTAATAATTTTATGCATGTGGCTCAGGATAAGAATGTTTCATGTGATAGTTATATTGTTGAGTTTGTTCATGATGCTACTGAAAGTTATTATGAGAGAGGGAAACACGGTTATATGCATCTTAATAATATTAAGTTTCCCCTCTTTATGTTGAGAATTTTGAAGTTACTCGTGTCTTATCTTCCTATGCTTGTCACTTTGTTCTTCATGAATTTATTTGTGTATTCATTTTCATATAAAGTGGGTTAGGCTTAAATGTGTTTTGAATTTGCTTCTTGATGCTCTCTTTTGCTTCAAATCTTATTTCTTACGAGAGTATCATTAAAATTACTGAGCCCATCTTAATGGCTATAAAGAAAGCACTTCTTGGGAGATAACCCATGTGTTTATTTTACTACTGTTTTGTTGTGTCTTGGAAGTTGTCACTACTGTAGCAACCTCTCATTATCATGTTTTTGTGCCAAGTAAAGTCTCTAATAGAAGGTTGATACTAGATTTGGATTCTGCGCAGAAACAGATTTGCTTTGTCACGAATTCGATCCTTCTCTCTAGAAAGAATAAAAAAATCTGCCAATTTACGTGCATGATCCTCGATATGTACGCAACTTTCATTAGTTTTGAGTTTTTCCATCTGAGCAAGTTAAGTGCCTCAGAAAAAATCGTCTTTACTGACTGTTCTGTTTTGACATATTCTGCCTTTTTATTTCGCATTGTCTCTTTTGCTATGTTGAATGGATTTCTTTGTTCCATTAACTTTCAGTAGCTTTGTGCAATGTCCAGAAGTGTTAAGAATGATTATGTCACCTCTGAACATGTGAATTTTTGATTATGCACTAACCCTCTAATGAGTTTGCTTAAAGTTTGGTGTGGAGGAAGTTTTCAAGGGTCAAGAGAAGAGGATTATATAATATGATCAAGAAGAGTGAAAAGTCTAAGCTTGGGGATGCCCCCGTGGTTCATCCCTGCATATTTCAAGAAGACTCAAGCATCTAAGCTTGGGGATGCCCAAGGCATCCCCTTCTTCATCGACAACTTATCAGGTCACCTCTAGTGAAACTATATTTTTATTCCGTCACATCCTAAGTTCTTTACTTGGAGCGTCTGTTTGTTTTTATTTTTGTTTTGGTTTGAATAAATTTGGATCTTAGATATCCTTATGTGGGAGAGAGACACGCTCCGCCTTTTCATTTGAACACTTGTGTTCTTAGTTTTGCTTTAATGTTCATGGCGAAGGCTGAAAACTGCTTCGTTAATTGCTATTTGGTTGGAATCAGAAAATGCTTCATATGGTTTTGAATAATTTGATACTTGGCAATTGTTTTGATCTCTCATAGATCATGTTTAATCTCTTGCATCATGTAGTTTAAATCTTTTAGTGGAGAACTACCGTAGAGCTTGTTGAAATTTGGTTTGCATGATTGGTCTCTCTAAGGTCTAGATATTTTCTGGTAAAAGTGTTTGAACAACAAGGAAGACAGTGTAGAGTCTTATAATGCTTGCAATATGTTCTTGTGTAAGTTTTGTTGTACCTGTTCATACTTGTGTTTGTTTCAAACAACCTTGCTAGCCAAAGCCTTGTACTGAGAGGAAATGCTTCTCGTGCATCCAAACACCTTGAGCCAAAACCCATGCCATTTGTGTCCACCATATCTACCTATATGTGGTATTTTCCTGCCATTCCAAAGTAAATTGCTTGCGTGCTACCTTTAAAATTTCATTCCTTTGTCTTTGCAATATATAGCTCATGGGAAAATAGCTTAAAAACTATTGTGGTGATGAATATGTAGCTATGTGTTTAGTTCTTATAAGTTGCTTGTTGAGCGGTAACCATGTTTGGGGGACGCCATCAACTTTTACACCTTTGTTGAATATCATGTGAGTTGCTATGCATGTCCATCTTGTCTGAAGTAAGGGTGATTTATCATGATCAAATGGTTTGAGTATGCATATTGTTAGAGAAGAACATTGAGCCGCTAACCAAAGCCATGTATCATGGTGGAAGTTTTCAGTTTGGACATTCATCCTCAATCTCTTATGAGAATATTATCTGTTGTTGAATGCTTATGCATTAAAGAGGAGTCCATTATCTGTTTTCTATGTTGTCCCGGTATGGATGTCCTAAGTTGAGATTATCAAAAAACGAGAAATCAAATGCGATCTATCTCCTTGGACCTTTGTACAGGCGGCATAGAGGTACCCCTTTGTGACACTTGGTTGAAACATATGTTATGCAATGATAATCCATGTAATCCAAGCTAATTAGGACAAGGTGCGTGCACTATTGGTATTTGATGCATGAGGCTGGCAACTTGTAGGAAGTTTTATGCATAACACATATGAATTATTACTACCGTTGACAAAATTGTTTCTATGTTTTCAAAACAAAAAGCTCTAGCACAAAAATAGTAATCCATGCTTCCCCCTGCGAAGGGCCTTTCTTTTACTTTATGTTGAGTCAGTCTTTCTATCTTAGAAGCAAACACTTGTGTCAACTGTGTGCATTGATTCTTACATGTTTACTTATTGCACTTGTTATATTACTTTATGTTGACAATTATCCATGAGATATACATGTTACAAGTTGAAAGCAATTGCTGAAACTTAATCTTCCTTTGTGTTGCTTCGAAACCTTCTACTTTGAATCTATTGCTTTATGAGTTAACTCCTATGCAAGTCTTATTGATGCTTGTCTTGAAAGTACTATTCATGAAAAGTCTTTGCTATATGATTCAGTTGTTTAGTCATTGTCTTTACCATTGCTTCGAATCACTTCATTCATCTCATATGCTTTACAATAGTATGATCAAGATTATGTAAGTAGCATGTCACTTCAGAAATTATCCTTGTTATCGTTTACCTACTCGAGGGCGAGTAGGAACTAAGCTTGGGGATGCTTGATACGTCTCAAACGTATCTATAATTTCTTATGTTCCATGCTAGTTTTATGACAATACCTACATGTTTTGCTTACACTTTATAATGATTTTATGCATTTTTCTAACTAACCTATTAACAAGATGCCGAAATGCCGTTCTGTCACTTGTTTTGGTTCCAAAGGCTGTTCGACAATATTCTCGGAATTGACGAAACAAAAGCCCACGATCTTATAATTCACGGAAGGTTCCGAGAAGTCCGAAGGGGAGACGAGGAAGGGCAGAGGCCACACCATAAGGCGGCGCGGGTGGCCGGCGCACCGGCACATGGGGAGGGCCCTGGCCTCCCTCCGCCTCTTCACCTATATAACCCCTCGTGAGACCAATTGACGAAACTCCAGAAAGACTCCAGGGGCGCCGCCGCCATCGCGAAACTCCAATTCGGGGGACATAAGTCTCTGTTCCGGCACGCCGCGGACGGGGAATTGCCCCCGGAATCCATATCCATCGATACCACCGCCATCTTCATCGCCATGTTGTCTCCCATGATGAGGAGGGAGTAGCTCTCCCGAGGGTGAGGGCTCTACCGGTAGCTATGTGGTTAATCTCTCTCATGTACCTCAATACAATGATCTCATGAGCTACCTTACATGATTGAGATCCATATGATGAGCTTTGTATCACTATTAATCTATGTGCTACTCAAGTGATGTTATTAAAGTAGTCTATTCCTCCTCCATGATGTAATGTTGACAGTGTGTGCATCATGTAGTACTTGGCGTAGGTTATGATTGTAATCTCTTGTAGATTTTGGAGTTAACTATTACTATGATAGTATTGATGTGATTTATTCCTCCTTTCATAGCTTATTGGTGACGGTGTGTATGCTATGTTAGTACTCGGTCTAAATTGCAACGGTCTATTACACTCTAGAGGTTACTTAAATATGAATTCGAATGTTGTGGAGCTTGTTAACTCCGGCTTGAGGGAGCTCTTGTAGCCCTACACAATGAATGGTGTTTGTTATCAAACAAGAGAGTGTATGTAGCACAAGTGAGGAGAAGTTATTTATTTATTATGTGATCAATGTTAAGAGTGTCCACTAGTGAAAGTATGATCCCTAGGCCTTGCTTCCAAATACTGCAAACATCGCTTGTTTACTGTTTTACTGCATCTTTACTTCCTCCAATATCACCACCATCTATACCACCTGTGTTTTACTATCTCTTCGCCGAACTAGTGCACCTATACATCCGACAAGTGTATTAGGTGTGTTGGGGACACAAGAGACTTCTTGGATCTTAATTGCAGGGTTGCTTGAGAGGACTATCTTTGACCTCTACCTCCCGAGTTCGATAAACCTTAGGTGATTCACTTAAGGGAAACTTGTCTGTTCTACAAACCTCTGCTCTTGGAGGCCCAACACTGTCTACCAGAATAGAAGCACACGTAGACATCAGTACATGAGAGAGAGATTAACCACATAGCTACCGGTAGAGCCCTCAGCCTCGAGGGAGAACTACTCCTCCTCATCATGGGAGACAACAACGGCGATGAAGATGGCGGTGGTGTCGATGGAGATGGCTCCGGTGCAATTCCCCGTCCGGCGGCGTGCGAACAGACTCTGTCCCCGAACTTGACTTCGCGATGGCGGCGGCTGCGTAACTTTTCTCGTCCCGTGGCTTATGTTTTTAGGGTTTTCGAAGCAGAGAGAATATATAGGCGGAAGGGCAGCCTCGGAGGGGACCGGTGGTCCTCACCATAGGGCGCCCCTTTGCCGCCCGTGGTGGGGCCCCCAGGGCTCCCCTCTGGTGCCTCTCTGGCTCTCTGGAAGCTTCCGCGAAATATAAGATCCTGGGCGTTGATTTCGTCCAATTCCGAGAATATTTTCTTTGTAGGATTTCTGAAACCAAAAACAGCAGAAAACAGGAACTGGCGCTTCGGCATCTTGTTAATATGTTAGTGCCGGAAAATGCATCAAAACATCATAAAATGTGAACAAAACATGTAGGTATTGTCATAAAACTAGCATGAAACATAAGAAATTATAGATACGTTGGAGACGTATCAGGAGGCTCGCCAGCGTTTCCGTCGGGAGGAGGCGGAAGCCGTCCGCCTCGTCCGTGAATACGAGGCGGCCCGCCGGGAGGCCCGCGTCCGCCGCGTCAAGCTCGAAATAGTCGAGCTTGACGCCGACGACGCGTGAAGATCATCGACGACAGCGTCGGCGCCCTCTGCCGCCGAAACGCTGCGCCACCACCGGCATCGCCGCGCTCGTAGGTCATTATATTGGCCGCATTTTGCTTTAGCTAACTAGCGCCCGCCGGTGTACCAGTAATGTAGGTTTAATTTTACGAACAATGTAAGTTTTGATGCCCAATCGGAGCATCAATTTGATGTCGAACTATGATCATCGCCGAATTTACCCGCGCCATTTCAAATTCCGCTTTTCAGTTCTATTTTCACGGTTTCTATTCTGCGCCACTGCCAAATTCGAACGAACTTTCGTTTTCGGAAGACTGAAAACCACTTATTCGGTTTGCACTTTTTCGGGCTCTGTTAGAGATGCTCTGAGGCAAAATCGGCTCATGGATAACATTACTTTTTAGCTTGCAAAAACATGGCCTAGTACCATTTTGAAACGCTGGTAGTTCGTCAAAACATACTCCTGCTGACTGAAAACAATTTTTATAAAAATGAAATGGCGGGGAAATAATTACCACAACAATACCCAAATAACATCTTCATATTCTACACAAAAATTCATCAGCTCCATCGAAGCTGTAAAAAATTAATGTCGCATAAGTGCCCAAGCAATGCAGCCTGTGTGTTCCCTTTAATTACTGATTTTGTGTAACCGACTACAAAGTTCGATAAAATTACTAGAGGCTGTAATCGTTTCCTCATTTTCTAAACAAAATATAATTATGTTTTAAACCATTGTAAAAAAGTAAAGAGGAAATTGATCAACAGAAGATACGGTATGGATAAAGGTTGGCATGGACGAGAAACGAGTACTCCTCTAAGTATGCACGAACGAATAATCAATCTTCTCGAGCGGCAGGGAATAAAGATTACTACATACCGTATTTCTTCATCTTGGGCCGAGTTGTGTACCATGTAATTGAATTTCTCATCCAGGTAGAGGTTGCCGTGTTGATGGATGTAACTCCGCATATATAACGGCCTCGGCGCGACCGATTGCCTTGTAGAACCGTACGCTCTTGCCGTCGCCCTCCTCGTCCTCCAGCGCTGCAAGCTCCTCCGGAGAGATCGGTGGCCCGATGGCGGTGGCCAACAGAGTGTGCCACTTGCCGGAAGGGTTGTCCTCCGGTGGGATCACTACGAGTACGAGGGATGGACACAGACGGTGAAGCACGGAGCGCACTGGAGACGGGGCGTCGCTGAAGGGAGCGGGCTCCGTCTCTTTGTTCTCCGTGACCGAAGATGGTTGACCTGCCGCGCTATCCATCGCGCCGTAGACTTGGCGCCGGACGGCAGGTGCAAGGCGGCGGTGTCCACGCGACAGGCAAGGCATCGGCAACAGCCACACCAGTGCTGCAGAGATAGTCCGCGTTGATGCGGTGTCCTTGCGACAGTCAAGGACAAAAGAAGTCAGACATTACCTGTGAGATTTGACCACAGTACAATGTCAACAAATGGCATTCCATTGTTCAATCTGCAGATGGATAACAATGGCAATGTACATCCAAACTATTAAGTCTAGCATAATACTGCTACGGGACAGTGTCTTTACCTATACACCGTCATCAGTCATCACATCTGTGCTTTCCAGTCAGTCAGATGCACTCAAGTAATGGATTTTCAAAAAAAGATTCCTCGGTCCTCATTGGTGCTCTCCCCTTGCTCCTTGGCAAGGAAGAATATCTCGCCCATTGAGAGCCTAGTCTAAAAACAGAGATGGAACCTTAGTACAATCCACGAAGTGTGAACAAAAGTAATTAATGCTGAACCCAATTAGTTTCATGTGCTTTCCCCAACTAGCTCTTAGTGCAACCATCGAATCATTTCATCGAACGTTTGGAGAACACACAAATTGTATCGCTGATGTATAAACCTCGATACAGATTATAGCTGATAATGCTGACCTCATCAGAGTTCGCTGATCGGGGAGGCAACGATAGTTAGGATGCGCGACCAGGGCGACGGACGTGGCGGGGGCGGGAGCCTCTCGGCGGCAAGAGTGGATTGTTGCGGTGGCAGGGGCGGGGCGGCGCAAGTGCCACGGCGGGTGCAGTGGCAGGGCTACAGCAGCGTCCGGCGGCTGTTTTGGCTCGGGCTCGAGGCCGCGCAGTCAGGCGCTATGGCAGCCAGCAGCGGCAGCCGGGCAGCCGGCAGGTGTGAATCTTAGGTTTGGAACCAGCGGTTCCGTCACTTCCGTGCGACTGACACTGTTTTAGCGCGAATCACGGCTGATATCTGAAGCGTTGGACTATTGTTGGATGGCTCCCTCTGGGCTAGGGGCCATCTAGGGCCATCCAGCAGGGTGACGTATTTCGGACGCTAGCCAAAACGGACAACGTCACGTCCGTTTTCGTTGGTCCAAATAGCTGTCCGTTCGTTCGCGTCGGGTGGCTCCAGCGGCACGACGCATAATTTTCCCCTTGATAAAGCCACAATTTACATTAATAAAAAAATATAAAAAGACTTTAAAAAAAGGCTAGAAATGCCTCCTAATACCTAGCCAGCTCGTCGTCGCTAACGAGGTCGATGAACTCCGGCGTCGACCATGGAAGCTGGTACGCCGGCGGTGGAGGAGGAAGGGCAGACTGCGGCAACTGCGGCTAGGCTGTCGGCGGTGGAGGAGGCTGTGGTGAAGGTGGCCACGGATCCTAGGCCGTTGAAGGAGCAGCAACTGGGTCTTCGGATCCCACGCCGGCCCATCGTCGTCGTGGTCGTTGTCTCCGCGCTCTTCGTCGGCGGCGTAGTCGCCCTCGTCGTCGACGTCCTCGTCCTTGTCCTCGTCTGCGTCCTCGTCCTCGTTCTCCTCTTCCTCCGCCGCGATCTCGCGGTCGAAGTAGTCGAGGTCGCCGAGGTATCCAGCTCGGCGGCGCGCGTCGAACACCCATGTCCCGAACGAGATCCAGTTGTAGGAGTTCAGTGCGTATGCCGGATCTTCTCGGAGATCGGCCGGCAAGATGGATCGGCGGCGACGCACCCCTTCACGACGCTCTCGGCCCTCGCGTGGCTCGGGGGGACCAGCACGCGCCTGGAGTTGAGGTATCAACCTCCTCCAGGCAGGTTTGCATCCGACCATGGCACCGGCCGGTTTTCCTCCGAGAGGCGGTGCGCAAACTCGATTCGGATGTACCGCCCGACCCGTGGCTTCTTGCCGGACCGCGATTCGCTAGCCTCGTGGTCGTTCTTGGTCTTGCAGAACGGTCAACATTTCTTCCCCATGGCGTCGGTCGGGTAGATACGGTGGACTCTGGCAATGGTGTGGTCGGGAAAATAGGCGCCGCCAGCGAACCTTTAAAAGGCTCGGACGCCAGCTCGCCTTCAATGTCATACCACTGCGACGGCGCGCACCAGCGCACGCTCGCGGAAGCCGAGGCACGCCATTAACGCGGCCTTAAAAAGCTGCAGCGCGCCGCCCGTAAGTTGTGTCGCGCTGAAGACAGAAGCATCTGTGCCGCTGCCAGGCGGCCCGTGCGAGAACCGTGCGGACGACATCGTGCAAGAGACGCAAACTTGTCGCATATTTGGACCATGTTTGCGTCGTTGCAGACGGCCCTGTCACTATACGTCATCCCGCTGAAACGGGTACAGACGCTTTTCGATCCACGGCGGTCGCACTCCGTTTACATCGGAGCACCGTTGGAGATGCCCTAAAGATTAATAGGAATAAAAATCCAGCCGAGCTTATCCAACACCAGCAGAGATTCACTGGCTACGCCGTTTTGGCGCACCGGGCCCCACACGGCGCGACATGAGCTTCCTAGAGACGGAGTCGCTCGCGGAAGTCGAGTTCCTCGCGCCCGCGCCCCAACTCATCATCGAGGAGGACCGTCGCTGTCACCGCATGGCGCAGCGGCGCCTCATCATCGCCGAGCGCGACGAGTGCGCCATGGCAGACTGGCGCCAGATGTTCCCGCAAGACGTGCTCGCGGACACTACAACACAGTAGTGATTTTGAGGCACATTCTTAGGGACACATTTTTAATATGCCCTTAAATGATTTAATTTGGGGCATATTTTTCTAAGTGCCTTAATAGGACATACCTATAAAGGCATATGTTCAAAGTGCCCTAAAAGAACATATCTATAAGGGCACATGTTCAAAGTGCCCTAAAAGATGTATATATGAGAGCACGTATATATGTGCCCTAATACGTGTATAGATATGAGGGCACATATCAAAGTACCCTAATAGCTATATAGCTTTCGGGGCACATTACAAAGTGCCCTAAAAGAACAATACATATAAACTAAGTGTAAAAATTACTTAGCAACAACGCATTTAATTTTAATTATTTACCTTGCAAACATTTGAAAGATAGTTTAGGACAAGATGTCAATTGCATTGAAGTAATTTCCGTCACTCCAAAATGAAAATCACTGTTAACTAAGCAGATAAAAGCTTTTGATTCGTTAGGCCGGAGACCGGTGGCCTTTGGATCGAAGATAATTTTACAAATACTGAGGGGCCTAAATGCACAAAATCAAACGAGTCGCTGTCTCGCTGAGTCTCCTAACCCGACCCATCCTCTGCCGCAGCCGCAGCCGGGGCACCTGCCCCTCTCTCTCTCGCGTCCCTCGCTTTCCCAATGCGCCGCCGCCGCTGTGCCGGCCAACGCCAGCCGCATCCGCCGCCTCCACGCTGTGAGCAAGATGCTCTTTGGCCCACTCCACCGGTTCCCCACCTGCGCCCCGCCGTTCCGACCCTGAGCGCGACGTCGGGGCTAACCCTAGCCGTGGGGTTCCGCTCGGTCGACGCCGTGGTTCCCGCGCCATCGCGCCTCCTGCTGCTCCCCTACATCGTCTACGACCTTCTCCTCGACCCCCCGTGCTCATGCTCCTCCGTCTCTTTGCCGTGCAGCTTGGCATGACCGTGTGGTGGCCGACGACGCCGCCCGATGTTGCTGTTGCCGCCCTCTCTAGCGCCGCTCCCACTTCCTCTTTGATGCTCTGCTCCTCCGACCCATACCCCCGTCCAGTCACCAGGGAGTCTGTGCCGACGCCTCGCACCTCGTCGCCGCCGCGTGCGCTGGTAAGCCCGATGTGTGTATCCCGCCCGCCCTGTTTGCTATCGTGCCAAGCCGTATATTGGGTCATGCGTGTTTGACCTCGGGGTGTTCGGATGCCTTGCGTGTATGGACGAGCTCACAGTTTTTGGTTCAGAAAATGCGAGATGCGTGTTCGCAATGCTATTGAGTTGAGTTGTACTACAATAAAACGATTTTTTTAATGGGCATTTCTCTGTCCAGGATAAAACCGATTGCCAAGGGCTTAGGAGTAGGTTATGTTTGCTTGAGTTTAGGCCGCATCATCAATAGGCTTGGGCTTAGGACTTTTCTTGCTTGCTTGCATCTGTGTTGGATCTATGCTATACTGCCTATTTTGAGGTCACTTGGGCATAGTTTCGGGGGGCAATTCTCTTCTATTTTTCTGATTGACCTCATAGTCCTAAGTCCTAACACATGGTATCTCCCTTGATGATGGATTAGTGTCCTGATAATTGACAAAAGAGAGAGTCCCAGTTATGGAAATTGACGCGTCGGTTACAGTCTAGTATGCAACTTCCCAACTAGATTATAGAAACCAACCAAATATGACTTATTATAGATAGTAATTTGGACTAACGGGCTCGATTAGCCATGTGCCTGGTGGTGCCTGAGTTTTTTATGGGGCTTTCCCAAATAAGTCTGCAATAAATAATGTAAATGTATCTAACGATGTCATACTACGCTTGATAATTGAGTCGATGCTGACACCTAGTGCTTGATTCGTTTAATTTCGGCGGATGTCCTTCTAATTCTTCTTTAATTCTTGCAGATCTCCAAGATGGGGAACTTGTACATGCCGAGAACTTCAGTTTGTTTGCCGCAACGTCTGCATTGGAAGTAAGGACCACACTATTTCCCCTGCTCTTTTGGTGTGTTTCATCTCTCTTCTTTCTATCGTACACACTGCAGAGTGAGTGTCAAAATGATGATTTTGTGCGCACTAAATTATGGTACGCAACCATTTCTTACTATTTAGTTGACATGTAGTACCTCTAGACCGAATTAATCAACGCGCCACTGTATGAAACATGCATGCTCACACGCGTAATTCTGCGTCGATTAATTATGACCGGAGGGAGTAGACGTAGTACTTTTTAAGTAGCAGGTGGATGCTTTTAATGTTAGTTACATGAAACATGAACTATAGTTTCTTTATTGAATTCTGGATATGCAAGTTTTGTAGGATAATGTAGCATAGAAAACAAAAAATTTCCTACCGCGAACACGCAATCCAAGCCAAGATGCAATCTAGAAGACGGTAGCAACGAGGGGATTATCGAGTCTCACCTTGAAGAGATTCCAAAGCCTACAAGATGAGGCTCTTGTTGCTGCGGTAGACGATCACTTGCCGCTTGCAAAGCGCGTAGAAGATCTTGATCACGGCGCCACGGGCAGCACCTCCATACTCGGTCACACGTTCGGTTGTTGATGAAGACGACGTCCACCTCCCCGTTCCAGCGCGGCAGGGGAAGTAGTAGCTCCTCTTGAATCCGACAGCACGACGGCGTGGTGTCGGTGGCGGTGGAGAAATCCGGCTTTCGCTAAGCGTGCGGGATATGGTGGAGGAGCGGGCGGCTAGGGTTTGGGGAGGGGTGGCCGGCCACTATAGGGCGCGCGGGTTGTGGTCTTGGTGTGGCCGGCCCTCCCTTGGCCCCATTATATAGGTGGAAGCCCCAAGTGTTGGACTACAAGTCTCCGAATAAGACCCGAACCAAAACCTTCCATATGGGGAAAAGGGATTCCCACTAGAGGTGGAGTTCCACCTTCCATATGGGGGGGTGGCCCCCATGGGAAGTCCACTTGGGACTCCACCCCACTAGGGTTGGCCGGCCATGGAGGTGGAGTCCCATGTGGACTCCACCTTCCTTGGTGGTTTCTTCCGGACTTTCTAGAACCTTCTAGAACCTTCCATAGAACCTTCCGAATCATTTTTATTCACATAAAATGACATCCTATATATGAATCTTATTCTCCGGACCATTCCGGAACTCCTCGTGATGTCCGGGATCTCATCCGGGACTCCGAATAAATATTCGAACTCCATTCCATATTCAAGTTATACCATTTCAACATCCAACTTTAAGTGTGTCACCCTACGGTTCGCGAACTATGCGGACATGGTTGAGTACACACTCCGACCAATAACCAATAGCGGGATCTGGAGATCCATAATGACTCCCACATATTCAACGATGACTTTAGTGATCGAATGAACCATTTACATATGATACCAATTCCCTTTGTCACGCGATATTTTACTTGTCCGAGGTTTGATCATCGGTATCACACTATACCTTGTTCAACCTCGTCTCTGACAAGTACTCTTTACTCGTACCGTGGTATGTAGTCTCTTATGAACTTATTCATATGCTTGCAAGACATTAGACGACATTCCACCGAGAGGGCCCAGAGTATATCTATCCCACCTTTATAACCACCCATTTACGCAGTGGCGTTTGATGTAATCAAAGTACCTTTCCGGTATAAGTGATTTACATGATCTCATGGTCATATGGACTAGGTAACTATGTATCGAAAGCTTGTAGCAAATAACTTAATGACGTGATCTTATGCTACGCTTAATTGGGTGTGTCCATTACATCATTCATATATTGATATAATCTTGTTATTTAATAACATCCAATGTTCATGATTATGAAACTAATCATCTATTAATCAACAAGCTAGTTAAGAGGCTTACTAGGGACTATTTGTTGTTTACATATCACACATGTATTAATGTTTCGGTTAATACAATTATAGCATGGTATATAAACATTTATCATAAACACAAAGATATATAATAACCACTTTTATTATTGCCTCTTGGGCATATCTCCAACAGTCTCCCACTTGCACTAGAGTCAATAATCTAGATTACATTGTAAGGTACCTAACACCCATGGCATTCTGTGTTGGTCATGCTTTGCCCTAGGGAGAGCTTTAGTCAACGGATCTGCTACATTCAGATCAGTGTGTACTTTGCAAATCTTTACTTCTCCATCTTCGATGTACTCGCGAATCGAATGATAACGCAGCTTGATATGCTTCAGCTCTTGTGTGACATTGGTTCTTGTGCATTGGCGATGGCACCCATGTTGTCACAGTAGATGACTAGTGGGTCCAATGCACTAGGAACCACACCGAGCTCTACAATGAACCTCTTCATCCATACCGCTTGAAGCCTCGAAGCCGCTATGTACTTCGATTCTGTTCAGGATTTCGCCACCGTGCCTGCTTCGAGCTTGCCCACTTACTGCGGCACCATTCAATATAAACACGTACCCAGACTGTGACTTAGATTCATCAGGATCAGTGTTCCAACTTGCATCGGTGTAACTTGTTACAACGAGCTCTTGGTCACCTCAGACTGTGACAAAGACTGTGACAAAGAAACATATCCTTAGTTCTTTTCAAGTACTTTAGGATATTCTTGACCGCTCCGATGTTCCATTCTGGATCACTTTGATATCTGCTAGTTAAACTAACAGCATGTGCTATATCCGGTCTTGTACATAGCATGGCATACATGATAGAGCCCATGCCGAGGCATAGGGGATCCGACTCATCCTTTCTCTTCTTCTGCCGTAGCCGGACCTTGAGTCTTTCTCAAGACCTTGCCTGGTAACATAGGTAAAAATCTTTTCTTAGTTTCGTCCATTCTAAACTTCTTTAGAATCTTGTCCAGGTATGTACTCTATGATAGCCCTATTAGACGTCTTGATCTATCTCTATAAATCTTGATGCCTAATATATACGATGCTTCACCAAGGTCTTTCATTGAAAAACTATTATTCAAATAACCTTTTACACTTTTAATAGTTCTATATCATTCCCAATCAATAATATGTCATCTACATATATAGAAGCTACAGAGCTCCCACTCACTTTCTTGTAAATACAGGCCTCTCCATGACACTGTATAAACCCGAAGTCTTTGATCACCTTATCAAAGCGTCGGTTCCAACTTCTTGATGCTTGCTTCAGTCCATAAATTGAACGCTGAAGTTTGTATACTTTACGACAAAACCTTTGGGTTGTACCATATACAACTCTTCCTCAATGTCTCCATTAAGAAACGTTGTTTTGACATCCATCTGCCATATCTCATAATCGAAAAATGCAGCTATTGCTAACAAAATCCTCACAGATTTTAGCTTCGCTACAGGTGAAAGTCTCATCGTAGTCAACACCTTGAATTTGTCGGAAACCCTTTGCGACAAGTCGAGCTTTATAGACGTAATATTACCATCAGCATCTGTTTTTCTCTTGAAGATCCATTTATTCTCGACAGCCTTTCGGCTATCAGGTAAGTCTACCAAAGTCCATACTTTGTTATCATACATGGATCCCATTTCGGATTTCATGGCTTCTTGCTATTTGTTGGAATCGGGCTCATCATCGCTTCTTCATACGTCGCAGGGTCTTCATCATTGTTATCCACAATCATGACATTTAGACAAGGATCATACCAATCGGGAGTGGCACGTTCCCTTGTCGATCTGCGAGGTTCAGTAGCTATGTCATTTGAAGTTTCATGATCATTATCATTAGCTTCCTCTATTGGTGTAGGCGGCACAGGAACATCTTCCGGCCTGCGCTACTCTGATCAACGAGTAGAGATTCTTCAATCTCATCGAGTTCTACTTTTCTTCCAGTCACTTCTTTAGTGAGAAATTCTTTCTCAAAAAGGTTCCGTTCTTAGCAACAAAGATCTTGCCTTCGGATCTGTGATAGAAAGTGTACCCTATAGTTTCCTTAGGGTATCCTATGAAGACGCATTTCTCCGCTTTGGGTTCTAGCTTGTCCGGTTGTAACTTTTTTACATAGGCTTCGCAACCCCAAACTTTAAGGAACGGCAACTTAGGTTTCTTATTAAACCATAATTCATACGGTGTCGTTTCAACGGATTTTGATGGTGCTCTATTTAAAGTGAATGCGGTGTCTCTCTAATGCATAACTCCAAAATGATAACGGTAAATCTAAGAGACATCATAGAACGAACCATATCTAAGAGAGTTCGATTACGACGTTCGGACACACCGTTTCGTTGTGGTGTTCCGGCGGTGTCAATTGTGAAAGTATTCCGCATTTCTTTAAATGCATGCCAAACTCATAACTCAGATATTCACCTCCGCGATCAGATCGTAGAAATTTAATCTTCTTGTTACGTTGATTTTCTACTTCACTTTGGAATTCCTTAAACTTCTCGAAAGTTTCGGATTTATGTTTCATTAAATAGATATACCCATATCTACTTAAATCATCTGTGAAGGTTAGAACATAACGATAACCACCGATGCTACACTCATTGGTCCGCACACATCCGTATGTATGATTTCCAATAAGTCAGTAGCTCGCTCCATCATACCCGAGAATGGAGTCTTAGTCATTTTTCCCATCAGACATGCTTCGCATCTATCAAGTGACTCAAAGTCAAGTGATTCAAGTAATCCATCGGTAGGGATAAAACATTGATTCTATGTCTAAGGATGTAGTTGTCGATTACATTACGCACCATACTTAATGCAATTGTCTGTTGCTTTGCAACTTAATACTGAATGGGGTTCGGATGATAACCTGAAGGTGGACTTTTTAGGCATAGATGCGCTTGGATGGCGGTCTATGTACTTTGTCGTAATGCCCGGATTAAATCTCACTATATTTATCATATCATGTATATGCATTGTTATGCCCTTCTCTATTTGTCAATTGCTGTAATTTGTTCACCCAACATGCTTTTATCTTATGGGAGAGACACCTCTAGTGAACTGTGGACCCCGGTCCTATTCTTTACATCGCATACAATCTACTGCAATACTTGTTTCTTGTTTTCTTGCAAACAATCATCTTCCACACAATACGGTTAATCCTTTGTTACACAAGCCAGTGAGATTGACAACCTCACTGTTTCGTTGGGGCAAAGTACTTGGGTTGTGTTGTGCAGTTCCACGTTGGCGCCGGAATCCTTGTTGCGCCGCATCACATTTCGCCACCATCAACCTTCAACGTGCTTCTTGGCTCCTCCTGGTTCGATTAAACCTTGGTTTCTTTCGAGGGAAAACTTTCGCATCATACCTTCCTCTTGGGGTTCCCAACGAACATGTGAGTTACACGCCATCAAGCTCTTTCTGGCGCCGTTGCGGGGAACTGAAAAAGCTACACCACAGAGATTTCTAACTCCCACGTCAACTACACGCCACATCTTTTGGCGCCGTTGCCAGATCAAGACACGCGCAAGAGTCTCCACTTCTCAATCTCTTTACTTTGTTTTTGTCTTGCTTTATTTTATTTACTACTTTGTTTGCTGCACCTAAACAAAACACACACAAAATTAGTTGCTAGTTTTACTTTATTTACTTTGTCTTGCTCTCTATATCAAAAACACAAAAAAAAATTTGTTACTTGTCTTCACTTTGTTTGCCTAGTTTACTTTTTGCTTATTGCATCATGTTTCCTTTTAATTTTACCACAAAAGACATACCGGTAGGACGTGGGTCCATAGTTGGGAGAAATAATATAGAAGAATTTTTCAATCATGTTAGTATTACTGAAGATTTTGAAGATAGACACTTGGTAGAATTTGCACCTACCTATGAAATTGCTGCTGCTGCTTTAGTTCGTATGTTGGAAACTAAATTTGTTAATCTCAATCCTATAATCCAACACATGTTTCTTACACTCGGTGATATGGAAGAAGGAGAAAAGAAAGATTTTGTTTTAGAAACTCTTCTTAGAGAATTTGGTGGTCTAGCAAGAGAGGCTAGAAAGGTTTTTGCTAAATTTAATATGCTAGGTTCTCATACTAATTTTGTTGGTCTCCTTGAAAAAATGGACATGGATAGAATAAGGTACACTAATAATATTAATGATGGTGGGGAGATCAAAGCACCAATACCATGTAAACTCCTAGCTATGAATGATGCACTAGAAAATAACTATGCTTGGCTTGTTCCTGAAAATTTGTTCGATGAGAATAGCAAGCCCAAGACTAATGAAAAGGGAGACGCTAAAACTTATGTATCCAATATACTATGCTTGGTTGAGAAAACTCCCAATACCCCTGGTTATGATGTTGATGCTTCTACTCTCGATAATACTTGATTTGCACTTTCGCCTAGCAAAGGCGTTAAAGAAAAGCGCTTATGGGAGACAACCCATGTTTTTACTACATACTTTGTTTTATATTTGATTCTTGGAAGTTGTTTACTACTGTAGCAACCTCTCCTTATCATGTTTTTGTGCCAAGTAAAGTTTCTATGTCAAAGTTGATGTTATATTTGGGATCGCTGCGCGAAACAGCATTGCTGTCTGTCACGAATCTGGGCACAAGTCTCTGTAGAAAATTCGAAAAAATCTGCCAATTTACGAGCGTGATCCTCAGATATGTACGCAACTTTTATTAGTTTTGAGTTTTTCCATTTGAGCAAGTCTGGTGCCATTTTGAAATTCGTCTTTACGGACTGTTCTGTTTTGACAGATTCTGCCTTTTATTTCGCATTGCCTCTTTTGCTATGTTGGATGAATTTCTTTGATCCATTAATGTCCAGTAGCTTTATGCAATGTCCAGTGAAAAGAATGTTTGTGTCACCTCTGAATGTGTGAATTATTAATTGTGCACTAACCCTCTAATGAGTTTGCTTGAAGTTTGGGGTGAAGGAAGTTTTCAAGGGTCAAGAGAGGAGTATGATATACTATGATCAAGAGGAGTGAAAGCTCTAAGCTTGGGATGCCCCGTGGTTCATCCCTGCATATTTTAAGAAGACTCAAGCGTCTAAGCTTGGGATGCCCAAGGCATCCCCTTCTTCATCGACAACATCATCGGGTTCCTCCCCTGAAACTATATTTTTATTCGGTCACATCTTGTGTTCTTTGCTTGGAACATCGGTTTGTTTTTGTTTTTGTTTTTGTTTGAATAAAATGGATCCTAGCATTCACTTTGTGGAGAGAGACACGCTCCGCTGTTGCATATGGACAAATATGTCCTTAGGCTTTACTCATAATGTTCAAGGCGAAGTTTCTTCTTCGTTAAATTGTTATATGGTTGGAATTGGAAAATGCTACATGTAGTAATTCTAAAATGTCTTGGATAATGTGATACTTGGCAATTGTTGTGCTCATGTTTAAGCTCTTGCATCATATGCTTTGCACCCATTAATGAAGAAATACATAGAGCTTGCTAAAATTTGATTTGCATATTTGGTCTCTCTAAGGTCTAGATAATATCTAGTATTGAGTTTTGAACAACAAGGAAGATGGTGTAGAGTCTTATAATGTTTACAATATGTCTTTTATGTGAGTTTTGCTGCACCGGTTCATCCTTGAGTTTGCTTCAAATAACCTTGCTAGCCTAAACCTTGTATCGAGAGGGAATACTTCTCATGCATCCAAAATCCTTGAGCCAACTACTATGCCATTTGTGTCCACCATATCTACCTACTACATGGTATTTCTCCGCCATTCCAAAGTAAATTGCTTGAGTGCTACCTTTAAAATTCCATCATTCACCTTTGCAATATATAGCTCATGGGACAAAATAGCCTTAAAAACTATCGTAGTATTGAATATGTACTTATGCACTTTATCTTTTATTAAGTTGCTTGTTGTGCGATAACCATGCTTCGGGGAACGCCATCAACTATTGTTGAATATCATGTGAGTTGCTATGCATGTCCGTCTTGTCTGAAGGATCTATCACCTTAATGATTGGAGCATGCAAATTGTTAGAGAAGAACATTGGGCCGCTAACTAAAGCCATGAATCATGGTTGAAGTTTCAGTTTTGGACATATATCCTCAATCTCATATGAGAATAATAATTGTTGCTACATGCTTATGCATTTAAGAGGAGTCCATTATCTGTTGTCCATGTTGTCCCGGTATGGATGTCTAAGTTGAGAATAATCAAAAGCGAGAAATCCAAAATGCGAGCATTCTCCTTAGACCTTTGTACAGGGGCATGGAGGTACCCCTTTGTGACACTTGGTTGAAACATGGCATGCAAATATCCGGTAGTCCAAGCTAAGTAGGACGAGGTGCGGGCACTATTAGTACACTATGCATGAGGCTTGCAACTTGTAAGATATAATTTACATAACTCATATGCTTTATTACTACCGTTGACAAAATTGTTTCATGTTTTCAAAATAAAAGCTCTAGCACAAATACAACAATCGATGCTTTCCTCTTTGAAGGACCTTTCTTTTACTTTTATTATTGAGTCAGTTTACCTATCTCCCTCCACCTTAAGAAGCAAACACTTGTGTGAACTGTGCATTGATTCCTACATACTTGCATATTGCACTTGTTATATTACTTTATGTTGACAATACTAGATTTAGATGTGCGCCTTGGCGCACGATCCCGTGAAGCTCGTGCCAATGTAGATTTTATATAACGGCGATTAAAATTAGCTACGAATATGATAACACATTTCTCAGATTTCACATTACAAACGGATCAGCAATCAAGTGTACCAAATTAGGTGAGAAATTCCATGGATAGATATGTAGGTAAAATGATTTGCGTAATTCAAGAGTTATAGAGGAAAACAAATTTATAAATATATAAATAGATGCAAAATGCTGAGGAATTTAGTGGCAGTGTGCAACCACAGTATATAAGGAAGCATAAGATCTATGCTTTCTGTGCATCTTCACAAACAGAGATACTTGCTCATAGTTTGCAGACGAAGGGAGAAGGAAAATGGATTTACCTTACACATGCAAGAAGCTATATACAGAGACCAAGATAAAAATATGTATGCTTAAGAAATGAACGGGGGAAGCCATATTATTTAAAGAATCTTGTTGCTAGCTCATAAATTAACATTTAAAAAAATTAAAACATCGAAGGTAATCATGCCATAGTAAATTGAATTTTACAACAGGCTTGCATAGAAGTAGAAAAAATGCAAGAAAATTATAATCATAAGAGGTGGAGTAACCACACATGCAAGAATTAACCAGCATTTCTCGTAACACAGGTTTTATACATGGTCAGAGAAACTGAGGAAAAACCTAACATAATTACATAAAGGGTTACATGTCATCGCCCAAAATGGGTGACTTCACTGATGTTCTTCCAAGGTACTTGATCGTTAAGCTGCTCTTTTCCTGCGGGCAATGATGAAAACGAAAGTTAATCTTGCATATTTAAAGAACACAATAGAAAACATCTGTAGATAGGAAGAAAACATTAATAAGTGTAGGATGTAAAAAAGGATCCGCCGTGAAAGATTCAGAAGAGTGCATACCTTCTGTTGACTGTTTTTCACGAGGCTTTGAGTACATGCCTTTTTAGTACAGGTCTACCGGATGAATCATGACAGCGAAGTGGCAATGATAAGTCGATAGCTGTTAAATTTTACCTCTTTTCTTATTAAAGATAGGTAAGAATTAAAACATCATTTTTTGAGGATTACCAAAGCTCTAGAATTAACTAACAAACCTAGTAAGCACATAAATCTGATGTTATACCAATTGTTTCTACAATGTATAGAGCAGAAAAAATGGATCAGAACTATGAATGTGTCTGTATGTGTGTGTGTGTGTGTGTGTGTGTGTGTGTGTGTGTGTGAGAGAGAGAGAGAGAGAGAGAGAGAGAGACCTTGGATCGAGCGCACACACATCCTTGTCAACGGGAGGTCAACCCGTCTGGCACTCCTAATGGAGATTAACTGCAGAAGCAATCTTAAGTTTCAGATAAGTTGCACAATGCTCATCCGAATGCCCACTTATAAGATTAGGGACATTGCACAAATTCAAATATAAATGCATATTTTCTGAAGAAATACAAAAGAACAACAAAAAGTTATATATATCAGACAACACCATATCAGCATGATAATAAAGAATGATTCAAATTCATTGGGATAAGAGCCTATGCAATGGCTGTAACAGATTAACAAATGAATTAGCCTTTCATAGCTTTCAGTCCTAATGTTGAACTACAAACGTTCATCATTTCAACTGATGTTGCGTGCATTGAGCATGGATTTTGAAATTAGAAAATAGATGTTCATTTATATGAAATTGTAAGAAAAAATATATGGACGGATTACGAAGGCACCTAAACCGATAAATAAAGTCACAGCTTTAGCTCGAAACACATGGCTAACTAAAGAAAGTTCTCCGTGAGCTAATCATAGGAATCAATGTGTGACAAGTGACCATAGTCCATGAGAATGGAAAAGCATAACAACAATGACCTGTACGAAAAAGCCCTTCCTTATACATCCATACCATCAGGCTCACCAGATACATGTACTTCGGAATTCACCCATAGACATGCCTCCTATCTCTTCTTGTCCAACTAAAAGTTAAATCATACAGTATATCTCACTGCAGAGTTGCCACAAATAATCTTGAACAATTATATCAATTATCATATACTAATCCATGATGCAACAATGTATGCAAGGAAGATACAGAATATTAAAAATAACAAATGTTGATAAAAGATAATTAGCACGCATAGATTCATGGAGGAAAGTAGCAGCAAAGTCAAACGTCACAAGGGGGTGCGAAGTTGAAGGCACATGGGCCATGCTCTATGCCACTCATAAAAACGAAAATAGACTATTATTGTTTGCATGATAGATGCATTTTAGGCCGAGCATCTTAAACTGGTTATGTTGGTCAATGCCTTTCTATCAGGCTCAGATTTTCTTTTGGATGAGGATGAGGACACAAATTTATTTTAAGTGGCTTAAAGAGCATTCAATGAAAAGGTAATGTTTTAAAATCCAGATTATATCAGATTGATTGGAGTATCAATCCTTAAAATTAAGCCTGATCATGCAAAAGGTTTTACCATTTTATCAACAACCATTATTATGGAAGGGTACGAATTGCTAGGGTTATGGAGAAAACACTCGTATTGATGTTAGAGGTGTTCTATAAGACCTGATATAACCATAGGGATATTGTCCATGTCCGTGAAGAAAATCGAGCAGCCTCGATCTCACTACCGATCCGCATCGACCTTCTAATATTCCCAGAGAAGGAATAGTTAGGACTTCGGAACCAAGGTATATTATCAAGATAGTTAACTGTGTGTTAGCTTTCAAGAAATCTGAATTAGCTTCAAATACATTTTGTTTGTTTGACTACACTATAAATATTCTCTAGAAACTTTCAAAAAATAAGATACAAATTAGGGAACCATCATCATGATCTGTGATTCAGAGTTCAGTAAATAAAATAGAAGTTGTCACGAAACCAACTCTCACAATTCGAGAGCTCGGGTTTTAGATATCTGGATATGAGCAATGAAAAATGAACTAAATTTGATAAGTAAACTCAAGCAGGTAGTAGCTCGTGCTAAGTGCTATCATAGCAGTACAACTGATGATGAGATGCAACCAGAAGATGAACTAAATTGAATGCAGCGACCATTGGTTCAAAAGATCAGGTTTAAAATTTCCATGAGTTGCTCTAACTGCTCATATATTTTCAAGCAATACTACTTGAAAACCCAAATGAGATTCAAATATTAATGTGAACTCACAAAAAATGTAGATATGAATTAGAGCAACTTTATTTGGAAATTCTAGAGCAACTTAAGGATTCCCACTCAACAAACATATGAAGCCTCTCTGAACAGAAAAATTGCTGAAGAAATGAAAGAGGTACTAACAGTAAACAGGGACCCTAAGATTGGCATGAATTCCTACATGGTATTGTCAACTGTCAACATAAGGTTTTTTATACACTTGCAACTTCATCTAGTGCACGAACAAAACTGAACCATCATAGAAGCCAAAAATATCTCATTAAGGTATTCATAAAAAAAAGAGGAGTTAGCATTTACAATCTGACATACAATAAATATCAAGACTCTATACCTGATTATTGTAGATCCATGTTCATCTGTTGGCTCCTCTTCAACCTCCCTCACCATTTCTTCTTTCTCTTCCCATCCCCCTTTCTAGCAGCAACAAATCATCCAAACAACAACTGGCTGCAACAGGAAAAAAAACAAGAAAAAGTAGCGTGAGGGAGAGAGGGGGTCGCTAAACAATTCCAGATTAAAGAGGAATGTATGAAAAACACCATTTTCCAAGTAGAGAACACTAAACCCTTCTTATAATTCTGTATAAAATCAGTGTAGCAAACCGCTAGTAAGAAGCAAAATTTTGCAAGCTATTATGCAGCAATATGTTCACTACATTCATTCTCGACACAACAAGCTACAGCATGTACCTCCCATATTCAGAGTAGCCATGCTAAATTGATAACAAAATGTTTCAGACATAAGGTCAAATGTTTAACTCTCTAATTGATCACATCTACTGAGAAGCACAATGAAATCTAATGCATACATTTGAATTTTTTAGATGAATCCAAGCTAGATGCCTAAATTTCTTCAGATACATTCACGATGAACCTATATGTTTTAGAGCTGCTAACATTTTACGAAAAAAAGGTCATCATTTTAGACTGAAACTTCATAACTAAATTTGTACTGTGTATGGGTTTAGCTATTAAATAAACGACATCGATGATAACAAAATCCAAATTTACAGCTTCAGAATATTCCGCAAGCGAAGTCTCTATGATTGAGTTCTTCAGAAATATATTACCCAAGTGCAAAAAATAAATAAATAGCATGCACAGGCACCAAAACCAAAACCAAGATTCTCTGTTCACAGCTTCGCATACAACAGTAGTATGGTCATCACAATAACTTGGCAACCAAACAATAGCCTTAGTCTGCTATTTTCTTATTTAGACAAGCACGTGGCAAGATGATAACGTACAGTACAGATCACTGAAAGTTCTAACTTTCGCTTTCAGAATAGGTGCTACTATAGTTTCAGAGATGCACAGTTTAAATAGTTCAGTTAGCACTTAGAAACTATGCTAGCGGCTACTATACTGGATAGAGCTTCATGTGTTCATGATTCAACTTATGTTACTGTGCAAATGCACTAGCCAATCTTCTCTTCCTGTACAGTCATCTACCTATGAGCATATACTCTAGCATTTATTTTGTTTTAAAAACTCCTTCCTGGATAAGCACATGGTGGCCCAAAATCTGAGAAACTCGTGTTTTTCTCTTAACTATAAATTTGAGATGCAAGACATCCATGACACCCAACAACATCAACTGAATCTTTCCTGTTTGTCATAACACAAAACTGAAGATTGTGTGTATGCTGTATGGGCATAAACAAATTTAAAAAACTGAGAAAATACTGAAGCGATTCTAGGATACCTAAAGAAAAAAGACATGGGCAGCTAATTTTCCTTCCCACATAAAGTCTGCTCCCTTTTCTCTCACACACATTAGACATCACACAATCTTCTGTAATGCAGAAAGATATGAAGAGCACAACTGGGCCAGAAAGAGAAGCTTGTTTATGTAATGCACTTGTCAGTATGCTAGCATGGATTTTTAATTTACATCTGGTTCCACCGAATAAGTTGTTTCCCGTAAAATTCACGCAACATCTACAGAGTAGAGTAAGGATGTCATAAGTACCAGATAATGTTGTGCCCTTAAGCTTGTCAGCAACTTTCTTTGCTATTTCATAAATCATTGGACTGGGGTCCAGACATCGACATGTTCAAACATCGACATGTTCACAGGAACCATGTAGATGCATTAAAGAGCAATTCACACGAACTTTGCTATCTTCTAATAATTCAAGATGGTACTCAGCCTTTGAAAGACCATGTTTTTAGCATAAGATCGAATAATATTCTTTATAGGGAACTCTAAATATGCTGGGAGTGTCCTGCAGCAGCACATGCATGAAAGCATTTCTTTAGATAAGAGGTATGACCAACATAATTTTTGGCTGAATAAATGGCATAAAATAAAACTGTAAGGCATAACAACAAAAACCAATTGCATAATAAAGTCACTTGTCATTCACTGCAGATCTCCTAATATGTCTCATACGTAGCGATAAGCAGTACAAAAATATGAACTCATCGGGACATGAAAGAACACATCAGGGGTCTCTACAGAAAAATATCATCCTATTTGCTTCATACTCGATTAATTTCTGCAACAGGAGCGAGATAAAGCGAAGGCCGTTAGCCTATTAATGGACTATGAAGAGAAAATAAATGTATGTATGAACTTTAAACATTTTCAGTCGTTCCAAATGAGCTTTAAATTTTCTCTGAACTTTATATGTGGTTCATGCCTTTAGTAAATAAAAAAAAGCTATTAGGAATCCATCTCTCATAATCTACGGCTATACTCTTAGAAACCTGAAACTGAGGCATCAACAATAATTGGATTAGTTTCTCTATCTATGGCTCAACCTTTATAAACTCAATCTGATATATTTAAAGAACGCTGAATTCAAGATTTCATTATGAGCTTTTATAAAGATCGAATGAGATATAAAGATTTTCTATCAACTCACATGAAATTTATATGTATATAACATAGCTACTTGTGGGAAATGTAAATCAACTTCAGGATGACTACTCTCAAGAAATATATGAAGAAACTTTGAGCACAATATCAGACGAAGAAATGAAAACATCCCTCTCAAGAAATATATGAAGCCACTTTGAACACAATATCAGACGAAGAAATGAAGAAGACACTAACCTGTGAGCCAAAAGCTACATCAAGCATAAATCTTCAGCAAAACGAACAGATGCAGGTAACAAACAATGACAGTAGTTCAATAGTTTTATACAATCCTACAAAACTTCGCTGAAAAAACAGAGGGAGTGTTAACATAGCAGGGCATGACACATAATGACAAAGTTATGATAGACAGCTACATATTCTAATGAGCACTCACATGCAAGTCCGTGGCAATAGGCCTTTCCGACCATCACATGCACCACACCTGCACATATATTCAAAGTGACCAACAATTTCCAGGTGAACACCTAGAACTATACTAAAATAGTAAATAAAACACATGGTTCATTTGGAGAAACAAAATCAGAGATGACCTAGTATCAGAGAAATAGGTGTATACCTCTCGCTATCCACATCTTTGTATGACGAGATCAAAGGCATCTACGTGCCTCTGCAAGCTGCTGCACATACTCTCTAGCACGGCGTTGGCAGTCAGGCTGCCAAGCTCCACCATGTTCACCACAAGACCCACCTTGACATTTAGCCGGAGAGAGAGCTCAAACCAGCGCCATTGAAGCCCTCCATCTGCCACAGATAAGGGGTCGGGTGGAGCAGCAAGGCAGAGCCCGGGCCTCCCGGCCGGCCGCCGCACGACCCAAAGTAAATCCAGGGATGGACGATTGAGGTCGATTGGACATGCAGCTTGCCGCAGGCGTTCTCTCTTCTGTCTCCGTCAAGCATCTCTTCACCACTCCTCCCCCTCACCTCATCCTCTTCCTCTATGCTCTCACCTGTAGCTGCGCCTCGTGGTCCTCCTTATGTGCACAAGCAGCACCTCCGACCATCCTGTAGCCGCTCCTCTTTGGTGGCCATGGTGGGAGAGGAGAAGTCAAGGGAAGGGGATTAGGGAGAGCCATGCGTGGGGATTGGGGGAGAAATCTAGCAAGGGATTGGCTTGTTGCCGCTAGGGTTTTCGACACCCATGGCCCTGCCTCGCTGGAGCCTACGAAGACGAGGCGAGCGCGGCCGTGCCAGCCACAACCGCTCGTCCTTGGCTCACCAGAGCGGAGGCGGGCGACGGCGGGCGGACGTGGGCGACGGCGGCTCGCCGAAGAGGAGGCCGGCCACGGCAGGGAGTGAAACCTGGAGAGGCGGCGGCGGAAGGACGAGGAGAATTGGGGAGGAGAAAACGAGAGGGTTGGGGGAGCGAATGGCTAGGGTTCTGGACCACGGGCTGCAATTTTGTCTGATCCGATCGACGCGCGAGGAAATACCCAGTCTACCCCTACGGATGGAGGTCTTTTCTAACTGAACGAAAGCCCACCCGCAGTCACCGACGACTGGGCCCGACCGAAGGTGGGACCCACGCGCAGACGGGGAGGGTAACAAATGGCTGTTGCATGGGGTTAGCTAGTGGGTGGACTCTGCGGGAAAATGGCCACGCGCGTGGAGAGCCAACCAAGACGCTCGCTTCCTGCCCAAAATAAACGGTCGAGATACACTGATGGGGTGATCTGATGGCCCAGAATCGCAAATCTCCATGAGGTGCCCATGAGGTTGCATCAATTATACCTTTAGATCCATGAGATATACATGTTATAAGTTGAAAGCAACCGCTGAAACTTAATCTTCCTTTGTGTTGCTTCAACACCTTTACTTTGATTTATTGCTTTATGAGTTAACTCTTATGCAAGACTTATTGATGCTTGTCTTGAAGTACTATTCATGAAAAGTCTTTGCTTTATGATTCATTTGTTTACTCATGTCATTACCATTGTTTTGATCGCTGCATTCATTACATATGTTTACAAATAGTATGATCAATATTATGATGGCATGTCACTTCAGAAATTATCTTTATTATCGTTTTACCTGCTCGGGACGAGAACTAAGCTTGGGGATGCTGATACGTCTCCAACGTATCGATAATTTCTTATGTTCCATGCTACTTTATTGATGATACCTACATGTTTTATGCACATTATATGTCGTATTTACGCATTTTGGAACTAACCTATTAACAAGATGCCGAAGAGCCGATTTTTGTTTTTGGTTTCAGAAATCCTAGTAAGGAAATATTCTCGGAATTGGAAATCACCGCGGGGTCCTATTTTTGCACGAAGCTTCCAGAAGACCGAAGAGGAGTCGGTGGGGCCACGAGGGGCCACCATAGGGCGGCGCGGCCCAGGCCTTGCCGCGCCCGTGGTGTGGGGCCCTCGTGTGGCCCCCACGTTGCCCTTTCGCCTACTTATAGCCTCCGTCGCGAAACCCCGCCGAGAGCCACGATACGGAAAACCTTCCAGAGACGCCGCCGCCGCGAATCCCATCTCGGGGATTCAGGAGATCGCCTCCGGCACCCCGCCGGGGGTTCATCTCCCGGAGGACTCTACACCGCCATGGTCGCCTCCGGAGTGATGAGTGAGTAGTTCACCCCTGGACTATGGGTCCATAGCAGTAGCTAGATGGTCGTCTTCTCCTAATTGTGCTTCATTGTTGGATCTTGTGAGCTGCCTAACATGATCAAGATCATCTATCTGTAATACTATATGTTGTGTTTGTCGGGATCCGATGGATAGAGAATACTATGTTATGGTGATTATCAATCTATTGTTTATGTGTTGTTTATGATCTTGCATGCTCTCCGTTATTAGTAGAGGCTCTGGCCAAGTTTTTGCTCTTAACTCCAAGAGGGAGTATTTATGCTCGATAGTGGGTTCATGCCTTCATTGACACTGGGACAGTGAGAAAGTTCTAAGGTTGTGATGTCTGTTGCCACTAGGGATAAAACATTGATTCTATGTCTAAGGATGTAGTTGTCGATTACATTACGCACCATACTTAATGCAATTGTCTGTTGCTTTGCAACTTAATACTGAATGGGGTTCGGATGATAACCTGAAGGTGGACTTTTTAGGCATAGATGCAGTTGGATGGCGGTCTATGTACTTTGTCGTAATGCCGGATTAAATCTCACTATATTTATCATATCATGTATATGCATTGTTATGCCCTTCTCTATTTGTCAATTGCCCGACTGTAATTTGTTCACCCAACATGCTTTTATCTTATGGGAGAGACACCTCTAGTGAACTGTGGACCCCGGTCCTATTCTTTACATCGCATACAATCTACTGCAATACTTGTTTTACTGTTTTCTTGCAAACAATCATCTTCCACACAATACGGTTAATCCTTTGTTACAGCAAGCCGGTGAGATTGACAACCTCACTGTTTCGTTGGGGCAAAGTACTTGGGTTGTGTTGTGCAGGTTCCACGTTGGCGCCGGAATCCCTTGTTGCGCCGCATCACATTTCGCCACCATCAACCTTCAACGTGCTTCTTGGCTCCTCCTGGTTCGATTAAACCTTGGTTTCTTTCTGAGGGAAAACTTGCTACTGTGCGCATCATACCTTCCTCTTGGGGTTCCCAACGAACGTGTGAGTTACACGCCATCATGGAGCAAATCTCATGAACGCGGTCATGTAAAGTTAGCCCGAGCCGCTTCATCCCACTATGCCACAAAGATGCAAAGTACTCAAGCTAAAGATAACATAAGCATCAACGCCCACAAAACCATTGTGTTCTACTCGTGCAACCATCTATGCATAGACACGGCTCTGATACCACTGTAGGATAACGTAGCATAGAAAACATAAAATTTCCTACCGCGAACACGCAATCCAAGCCAAGATGCAATCTAGAAGACGGTAGCAACGAGGGATTATCGAGTCTCACCCTTGAAGAGATTCCAAAGCCTACAAGATGAGGCTCTTGTTGCTGCGGTAGACGATCACTTGCCGCTTGCAAAAGCGCGTAGAAGATCTTGATCACAGCGCCACGAACGGGCAGCACCTCCGTACTCGGTCACACGTTCGGTTGTTGATGAAGACGACGTTGATACGTCCAATTTGCATCACTATTTTGTATCATAATTTACAGTTATTCATTGATATATTTCATATTGGGATACAATACTTATGTTATTTCATCTATTTTGCATGTTTCATCATTATTGGAGGATCAAGCACCGGAGCCAGGATTCTGGAAAAAGCACCGTCGAACGCAATATTTCGGAAGATCAACGTGGAAGGAAATTTCACGTAAATTCCTATTTTTCCAGATGACGGAGGGAGCGAGAAGGGAAGAAGAGGGGAGCCACTGTGGGCCCAGACGGGCGGCGGCCCATGGCCTGGCCGCGCCACCTGTGGTGTGGGGCCCCACCCCTTTCGCCTCCTTTTCTTCGCGTACTCCTTCGTCCCGAAAACCTAAGCCACAGAGGACCTCACGAAGGGTTACAGCCGCCTCTGCGGGGCGGAGAACACCAGAGAGAAAGAGCTCTCCGGCGGGCAGGAATCCGCCGGGGAAATTCCCTCCCGGAGGGGAAATCGACGCCATCGCCATCGTCATCGAGCGGGACATCATCTCCACCATCATCATCATCATCATCTCCACCATCTACACCGCCATCACCACCGCTGCACCTCGTCACCGCTGTAACAATTTGGGTTAAATCTTGATTGTATGATAGGGGAAACTCTCCCGGCATTATTCTCTACTTGTTATAGATGCTATTGAGTGAAACCATTGAACCAAGGTTTATGTTCAGATTGTTATTCATCATCATATCACCTCTGATTGTATTCCATATGATGTCTCGTGAGTAGTTCGTTTAGTTCTTGAGGACATGGGTGAAGTCTAAATGCTAGTAGTGAATTATGGTTGAGTAATATTCAATGTTATGATATTTAAGTTGTGGTGTCATTCTTCTAGTGGTGTCGTGTGAACGTCGACTACACGACACTTCACCATTTATGGGCCTAGGGGAGTGCATCTTGTATTCGGTTGCTAATTGCGGGGTTGCCGGAGTGACAGAAACCTGAGCCCCCGTTAGTATATCGATGCAAGAGGGATCGCAGGATCTCAGAGTTTAAGGCTGTGGTTAGATTTATCTTAATTACTTTCTTGTAGTTGCGGATGCTTGCAAGGGGTATAATCACAAGTATGTATTAGTCCTAGGAAGGGCGGTGCATTAGCATAGGTTCACCCACACAACACTTATCAAAACAATGAAGATTACTAAGCCACATGAAGCGAAAGTACTAGACTAAAATCCCCGTGTGTCCTCAAGAACGCTTGGTCATTATAAGTAAACAAACCGGCTTGTCCTTTGTGCTAAAAAGGATTGGGCCACTCGCTGCAATTATTTCTCTCGCATTTTACTTACTCGCACTTTATTCATCTGTTACATCAAAACTCCTTGAATACTTGTTTGTGAGCATTTACAGTGAATCCTTCATCGAAACTACTGCCAATACCTTCTGCTCCTCGTTGGGATCGACATTCTTACTTATCGAAGATACTACGATACACCCCTATACTTGTGGGTCATCAAGACTATTTTCTGGCGCCGCTGCCGGGGAGTGAAGTGCTATTGGTAAGCGGAATTGGTAAGGAAAACCTTTCTGTTTGTGCTGATTTTATTTCTGCTGCTATAAATCATTATGGAGAGATCTTCTCTTCAATTTCTATTTGGGAAATCTACTACTACTGCAACGGTAGTGGATGAAGCGCCAGGTGAGGAAGTAGTACCATATAAAATACCTATGAAAATTATTGAACGTGTTATGGATAACCGCTATGAAGGGGATGGAACTGTTCATCCTGGTGATCATTTATTGTTTTTGCATGAATTATGCGGGTTATTCAAATGTGCAGGTATTTCTATGAATGAAGTTAGAAAGAAACTATTCACTATATCGCTGTCTGGTAAAGCGGCGCACTGGTATAAATTGCTGAAGAATGGTGATTCTATTGATTGGGAGGACATTGTACCTTTATTTTATTCCAAATTTTATCCTCCAAGTGAAATTCACAAAGATCGGAACCGCATATATAATTTCTGGCCTCATGATGGAGAGAGTATTGCCCAAGCTTGGGGGAGATTGAAGTCTTTAATGCTCAAATGTCCCATTCATGAGCTTCCTGGTAATGTTATTATTGATAATTTCTATGCAAGACTTTCTTTTCAAGACAAGACCTTGCTGGATACTTCTTGTTCTGGATCATTTACACGCAACAAAGAAGAGTTTAAAAGGGACCTTCTTGATCGGATCCAAGAAAATACTGAAGGATGGGAGAACGACAAAGATAGAGAATCGGTATAATTTATGATTATAAATGCATTGAAGCTTTTATGGATACTGATAAATTTCGTAATATGAGTGCTACATATGGTCTTGATCCCCAAGTTGTTGCAAATCTTTATAAAGCTTTTGCCTCTCATTATGAATTGCCTAAGAAGAATTTTGATAAGTATCATGAACCGTATAAAGATAAAGTTGATTCATCTGTAAACAAATGTGTAGTGATTGAAACTGTTGATAATGTTATTCCTGAAGCTTATATTGAAAAACTCCTTTCCCTGCTAAAATGAAGGAGTACTCTGTCATATCTAGTGCTGTTAATAAAAGTGAAAAGAAACCTAAAGAACCTGAAGAACAAATTAAAATTGAACCTGCTGTTGCAATAGTTAAAGATCTTGTGACTGAAAATGTGGAGGATGGTCATATTATTTTCTGTGAAGATGCTTCTAATATTGTTTCACATCCTAATAAACCCAAACAAGTTAGTGTTCCTATGCTATCTGTTAGAATTGGTGATCATTGCTATTATGGTTTATGTGATATTGGTGCAAGTGTTAGTGCTATTCCTTATGAGCTTTACACGGAGATTATGCACGAAATTGGTTCTTGTGAACTTGAAGATATTGATGTGGTTATTCAGCTGGCTAATAGAGAAACTATTTCTCCAATTGGTATTGTTCGAGATGTGGAAGTTCTATGTGGTAAGATTAAATATCCTGCTGACTTTTTGGTACTTGGTTCTGCTGCTAGTGATCATTGTCCTATCATTTTTGGTAGACCTTTTCTAAATACTTGTGGAGCTATTATAGATTGTAAGAAAGAGAAAATTTTGACTAGATTTGCTGGTGAACCTTATGAATTTAACTTTTCTAAATTTACCAAAACTCCTTATAAAGTTGACTTGCCTAGTAATGATTTTAAAATGGAGCAGTGTGCATCTATTGTTCTTGTTCCTAATAATCCTTTGCAGCAACATTTGGAGAATAGTGAAAGTGAAGCCTTTAGGAAAGAAAGAGATGAGCTTGAGGAAATTTTTCTTCGCCAACCTATTCTCAAGCATGATTTACCGGTGGAAGATTTGGGTACAACACCGCCACCAAAGGAAGATCCTGTTTTTGATCTAAAACCTTTACCTGATAATCTTAAATATGCTCATATTGATGATAAGAAAATATATCCTGTTATTATTAGTTCTAAGCTTTCAGAGATTGAGGAAGAAAGGTTATTGGAAATATTGAAGAAACACCGAGGAGCTATTGGCTATACTCTTGATGATTTGAAAGGGATTTCTCCTTCTATTTGCCAACATGCTATTAATATGGAAGATGATGCAAAGCCTGTTGTTGAACATCAACGTCGTCTAATTCCGAAGATGAAAGAGGTGGTAAGGAACGAGGTATTAAAACTTATTGAAGCTGGTATTATATATCCTATTGCTGATAGTAGATGGGTTAGTCCTGTGCATTGTGTTCCTAAGAAAGGAGGAATGACTGTTGTGCCTAATGATAATGATGAGCTTATCCCTCAAAGAATAGTTGTAGGTTATAGAATGTGCATTGATTTTCGAAAAGTTAATAAAGTTACTAAGAAAGATCATTACCCTTTACCCTTTATTGATCAAATGCTAGAAAGGTTATCTAAAAATACTCATTTTTGCTTTCTTGATGGTTATTCTGGGTTTTCACAAATTGCTGTTAAAGCTAAAGATCAAGAGAAAACCACGTTTACTTGTCCTTATGGAACTTATGCTTATAGGCGTATGCCTTTTGGTTTATGTAATGCTCCTGCTACTTTTCAAAGATGCATGTCTGCTATTTTTCATGGTTTTTGCGAAAGTATTGTAGAGGTGTTCATGGATGATTTTTCTGTCTATGGGAATTCTTTTGATAATTGCCTGCGAAACCTCGATAAAGTTTTGCAGAGATGTGAAGAAACTAACCTTGTCCTTAATTGGGAGAAATGCCACTTTATGGTTAATGAAGGAATTGTATTGGGACATAAAATTTCCGAGAGAGGTATTGAAGTTGATAGAGCTAAAGTTGAAGCAATTGAGAAGATGCCCTATCCGAGGGATGTTAAAGGTATTCGTAGTGTTCTTGGTCATGCTGGGTTTTATAGGAGATTTATTAAAGATTTCTCTAAAATTTCAAAGCCTCTTACTAATCTTCTTCAAAAAGATGTACCTTTTGTTTTTGATGATGATTGTAAGGAAGCTTTTGAAACTCTAAAGAAAGCCCTAACAACTGCTCCTGTAGTCGAACCTCCTGATTGGAATTTACCTTTTGAAATTATGTGTGATGCTAGTGATTTTGCTGTAGGCGCTGTTCTTGGACAGCGGGTAGATAAAAAATTAAATGTTATTCATTATGCTAGTAAGACTCTTGATGCTGCTCAAAGAAATTATGCTACAACGAAAAGGAATTGTTAGCTGTAGTCTTTGCTTGTGACAAGTTTAGACCCTATATTGTTGATTCAAAAGTTATGATTCATACTGATCATGCTGCAATTAGATACCTTATGACAAAGAAAGATGCTAAGCCAAGGCTTATTAGATGGGTACTTCTGTTGCAAGAATTTGATTTACATATTATAGATAGGAAAGGTGCTGATAATCCTGTTGCTGATAATTTGTCTAGATTGGAAAATATTGCTTATGATCCTGTTCTGTTAATGATAGTTTTCCAAATGAACAATTGGCTGTAATAAAGGTGAGCTCGCGAGAGAGCCCTTGGTATGCATTATGCTAACTTTATTGTTTCAAGTATTTGCCTCCAACCTTTTCAGCTCAGCAAAGGAGGAAATTCTTTTATGACTTGAGGCATTATTTTTGGGATGACCCACACTTATATAAAGAAGGAGTGGATGGTATTATGCGAAGATGTGTTCCTGAATATGAACAACAGGAGATATTGAGTAAATGTCATGGTAGTGTTTATGGAGGACATCACGCTGGAGATAGAACCGCGCAAAAGGTTCTACAATCAGGTTTTTATTGGCCAACACTCTTCAAAGATGCAAGGAAATTTATTTTATCTTGTGATGAATGTCAAAGAGTTGGTAATATCTCTAGACGCAATGAAATGCCTATGAATTATACTCTTGTTATTGAACCATTCGATTGTTGGGGATTCGACTTCATGGGTCCTTTCCCTTCTTCAGATGGTAACACTCATATACTTGTCGCTGTTGATTATGTTACTAAATGGGTAGAAGCTATACCTACAAAAAGTGCTGATGGTGAGACCTCTATAAAAATGCTTGTAGATGTTATATTTCCTAGATTTGGAGTACCTAGATATATTATGACTGATGGAGGTTCTCATTTTATTCATGGAGGTTTTAGAAAAACTCTTGCTAAGTATGGTATTAATCATAGAATTGCTTCGCTTATCACCCTCAAACTAGTGGTCAAGTAGAATTATAAAATAGGAGATTAAAGCTATCTTGGGAAAGACTGTTAATAAATCTAGAAAGAATTGGGCTAGCAAATTGAAAGAAGCACTATGGGCTTATAGAACTGCTTATAAAAATCCTATGGGAATGTCACCTTATAAAATGGTTTATGGAAAAGCTTGTCATTTACCTTTAGAACTAGAGCACAAAGCTTATTGGGCTGTTAGAGAACTAAATAAAGATCCTAAATTAGCCGGTAATAAGAGGTTGTTGCAATTAAGTTCTCTAGATGAATGGAGAAGTGAAGCTTATGAAAATGCTAAACTCTTTAAAGAAAAAGTTAAGAAGTGGCATGATAGAAGGATCATCAAAAGAGAGTTTAATATTGGGGATAAAATCCTATTGTATCGGTCTCGTCTCAGATTCTTTGCAGGAAATTACTCTCGAAGTGGGAAGGACCATATGTTGTTGAGGAGGTGTATCGTTCAGGAGCAATTAAAATTAGCTCTCTCCAAGGCAATGCTACCCAAGTGGTGAATGGACAAAGACTCAAGCATTATATCTCGGGTGATTCTTATAATGTTGATGTTGATATTATTCAAGTGGAAACACCGGAGGCTTTCATCAAAGGACAAATTGACAGTCCGCCAGCTGGACTTTGAATAGGTAACAGTACAGGTAATAAAAGTCCGCGTTTACCTTTCCGAACATTATTTCTCTGTTTTTGGAAAATATGAAAAATTACGGAATCGAAACGGAGTGGAAAAGACGCGCGAGGGCCCGTCACAACATGCCGGCGCGGGCCCACCTGGCCGCGCCGACCTATGGTGACGGCACCTCGGCGTCCCGTTTCCACTCGTTTTCGGCCTGGAACCTTCCTTTTGTCGTAAAAATATTTGCTATATAATCCCCCGGACCCTGGAAGTCCGTATATCGTTTTCTCGTCGTGTTTTGTTTCGAGCTGTTTCTGCCAGGGATCGCCGGATCTAGATCCACCATGTCCTCGTCGGGAACTCAGAAGGACAGCTTCTTTGAGGACGTCGTCAACCCGTACATGAACGAGATGAAGATGCACCCCAAAGAGTTGCTGCTCGTGGATGGAGAGTTGCAGATCAAAGATGTCCAGGGTCCTAAGGGAGAAGGGAGTTTGGAAGACAGGATGGAGAAACTGGAACAAGAGGTTTTCAACTACAAGAAGATGGCTGAGCGTGAAGTGGATATCTTTCACAAGATTGTGTCTGAACTCATTGATGGACACAAGAAGGAGACTGCAAAGTTGTGGGACGATATCTTCTCACTTCACGACACCACCAACAAACTCCAAGCTCAACTCTATGATGTTCATAATCAAAACGTGAGTATGAAAACAGGTTTAAGCGCATAAGTCATGCTGCTAGTTTCAGGTTTCCGGAGACCAATGTATTTTGTTGATGGAGGGCCTCTTCCATGGAAGTTTGATGACGGCAAAGATTCGCCATCATCACCGAAGGAGTAATTCATCATCGATATTGGCATCCCCTTGGTTTTTTCCAAGCTTGGGGGAGTGCCGCGGTATCACATCATCATTACCTTTATCTTTTACTATCAAGTAGTGTCATATCATGAGTAGGGAAGTTATCATATGGAATAGTATGCAATGTGGAAGTATCTCTCTTAGTTAGTTGTCTATGTATCCGTTGATGTGAGTTATCGTTATGGAATATTAATGAGAAGTCTTATCATTTACTTTTTGCACACCTTATTTTAGTTTGCAATCTCCATTATATGATTACTCTTGACATGAGTATTGATATCACTTTGGGAGCATCAAGTAAATCTATTTGGTTTTGGCAAACTTACCATTGGTCAATAGCAACAACACCCTGATGTTTAAATAAAAGAGAGAAATACACTTAGATATACTACTCTATTACCTCTATGCTAATGAGCTTAGTATTCTTAAGTTAAAATTGCTTGTGCTTATGAGAAAGATGCATGATTGTTCTATCATATGTATATTTGTTTGTTTCCCCCAACCTTTATGCTTGCTATCAAACCTTGCTAGCCAAAGACCTGTATCGAGAGGGCATGCTTCTCATACATCCATAACCTTAGACCAAACCTATGCCATTTGTGTCCACCATACCTACCTACTACATGGTATTTTCTGCCATTCCAAGTAAATACTTCATGTGCTACCTTTAAATTATTCAAACTACTACTCCTTATTTGTGTCAATGTTCTATAGCTCATGAGGAAGTATGTGGTGTTTTATCTTTCAATCTTGTTGGGCGGACTTTCACCAATGGACTAGCGGCACATCCGCTTATCCAATAATTTTGCAATAAGAGCTGGCAACGGGGTTCCCAGCCCCAATTAATAACTTTCATTAATAATTCTCTTCACATGTTTTGCTCTGATTTATCAGTAAGCAACTTAATTTTGCAATAGACACTCCTCCATGGTATGTGAATGTTGGAAGACACCCGAGGATTCGGTTAGCCATGGATTGAGAAAGCCAAGGTTGGGGGAGTGTCATCCTTAATAAAACTAAAATACATGTGTAAACAAAAGAGAAGGGGATGATCTACCTTGCTGGTAGAGATGCCGTCCCTCATGGGAGCCGCTCTTGGAAGGTTCGTTTGGCAAGGGGGTTAGAGTGCCCGCTACCATTCGTTGACAACAACAAACACCGCTCAAAATCTTACTTTTATGCTCTTTATATGATTTCAAAACTTGAAAAGCTCTAGCACATGATTTAATCCCTGCTTCCTCTCGAAGGGCCTATCTTTTACTTTTATGTTGAGTCAGTAAACCTATTTCTCTCTATCTCAAGCAATCAATTGAGTTGTTGTGAACCAATCATTTATGCTATGATTCAGTTGATCATGTCTTTTATACTTTCTTGTTTAGTACCAATTTTATCTGAATGAATATGACTTCGAAGTTATCAATGATTATGAAGAGATTGTTATGCTTGAATATGAAGGCTCAGTTATAAAATCTAATATGAAAGCTTTGCTTAGAAGTACAATCCGTTAGTAGTTCTCTGACCAAGAACAAAGTTTGCCATCACCAACTATGATTTCTCATGCACCTTTACTTGTGATTTCTCTTTACCTATTTCAAGATGAGTTATATGAGGAAGTTGTTTACTAGAATGTCTTGTGTGAATGAATATGATGCTTCTTGTCCGTATTTTATTTATCAACTCTTCACTCCATAAACATGTGGTCTTGTTTATCGAGCTCAGTTTCGCTTGGGGACAAGCGAGGTCTAAGCTTGGGGGAGTTGATACGTCCAATTTGCATCACTATTTTGTATCATAATTTACTGTTATTCATTGATATATTTCATATTGGGATACAATACTTATGTTATTTCATCTATTTTGCATGTTTCATCATTATTGGAGGATCAAGCACCGGAGCCAGGATTCTGCTGGAAAAAGCACCGTCAGAACGCAATATTTCGAAGATCAACTGGAAGGAAATTTCACGTAAATTCCTATTTTCCAGATGACGGAGGGAGCCAGAAGGGGAAGAGAGGGGAGCCATGTGGGCCCAGACCACAGCCGGCGCGGCCCATGGCCTGGCCGCGCCACCTGTGTGGGGGCCCCAGCCCCTTTCGCCTCCTTTTCTTCGCGTACTCCTTCGTCCCGAAAACCTAAGCCACGAGAGGACCTCACGAAGGGTTACAGCCGCCTCTGCGGGCGGAGAACACCAGAGAAAAGAGCTCTCCGGGCAGGAATCCGCCGGGGAAATTCCCTCCGGAGGGGGATCGACGCCATCGCCATCGTCATCGAGCGGGACATCATCTCCACCATCATCATCATCATCATCTCCACCATCTACACCGCCATCACCACCGCTGCACCTCGTCACCGCTGTAACAATTTGGGTTAAATCTTGATTGTATGATAGGGGAAACTCTCCCGCATTATTCTCTACTTGTTATAGATGCTATTGAGTGAAACCATTGAACCAAGGTTTATGTTCAGATTGTTATTCATCATCATATCACCTCTGATTGTATTCCATATGATGTCTCGTGAGTAGTTCGTTTAGTTCTTGAGGACATGGGTGAAGTCTAAATGCTAGTAGTGAATTATGGTTGAGTAATATTCAATGTTATGATATTTAAGTTGTGGTGTCATTCTTCTAGTGGTGTCGTGTGAACGTCGACTACACGACACTTCACCATTTATGGGCCTAGGGAGTGCATCTTGTATTCGGTTGCTAATTGCGGGGTTGCCGGTGACAGAAACCTGAGCCCCCGTTAGTATATCGATGCAAGAGGGATCGCAGGATCTCAGAGTTTAAGGCTGTGGTTAGATTTATCTTAATTACTTTCTTGTAGTTGCGGATGCTTGCAAGGGGTATAATCACAAGTATGTATTAGTCCTAGGAAGGGCGGTGCATTAGCATAGGTTCACCCACACAACACTTATCAAAACAATGAAGATTACTAAGCCACATGAAGCGAAAGTACTAGACTAAAATCCCCGTGTGTCCTCAAGAACGCTTGGTCATTATAAGTAAACAAACCGGCTTGTCCTTTGTGCTAAAAAGGATTGGGCCACTCGCTGCAATTATTTCTCTCGCATTTTACTTACTCGCACTTTATTCATCTGTTACATCAAAACTCCTTGAATACTTGTTTGTGAGCATTTACAGTGAATCCTTCATCGAAACTGCTGCCAACACCTTCTGCTCCTCGTTGGGATCGACATTCTTACTTATCGAAGATACTACGATACACCCCTATACTTGTGGGTCATCGACGTCCACCTCCCCGGGCCGCGGGCGTAGTAGCTCCTCTTGAATCCGACAACACGACGGCGTGGTGTCGGTGGCGGTGGAGAAATCCGGCGAGCTTCGCTAAGCGTGCGGGATATGGTGGAGGAGCGGGCGGCTAGGGTTTGGGGAGAGGGTGGCGGCCAATAGGGGGCGGCCAGGTTGTGGTCTTGGTGTGGCCGGCCCCCTCCCCTTGGCCCCTCATTATATAGGTGGAAGCCCCAAGTGTTGGACTACAAGTCTCCGAATAAGACCCGAACCCAAAACCTTCAATATGGTGGGAAACCTTCCCAAGCTAGGATTCCCACTAGAGGTGGGAGTTCCACCTTCCATATGGGGGGGTGGCCGGCCCCCTATGGGGAAGTCCACTTGGGACTCCACCCCACCTAGGGTTGGCCGGCCATGGAGGTGGAGTCCCATGTGGACTCCACCTTCCTTGGTGGTTTCTTCCGGACTTTTCTAAAACCTTCTAGAACCTTCCATAGAACCTTCCGAATCATTTTTATTCACATAAAATGACATCCTATATATGAATCTTATTCTCCGGACCATTGGAACTCCTCGTGATGTCCGGGATCTCATCCGGGACTCCGAACAAATATTCGAACTCCATTCCATATTCAAGTTCTACCATTTCAACATCCAACTTTAAGTGTGTCACCCTACGGTTCGCGAACTATGCGGACATGGTTGAGTACTCACTCCGACCAATAACCAATAGCGGGATCTGGAGATCCATAATGGCTCCCACATATTCAACGATGACTTTAGTGATCGAATGAACCATTTACATATGATACCAATTCCCTTTGTCACGCGATATTTTACTTGTCCGAGGTTTGATAATCAGTATCACACTATACCTTGTTCAACCTCGTCTCTGACAAGTACTCTTTACTCGTACCGTGGTATGTAGTCTCTTATGAACTTATTCATATGCTTGCAAGACATTAGACGACATTCCACCGAGAGGGCCCAGAGTATATCTATCCGTCATCGGGATGGACAAATCCCATTGTTGATCCATATGCCTCAACTCATACTTTCCGGATACTTAATCCCACCTTTATAACCACCCATTTACGCAGTGGCGTTTGATGTAATCAAAGTACCTTTCCGGTATAAGTGATTTACATGATCTCATGGTCATAAGGACTAGGTAACTATGTATCGACAGCTTATAGCAAATAACTTAATGACGTGATCTTATGCTACGCTTAATTGGGTGTGTCCATTACATCATTCATATAATGATATAATCTTGTTATTTAATAACATCCAATGTTCATGATTATGAAACTAATCATCTATTAATCAACAAGCTAGTTAAGAGGCTTACTAGGGACTCTTTGTTGTTTACATATCACACATGTATCAATGTTTTGGTTAATACAATTATAGCATGGTATATAAACATTTATCATAAACACAAAGATATATAATAACCACTTTTATTATTGCCTCTTGGACATATCTCCAACAAGTTTGTTACATCAGACCTACACTTAAGTCGCTTTGATCTGGATTTTGGGTACACACCTTAGGTTTGGAATTAGGCATGAGTGCAGACTCCCATGATAACTATTCACGGGTCTGTAGACTTTCAAGTTCATAATAAAAAAGACAAATCTCAAAATTATGACTGTATATTTATATTATAGGATATCGTCGACTTATAACAAATGGGTTTTCTGAACTTTTTTGCATTCATTAATGACGCCACAGAGATCATATGTGTGATCTAGCTGTGGTTATGGTGAGATCTAGGAGTACTGTTTGGTAATCTTTACGATTACTCTGCTAGCTATGGTGTTGCTGCTCATGCATTGAAACCAGATTACAACTCACTGAAATGTTTCTGTTAGTTTTTCTGCTAAATTCTTACTATTTTATTTTTTGTAAAATCATGAGAATAAACCTTGCGTTCTTGTTGTCTAATGTAGTCCCAACCCTACATATAGGTCACCATTGTGCATTTATTTCGTTCTAGGATTGTGCCAACAATCTCTTGAACATTTCAGATGAAACTCACACAGCCAAAACTAAGATTGTAGGCTACGTTGTCCTTGAGAACGGTTGAACTATTTCTCGAACAAGAATTGTACCAGATTTACCATCTTTTATTACCATCCGGTGAACTGAACTTAGTCACTTTGAAGTGCATATTCTGAAATGTGGGGATAGTTGGTGGTGTAAAAAACTTGGACGTCTGATTCAGGACTGCCGTACCATTTTCATGACTGTCTCTTCCAGGGATATATAATAATGCTTGTCGGCAGCAAATTTTCATATCCTGTTTAGCTATTAGATGAATATTCCCATCATTTTGCACTGTACAATAATTACCAACCTCTATTTCAAGTTAATTTCAGTGTTCTGCTTATAATTTCCTATATCATGTAATTGTCTTGGGAAGGAGTGTTGTGCAATTCGTTACTTTTTCTTGGTTCCAGATCGCTATTGGAGGACTTCTGCCATATTTTTTTTTATCTGGACCGTGTATATATTGGATATGGAATAATATTGTCATTTACTTTAGTATATCATTGCCAGGTAAAATTTCATATGCATGGATGAACTTCAATATGTAGTTTCTTAGCTTGTTGAGGGTATGTATAACACGTAACTACAACCTTAAGCACTAAACCAGCTGTTAGGACCGTTCTTCTGAAAAGGCAAGGCCGTGTGTTCAGTTTACTAAGGAGCCAATTATTTTTCCCAAATTTTATTTGCCATGGAAATGTAGGGGTAAGTACACATAATTGGGCCTTGTGTATTTCGACTGTGACCAAGCTGGAGAAAGTACATCTGTATTATGCATTTTAAAATAAGCTAAGTTGAGCCCCTCTTTTATTTCTTTATCTGCGAATAGTATTATCAAAGCATGAGTGGAATGTTTATATTTAAAATAAGTTATAGAATAACTTGACCAAGCTTTTGTGATATCAATTAAGATGCAAAGATGTAACCATCATTCAGTTTTCTTACCTTTAATGTGTATGTATTTGTATATCTGATAAATCCTTACATAGGTGTTTCAGGCATGGTGGAGGTACTAAGCGTCTTATGTGAATTTCTTTTATGGTTTATCATTCTTGAGTTAAGGAATCACCCCCTTACGAAGGTACATCTTCAATCAGTCTACAGGTACACATGATCGTTACCTTTCCTGTCAACCCCCAGTCATGAACCCCATTACTCCAACCAAGAGGAACACCTCAAACTTACAAATCTGGCTAGATTGGTTGCTGCATCATTTAGTTTAATTTTCTTAGGTTTGGATCAAACCAAACGCAAGGGGAAATATCAATTTATAATAACAAAAAAAAAATTGTCTTTCCACAAGTGAGCCTTTGGGTAAGGTCCCTGGAGCACAAATCTATTATTTGTTGTTATTAATGCATATTCGGTTCTAATATTTGAGTCTCTTATTGTGTTTCCCTCTCTTGGACATAGTTTTCCTTATTGTGCTTGTCATCTTTCATCTGCATTTGATATCTTCGACATGGTTTTCCTTAATGCAAGCTGCGCTTTCCTGCCTAGTTACCATTAGACTGTAAAGCTAGGTGTCTAAAAGGAATGTGCTATCAACTTAACCGTGTATTCTCTGTAGCAGAAAATAAATCTAGGATACAAGGATCTTGACGGTTACACGAGGTTACTCAAGGAGACAGAAAATCCCTCTACATGTATATAGATGCCCAGCTGGTGAATGTGCACTAATTAGTTCGCAGGTTTGTAGTGACCTCACTTTAAAAAGTGCAAGTCCCTGTGCATTAGTGCTAGTCCCTGGATCGAACTGCTAGCACACACAGTTTAAGATGAAATACCAAGTAGCAAAGGTCTTCATTACAACCTAAGATCCAGCGGAAATAAAATAGTTCGATACAACTTGCATAGCTTAAGGGCTAGCATAATCATAAATCAGAGTTCAACATCAAGCGGAAAGCAAATAGCATGGAGTCCTCTTCCTTCACGGATGCCACAGGCAGACATGTTGGGCAAAGACTCGTGATCCTAACATCTTCTTCAGCAGCTAGGGATACCTGCAACATCAAACGTTGCAGCCCGAAGGAATCAATACATTTGGAATTGTATTGGCAAGGACACTTTCGTGGACTCAAAAGGCATCCTACACCTACGTGCACATCTGGCAGGTAGAGCTCAAGTTCATTTTGCATAAAGCCATTTTTTCCCTATCATTTATCAAAACATTTTCTTTCAATCTAATTAGCAGTAACATTGGTAAAACCCCAATGTACCAAATTAACAGTAGCATTGGTAAAGCCCCAATGTACCTTCCTACCCTTGTTCACCCATTCAAATTTTATTTAAGAAATTGGGATGAGGAGATCTTCGAACAAGACTTGTCAGTTCGCTCAAGTTGTCCATAACCGGGGACTCGGCTAAGTACTTAGATTTTACACTCTCGAGAGGTTGTACACCTTTACCCACATGGCCAGGTCAATCCTTCTACCTCGATGCACATTTTGCTCAGAGGACAGGTGCAGACCGTGGCCGAGACCTTCTGTGTGTAATCACCCGAACCATTCCCTAAGAGCCCCGTTCCACCTACAGTATCCCTCTACCACCACCTGGCCCCTAGGATCCGGGTTCATACAACATACTTTGTCAAGCCAGAGCCATAGTAGCATGTGGTTGTACGTGAAGCTAATGAGCAAGGTTTGTCTACAATCTCTTTAAGCCTGGGTGACTTTCCGCAAGTGTGCACTAGCACCAGGGTCTTGCCCCCTGATACACCACCCTCTCCATAACTCCACCATTCACCCAGGTAATTCATTAAAATTAGTTGTTTTTTCCTTAACCTCTATCAAAACCTTTTTCCATGGCATAGCAGGTAACAACTAAATTTAATGGCGGCTAAGGGAGTCTAGGAGTGGTGTAGCTAAAACTACTAGGATCTACTAGCAAGCATAAAGCATAAACCCTAGACATGTCTACTATAAAAACACTACAGTGCAAGAATTAAAACTAGGACTTTTGGTGTGTGTCACTTGCCTTTCTCAAGGGGAGGAGTTGCAATCTTCGCAGTCACAACGGTTGCAGCTGCCACAATCACAATCTACAAGCATACATACATAGCACCATAAACACAATGCGAGACACAAATGCGCAAACATAGACATGAGATGCATATGAGGTTTACACAAGTGCACCCTTTTATTGTTCTCTGGTTGTCACTATATGCATGATGCCATGGTCAAGTTTTATGGTTGGTTGAATTATTGTGAACCTTCTATGTCGCACTAGCAAAGGGCAACTACCATTAATTGAAAAAGGTGTTGTGCTACAGTAGAAAAATGAAGGTTTTGGTAATACTGGACAGAGGGTAACATTTGTCAGCATATGCAAAAAGAATCACCGGAAAAGGGTATGTAGATCTCATTTTATGGGTGAAGTAGTCCGATTAGGCATTTAAATATGGATGAATCTCAAACTTCTGTGAGTCCACATTTTATTTTTCCAAAGTGTTCCTTATATTTTTAGGATTCAAGCGGTATAAAGTTTGTAATTTTTGGACAAGCGGATCTCTGGTTACAATTTTTATAAAGCGCGGACTATCGCAATTCAGTTTAAACGAAAACTAGGGTGGTCACTGGACATGTGGCGCTCTGCTATTGGTCAATATCTCTTCGCTCGGATCACGCTCTCAGGGACGTTGGATCAACATAAAACGGATGGCCCGGATTTACTGACAGAAAAGTGAAAAAAATAAAAGAAAAAGAAGTGGATGCTCACGTGGCGCTGACTGGGCAACGACGTGGCGCACGCGTGGCGGCGAGGTGGCGGCTGACGTGGCCGGCGGCGAGGTGAGCTCGCCGGCGCGGCCTGGCCGTGTTCGACGGCGGCGACTCCGCGGTCCCCGGCGTCGGCCAAGACGCGTACGGGCGGAGGCTCGGCGTCGCGCGTCAGATGGGGGTGGCGGCAGGGCTTGGCCCGGCCCCTGCCGGCGGCTACGGGCGGCTGGAGGCGGCGCGGTTGCGGGCGGCTCCGGCGAGCAATCCGGTAGCCTGGCGGCGTGGATTTGGGAAGAGGAGCAGGGGAATTGGAAGAGGAGGGGCGAGGCTATGTAGGGGCGGCCTCGGGCTGAGAGGGGAAGGTGGGGCGAGGTGGGGGAGAACGTGGGGAGGTGGTGGCCGGTGGTTCTGCGAGCGTGTGCGTGCGCCAGGTGCGGTTGGAGACGAGCAAGGAAGGGGACGAAGCAGGGCGGGCAGGGTGCGTGCGGGGCCGGCATGGGCCGGTGGTCGGCCTGGGGGCGGCCCAGGGGAGAGAGAGGAAGGTGGGGCGCGGGGAGGCCTGGCCGGCTGGGCCGTGGCAGACTGGGTCGGCCCAGTCGGTCCGCCTCTTTATTTTTTATTTTTTTTTCTATCTACTTTTCTTATTTAATTGAATATGCATTTGAGGCACCAAATAAAATCAGAAAAATACAAATAAGATACCGATGGAAACCTTGTGAAAAGGTCTTCATTTTGGAACCATTTTTGAAACAAAATAAAATTCTTTTAAAACTTAAAACCAAAGTTTGGCATACATGCCTAAGTGGCTAATAATGCCATTTAGGGTTCGGGGTTTTGAAATGCAACTGAATTTTCCCTAAATGCAAGGATGTCATGATGCACATGTATGATTTTCAAATTTGATAAAAATTGGGATGTTACAAACCTACCCCCCTTAAGATGATTCTCGCCCTCGAGAATCGGAGTGGCTAGCAAATAGGTGTGGGTGATCTTCACGGAGGTCATCTTCTCGTTCCCATGTAGCTTCTTCCTCTGTGTGGTGGTTCCACTGGACCTTGCAAAATTTGATCGTCTTCGTACGGGTCACTCTTTTTGCTGTCTCCAGTATCTTGATCGGCTTCTCTTCATATGTGAGATCACTCTCCAACTGAACTTCCTCAAGTGGCACTGTATCTCTCAACGGGGTCTCTGCCATTTCTGGGTGACACTTCTTCAGTTGGCTTACATGGAATACATTGTGAACTGCAGCTAGAGATTCTGGCAGTTCCAACTCATATGCTACTTCACCTTTGCGAGACAGGATCTTGAACGGTCCTACAAAGCGGGGTGCTAACTTTCCCTTGACTCCAAATCTTTTCACACCACGTAGGGGTGAGACTCTTAGGTATGCTCTATCTCCTATCTCATAGGTCACTTCCCTATGCTTTGAGTCAGCGTAGCTCTTCTGTCTAGATTGGGCTATCTTCAATCTATCTCTGATCAGTCTGACCTTCTCTTCGGCATCCTTGATTAGGTCTGGGCCAAACAGACTTCTTTCTCCTACGCCACTCCATAGCAATGGGGTGGTGCACTTCCTTCCATACAATGCCTCAAAGGGTGCCATACCAATACTAGCTTGGTGGCTATTATTATATGAAAACTCTGCATAAGGCCGATTTTCATCCCAACTTGATCCATAGTCCAATGCGCATGCTCTTAACATATCTTCCAAGATTTGATTCACTCTTTCAGTCTGTCCATCAGTCTGTGGGTGAAACGCTGTGCTGAACTCAAGTCTAGTTCCCAATGACTCATGTATTTGACGCCAAAAGTGAGATGTAAACTGGGTACCTCTGTCTGACACAATGCTCTTGGGCACTCCATGCAAACATATGATTTTGTTCATGTATAACTTGGCTAGTTTGGCGCTTGTGTAGGTGGTCTTCACTGGAATGAAGTGAGCCACTTTAGTCAGGCGGTCAACTACGACCCAAATGGAATCATATCCCGATCTATTCTTTGGCAGTCCGGTGATAAAATCCATGCCAATATTCTCCCACTTCCATTCTGGTACGTGTAGTGGTTGCAACAATCCTGCGGGTTTCTGATGTTCTTCCTTGACCCTACTACAAACATCACACAGTGCAATATACTCAGCAATGTCTCTCTTCAGATTACTCCACCAGAACCTTTCCTTCACGTCCATGTACATCTTGGTGTTACCCGGATGAATGGAGTATGGTGAATCATGGGCTTCCTGGAAAATCAACTTCCTAAGCTCAGGGTCCTGGGGTACACAGATACGCTTCTCAAACCATATGGTTCCTTGTTCATCTGCATGGAATCCTTTTGCTCTGCCTTCACTCATAAGGACCTTAATCTCCTCTATTTCTTTGTCTAACTTTTGAGCTTCTGTAATTCTGTCCATTAGTGTTGGCTGAACTTCAAGTGATGCCAAATCACCTTTGGGCACAATCTCTAGTCTGAGGTCCTTAAACTGTTCACACAGTTCCTCGGGTAATTCTCCAACGGTGAGGCCGTTTACATAGCTCTTACGGCTCAGCGCATCGGCTACAACGTTAGCCTTCCCTGGGTGGTATTGCAAATTCATATCATAATCTTTTATTAACTCCAACCATCTTCTTTGCCTCATGTTCAGCTCCTTCTGAGTGAATATGTACTTCAGGCTCTTATGGTCTGTGAACACATCACAATGCTTTCCCATCAAGTAGTGTCTCCACACTTTCAGGGTATGAACAACAGATGCTAGCTCTAAGTCATGGGTTGGGTAGTTTCTCTCATGCTTCTTGAGTTGTCGTGAAGCATAGCACACTACTTTTCCATCTTGCATTAAAACACCTCCAAGTCCTTGACGAGAGGCGTCGCAGTACACTTGGAAATCTTTATTGATATCCGGCAAACATAGAACCGGTGCACTTACTAGGCGTTGCTTCAACTCTTGAAAACTAGCTTCACACTCATCTGTCCAGATGAATTTCTTCTCCTTCTTCAACAGTTCTGTCATGGGCTTTGCAATTTTGGAGAAATTCTCAATAAATCTCCGGTAGTATCCAGCGAGTCCTAGGAAACTCCGGATCTCTCCTGCATTCTTGGGTGATTCCCACTCGGTCACAGCTGCAACTTTACTCGGATCAACTGCGACTCCTTCTGCTGAAACTATATGTCCAAGGAATCCAACTCTATCCAACCAGAACTCACACTTGCTGAACTTGGCATACAACTTGTGCTCTCTAAGCTTCTCCATGATTAGGCGCAAGTGCCTCTCATGTTCGGCTTCATCCTTTGAGTATATCAATATATCATCGATGAATACCACTACGAACTTATCCAAATATTCCATGAACACTTTGTTCATCATGGCCATAAAATATGCCGGGGCATTGGTTAGACCAAATGGCATAACTGTATACTCATACAGACCGTATCTAGTAGTGAATGCGGTCTTAGGTATGTCTTGCTCTCTGATCTTCATTTGGAAGTAGCCCGATCGAAGATCAATTTTGGAGAACACCTTTGCTCCCTTCAGTTGGTCAAATAGGTCGTTGATATTGGGCAACGGGTACTTGTTCTTGATAGTGACTTCATTGAGTGATCGATAATCCATTACCAGTCTCTTGCTAGAATCTTTCTTCATCACAAACAAAACAGGGGCTCCCAATGACGATGAACTAGGTCGGATGAAACCCTTTTCCATCTGTTCCTTAAGCTGCTTCTTCAACTCCTTCAATTCCTCTACATCCATCTTGTATGGTCTCTTGGCTATTGGTCCAGTTCCAGGCAACAGTTCAATGAGAAACTCAACTTCTCTGTCCGGCGGCATTCCTGGCAACTCTTCTGGGAACACATCTGGGTATTCTCTCACAACGAGCACGGTCTCCATGCTAACCCCCTTAAGAGAGTTGACCTTACTACCTTTAAGCTCAAAGGTTGATATGAAACGAATCCTCTTCATTTCTGGGGTTGTGAGTGTAATTGATCTCTTAGCACAATCTATTACGCCTCCATAAGTGGCCATCCAATCCATGCCTAGGATTACATCCACACCTTGGGATTCCAAAATTACCAGTTGGGTTGGATCACGTCTTGGCGGCATTTGTGGTTGTTTAGCATAGATGAGAAACAAGATAGATAGATCTAGGGAATAAAATTTCCGACCCATGCACACTCAAGTCACACAATAAACAATCCATAAAATCACGCAAGAATTTTTTTTTTAAATACTAACAAACTAGTATGGTCATGCCACAATTTGGTATGATCAATGCGTTTTTAAGATATCGCTCGTCTGATAAAAGAGAGAAAGTGGTGGTCTACTATCTTTCCATCTTGGGTGCTTCTAGCTTCTCTTCCACTTCCTTGAGGTCTTCAAAGATTGGACGTCTAAAGATGAAGATTTGTTTTGAAGATGAAATAGGTGAGAATACAAGAAAACCAATTTGCAAACATTTCTTTTCAATAGAAAATGGATTCGATAGATAAGATGGAATTTCATCCTAAGGTCTTCCTATTTCTAATCCAAACCTAGGGTCACGAACCTATGGGCAACACAATGCTCTGATACCATCTGTAGTGACCTCACTTTAAAAAGTGCAAGTCCCTGTGCATTAGTGCTAGTCCCTGGATCGAACTGCTAGCACACACAGTTTAAGATGAAATACCAAGTAGCAAAGGTCTTCATTACAACCTAAGATCCAGCGGAAATAAAATAGTTCGATACAACTTGCATAGCTTAAGGGCTAGCATAATCATAAATCAGAGTTCAACATCAAGCGGAAAGCAAATAGCATGGAGTCCTCTTCCTTCACGGATGCCACAGGCAGACATGTTGGGCAAAGACTCGTGATCCTAACATCTTCTTCAGCAGCTAGGGATACCTGCAACATCAAACGTTGCAGCCCGAAGGAATCAATACATTTGGAATTGTATTGGCAAGGACACTTTCGTGGACTCAAAAGGCATCCTACACCTACGTGCACATCTGGCAGGTAGAGCTCAAGTTCATTTTGCATAAAGCCATTTTTTCCCTATCATTTATCAAAACATTTTCTTTCAATCTAATTAGCAGTAACATTGGTAAAACCCCAATGTACCAAATTAACAGTAGCATTGGTAAAGCCCCAATGTACCTTCCTACCCTTGTTCACCCATTCAAATTTTATTTAAGAAATTGGGATGAGGAGATCTTCGAACAAGACTTGTCAGTTCGCTCAAGTTGTCCATAACCGGGGACTCGGCTAAGTACTTAGATTTTACACTCTCGAGAGGTTGTACACCTTTACCCACATGGCCAGGTCAATCCTTCTACCTCGATGCACATTTTGCTCAGAGGACAGGTGCAGACCGTGGCCGAGACCTTCTGTGTGTAATCACCCGAACCATTCCCTAAGAGCCCCGTTCCACCTACAGTATCCCTCTACCACCACCTGGCCCCTAGGATCCGGGTTCATACAACATACTTTGTCAAGCCAGAGCCATAGTAGCATGTGGTTGTACGTGAAGCTAATGAGCAAGGTTTGTCTACAATCTCTTTAAGCCTGGGTGACTTTCCGCAAGTGTGCACTAGCACCAGGGTCTTGCCCCCTGATACAGCCACCCTCTCCATAACTCCACCATTCACCCAGGTAATTCATTAAAATTAGTTGTTTTTTCCTTAACCTCTATCAAAACCTTTTTCCATGGCATAGCAGGTAACAACTAAATTTAATGGCGGCTAAGGGAGTCTAGGAGTGGTGTAGCTAAAACTACTAGGATCTACTAGCAAGCATAAAGCATAAACCCTAGACATGTCTACTATAAAAACACTACAGTGCAAGAATTAAAACTAGGACTTTTGGTGTGTGTCACTTGCCTTTCTCAAGGGGAGGAGTTGCAATCTTCGCAGTCACAACGGTTGCAGCTGCCACAATCACAATCTACAAGCATACATACATAGCACCATAAACACAATGCGAGACACAAATGCGCAAACATAGACATGAGATGCATATGAGGTTTACACAAGTGCACCCTTTTATTGTTCTCTGGTTGTCACTATATGCATGATGCCATGGTCAAGTTTTATGGTTGGTTGAATTATTGTGAACCTTCTATGTCGCACTAGCAAAGGGCAACTACCATTAATTGAAAAAGGTGTTGTGCTACAGTAGAAAAATGAAGGTTTTGGTAATACTGGACAGAGGGTAACATTTGTCAGCATATGCAAAAAGAATCACCGGAAAAGGGTATGTAGATCTCATTTTATGGGTGAAGTAGTCCGATTAGGCATTTAAATATGGATGAATCTCAAACTTCTGTGAGTCCACATTTTATTTTTCCAAAGTGTTCCTTATATTTTTAGGATTCAAGCGGTATAAAGTTTGTAATTTTTGGACAAGCGGATCTCTGGTTACAATTTTTATAAAGCGCGGACTATCGCAATTCAGTTTAAACGAAAACTAGGGTGGTCACTGGACATGTGGCGCTCTGCTATTGGTCAATATCTCTTCGCTCGGATCACGCTCTCAGGGACGTTGGATCAACATAAAACGGATGGCCCGGATTTACTGACAGAAAAGTGAAAAAAATAAAAGAAAAAGAAGTGGATGCTCACGTGGCGCTGACTGGGCAACGACGTGGCGCACGCGTGGCGGCGAGGTGGCGGCTGACGTGGCCGGCGGCGAGGTGAGCTCGCCGGCGCGGCCTGGCCGTGTTCGACGGCGGCGACTCCGCGGTCCCCGGCGTCGGCCAAGACGCGTACGGGCGGAGGCTCGGCGTCGCGCGTCAGATGGGGGTGGCGGCAGGGCTTGGCCCGGCCCCTGCCGGCGGCTACGGGCGGCTGGAGGCGGCGCGGTTGCGGGCGGCTCCGGCGAGCAATCCGGTAGCCTGGCGGCGTGGATTTGGGAAGAGGAGCAGGGGAATTGGAAGAGGAGGGGCGAGGCTATGTAGGGGCGGCCTCGGGCTGAGAGGGGAAGGTGGGGCGAGGTGGGGGAGAACGTGGGGAGGTGGTGGCCGGTGGTTCTGCGAGCGTGTGCGTGCGCCAGGTGCGGTTGGAGACGAGCAAGGAAGGGGACGAAGCAGGGCGGGCAGGGTGCGTGCGGGGCCGGCATGGGCCGGTGGTCGGCCTGGGGGCGGCCCAGGGGAGAGAGAGGAAGGTGGGGCGCGGGGAGGCCTGGCCGGCTGGGCCGTGGCAGACTGGGTCGGCCCAGTCGGTCCGCCTCTTTATTTTTTATTTTTTTTTCTATCTACTTTTCTTATTTAATTGAATATGCATTTGAGGCACCAAATAAAATCAGAAAAATACAAATAAGATACCGATGGAAACCTTGTGAAAAGGTCTTCATTTTGGAACCATTTTTGAAACAAAATAAAATTCTTTTAAAACTTAAAACCAAAGTTTGGCATACATGCCTAAGTGGCTAATAATGCCATTTAGGGTTCGGGGTTTTGAAATGCAACTGAATTTTCCCTAAATGCAAGGATGTCATGATGCACATGTATGATTTTCAAATTTGATAAAAATTGGGATGTTACAAGGTTGTACTTGTACCAGTAGTTGTTTCATTTTTTGAAATCAAGTCTGAATGTAAACAGTTTTTGCAACTCTAAATATTGATCGTGTGCATCTTCTGTCAGCTATATCCAGTTGTATTCATTGTTTATGTGACGAATGCTGTATTTTGAATGATTTTCTGAAGTTTGGACTGAATTCTGAAATGCTACGTGTACCATGGCGTCTGAGAAATTTTGGATGTGCCCTAAAAGTTTTTGGGGCACATTTTTTTGTGCCCTAAAAAGTTTTCAGGGCACGTTTTGGATGTGCCCTTAAAAAATTTCAGGACATAATTTTTATGTGCCCTCAAAACTTTTCAGGGCACATTTTTTATGTGTCCTCAAAACTTTTCGGGGCACATTTTGGATGTGCCCTTAACACTTTTTGGGGCATATTTTTCATGTGCCCTCAAAACTTTTCGGGGCACATTTTGGATATGCCCTCAAATCTTTTCGAGGCATATTTTGATGTGCCCTAAAAGCTATACCTATTAGGGCATAATTTTGAAGTGCCCTTAATACTTTCCGAGTAGCAAGTAAATTTGGCACATTTTTATGTGCCTTTAAAAGTTTTGAGTGCAGATTTTAGGCATTTGAGGGCACTTAAAAGTGCCCCTAAATGATTACCGTGTTGTAGTGGGAGGTGGAGTTCTTCGCTGCCAAGAGGGCCGAGAGAAGGGCGTACCGGGTGGACCGCCGCCGCAAGGCATTCATCAATGCGTAGATAGAGGGCCCGTGTACCATCGCTGACGACGATCCAAGGTGGGACGACATGTGGACGGAGTCGGAGATACCATCTCGGAGGATGATGAGTAGATTAGGTTTAATTTTTGTTTCGCGTAGTTGCTCGTGTTGAACTCGTTCATATGTTTTAATTATTGTTCCTCCTGAAATGTTTTTAGAGCATTTTCTAGATTTTTTGTGTTTGCAAATTTTTGTGCGCGCGCTTCTGGGCGCTCAAAAATCACGCGCCTGAACAGGAGAGGTCCCGAAGGACCTAGAGCTTCATTATCAGCGGTGGAGTTATAATTACACAAAGGGTCATGAAGAAAAGAAAAATTACAAACCGACCCAAACTTTTTGCACTAAGGCCCTTTGACCGGTGAAAGAAAACGCGATCAAGGCCAGCTCCAAATCCACCACCGTCGAACTCGTCGGAGCCAACCTCCACGCCGCCGGGGACGAAACCACTTGGGGCATGGAGACGGGAGCTAATTCCGACGATGCTGAAGAGCCTCCGTCTAGATGATTGGAGGTTGAAGAAGTCCTGCAGACGACGAACAAGCGCCGGCTCAGGATGGAGGGGCCGCCCTACGGCCAAGGAAGACGGCGAAGTGGCGCCGTAGAAATCCTCCAAGGGTGGAGGGGCCGCCCTTCGGCCATCAGATACGGCGACAGCGGCGCCGTGAGAAACCTCCGACGAGTAGCCTGCAAACTCCCCTGCTGCGGATGCTGCGGGCAGACACGAACAGCGCGCGCCTCAACCTCTCCTCCGCCACCACCACGATGACGAGAGAGGAGGGAGCCACCGCTGCATCGGCTGCCGCCAGATCCAACCGGCCTCCACACCGTCGATGCCGTAGAAGCCCAGTAGAGCTTCTCCCCTCGCCTCCACGGCCGTCCAGGAGAAACTCCACCGAACTGCAGCCCTCAACCCGGCGCCCCTCCTCCTCGCCGCCACGGCCGGCCAAGAGGAGCTCCACGTCAAGGATCTCGTGCATCTTGATGTGGTAGACGACCAAAACTTTATTGAAGGAGACTGTGGTCTCCTTCTCCACCGCCAGCTCCGACCAGAGTAGCAGAAGCAGCAGAGAGAGACACCCTAGGAAGCTCCGAATCTGGCCACCATGAACCCGAGCTCTGCTCCAACTACCGGGCATAGAGCCCAAAAAAAACTAACCTAACCCTAGACCTATCTACTCCGGCGCCCCTCCTAGCCCATCTCCGGCCGGGTAATCCGGCGGAGAGGGCATCGGAGAGACCCGGGCAGCAGCGACAGGCACTCAGGAACTGTTCACTCTTGGGAGCTGGGGGGGGGATGAGGGAGCCTCTGTTGGCACATTTTGAAGGGGCTGTTTCGGCGCATTGTTTTGCAACACCCGTTCTGCCACCGCGCTAGTCCAGATAGCCCGTGATGCACCGATCTTTTACGGCGCGCAAATATCCAGCCACCACTAGAGATGCTCTTAGGTCTGCATAAGATTTTTCCTAGGGTCGAAAAACTTACACGTTATCATGTAATGGTCTAAAAACTTACACATCGTCAAGTAATCTATTACAGCACAATCAGATAGGTCTGTTGCGCAACCTTCGTCGATTAAATTCCACAGACCCATCTTCATCCAAATTTCCTTTGCTCAATAATACAAAAACAAAGCGTGTTTAATATTTCCATGAGATCTTGAGCAAAGAGGATAAGAGCATCTCCAGCCGTTGGGGCTCCCCAGGCCAAAATCCAGCGGTATTTAGCGCCGGTTGGATGTATATTTTTAGCCTGGGGAGGCCCATTTTCCCAGCGGCGAGTCCAGGATGGATGAAAAGTTTTGACAAAAAAACAGCGAATTCAGACAAAACTAGGCGAAATTCGTTCAAACATAAGCGAAATCTAAAGATATTTAACATATATAGGTGAGTTCGTACATATATTTGAATTTGGCTAGATGGAAACATAAACTAAAACTAATAGCGGCCTTCTGCATGCCGAAATGGCGGTAGATGGCCGTGTAGTCGCCGTCGTCGTCGCTCGAGTTGCCGGCGTCCTCGGGCGGCGGCGCCTTGTACCAGCGGCTAGAACCCTGGCCAGGGTCGCCGGCGCGTGGCGGCGTCGGCCGGTAGAGGTCATGGAAGCTACGCGTCCGCGAAGACGACCGGCGGCAGACTTTTACAGCACGCGAAAGACGATGCGATGAGGACGACGATCGGTCTCTTTCGCCGACAAGTCGGGGCCACCTGCCGCGGGAAGTTTTCTCGGTGTTTCCCGTTTCGTCCGGAGTCCCCGAGCGCTCCCCGGGGCGGGGATGACCTAGGCTCCCCGGATGGATGAAAGCCCAAATCCGAACGAAAACGAGGATCCGAGGGCGCGACTAGACCATTTTCGTTCATCCGGATGAAAAAAAAGACGTCCTAGGGGCCTTACCGGGGAGCGGTTGGAGATGCTCTAAGAGCTATTCACCTCGGTATGCATATTTGTTGAAGCGCTCACATAGGATAGAATACCATGAAAGTATTTCCATCTATTGGTTGTGATTTGCATTGCTTGATTCATCTATCTTTCTCAGGTTATTTTCGAATTGTGACTCCCACCCTATATGATAAACCAATCTCAGTAAAGGAAGTCTTTTCTTACTAAGCACCCAAGTCAAAAAAAAAAAATTACTTCTCATCATTTTGGCTTAGGGTCATTGCGAGAACACTGTTGAAAATTGACCAAAAATTCGCTGAAATGAGTTTTATGCTGAAAGGAAACTCCGTAATGAGTTGCTGATCCGATCTGCAGTATTTGGTGGTACAGTCGTATTGTTGCCTTTGTTGTGTGTGCTTACGGACCATGTCTGGGTGCAGCGCGCAATCTGTGTAGGTAAACCTTGACTTCAGGTGATAACAGTTGCCGTGTCCTTGTATGAGTTTGTCAGTGGCATGTGTGTGCCATCTTCCTGTTGGAGCGAGCCGTTCTCCTCGAGGAGAAGAGCTGGTGCTGATGCTTTGTGTTCTCCAGGTCCTGGACAACCGTGGTGTGCTGTGTCAGGGCGTCGGAGAACGCCATGATGCTGGGTGAGGGCAGCGTTCTACTGGGAGACGGCGATAAGCTGCTGTGCGAGGGTGCTGCAGGAGAGCGAGCTGTCGGAGAGCGTTGGCGTGAAGGTCTGCTGCTGCTTGAAGGCGTCGCACTTTTGCTGCAGAATTGCAGGACACCGCCTCCACTGTCCATCAGCAATAAAAGTGTAAAACACTAACTAATCTCTATGTAGGCCCTATCTTGTTCAACCAGAGACTCTCAAAACCCTGAGAGCTTAGAGCTCTTTCAAGATAGCAAGAGAATGGATCCTGGCCGCTCTACCAGCTCATGCAAAGTGAAAATAAGCCATGCAGGTATACAAGTCCGAAATATAGTCGGAAAAAATACCATGGCTGGTGTAAAAGTGCAAGACAACCATAAAGGCTAAACAAAACAATAAAAAAGCTCACTCCAAGTTATTCACACTTGATACAACTAGCAACAGGAAACCATTCTCATATCAGGAAGATGAACAAATGTGTCAGTTCCGTTAGTCATGTCCTATATAGTACCAGGCCACCATCCAATATCAGCCATCCCAAAGTCCAACACCAGCGATCTGCCACATCTTGCCCTAATGTCACATTCATGTGTTGGTGGTGCAAGATCAGACATATATCCATCATTTCAGAAGTTACCATCTTGTGCAAGAAGGATAACATGAAATCTGATTGTACTAGGAAACTACAGTATCTGTTGTATCTAGGGCTCCTACCTTGCATTAATATCAGCTATCTCATAATACTTGCAGGGCTCCTTCCTGTGTCCGTGATGCAGAACAAGATCCTCTCCATGTGAAACATCTCTGGTGCAACGCAAGCATTCCGGCTAAATCATGGTATCAGGCAACAATCCATGCCGTAGACATCAACATGTACAGGAAGACAACTCTCCCTTGTAGTTCCTTATTTGTATGGTTCCTCCCTCAGGATCGGCGCTTCTGGCATCTTCGGCAGAAGCAAAAATTCCAGTTGTTACCATGCTTTCAGTCCTTTCAGCAGAAGGTAAAGTTGAGCTCACAAACAAGGTACACATTTGCATCTTGAGAAATAGGAACAGTGTATACTTCAAGGGTTCCAATAACAAGTTGAGCATCTAAAGAAACACCAAGCTGAATAACAGGACAGCCATCGCATGGTATACATGACCAAGCTGAAAGAGGCAATGTTATTTGCTCCACGAGAGGCGCTCAATTTAAAATCTAGTTCACAATGTAACGGTTGAAGATATGGCTTCAGAACTCACCACGTTCTTTAATCAGCAATCGGCAAATGTACCGACCCAGTATATACCTAAAGCATACCTTCCTATCAGAAGATCATGGCTCAGCACATCAATTGAATCAACCATAGCCGTCCTGCAGGATGTTCAACCAGCCATCAATCCCATACAGAAGCATTTTGCTAGACATAAATGAAATCCTGAGGCGAGCAATTGCGAACCCTCGCGGTTGATACTTCCCACCACTAGCTCGTTGAATTACCCTTTTGTTTGTCATTTGCTATTAACTGACAACCAAGGTCATACAAATTGTCTCCCAGTCATGCACACCACTTACAGTTTCCACAGTCCATATCTTTCAAGGACAGAGCTCAGTCAACTTTCCCATCTTTGGGGCATTTCTTCCCTTCTGCGGCACTTCGGGATCGTCTCCTTCTGGCTTGGATCTGACGGACGGTTTCAGCAACCAATAGACTAAAATCTGGGGAGATCTGGCCAGTAGGGGGTGGATTAAAGCCAACCTTCTTATAAGCCTGTGATATGTTCCTCTGAGATCTTATTAAGTGAACATTGCAGAGGGAGGGAACTGATGCTTTTAAGATGGGCCTGCCACAGGTAATTCGCCCAGAATCCGTACTGAAAATCATCAAGAATCTAGTTAGTATTGCTACTATAAAGCTCTGTAAATAGAAAGAAACTAAGAGAAATGACGACCCATTCTAAAAAAAAAATTAGTCATTGGCGACAAGAAAATATTTACAGGCAGCAAAACATAAGTAAGCTACAAAATTAAAGAAGAATAACCAGGGTCAAACCTAATTGTAGAAAGAACCAATCTGGATTGGGTTCAAACAAAAAAGAAAACCTTCTATGTAGTCAATACTAAGAAACCAGAAGAATTAACTACTCAGTAACCAATCTGGGTAAGCCAATTCTTGACAGAGAGAAACTGGCCATACTTAAATGAATCATCTAAATACAATATTCATTAACAGCAACCTTAAGTTTATTATTTATCCCCAACTGATAGATCCAACTCCTGCAATCCACATAATAAAACCTATACAACTAGCGGTCTAACTATTGACGCACATCAAACCGGAGAATTATACAGCTCGAATTACTGTACTTCAGTATTGGAGCAGAGTGTTTAAAGATGGCCCCAAAGACAAAGCAAATCAATCACAAACCTATTTAATCCCACAACACCTCATATTGCTTCATCCCACTGGAAGCATAAACATTTTTGTTCTCAGATCTAGAAATACGAGCTTTCTGTATGGTTGGGGGCTTATCTTCCAGAGTGATTAAATTCACAATATATAATTAAGATTACGACCTCGACTTATTGCCTTGGGACACAGATAATAATACAGTCAACCAGACAGGTCTTTCCTACAGCTCGCTGGTGCCAGTTATAAGATTAAAACATCAAAACATATATGCGCTCAAATCTACACGGAAAGATTGCAATAAAATCAAATTAGAATAATAGTAACTTGGGTTCAAAGTCTTATCTAAGGTGCAGCAATTATTTTGTGCAAATTGGTAATTCTTTTTTGCTAGAAAGAAGGACATATGGTGGGCGAATCTCTCTCCCCAAGAAAAGATAGATAGCATCTAGGCATTCTTCAGACGAAGGTCCTGATCTAATCGACCAGAACAGCGATAACCTCGAAAGAGAGATCAGGAGCCAATCTAAAGAGACGGAGGCATCGCTATTCATATATAGATAGCTAGATCCAGAGCAGCCGAAAGAGGAACCCTAACGAGACCAAGATCCGAGCTTTCCGCTGTAGGATAAGAAAAGCTCACCTCTTGATGATGTGGGCGCAGCCCTTGTAGAGCACCTGCGTGCGGTCGATGAGTATGTGCGAGTGGCAGTACTTGGCCATGGCCATGGCCCGCACCTTGCACCCCGTGAATCCGCACTTCTTCCTTCTGGGCACCGCGGCGGGCCCGGGCTTGGCCTCGGCGCCCGCGGCGGAGGGCGGCTGCTCGGCCTCGAGCGGGCTGCGGCCGAGCTCCCAGACGTACTGGCGGTGGCGCGCGCGCACCTCCTCCGCCATGGCCCAGTAGAGGCGGCGGTAGACGCCGACGAGGCGCGCGGCGCGGCGGCGGCGCCGGCGCAGCACCTCCTCCCGCGTGAGCGCCTCCGCCGTGGCCTCCATCTCCGGCGACGGCGGGCCGCCGGGGGAGCTAGGGTTTCGGGCGTCCGCCGCCGCCGCGTCGGGCTCCGCCTTGGGCGTCCTCAGCCCCGGCGCCTCCGGGCTGGTGGTTGCGGGTTGCCGGTAGGAGGAGGTCATGGCGTGCCGGGATTGTCGCCGGATTTGGGGCAAGGTGGGGAGTTCTGGTGGAGGATGGCAAGACGGAGGGAGGATGGGGAAGGAAAGGGGCGTGGAGTCGAGTCGAGTCGCGTCGCGTGGATGGAAGCTCTTGTGTTTGTTTAACCGTTTATTAGGAAATCGCACCTGACGGGTCTCTCTGCCTCTCTTCTCTTCGAATTTCCATTCGAATCAGAAGAGATTTAAATGGAGCGGAGGTTAACCATAACGAGGTAGGAAAATCTCTGCCGATTTACTACATAAATGCAGCATATATCATATACTCCACTATTCTGCATTCATTTGAGAATTTTCAGCAAATCTCAATCGATGGAGATGGGTCCTTGTACACAACATTCTTGTAGAGTAGGAATTTCATAGGAGAGGATTTCCCAAGCAAAATCGATTTCGCGCGCTTTTTTTCCAACCGGGCTAACCGTTTTCCATTAATCGCTCAACGGAAAGACATTGTTCGTTACAGAAGCTACATGGCAAAAACACATTGCCACCACAACCATAGAAAAGTATCATAAGGTGGAATAACTGAAATAGGAATAGGAACGAGGGTACCACTAGGGTTGGTTCCCAAACTTTCATGTGTCGCATGAAAAGGGAAAAAAAAGTAACATCTCATATTTATTTAAAAAATTGCGCCAAAACACACTCTTCTTTCTCTCTCGCGCGCTAAAAGAGCCCGCTTGAAGAGGTACCGGAGAAATGGGGGTTCCCCTTAGCTTAGTTCTTGAAGAAAATGTAGGATTCTTATCCATAAGAATTTTTCCTATTAAGGCAATGTGATTCAAAGGTTGAACACTCCAAATTTCCTATGAGATGTTTACTTCTCTAGAAATTTCATGGGAGAGAATTTTGCAAAAAAAAAAGTTTGCTTCACGCGCTTTTATGAAAAGACGTTGTTCATTTAAAAAGCATTTAAAAGCGAGTTGGGGCACTAATGAAAAAGCATAATGAATGCTCGTTATCAAAACATCTACTACCGTGCAAGAATCCATTGCCGCCAAAACTACACACAAAAAATGGCATAAGCTAGAACAACTGGAATAGGAATATGAACGAGAGCACTACTAGGGCTAGTTCCCAAACTTTAATGTGTCACATGAAAGGAAAAGTGGAAACATCCGAGAGGTGTTGGAAAAAATTGCGCCAAAACACACTCTTGTTTCTCGCTTGCGAGCTATAAGAGCCCGCTTGAAGAGATAACGGAGAAATGGGGTTTCCCCTTAAGTTATTCCTCAAAGTGACTTTAAAATTAGGCACAATATCAAAGATCTTTTAGAAGAGGATAATTAACATGGTGGGCCGATTAGGGCCTACGCATAAGGGCTTTTATGCACAACAATGCAGATTCTTCTTTGGGATGCCAAGCTCGTCCAAGTGTGGGTGCCATGAAGATAAAGATATACCTTGAATCTTGGCATCAAGATCATCGATTTGAAGAGAAAAATTATGATATGATTAAGAAGAAGAAATGAAAATGGATTTCTTGTGTGAAAATCAGTTTATACATGATCTAACTTATGTGTTAAGAAATTGACGATCAAAATCTTGATAGTTTAATTTCAGGAGAAGAACTCAAGTCTTGCTCTAAGTCGGCATCATGATAGATTCATGAGTTGAGCTATGGTTGACCAAGATTTAGAGAATGCAATCAAATGAAGTGTTATTTATATGCATCAAGATATTATGATAGAGCATGAGAAAATACAAGGTTGATCAAGAGACTAAGAGCGAAGATTGGATTCAAGTTGATCAACACATGAAGCATAAAGAATGTACCACATGGGATCATGTGATCTTGTGGCATGGTAAGCGTTGTCAATTATGCTTTGTGAACTAACCCATCATATATGTGTATTTGTGTTTTCTATGGTTAGGTATCTTTTCATGGGAATGCATCAAAAGCAAGATCTCATGTAGCCCATGAGAGGATGATATCAAGTGGTGATCATCATCAAAATATTGACAAGAGCAAGTTCAAGATGAGCATATTGAGAATATCATGCTTGAATCTTGCCGTTCATTTAGTAATAATGGACATGTGAATATGTGCCTTAATTAAGCTATCCCATAGAGGTGTATGGGGGAGCAAACTTTGAGTCTTCAAGAAGCAACAATTATGAAGTTAAGCATTCTGTCTTGAATAAAGCATGAAGCATCTTCATCAAGGTCAAGCATGATCCGGAAGGAAAATATATAGCCTTGCTAGGTTTTCCATTAACCGGTCTCAAGGTGGTTGTTGGAAGACCAGGTTATAGGATAGATAGCCGCACCGTCAAGAAGGACTTTCGGTTATGTAACTTGATCAAATCGTATTAGGGAGCTTAACCCTTTGCATAATTTTCATCCCCTTATTCTTATTTCTTTTTGGTGTGTCTCTGTGTGAGGTTCGTTACCTTGTTGCTAGATCTTCTACAAACTCAAGCTCATCAAAAACGGAATTCGTATGCATCTTCTTTTGCGTTCTTGAGTATGGAGGTTTTACCAGTTCTTATTTTAGGGAGGTTTCATATATCTCCTTATTTCGTATTCTTTTTATTGGGTCTTATGGCCTCTATTAGATAGAGCTTGTTCTTAGCTTTTCAAAAAGCCCAATTTTGCTAAAATTAGAGCCTGCATCCAAAAGTTACCACAATTCTCATTAGGTTTAGCAAAACTGGTGCGCATACCAGGGAAGCTAGGCTCACCGCTGGAATAAATCGGTAGCCGCCAGAATTTTCGGTATATTCCGAAGCACTATACAATAAGACATTTCAGCAAAGGATCGGCGACTCGTCAGACGTTCTAGCGTGGAAACCAGCGATGCCTGTTTGTACGTCAATCGTTCCGGCGTGGAGACTAGGGAACCGGAACTTTCGCCAATCTTGATTGTATTGCTCGTTTTTTTGCCCAAATGGCCATATTTGCTTTTCCTATAAGAGGAGTTTCTTCCCCATTGCTTAGCAGGGGTTCTTGAGCACGTTTTTTTAGCACCATTGTTGAACCCCTTGAGTTTTCTTACTCTCTCTTCCCTAATATGATTCATGCATCTTTATGAGGGCTTTGATATAGGAGATCTATATCTACAACCTTCACCAATCCATTCCTCTTCTAAGTGTGGGAACTCTTAGGATCTGGATATAGACCATTGTTTTCTCTCTCTAGTTTCTCCATAGCATTTGTTGCTTTGGTAGGATTTGAGAGAGAAGGATTTGAGCACTTTTATTGGTGTTATTTCTTTGCATCCTTGCATAGTGTTGAGGCCTCCATTATGATTTGTTTGAATGAGAGACCATGAGCTTGTTACTCTTGTACGATGTATGGTGCCCTCTCAGTTTGGTTGGCGGTTGGTGCTCCAGTGACCTCTTTGTGGAATATTGTGAAGAGGTACGGGCATCTCCTTCGTGGACCTTGTGAAGTGATTGTGGATTTCCATGTCCGGAGTGGAGGAAAACCTATCCATAAGGAAAGGTCCTTTGTCCTTCGTGGAAATTGGATGGAGAAGAAGGTGATCCTTCATGGCGTTTAGGAGATCTTCATGGTAACATGCATCTCTCCAACATGACGTGTCTCACTTCGTGTGAGGGAACATGGAAATACATCTTCGTCTCCGCGTGCCTCGATTATCTCTATACCCTAGTTTACTTCCTTGTGATAGCCTTCGTGCTTAAAATACATATATATTGGTTATCACGTGTGTATATATCTTGTGTCTATCTTGCTTACCTCTAGCTAGTTATTGTTGGTGCACTTAGTTGATCCTATCCTATTTTGATTTTGTGCTTTTAAAATAAATGTTAGTTTAATTCCACATTCTTAAAAGCCAAACCTGTTATTATTTTTAAACTTCTATTCACCCCCTCCCCCCTTTTAGACGACATCTCGTCCTTTCACACGTGCACTAAAAAAGGTACCAAATATAAATAACGTGAGCTGATCAAAATACTACAAATCAAGCTGGAAACTAGCAATATAACAAAATTGTCACACATATCCCTGTGAACTTGAAACGTTTAGGTCATGCTCAAAATAAATGAACCAACAACTTCAAATGAAATAATCTATCCCTAGGAACTTGGCTGAATCCTTAACAGCTTTTTTTTTCGATAAAGGAGCATAGCCCTGCATCAATCGATGCACACAGCTTGCCTTAACAGCTTGCGGGATGCTGGCTTCACACTCGTTGTCCTTGTACGTTAGTGTACCAACAGTTTGTTCTGTAGGTCATAACCGTCTTGCACATGCATTCTATGTAACTATCAAGAAAAATTTACAACTAACATGAATATTAAATACTCACAATGGCATATGCTTATGCAACTTATTTACCATTCCATGATGACATAAATTTTAGAAACAAAAATCCTGACATGTTGCTATAGAAAGGTACACATTGTTGTTAGGATATCGAGGTTGCCTGTTGATAGGAGAAACCCGCATGGTGGGTGTGTGTGAACTGTTGATGGTGCAATCACCGTCTTTGGGCCTCGACGACCGAGCTTGTATGGAGTCAACATGGCGTTAGCTTGACAATTGTTATCTTCTAGATAGAAGAATAAAGCAGGTGTAGGTCTAGGGCAGCTCAAGGGTAACATCGGAACACCTTATATCCTATTGGATAGGCGGCAATTTTAAACTTGGCGCGTGAGTTCTAGTAGGCGAAAAACGATTTTTCTGGCACGTGATTTATCCCATGCGATTTACCGTGCGTGATCTTGGCAATGATTTCATGTGTCATATTTGTTGGTGGGAATTGAGTGTCCAGGAAACGTTCATGCGGGAGAGCCTTGGTTAAATGGGGATTGAAAGAGCGGCGTAGTGTGTGGATGCTATTTTATTTTTACGAAGCGGATGATATGGGTAAGGAGAGGTGGATGCTATCAGTTAGGGGAGGGATTTGTGATGCCTGGTCCGTGCAAATCCAGTGATGTTGGCAGACGAGATGTGGTGTTGGGATAAGGTGGAACAACGACAGAACCAGTTCCTTCTTTTTAAGCAAGTAGAGATTTCCTTCCTTTTATCGACATGTGCGAGCAATAAAAATAGATATCTTTCCTGTGCCAAAATGAATGGCCATACTTCCTACCATCCTTCTCTGGGCATGTCAGACAGCGCATACAAGGATCAATGTTTTCCATATATGCTAAGCATCGAATATCTGCAGTTAATGAAAAAGATCTCATGCATCCACCATTCCCATCAAGGTTATTATGCATGCTGAAGGTATGATGATCGATGATCGATCACACTTGTATAGCTAGGAAAATGGTGTAAATTAACAAACATGAATGAAATTTGCCAAAGCATCCTCTGTAAGTTCTAGACATATCTGAAATTCAAACAACACATCATATCGATCGATGTCCCACCTAGCCTAGCAGGTAGCTAGCGCCCGCAGTGGCATCCCCGGGCGGTGCCGATGCCGCCGGAGCCGAGGTAGACGCACCGGCCGCCGCGGCATCCGTTGTAGTGGCACGCGTCGCTGCAGGCCCGGTTCGCCGCCGTTTCCCCCGGGTCACACAGCTCCTCCACGAACGTCTCCCCGCACCCGTGGTTGGACGCGTAGTCGCCGACCCATGCCGACCCTGCGTACAACCGCAAAACCACAACGGATACCACGCGTCAGCAGTTCACAACTCCGTGCAAGAGAAATAGAGGAAGATCCATGGCTTACTCGTAACCGTGGATAGAGAGGCCAGGAGGAGGAGCAGGAGAGGTATCATGCGCATGATCACGTCGCGAGCCGCACCGTATCCGCACGCCATTGATTTGGATCGATCAGTGCAGCTTGGATGTTTATAGGGAGGTTTGTGGTGATATATGGCAAGAATCGAAATTAGCAAGTCCTACTCAAGCCCGTCCCATCTTGTGTCAGATCAGCAAATAGTGCTACCTGTACCCGGTGGTCAATCCCAGAACAGGGGATGATGAGGATGGGCGTGATCGTGCCCTTTCCAGTTTTGGGCAATGTATTGAGGGAATGAATTAATTACGTCCCAAGGAAATCAGGCGAGAAATAAATGACACGCTATTATGGCCACCTCGTGGGGAAAATCCAGCTAACCAGCCGTCCGATTTACTTAAAAACCCTGAGCACAGCATGTTTTACATGCGCATGCAACATTTTTTTTTTGAAACCCAAGACTGTGAGGCAACAGCCCCACAGCAATTTTATTACCATGCGTATGTAACATTGCTTGCAACATTTTCACCCCATCATCCCTAAAGTTGTGAAAAGGTTGCACCAAAAATTAACGTATGCAACAAATTCCTATTAGATTGCAGCATATGTGGGAAGATATGACGTCATTTGCAACAAAAACATCAACACATCACTGAAACACAAATGCAACATTTGAGAATTCTCTTCTAACGTATGGCCAAAAATCATTGCAGCATTTTACTCGTACTTACATAACAAAAAATATAGACACTTGTAGCATTTCGAAACTAGCTTTGCAATCTCCGGTATTCCTAGGAAACACTACCCGTGTTATCGAGTATCGATCATGGATGCATCGAGTCATCGCCGCCATGCCGGAGGTCCGTGGGAGACAACTGACTTGAAGCTATGACTCATCGTCTTCTCCAGGTTCGACAACGTATGGGGGGAGGGTGTCGTCGATGGTGTCCATGGCGAGCTCTACCATTGCATCTGTGGCGAGCTCTCTAGCTAGCCATCACCATGTGCAACCTGGAAGCTGTAGCGAGCTTGACGTAGAGAGTTGTGCCACATTGTGGCGAGTAGTAGCAGAGTGGACAGGGAGCAACATCGACTACGAGCGTGTGGGGAGATTTGCAGTACATGTGGTCATTGAGTAGCAACGATGGCCACTGCATTGCAAAAATTGTAGCATGCGGAGGAGCATCAGTGAGAGGCAGCCAACGAGTAGCTAGTAGTAGGAAACAAAACACAAGAAGAGAAGAAAAGTGGTGTGTGGTGTGCCATGTCGACACGAGGAAGGCAACTGGCTGACGATTAGCTCTTTTGGACTATTATTGGAAGATCAAATTGTGTGCCTATGTGCCCGTTTTTTTTCGGAACGAGACATGTCTAGGGTCATAAACAGGTCGAGCTCAAGTTAGATTAGGGCGAGCTCAGTTCATACTAAAATTCGCGTGAGTCTGAACTCTGTGCGTGGAGGGGCTGGTGGTTGGTTAGTCTTAATTTTGATTTTCTTTGGACTTTACCGTCTAAGCTACTTGTGTTTTGACTCGAGCTTGAGAATTGATCTAACAAGCTACACATCTCACATTTGGTAGGAGAGCTTCCTTTATATGTTTCTGGGAACCATGCCCGCAGCAATGTTGGAACGCAGGCGGAGTGCCGGTGCGCCACAAACGCCATCCAGGTCCCACAAGCCACCGCGGACATGACACCAGAGCCGCGGGCGATGAGGAGGAGCGGCAATGAGATCGCCGCTCACTCGCTCACGCCTTGCACAACCACAAGCCACAAATTCTAATACATGCATCCAAGGAAATCACCTCAGCTTAAGATGGTAGAAGATCAGATTCGTGTTCTTACCAAAAGGAAATTATACAAGGGAATTCAAAGAGGAATCGACACCGGTAATACAGCAAAGCGTGGACGGAGAAGCTAAACTATTCCGTAGCATGTTGTTTGTGTTTGTGTCGAATATTATGCAATTACCGCCATGCAAGATAATAGACGACGGCGAGGCACGATATTTGATAACGTAGTTCAAGGAACTTGCCTACTCTGATAGGGCATGATTACGGACACCCCTCCCCAAGATACTGCAACGCCTGTCCTAGGCCCCGGTACAAGTCATCAAAAACGAAAATTTTGAACATGAAGGTTGTGTGAAACTATGAGATGAAGCTACCCATCAAAGGAAATTTCAAATGGCGGACTTTGTGCGACGAATTTGATAAAATTTGTCCATAAAAACTCTAAAAGAAACACGAAATAGAGCTTCAAACACTAGCCGAAACTAGGAACCGGTCACAGGAATGAGATCACAACGTCGATACGCATCTGTTTTATGTAGACCTTATGTCCATCGAAGCATGTTGGACAGATTAGAGGGGATTAAGAATGAACTAGTTTAGTTAAACACAACACCTCTCAACTTGAATGTGACCAAATGAAGTGGCTTTGATTTCTCCCACCGCGACAAAATAAAATGGTTGACAACCAATTAAAGCGTATATATAAACAGGCCAAGTAAGTTTTCACCGATACTACTCTATCGGTGAAAACTTACTTGGCCTGTTTATATATACGCTTTAATTGGTTGTCAACCATTTTATTTTGTCGCGGTGGGAGAAATCAAAGCCACTTCATTTGGTCACATTCAAGTTGAGAGGAAGAATAGATCTGTGCAAAAGGAGCTACAAGAACATAATTGGATCCGTGCCAGTTCACTAGACTTTGGTCCATACTCCAGGACGTCACCCTACTGCCTAGGCCGGACTCCATCAGGTGGCGATGGACAGAGTCGGGGATCTACTCCGCTGCCTCGGCTTACAGATGCCAGTTCGTGGGCTCCGTCGCTCCCTTCCGTTCGGCCAAATCCTGGAAGGGACATGCAGAGCAAAAGTGCAGGTTCTTCGCTTGGATGGCTCTTCACGGCAAGATCCTCACGGCTGATAACTTGGCCATCCGTGGATGGCCTCATGATCCGATATGCAAGCTTTGCAGGATCCATCCTGAGACGGTGCAGCACCTCACGCTTGATTGCCACTTCTCCATGACGGTGCGGGAGAAGATCTTCGCCTGGAATGGACAGCTCGGAGTGCCGCCTCTCGCCGGAGGCATGACCCTCAATGACTGGTGGGACGCGACGATCTCCACCATACCTAAGGAGAAGCGAAGGGAGGCTAGTGGAGCAATCATCTACTCCATTTGGGGAGTTTGGAAGGAAAGGAACAGGCGCGTCTTCAACATTGTCGCATTGCAACCTGACGCGGTGGCGGCTTTGGTGAGAGAAGAGATCTCGCAGCGGGCTTACGCCCAGACCCAGGACCCTGGAGGCCATTAGCTAGGGGCTTGCGGTGTGAGTGGGGTGTGCGAGTCATGAGGGCACTGTGAACCTTGCGTTCGCAGCGTCGTTTTCTGTACATAACTTTCTATCTATCTAATCGGATGGCAGAGTCGACTGCCTTTTCCTCAAAAAAAAATAACCCATACCCAAACACACGCCAATTACTACAACTTCCGGGCGATGCTACAATAACCTAATTCAATGGATAGATCGACGGTTGGGTACCGAGATTACTATCTGCAAGGTGGCCCGCCTTGGGATGATAAGCTCAGTTCTATCTAGAGTTACAAACTTTTTCTGCGTCCAAAAGCAATTGACAAACTGCCCATAGCATTTTGCCTGGAAGGACAAGAGAGGAGTGCTTGGTCGACCTCCTACTGTCACTCTCACACACGCCGGAACAGCAGCTTGATCTTCTACTCCACTTCATGGACCGCTGGACGTCAACGCAGTGCAGGTTAAGGGGCCGGTGACAGTGTTGTTCAGTGATCTCGGCACCATGTGGCTTGTCAAGGATTGGATTTGGTTATCGGTTATTTCTCACAGGCACAAGATCTTCCTTTGGCTGCCATATCGCGGTAGATTGAAAACCTGGCACACCATGGCTGCCAAAACGTGGTCGGGCGATGCTATCGTGGCCTCGTGGGGATTGAGGAAGTTATCTCTACAAGATTATTTTTCCCGTTTCTCAATCCATGATAACGTTCCCCATACCCAGGAGTTCAGGAAAAAAACCATGAAGGGAAGCGTCACCACCAACAGAAATAAATGATACTCACACCGAGGCCAAAAACCCTTGAGCTCCTCATGAACCTGTTTTAACCATCCAAAAAATGTAGGTTCTAGAAAGAACCTAATATATCTAATGTGCCAATGGGTTACACCCCTGTAACAAAGGAAACTAACTAGAGTACATGATTTCATACAATTGTGCAAACGGGAAAAACCCCGTGGGTAAAAAGGGCTTCTCTTCTCTATGTGCTATGCCCTACATTCACCTTATTTATCTTCATTGCCCCCGCACTGAATCGAAATTAGATGCTCTTGGTGGTTTGTCTTGTCTGGTTTTTCTGCTAGCAGCATTCTGCAACTTCTGAAAAAACTGAGGATGCCAGAAGCTTCAGGTATGAATATTTTAGCAGGAATAAGCCTTAAAATGTTACTGGGTTGTGTCGACGGGTAGTTGGAACTACAAAAAAAATCATTGCCAAAATGAATGCTTCTACTGCATATGTCTTCTCACTGATCCCGCAAGCTCTGCACAACAAGACAATACCATTAGATAAACGACTTATCATAGTACTATAGGGATACCATTCCAGCTAAATGCAAGTAGGACTAAAGGGAGAACATAACTATTTTTAAGGATAAACTACGATCGGAGTTGTAACTGAAGGCTCTGGTTGGTTAGAATGTTGAGGATCTGGCCTCATGGGTTCAACATTCATCTCTCTTCCAACAGGAATTTGCACCTACACATTTTTACTGTTTATTTCTAGGGCAAGTATGCAGTTGCTTTCTCTTAATAGAAATCTACTAATTCCAAGAGTATTCTGCAATTTGCTTCGAGAAAGCCACATCAATGCCCAAACAGAGCCGTCCACTGTTTGTTCTGGTTCAGTTCAACTAAAAATGGTCGATATGTGCAACTTATTTGCATATATACACAGGTCAACACACAAAAAACTCTTCAAGGATACCGTAGGAGTTAAAATTGGGACACATGCCTCTTAGAGTCGTAAGTCTTAGTGGCGTGAAAGGAAAGTTTGGCTATGTACTCTGCCGGTCTGCCCCTTTGGCATCTTCATCTGCTTAATGTTTCTAGGATAGCATTGCATTGGACTATCACGCACATCCACTGAACTCCACATACAACAAACTCTTCAAGGATACCCTAGGAGTTAAAATTGGGACACATGCATCTTAGAGTCGTAAGTCTTATAGTAGTGTGAAAGGAAAGTTGGGTTATGTACTATGCCGATCTGATCTGCCCCTTTGGCATCTTCATGTGCTTAATGTTTCCAGGATAGCATTTCATTAGACTATCTCGCACATCCACTGAACTCTTATATTCTCAAAACAGACTATGCTAGCGGACTTGGTATTCAACTATTTAGATGTGCAATTTTCATGAACAACGTAACATACATGATTTTGTGTTTCAAAGTATATCCCATGTCATGGCAAGTACTACTTACCAGGCCAAGAGCTTCTGCAGCAGTTTTGACATTACCAGCAGTACAAACACTCCTGTATAGAGATAGAAGGTGAACCCTCTCTGAAACTTCCAAGTTCTTTTTTAGTCCACCAGCAACCATTTCCATTTCTGCCTGCAGGAGATAAGAAAAAGGAGCTTGCATGACTCATGTTTTTTCTCACCAATAGGTGGATAAATTTGAAGTAACAACATTGCAAAATGCCACAAGAATTGAGTCCTAGGGTTTTTTAATTCAGGTTACATGCATAGCACAAGAGAGTAGTGATCAGAAAATAGCATTTGTTTTTGTTAAAGCAAGGTAGCCCAAGCCAAATATTACCGATGGAAATAACAGCATGCCACCACCACCAGTGATCATGAAACCTAATATTAATGCTAGAGACAAGAAATCACCAAAGGGGAACTTGTTTAAGGCCTCAAGGTCACATTACAGCCTATCATAGACCCAGCAGGACAAACCATTGAAAAAACATGGCAATTCAATTGGGCTTTCTTCCTCAGCTAGCAAGAAAAAAGTTTAACTTGGTCTCAGAGTTACTACAGTTGTTTCCCTTGGATTTACATGTTAAAACATATATCACGATGTAGGCCATTTGCACAACACACTGCATACATATGAATCACAAGTTCACAACTCTTAAGAAGCCAAAGAATGAAATGGATTGAAAGAAGAAAATAGTAGCACTGGAAAACAAATTGGCAAGCTAAAAAGCAAAATACATACCGAATTTTCTTCTGGAGGGAATACATTATGAATTCTACAAATCTTCACAAGCTCATCTAGTGCCTCTGTTCGTTTTCCCTGAATCTCTAAAGCCTGAGGGCAATGTATAGATAGAATCAACATGACTGAATACGTACGTAAGATCATAAACATGTCTAACAGCCTAGGTAAATCCATACCCAGCATTGCAAGAGGCATGCTCGAGTGCGAGCAGCAACTGATGCACAAATAAGTGTGGCAGCACGGAACTTATCCAGCCCAATACTTATAGCAAGACCAGCGAGAAAATTTCTTGGATTCTCTCCATTGATTTGTGCCACTCCCATGTCTTCTGCTGTTCTTTAGTATGAAGGAAAATATCAGGACGATGCAGATCATGTAGGCGATAAAATTAAAATAATTATTTAAGAGAAAATAAGTAAAACTACAAGTTCTATAGCAGATAGTTGCCAGGAAGAGCTGAAAGAATATGTGATATGAATCCCCAAAAATGTTGAGCTTCAAACAAAACACACCTGCTGCAATCATCAAGAACAAAGCCTGTTGTTGCCCTATAGAAAGAATCACGCGCATTCTCTGCATCAAATGAGACGTTTACACCTGATATTTTGCACAACTGCCTTAGCTGCATTAGAAAAACAAGGCATGGTTAAGCAACCGTAAAAAAGCATGTTCAACAAACTGTAACCTTATTTACTCCAACAATATTTCTAGTGCACAAAAGACTGGAGAATATATCTGACACAGATAAATCTTAAATCATTGGAAAATAATATTTGCAATAATGTATTTCAGAAAAACCTATACAGTGCATAGGGAACGGAAGGAAGAACCAGAAAAAAGAGACTAGGAAAGCTGATCGAGCCAGCCTTAGAGAGGAGCTGCAACCTCCTCTTTCATCCTAAAGGAGAGGAGAAAGATATCTTTTCAAAGAGAATAGACCAAGAAGCTATGCTAGGGTTTACAGTGTCAAAAAGAATCACATTTCTTTGCTTCCAGTTGTTCCACGCTGTCACAATGAAGGATTGCATAAAGAAAGGCTTCTTGAAGATCGATTTTTCTTCTGGCACAAGGTGTTGCACTTCAGAGTTGGCATTGATGAGCATTCTATATAGATTGGCCCAACAGGCTCTAACAGAATGGCCGGACCAGAAGAGATGAGTGAGAGTCTTAGGCTAATCACCACTACACAGGATATAGATTGGTTCCTCATTGATCTTGATGTTACGCCTTTGTAGCATGTGTCTAGTGTTGAGACTGATAGGAAAAGCCAAGCAAAAGCTTTCAGTTCAGATGTGCATTTGGATTTCAAATCCAGGAAGTGTAAGCAGTGGACCTAAAGATGATGGAACGAGGGCTAATAAACTTGCATGCAGAAAACTCTCTTCCCCAGGGATAGTTACCGGAGTCCGTTTTGTGCATGCTAGAATGGTGTTTGGGGTGCCTGAAAATCATGAAGTTCGTCGAAGGCCTGGGCAGTAAGGAGGTGGAACAGGTCCAGAGGCTCCGAGGATGTGAGACCACTGTTGGCTGAAGTGAAATTGTCAGCCTAAGGGAATCAGATCCCATTGGCCTACCCGCTCACCAATCACCCAAGAAGAGAGCTGTGTTGCCTCTTGCGATCAAACAGAAGGCTAAAAGACATCTCCACACCAGAAGGAACCAGATGGTCCAGCCGTCTGAGTCAACACATCCATGACAGTGATTCCAAATGATACACACCTAAGGAATGCCGAGCTTGTTCTAAAACTGGCGAAGATGTTTCATGAGCAGCGCATCATTTTAAACTTAGTTTTGTGATGCCAAGACCGCCTTTGATATGGGTTTACCAACTTTGTCCCAACCTGCCAGCTATTTGGATCTTCCAGAGGATTCAGGTTTTCCCCAAAGGCACAAGCGCCCGGTTTTATCAATGGCGTCTTTCACTCCCTCAGGGAGCTTCAGAATGCAAATATAAAAAGTTTGGGAGGGCACACACAACAGCTTTGGTAACCATAATGCGACAAACAAACATTTCTGTTTTTAGTCCAGTTTAGTAATGCTTGCTTCAAAGCTCGGAATTACAATAGGGGATTAAAAAAAACTCTATGTCTAAGGTGGCAAACAAGAGAACTATTTTTCCTGCAATTGCATGCATATATGCCAGGCTGCAGCTCCCAGCTTCTAGCTTCTGGAGACAAGCTGAAGCTGGCAGATCAAAATTTATAGGTTCCACCAACGTTAAAGCCAGAGCCGGACAAGCTGGATGTGCATTTGCATAGGTAGCTTCACCATCTCCTAACTTCTACCAGAACTGTAAGACTAGATTCTTCCGGGATTAGCTTTTAGAGCTCAAAATTTGAAGCCGGTCAACCAACTGGGAATAAGATCTAGTTTCCCTCCTAACTTCTAACAAGAAGTAGATGCTAACAACACAATCCAATGGAAGGGATTGAAATCCATAACATTACAATATTAAACAGTTAGAGCATAATCTAGAGGACCAGGCCATCTTATCAGGACGCAAAATTTAGCTTATGTCTCTGAATGTCGACCTACTTTCCATTAAAAAATGCTGACCCTTGCCTGCTACAGAAACTATATAACAATAAGAACATGCCAGCCTTAAATTCAAGGAAAGGAGGTGATAAAAATCGGAAAGTTTATAATGCCATAATTTAACAGGTAGAAAGACTAACTTGAATTGCATCATCATATCTATAATCCCTCCCCGCAATCCTATTGTCAATGATTGCTGGAACATGGAAAAATTTTAAGATATGAGAAACGAAGCACTGTGAAAGTTCTCAGGGGTATTATTAGATGCCCTACATTACCTGCCAAAGAAAGAGGACAACACAATTAGACTATTAACTATCTAGCACTTTGCACCCCGTTTTGTCATGAAAAAGAAAGTGGTAACCAAAGTACAATAAGACGTAATTTGATTGTCTACTGAGCAGCCTCAATCTCAAGATTCATATTTGCAGTTTGGACTAACAGAATGAAGACGAAAAAGTTCCATGTATGCATTAATAAAAAGGAAAAAGTGAGAGATGGGTGACTGAGTCAGTGTTACTGGAATGGGTGGCTGTTTGTTCGGCCAGCCACTCATGCCTCATTTTGGTTGAACAATAAACAGTGTTACTGGCATCCTCAGGCATTCCAAATGATATACACTTGTACTATTTAGAAAAGAATAAATGAACCAGAATGTTCATGATAATCCTATTCTTTGATTGATACGCTTATTTTACTATAATATGCAAGCTGGTTAGGTTCAACATGAATCAGAAAGTTCATTACTATCCTCTTTTTTGACAGATAAGCATATTTTATATGCAATCTGGTTAGGTTCAATATTCCTATTGGCTTCATATGTAAACAGGAAACCAAACAAAATTAGTTTGAGAAATTTACAGGCATTCACCTCGGACCAATCTATTGGCCAATCTCGTCCACTTGTCCGCATCCTGCCCCAGGTCCACCACCTCCGTCCCCATCTCCGGCCACCAATCTGGGAGCCTTGCCTGCGGTTCCCTCCTCCTGACCTTCCTTGCTGGCTCCTGGACGCGGCTGGCCGGAGGCAGCACAGGCGACGACTTAGCAACCACAACCTCCTTCCCTCCCAAGCTCCGGTCCCTTTTGGTCACCACAGGTTCGCCCTCCGGCCCATCCCACCAGCTCCGGCCCCATAGCTGGCGCCAGGCCCGAAAGACCAGCCCCAGCAGCGCCCACGCCGCGGCGGAGAGGGCGAGAGACCAGAGCAGGGCGGAGGCGGCGAAGCGTAGCGACGAGCGGCGGAAGGTCAGGACCACGCGGTCCCCGCCGACGTCGCGGACGGAGGAGCGGAGGTCGCCGTAGGCCTCGTCGGCCTCCGCAGCGAGGCGCTGGAGGCGCAGCTCTACGCGGCGGCGGAGACGCCAGAGCTCCGCCTCTAGGGCTCCCAAGTCGTCTCCGGGGGCGAGGACGGGGGTGGGGACGGGGCCGGGGCCGGCGGGCTTGCTGCCGGAGCGGAAGGGGCTAGGGTTTGTGCCGCGGAAGCGCCGGGCGAAGGCAAAGGTTGTGGCTTTCCGGCGGCTGCGGGGTGAGTGGCACTGCAGGAGCGGCGTGAGAGACGGGAAAGATGTCGAGGCGGCCGCTCCGGTCGCCGGCGAGGCGGCGGCGGTGGCTAAGGCCATGGCATGGGGTTGTGTGGGAGGAGGGAAGGGGTTTGGGGAGGTTGGTGTGTTTCGATGACGTGGCAGAGGAAAAGGATTGGCTAGCTGACAGTGATTTTTCGAGGGTACGGAATTAGTGGACGGAATTTCTTAACAGCGTTTCTTCAACGTCGCATGAGAGAAGTTTTTCACACAACTCTCCAACCTCAACAGTAGTTTCCGATAGTAATTTTCTGGAGAGTGATGTTTTGGCACATGGATGCATATGTTTCTTTTGTTTTAAAATGCATCTTAGATATATTTTAAAATATTAAAAAAATTAAAACAAAAAATTCGCACATACATCTTCACGTGCTACACGCTCACAAAGTTGTTTCATGAAAATTCAATTTATCGTGTGGCATGTAAAAAATAATCGGTGCTAAAAATAAGAGTTTCCACAAAAAATATTTTTCCTTTTTTACATAGACCACAAAAATTATTGGCTTTTCGCGAAACTTGATGAACGCACGTATATCGTGGAGCCGTACATGTAGAATTTTTTATCATAATCTTTTTACACTTCAAAATATATTTTTCTGTTACAGGGAGCATATGCACCCGAGAGCGAAATTAAGTTTCACAATTAACAGTACATAATTTTTCGGCGGTAATTCTCCAACAGTGCTTCTCCAATAGCGCATGAATCGCTTACTCTCTAACATTATTTCTTCTGCATCTCTACTTTTAAAATAACTAGTAGAATACCAGTGCTTTGCTACGAAGCAAACAACATTTAATACCTTTTAGAAGTATCTAAGAGTAGTGTAAGATATGTCGATGTGCAGTATACAACTTATGCACACACAAGCGAAGGACCTTTGGCTCTAGAGCATTGCTGTAGGTAGTCTATGTATTTCATGCAAACTATATATTGGCGTTTTAGGAAGGCTTACCCTTGATACATGAGGAAGGGAAAAGTAGAGAAGCGAGACATATGACGTTATGAAAATTCAGACCTTGGCCTGCGAAAAATTCAGAAGCCTAATGATTTCAAGTGCACGGACCAGTTGTAGCTAGTTTTGAAGCAAAAATATCGAACTACGAAAAGCTGTTGGTAGAGGTCTTTATGCCCCTCACTATTATCTAAAAAATACTTGCAAGTTGTTCAAATTTCAAGCTAGAGTATATAAAGGTTGTTTGGTGTTTGAGATTAAAAGTAAACAACAACAAAGAAGTAAACTAATGTAACCAAGAGCATCGAGTATGATTGCGGGAATGTCAATATGGCTAAGGTGTTCTCGGGATTGTTGGTTCCAGCACTAGCATTACTTACAAATAAAAATTAGATAATCTATATCTATGTTCTCGTTGTGTGTGGAAAAGGCTCGATGATGAGATACGCGTTTAATGACGCATCTCTAAATAACCACCACAATGACCTTTGGCAAGCCACCTATTGATCCATTACAATTAAGAGATTCCCCCATGGTTATTTGTGTAAGCATAGTGAGTCTTTTCTTATCCCCTTTTCCATACAATAGTGCACCGCACACGGTATGTCACTTCCCGCCGTATGCACCACCATACCTGGATTTGGCACTCCTGCTTTGGAATGGCAGACTCAAACAACGACATCAACGTCTTGCACTCGCCTGTCTTTACCAAGCTTGTTGAGGGTCATGCTTCCCCGGTGAACTATGAGGTCAATGGGCGCCACTATAACAATGTATACTACCTTGCAGATGGCATATATCCTACATGGTCAACATTTGTGAAGACGATCTCAAGCCCGAAGCTACCAAAAGAAGTGTGGTTTGCCAAGGAGCAAGAAGCTGCCAGGAAGGACGTCGAGTGAGCATTTGGTATCCTCCAGCATAGATTTGCAGTTGTGCATTTCCTAGCTATGACTTGGTCACAGATCAGATGTGGGAGGTGATGAACTGTTGTGTCATATTGCACAACATGATCATAGAGAATGGGCTGAAACATCTAGTTCCTGAGGCCGAGTTGCTGCAGACAGGGTCCTCTTGTAGAGCTTGATGATCAGGTGCCGGCATCATGGGCTTCCTTCCTAGCTGTGTGCTAGGAGATCCGAGACTCACGTGTGCACCAAGAGCTGCATGATGATCTGGTCGACCACCTATGGGCTCGCAAGGGTGCAGCAAGAGCTGGTGCACCATGATTTGTTGTGTTGTCGTCATGTTGTGTTTTTTGAACTATTTGCTTTGTTGAAATGATGCCAAATCTCGGCGAACAATGTCATAAATTTTCATATTTTGTGTTGTATTCTGAAATTTTGCCGAAAATTGGTCGAATAGTGGCATAGTTTTGACCGAATCTGGCTGGCCTGGGGAGCGGCCGTGGGTTCGCCGCTCGGAAACTAGCCCTCCCCAGGGCAAAAATTACATCCATCCGGCGCAAATAGCGCTGGATTTCGGCCTGGAGACCGCCAACGAGTGGAGATGCTCTTATTCATGCACGATACCCACTCACCTGTTTTACACCTTACAGCTATTTTCATGTGATCTTTGTGTGATGACACTTAACTCTCGTCTAAAACCACCATTGTTCCCTTTTGCTTCCTAATGCTACCATATCAATGTAGCGATACAAACGACAACGAATGGCAAGGGCAGGTTGGCGAGGCCGGCCAAGGTGGAGTGGAACTGCCTGATGAGGAGACTGTTGGCGATCCTCAATGCCTAGATGATGCATCATCGAGCAGTCGAAGATTCAGAGATGGTGAAATTTCCTACAACTGAAAATTATGAACAGCCACCTGGTTGAAATGGTGGAGGAAATAACACATTTCAAGAATAGTTACTTCTTCAAATGGTTAACTCGAACTATGTTTGTTGCTTTATTTATAAAGCGAGAAGAAAGCCTATTTTTCGAGAAATAGAAATAGGAGCCTCTGTTTGTGTTGAAGGCATGGCCATTATCATGCCCTGGTCAACAAGGAGCGTGAAGTACAAAAAGATATGAGAGTACCTCGGCGGCAACTAGGAAATGGAGGCTGAGATCACATAAAGATATACGCAAGGCCAGCTGTCGCACACACAAGAAAAAACACAAGGGCAGTGGCAGCAAATGTTGCAACTGGATGCAATGCAACATTGTTATCCTTTATACAAGTGTGCAAGGATGTAAGTAGAGCTCTAGGCATGTTTGTTACACATGATTTTTCCTGAATGCCAAGGAAATTGAACTATTTCTAAAATCCTATTTATGAAACTTATTGAAGTCAAGATCTAGCCATGCGCCAACAACAGTTCACAATATGAATTATGAAAGAGCAGACTAAGATTTTATAAGTGTCACGCCATTTCAGAAGCTGACAGAGTTCATGCTTGGGAACTACGATTTCAAACCTATACAGAATTTAACTTCCATCCTGACAACAAATCATTTGGTAGAACAGGCATACTAATATACTATAAAAGTAGCTCGTATGAAAGTTGATTAGCTTCAGCATGCACCCGACACACTAACATCACACAAAGATTTCAGCAACACACAATTGCATTGGATAGAAACTGAACAAGCGTAACTAAAGATTACATACATATACTACAATAAATCTTTGGATTCAATAAAATTATGACCGGGCATTAAACATGCTCCATCATCTGCGTTCATGGTAGCTTGAGAGAGACATCATTTGCATGCATCTATAGAGATGGACTTTACGAAAAAAGAAATCTATAGAGATGGATGAGAGATGACAACACGAAAGCACTAGCAAAGGGTGGCAAGCGGTTATCTCCGTAAGCCGGGGGAAGCATTATTTAGTTGCAAAGTAGATCAATTTATTTTTAAAAAATACGAAAGTTTTGACTATGAAGCAAGAAGGATGATCAGGTGCTGATTTGCAACCCTAACTGTCTCCGCAAAATTTCTCAGCAACACATAATCAACACAAGCACGCCACGCTCTACCAATTTCAACACCACTCGGCAAACAAAATGCGCCAGGCCTCTGGAGCATCCTAGATGTAAACAAATAATCATGATCCCAAAACTATTTTTGTGTCCACGATCCAACGCAAATAAACACACGTAACTGTTTTTAGTACCTAAGAGCATCTCCACCGGCATCCCCGATAGCGGTCCCGATAGCTTTTTGGGGGTCGGGAGCGAAAATAGGCTCGCACCGGCGCGCCCCAAACGGCGCCGGCCAATTTTGGAGCCTAATAGAATCGCCGGCAACCCCGTGCCGGCCCCTTTGCCAAGGGCACGAATCGGGCGCGCCGGCGCCTCGCGAGGCTGAAAATTTTGGGCGTGGGAGCCGCCTGTCAGCCACACAACCCAAAAGTCGATGCCAGCGGGGAGTGGCGGGGCCGATGCGTCAGGGGCTCATTCAGTTTTAACCTAACCGTCGCCTACCTCGCGACGGGAGTTATTGGGACGCAGCGGCGGTGCAGTTTCCATAGACGCGCAGCGAACCGTCACGTCTCGCGCGCCTTGCTCTTCGTGCCGCCGTTAATGAGCGCCACCGCTCCCCCGCCTCCCTCCGGCCTATAAAAAGTGTCGCATCTCATCGTCCCTCTCACACACAAACCCTAGCGCCTATCTCCCCAACCCTAGCTGCCACCATCTGATAAGACGACCCCATGTCTGGTCGAGGCCGAGGTCGCGGCCGTGGTCGTGGCCGTGGCCGCGGCAGAGGTGCACGCACCCCGTCGCCTGCGACGCCATCGTCTTCATCGTCGGATATGGACGAGGAGGGGCCCGTGCTGTTCGAGTTCGTCCTCGTCCTCAAGGGCAACCCACGCGGCATCCAGAGGCCGCCGGACACCTTCGCCGACTTCGTCGCCGGTGACGACCGCCCGGGCACGATGCATCTGCGGGAGGCTGCGCGCGGCTACTACCGGTGGATCGTGGACGTCATCTATGATGCGTGCGGCAAGATGTACCTCCACATCGGCTGGGAGAAGTTCGCGCGCCACCACGGCCTCCAAGCTGGCTTCGTGCTCCTGTTCTCCTACTTTGGCGATAGGGACATGAGCGTCAAGGTGTTCGACGAGACGCGTTGTTGCCGGAACTACCACGGCGACAGCGTCGAGGAGGACCACGACTGAGTGTTGTTTCTTCGCAGCGAATATTGGCACGCATGTTTTTGGATGTTTTTCCTCGAAAGAACCAACAGAGGCACCCTCACCAGCTGGATTTTCTAGTTTGGGTGACTGGGTGTGCCCTCGAGTGTTCTTTCTAGGCAGCGAACACACGAAACCTGCGATGACCGGCCTAGTTAGGTTTAGCTTTTTTGCAATATTTTCTATTTATGTCAACCATGGTTCAAACTATGTATTAGTTTGTGGAAAACCATGTTCCAAACTATATCTTCATGTAAACCACGTTCTCAATTATGTATTAGTTTGTGGAATAAAATATTTCTTATTGAATTTTCTATGCATTTACTTATGATTGTAATTCAAAACATCTATCAGGGCGCCGGTGTGGAAACGGCTCCCCCAAATAGATGTTGTTGTATTGGTGCTCCCCAAACGAAAATGCCGACGCCTGTGCCGACGTCTATTTGGAAGCTACGGATGAAAATGCTCTAAAATTCATTGAACCGTTGAAGATATCTCCCCGCAAAGACCAACGCAAGCACGCCAAGGTCTACCCATCCCAACAGCACCTGACGAAATATCATCATCACGAGACGCAACCATCACGCGGTGCACGTGCACCAGTTGACGGAGGGACCAGACAAAAATGCGACCTGGCCTCTCACCTCGGGCAGCGCAGCAATCGGAAGGGACCAGCCAATTTACACAAAAATAATCCTTTTTCCTGAAACTATAGCATAGACTGATCCTTCAGACAAACTATTTCACTCATCTAACCTTTTGTGTGGCACCCCTCACATGAGCGTCACATCTCACTGTGTGACGCCCGTGAGGCCGGCGCCACTCTCCCATTCGACGTGGCGCCGTCGACGCTGAGGTGTGCACCGATCTGACGTGGCAGGATGTGTGACGCCGCTCTCACCGACGCCACATTTTGAAAGTGTGATGCCCGTGGCAAGGGCGCCACACAAACAGGCTCGCCAAAACGGCTAAGGACTAAGCGTCCGGAGCCCTTGGATGTTTTCGACATATAAGTTGACATGTGTGGCGCCGATGCCACAGTGTGGCGCCCTTGTCGCTTGCGCCACACGTTGACTTGTGTTAAAACCATGAAAATTCCTACCATATTTCAACAGTTTTCAATACTGTGTGGCGCCACATGTTAACAGGATGTGTAGCGCCCTTGCCACGGGCGCCACACTTGGCGCCGGTGAAAGCGCCGCCACACATCCTGCCACGTTAGATCGGTGCACACCTCAGCGTCGACGGCGCCATGTCGGATGGGAGAGTGGCACTGGCCTCATGGGCGCCACACAAAAGGGTTAGAGGAGTGAAATAGTTTGCCGGAGGGTTAGTCCGTGCTATAGTTTTAGAAAAGAGTTATTTTTGTGTAAATCGCCAAGGGACCAAACCATGCGAGAAAATCTGAATTGATTCCGTACCATCCGATGGCTGATCAACGGGCGCGGCAACGACCGATCCTGGCGCGCGGATCAGCCGACTACAAGTGGTAGAAGCAGAATGAGCCGGGGAAATACACTTTGGCTCATAGGAGCATTTGCTTTCATTATGTGAGTCCACATTTCGAAGTGCCAAAAAAATTTAAACTAAATTTTTACATGTACATCTAGACATTTTATGTTGGTACACAAATTTTTTTAAAAATAAAAAAAATTATGTGGCTCCTATAAAAAAGATAAATTTTGATGATATAACACGACTACGCACAACACATTTTTTTTGTATTTTTTGTACACACCACACAAAATGTTGTTTTCTCACGAAAACTTGTGTATGAACATAGAATGCTAAGATGTACACCAAAAAATTTATATCAATTTTTTTGACATCTTTAAAATTAATTTTTAATTATTTTGTATAATAGGAGCATTTGCTCAGCCAAAACGCCACCTCCAACGAGCCGTTCCTTCTCTCTTCAGGCAAACGGAAAACCTTTGCCTAGGCGGGCAATGGCGGGCCTCCGTGGCGGCGAGTGGTGCTCCCGCAAGACGCTGGTGGGGATGGGGCTGGGCCAGCTCGTCTCCCTCATCGTAACGAGCACCGGCCTCGCTTCCTCCGAGCTCTCCCGCCGAGGTAATCCGCCTTCCTAATCAATTCGCCACACTCCAGCTTTCTGATAGTATCTGTTAGGATCCCCTTTTCATTCATCGATAATGGAACCATCAGGCGGTTCGTGCTGCAAGTTTGATTTGTATTAGTATTATCCGAGCTAGTTTCCAGAAACAAGATGAATTTTATCCTGCCTGTTGTGTTCCTCTTTACTTTTCTGCCAAAAGTTGTTGTTTCTTGGAACGGCTCTACTATCATTTCTTTCTGTCCAGATGACCCCTGCAACTTGATCTTGCGTGATGTTCAGAACTTCTTTCCAATCCCAATCGTCGGTTGACTGACGTGCTGCAGCGTTACTAATTCGTAGGCATCAACATGCCCACATCACAGTCGCTCCTGAACTACCTGCTGCTTGGGGCCGTGTACGGGGGCATACTGATAAGCAGAAGGAAGCCTCTGCAGGTTAGTGCTGCTAGCGATCTTCCCGAATGCATTTTACTATATTTTAGAGAATGCCAGCTCCCTGGATTATCTTATTCGTCGTGCCCTACTTGTTTTGGTACCACTTAACTGAAGTTAAAGGATGCCTTGAACTGAAGTTATCCATAGCTAGTGCAGTAAAGACTACTAAGTGAGGTGTGAACATCAGTGAGTGTTTGAACTTTGAACACACCACTCTGTAATGTTGAACCGTAACTTCTAAGCAGCCAGTACTCCTGACAAGCTCGTATACAATGCTCCGTCAGTTCTTTTTCAATCCGACTTCCTTAGGCTTTATAGTTTATACTAGTAGTAGGTGAATTTGACCTAAAGCCCCAACACTTATTATGGATTGGAGTGAGTATGTATTTTACGTGTCGGGGCTTTAGTTCAAATTTGGACATGAGCCGTATATACCGCCCGTCGGTTCATTTCAATCTGACTCCCTTAGGCTTTATATTAGTCCTAGGTGAATTTGACCTAAATCCCCGACACTTATTATGAATCGGAGGGAGTATGTATTTTGCATGTCATTGTCAGCGCAAATTGAAACTAAAGCCCCGTGCGTGTCAGCGCAAATTTGAACTAAAGCCCTCGACAATTATTATGGATCGGAGGGAAGAGTATTTTGCCTTCATCAGTGTGTGTCTGTGTGTGTGTGTGTGTGCGGCCATGTCCATCCTGGATACGAAGAGACCTGCTGTGAAATATCTATGCTTGTATCACCTAAAACGTTGACCAATAGGGGAAGAATCCCTCGCTTGGCTATACGTTGTTAGATAGATGAGACCTCTCCAACGATTTTTCAAGCGGATAGCACCCCTTTTAGTCCGAGCACGCTTCAGCTGCGAGCCCGCGACTCGAACCTGGGTGGACCAGCTCAACACCCTGAGCTCTAACAACAAGCCAACACTTTGTATCACCTTGGGATTTTTTTAGTGTTTTCAGGGTATAAGACCTCGTTGGCATGATCTTCCCTCATTGTCGGGTGTGCAGGTGTTGTGTTGTGGCTTCGAGTCTTTTGATGTATGATCTTTGTTAGACCTTTGTTGAATAAATTAATAAAAAACCATATGCATTTTTTCGATGCAGAGGCTGGATCCGTCTCCCATTTCGAAAAAATGTGGTTAAAGTACCATAGCACATTGTTCATCTTGACACTATTCGACCTACACCGGCTCAGGAAGAAATAACGAGGTCTACTCTGGTGTCCCCCCTCCCCCACCCTACCACCAAAGTTGAAGGGGTAAGTTAGCCCACGAAGGGGTATCAGAAGATCATGGCCATCCACAGGGGCCAAAGTTTGAAGAGGGGAACTGTTAGAGTACGTAATGGGCTTGGGCTGGCGCTATAGCCCATTAGTATTAGGGTTAATTAGAGATAAGGGTAGCTTGCTTAGGGGTCAAGTAAACCTCTCCATATAAGGAGAGGAGATGTATCAATCTAATCAAGCAAGAATTAAGAAGGAAATCCCTTCCCTCTTGCCACCGGCCGTGGGCAAGGCCCCCGGCCGGCCCTCTCGCGTCATCCCACTAGTAGCACCATAACACTTAGGAGATGTATCAATATAATCAAGCAAGAATTAAGAAGGAAATCCCTTCCACCAGGTCCGTTTCCATCCGTCGCCGTCACCGCTTCCGGCTTGGATCGCTATCCGCCACGTGTCGGCGGCGGTGAGGCTGCAGGCTGCTGCGCGCGGCCTCCTAGTGCGTCGGCATGTGCGGGAGATGCGTGATCTGCAACTGCAGCTCCTCCAAGTTGCGCTTCGTTGCGCAACGGACCTCGATCTCGTCCGCTTCGTCGGAGATCTTGGGCGTGCGGTTTCCCCCACGGGCGGCGGACATGCTGTTTTTCCCGCTGGCAGCGACCTCAAAGTCTGCGCCATCGATAGTCATTCGGCTAGGAGAAGGCATGGTGTCACCGACAGGAGCGCACCGCGTAGCACCACTGCATTCCGCCGCCGGCCGCACGGGCTCCTTTTGCCCCGCTGGTTTCCATGGGATCCAGGTGGCTGTACTGGTGCACGTCCGACGGGCGGATGGTGTCCACTTTATGTTCAGGGGTCAACAATAAAGCGTCCCAGTCCATTTCAGATTGAGAGTAATAAAACAAGCCGAGATGTAAAAGGCTCGTTTTTAGGTGTTAGGTTTGTGTTGCGTCGAGTCATGGTTTGTTTAGGTTGCAGCTCGAGGACGAGCTGCGTGTCCAGGTGGAGTGTAGTGTTAGAGTACGTAATGGGCTTGGGCTGGCGCTATAGCCCATTAGTATTAGGGTTAATTAGAGATAAGGGTAGCTTGCTTAGGGGTCAAGTAAACCTCTCCATATAAGGAGAGGAGATGTATCAATCTAATCAAGCAAGAATTAAGAAGGAAATCCCTTCCCTCTTGCCACCGGCCGTGGGCAAGGCCCCCGGCCGGCCCTCTCGCGCCATCCCTCTAGCAGCACCATAACAGGAACACTGAAGCAAAAGTGAGAAATAGCTGGCACAAAACTCTTACCGACGACATCTGTTGAGCACTTAGGTTGAGTAGATAAGGTAGTATACCTAGAAGAAAACGAACCAAGGAGATATCAGCACAAGAGTAACATTGTTTGCTTTTGACCCCTACGTAGCATATGCAATAAAGTAAAATCATCAAAATTAGATGGTATTTTGGTCCGGCCATCCAAAGCAATCTTCTAAACAACGACAGATGAAGCCAGATTAAGTATATTTAAACAGGTTGAGCCAAAGATAGGTTCATGTATTCAAAGTTAGAGCCTGCAAACTAGTATTCTTTATTGTGTGAGCTATACCCTCCGGTTCACGATTCATCGATCCAAACTACTCGGACTGAACTGAAGCCAGTCACTTGGAAGCGGTGGCAGCAGCCCGATAAACCTGAAGGTGGTTTGTGTTTTCCAGGTTACAGAGGCTGCAAACTAGTACTCTCTTTATTGTGTGAATTATACCTCCAGTTCATGATCTACCCATCCAAACTATTCGGACTGAACTGAAGCCAGTCACTTTGAAGCAGGCCGATAAACCTGAATCTTCTTAGCGTACTCCACCGCGATGTCTGCGTCCGGCATGACCTCCTTGATGCGGCATTTCATAGTTTTTGATAAAAGTGTCTTTATAAATAAATCAATCTGAGGGCTTAGATCAGTTAGCGTTTTGCTGCACTTCTCCTTTCTTTTTAATATAGTTACATGCAGAACTCCTGCATGATCATTTAAATAACACTATGCTTCTTTTTAAAATTAAATTTATTATCTCTCTTTTCAATGACTACAAATTTTATCTTGTTGTTGCTATGCTACAAACTTCCATAGTTTCAATGCATATGCTATCTGATCTTATGTATGCTTTCATTTTTGCAGATGAAATGGTACTACTATTTAATACTGGGTTTTGTTGATGTGGAGGCAAATTATCTTGGTATGTCCACCCCCCGCAAAGGCCCTAATTTCCTAGTCACCTGTTCAGAAATATCATGATAACTTCTTCTAAGAAGCGAATTCCTGCCTACCGAAATAGACAGATAATCTAGCAGTACCATATTGACTCCCTTTTTTTTCAGTTGTTAAGGCTTACCAATATACATCCCTGACAAGTGTTATGCTTCTTGATTACTGGGCTATTCCGGCTGTCATATTCCTTACATGGATGTTCTTGAAGACAAAATACAGGTTCAGAAAATGTAGTGGTGTGGCTACATGTGTCACGGGACTTGTGCTAGTTGTCTTTTCAGATGTCCAAGCGGGTGATAGAGCAGGTAACAATGCAACTACATAGTAGTTATATGTCGTCGTTGTTTTATTTGAATATTTAATTCACTTATCACAAGTAATAGCAAAAATATCTTTTTGTTTTGCAAATACTGAAAAATACAGAATCATAATATGTCATTGATGCATATTAGCAAGACTGATTATTTCCATCTTAATGAATTAAAATCCAATATCATTGTGAAATGCAGTACTAGCTGTGGATGGATTTTATAAAAGGCAAAAATCAAGTTATGCTTTTGCAGAGAAGTTCAGAAGTTTTGTTTACGATCAATCATGTATTTATGAATGAAGTACAACTAACTGGGCGGGGCCGATGGTCATCTCTTTCTGTGAAGGGGGAACAAGCCCAGTTAAAGGTGATATACTTGTGATCGCAGGCGCCACCCTTTATGCCATCAGCAATGTCAGTGAGGTAATTGCATGGGAAATGGTCTTTGTACAATAGTTTCAAGACCAATAGAACTGATTTTGTATGAATATCTTATATCCTAAATTTCACTTCTTTGTTATCCAACACGAGTAGCTGAAAGATTTAGTGGGTGGCTGCGGAAGGTGAAGATATTAAGTTTATCCTATTACCCGTGTTATGATGATTTTCTCGTTTTTCATTCGTAACTCATGTCGGATCCTGGTTTATATGAACTTCGATCACTAGAGAACAGATCCTTCAGTATGTGTTTTCTTCTTATGGTTCCAGGAGTTTCTGGTCAAAGCTGGTGACGGAATTGAGTTGATGGGGATGCTGGGACTATTTGGCGCTATCATCAGTGCTTGCCAAATGTATCCTATACTTTTATTTTGTGAATATGCATCGTGCTTTACCATTTTTGCTTTGGTAAGTTGTATTTTACCTTTTTTTTTCTTTGCTAAGCTGTGTTATTTCTGTAACTGCTTATCCAGAATCGTATTTGAACACAACGAGATAAAATCAGTCCAATGGAGTACTGATGCTGTAAGTCTCCCTCCCTCTGTCAACGTAAAGTATTTTGTTCCAAGAACTAACACCTAAAACCATCTAATACTGTTTTGTTGTCAGGTGGTACCGTTTATCGGGTTTGCAGTCGCGATGTTCATGTTATACTCTCTGGTCCCGATTCTACTGAAGGTAGGTCGCGGGGAAAAAATTCAAGTTTCAGCAAGCACATGGTTGCTGCTCCTGATTTTCACTTCTCACATCTGTGCCACCAAGTGCAGATCAGTGGCTCAACATTGCTGAACCTTTCACTACTGACCTCAGACATGTGGGCTATTCTCATCCGTGTCTTTGCCTACCATGAGAAGGTCTGATCACCGGTCCCCCACAATTTGTCTTACATATAGCCAGCAATTAAAAGCAGCTTCCTTTCCAGGTCGACTGGATGTACTATGTAGCATTTGGTGCCGTTGCTGTTGGACTGGTTACTTATTCTAGGTACTCACTCACCTGTTCTACACCCAATCTTATCTCACCCAGCTATTTTCATGTGATCTTTGTGTTTGTGACGACACTTAACTCGTCTAAAACCTCCATTGTTCCCTTTTGCTTCCTAATGCTACCATATCAATGTAGCGATACAAACAACGACGAATGACAGGGACATGTTGGCGAGGCTGGCCAAGGTGGAGCGGATCTGCCTGATGAGGAGGCTGCTAGCGATCCGCAATGCCTAGATGCTGCATCATCGAACAGCCGAAGATTCGAATATGGTAAAATTTCCTACAACTACAGTTCTAAACATCCACCTGGTTGAAATGGTGGAGGAAATAACCCATGTTAATGGGAACTCCTTTTTTTTTATCATAAGTTAACGGGAACTCTATTTGTGTTGAAGGCAAAGGCCATTATCATGCCCTCGTCAATGACGAGCGTAAAGCACAAGAAGATACGAGAGTACCTCGGGAGTAACTAGGAAATGCAGGCTAGGACCGCAGAATGGCAGCAAATAATGCAGCTGGATGCAATGCAACATTGATATCCTCTCTTTGTTTCTTTGGTTCCTACATACCACAGGTGCAAATAACCCTGTTCGGATTTCTTTTATGTAATTGTGCAAGGATGACTGCCAAGGAAATTGAACTGTTACCAAAATCCTATTGTTGGAACATATAAGTCGAGATTTAGCCATGCCGTCAGCAACTGTTCACAACACGAATCCTGAAAGAGCAGATTGAGAATTTGCAAGTGTCACGCCATTTCTGAATCTGATAGCATTCATGATTGGGAACTGAAATTTCAATCCTATACAGAATGTAACTTCCATCACGACAACAAATCATTTGCTAGAACAAGCAAAACTATAAAAGCAGATCGTATGAAAGCTGATTAGCTTCAGCATGCACTTGACACACTAACGTCAAACAAAGCTTTCAGTAACACACAATTGCGTTGGATAGAAACTGAACAAGCATCAAGGAAGATTACAAATATACTACAATAAATCTTTGGACCCAATAAAATTATGACTGAACATTACAGCCTCCATCATCCGCGTTCATGGTAGCTTGAGAAGCTACGGAGTGAACCATAGACGGATGAGGGACAAGAGTGAAGCATTCTCCCACAACAACCAACCTATGCTGGCATGCTCGATGTAAGATTGTATGCTACCAAGAGCTTGGTTGTATGGGGAATGACTTCACAAGTTGGCAGTGATCATGCTTATAGATCAGCCTTGGAATAACAGCATGATTCATTTCCATCATCTCCAGGAATTTGTCCTCCATATAGTTCTTACATGACCTGATCTGCAAAGTTGCAAGCACGGGAAAAATTTAGGTCAATGAACTAAACATTCTTATATAGTATCTAGAAATGCCCATTGTAATTTAAACATTGAAGGTTTACGCTCAAGATTTTGGTTGGTTTTGCACACTGCTGCACCAGATTTGCTTGAACTTAATTAAATTGCCAATCTTTTTGTTAGGTATTTGGTTAATCTCATCAAAGAGAATCTTATGATGAAAAAAAAACTTGTTTTACGTTACTGTCTGCTGATCTGCATCTGCTAGCATAATGGTTTACAAAAGGGAACACATCAATCCATTTACAGCTAAGGCAACTGACATAACAGCTCATAGCTCAACTGTCATCATGAGCAAATCAGTAAAGCATCAAAATTCAAAGTGAATTCTGCAACTGGTAGCAAAATATATTTTGTGACAGATACCGAAGACCTGATTGAGAGCAAACAAGCATGCCCATCATCACGTAATCTTGTTAACAAGGCACACTACTATCTCAACACATACTCTGCTATCTCGAATACAATTAGAAGCCAAGCCTGGGACACCAGGCCATGACTTGATGTATATTTTAGTATGGTGATTTACATGTTATACTGATAGTACTGTAACAAATAGTAACATAAAGACTTGGATAAAATGTATGCATTTTGCAGACCGGAAGCAAAACATTATACCTCATATCTTAATGACCTTGGCAGCCCTGATGAGAGGGTTGGCGCGGGCAATCTCCTCGCGGCCCGCGGTTTTATAATCAAACGAGCAGTTGTGCGTCTCCGAATGCCGGTGGCGCGGACAGAAGAGCTTCTCGCAACGGCAACGGAAGCCGGTCAAACCAACCCTCTTGCGGCAGACGTTGCAGCGGTTAACGAAGAGCACCGGCGACATCGGCTCAGCGGCCATTGACATGGCCACCACCGCTTCGGCACCGGCGACGGCATCAGCATCAGCATCAGCACGTTTCCTCTTCTTTGAAGGCTCTACGAGAAGAACTTCACAGGGCCTGGACGAGAATTGAGCTGGCGGTGGTTGGGGTGGCGATTGTGGAGGTTGTGGTTCTGGTGTTTGGGTTGCTGTTGGTGGCGGTGAGGTTGTGGTTGGGGAAGGAGGCGAAGGTGCGGTGGAGGAGGATGGCTTGAGGATCTCGGCCTCGTCCTTGTTGAGATCGCAGCTCTCCTGCGCCATTGGATTCGACACGGATAGAGAAATCAAGCAAACGGAGAGAAACCTCGAGGGTGAAGGGTCAGATCAGGAGGAATTGAGCGTAGAAAGCGCACGAAATGGGGGATATCAGTGCAGGGAAGGGGGGAAAAAAGTCAGCACATGAACGGGAAAGGAATGATATTGTCTGACCGAATCGGCGCAGGCCTAGGAAGAAGAATGAGATCTGGACAAGAACAGATCAGAGAATTTGGGTGGAGAAAAAACTGGAGCTTTTTGTCAGACCAGGTCGTAAACCGTGGAAATGGGTGGAGAATTCAGCGGAAGGTTCGCCAAGTGGGAAACTTCTCCGCTGCCGATGCGTGCGAGAGGCCGAATCCCATCAGCCGGAAGAAGGAACTACACACAGATCAGCAGGAACACCGGCGACGGCCGACGGAGGAGGCGACGCAGTATTGAGCTGGAACAAATTCGCGAAATTCTCCCTGACCGCCCGCGTTGAGCTGACCGAGGACGCAAAAGAGGAGTAGGAGAGTTTGCTGACCAGATCGATCGGGGCAGGCAGGAACGAAGGCCAAAACCCCGCAGGAACGAGCCGTACCGCGACCGGCGTGGATCGAGCTGGCGCAGACAAAGCAGCCGTCCGGCCGGCCGGACAGACGGACGGAGCAAACAAGAGAGACGAAGCCGGGCGGCGCGGAGTCCCCGACGGCCGGTTGCCGAATTGGAAGAGATTCGGGGCGATCGGGCGGGCGCAGCGCCGAATTGGGGAATTGGGAAAGCGGAGGAGGAAGGGAAAGGTGGGAGCTTTGGGAGAGGCGACCTGGTGGTGGTGGCCTGCGCCTCTCTTGAGGCGCCCGAAGAGCCAAAGGAGGGTGGAGCTAGTGGAGGGATGATTACGTTATATTTTGATGTTTTTTGGTTGGCTATTGTGTGGTGTGGTGTGGTGTGCTGTGTGTGCGATGAAAGGTTGTCAAAAGTTGGAGGTTTATGTGTGGATTTTGGGTGTCACACACACGAGGATTTCGCATTTTTTCCTTTCTTTCTTGTTCACGTCGTATTGACCATACAACATTTTCGTTAAGCCGCCGAGGAACATTTCTTTGGTTCGTTGGACTTTCTTGTCTGCTCGCTCGGCTATAGTGGCCCGATCCATAAAGGCGATCCAAGTCGTTTGATTTTGTTCGTTTGGTTCATATTAAGGTTAGAAATTGAACCGCGGTCCAATCTGCTAGGCTAGTGCTCCCGGCGACGTGATCTATTCGGTCTGTGATGACATATTAGACAAAAACAACAGATAAATTAAACTTAGATGAAAATTAAAAGTATGCGAAATCTTAGAAATATTTAATTCATTTAAAGATAATTTACATAGGAAATAAAACAAAAGGAATAACCTAAACCCTAGCAACAGATCACGGTGCGCTCCCTACGTCAGCGTCAATGGCACCATCGCCTACCCATCGTCTTTGTCTTGGTTGAGGTCGACAATCATGGGCGGTGTCCATGGAGTGGCATGTGATGCGGCGGAGGCGGCGGTGGAACCATTTGCCCTTCCCACACAGCATGTGGTGGGCGTGGTGCAGGCAGTGGTGCAGGTTGTGGCAGCGCCACGTTGTGCTCAGTCACCATGAACAGGACAACGTCGTCTAGTCCCTCCCAGGCCCACTTGGCCTCGTCCGCCGCCTTGCTGAGGTTGAGGTGCCAACCGTCGGGAAGGGAGATGTCGTTGTGGTCGCATGGGTCCACCTCTGCCCACCGCCACTGGCACTCCAGCACCGGGACGTAAAGGCGGTTGCGCTCTCATCGAGGGGTGCGGCAGGTGATGCGCCGGCCGCCGGCGCCACAACGGTGTGTGGCCTGAGGAAATCTGCCACGCGTGGAGGTGGCGACAGATTGCGGGTGAAGCGGGTGTGTGCCAACGCTGGCGCTAGAGGTGATGAGCGGCGACGATGGCCCGAGGATGAGCCCGCCTCGCTGTTATTCATCGGCTTCTTCAGCTAGGAAGTCATATTCATCGCAGGTAGTGGCAGTGGCGTGCTGGTTTTGGCAATGGCGTGTGCTGGGGGGGAGGGTAGGGGAGACACGGGACGTAGGCCAGTATAAGAAACCCTAGGAATCAATGCTCGCTCAGGTTCCAGCAATTTCGGCATCAATGATGACGTGGGAGTTTAGACGTTGTCGCAGCGGTCAGCGAAGGCTTTGATGTCCATGGCTGCTGCCGTCGGTCAGCCGTCGAATCTCTGCCATGCGGGATTGCGATGGATGCATGAGGACTCGCGCGCTGTCTGTGGCGCATCCATGTAGACGATCCGTCCCCTAAATCTAATGGAACGATTGGTTGTGTCGGACATGTCAGTTCGTTTAGGTCATGCTATTATAGCTGGCTTGCGATAAACGTCAAGCTTTGGAAAGCACACATGCTAATTACTACTCCCTCCGTCTCAGTTTAACATGCGCGTACGTAGTTTAAAATTTCTTTAACTACTCCATTTTGTAGCTAGACACATTTTAGTTCTAGATACATCCATATTGGAGTCAATTAATATGAATCAGAAGGAGTATTATTTTGATCAATAAAATATAAAATATATGTCACAAAATTTGTATCATTAAAGCTTTTTTCATACGAATCTAATGATATATATTTTGTCCACATAAAATTTATATTATGTTGACAAAATTAATGATATATGTTTATCTTAAATTAGGTGCGTGCATATGTTAGAGTGGGAGGAGTAGTAATTACCGCCATACAATTTCGAACGTCTCGTACGCAATGATGAGCTAGCCTGTGATAAGGAGGAGGCATGTGACGAGAGCAAGTCTAGGCTTCTGCTGGAACGCTACCGGAGAATCTAGCTATCTCTGCGCGAGATTCCGGTGCTGGCGGACGCAACTTGAGCGGAAAGGCTCGAGAGAGGAGCGGCTAGGAATGATCAATCAATCGGAGTTTGTTTATTTTTAAGAAGAAAAAGGAAAACGAGGTACAACCTGCGCCTGGCGCTCCTACCGCCGGTGGCAGCGACTGAGAGCAAGTACAATAAGTCCTAGTCAGCTGGCTATAAGGATTAAAATAATATATTGTTGCTTAGTTGGAGGCTTATAGGCGCTCCAAAAGGTGGAATGTATTGTAAAAGTACTACACTTTTATAGCTCACTATTGTATATGTTGGCTCTAAGTTAGCTATAGATGACATGCCACTTGACTTATAGCTAGCAGCTGGCTACACTATTGGAATTGCTCTGACATAGTAGGCTCGACGCCGCCTGCCCGTCCCATCCCTTCCACTGCACGGACCCGCCATTCGAGGCTGTCACCCTGCAGCCTTTTCCCTGTTTTATTAATCCCGATAGCAGGCGCTTCCAGGCGCTGCCGCCGTCCGCCGTCCGATCTCGGCTGCCCACGCTCCTCGTCGCCTGCAGCGGCGCACGCGAAACGATGAAGCCAGGGTACCTGTAAAGGCAATTTGCACAAAACTAACCCAAAGTTAAAAAGATTTCAAAAAATAAACTATCAGCAAAATAAATTCACAAATCTAACCCCTCCATGTCACGCCGTACGCTAGGGCGTGCCACCCCATTGTGTGCCGCCCCAGCCTACGACGCCACACAATGGAATGCCACGCTCTAGACCATGGCGCTGTACTTGTTTTTTGCCGCGCCCCAACCCAAGGCAAGGCACACGATTGTGCCGTGCTCCAGCCAATAGCGCCACAGAATGAGATGCCACGCCATGGCAGACGTGACACAAAAGGGTTAGATCCGTGAATTTGTTTCACCAAAGGTTTACTTTTGAAATTTGTTTTAACATTAGATTATTTTTGTCCAAATTGCCACCTAGAAAGACTCTGGCCTTCCTGTCATTTTTTAAAAAAATAACATACTCTTTTAAAAGTTCAGCATGAAATGAACTTATCTACTTTTTAAAAAATACTACTCCGTAACTCTTTTTATGATGCCGTGGGTCCAACCAACATACCGTACACATCATGCCTCCGTGGCGCATGCATCATTCCCACGATTTTATCTTCCCCATCTCCAGAGTAAGTGGGTTCCGGTGCGACTTATAAAATGAGGCTAATGTTTTTTTATTCAAACCCAATAACTAGTAAAATAAAATCATATGTTCACTTAATTATATAAATTTAGTATGTACTATTCCATACAATGCTCGAATATATATATCAAGTTTTCATTCTAAGAGTGAAATATACCACTGAAGTAATGAACGAACCTCATGTTCTATCGAAAAGCATCATTCATCTCGTATTTCTTGAAATAAAATCTTCAATCTTTGTTCTTCTTTTCTGACACAATATGATCATCTAATCTCTTTCTTTCATTTTTCTTTTCAGTACCGAATAGACACTTTGTTCTTCTCATGATATTTCCTGTTTGACAAATTAACAAAATAAGAGGGCATCATGAGTTCATGACTAGTTGTTGACAACATGGTATTAGTACGTACACACTGTTTCGTGGACGCTCTACAAATTTATTAGGGGTTTCTCAATTGAAACAACAACAAGTTCATGAAATTTAGATTTGTTTAACATAAATTGAATCCGTCCTAGTCCTTACAAGAAATTCAGGCCATGGTAGATTGGACAAAGGAAACTACTAACAGTAAGATCAAGTGATGAAGAGAAGCGGAAGTTGCATACAGACTCATGTACAGTAAACTACTAATCTAATACATGATCGATTATTAGGATTGGCTCAATCCGATTAAGGAAGTGAGAACGCACTAGACAGGAAAACCGTAAGGTTGCCGGCAAGGAGCCACCAAAAGGAAGAGTGCATCCGTAGTGTCATTAGGGTGGTGCGTTGTTGCAGAGGCTAGGTGTAATTGATATCTTTTGATATTAATATATTTCCTTTATCAAAAAAAAAGGAGCCACCAGAAGGAAGGATCGGATCAGCAAGAGGCGGATACACGTGGCTACGCGGACAGCGGATGCCCACGCCAGCGCAACGCGGAACAAGAGGCGAACTGATCGGTCGCGGCAGGATTTCTTTGGGCAACGGAAGGATATATGGTGCTTTGCTGGCTCTGGGCTGCTAGGTTGAACAAAAATCAGGGGCTCCTGGAATTTGGTAGCCTGGATCAATCGATCTCTTCGATCATGGCCATCGAGGAGGCTAGATTTTAGTAGGAGTTATTTATCTTTTGATTTTTGTGTGCATGCGATGTTTACCTCGTGATGTGCATCCAATGCTTGTTTTGTGACGTGAGATGTCGGATCAGTTTCTTTGACTCAGTCTCTCGGAGGTGTTCATAGGGGTAAGGCGTGCATGCTTGGGTGAGTGTATGTACGTATGTGTGAGCGTCTACGTCTGTACTATGTTTCGTAAAAAAAGATAAAGAATACTTGGAGCTCATTTGATTCATATGGTTCGTATAGAAATTGACTAGGGTTTGGTGCCTTCAAACTTCTCGGTGACTGTCATCCAAGTGATGGTGAGAACATCATCATGAATGTACACTGCACAAAAGACTTTTCGGCTCACCTTGGGATAGTAGTCCTCCTTGAGGCGCACAAGATCAAACAAGTCCATGTTCCTCAAAGCTTCATCAACATGTCCCATGCAACGGTCATAGACCGGAATTCACGGGGTGTACACAAAAGTCTATTGCTGTGTAAAAAAAAATTCGTCAAAATGTCACCAGTACTCGTGCGAAACTAACTAGGAAATGTAGTGGAGACCATGAATTGAATTTGTTGGCCTGCAATTGCACTGGGTCTAGCGTTAAATACTCAAATTCACATATATGTAGCAAAATAAGCTTAGGCAGTGTTTGGATGTTTGTATTGGGCCTAGGCATTGGGTATTGGGGTATTCACAACCCGAATACCTCAAATTAGAGCGTTTGGCTGTCTTTGGCATTCGGGCTTGGTATTCGGGCTCAATATTGACTGGCCCGATTAACACTACGCGCGAGCCCTCCCGAATGAAGAGCGCATGCTGTCGGCCAAACTCGTGAGCTCGTCTAGCATCCCCTTGCTAGCTGAAGTTTTGCTAGATGCGTTCTTCTATGTGTCGTGTTTCTTTTTGACCACCGATGTTTGGTGTTGTTTACTGCTAGCTAGATGTTCGCAAAATTATTTTGAACAAAGCTAGCTGATGCATCTGTTATAGTTCTTTGGTGTTGAATTTGAATGTTAATTTGTATCGAATTTAAACAGAGATTAAAAGAAGAAAGACAAGATGGTTCTTTGGTGTTAAATATTTTCTTGGCCTTTTATTAATTGTTATTATATCATATAATCATTCAATCTATTCAAGAGTTACACAAGCTCATTTTCAAACATGTACCATGATTATACCCTCATACAAATGCAATACATTACTTTGACCATCCAAACAGGATTTGGCATTCAACCAGGATATCAATTCTAGGTACCAAATATCTAAACATCCAAACACAAATATTGGTATTGATCTCAATGCGAATGTCAAAGATATTGATATTGCACCGAATGCAATGCCAAGCCAGACAATACAAACATCCAAACGGAGCCTTATGGATTCGAGAAGGGGGAGAGGGAACAAGTATTTACCCACAAAATGATCCCCGTGCCCTAACTTAGTGATGGGAAACTTCTATAGTCCACTTGAATAAACTATGACCCACTTCCTTTGTAAGCTACAGTTGGTATCATTTTGCAATCTCCAAACAACCCTATAGCTACACTATTCATATGTCCATGAAACTTTTTTTTAGATATATGTCCATGAAACTTGGTAACACTGACATGTTGCTATGTGTCTGTGTCGTGCTGATGCTGTGTTTGTTTAGTCGTGGTTCAGCCAGTCTTGTGAGTGATGTGCTTGTATATTGTTGTACACGAGGGATGTTTAGTTCTCAATTTTATATTCTCCTGGTAAGAAGACTTTGAAAATATGCATGGAGATATATCGGGAACATCTTTTTCCTCAACATTTCCAATTCCAAGAGCCTTTGAATTATGTATTTTTAACTGTACCACAGGCCTCACTTGAGAAACTATATCAACCATCATAATTTGGTGGTACTAACAAAATCATCATGAAGGATAAATAAATCAAGCAAACGTAGTGACTGATTCCCACGTAACAACGAAATGTGGTCTGGTCCACTTAATCCATTTCTTTTTATGACGGAAAGAGTATCCATCACAGACGAAGTGGCACTGGTGCACCATGCAATCAAATCATTTTTCTTCATTTCTTCTTCAATTTCCAGCAACAAGATTTTGTACATGTAAACTTTTGAGAACTGAATGATCATCTTGTTAAATAGGTTACCATGAACCTGGCTAATCAGGAGACTATCAGAGAGTAAAATAACTTGTTGCCAAGTTAGAATAAATCGGGATCATCTAAAGCTTAGGGGAATGCAATCCTATAAGAATGCAAATCAATGGTGGTTCTAGGTTCAATTCTAATGGAATGGTTCCCTAAGGAAAAGCTTTCTAGGATGAGTTATTAAAATGGCTTATCTATTCAGAGCACTATTTATCTACATTATTCTTCATCTCATCCTGCAGATTGCCGGCTGCCACTCCAAATGCTGCTGCCAATTGCTTTATTCATGACAACTAATTCCGAGTCTTCTGGGAGTTCAGCCCTCTTCAGGAACCTACCCAGTTTAACCTCCTCAGCACAGGAATTATTGCTGAAACTGGATTGTTCAGATTCCTTGCTGGTAATATCAACCCCAAGTAACTTTATGGGGGAATTATTAGTGCCGTCAACCGTTGCGGCCATCATAGACTCCAAAGGGAGTCTTTTCAAAGGAGGCGTACACTTAGACAACCAATAGTCTAAGCACTTGTGACTGGGATCTAGAGCCTCGATTGCCTGTTAAACAACAAAGAGCTTCTTAGTAAAATTCATAACATCTTCTAATGAAGTGACCACCTCCTCTCAGAGAAACAAAACCTATATGTTTATTGAAAAATTACCTGAATGATTGGTGGGGAAAAGAAACCAAACATTTCAAGTCCGTCTACAGAATCGGTGGATAATAAAGCAGGAACACCGGATTTTCCAGCCCTGTGTTGTTTTTTTATTTCTTCATTTACCCTGTCTCTCACACTGTCCCAACATTGAATTGGTGAAGTGTGAGTAAACGAAATCTCCGGAAGCTCTTCTACTGCCACCTGTTATTAGATTTTGAAAGAAAACTAGCATGTTACCCACAAGAAAGCAAATGATTTTAAGACTGAAAATAGGAGGTATTTGGAATCATACATACCCTAAACAATGGTCCGAGAAGTCCAGCATCAAGAACTTCTGAAATGTAGCAACATGTCCTTGTTGGATCTAGTACATTGTGAAATGTAACTCGACTCCTAAATCCTGCAAAGACACCATTTTCTCTTAATTTTAACATTTTTATGCACCATGGAAATACTCATTGCAATATTTAGTGCATGTACCTTTTGGAAAGATAGCTTGATGATTGCACCAATTTTTGCCAACCATCACTGTTCCATAGTCAAGTGGCTCAACCACATGCCTTAATATTTTTGCCCGGGAGACTTGATCAGATTGGCTTGAAGAAGGCTTGGCCACTTGACAAACCTGGGAATGCAAAGCCTTGGCCACGCCGTATTCAATGTCAACACCAAACAGTTTCTCAGTAGCTTTAGAGGCTGGGGTGGAATTTTCTGTTGGTGTTCTAGGAGGACATGATAGGTCGAATGAATGACTAGTTGGATTACTTGTCCCCAGAGACTCACAATCGATGACCATCTTGTCCTTGTCAAGCTTTTCTGTGCTAGAACTACAGGTTAGCTCTTCTTTTATTCTACAACTACTTGATGGATCTTCTATGTTCAGATCAACACATTTATTCTGAACTTCCTTCTCTTTCGGATATCCCACTGGCTTGTCAAGATCATGGCAGCCATCAAAGCTGCAATCAATGTCAGCATCTATTACAGGTCCAGATAATTCTGTGCTTTTACTGAAGTCAATCTTCTGCTGCACAGAACCAGATTGGCAAACTAAGTCTGCATTGTACTGTCTCCACTGGTACACTGCAGCTGCATCTCCCTCCAGAGCTGCAATAAGAGCATTCAGCTCCTCCATACTGTATCGGTATAGCACAATTTTTTTGTCCGGTTCACATGAACATAGAAGGTTTGCATGGTTTAAGCAAGCAAAGCGATTTGGCGAGCATTGGCAACTGACAGCAGATAAATGGAGATCATAGAAGCATGAAAAGCATTCCCGGTCTGTTGAATCATAATCTTGATCCATCTTCTTACATTGCAAAAGAGCATTCGCCTCACGTGCTGCACCTTCCATTTTAACCCTTGTCTGAAATGAGGAATGAAAAGTGTAAGTAACCCTTAATTTCTCTGAGTAAGAACTGACAAATAATAAATTCCTATAAGAATTAAGAAGTACCTGAACTGCACTTGTCAACACTCCATTTATTCCACGGCTATCAAGCCATAAATATTTTTTCTGACCAGTCTTAGAGTTGTGAAGGTTCATCCAAAGCTGTGTGAGAGCTTCTTGTGCAGTTTCAAGTAACAACTTATCATGTGATATTGATGTCTTTCGCCGCTGATCTCTGTAGAGCTCAACGGCACATTGTCCATGGGGTAGCCAATCCACAGGAGCGACATTTACTGCCTCTGCACAGTTGAAGCCACAATTGAACCCAGAATGATAAGCTCGCGGTAGTGTTAGAACAAACTCGCCTTGATTCTGAACAACACGGTAGACAGGTATTCCTTCTGATTTCAGAACAGAAGGGGATAACTGTGTAACCTGCACAAAGAAAATTCAGAATTTAACTGGGTGAAGATGCAAATATATTTTTATAATGCAGGCGCATATTGACTATTATGCTGCATGCTTGCACAAATTACCAATAAAAAACAGCACTGCCAGAATGGTTTGTCCTACTATTAATGCAATAATCATTATGAGTCCTAAAATTCCTAAAATTTATGATCAAAAGGATGCGATGATACTGAATAATGCGATGGTACTGAATAGTTTCCAGTTCTCTTTGATTTTTTTTAAGCATGCTAAATAGTTTCCATTTTGCATGAACTCTTATAGTTCCAAAAAATCATTTAACTAGGTTACTTTGTAAACATTGAGTTCATTTTATCAGAGTCACTAGGCCATTACACAAAATAAAATGTTACCAGCTCATGCAGGAGATCAGGCTGTTCTTCAAACAGTCTTGGCAAGTTCCTTCTCATAGCTTCTTCCAGCTTCACTGCATTATCACCAGGAACACCATACCATACTTTTTGTTCACCAAAATGCATGTAATTCAGAGAATAAAGGAAATGATCTTCCACATGCTACAGCAACATAAAAAATAGGATATATGAGAATAAGAGCCATAAACAACATTTACATATTAATTATCCACATTTTACGAGATGAATGAGAAATAGAACAATAAAAAATCTTACCCAGCAAAATGATGAGAAACACATCCCAACATAAAGCCAAGGGACTACAACACCAGATATATCCTCAGTTTCAAATGAAAGAACAGACCCAGGCTGTCGTCGCAGATTATTCAAGTTCCAACCAGATGAACTATATGGATCTTGCTTATTTGAGTCTAAAACAGACGGTTTAGTAAATCCACTACCAAACGTTGCGGTGTCCAGATCAGCACCGTAATCCACCTATGCCAAGAAAGTGTGAAGTCTATCAGTACAAATGAAAATCCTAATAAGAACGTAATCTACATGTAAGGAAATAAGCAATCAAGTACCTCAACTTCATCATCAGGGCATACAACTATCCGCCAATATTCTCCTTCAATTTCCTGAACTGATGGTCGCCAAATTTTTTTGCCACTTTTAATTTCAGAAAGAGACATTTCATCAATTCCCATAATTCCAAAATATTGCTGCTTGAAGTCGTCGGCATATTTCTCGAACTCATCGAGTGTAAAATCTGAGCCAGACTGAAAGCCAAACTTCTCGTCGGAGTCTTTTGTGCTAGGTCGCCTGCTAGACATCCCAAACCTCAGTTTCTTTCTTCTCTTTCTTTTCTTCTGAACTGGAGGTTGGGTTTTTTTCTTTGTGGGTTCTCGGTTTTGAAGCTTGTCAACTTGTTGAACTCGGGTGTTGAACTCTGTACAGTCCCAAAAACTCTTCTCCTTTAGAGGGCAAGGTGGTTTCCAAGAAGACGGTGGAACAATACGACAAATTCCATACTTTTCGACTTGAGGACCGATGCTCATAATGTAACCAATTGCATCTTTGAATTCCTGATGTGAAAGATTATACACTATTATAAAAAAACAGCATGTCACATAATGTAGTTCTGCTACTGAAGAAAATAGTCCACAAACCTCTTCAGTTGGGGTAAAAACAGGAGCATCACCGATTTCAGGTCTGTGTGATTCCTCTGGGTGCCACTTTCCACATGCCTGTCCATGAATTGAAGACAAAGAGGCAAACAAATTAGGCACAGAAAAATCATGTAATTGTAGGGGATGGAATGCTAGCTTTGTGGCAATGAAGTTAAAATCTTTCAAGCACATACAGTTGTAGTTCCACCACCGTCTTCCTCGCAACTCCTTGATGAGAGGAGATCCTGAGACAAAGAGTAATCATCGTAAGATCAACTTTCCAGATTAATATTTCACTTAGTTAGAAAGTAATAAAGGATTAATGTCCTCATAGTATGCAGAAATTTATACCTCAAATTACAAACTTAATGATTAATAATAATGTAAAATAAGTAATTGCAACAGTGGTAACAGTTCATCATATTTTGTTCATATATCGGAATCTCCTGATGATTTTTTTTTTATCCGTAGATCTTGCGACTGGTTGAAAACTCAGTAAAATCATTTCAAGGTTGAGATCTATATATTTGTAGATCTTAGCCATGGACTTGCTGATTCAATTGCACAGAGAAAGTACCCAATCGGGACAGACTAAAAAAGTTGTATCCCTAATAGGGCATGAACCAATTTGAGCAGGCCAGATCCGCCCATATTGTTCGAAGTCTGCGCCGCAATTTATAAAACCAACATGATCTTTTTGGGGGCATTAGATATTTTCCTCACAAATCAACACAAACAATTGCTAATAGGACTAAGGAACGCATGCCCACTGGTTGCGCTATCCAAATCGCTGACCGATTCTCGATCCCGCAATTGTAAGAACAGCTTACAGATCGGTCAGGGGATCCAAGTAACTTGCGTAACCTCGCCCCGCAATTCTAATTTGCGAGAATCCCACCCCGACCCTCATCCCCTGTTGAGTGATTCAACCAATGTTTTCCCATCTATAGCCAGGCCCAAGAACAAGCATCAAACAACCCCCTCCACAAATTCCCATCTCATTGCTGCATAGATCCGAGCAGTTAGCATTGCCCTAGAATTCATGCATGACCGATACATCGAAGTTCATACGAGGAAAATCATATGGATAGACATAATGATAGAAATTATATCGCATCAATCAAACGAAACCGTACTAGTGCTCCCGAACCAAACAAGAGGGACGAGACTTTACTTTCACCAAGAACAGTTTTTTGTAACAGAGGAGGAAAGAAAACAATCTAACCATGGTATCGAATAATAATAGCCTGATCTACAAGCATGTAATATCAGGGAGGGGAGACCCGTACCTGCGACGTCCTGTCTGCGGAAGCCGGCTCCGGCGAGGCAGTGCTGCCGTGCATTCTCCTCTTCTCGGCGCGGCGCTTGGGCCTGCCGGAGCCGCCGCCGCCATCCTCCTCCCTAGGGGAGGCAGGGGAGGAAACCATGGGCGGGCGAGATGTGTTGGTGGTCAGAAGGAGGAAGCTATCGCAGAAAGGAGAAGTCCTCACCCCTGCGTCGCGGTTTTGTTTTACGGGGAGGTAACGACCCTTGCACGTGCCTCTGAACCCGGGGCCCCTCAGTCGGGGAGGCGAGGCAGGCTGCTGTATCCTACTCGGTCTAGACTACTATACTCTTCTTCTCTTCTCTCAAGTGTCTAGGGTTTGGTTGTCCATGAGATGGATGATTTGAGGAGGGTGAGAGGGTTTGCTTGGGACTTGGGAGGAGAGGGCAGGCACAATGGGGTTTTATAGCTGAGCAAAGTTGGGTCGAATTTAATGCTAGAGGTGCGTTTTAATTCGGGACGCGCCGATACACTGTATTGATGTTCGAGATATAGGTACTAATAAACGAAAGATTGCCCGGCTGCGTATATTTGCGTATATTATACATTCAATGTACACCACCAAGTACGCGGCGTCGCTACAGTCATAAACTCTCGCCAGCATACGCGGGTGGCGTTACTGGCCAATTAATGTGTACCACTGATATACGGAAAAACAAGGGCGGGGGAGATATCTCGAGGTGGTTGGCGCGTACGACCAATGCGTGTATCTAAAAATGCATTTATCTCTCCCCGGGCGGATTTTAATCATTGATGATAAAGAAATTAAGGGACAAATGTAGCTTGACCAGGTGTTCGGTCCCCGAGGCAGTGGGCGATGAGCCTTAAGAAATGCTATAAGGAAAGAAATCTTCTAGAAGATTAGATATCTCTTTTAGATCATTTAGTAGTAAGGCACTACTAAATGATCTAAAAATGATTCTTTTAGATAATTTAGTAGTACTAGATCATACTATGTGTGATACAAGTGGTGCTTTTCATCTGGGTTGCCCTTGGAGAAGCTGGTGCAAGAGTATATTGCTAATACTTTGTTAGGATCCTTTTCCCAAATCCAAAGAAATCGCTAAAGACCCTTAAGTATGTTATCATCTTAAAATGTTGAAATTCCAAAACTGCGGGTTTCATTGTGCATGATCCTACACATGCTAAAGTAACTTACCCAAGCTACGCTCTTGCAAGAACCAAGCTTGAATAGATCACCAAAAGAAAAGAGAAAATGTAGTTTTCAAAAGAGAGTGTGAGAAGTGGTTACCTCCCCAAGCTTGATTAAAGCAAGGGTGATGCATTTTACCGTTGAGGTACGAATAACCTCTCTTTCATAAGACAAAAACATTTGGTTCAATGAACATTCTTTGATATGGAATGGCAATTTCCTTCGCAGAGAACATGCTTGGAACTTAAAAAGAAAACAAAATATTTTTGTGCTTTTCGAAACCCGGGGTTAGCTCACAACTAATGAAACCCTAAGTCTCACGAGGTCGGTTCATTAATCTAAGCACCACGCTTAAGTCAACAAACTAAGTCTAAGAGTTGTACAGACTCTTGGATTTGATGAAGTGCAAATGAGACAACATATGAGCCACTAGTGTGAGGCTCTATGTGCTTAATTAAAAAGGAGAGGTCTCACTTAAGGCAGAAATCTCGCTGCTAAAAATTTATTGACCAAGGTTCGAGTTGGAAGGTTTTACCATACACTTGTTGTTCCAGCGTTGAGTTGAAGCAACCAAGTGGCTAGTGTGGGCGTGGTTGTGATTGGCATCTTGTCTTTATTTGGTGGAGAGATTATAATTTCAGATTATGTTGTAATCATTATGCCTCTGATACACATCATATTTGACACTTGTGAGTAGTTTCCCATGTTCCCGAGGGCATAGGATGATTTGGCTATGATTCCATATGATGTGCAATGAGTATTTGGTCAAGTTTTTATCATTTATGTTGTTCTATGATGATTTTATGCGAACGCCGACTGCAGATTACTTCACCTATATGGGCTCATAGGGCTTCACTTTAATGTAATGATGGGGGTTTGAAGGGACGGAATGACAAAACCGTTTTACAATACTTTGAGTTGCATTAGAGGGGTTTATGTCGGAGACCAATGAATTAAATGTTATGATGGGACATTTATGTCTTTATGATTCCTACACTTGCTCATGAAAATGGCTCTAGGACCTGTCATACGGGTTGTACTTGCTCATATCTATGGCTACACCTAAGTTAGGCTGCACCCCTAAGGGAATGAAACTCGACAAGATATTCACCATGTTGTGTAGAAATCCAAATGCTAGTAAATTCATGCCGCCCTTGGGAACACTTTTCACATATAAGTTCACATACACTTGAGCTTATCCTCTTGCTACATAGAGGATTGGGCCTTCTCTCATTGAGAGTTTTTACTTATTGCTATTTACTTTAAATACTTTATTTTATTGCAAACTATACACTCAAAATACCAAAACTACTGCATCTTTTTTATTGTTTACTTGTCAAATTTGCTAACCAATACCTTCAGCTCCTCGTGGGTTCGACAACCTTTCTCATTGAAAAGTACTACAATTGATCTCCTGCACTTGGGTGCCATAAGTGATCAAATCGTTCCTCTTCATTCTTGCTAAGGTAATCAGCCATTAGGTCAGCGACAGTGTTACCTTTTGATTTACCTTCCACTAGCAAAAAGACTGCATCGTCGAGTGCCACCTTTTCATTAGCAATATGTTCTGGTGGTTTAGATGGAGGTTCTTCAAGTGGAGCTTCCTCCACATTCTCATTTTGAGCATCCTTTGACTCCTCCATTACAAGTTTCATCTGTTCAAAGGTAGTCATCTCGGAATACATGATTAGTAATAAAAGTTTTATAAAATTTTATTTTTGTATTTTTTTGTTCTTTTCAAATAAGTAAAAGCAATGATATAAAAAATAAATAACTTGAAGCTAGTAAACAACATTAGTACAACAATTATAAACTAATAACTAAAGACAAAGACCTAAAGCGCTTAGCACCCCAGCAACGGCACCAAAAAATAGTTTGATGACTGCAAGTGCATAGACCAATTGTAGCTAGTTTCGGAGTAAGAGTATCGAACCATGGAGAGCTATTGGTAGAGGTCTTAATGACCCTCGTTACTATTATCTAAAGAGTACTCGTAAGTTATTCTAATTCCAGGCTGGAGTATATAAAGGTTGTTTGGTGTTTGAGAGCCAAAGTAATAAGAACAAAGAAATAAACTAAAGTAACCAAGAGCATCGAGTATATTTGTGGAAATGAAAATATGGCTAAGGAGTTCTCGGGGAGCGTAGGATACACCACTAGCATTGCTATTAAGTATGGGCAATATAATCTATGTCTTTGGTTATGTTATGTATGGGGAGATCTCCGTAATAAGATGTACTAGTACATCTCTAAATAACCACTGCAATGACCTTCCACATACCACCTATTGGTCCATCACAATTAAGGGTTTTGTAATATCCCAGAACATAGGACAAACGAGGGGTAGATTTAGAAATGGGTTGTGCATTTCATCGCAAAACGGGGGAAATTTCTACGCTTAATTGCATAAACCTAAGAGTGATCGAGGTTTCTCTCTCGTTGCTATTAGGGTTAGAGTAATGTGAGCACTATAAACTTCGACATGACCTCTTTTGAAAGTTAGGGTTTTGGAGGAGAATTTGAATTGTCATTACAAATTTGAATTTCAAACATAGAATCACATAAGTAATCAATATATAAATGAATTATAATTCATAATTCAAAACCATACAACACTTACACAAATTAATTCACAAATAAATTTCATATAATAATAAAAAGCTCTTAAGGAAAACCTCGGGCTTTATTGATCATATCATATATTGTCTTTACAATATCTTTTATATACAAGAATTGGCAATATAATAAAAGAAGTAAAAGAAGATTACAATTTTGATCTATAACTAAAAATCCAAAACTACAAGTCTTAGATCTTCTTGTCCCTGGATATTTGAAGCTTTGAACCTGCATATATCAAAGAAACAAACCAGAATTGGATAAAAACAAGTGGCAATGCCACTGGTCAGTTTCCAAAACAATGCCAAAGGGAGATAAGCATCAACCAGACCATCGTGGAGCCAATGATGGGCTCAATTTTCAACCCAAGCACACACACAGCTCACAAGGAGCTTTGCATGCTCAACAGCCAGACACCCGGGCTTAGTCACCAAACTGGCACTGGCCTATGTGTCAAGCATTGGCAGCAGCACAAGCTGCTACAAATAGGCAGAGCCAGCTGGAGAGGTCATCTAAATCGACCAGACCACATTCAACAAGCAGCAAAGGAGAAACAGTAGCTATTCATAGCTGTTCTTCATCAAGAACACAACCAAATCACTGAAACCATCCATTTTATCCAACCAAACCAAAGCCAAACCAACCAATGACCATGGTAACATAAGCAAGAGTATCCAGGAGCTAGGAGGAGAAGGACAAGGCAATCAAATCCATCAAGCAAAGCTCAACAACAACCAAAAATGACCATCTAGGAGCTAGAGCAAGGTATAACTTGTACCTGGAGTGGATCCAGAGGATCCAATCCATCTCTAAGCATGCTTACACAACATATCCATGAGCAGATGCTCATGACAGGGTTAACATCACTTGGTTTGACCAAGAGGTGCTGGCAGAAAGAGAGCAACTAGAGCCATATACTATCCAGAGGCTATTTATGTGCAGATAGAAGATTATAGATGCACAGATAGCAAATCAATAGAGTAGTACATATTCACTAGGAGCTACAGAGACCACCTAGCTATCCTAGCCAATTAAACCATCAGTTGATAATGATTTTCTTCACAAAACAAGTCACAGTGGCATTCATATACATATGATACACTACTGTGCATGATATCATTGAAATTAGCCAACAAATATTGATCCAACAGTGAGAGCAACCTAAGCAGTAGCAAGTGCTAATGTGGTCACATCAACCACAAGCCATCCAGCAGCCATAAATCATAAGTCATCATTACCCAGGAGGGGTTCAGACTATTTGTATCTCCCAATTGATCTTGGAGATATCATACAACACAAATCAATGCATATAATCAATACTGCATAAGCAGTTCATATACATATGAGTGACCAGTGCATGAATTCAAGTTAATTCATTACTCAATAAGCAACAGCAACACAGCGAGGCAACCAGTAGGTACCCAAAGGCATCCTAGCCATTGATTCATGATCAATGTGCTATGTGAGGTAGCAGCAGCTCACCAGCACATGGTAAGCAGCTATAGCAAGCTAATATCATTGCAGTAGCATAGGCAAGCATCAAGATCATCTGAGCACGGAGCCAGTAACCTAGCCACTAGCATAGTAGGATCCAAATGGAGCATTTGGATCAAATACAGACCACAGGAGAGCACCACAGTCACCACAGGCATTAGACAGTTAGCCACTGCTAACAGAAATGCAACAAATAAGCATTTGATCAAGCACAAGAGCATCAGCAAGTAGAACAAGGCTAGCACATCAATTCAGTAAGCCTAAACAAGCAATGAGCATAGCCGCAGTTGGATTAGGAGAGGCATCAACACAGCATAGCATGCGCAATAGGCAGCAGATCAAGCCACAGATAAACCAGTAGCTAGAGCTCAGGGTAGATGGAGTAGAGAGAAGAGAAGAGTGGGATAGCATGAGTACCTGGTGGAGCTCATGGTGGCGTCCATGGCAGCACGGTGGCACAGGCCAGCCACGGTGGCACCAAACCACGGCCAGGCCGGTGCCAACTATGCACCACCACCAGAGAGGGCAGCAAGCAGCACCAGTACGTCCGGGGAGTCCAGATCGACGGAGATCGGTGCTGAACCTGCAAACCCTAGGCACGGTAGGGCTTGCGCATGCGCAGGAGAGGTGAGGAGCTTCAAATCGACGCGGATAGATCAACGCGCCGTCGAGCGCTGCTTCGAACGCGACTTGCGGCGAGCTCCAGGACCGCCGGAGTTAGCCGGAGCGTGGCGGCGACCGTGGCGGTGACGCCATCGCCACGGGAATCGCCAGAGGTTAGGGTTAGGTTTCGGAGCGAGTGAGAGAGAGGGGAAATGAGGCTGGTGGCCCGACCAACCTGGGCCGGTCCGGTTCAATCAGTGGGTTGACCTAGCAGGTGGGCCTAGGGGCAATTTTGTCTTTTCACAAATTCAAATAACCCTTCCACTTTAAAAATTCCAAATAAATTATGAATATCTCCAAAAATTCAAGAAAAATTGGAATAATACATTAAAAATATTTCTCAACCAGAATAAAATAAGAAAGGAAATAAACAATATAAGTTTAAATTTTGGAAATTTGAAAATGAATTCCAAACTTGGAATTTAAGATTTGAAATTTTCCTGGGATATAAAAATCAAGGAAAATTCCAAATGATTTTAAATATTTGTTAATCAAATATTTTCAAAATAGAAATTCTATTATTCCAAATCTTTTTCTTTAAAGCAAATATTTTCCAAAAGAAAATATTCTAATATTCCAAATCCTTTCTTTTAAGATAAAATATTTCAAAAAGGGAAAATTCTATTATTTCAAATTCTTTTATTTGAAGTAAATATCTTCCAAAGGAAAATTCTATTATTCCTAAATCTTTTCCTTTTCAAGGAAAGCTATATCAAAATAATCTTATGAGATTATAAATTACTGCCTAAGGCATAAATATTCAAATAAGGATTTAATCACCCAAATCTTAATAAGTACTCTGGGGAAAGGGTTTGAACATAAAAATAAATCACTCATGCTTGTATCATTTGGATTTTATAACATTGTCCTTATCGGACAATGATGCTTCTTTTCATAACCCGAGGACCAGGTTCCATCCAAACCTTCGAACTGCACTATCTCGCAGTCTCTAGGCAAATTCACTCTTGCTCATGCCATATTGATTGTTTTCTATCAATTTACTCGCAAAGCAATATACTTATCATTCCTGCATTGAAAATAAAATGTTACTTTTTCAATTATGAATATGACTATGTGGTGGGCAATGGAAACATGGTATGTGTTGTTGGTGGAGGTTCCATTGCAAGGGTTCTACTCATCTAGGACTAATCACCAATGTCATCTAGTGATTCTAGCGCCATACATATCGCGTTAACCATGAGATCTATAATGGCTCTAGGGTAGTCATTTGTATCTTTTTCTTCTCACATATCAACGGGTCAGTGATAAGGGTTGCCTGGATCGGTCTATCTATTTGGTAAAGGTGAGGAATTTGGTTCGGTACGGTCTACCAATAGATATAGGAGAGGGCAGACTTGGTAAAGGCCTATGAGGGGTTGTAAGGGTTGTCTGTGTTGGTCTATCTATAGTGTACAGGACAGGGCATGCGGATCGGTCTACCTTAATGGTAAAGGGGAGAACAAATGCTTGGATCGGTCTACTTATAGATATAGGACAAGAAAAAATTACAAAAGGGTGTGTATGCAGGGTCACGGAGAAGGTAGTGACTGGCTTGGTTCTTATACTGGGCCTCACACCAAGGAAGTGTGGACGGGGAATGTACGCCCGGTTGGCAACAAGGATAAGTTCTCTTATGGAAAAAGTAACGCACCTCTGCAGAGTGTATCAAATTGTGGCTTGTCACTCCCAATTTCGGGAAGGGAACTACGAACGCGGCAGGAAAGGAACTCCATGAAGTTCTAGTCAACCAGTGAAAGCTGTCGGGCATAGTTTTCAGAATAAATAAACCTTTTGAAGAAATATTTGCGAAACATACATTGACCTGAGATTTTCTGATCAACGGTTGTAGCTAGTGCATCAAACACCTTTTCTCTTTTGAACTTGCTGAGTACCTCTGTACTCACTTTCTTTCGAAACCCTTGCTAGACTGTGATCATGAAGAGGAGGCCTGCACCGGAGCACCAGAAGGGGACTATGAGTTGGTCTATGAAGAGCCAGACCTTACCGGAGGAGTTGAAGGTGCGGACTATGGGATAGTCTACGGAGTGACGGAGCGGAGGAGTACAGTCTTACCCTAGACATCTCGGAACCGAGCATCGTAGTGACTTAACTAAATAAGTTGTTGAGCTCGTCATGTCTATTTAGTTTGAGTTGTATTGATACTTAAGTAATATCATAGGGTGTTCTCATTGGACTTGTGAGAATACCAACTTGTTAAGATCATGTTTGTAATATAATCTGGATTGTTATGACCTGTAATGTCTTTGTTGTACCACTCCGAGGGATGTGATATTTGTGAAGAAGCCCCTTCATGAATGTCATATCAACAACTTGTATACTACAACATGCAATGGTATGCTGGGTCACCGCAGGTTTCCCCATGGTTATCGACGCAAGCATAATGAGTCCCTCCTCATCCCTCTCATCCATATGATAAAGCACCGCCGCGGTAATGGCACTTCCCTCCGTACACAATATCATACTTCAAAGGGTAGTTCCCTCTCTTGTCCCGGAGGCAAATATTACTTGGTGCACTTCACATAACATCAAGAAAGAGAGAGAGAACTAACACAAAATCATAGTAAAAACTTATAGATCTTCTCTACTTTATATCATAATATAGCTAGGGTTTCTCCACGTCTCCCCAAGAACAAAGGAAATACTCACACATGAAGGGAATCAACATGATCTCAAACATATGAATGGAATACGGTAGTACAATTGAATACAAGGCGAGATCCACACTAGGGTTTGGATTATGATACGTCTCAAACGTATCTATAATTTTTGATGCTCCATGCATCTTTTACACCAATTCATATATGTTTTGCTTACAGTTTGATGCACTTTTATATGATTTCCGACACTAACCTATTAACAAGATGCCACAGTGCAGTTCTTTTTTTTTTGTATTTCAGAAAAGTTGTACAGAAATATTCTCGGAATTGGACGAAACAAAAGCCGAAGTCAATATTTTACCGAAATGAAGACGAAGTCCAGAGGGGGGTCGAAGAGGCGCCACAAGGCGGCCAGACCACCCCATGGCGCGACCTGGGTGTGGCCCGTGCCTAGGGGTGGTGTGGGCCCCCCAGGCACCCCACTGACCTAAATCCTCCGTCTATTTATACATCTTCTCAGGAAAACCCTGGATACCCGAGCCTCCATCCACGAAAAGTTCCATCGCGGCCGCCATCACAGAACCCATCTCGGGGGTCTGAAGCTCTTCTCGGCACCTTGCCGTAGGGGGAAATCATCGTCAGAGGCATCTACATCGCCATGCCCGCCTCCGAAGTGATGCATGAGTAGTTCATCCCTGGACTATGGGTCCATAGCAGTAGCTAGATGGTTGTCTTCTCCAATTTTGCTTCATGTATAGATCTTGTGAGCTGCCCTACATGATCAAGATCATCTTTATGTAATCCTACATGTTGTGTTTGCTGGGATCCGATGAATATTGTATACTATGTTGAGGTCAATTATATATTCATGTCATATGTTATTTGTGATCTTGCATGCTCTCCATTGCTAGTAGATACTCTGGCCAAGTAGATGCTTGTGACTCCAAGAGGGGGTATTTATGCTCAATAGTAGGTTCATGCCTAGTAATATGGGAGAGTGACAGTAACTTCTAAGATTGTAGATGTGTTGTTGCTACTAGAGAGAAAACAACAATGTTTATCAAGGGTAATTCTATTGTTTACTTTACACACATTGCTTAATGTGATAATTGATGTCTACTCACGCTTATATTCCTGTCGACAGTGTTGGGCCTCCAAGAGCAGAGGTTTATAGAACAGCAACAAGTTTCCCTTAGGTGAATCACCCAAGGTTTATCGAACTCAGGGAAGTAGAGGTCAAAGATATTCCTCTCAAGCAACCCTGCAATTAAGATACAAGAAGTCTCTTGTGTCCCCAACACACCTAATACACTTGTCAGATGTATAGGTGCACTAGTTCGGCGAAGAGATATTAAAACGCAAATGGTATAGATGGTGGTAAACGGTAATTGCGATCTGAAATAAATATTGCAGGAAATAAAGATGCAGTAAAACAGTAAATAAGCGATGTTTGCAGTATTTGGAAACAAGGCCTAGGGAACATACTTTCACTAGTGGCCACTGAAAGGACATGGATGTCGCCTAGAGGGGGGGTGAATAGGCGGTTTAAAACTTTTACGAGATGGGCTTAACAATTGCGGAATAAAACTAGCGGTTACTTTGTCAAGCCCAAAGCCTATATACTATGGTTCACCTATGTGCACCAACAACTTATTCTAAGCAATACAAGCAACTATGTGATAGCAAGATATATAAACTTATGCTAAGCAATACAAGCAACTATGTGATAGCAAGATATATAACTTCAAGCACGATGGCTATCACAAGGTAAGGTGCATAAGTAAAGAGCTCGGGTATAGAGATAACCGAGGCACGCGGGAGACGATGATTTATCCCGGAGTTCACACTCTTGCGAGTGCTAATCTCCGGTGGAGAGGTGCGGTGGCTTAGTGCTCCCGAACGCCACAAGAGGCTCACCTTGAGGTGTGGTTGCTCGATGCACACCAACGCCACAAAGGCCTCACCCCAAGATGCGGTACTCACACCACACACCGAACGCCACGAAGGCGCCGCACCTAAATCTCCGGTGACCCTCGCCACGAAGGCCTAGGTCACGGTTCCACTAAGGGATTAACTTCGAGGCGGAAACCGGGCCTTACACAAAGGTTGGGGCACACATCCACAACTTGATTGGAGGCTCCCAACAAATCACCACAAAGGTCTAGAATCCGTCTAGGGTTCCAAGAACCCAAGAGTAATAACCTTCTTGCTTTCACCACCACGAATCACCGTGGAGAACTCAAATCGATGCACCAAATGCAATGGCAAGAACACCACAAAGATGCTCAAGTACTTCTCTCTCAAATTCCAACAAAGCTACAAAATCTATTGGGGGAATAAGAGAGGAAGAACAAAGAGGAGAACACAAAATTCTCCAAGATCTAGATCCCAAAGATTCACTCACAAAGAGATGATTTGGTTTGGTCAAAGTGTGGATCTAGATCTCCTCTCTCTTTTCCCTCAAAATGGGGCAAGAATCATGGAGGGATAGAGAGATAGGGCAAGCTTCTCAAGAAGAACAATGGAGGAGAGAGAGAGTAGAAGAAGCACCAGCCCAAGGAGGAAGAAGGGGTATTTATACCCCCCAAGAAGTCGTTGGGCAAAACCAGGGCGGATAATCCGGCCTAAGTAAGGGGATAATCCGCCGGATAATCCGGCCTCGGGACAAAACCTGGTAAGAATCCGGCCAAAAGTCCGGTGTCCAGAGCTGCTTTTCTTCCCTTAGCCGATTAGGGGATATTTCCGAAATATCCGCCCGATAATCCGGAAAACACACCGCAAAAACCAAAACTAAAACGGGCTAACTTTAGATCCGATTTTGATGATCTTGGGCTTGTTTTGAAGCTAGGAACAAGCTCTACAAGATCATGCATGAAACCATCATAGTCCAACAAGGGAGGATAGAAACAAATGATGAAAGGTTTGACCTATCTAAAAAAGACATACCGGTAAAACCTCCAATCTCGAAAATGCAACAAGTTGCCCGTGCAAAAACCATTCTTGATGAACTAGAGCTTGTCATGAGAATAAGCACAAGCTCTAAATCATCACATGGATAAGATCCAAATAACAACCAAGAAAGATGATGAATCAAACTCGAAAACACAACAAGTGATCTATGCGAAATCCGTTTTCGATGAACTAGAACTTGTCATGAGAATAAGCACAAGCTCTAAAACATCACATGGATAAGGTCCAAATAACAACCAAGAAAGATGATGCAAGGATGCAAAGGTTTGAGCTCTCTCCGAACGATACGATCGAGTTAGTCACTCGAGAGCCCTCTTGATAGTACGGCAACTAAACTATAAACCGGTCTCCAACTACACTATGAGACCGGTGAAAAGAAACCCTATCAAGAGCAAACCTTATACTTGCGCATTCCACTTGAGCTCGATGACGACGATCTTGACCTCAACAAGATGGAACGCCTTTCTTGCTTGTGCTTGCTTGACGAAGTCTTGTGGATTGCTCCCCCATAATCCACCATGGGAGAGCTTCTTCTTCGGCGCATCTTCACATAACCATGACCACCATGTGGATTGCTCCCCCATAATCCACCATGGGAGAGCTTCTTCTTCGGCGCATCTTCACATATCCATGAACACCATATGGATGGCAAGACTCAAGCAAAGGATCTCTTCGAGATGGCTCATCTTGAACTTGCACTTCATTTCTCCATGGCAAGCTTCAAGCTTATGAACTCTTCGAGTTGTCTCATCTTGAACTTGCACTTCATTCTTTATTCTTCATCATATTGATGTCTTGAAGTAACTTGAGGGCTCACTTCATCTTCATCTTCAAGACATACTTGACACATGATATCCTTCATCAATTTCTTCTTATTGCAACCTTGAAGCCAACAAATGGTTCAAGAATTGCCTATGGACAACACCTACAAATATAACTCAATGCAAACATTAGTCCATAGGGATTTTCATTAATTACCAAAACCACACATGGGGGCTCCATGCACTTTCAATCTCCCCCATTTTGGTAATTGATGACAATCTCTTTGAGAGGGTTTATATAAGGAATTTAAGTAACAAATAAGTTGAATATATAGAGCAAACTTCCCCATAATATATGCATGTGTGAATGATCTTGACTTTCATTGCATATATTGGCATTCAAAGCCTAGTGGAGTTTCCTCTAAATATTCAACTATGCAAAGCAACAAGATGCAATGCAATAAAGGCACATGCTTAAGCACAAAGCAAAGACATAACCAAATTCCCTTAAACCCTCCAAACTTCTCCCCCATTGGCACCAATTGCCGAAATGGGTGAAAAATTTAGAAGGCCAATATAGTGAGAGTTCCTCCATAGCGTGTGCATTTCTCATAATTTGAGTGGAATCAAATGCACATATCCAATGACGAATATTCGGAAGGAATGACACTATAGATAGGATCAAATATTGCAAAAATATAACAAAGTCAAGAAGCTTCAACAAATGAAGCAAGCAACCAAATGAACCACAAAGAAGATACCAAAATAAAGATACATATTATGATAAGATCAAGAAGATTGCTCTAAATAATATGAAGAAGCTCCCCAAGGTTTGTGCACAAAACTAGACAATTTGCATTGGAGTATAAAGTGCACAAACATGGAATCATCACTCCCATAATATCATTCAAAAGCAAAAGATACCAAGTGAATCAAACTCTAATGATCACCACAATATAGTGTTCTAAATCAAATGAGGAAGCTCCCCAAGGTACATGCATAAAATAAAATGTTGCATTTGAATACAATATGCATAACATGGAATCCTCACTCCCTCATTTAAAACACAAAAATTTGTAATAGATCATAGATAGAAAAGTAAGCTAAACACTTTCAACAAACAAATAGTTGAGCAACAAGTAAGAGGCACCATAATAGAAAGGCTCAACCAAGAGGATATGTGAAAGGCATGATAAAGCATATTATAAGACTATTACAAGGATGAGCAAAAAGCATCATCATAGTCTTCAATGAATTATATTGCTTAGCATGACCAATCAACACGCAATAAATAAATAAGATATCAAAAGGAGATGTATCATCTCTTATGTGTATAAGTTTCTCTAAGTGGGCAATATCACAAAGATATTTATCCACAAAGAAACATGCACACATAAAATAGATACGCAAGAAAAATAGTATGATATCCAAGACGAAGTCATGCAATATACCAATAAGAATTTTTGCTTAATAGCATGGCCAAAGGCTCAATTTTATCTTATTGTACATTCATGAACTTCAACCACAAACAACTAAAATACATCACAAATATCAACAAGGGATAGAAGATAGTTGGGATGCATTTGAGAAAGGCAACAAGTATCACAAACGGGGATACCAAAAGAAGTAACTAAATTTGCACTTTCATCTATATTGCACATGTGAGAGCCTTGAGGAATTGATATGCAACAAAATTGCTAGATAGGCATAGTTGGGATGGATGAATCATGAGCATGATTTAAAATACTTCCCAACAAATGCACTCATCTCAAATTACTCACATTCACAATAAAGAGGTTTCATTAAGACTTTTGCAAGAAGCACAACATTTGCAAATCAAGAGATTCATGCCAAGATGCAACCATAAGGTTGGATACAAGAAAAGTATGCATGAGAAGATACTTGTTACCAAGATAGCATTGGTGTAGATGTAGTAGCGTTGACCATCCTAGCTTGCCTCAAGTTACCATTGAGTCACCACTTATTTCCAAGAGTGAGACAAGCATTCAATGCATATCCATTGTACCTAACACAAAGGTAAGTACAAAATGGTCCCCAAACTAATTGGGTCCGAAGTAGTTAGACACACTACAACATATAGGACAAACTCCACAATTCTATGTGCATATAGATATGAAATTGAATTTCATGCACATCTTAGCCAAATTAGGATTTGATGGAGTTTACCCTATATATTGGATCAAAGAAAGTGACACATGCCATAAGATATACATATATTAAATATGCATGCACAATACTTTCAAGAACCAAAGGAAGATACAATTTGGACAAAACACCAAATAAACCAAGAGACAATGGTTGTCCAAATTATATCAAAGAATCAAATCAACACAAGATTGACTCCAAAGACTTATCTCATTATAAGAATCTAATTAAACCTAAACACAAAGGAATGAGATAACCAACTCCCAAGAGAGCAAGGTTCCAACAAATAAACCAAACCCTCGAAACTTTTTATGATGGCACAAAGTACCAAAAAGAAAATTTTATGTCTCCCAAAACCAAATTTTTGATAAAGATCAAGAGATGTTAAGCATTCTAATAATATAGAAGAGCTCTCCCAAGTTTGGTGCATTATCTAGGATTTTTTATATGAATACAAAATGCACAAAACTAGGATCATCACGCTACCTATATCTTCTAACAATGCTAAGAAAGTTTGAATAGACAACTTAGATCCATAAGATGCAAGGAAGACACATGGGAGTCAAAGCACAACAAATTCATGGCAATAAATAAGGCAATATAAATACAAGAGCCAATGTAGATATGATCAATAAATATCTACCTCATAATTGATTACCAATTGTCCTAGGACAAGAGGTATTAGGAAATATTTCCCGGTGGTAGTTTGTAAGTATACATAAGATCATATTTACAACGAACAAAGCATATGGTAAAATATAAGAGTTAACCATCATGCAAAGATAGTTTCTTGATAGCTTCATTTAGTCATACCAACATGCAAGGCAATTAATAGTATTCATACCAACATGCAAAGCAATTAATAGTATTCATACCAACATGCAAAGCAATTAATAGTATGACTTGAAGCACATGGTTTTCCAAAAATGTATTGAGGGACACGTTGTGAAAAACCATGCCAAGAAAAACTTTCACAAATAAGATCCACAAAGATATTAGCAATGAAGCCATTTAAGCAAATTGGAGCTTGTTTGAGCAAACATGCCACATAGGAGAGAGATAATTTACGGTATCAATTCTATGTGACACAACCTCAAATGTTCACATTTTCTAGGCTTGTAATATGCACAAAGCTTATTACTCCCCCATAATGTGATAAGGAATTTATTTTCACAAGAGGCAAATAAGATCCAAGTAGAGATATTAATGGACATTAGAATTTGAATTTCTCATGAAGATGACATACCACATAGCGACTAGATAATCTCGCAATATCAATTCTAAGTGATATTCCTCATGTACACACATTGTTTAGGATCATGAAATTCCCAAAGGAATATCACTCCCCCAAAATGGGATTGTCCATTAATCGCTCATAAGAGCCATATAAGATACAACAAGATGCAAAGAGGCTCCAACACAAACACAAATACATGGTGTGCAACCCAACATGCATAGACTTGATTTCTCAAGCAAAACTATTAGGAAGCACAACATATACAAACACATGTTAGGAACAAAACTAACACATGCAAAGGGGCGAGTAACTTTCAATATAAATGAGTTGAGAACATGTTACCGCAAGGAGGAACATTGGATATATGATAGTAGCAAGATATTCAAAAGACTTGGCTTGATATAATATAAATGATGAAGATCCCTTAATTCTTCATGATGTAGCCAAGTCTCCAATGCCCTCCAACAAGCACCTATTGATCAAGTTTTGGATTGTTGGTCCCCAACAAAGTTGGGTCCTAAGAGGTTAGTCACAATAGGCTTGGCAACCCAAATGGTTCTTTTCTTGACACCACTTTGAGCACCAACATATTTGGCAAACACATTGCCACCCTCATCCTTACGAAGAGAATAAACATCATCAATGGTGATAGAGTTGGATGAGGTACCAATAGTGCAAAAGGAGGAGATGTGGCCCTTCTCACGGCATATGTAGCAAGTTCTTTTCTTCTCCTTCTTCTCACTAGATTTCTCCACAATGGGAGCATTGGCTTGATTCTTCTTGGGAAGTGGAATTTCTTCAACTTGAGGTTGAATATGAGTTTGAGCTTGAGGCCGCTTCCCTTTTTGCTTCTTCTTCAAAGGGAAAGATCTAACATGGTGCCCTTCAATTTTGCACTTGAAGCAAACAATCTTGGCCGGGTCTTTGACTTGTACTTGGCCCTTCTTGTTGTTGTTGTTGACTTGTTCTTGTTGTTGGATTTGAATCCAAGTCCACTCTTGTCATTGGGGGATTGTTGCACACTTAACATCGTGTCAAGTTTGCATTTCCCTTCATGACTCTTTACCAAGTCATTCTTCAAAGAAGTGACTTGGGCCTTGAGCTCTTTGATTTCCTCTACATGGTTAGTAACAACACAAGTACTAGAGGAAGTAGAACCTTCATTGTTAGAGCAACAAGGCAAGGAAGATAATTCATCACAAGATTTAGCAATATTATGAGTGGATGAATTACTAGGACTAGCACATGGCAATATAGCATTTTGAGTACTAGTGCTAATATCCACATGAGGCTCACAAGGTGTTGCCTTTGATATGATAGCCTCATGAGCTAACTTTAGCCTATCATGGGAGGCTAGAAGATCCTCATGGGAGCTAGAAAGCTTTCCATGATTTTCTTCCAATTTCCCATAATTGCTAGTTAGCAATTCAAGTTGAGCCCTTAGCTCAACATTCTCCTTCAAGATAGATGCTTCACAAGAAGTAGAGTTAGTAGCACAAGCATCATCACAAGACATATTAAGAAGAGTGGGTAACATAGCATGCTCTTTTAAATAAGAAGCTTGGAGTTGCTCATGTGACTTGGTGAGGATAGAGTGTTCGCTCTCCAAGGCCTTGTGGGCCTTGTCTAGATCATCTAGATCCTTAACAAGTTTATCATGACCAACGCCAACTTTGGAATTTTCCTTTTTAAGCATTTTTACTTGAGCTTTAGCATGGTCTCTTTCCTTAGTGAGTTTAGAAACTATTTCATTTTGAGACACTTCAAGGGTTTCAAGTTGCTCTTCAAGAGAGGCTACGGTCTCTTGTTCTTCTTCAAGATCATTCTTTAGGGATGCTACATCATTGGCATACTCTCGTTCAAGAGCACCCTTTTTATCAATGGTGTTCTCATGCATCCAAATAAGTTTTTGGCTCTCAATAGCGGTAGTCAAGATTTCAAAGAAGTGAGAGCTAGCAATTTTATCTTTGCAAAGAACCTTGAATACACTCTCACCTTTCACTACAAGAAAAGTTCTGATAGACAACGTCCCAAAATCGTCAACTAAGGGGCATTTTTCGTCGTCTATGGGCCTAACCCGACGATATGGGTTCCGTTGTCGAAACTGCGTCAGCAAAGTCCAACGACGATTTTTTCGGTCCGTCGCGCTTGGGCGCCCTTCCGCCACGGAAAATCGGACCGTTGCGGAAGTGTTTTCGGGAGCCCGTTGACTGCTGACGTCATGCAAACGACACGTGGCGACGCCGTTCGCTGCCATTAACGGCGTTAACCGCTGAAACCGTGGTAGATGGTAGGCCCACACGAGGCCTGCCACGTCTTAAGCGGGCCGGGCCAGATGACATAGTTTGACCGGTCAACTATATAGCTGGGCTGGTCCATTAGTTAAGTGGGCGGGCCTAACCTCTAAGGTTGACTGGTCAAAACTTAAATGGGCCGGCCCATTTAACATGTGGGGTCCACCTTACACGGGGCGGCCCGAAGCAAGTGGGCGGGCCAAAAACACAGTGGGTCCCACTTTCTGTTAGAAGGCCGACCCATTTAGTGTGTGGGGTCCACCGTATAGCAAGTGGCGAACAAGCTAGTGGGTCGGGCCAAAAACACAGGTGGGTCCCACTTTCCGTTAAAGGATCGGCCCATTAAGTTTGTGGGGTCCACCATATAGCAAGTGGCGGCCCAACAAAACAGTGGCGGGCCAAAAACAGTGGGTCCCACTTTCAAAGGGCGGCCCATTTAGTACGTGGGGCCCACCATATAGCCAGTGGGTGGCCCCCAAGATAGTGGGCGCCAAAACAGTGGGTCCCACATTCTGTTAATGGGCGGCCCATTTGGTATGCGGGGTCCACCATATAGAAAGTGGGCCGGCCAACAAGATGGGTCGGGCCAAAACAGTGGGTCCCACCTTCCACTTAAAGGGGCCCATTTACCATGTGGGACCACCATAGAGCAAGTGGGCGGCCCAACAAGATAGTGGGCAATAAGCACATGTGGGCCCCACTTTCCTGTTAAAGGGCCGGCCCAACTAGTATGTGGGGTCCACAATATAGCAAGTGGGCCGGCCCAACAAGATAGTGGGCGGGCCAAAAACACAGGTGGGTCCCACTTTCCTCTTAAAGGGCCGGCCCATTTATTATGTGGGGTCCTCCAAAAAAGCAAATGGGCTGGCCCAACTAATTAGTGGGCCGGCCCAGTAGGTGGTGGGGTCCACCTTAAAGCAAGTGGGCCAGCCCAATTAGTGTGTGGGGTCCATCAAATGGGCTGGCCCAAGAAGTAAGTGGGCCAGCCCGTTTAGTTGCTTGTTTATATGCCGGCATAATATGCGCTTTAGGATTTTGCGGGCAGGCACATATGTGATTTCGCTTGATTGGGCCGTTTAAGGGATGGGAATTCGTGATTTAGATACTGAGAATATTTACGCAGCATTGATTTCTGTCGGATAGCCTCACTTACCACAAGCACCAAAGAAAAAATGCGCGAAAGAACTATAAAAACTAACTAAATATTACATCAGCTGCAAGGCATTGAAAAAATATTACAGAACCCAGAGAAATTGAATGGTAATTAAACCTAGCAATACAATGAAGCGATCCGGCAATCTTTTAAGTTGTCCATGCAGCACCTATATCTGAAACAAAGACATTACAAGTTAAGACAGCAACAATGGAAAGGCAAAGACACTACAATATTGTTTGGCAAAGAATTTGGAACTCATCATTTCGTCGTTATAACAAGATCATTGTAATGCGCACAATAAGCAAACAAAGAGTGCATGCCGCATACCAACAGCCAATATAACAGAGCATGTTAGAATGAAACAGCAGACTTACTACTGTCGAGTCCCATGCAAACCAACATGTTCAGGGAGTACAAAATTGGCATGAACAACATAGTAGCAGGCTATAAATTTTGTAACAACGACTGAGCAAGATGAAGTTATGATGGCTACATCTACAGAGCAGGGAATGTAAACCAAAAATAGAAGTTACGATGGCAAAAGCTAAAGAGGAGGGAATGTGAACCAACATGTGCCAAGTGCAATTACTTCACTTTGGCCGTGAACTAAATAATACTCCTGAACTTATAGTGAAGGGGATGCAAATCAAGATGTTTCGGGATATAAACTTGTAATGAGCAACACATGGAGGATAGTTAATGCTGGAGCTTAGGATGGACCAGATACAGAATATAGTGGGATCACCTGTGAACTTGTATAAGAGGGAATGCAAACCAATATGTTCAGCTTTCCATATGTGAGCGTCATGCCAAGTCAGAGAAACAAGTCAATAATGCAGCTTTTGAAGAACAAGATGGCACGCAAAATTATTATCTAGTAGTATGACAAGTTTATTTGTACTACAGGCTAGATAGCAGAGTGATAGCATGCCAAACTAAGTCCTTACTTTGTTAGCTTACAATGAACTAGATACAAAACAATGGCATCACCTGTAGTACAGGGAATGCAAGCCAACATGTTCATGGAGTAAAAAATTGGCACAAACAACATAGTAGCAGGCCATAATTTTTGTAACAACGACTGAGCAAGATAAAGTTATGATGGCTAGATCTACAGAGCAGGGAATGTAAACCAAATATAGAAGTTACGATGCCAAAAGCTATAGAGCAGGGAATGCGAACCAACATGTGCAATTACTTAAAATTGGCCATGAACTAAATAATAGCAGGATGTTACTATAATACCTACAGTATAATTTTTGTAACAACGACTGAGCAAGATAGAAGTTATGATGGCTACATCTACAGAGCAGGGAATGCAAACCAAAATGTTCAATCGCTTAAAGTTAGCAATGAAGTAGAAAATAGCAACGTGTTACGGTCATAGCTAGGAATGAACTAAAAGAGCTTCAGACAAACAAGCATCTGAACCCAGAACATGGCGCTAAAACAAGGGACTTACATTAGGAGAAGCACTCTGTGGGAGTCACAACAGATCTTCCTGGGGTTGATAGATCCGGTGATGAAGTACGCTACATGTGCTACTTGGGGTTGGAGAGACGGCCATTACACTTCATGGTTACTCATCTCATCTGCAAAAACGTAACGGCGCGTCGTTAGCACAAACAGGTTCCCCCAAGATTAAACAAGAACTTGCAGGCAAGCAATAGAAAAGCGACAGTAGAAGAGTTTAGATCATGCACTGCGCCGGTGAAGCAGATCCGGTTCATGCACAGCGGTGTCGGTGAGCAAGATCCGATGCGGTGGACGACGGATCCGGCGAAGCGGCTCCGTGGGGTGGACGATACCGCAGCTGAAGCGACTGCGGTAGACTGCTGGATGAGCATATGGTTTCGAGGTTCGGCGGGGATGATCCGGTCCGGTTGATGACGGCGTCGATGAAGCGGCTCCGGCAGGCAGCCGGATGACGAGGATCGCGAGGGCTCGGGTAGGCCAGGGAAGTCCGGCGGGGATGTTCCGGTGCGGTGGTCGTGGAGGTGGTAGAGAGAGGGACTTGAGAAGTTCCGGTGGGTGGTCTCAGATGAGAGACTGAAGGTATTTTTTTTGGGAGGGTTTCCGGGCTAGGGAGGTGGTGATCGAAAAAATGACGGGCAAACCCCTCACCAACCGACTTTGCTGTCATCTCCACAGGGGTAGAATGGGAATTTGGAAGCGTGTGAAATTTTTGTATTTTGTGGGCGGGAAGTTTTGCCGCTATGAGATTTTGAATTTCGCTAAGGTACAAGTATAATGATAAAAAATTGTGACACCGTACTAGTACCTCTGTTCATGGCCGAGTGCAAAATCAAATCATCATCACGTTGAATATAGGTCACTACCATGATCATGATCTATCTTCTTAATCCCATTCAAAAATGCGTTTGAAATATTTCAGGATTGGTGGGAGATTTTGCCGCCCGACAGAGATTAAATTAAACCACACGTTCGACAATTCAAACTTGAGACCTTGGCTATGATACCATTTAAGTTCGAACTGATTCAAAAAAGGCTAGGCAATTAATTTATATAACATCCACAGGAACAACTACCAAGTTGATCCCAACCGCAGATAAATGCATCCACCAACAAAAGTCTGAACGGTGCCTTAATCTAAGGAAACATTTCACAAGACCAATGTACTCACTATGTTAGTGTTCATCTCCAATTATCTATGGCATTTTCTTAGTCTTTGGGAGATTATAACGAACTTGATTGGCCTCGTGCAGTAGGGCATCACATGCTTCTAATCTCGATCTCAACATGTCAACTTTTGTTCTTAGCATAGCTGTTGCAACTCGTTCTACTTGGAGTTGTTCCTCCAAAACTTGAGCAGAGAAAGACTTGGACTTGGGCTTCAAAACCCAGCATTTCGCAGGAAAGAGTTTTTGGTGATATCTTTATCTTTCCCGGGTTTTGCCATCTCAAATTTCATATTAGCCAGACAAGTTTTGAGTTGTGTAAAAAGAAAAGTTATTACAGAGAAAAATGCAGATGGTAGATTTAATGTGTACGAACTACTTTTAATCATACAAGTTGACATGCCTGACTATAATAAGGACCATCTATCTTGCTAGCAGGCATAATTATTAATGGGCTACCATGTACGGGAACCGTATCCTCTAACGTGAAGGAGCTAAGTCAGGAAAAATAAAGAAGCAAAGTCAGGCTTCTGTAGCATAAGTACAAGGTTATGCACTGTCTTTAACTAATAAAGGTGATTACTGTAGATGTTTAAAAACTAAACTAAATTTTATTACACCATAATTTTCTCTGCATGTAATTACTTCAAATGCAAGACACAAGTTTGTATTGTGCAAATTAATTTAAATTATTTGGATTTTAGACATATGGTTTGGGGGAAGGAAAGTTAGAGTACTGTAGCTTCTCTAACTTTTCACCTTCAAGTTAGAGTACTGTAGCTTCTCTAACTTTTCACCCATGTACGTAGTCCTTCCAAGAAACAGCCGTTATTGCATTACGAGCAGAAAACAGTTCACACGTGCGCTCAGATTCAAATTTTCAGCATGCAGTCGATTTATGGTTTAATTGAAGTACACATCAGGATATTGTTGGAGATATGCCCAAGAGGCAATAATAAATGGTTATTATATATCTTTGTGTTTATGATAATGTTTATATACCATGCTATAATTGTATTAACCGAAACATTGATACATGTGTGATATGTAAACAACAAAGAGTCCCTAGTAAGCCTCTTAACTAGCTTGTTGATTAATAGATGATTAGTTTCATAATCATGAACATTGGATGTTATTAATAACAAGGTTATATCATTATATGAATGATGTAATGGACACACCCAATTAAGCGTAGCATAAGATCACGTCATTAAGTTATTTGCTATAAGCTTTCGATACATAGTTACCTAGTCCTTATGACCATGAGATCATGTAAATCACTTATACCGGAAAGGTACTTTGATTACACCAAACGCCACTGCGTAAATGGGTGGTTATAAAGGTGGGATTAAGTATCCGAAAGTATGAGTTGATGCATATGGATCAACAGTGGGATTTGTCCATCCCGATGACGGATAGATATACTCTGGGCCCTCTCGGTGGAATGTCGTCTAATGTCTTGCAAGCATATGAATAAGTTCATAAGAGACCACATACCACGGTACGAGTAAAGAGTACTTGTCAGGAGACGAGGTTGAACAAGGTATAGAGTGATACCGAAGATCAAACCTCGGACAAGTAAAATATCGCGTGACAAAAGGAATTGGTATCGTATGTGAATGGTTCATTCGATCACTAAAGTCATCGTTGAATATGTGGGAGCCATTATGGATCTCCAGATCCCGCTATTGGTTATTGGTCGGAGTGAGTACTCAACCATGTCCACATAGTTCACGAACCGTAGGGTGACACACTTAAAGTTGGATGTTGAAATGGTAGAACTTGAATATGGAATGGAGTTCGAATATTTGTTCGGAGTCCCGGATGAGATCCCGGACATCACGAGGAGTTCCGGAATGGTCCGGAGAATAAGATTCATATATAGGAAGTCATATTCCAAGTTTGGAAATGATCCGGTGCATTTATGGCAGGTTCTAGAAGGTTCTAGAAAAGTCCGGAAGAAACGCACTATGGAAGGTGGAGTCCCGGAAGGACTCCACAAGCTTGGCCAGCCAAACCCTAGAGGGGAAAGTCCAAGGTGGACTTCCCCCCAAGGTGGCCGGCCACCCCCCCTCATGGAAAGGTGGGAGTCCCACTTGAGGTGGGAATCCCACCTTGGGTAGGTTTCCCTACACATGGAAGGTTTTGGGTTGGGGTCTTATTCGAAGACTTGTACACCAACTCTTGGGTGTTCCACCTATATAATGAGGGCCAAGGGGAGGGGGCCGGCCACACCAAAGCCATAGCTTGGCCGCCCCCTTAGTGGCCGGCCACCCCCTCTCCCCAAACCCTAGCGCCCCGCTCCTCCACCATATCCCGCACGCTTAGCGAAGCTCCGCCGGATTTCTCCACCGACACCACGCCGTCGTGCTGTCGGATTCAAGAGGAGCTACTACTTCCGCTGCCCGCTGGAACGGGGAGGTGGACGTCGTCTTCATCAACAACCGAACGTGTGACCGAGTACGGAGGTGCTGCCCGTTCGTGGCGCCGTGATCAAGATCTTCTACGCGCTTTTGCAAGCGGCAAGTGATCGTCTACCGCAGCAACAAGAGCCTCATCTTGTAGGCTTTGGAATCTCTTCAAGGGTGAGACTCGATAATCCCCTCGTTGCTACCGTCTTCTAGATTGCATCTTGGCTTGGATTGCGTGTTCGCCGTAGGAAATTTTTTGTTTTCTATGCTACGTTTTCCTACAGTGGTATCAGAGCCGTGTCTATGCATAGATGGTTGCACGAGTAGAACACAATTGTTTTGTGGGCGTTGATGCTTATGTTGTCTTTAGTTTGAGTACTTTGCATCTTTGTGGCATAGTGGGATGAAGCGGCTCGGGCTAACTTTACATGACCGCGTTCATGAGATTTGCTCCACGCTTGACATGCAACTTGTATTGCATAAGTGGCTTTGCGGGTGTCTGTCTCTCCTACTATAGTGAAGATTCAATTTACTCTTCTATTGACAACACTAGTATCACCGTTGTGGTTCATGTTCGTAGGTAGATTAGATCTCACTCGAAAACCCTAAACCACGTAAAATATGCAAACCAAATTAGAGACGTCTAACTTGTTTTTGCAGGGTTTGGTGATGTGATATGGCCATAATGTGATGATGAATATGTATGAGATGATCATTATTGTATTGTGGCAACCGGCAGGAGCCTTATGGTTGTCTTTAAATTTCATGTTGAGTAGTATTTCAAAGTAGTTGTAATAGTTGCTACATGAGGTGAACAACCATGAAGACGGTGCCATGGACCTTGACGCTACGCCGATGATGATGGAGATCATGCCCGTTGATGATGGAGATCATGTCCGTGCTTTGGAGATGAAGATCAAAGGCGCAAAGACAAAAGGGCCATATCATATCACATATGAATTGCATGTGATGTTAATCCTTTATGCATCTTATTTTGCTTAGATCGCGACGGTAGCATTATAAGATGATCCCTCACATTAATATCAAGATAATAAAGTGTTCTCCCCTCGTATGCACCGTTGATATAGTTCGTCGTTTCGAAGCATCTCGTGATGATCGGATGTGATAGACTCAACGTTCACATACAACGGGTGTAAGCCATGTTGCACACGCGGAATACTTGGGTTTGCTTGACGAGCCTAGCATGTACAGACATGGCCTCGGGACAACGGAAACCGAAAGGTTGAACACGAGTCATATGGATGATATGATCAACATGTTGATGTTCACCATTGAAGCTACATCATCTCACGTGATGATCGGTTTTGGTGTAGTGGATCTGGATCGTGTACCACTTAACAACTATGAGGGATGTTGTATTAAGTGGGAGTTCATTAGTAATTAGATTAAAACATGAACTAATTATCATAAACATAGTCTGAGTAGTATTTTGAATTAATTTGTAGTATTGGCATCCGTTTTTCTACCAAGCGCTAGTCTTGTTATTGAGATAGAAATACTGTTAAACTGAAAAAACTTTACGGACTGGTACCGTATTGTTAAAGAATCAAGAAATGATTAAGTCCTATTGCAAACTTTTAGTAAACCTCACATTGTTGATTCAAAGAGCTATGGTTTCAATTAGTACCTAAAGTTATCTTGTCTCCGTGAAACTTGAAGTTCAAATCTGTTTGAAAAGTAAGGAGCTGAAAATTTAGTTTTCAGAAATAATCAAGGTATGAGATATATGTGATATCTAAGACCTTGTTGCAAGGTGATAGAATATAATTTGGTGAGACTACATAAACTCATAAGTTTTATGGGAATGTATGAAGGTTGAAGACGCAAGGCGTCCCAATCCTCCAACTATTGGGGCACTAACGATATTCGTATATCCATGAAGTGATCGTCCTTAGTATGCACCGTTGCTAAGACTCATAGTTTCGAATACTAAGGTATAGATTCTATGTGTGCATACAACGGGTGCAAGCCAGATTTGCACACACGAATACTGAGGTTAAACTTTACGAGCCTAGCATGTACAGACATGGTCTCGAAAAGTCGTCATGATATGATGGATAAAATTATGAGTGAAATTGTTCATCATATTAAAAGGTTACTAATAGTGAAATCCGGAACACTTGTCATATGATGATCAACTTCAAAGAACCTCAAGGTTATTGGTATTTGATCAACAAACCTAGAAGTTATTAATGTTGAAGTGTTTTTCTGAATAATGAGGAAAGCTAAAAGAGAAACTACAAAAGATTATTGGCAGAAAGAAAGAAAGAAAAGACTAGAAAGTCTAGCTCAGGTGTATATAAATGATATACATGTTATGGATGTATTCCTCGTTTGGTCACACAATAAAATTCTTGGGTATTAGTACCATATTGGTTGGTATGAAGTGTCATACAAAACAACGCAATACAAGAATACAATGGCCTAAGTGACTGACAAGGAATATGATAGGAATGCACGTCTGGAACAAAAATAAAGAGTTATTATGTTCATCGTTGGCATTCTATCTAGCCCTTAGAATTTATAATAAAGAACTTAATAATTGTTATTTTGCTCTGGTCAAATGAAAACAATAAGTTGTTCAAATTATGACATTACTCCATGTATGATGGATAAGTTATTATAAATCTTAATGGTGAAACACACATACATAACACTGACGCTAAAATGCCATAAGGCAAATGATTTGAATTCCACTTATTTGTGGAACCGCCATTTAGGTCATGTTAGAAAGGAACGCATGAAGGAACTCCATGCAAATGGATTTTTGGAGTCACTTGATTTTTGAATCATTTGACGCTTGCAAATCTTTTCTAAAGAGAATGATTAAAATACCGTTCATAGGCCAAAAGTTGAACGGGCAACTAACTTAGTGGAAAAATACATGATGATGTATGTGGTTCACTGGGCATAGTTGTGTGCGGGAGATTCTTCTACTTCATGAAAACTTTCAACAATGAATTGAGTATATATGTGGATATATTCAATAAGGAAGAAGTTTGAAACATTTGAATGGATTCAAATAAATTTCAGCATGAGGTGGAAATCATCGTAATAGAAAAGTCAAATATCTATGATTGGATCATAGTGGAAATATTTGAATTACGAGTTTTAGCGAACATCTAAGAGAGTTATGAAGTTGTTCTACAACTCACGTTTCTTGGAGTATCATAGTGATGATGGAGTATCCGAGAGATGTATCCAAACCTTGTTGGATCAATGATGAGATAAAATATTGATGCCATTATATTTTTGGGATTATGCTTTAGAGACTACCGCTTTTACACTGAATAGAGCATCATCATGATCCGTTGAAATGACACCATACGAGTTATGGCATGGGTATGAAACCTAATAGTTATTTCTTAAATTTTGGTATGCATAGCATAAGGTAAATAAAGTTTACAACCAAAATCGGATGTATGTCTTTGTTGGTTATCCCAAAGAATTAATTGGGAATTCTTTCCACTATGGAGACAAAGACAAAAGTGTTTGTCGATGTTTCTTACTTATTTCCAAGAAATTGTTTTTAGCGAAGTATTTGAGTGGGAGGACAATAGAACTTGATAAAGTTTATGAACCTGAGCATAATGATCAGAGTAGCGTAGCATCGGAATTAGTTCCGGAAGCGGCCACGACGATCATGGCTCCCATGTCTACAAAATGTTATAGTCATGGAGATCAAAGTACTTATTGAACCTTGTAGGTATGATTTACTTTGTGATCAAATAAATGATTTGTGAACAAAGGATTGTTTTTGAACAATGATAAACCAACTACAAACAAAGAAGTTATGATGGGCCCTGACTCCGTTAAAATGGCTATACGCCATGAAATCCAAGATAGATGAATACTTTTTGAAAGTAAATGGATCTATAAAATTGATGAACTTGGATGGAATATCCTTGAATAAGCTCGACTTGTCGAAAAGTTGTTTACGACAAAGTTCAAAGAGTTGACTACGATAAGATTAGATCTTCCGTAGTAATGCTTATAGTCTATGTGGATTATTCTAGTAATCGCTACATATTTCTTTCATGAGATATGATAGTAGGATGGCAAAATACATTACTTAACAGAAGTGTGTATTAAAGGTGTATACAAGATACAACCAATTGTTTTGCTAGTCCGTGGAATACTAGATAGGTATACGAACTTCAATTGGATGAAGTGAGTATCGCGGAGTTGGAATCTTCACCGGATGAAATAGTCAAAGAGTTTTGATTTCATCAGAAACGATGAAGGTGCTTGCATTTGCAAGAAATTAAGTGGGAGCGCTGAGACATATTTGTAATACTTTATGTAGCTGACATATCGTTGATTATAAATAGTGTAATTATATAATTGATTAAAAAGGTTTCATTGAGAATTAACTTCAATGAAAGAATATGGACTGAAACATATTTAGTGTCAAGATCTATGAAGATAGATTGAAACACATAATAAGTTTAAGTCAAAGTACATAGAAAGGATATTGAAGTAGTTCAATATTAAGAAAATGTTCTTGTCATGTGAAGTTTTAACAAGACTTGAGTGTATCTGACACTCAATGAGTAAAAACACATGAGTGATTTTAAATCACAATTAATATGTACACAATCAGATGTCCTGAGCTCTAAAAGTTAGGAGCATATACCAGAATGATTCATGTGATGATCATTGACAAACAGTAAGAATATCCATGTGTGCTTTAGAAGGACCAAGGATATATATATATAGTTTTATATGGGTAATGACAAAACAAAATCGTTGTAAAGTGTTGCACCGATATTAGTTTGGTCATATATAAAATTAAATTTCAATCTCAATTAGGCTAAGTGTTATTAAAAAGGTAGCACAATGCTAGATTTAGAAGAGTTCTAAATATTGTGACGGATTCTACAAAAGAAGGCAGAGTATGTCATTGTTTTGACAATGATTGAGGATGTTGAGTTAAGAAGTTCTTTGAGAACTTGGTGTAGTTCCGATAGTGTCAGAACTTTGAAGCTATATTGTGTGTGACAATATTAGTGACATATTTCAGACCGCGGAATTAAGGTTCCACCAGAAGACCAAACATATTTAATGCCGACTCATTTGGAAAATGAGTGATGCGTGAAGACGCAAATGAATTGCAAAATACATACGTTTCTGAGTGTGTCAGAACCGTTGACTAAAACCTCTCCCGTGAGCAAAACATGATAAAACACCAGAAGGCCAAGGTGTTATATCTTTACATATGTAAACTAGATTATTGACTCTAGTGCAAGTGGGAGACTGTTGGAGATATGCCCAAGAGGCAATAATAAATGGTTATTATATATCTTTGTGTTTATGATAATGTTTATATACCATGCTATAATTGTATTAACCGAAACATTGATACATGTGTGATATGTAAACAACAAAGAGTCCCTAGTAAGCCTCTTAACTAGCTTGTTGATTAATAGATGATTAGTTTCATAATCATGAACATTGGATGTTATTAATAACAAGGTTATATCATTATATGAATGATGTAATGGACACACCCAATTAAGCGTAGCATAAGATCACGTCATTAAGTTATTTGCTATAAGCTTTCGATACATAGTTACCTAGTCCTTATGACCATGAGATCATGTAAATCACTTATACCGGAAAGGTACTTTGATTACACCAAACGCCACTGCGTAAATGGGTGGTTATAAAGGTGGGATTAAGTATCCGGAAAGTATGAGTTGAGGCATATGGATCAACAGTGGGATTTGTCCATCCCGATGATGGATAGATATACTCTGGGCCCTCTCGGTGGAATGTCGTCTAATGTCTTGCAAGCATATGAATAAGTTCATAAGAGACCACATACCACGGTACGAGTAAAGAGTACTTGTCAGGAGACGAGGTTGAACAAGGTATAGAGTGATACCGAAGATCAAACCTCGGACAAGTAAAATATCGCGTGACAAAAGGAATTGGTATCGTATGTGAATGGTTCATTCGATCACTAAAGTCATCGTTGAATATGTGGGAGCCATTATGGATCTCCAGATCCCGCTATTGGTTATTGGTCGGAGTGAGTACTCAACCATGTCCACATAGTTCACGAACCGTAGGGTGACACACTTAAAGTTGGATGTTGAAATGGTAGAACTTGAATATGGAATGGAGTTCGAATATTTGTTCGGAGTCCCGGATGAGATCCCGGACATCACGAGGAGTTCCGGAATGGTCCAGAGAATAAGATTCATATATAGGAAGTCATATTCCAAGTTTGGAAATGATCCGGTGCATTTATGGCAGGTTCTAGAAGGTTCTAGAAAAGTCCGGAAGAAACGCACTATGGAAGGTGGAGTCCCGGAAGGACTCCACAAGCTTGGCCAGCCAAACCCTAGAGGGGAAAGTCCAAGGTGGACTTCCCCCCAAGGTGGCCGGCCACCCCCCCTCATGGAAAGGTGGGAGTCCCACTTGAGGTGGGAATCCCACCTTGGGTAGGTTTCCCTACACATGGAAGGTTTTGGGTTGGGGTCTTATTCGAAGACTTGTACACCAACTCTTGGGTGTTCCACCTATATAATGAGGGCCAAGGGGAGGGGGCCGGCCACACCAAAGCCATAGCTTGGCCGCCCCCTTAGTGGCCGGCCACCCCCTCTCCCCAAACCCTAGCGCCCCGCTCCTCCACCATATCCCGCACGCTTAGCGAAGCTCCGCCGGATTTCTCCACCGCCACCGACACCACGCCGTCGTGCTGTCGGATTCAAGAGGAGCTACTACTTCCGCTGCCCGCTGGAACGGGGAGGTGGACGTCGTCTTCATCAACAACCGAACGTGTGACCGAGTACGGAGGTGCTGCCCGTTCGTGGCGCCGTGATCAAGATCTTCTACGCGCTTTTGCAAGCGGCAAGTGATCGTCTACCGCAGCAACAAGAGCCTCATCTTGTAGGCTTTGGAATCTCTTCAAGGGTGAGACTCGATAATCCCCTCGTTGCTACCGTCTTCTAGATTGCATCTTGGCTTGGATTGCGTGTTCGCCGTAGGAAATTTTTGTTTTCTATGCTACGTACACATCAGGATATTATTTCACACAAAATACAGCAGCCACATGGAACATATCTAATTTTAGTACAACAACAAAATTTGCAATTATTACAGACCACGAAATTTTGAACGAAATTTTGAGCAGTAATTAGTTACAGCATTGGCATCAGCAGTCCACTTGACTGAACAACAGAATCAAAGTTTATTTAGACACCTTCAATTCCCAGACACATCACAACTGGCTTACCATGACAAGTGCATAGGAGATTCTTTAGAACATTTTCTGTCAAAGTTTGCCTATTTTTCAATTCATGTATCTCTTGGCGTGTCTTGGCAATTAATTCATCAGCATCTTTGTTTTCCCGCCCAAATATATCAACTGCCTCTTGGAGTGCATCCCCGAAATCTCTTTGTGCCGGATTAAGTTGACCAATAGATACCATGGGCCTATGCGAGCAATATGCACTCTCACTGCTGCTTTGTGAAACATCAATACTTGAGGCATTGGCCCTTGCTTCTGGCATTGTAGCTTTATTTGAAGCCTGAAATTTAGATAAAACAAGTTACAACATCATATGATGCAATAAAAGACCTCCAATTTCAAGAACATCATTGAGCTGATATAACACAACAAGCAATCAAAAATAGAGCCTCGTACATCTATTTCTTCTGGAATGGTTGGTGTACCGGACTCAGTGGACCAATGAGAGCACGTGCCACTGTCACTGTTGCTCTGTGAAATGACCGCAACACTTGATAAATGGGTTGTCCCTACTGACATTACAGCTTTGTTTGCAGGCTGAAACTAAGACAAAACAAGTTAAAATGCAATACAATACAAGGCAAACAAACAACATTGTTGACATAATTTTGAAAGAACCATGGGCAGATACAACAAAGAAACCAGTTAAGCCACATGCCTCTTAGAACAAACCAAACTAGATCATGGCGATGATGTATACAATGAACCAAGCAACTAGACATCATGTGCCCAATAACGAAGCCAGGTCACTGCACAGAAGAAATCTAGCAAATAGCCAAATACAGTCAAAAGATGTGCATGTTGGATTTGATACTATTAGGAAAATAATGTATGATTGATTTAAGCATGACTCAGATAGTGCCTTCGACATCGCAGAAGGTCAATGCAACAATTAATTGTATGGCTTGTATGAAGTGCCATAACATTTAAATTAAGCATAACGAGGCATTGCTTAATCTGAGAACTGAGTGCTAGCTCAGTGGCAAGGCTTGCGAGTGCGCAGCCAGCCCACCCGGGTTCGAGTCCCAACAGGACCGAATTAAACGGGGTGTTATCTAGCGCGTATAAATTCGCTGCTAGAGAGGTCTCATCATCTATCTCACAACGTATAGACAAGGGAGGGAATCTTCCTACGTTGGTCAACGTTTAGGCAATGCTTAATCTTGAATTCATGATCAAACTCAAACAAAAAAGGGCATATAACAAGTAGCACCATGTGCATCATGTATAATAGATTACTAGAAACTGAATGAAGCAATTGAACATGGAGCGTATTATATAAACAGCCAGATCATTTGAATATGGATATACCACATCATGTCAATGGGACTCAGAAAAACAAAGCTAGACATTTAAACAAGTAATATAACTATTTTTTCACCATGTTTCAAGTAGAATAGGAAGCTAGGTTAGGAATAAAGCAATCATGTTTCAAGTAGAATAGGAAGCTAGGTTAGGAATAAAGCAATAAAAAAACACAAAGTGCATCATTTCAGCTAGGATCATTTCTATCAAACTTCATGCACTAGCCATGGAACAACAGGCAAACTCAATGAAGCAACAGGCAAAAAATTAACATAATAGAATTTCAGGACTTGTATTAACATAGCCAAATCATGTAACTTATACCCAGGCATGCCGGATGCCAGATGGGTCAAAGGCAGTGTGCAATGTTCCATATGGTCATTGTTTATATTTTATTAGATTCCATTAGGCAACTTAGGTAGTGCAACATACAGAAAATGATGCAATTGAACTATGCACAGGAGGTAAATTAACATTCCAAAAAAAACAGGGAACTTACGTGAGCTTTTTTTTGAGTCACACGGACCTCATCGGGTACTTGGACAGAAGAACCTGGTGCCTCACTGTTTCTCCTCTGCATGAAGGAGAGGCCAATTGTAAACAGAAACAGGTCCAAGATATAGAAGTTTGCATTAAGCAATATACAAAAAACAGCAGGTACTTACATGATTATAGGCGAGCTTTACTCTACGTTTATGAGTGTAAGATGTGCCTGCTGCACGTGTAATAACAACAAACAGTTACGAGTCACGGCTTTGCTATAATTAAATTGACACCAAATAGTAGTAGAAGCATTATGACGTGCATAAACATGTAATACAGGATCGCAGAAAGATATCAAACATGATGTAACTAGAGCAGTAGCCTACGGCCAAATAGTGAGAAATTGTAATCGTGTCAATTGTGGACTTGTATAGCCTACCCCAACTTGTTTGGGAATAAAGGCTTTGTTGTTGTTGTTGTTGTCAATCGTGGACATGTAGAGCATTCAACGGCTCATGATTGGTGGCTCATATTTTGTAGAGTTTCAGCGAATGGGTGGGTTAGGTTACTCAGACCACCACACTGTGTATTTATATCATCTGAGTTAGGGTTACAATACTACTGGACATGGGCCTCTATGGGCCTCACACTGGATACAATATTACTACAGCGCTACTACTAAACTCACTCATGGTCCAACACACCCCCTCAAGATGATCATGGGTAAACAACCATGGCCATCTTGCAACAACAACATGACACATATGACAACTACCAGTAATGAACATTCAGCATAACTCCTAGGATACATGACAGCATTGCACTTTCCATCATCTTGTCATCTCGATTCATCTCTTCATCAGCAGCGAAGATATCCAGCTTCAACCATCTGGGATACGCACAACTCCTAACCATACACGTCCTCAACAACCCCGGCTGCCTCACCACACAAGTTCCGCAGAACCATCCACACTCGCCTCAATGTCCTCAGCCTCTCTTCTCCACTCTGCCCGGCCACCTCTTCCGTCTCTCCCACAAACCCCCAGCCAACTCCTGCCTCAACCATCCACTCCTCAAGCACCCATGCCTATCCCCCGGTCAGGCCTCAACCAGTCTCACCTCAGGCACGCATGCCTTTCCCCTGGACATATCCACAACCATCACCATCACCACTAAACCGCAGCCTCATCAACTCCATCACGACTCAACCGCAGCCTCATCAACTCCATCACCACATATCCTCACAGCCTCACATCTCCATTTTCTCCTCACTTCCACTCGGATGGCGCCTCGTCTGCGCGCCCTGGCCAACCTGGCGGACCGCACCTGGCCACATCGACCGGCTCGCGCTGGTCAACGTCCAGCACCAACCTCCGGCTCCGCCCTGCGCTCAAAGGCTCGCCCCACTCCGCACGCCTCCAACTTCTGCCCCTCACACGGATCCAGATCTCTCTGCCACGGATTCACTTCCTCTTCTCTCCTTTCTAAACCAAAACGATCTTCACCCTCTTCTTTCTCCCCGCGCGAGCAGCCGCCGATCTCACACAGCTCACATCGCTGTGTGTGATAGCCGCAACCCACGCAGAGCACCTGATGCGGCCTCCCGCCGCCTGGATTTCTACATCTCAACGGTGGGTTTTGTGATCAAAGGAAGAACTTGTTTGGTACTGTTTGTGGCGGCTAGCAGGAAGGAAACCTAGGCTCTGATACCATGTAGAGTTTCAGCGAATGGGTGGGTTTGGTCACGGAAAAACATACTTATGCGTCGTGTTTAAACCTAAAGGATGAGGTGGTTATCAACGAAAGCACTTGTAAGTTAGAAATATAGCACGAATTCAGAAATACAGTCAGCTGCAATACTCCTAACAGAACAAAACGCGCAGGGATGTCTGGTTACCTATTTCTGGGCGGCGTTTAGACGTGTTCCGCGTTCTTACGGGTGACGTGGAGGTCGGCGAGGGGACTGCTGTTGCGGTGGGTGCCGGGGAAGCAGATCTTGGGGGGTCGGAGAAGGACATGCTGGGCGGTCGATGAAGTGTTCAGCGCGCCGGCCGAACTAGAAGGTCGGTGAAGCAGATGATGTGCAGTGCACGGTGGCGTCGGTGTCGGCGAAGCTGGTCAGGTGCGGTGGTCGATAGAGTCGGCGAACGAGATACGGTGCGGTGGACGCCGGAGTAGGTGCGGATCAAGCGGATAGGGCAGCCTCGGGGTTTGAAGCCGTGGCAGCTTGAACGGCGAAGTGCGGCGGCCGGGAAGATCTGGAGGTAGGCAAGAGGGGCGGTTTCTCTGAGGGCTTGCGGGCGAAACTAGGGCGAAGCTGGGCGATAGAGGAGTAGAAGGGAATTTCGCAGTCCTTCTTTTGAGGAAAAAAATATTCGCAGATCTGAAACTTTGCGGCGCGAGATATTTGGGCGTTGGCGGGGAATTTTACCGCTCGATGATATTAAATTTTGGCTGCAGTAGGTTTTTTTTTTAGAGTATGTAATAATAATAAATAGTAGGCCCTACTAGTACTGTACGTCTGTTCAGGAATCCAAGGGGGTAGAGGTATAGATATATAGACAATATAGAGATATAAGAAATGGCGGGGGCTAGCGGAAATGCACTTTGCCTCATAGGAGCATATGCTCCCATTATGTGAATCCATATTTCAAAGTGTCAAAAAATTCTAAACTAAAATTTTACATGTATATCTAGACATTTTATGTTGGTACACAAGTTTTCTCACAAAAAAATTATGTGGCTCCTATAAAAAAGACAAATTTTGATGTTGTAACACGACTACGTACAGTATATTTTTTGCCTTTTTTTACACGCCACACAAAATGTCGTTTTTCCACGAAAACTTGTGAACGAACATATGATGTCACAATGTATACCAAAAAAATTAACATTTATATAATTTTTTTAATCATTTTCTATAATTGGTGCATATGCACGCGTGTGCCAAAACGCCACCTCCGCAGGCTAGGAGTTTCTAAACTTCTTATGGCACATCAAATAAAATGTTGTTCAAACAATAATAATAATGTGCTTATGATTGTTACTCCCTTCCACCATGAATAAAGTCCACATCGGTTTCGTGTCAAACTTTGACTCGAGATTTAGGTACCCACATGATAGTGCTAGTATCATAGCTAGTATCATACACATTGGTCCCACAAAAATGTTGATGTGGCAGCTAATTAAGTAGGAGAGAGGAGATTAGTGTAACATAGGTAGATACTGTATCATAGCGCAAACAACGAGAAAACTTAATGCTAAACAAATCTTGTACACAAATTTGCATTGAGATTCTAAAAAATAATAAATGTAGCATTACTATGATACTACTCCATGATACTACCCACTATAGAAATAGTATGACCAGCCTAATTTTATGACATCCGCAAAATATACCATTGGAAAGTTCATCGAAACAAGCATCCGATGATATAGTTTTGAATGACATGCAACTCATAATTGGCGGGCCCAAGTATTAGTCTAAGTTTGCCTCTGAAAACAAATTGGCATTGTACTCTAGGACAAAGGGAGACTACTCGCAATGGCAATATCATAAGTAGTATCATGCACTACATGCATGCAAAATGTTGATGTGTCATATCAGTTAATGATGAAAGAGACGATAGTGGTATCATAGGTAGATATCGTATCATATCATGTAGAACTAGAAAAATTACTGCCAAACAAATCTTGTACACACTTTTGTATTGAGATTCTACAAATCCCTAAATACATGTAACATATTATACTACTACATGATGATACTATGGACTGTGAAAATAATATCGTACATTAGTATCATATGTATGATACTATTATATGATACTCCCCATTGTGACTAGTCTAATAATAACAATAGTACTCAAATTTGTCTTGTCCCTCGGGTGTTTAGAAGTATATGTTCGGTCCCTCACGTATTTAAGAATTATGTTTGGCCCCTCAACTCTAATGTGGTCAAAATTGAGCACTTGAACACTTAGTTAGGTCTAGCAATGATAAAAACTTGATTGGTCTGTTTATTATTTGTTATGTGGCACGGCGGCAAAGCATTTTGCTAAATCTCAAGCACACATAGTTGGGGTCCATTAGAGGGACTAATTAAATCAAAGTACAATGGATTATAAAAGCAGGTTTTATCATTGATTAGCTTTGCAACGGCCTATCAACTGTAAGTGTTGCATGTGTTCTAAAGAACTATGTTCATCGTCACAGATCAAGAGGAGTACGCAGTGGAGGACGCACAAAACAACCGTAGGCCAGGTGGGCACACCTTACTAATTTTCTTTTTTCCACTTTATATGTGATAATTTTTTACATAATTAATTAACTAAACATTTTAAAATAGGGTGGGCCATTCAACCCAAACACCATGTTGCGTACGTCGCTGAGGGTAAGGGGTTTCATCTTCGTTCTATGGTATGAGTATGTAATGCGCGTGATACTCATCGAAGACAATATATATAGCAGACATCACATCAGATGAGCCTATGGATAAAAATGGGCCAAATCATATCTACTAGTGCACAAATGAAGTTAAAAATAGGTCAACCTTCATTAAACCGATACTACTTAAAAGACCATTGTTTGACCTAAGTAAGCGTATATATGAGGTCTGTAATACTAGTCACAATGCATAGTATCATATATAAAAGTATGGTGTGTATGATACAATTAATACTACATGTTACTATGTCAACGATGCATGGTATCATGTACTAGTATCATAATCTTCTTATATTAATTGATTTGTAGAATCTCAATGCAGATCTATGTACAAGATTATTTAACATTAAATTTTCTAGTACTACGTGCTATGATACGGTATCTACCTATGATATTATAATCCTCTCTCTCATCTTTAATTGCAGTGCCACATCAGCTTTTTTGCAAGCATGAGATGCATGATAGTGTACTACCTATGATACTCCCATTGTGGGTAGTCTAAGGGGGCAATGTTAGACCTAATTAAGTGTTTGAGGTTAGTTATGGACCGCTGTTATACCTAATTGTGTTTGAGGTCAGTTAGGGACCTTATTATACATAATTAAGTGTTAGAGGTGAGTTCAAATAATAATATATAGTTGGGGTCTAAAGTTCACCAACGTATGCAACACACGAGCTGCCAAATGTGTACTTAATTAACCCTATTAGGAAAACACAAGATTATCTCATTCAACAAAATATTAGGAAAGTGTATCACAATTGTATTTATCCCTTATCTCTCTCATGTTAACCGAGACAAGAGTTCGTTCTAGGTCAGCTCTACGACAATTAGCGTCGCAAGGGTGGTAACATAGGTGTGCAGTTGCGAAAGTTTTTTCCCAAGTTGTCGACTTCCTCAATCCACACTTAATATTTGTGCATGCGGGCCTAAGTATATGGTACTACTTAGTTCTATTCCTAGTATATATGTTGGGTGACTTAGAAAAATCATACTTCGTACATGATTCCTTCGAAAATCCTTTAGGGCTTCTTTGATTCATATTAGGTTGGTATAAGATAATAGGATTTAGATCTTATAGGAATATTTCCTACACTAGTAGTTTGATTCATATGAACATATCCAATAGGAAATAATCCTATAGGAATCATCAAGTAGTGCAAATCCTAGTATAGGATTAAATATTTGGTCCTACCTCATGGAAAAATTCATTTGGCGCAATCAAACGCAACTCATCTTATTATAGGATTTAACTACACATGTCATCCCAAATCCCAATCCTACATTCCTACTCCTATGATTTCCCTATCCTGTGAATGAAAGGAGCCCTTAAAATCAAACTATCCCGCACCTCGTCGATTCGTATAAAACCGACTCTAGCCAACAACTCTTCGCCCGACCTTTCTTCTTCACCATCAGGCCACCACACACTGTCATTTTCCATTGCAACGCATTTAGGGTGTGTTCGGTTCCAGAACCAAGTGGAATGGAATGGAACCGTTCCGCACCTAGAGCCCATTCTTGTGTTCGGTTGTGGAATGGAACGGAACCGAGTGGTTCCTCGAAAGGGAATATTCTCCCCATATGCAGAATGCACCCATTCCACCGAATCGGTGGAATGTGGTGGAACGGCTGTTACTTAGCCGCTATTAATTACAAAGCACTTCACTAATCCAACCAAAAAAATTATTAGTTGTTGTTAATTATGATTTTGAGATTAAAAAGGCCACTATTAATTACGATATTTAGACAAAAGATTAAACTTTAACTTCATTCCGTTCTACTCTCCAAATTCCCCGACCATACAAAAAATAACATTAATTACGATTTTAAGATTAAAAAGGCCATTAGGCGTTGTTAATTACGATTTTAAGATTTAAAAGGCTATTTGCCATTGTTAATTACGATTCTTAGACAAAAGTTTAGTTTAACCACATTCCGTTCTGCTCTCCAATTCCTCCAACCGAACAAAAAACAGTACCATTCTGTACCTCCTTTTTGTCCAAACCGAACGCGGGGATGGAACCATTCCATTCCTCTGGAAAGGAACCATTCCTTACTAAAATCTTCTTGTGCCACCTCCCAGTTTAAAGGCCTACTCGCATAACCCTACAGCTCTGCACTCGCGTGGGCAACCGAACACACCTACATCATCAATGCCCCGCGTACTTATCCGCACCGCCTACAGCTCTGCACTCCTATGACCTATCCATGGCTGGGCAGTCAAAAAAAGCTGCGTCACCTGGGAAATCAACAAGCCACGCAAGCAAGTCGCAAGCATCATAAATTCCGAATCAATGCCTAGCTACAGTCTACCTGGCCTCCTCCCAACTCATTGTCCTTGAGGCCTTAACAAAGCCTTCTAAAAGGGTTTTATCAAAATATTCCATATGGATTAGTAAAAAAACGCACCTGCTAAAGATTCATATATGCCCCTAGGTTAAAAATATGCATCTCAAATTTGTATGGATACGTATGTATCTCTGACTAAAATGCATGTATCAAGACATAAGTGAGACACCTATATATTTTCAAACGGGGATGTAGTAGTAGATTTTTTGGGTCATGTGTTGGCAATAAAAAATGGATTCCCCATTTCATCTGTGCACAAGGAGGGCAAAACGAGTGGTCTTTTGTGAAGTGTCTCTACCAATCTACAACCACTTCAATTTTCACATGTACGCTAGACCCTGAAAGATGTCCAAATCAAGTTGCAGTGTTTTATCTCGATCCACATCTACATATGGTTTTATAATTGAGCTTTATCCTAATGAATTCAAAATTAAACTGTATGAGTTTGCTTGTTTTTGTACCCACTTGGGAAGGGTTCATGCAGGATCTGTAGCGAACTTTCTTGTGAAGACATATTTTGGCACATACTGTATGTGAATCTTCTCACGGCCATCAACTTTGAATACTCAAGTTTTTTACTCCTATATATGCAAAATGATATCAGTGTACCATTTTACTTATTCACAATGTTGGCAAAAAATGTATTTTTATGCCCATCTATTTCCATTTTTTGATTTCTTTTTTGAATTTTCATGCCCATTTGTAGATTTGACCAAGATTTAAACAAGTTTAACACATGAAAAATGAAAAGGTAAGCATGGATCCTTCTTAGACACTCTAAAATGAAGCTTTTGGGAGGTTCTTGAAATATCCAAGTTTGAAACCCAAAACCACTTCTTCTCTTCATGTTTGACTACATAAGATAGAGTTTAGGGTTAGGGGTAGATACATGATTTTTCTTGTTTGAATATGTCTAGACCTTGTTTATCAACTTTAATGCTTACTATATGACATAAGAAGACTATGTGCTTTGGTTTTTCATTTTCTTTTTTTTATATTTTATGCCCATTTGAATCTTGGTCAAATCCTAGGTTTGACCAGGATTTAAGCAAGTTTAAAACATGAAAACGACTTCTCTTCGTGCTTGACTTCTTATTCACTCCAAAATGAAGCTTTTGGAAGGGTTTTTGACATTTCCATGTTTGAAACCCAAAACGACATCTCTTCGTGCTTGACTTCATAAGATAGAGTTTAGGGTTAGGGGGTAGATACATGAATTTTCTGGTTTGAATATGTCTAGACCTAGCTTGTTTATCAACTTGAATGCTTGCTATATGACATCAGAAGACTATGTGTTTGGTTTTTATTTTTTTGAATTTGTTATGCCCATTTGAATCCTGGTCAAATCCTAGGTTTGACCAAGATTTAAACAAGTATAAAACATGAAAATGAAAAGTAAGCCTGGATCCTTCTTATTCACTCCAAAATGAAGCTTTTGGGAGGGTTTTTGAAATTTCCATGTTTGAAACCCAAAACGACTTCTCTTCGTGATTGACTTCATAAGACAGAGTTTAGGGTTAGGGGTAGATACCGGATTTTTCTGGTTTGAATATGTCTAGACCTTGTTTATCAAATTGAATGCTTGCTATATGACATCAGAAGACTATGTGTTTGGTTTTTGTTTTTTGAATTTGTTATGCCCATTTGAATCTTAGTCAAATCCTAGGTTTGAATATATATGTCTAGACCTTGTATATCAACTTGAATGCCTTACTATACATATGACATAAGAATGTTATGTGCTTTGGTTTTTCATTCTTTTCATTTTTTCTGAATTTTTAGGGCCATTTGAATCTTGGTCAAATCCTTGGTTTGACCAAGATTTAAACAAATTTAAAACATGAAAATGAAAAGGGAAGTCTGTATCCTTCTTAGTCACTCTAAAATGAAGCTTTTGGGATGTTCTTTAAATTTCAATGTTTGAAACCCAAAACGACTTCCCTTCATGCTAGACTTCATAAGATCGACAGGGGGTAGATACATGATTTGTCTGGTTTGGATATATCTAGACCTTGTTTATCAACTTGATTGCTTACGATATGACATAAGAAGACTATGTGATTTGGTTTTTCATTTTTCTGATTTTTTTGAATTTTGTGCCCACCCATTTGTATCTTCGTCAAATCCTAGGTTTGACCAAGATAATTTAAACAAGTTTAAAACATGAAAATGTAAAGGGAAGCATGTATCCTTCTTAGTCACTCTAAAATGAAGCTTTTGGGAGGTTTTTGAAATTTCGATGTTTGAAACCCAAAACCACTTCTCTTCACATGCTTGACTTCATAAGACAGAGTTTAGGGGTTAGGGGTATAGATACATGATTTGTCTGGTTTGAATATGTCTAGACCTTGTTTATCAACTTGAATGCTTACTATATGACATAAGAAGACTATGTGATTTGGTTTTTAATTTTTCTGTTTTTTAATTATTTTTCTGCCCATTTGAATCTTGGTCAAATCCTAGGTTTGAACAAGATTTAGACAAGTTTAACACGTGAAATTAAACGAATAAGTAAGCATTGATCCTTCTTAGTCACTCCAAAATGTACCAATTGATAGTGTTAACTTTGCTTCATGGAAAAAATAATGTCATGTAAATGAGTTAACTTGGATTTCCTACCCTTGAATCCATAGGAAACTTTGTTCTAATGCACTATTATAATCAACCGAGTTTTTACACCAACAGGTCTGTCACTTACGTGTGGTGCCCACGCGTGAGGTCCCACACAGTGAGCACAAGTCACGTGCAATAGGTACGCCAACTCCCAGCCATCTTCTTTGTCAAGAGAAGACGCATCAGGATGCGTATTGGAAGTCCGTGGGTCCTTCTGGATCCTTCGGTTGTCCCTCTCACAAAAAAAAAAAAAATCTATCTCATTCTCGCTCGCTCGCTCGCTCGCTCGCTCGCACGTCCTGCGACAAACCCTGCACAACAGTCAACATCATCATCATCACCCGAAAAAGGGGAGACACCATAATGCTCTGCCTTTTTTCTCTCCTTCCGAGTGATCCCTCTTCCTCCGAGTTTCACTCGACGGGCAAACGCACATCTGCAGCATAGTAATAATAAAAAGGTAGAAAAATCGATATACGAATCTATAATTAAATAGGTTAAACTAGGGTTTTGCCCTGTACTACAGATCAAGGTTCAAAAAATCCAACTATTCGAACAACACGATTCTAATCCAAGAACTTTTTCGACCTCATCCAAGTGGCCTCAAACTATAGGGTTAGCATCTAGTGCAGTATGTGTGAAAATGTATGCACTATGTGTGCTATAACTTGTATGTCTTTCAAATTTGAACCAACTTTGAATAAGTTTGAAATATTTGAAATGGGGAACTTTTTCGACCTCATCCAAGTGGCCTCAAACTATAGGGTTAGCATCTAGTGCAGTATGTGTGAAAATGTATGCACTATGTGTGCTATAACTTGTATGTCTTTCAAATTTGAACCAACTTTGAATAAGTTTGAAATATTTGAAATGGGGCTTTTGGCTTAAACGTTTGAAACTCAAAACGATTCTCTTCATGCTAGACTTCATAAGACCGAGTTTAGGGTTAGGGGTAGATACATGATTTGTCTGGTTTGAATATGTCTAAACCTTGTTTATCAACTTTAATGCTAACTTCTCAGTCACTCTAAAATGAAGTTTTTGGAGGTTTTTGAAATTTCCATCTTTGAAACCCAAAACCACTTCTCTTCATGCTTGACTTCATAAGAAAAAGTTTAGGGTTAGGGGGTATAGATACATGATTTGTATGGTTTGAATATGTCCAAACCTTGTTTATCAACTTGAATATGCTTACTATATGACATAAGAAGACTATGTACTTTGGTTTTTAATTTTTCTGATTTTTTTAATTTTCTGCGCATTTGAATCATATCTTGGTCAAATCCTAGGTTTCACCAAGATTTAGACAAGTTTAACACGTGAAAATGAGTAAGTAAGCATGGATCCTTCTTAGTCACTCTAAAATGAAGCTTTTGGGATGTTCTTGAAATTTCCATGTTTGAAACCCAAAACCACTTCTCTTCATGATTGACTTCCATAAGATCGACAGATCAGTTTAGGGTTAGGGGTAGATATATACATGATTTTTTGGTTTGAATATGTCTAGACCTTGTTTATCAACTTGAATGCTTACTATACATATGACATAAGAATGCTATGTGCTTTGGTTTTTCATTCTCTTTTTGAATTTTTTCTAAATTTTTAGGCCCATTTGAATCTTGGTCAAATCCTTGGTTTGACCAAGATTTAAACAAGTTTAAAACATGAAAATGAAAAGGGAAGTCAGTATCCTTCGTAGTCACTCTAAAATGGAGAAGCTTTTGGGATGTTCTTGTAATTTCTATGTTTGAAACCGAAAACGAGTTCCCTTCATGCTAGTAGACTAGCTTCATAAGATCGACAGGCCGGGGGTAGATACATGATTTGTCTGGTTTGGATATATCTAGACCTTGTTTATCAACTTTAATGCTTACTATATGACATATATAAGAAAACTATTGCTTTGGTTTTTCCTTTTTCTGTTTTTTTTTAATTTTGATGCCCATTTGAATCATGTCGAATCCTAGGTTTGACCAAGATAATTTAAACAAGTTTAAAACATGAAAATGAAAAGGGAACATGTATCCTTCTTAGTCACTCTAAAATGAAGCTTTTGGGAGGTTTTTGAAATTTCCATGTTTGAAACCCAAAACCACTTCTCTTCACATGCTTGACTTCATAAGACAGAGTTTAGGGGTTAGGGGTATAGATACATGATTTGTCTGGTTGAATATGTCTAGACCTTGTTTATCAACTTTAATGCTTACTATATGACATAAGAAAACAATTGCTTTGGTTTTTCTTTTTCTGATTTTTTTGAATTTTGATGCCCATTTGAATCTTGTCAAATTCTAGGTTTGACCAAGATTTAAACAAGTTTAAAACATGAAAATGAAAAGGGAAGCATGTAACCTTCTCAGTCACTCTAAAATGAAGTTTTTGGGAGGTTTTTGATATTTCCATGTTTGAAACCCGAAACCACTTCTCTTCATGCTTGACTTCATAAGACAGAGTTTAGGGTTAGGGGTAGATACATGATTTGTATGGTTTGAATATGTCCAAACCTTGTTTATCAACTTGAATATGCTTATGTGCTTTGGTTTTTTATTTTTCTGATTTTTTTGAATTTTATGCCCATAAATCTTGGTCAAATCCTAGGTTTGACCAGGATTTAAACAAGTTTAAAACATGAAATGAAAAGATAAGCCTGGATCCTTCTTAGTCACTCTAAAATGAAGCTTTTGGGAGGTTCTTGAAATTTCCATATTTGAAACCCAAAACCACTTCTCTACATGATTGACTTCATAAGACATAGTTTAATTAGAGTTTTAGGGGTAGATATATACATGATTTTTCTGGTTTGAATATATATCAACTTGAATGCTTACTATACATATGACATAAGAATGCTATATATGTGCTTTGGTTTTTCATTCTTTTGATTTTTTTCTGAATTTTTAGGGCCATTTGAATCTTGCATGGTTAAACTTGGGTTTTGCCCAGTTCTAAAGATCAAGGGTTCAAAAAAATCCAACTACGGGGTTCGAACAACACGATTCTAATCCAAGAATTTTTTCGACCTCATCCAAATGGCCTCAAACTATAGGGTTAGCATCTAGTGCAGTATGTGTGAAAATGTATGCACTATGTGTGCTATAACTTGTATGTCTTTCAAATTAAGTTGATAAACAAGGTCTAGACATATTCAAACCAGAATATTATACTGCATTAGTACAAAAAGTTTCCTATGGATTCATCAAGGGTAGTAAAGCCAAGTTAACTCATTGTCATGACTAAGAAGGATCCATGCTTACTTTTTCATTTTCATGTTTTAAACTTGTTTAAATCTTGGTCAAACCTAGGATTTGACCAAGATTCAAATGGTCATAAAAAATCAAACAAAATCAAGAAAATCAAAAACCAAACCACATAGTCTTCTTATGTAATATACTAAGCATTCAAGTTGATCAACGAAGTCTAGACATATTCAAACCAGAAAAATCATGTATCTACCCCCTAACCCTAAACGTTGTCTTATGAAGTCAAGCATGAAGAGAAGAAGTGGTTTTGGGTTTCAAACATGGAAAATTCAAAAACCCACCCAAAAGCTTCATTTTGGAGTGACTAAGAAGGATCCAAGCTTACTTTTTCATTTTCATGTTTCAAACTTGTTTAAATCTTTGTCAAACCTAGGATTTGACCAAGATTCAAATGGGCATAAAAATTCAAAAAAGAAATCAAAAAATGAAACAGCACATAAACTTCTTATGTCATATAGTAATTAAGCATTCATGTTGATCAACAAAGTCTATATATATTTAAACAATAAAAATCATGTATATATACCCCCAAACCCAAAACCACTTCTCTTCACATGCTTGACTTCATAAGACAGAGTTTAGGGGTTAGGGGTATAAATACATGATTTGTCTGGTTTGAATATGTCTAGACCTTGTTTATCAACTTGAATGCTTACTATGTGATTTGGTTTTTCATTTTTCTGTTTTTTAATTATTTTTCTGCCCATTTGAATCTTGGTCAAATCCTAGGTTTGAACAAGATTTAGACAAGTTTAACACGTGAAATTAAACGAATAAGTAAGCATTGATCCTTCTTAGTCACTCCAAAATGTACCAATTGATAGTGTTAACTTTGCTTCATGGAAAAAATAATGTCATGTAAATGAGTTAACTTGGATTTCCTACCCTTGAATCCATAGGAAACTTTGTTCTAATGCACTATAATAATCAACCGAGTTTTTACACCAACAGGTCTGTCACTTACGTGTGGTGCCCACGCGTGTGGTCCCACACTTGAGTGAGCACAAGTCACGTGCAATAGGTACGCAAACTCCCAGCCATCTTCTTTGTCAAGAGAAGACGCATCAGGATGCGTATTGGAAGTCTGTGGGTCCTTCTGGATCCTTCGGTTGTCCCTCTCACAAAAAAACAAATCTCTCTCATTCTCGGCCTCGCTCGACTCGCTCGCTCGCTCGCTCTCCTGTGACAAACCCTGCACAACAGTCAACATCACCAGAAAAAGAATATACACCATCAATAAGAGGGGCCCCGTGACTGCTCTCCCTTCTTCTCCTTCCGAGTGATTCCTCTTCCTCCGAGTTTCACTCGACGGGCAAACACACATGTGCTGCATAGTAATAATAAAAAAGTAAAAGAATCGACTACGAATCTATTATTAAATAGGTTATAAACTAGGGTTTTCCCCAGTACTACAGATCAAGTTGAAAAAAAAATCCAACTACGGGGTTTGATTTTGGCCTACAAATAAAAAATTAAATAAGTTGAACTAGTATTCCTCTAAAAAATCATTTTGGTTTGCATTGTTTGATACTTTTCATAGCTAGAGTGCATCACAATTTTTTGATTTCATGCTTTGCTTTGCCAATTTTGATTTTTTCTAACCACCTTCTCTTTGATTTCAAATTTAGGTCAAACTATCGGTGCCTACTATGTGTTCTACTTGAATTGGATGCAGCATGCGCACATGATATGTTTTGCCATTGTTTTGGGCTTCCACACATCTTGGGGCATCCAAGTATTTAAGTTACCTTGTTTTTTAATTGTAATTCATGTACCCTTTCCTCCCAATTAAATTTTGGTTTTACATTTTTAAATTTTTTAAATTTTTATGCCCATTCTGATGTCATATAGTTAGCATTTAAGTTGATAAACAAGGTCTAGACATATTCAAACCGGAAAAATCATGTATCTACCCCTAACCCAAAACTCTGTCTTATCAAGTCAAGCACGAAGAGAAGTCGTTTTGGGTTTCAAACATGGAATTTTCAAAAACCCTCCAAAAAGCTTCATTTTGGAGTGACTAAGAAGGATGGAGGCTTACCTTTTTCATTTTCATGTTTTAAACATGTTTAAATCTTGGTCAAACCTATTATTTGACAAAGAATCAGATGGGCTTAAAATTTCAAAAAAATCAAAAAATGAAAAACCAAAGCATGCAGTCTTCTTATATATGTCATATATATATTACGACACATTCAAGTTGATAAACAAGGTTTGGACATATTCAAACCAAAAAATCATGTATCTACCCCCTAACGCTAAACTCTGTCATATGAAGTCAAGCATATGAAGAGAAGTGGTTTTGGGTTTCAAACATGGAAATTTCCATGCTTGAAACCAAAAACCACTTCTCTTCATGCATGCTTGACTTCATAAGACAGAGTTTAGGGTTAGGTGGTAGATACATGATTTTCCTGGTTTGAATATGTGTAGACCTTGTTTATCAAATTAATTGAATGCTTACTATATAACATAAGAGAAGACCTTGTTTTTTTTTGAATTTTTATACCCATTTGAATCTTTGTCAAATCCTTGGTTCCACCAAGATTTGAATAAGTTAAAAACATGAATATGAAAAAGTAAGCATGTATGCTTCTTAGTCACTTCAAAATGAAGCTCTTGGGAGGGTTTTTGAATTTCCATATTCGAAACCAAAAACCACATATCTTCATGCTTGACTTCATGAAACAAAGTTTAGGGTTAGGGGTAGATACATGCATGATTTTTCTTGTTTGAATATGTCTAGAACTTGTTTATCAACTTAATTGAATGCCTACTATATAACATAAGAAGACCTTTTTTGTTTTTTTTTAATTTTTATACCCATTTGAATCTTGGTCAAATCCTAGGTTTCACCAAGATTTGAATAAGTTTAAAACATGAATATGAAAAAGTAAGCATGCATGTATGCTTCTTAATTAATCACTTCGAAATGAAGCTCTTGGGAGGGTTTTTGAAATTTCCATGTTTGAAACCAAAAACCACATATCTTCATGCATGCGCTTGACTTCATGAGACAGAGTTTAGTGTTAGGGGGTAGATACATGATTTCTCTCGTTTGAATATGTTTGAAACCAAAAACCACATATCTCTGGTTTGCCCGCACTTAGAAATGATATTTGCATCACTTATCATATGTTTGCCCATTTGAATCTTGTCAAATCCTAGATTTGACCAAGATAATTTAAACAAGTTTAAAACATGAAAATGAAAAGGCAAGCTTGTATCCTTCTTAGTCACTCTAAAATGAAGTTTGGGGAGGTTTTTGAAATTTCCATGCTTGAAACCAAAAACCACTTCTGCTTCATGCTTGACTTCAATTCATAAAGACAGAGTTTGGGGATATATAGGGGTAGATACATGATTTTTCTGGTTAATTTGATATGTCTAGACCTTGTTTATCAACTTAATTGAATGCTTACTATATGACATAAGAAGACTATGTGCCTTGCTTTTACATTTTTTTAAATTATGCCCATTTGAATCTTGGTCAAATCCTAGGTTTGACCATGATTTAAACAAGTTTAAAACATGAATATGAAAATTAAGCATGTATCCTTCGTAGTCACTCCAAAATGAAGCTCTTGAGAGGGTTTTTGAAATTTCCATGTTTGAAACCAAAAAACCACGTACTTCTCTTCATGCTTGACTTCATAAGACAGAGTTTGGGGTTAGGGGTAGCTTGATACATGATTTTTCTCGTTTGAATATGTCTAGACCTTGTTATCAACTTAATTGAATGCTTACTATATATATGACATAAGAAGACTATGTGCATTGGTTTTTGCATTTTATTGTTTTTTTTAATTTTATGCCCATTTGAATCTTGGTCAAATCCTAAGTTTGACCATGATTTAAACAAGTTGAAAACATGAATATGAAAAATTAAGCATATATCCTTCTTAGTCACTCCAAAATGAAGCTCTTGGGAGGGTTTTTGAAATTTCCATGTTTTAAACCAAAAACCACATATCTTCATGCTTGACTTCATGAGATAGAGTTTAGGGTTAGGGGTAGATACATGATTTCTCTGGTTTGAATATATCTAGACCTTGTTTATCAACTTAATTGAATGCTTACTAATGTGACATAAGAAGACTATGTGCCTTGATTTTCCATTTTTTGTTTTTTCTGAATTTTTATGCCCATTTGAATCTTGGTCAAATCCTAGGTTTGACCATGATTTAAACAAGTTTAATAAAACATGAATAGGAAAAATTAAGCATATATCCTTCTTAGTCACTCCAAAATGTAGATCTTGGTAGGGTTTTTAAAATTTCCATGTTTGAAACCAAAAACCACGACTTCTCTTCATGCATGCTTGACTTCATAAGACAGAGTTTAGGGCTAGGGTAGCTAGATACATGATGTTTCTGGTTTGAATATGTCTAGACCTTGTTTATCAACTTAATTGAATGCTTACTATATGACATAAGAAGACTATGTGCCTTGATTTTACATTTTTTAAAATTATGCCCATTTGAATCTTGGTCAAATCCTAGGTTTGACCATGATTTAAACAAGTTTGTTTATCAACTTGAATGCTTGCTATATGACATCAGAAGACTATGTGTTTGGTTTTTGTTTTTTGAATTTGTTATGCCCATTTGAATCTTAGTCAAATCCTAGGTTTGAATATATATGTCTAGACCTTGTATATCAACTTGAATGCTTACTATACATATGACATAAGAATGTTATGTGCTTTGGTTTTTCATTCTTTTCATTTTTTTCTGAATTTTTAGGGCCATTTGAATCTTGGTCAAATCCTTGGTTTGACCAAGATTTAAACAAATTTAAAACATGAAAATGAAAAGGGAAGTATGTATCCTTCTTAGTCACTCTAAAATGAAGCTTTTGGGATGTTCTTTAAATTTCAATGTTTGAAACCCAAAACGACTTCCCTTCATGCTAGACTTCATAAGATCGACAGGGGGTAGATACATGATTTGTCTGGTTTGGATATATCTAGACCTTGTTTATCAACTTGATTGCTTACGATATGACATAAGAAGACTATGTGATTTGGTTTTTCATTTTTCTGATTTTTTTGAATTTTGTGCCCACCCATTTGTATCTTCGTCAAATCCTAGGTTTGACCAAGATAATTTAAACAAGTTTAAAACATGAAAATGTAAAGGGAAGCATGTATCCTTCTTAGTCACTCTAAAATGAAGCTTTTGGGAGGTTTTTGAAATTTCGATGTTTGAAACCCAAAACCACTTCTCTTCACATGCTTGACTTCATAAGACAGAGTTTAGGGGTTAGGGGTATAGATACATGATTTGTCTGGTTTGAATATGTCTAGACCTTGTTTATCAACTTGAATGCTTACTATATGACATAAGAAGACTATGTGATTTGGTTTTTAATTTTTCTGTTTTTTAATTATTTTTCTGCCCATTTGAATCTTGGTCAAATCCTAGGTTTGAACAAGATTTAGACAAGTTTAACACGTGAAATTAAACGAATAAGTAAGCATTGATCCTTCTTAGTCACTCCAAAATGTACCAATTGATAGTGTTAACTTTGCTTCATGGAAAAAATAATGTCATGTAAATGAGTTAACTTGGATTTCCTACCCTTGAATCCATAGGAAACTTTGTTCTAATGCACTATTATAATCAACCGAGTTTTTACACCAACAGGTCTGTCACTTACGTGTGGTGCCCACGCGTGAGGTCCCACACTTCAGTGAGCACAAGTCACGTGCAATAGGTACGCCAACTCCCAGCCATCTTCTTTGTCAAGAGAAGACGCATCAGGATGCGTATTGGAAGTCCGTGGGTCCTTCTGGATCCTTCGGTTGTCCCTCTCACAAAAAAAATCTATCTCATTCTCGGCCTCGCTCGACTCGCTCGCTCGCTCGCTCGCACGTCCTGCGCACTGACAAACCCTGCACAACAGTCAACATCATCATCATCACCCGAAAAAGGGAGACACCATAATGCTCTGCCTTTTTTCTCTCCTTCCGAGTGATCCCTCTTCCTCCGAGTTTCACTCGACGGCACATCTGCAGCATAGTAATAATAAAAAGGTAGAAAAATCGATATACGAATCTATAATTAAATAGGTTAAACTAGGGTTTTGCCCTGTACTACAGATCAAGGTTCAAAAAAATCCAACTATTCGAACAACACGATTCTAATCCAAGAACTTTTTCGACCTCATCCAAGTGGCCTCAAACTATAGGGTTAGCATCTAGTGCAGTATGTGTGAAAATGTATGCACTATGTGTGCTATAACTTGTATGTCTTTCAAATTTGAACCAACTTTGAATAAGTTTGAAATATTTGAAATGGGGCTTTTGGCTTAAACGTTTGAAACTCAAAACGATTCTCTTCATGCTAGACTTCATAAGACCGAGTTTAGGGTTAGGGGTAGATACATGATTTGTCTGGTTTGAATATGTCTAAACCTTGTTTATCAACTTTAATGCTAACTTCTCAGTCACTCTAAAATGAAGTTTTTGGAGGTTTTTGAAATTTCCATCTTTGAAACCCAAAACCACTTCTCTTCATGCTTGACTTCATAAGAAAAAGTTTAGGGTTAGGGGGTATAGATACATGATTTGTATGGTTTGAATATGTCCAAACCTTGTTTATCAACTTGAATATGCTTACTATATGACATAAGAAGACTATGTACTTTGGTTTTTAATTTTTCTGATTTTTTAATTTTCTGCGCATTTGAATCATATCTTGGTCAAATCCTAGGTTTCACCAAGATTTAGACAAGTTTAACACGTGAAAATGAGTAAGTAAGCATGGATCCTTCTTAGTCACTCTAAAATGAAGCTTTTGGGATGTTCTTGAAATTTCCATGTTTGAAACCCAAAACCACTTCTCTTCATGATTGACTTCCATAAGATCGACAGATCAGTTTAGGGTTAGGGGTAGATATATACATGATTTTTTGGTTTGAATATGTCTAGACCTTGTTTATCAACTTGAATGCTTACTATACATATGACATAAGAATGCTATGTGCTTTGGTTTTTCATTCTCTTTTTGATTTTTTTCTAAATTTTTAGGCCCATTTGAATCTTGGTCAAATCCTTGGTTTGACCAAGATTTAAACAAGTTTAAAACATGAAAATGAAAAGGGAAGTCAGTATCCTTCGTAGTCACTCTAAAATGGAGAAGCTTTTGGGATGTTCTTGTAATTTCTATGTTTGAAACCGAAAACGAGTTCCCTTCATGCTAGTAGACTAGCTTCATAAGATCGACAGGCCGGGGGTAGATACATGATTTGTCTGGTTTGGATATATCTAGACCTTGTTTATCAACTTTAATGCTTACTATATGACATATATAAGAAAACTATTGCTTTGGTTTTTCCTTTTTCTGTTTTTTTTTAATTTTGATGCCCATTTGAATCATGTCGAATCCTAGGTTTGACCAAGATAATTTAAACAAGTTTAAAACATGAAAATGAAAAGGGAAGCATGTATCCTTCTTAGTCACTCTAAAATGAAGCTTTTGGGAGGTTTTTGAAATTTCCATGTTTGAAACCCAAAACCACTTCTCTTCACATGCTTGACTTCATAAGATAGAGTTTAGGGGTTAGGGGTATAGATACATGATTTGTCTGGTTGAATATGTCTAGACCTTGTTTATCAACTTTAATGCTTACTATATGACATAAGAAAACAATTGCTTTGGTTTTTCTTTTTCTGATTTTTTTGAATTTTGATGCCCATTTGAATCTTGTCAAATTCTAGGTTTGACCAAGATTTAAACAAGTTTAAAACATGAAAATGAAAAGGGAAGCATGTAACCTTCTCAGTCACTCTAAAATGAAGTTTTTGGGAGGTTTTTGATATTTCCATGTTTGAAACCCGAAACCACTTCTCTTCATGCTTGACTTCATAAGACAGAGTTTAGGGTTAGGGGTAGATACATGATTTGTATGGTTTGAATATGTCCAAACCTTGTTTATCAACTTGAATATGCTTATGTGCTTTGGTTTTTTATTTTTCTGATTTTTTTGAATTTTATGCCCATAAATCTTGGTCAAATCCTAGGTTTGACCAGGATTTAAACAAGTTTAAAACATGAAATGAAAAGATAAGCCTGGATCCTTCTTAGTCACTCTAAAATGAAGCTTTTGGGAGGTTCTTGAAATTTCCATATTTGAAACCCAAAACCACTTCTCTACATGATTGACTTCATAAGACATAGTTTAATTAGAGTTTTAGGGGTAGATATATACATGATTTTTCTGGTTTGAATATATATGTCTAGACCTTGTTTATCAACTTGAATGCTTACTATACATATGACATAAGAATGCTATATATGTGCTTTGGTTTTTCATTCTTTTGATTTTTTTCTGAATTTTTAGGGCCATTTGAATCTTGCATGGTTAAACTTGGGTTTTGCCCAGTTCTAAAGATCAAGGGTTCAAAAAAATCCAACTACGGGGTTCGAACAACACGATTCTAATCCAAGAATTTTTTCGACCTCATCCAAATGGCCTCAAACTATAGGGTTAGCATCTAGTGCAGTATGTGTGAAAATGTATGCACTATGTGTGCTATAACTTGTATGTCTTTCAAATTAAGTTGATAAACAAGGTCTAGACATATTCAAACCAGAATATTATACTGCATTAGTACAAAAAGTTTCCTATGGATTCATCAAGGGTAGTAAAGCCAAGTTAACTCATTGTCATGACTAAGAAGGATCCATGCTTACTTTTTCATTTTCATGTTTTAAACTTGTTTAAATCTTGGTCAAACCTAGGATTTGACCAAGATTCAAATGGTCATAAAAAATCAAACAAAATCAAGAAAATCAAAAACCAAACCACATAGTCTTCTTATGTAATATACTAAGCATTCAAGTTGATCAACGAAGTCTAGACATATTCAAACCAGAAAAATCATGTATCTACCCCCTAACCCTAAACGTTGTCTTATGAAGTCAAGCATGAAGAGAAGAAGTGGTTTTGGGTTTCAAACATGGAAAATTCAAAAACCCACCCAAAAGCTTCATTTTGGAGTGACTAAGAAGGATCCAAGCTTACTTTTTCATTTTCATGTTTCAAACTTGTTTAAATCTTTGTCAAACCTAGGATTTGACCAAGATTCAAATGGGCATAAAAATTCAAAAAAGAAATCAAAAAATGAAACAGCAAAGCACATAAACTTCTTATGTCATATAGTAATTAAGCATTCATGTTGATCAACAAAGTCTATATATATTTAAACAATAAAAATCATGTATATATACCCCCAAACCCAAAACCACTTCTCTTCACATGCTTGACTTCATAAGACAGAGTTTAGGGGTTAGGGGTATAAATACATGATTTGTCTGGTTTGAATATGTCTAGACCTTGTTTATCAACTTGAATGCTTACTATGTGATTTGGTTTTTCATTTTTCTGTTTTTTAATTATTTTTCTGCCCATTTGAATCTTGGTCAAATCCTAGGTTTGAACAAGATTTAGACAAGTTTAACACGTGAAATTAAACGAATAAGTAAGCATTGATCCTTCTTAGTCACTCCAAAATGTACCAATTGATAGTGTTAACTTTGCTTCATGGAAAAAATAATGTCATGTAAATGAGTTAACTTGGATTTCCTACCCTTGAATCCATAGGAAACTTTGTTCTAATGCACTATAATAATCAACCGAGTTTTTACACCAACAGGTCTGTCACTTACGTGTGGTGCCCACGCGTGTGGTCCCACACTTGAGTGAGCACAAGTCACGTGCAATAGGTACGCCAACTCCCAGCCATCTTCTTTGTCAAGAGAAGACGCATCAGGATGCGTATTGGAAGTCTGTGGGTCCTTCTGGATCCTTCGGTTGTCCCTCTCACAAAAAAAAACAAATCTCTCTCATTCTCGGCCTCGCTCGACTCGCTCGCTCGCTCGCTCGCTCGCACCTCCTGCGCACTGACAAACCCTGCACAACAGTCAACATCACCAGAAAAAGAATATACACCATCAATAAGAGGGGCCCCGTGACTGCTCTCCCTTCTTCTCCTTCCGAGTGATTCCTCTTCCTCCGAGTTTCACTCGACGGGCAAACACACATGTGCTGCATAGTAATAATAAAAAGTAAAAGAATCGACTACGAATCTATTATTAAATAGGTTATAAACTAGGGTTTTCCCCAGTACTACAGATCAAGTTGAAAAAAAAATCCAACTACGGGGTTTGATTTTGGCCTACAAATAAAAAATTAAATAAGTTGAACTAGTATTCCTCTAAAAAATCATTTTGGTTTGCATTGTTTGATAATTTTCATAGCTAGAGTGCATCACAATTTTTTGATTTCATGCTTTGCTTTGCCAATTTTGATTTTTTCTAACCACCTTCTCTTTGATTTCAAATTTAGGTCAAACTATCGGTGCCTACTATGTGTTCTACTTGAATTGGATGCAGCATGCGCACATGATATGTTTTGCCATTGTTTTGGGCTTCCACACATCTTGGGGCATCCAAGTATTTAAGTTACCTTGTTTTTTAATTGTAATTCATGTACCCTTTCCTCCCAATTAAATTTTGGTTTTACATTTTTAATTTTTTTAAATTTTTATGCCCATTCTGATGTCATATAGTTAGCATTTAAGTTGATAAACAAGGTCTAGACATATTCAAACCGGAAAAATCATGTATCTACCCCTAACCCAAAACTCTGTCTTATCAAGTCAAGCACGAAGAGAAGTCGTTTTGGGTTTCAAACATGGAATTTTCAAAAACCCTCCAAAAAGCTTCATTTTGGAGTGACTAAGAAGGATGGAGGCTTACCTTTTTCATTTTCATGTTTTAAACATGTTTAAATCTTGGTCAAACCTATTATTTGACAAAGAATCAGATGGGCTTAAAATTTCAAAAAAATCAAAAAATGAAAAACCAAAGCATGCAGTCTTCTTATATATGTCATATATATATTACGACACATTCAAGTTGATAAACAAGGTTTGGACATATTCAAACCAAAAAATCATGTATCTACCCCCTAACGCTAAACTCTGTCATATGAAGTCAAGCATATGAAGAGAAGTGGTTTTGGGTTTCAAACATGGAAATTTCCATGCTTGAAACCAAAAACCACTTCTCTTCATGCATGCTTGACTTCATAAGACAGAGTTTAGGGTTAGGTGGTAGATACATGATTTTCCTGGTTTGAATATGTGTAGACCTTGTTTATCAAATTAATTGAATGCTTACTATATAACATAAGAGAAGACCTTGTTTTTTTTTGAATTTTTATACCCATTTGAATCTTTGTCAAATCCTTGGTTCCACCAAGATTTGAATAAGTTAAAAACATGAATATGAAAAAGTAAGCATGTATGCTTCTTAGTCACTTCAAAATGAAGCTCTTGGGAGGGTTTTTGAAATTTCCATGTTTGAAACCAAAAACCACGTACTTCTCTTCATGCTTGACTTCATAAGACAGAGTTTGGGGTTAGGGGTAGCTTGATACATGATTTTTCTCGTTTGAATATGTCTAGACCTTGTTATCAACTTAATTGAATGCTTACTATATATATGACATAAGAAGACTATGTGCCTTGATTTTCAATTTTTTGGTTTGACCATGATTTAAACAAGTTTAATAAACATGAATATGAAATTTCCATGATTTATACCAAAAACCACTTCTCTTCATGCTTGACTTCATAAGTTAGGGTTTAGGGATATATAGGGGGTAGATTCATCATGATTTTTCTGGTTTGAATATGTCCAGAGCTTGTTTATCAACTTAATTGAATGCTTACTATATGACATAAGAAGACTATGTGCCTTGATTTTTCATTTTTTTAAATTATGCCCATTTGAATCTTGGTCAAATCCTAGGTTTGACCAAGATTTAAACAAGATTAAAACATGAAAATGAAAAATTAAGCCTTGATCCTTCTTATTCACTCCAAAATGAAGCTTTTGGGAGGGTTTTTGAGATATCCAGGTTTGAAACCCAAAACCACTTCTCTTCATGCATAGTTTAGGGTTAGGTGTAGATACATGAATTTTTGGTTTATAGTAAGCATTCAAGTTGATAAACAAGGTTTAGACATATTCAAACTAGAAAAATCATGTATATACCCCCTAAGGCTAAACTCTGTGATATATATGAAGTCAAGCATATAAGAGGAATGGTTTTGGGTTTCAAACATGGAAAATTCAAAAACCCTCCCAAAAGCTTCATTTTTTGAGTGAATAAGAAGGATCCAGGCTTACTTTTTCATTTTCATGTTACTGACTTGTTTAATTCTTGGTCAAACCTAGGATTTGACCAAGATTCAAATAGGCATAAAAATTCAATAAAGAATTCAAAAAATGAAAAACCAAAGCACATAATTAAGCTTCTTAAGTTATAGTAAGCATTCATGTTGATCAACGGAGTCTATACATATTTAAACATTAAAAATCATGTATATACCCCAACCCTAAACTCTGTCTAATGAAGTCAAGGACGAAGAGAAGTGGTTTTCGGTTTATTTTTTTGAATTTTTATGCCCATTTGAATCTTGGTCAAATCCTTGCAGGTTTGACCAATATTTAAACAAGTTTAAAACATGAAAATGAAAAGTAAGTGTGGATCCTTCTTATTCACTCCAAAATGAAGCTTTTGGGAGGTTTTTTTAAATTTTCCATGTTCGAAACCCAAAATGATATCTCTCCGTGCTTTACTTCATAAGACAAAGTTTAGGGGTAGGGGGTAGATACATGATTTTTCTGGTTTGAATATGTCTAGACCTTGTTTATCAACTTGAATGCTTATTATGTGACATCAAAAGACTATGTGTTTAGTTTTTTTTTGAATTTGTTATGCCCATTTGAATCTTGGTCAAATCCTAGGTTTGACCAAGATTTAAACCAGTTTAAAACATGAAAATGAAAAGTAAGCCTGGATTCTTCTTAGTCACTCCAAAATGAAGCTTTTGGGAGGTTTTTTAAATTTCCATGTTTGAAACCCAAAACCACTCCTCTTAATGCTTGACTTCATAAGACAGAGTTTAGGGTTAGGGGCCAAGTATATACATGATTTTTCTTGTTTAAATATGTCTAGACTTTGTTTATCAACTTGAATGCTTACTATATGACATCAAAAGACTATGTGTTTGGTTTTGATTTTTTTGAATTTGTTATGTCCATTTGAATCTTGGTCAAATCCTAGGTTTGACCAAGATTTAAACCAATTTAAAACATGAAAATGAAAATGAAAGCCTGGATTCTTCTTAGTCACTCCAAAATGAAGCTTTTGGGAGTTTTTTCAATTTCCAATGTTTGAAACCCAAAACCACTTTTCTTCATGCTTGACTTCATAAGACAGAGTTTAGGGTTAGGGGGTATATACAATATTTTTCTGGTTTGAATATGTCTAGACTTCGTTGATCAACTGTAATGCTTACTATATGACATAAGAAGCTTATGTGCTTTGGTTTTTTTTTGATTTCTTTTTTGAATTTTTATGCCCACTTGAATCCTGGTCAAATCCTTTGTTTGACCAAGATTTAAACAAGTTAAAACATGAAAATGAAAAAGTAAGCCTGGCTCCTTCTTAGTCATGAAAATGAGTTAACTTGGCTTTCCAACCCTTGAATCCATAGGAAACTTTGTACTAATGCAGTATAATAATCACCCGAGTTTTTACACCAACAGGTCTGTCACTTACGTGTGGTGCCCATGCGTGAGGTCCCAAACTTCAGTGAGCACAAGTCACATGCGGTAGGCAGGCAAAATACCCGATCAATCCGGGCGGTGGCTGTTAAGGACCCGATCGCATTTCTTGCTTTCAGACTGGGGTCTACCATGTAAGAAGTTTGTTCCTTTTGGATGCATCACTCGTATTTGCAAGTTTTTTGGGGGTCCCGCAAATTCAGGGTAGCATCATGCCCCCCTGCCCACGCCAACACAAACAGAGTTCAACACAACCTAATTAAGCAAGGTTCAACACAGACATAGTTCAACAACCCCTAATTAAGCTAATAGGTTCACCACAAACGCTGCTGAGCAGCAAACATAAACAGAGTTCAACAAAAGATGCTGCTTTTGAAGCAGTAGGAGAGACAAACATGCACAACAGTTACGGAGTATATTTACCATCTTCTTCCTGTCGCCTCCTCCCGGTCCCGCTTCTTCTGCTTCTTGCTGCCCATACCTTTAATCTTTGGTGGCTTGGGCTTGGGAGGAGGCACACGACCGGTCTCGATAGCTTGGTTCAATTTCTTCCTTAGGAATAGCCCATAGGCCATGTGGTTGGCTATGAAGCCGGATCGGTTAACAGTTTCCCCAACTTTGAGACAGCCGGACCCACCGGCTTCGGCATGCTGCAGGACGCTTCGAAAGTCAACCTTTATGCTCTTTGTGCAGAAGGGGCAGCTGTTCCTGGCACCAGTCCAGGGTTCACTCCAATACTTGTCGAACTTCCCCGCCTTAAGCTTGTTGAGAGTGGCCCTGGCCTTCCTATGACGCGACTCGACATCGCTGTCAACCTCATCAGTAGCAACCTGATACATGCCAAATAAACAGGTGAAGCAAATATGTAGCAGTTGCAACTAATAATGAATATGAATCTAAAAAGATTCTGACGCTAATTCAAAACCCTATAGCGCAAAAAAAAGAGGGAGAGACCATAGAGCAAATCGATACAGGGCTATGTTAAATAAGGGAGAGAGGTGAATCGGATGTGAAGCAAATATGTAGCAGTTGCAACTAATACTGAATATGAATCTAAAAAGATTCTGACGCTAATTCAAAACGCTATAGCGCAAAAAAAGAGGGAGAGACCATAGCGCAAATCGATACAGGGCTATGTTGAATAAGGGAGAGAGGTGAATCGGAACATACTTCCTCCCCCTCGTCGACGATATTCTCGTCGAAGGTCGGCGGCGGCGGTTCAAAGATGAGTTCAACCTCCTCCTCGTCATCTAGGGGATGCTTCCCAAGAGAGTGGACCCATCTACCAACAGCATCAGATGCCGATGAGCGACCGATGGCCCGACCTTCGGCAATGGCCTCCGCTTCGTCTTTGGCATCCGCTGCGGCAATGATCGCCGCCGTTGCGGCCATGCGTGCTGCGGTCGCGGCTCTGCACGCCTCCTCTGCGGCTAAGGCCAGCCGCGCGGCTTTCGCTTTCGCTGCGTTGACGGCGTCGGTTGGGCTCTCCATCGGTGGAATGGGAAGGGGAAGTGAAGAGAGGGTTTTTTCCTAGTCCGTGGAGAGAGGGAGAAGTGTGGACGTGAAATGGATAACTGACGATATTTCAAGATTTGGGAGACATAGCACGAACCGGCAGATGACAGCGCGTGGGTGCATTACCTCATACTGCCTCTGTCCTAGAAAGAGCGTACGTGTGGGTTTTCAAGTCATATTAAGGATTTTATTATTACATTGGGAAACTGTCATCGACCATCACTTTCCTCTTCAACTTTTCCACCTCCAATGATCTAAATGCATGTAGTAAATAAGAAAACCATATTATGCTAAATACTACTACCTCCATCCCAAAGCGTAAGGCTTATATTATTTTTAGAAGCTCAAACTATGTCAAGGTAAACTAAGATTTTACCAAAAATCATTATCATGCAAAATACAAAATTAATATCAATACATAGACAACGATTTTTTTTGGTATGGTATCTACAAAATATTATATTAGTTGATAGATTGTTCTAAATTTTCGTCAACCTTTACTTGCTTTGACTCTTAAAAAAAGACTTAAGCTTTGTGATGGAGGTAGTACGTACTAGTCGTGAAGAAACTATATCCCTCGTGATGAGAAAGAAATATTTTTTACTACCACTCTTTTGTGGACAAATTTTGAAGTGCATTGCAAAACGAGAAGTACACTCTTTTATGGACAAATTTTAACTCTACACCCATTATTTCAGGATGGAGGGAGTATAACCCAACTTGTTTTTTTCTTCTGGGCACTACACTGCTTTTTCCCTGTGCAATGCTTGGTTCTACCCTTTTTCTCAATGTAATGGTCACTTTAAGTCATTTTTTCCCACACACATTTATTTTGTACTTCTCTACAGTGTTGACCGTGCTACTACTATTTGTGTTAGTGCGCCAAAAACAAAATGTTATTTTTTAAGTGCCAAATTAATCTAGGGCGTTGGTTGTGAATCGGTGAACAAAAAAGAGATAGCCCAAAAGAGGAACACACCAAGGTACAAAAACTAGCATATATGCATGTTTCTATGTACATATATATGACCCTGGGTTTGTAGATAAAAAACATTCATATATGCGCTTACTATTAATATACATAAGTTTATGCTGATTCTCTTGGTTTAGGTATATATATGGTTAGGCATCACTACTAATTCAGAAAAAAACAAAAATGTAACTCTTCAAGTGAAGTCATTTTAAGTGACCTAACAACTAAAATTCATATATAGGATTTGTATAGGAATTATGTAGGATTTAGATCACATGTGAATTTTCCCCACACTAGTTGTTTGATTCATAGGAACATATCCTATAGGAATCTTGCAGTGCAAATCCTATAAGAATAAAACATTAGGTCATACCTCATGGAAAATTTCCTTTGGCACAATCAAACACAACTCATCTTCCTATATGATTCAACTAGCCATTAAATCTCAATCCTATGTTTTCCATATTTCTATGGTTTTCCCATCCTATGAATCAAAGGAGCCTTAGGGCTTATATCTTTTTTTAGAAAGGCAAACTATGTTAAGATTGGCCAAGTTTTACGAAAAACCTTTAACATGCAAAATACAAAGTTGAGTCATTTCGTTTGAATCGGAGGGAGTACATTTGACGTTATGGTACTATTTGACAGCTGCTTGGCACTGTATTTTTTTCGAACCAAACTTCCCCCTTCATGAAGCTTTTATTTTAGCTTCAGTGACTTGATACATCCATATATCTAGACAAAGTTGAGTCAATTCATTTGAATCAGAGGGAGTACATTTGACTATATGGGTATTGTTTGACAACTGCTTGGCACTGTCTTCTTTTTTGAACCAAACTGCCCCCTTCACGAAGCTTTTATTTTGGGATAGAGCTTCACTGACTTGATACTTCCAAGTTTCACAGTGACTTGGTGCCACCATCCACCATCCATCTCAGATCCAATGTATGCGATCGACTTAGGATTTTAACCTAAATAATTATTATAATTGCTCAGAAATATTTCAAGAACTTCCAGTTAATCGTGCATATTTCGATTTATATTTTGGTGAAGTTTCATTCGATTTGAATCAAAGGTTTGTGAGCAAATATATACTCCCTCCGGTTCATATTAATTGACTCTAATATGGATGTACTAGACACATTTTAGTTCTAGATACATCCATATTGAAGTCAATTAATATGAATCAGAGGGAGTATTTAGTTTAAACTAGTGCTCGTATACGTAAAAAGCTCTTTAATCACAAGCTAATCGTCCGAGTGGGATGAAATATTCACAGATTTTAGAACAAGGCATCTACATTTTACTGGATTTTTTTCATAATTTTTGTTTTTAGGTTCGAAATAAGAGATTAGTTTGGAACGTTGGATCTCAAATGGTTGGTAGATGGTGGCACCAAGTCACAATGAGATTTGGAGACTTCAAGTCACTGCAGCTCTGTCCTTTTATTTTGACAAACTGCAGAGCCGCTGGTGCATCTATGCTTGCGTACGGCCGACGCCGATTCTTAGCAAGGAAGTTCTTCCTATAAGTAGTAGTATCCATACTCCACTCCAAGGCATGTATAAAAAAAAGAACCCATCCCGTTCTCGTTTTCCCGATCACTCTTCTCTGAAGATGGAGGAGGCCCTCTTCTTGTGCCCCCTCTGCCTGCTGCCCTTCAAACCCCCCATATCCAAGGTCGCTCCCTTCCGATTTCATTCTTAGGTTCACCTGTGAGAAATGTCAATGACAACTGATGCCACGTACGTTGTTCCGTGCAGTGCAAGGGCGGTCATATGGGCTGTCGGCGCTGCGTCGGCGAGCTTGCGCCGAACCCGTGCAAGAAGTGCGAGCAGCCGGCGTGGTTGCCGCCGTCGAATCGATCTGGGCCAAGATTGCCGCCGTCGAATCGATCTGGGGCAATGGTCAAGTGCGTCGGCTGCCAGAGCTTGGTCGCCTCCACGGAGTCCTACAAGCACTATATCGCGTGCCCGCATGGTCCGTGCGGCTGCACAGAGGCCATCAATACCGGCTGCAGCTTCACCGGCCCGCCGCGGGAGCTCCTGGTACACCTCCAAGCATCCCACTCCATCCCAGTGTTTACGTTCCAGTATGGCATACCCGCCTGGTGCATAGTTCGTGTTCCGGTACAACCGCGGGGACACCTGTTCATCGGCAGTGGGGAAGAAGACGGTAGCGTGTTCGCCATCACCGTTGGAGCGCTCGGCCCGACCACCATTGTGTCCTGTGTGTGCATCAGGTCGGCCGCGTGCTTGTTTCCGATGTACAAGGCGCAGCTGTTGGTGATTGGTCCGCCGGCGCCGGCGACGGCTGGGACCAGTGACCTCTCGACGGACACCTTGATGGCGGTAATCGAGCCGACGAGCTCCCCGACGCCTAGCTCGATCATGTTGCAGCAGCTCACTTCTTTCCTGGCGGTGCCGCCCCGTTACGCGAAGCAGAATGGAGGGCAGCGTGTGTTGCCTATCTGCGTTTGCATCAACAAGAAGGTTATACAATAATCTTCGTTTAGTCATACTGCAATGTAGTTACTCGAAGATCGGAGGGAGTAGTTTAGTTCGAAGTAGGGTTCGTTCGGATGTATTTTGGACTTGTATAGTAGTACTACTACTCCAGAACTATTAGCTAGCTAGTTGGAGTGCTAGAATGCAGCTCGGAGTATTATAGTATTTTGGCAGTACTACTAGTTATGTATGTGACTGCAAATTCAAACTAAAATGGAGTATTTCTTGCTAATGTTGTTCTTTTGGAGTCATCATTTTTTTCTGAACGTGTTAACTATGCTATTGTCTAAGGATTCGTTTAGATTTCTTTGGTTGAATTCATATTTCGTCTCTTCCTAATTTGGCAAAACTGCACTGTCATGGGCATTCTTACAAGGTCGCTGAAGTTTCAAAGTTTCTTAATGTATATTGCGTAGGGTGTACCCCCTTAACATGGATCTGTTGCATTTTTGGGTTGTATTTTTTTTGGCAATTTTCAGGACCATAAAATAGCACGCCTTCAGTTGAAATTTGAATTAGTGGCCGATACTAGCATGGAGTAGTGAAGTTTTTTTGTACTCCCTCGGTCCCACCAAAAGTGTCTCACCTTTGTTAAAATTTAGATGGATAGATGTATTTTTTTTACAAAGTTGAGACAACTTTGGTGGGACGGAGCCACGGAGTCGTAGTTGATGGCGAGAAGGTTGATGCCTTGCTATGTTGGTGTACGTTGCAAAAAGAACAAGGTTGGTGTGTATTTGTTTTATTTGTTCACCATAATACTGACATGGCCATCGATTTGATTAGACAACACAAGCCTGGGATGTTTCACTTATTTATTGTAGGAAGCACGATTAATGTTCTGTAATGATGGGGCTACTCCTATAGTCCGTCTGCTCGGCTCCTACTCGGGTGTCGGGTCACATTCACACTCTCCTCTTTTTTTGAACACATTCACACTCTCCTCTTTTTTTGAACACATTCACACTCTCCTCTTTTTTTGAACACATTCACACTCTCCTCGAAACTGCAGTAGGCAGTATATGAGCGTCTCGGTTCACCTCCGTCGTCTATCCCCACTCCGCCCATCTTCCATAGCACGCGCCTGCGTCTCCGCCATGGCGCTTTCGCATCCTATCCAGCAGTGCCCAGTTTGAGAGCCTCTGTTCTCCAACTCAAACCCCCACCTGCCGCCATTGATCGCCATCTCTCTCCCAAAGTTCGAATCAGTAGATCTCCCAAGAAAATACCAACCCCATTGTACCACCTGCCTCATTGCGATGGCGAAATCGAGCAGGGTCTGTGGATCTGGGCTGTTTCACAAGGTGTTTACGGAAGGCCCCCTTGAAGTGCTCATCAGCCAGTGCGACGCCATCACCGCCGCGTCCCTAGTCGGTTCCTCCAAAAGTATTCTTCAGTCAGCCAAATACAGTGCCACTCTGCCTGCTTCTCAGCCGTTTGGCCTTCCGTGTGTTCTCTGTTGTGACCCGGCGGATAAACCATGGGCGGTGTTCAAGGAGGATTTGCCGGTGCACAGCAAGTGCAAACTACTGCCGCTGGACAGGTTCTCCTATGATGGCCTAATGCCACACGGTAAGGATGAGGAGCGGGCAGGCGCCAATGGAGATTGGATCGCCATGGTTGGCCCCGAAGGCAAGTGGAACCTCCTCAATGTCTACACTCATCGCAAGATTAAGCTTCCATCTTTGAGGAACAAGTTGGAAACCACACACAATCCACTTATATTCGAGTATCAGCGTTCTGCTATTCAACTGCAGAAGATAGCTATTTGCCAAGTTCCTACAGCTGCTAGGGGGTATCAAGATTTCTCCCTTGTCGCAATCTTCGACTTTGCAATTGCCTACCTCCATGGCGAATATCCTCGTGAATGGATATTTCTTGAAAACCAGTTTCAGTACGGCGCCATATACTGCGATGCAATTATACATAACGGACTTGTGTTCGCCGTTACTGAGCTTGGAAATGTTTATGCATGGGATCCTAATCAATTTGGTAACATTTCCTCCCTATCTTTTTTATATACGTAACTTATATAGTATTTCACCTCTTATTTGTTGAACTGTCTTGGCATCTTTTGGCTTAAAGGAATTCCATAGGCGCACACCATAACCCTCTTGTGGTATGGACATATATAGAATTTAACATCTATAGGAATTTTAGTATGGTCTAATGTGCATGTTGTTCCTTAGGAAAAAGGCCCCTTAGTAATTAAGTTTCTTTATTATTACTCCCTAGAAAATTTAAGGTAGAGTAGAAATAGAATCAATAAAGGTGCCATGCAATATTGATAAAGACTTTCATTTGTTTATATTCCCCCGGTTCTAGAGAATAAGGAGTACTATATTCAAACCATCTAAAATTTGGACCAATATTTTCGGGAACATGTTTTAAATCCATATGAAGTTTTACCAAGATGTTCGAAATATATTTCAAACCATCTTATGTTCGACCATGATTTTATAAAGTACTAGTATTGGCATCCCAATATCAAATCAATATCACTAGTAGATAAATCATGAAATATATTTTCATGTGACGTGTTCTTTCCTTTTTCAAGGTCCTATAGTGCTCCCTGCTCCATTCATTCCGTGGACGGCTGGATTTGATGACGATGATGATTTTGACTCTAATAGTCGTACGTGGTGGCTGGCAAGATCTCAAGATCGTTCTAGACTTCTCCTGGTCTATGCACGTGGCGTAATGGATTTTAACGCTGACGGTGCTCCAACTCATTATGATAGTACCCCTTCTGTCCATTGCGGTCGCGCTGTTCACAGCTATTCGGGGTATACCTGCATTGTATTCTCGAATGACACTAGTCGGTTACTTCCAGCCAACCCGTGGGAAAGGGTTACTAATCTTGGAGACTATTCTATGTTCCTTGGGTTGAACTATCCGATTTTCATGCCAGTGGGTGGTGCAACATTTCCCCCAGGATATTTGACAAGAAGAAACTGCATCTACACCACGCCTCAGGCCATTGGCTCTCAGTTTGACACATCACATCAAGAAATTTTCCGCTTCAGTCTAAATGGCGAAGACCACCAAAGCATATCTTTCTCAAGCAGCGGTCCAGGGGCCAACTGGCATACGGGGTTTTGGTTCATCCCAAGCTACACCAACGCGCTGGACTGGAACAAAGACAATCAGAGTTAGGGATATTTATGTAATAGTAGGATCATACTACTAGCTAGCTCAGTTGGTCTTGACTCCTATTTAACTATTTATAGCTAATGTACTTAGGTGATAAATTTATGCTATTTGCATGAACCCAGGCGCTTCTTTTAATTTGATCAAATACGGTCTATACACATGCATGGTTGTTTGGCTGTTTCAGTGTCCCTAGAGGCATACATATATACTGTTATTTAGCAATCTTTATTACAGTACAAAGGTCTTAACCTCATGGTTCACAGAAAGTATAAACGTAGATCAACCATCTAAACATAGAAGACATTCTAGTGTATGATTCTTACATATACACATCAACATCCTATCAGAAAATCTTAATGTGAATTGTACTGGCTGTACAAACCCGTGCATCATTCTCTAGCCGGTTGCACCCAAAAACCAAATCGTGGTACTTCATAGTTGACTGTATGTAGGACAACATACAGATCCAATGCGAAGCCATGGGTATCACCTGCATGACAGAACCATATTTCACATGGTTGGAGGTACTCCATATGGCATTTAAAATCATTCCTTGTCCTTCATATGGCCCTAAAAATAGTACAGTTGGATTTGTGGGTTTTAATTTTTTATTAACACACTCAATTGATTGCCCAAACATTGATTAATAATATTATTAAGGGGTGTGATGTTGAAAGCCATAAGAACAATGTGCCAAACAATCTTTGCTAGCGGACGGTAAATGTATACCCATCAGAAATAATCAGCAGACGTGCATGTTTCTTTGGTCAGAATAACTGCTGCACCATCTTAAAAGTAAATGGCATGACCATTTATTTGATTTGATAGCGTGCAGCTAGATGGCGTACATTACTATCTCTACTTCCTTGGGTCGCCCAAATCTGGAGTACTAAAAGCAAATCCTGGTGATTCATTTGACAAGACAACACAGATGCGTCCAAATTTCTCCGTCCATATTATTATAATCTGGAGTGCGTTGCCTCGTTGCCTTCCAAGAGAAGCTGCATTCCTTGCCAAAAAAGAGAGAGAGGCTGTATTTATAACTATCTCACCGGCCGCCACTAGTACAAACCATCACTCCCTCTCCACCTCCACCTCCATCTCTTCCCTAGTAGCTCCACCTCCATATCGGCGACGGACCACAATCGCGCGGCTTCGACTTCATCTTCGACGGCGGCGGCGACAGAGGCGTGAGGCACCTTCTCCGCGGCGCATCACTCATCCTCGTCCCGCGGCAACAATGGCTGTATGTGAAATCACCATACCCTTTTGTATGGTAGAGATGATGATGTGCGGATAAAATTTTATTGGCGGTTGCTCATCCTTGTTTGAATATTTGGTGTAGATTCACATCTAGGGCAGGGTGTCAAGCGGGGTGGGTAGCGGGCTAGCTAGTTTCAGTGCGAGTGCTTTAAATCTGCTCTAATCTCAACCACTATTTGCTCTAATTTTCTGCTTTGCGGGACGATTCGCGGACGCCGCTTGCAACCCTAATCTAGGGTATTGATCCTAGTTTAGTAGACTACTAGGATTTACATGCCAATTTGTTTTTAGACTAGATCCGGATATTTGTCAATACTACTACGTACTTCTTCCGTTCGTATTTAATTGACTCTAGTTGAAAGCATCGACAGTTCATTTTCTTCTCTCCCTCGCGTCGACTAATTAAAACCGAACAGAGGGAGTATTAGGAATCCATGTGCATCCGTACTACCAGTAAGGTATTGCGTTGTTGCAGAGGCTCAGTGTAATCAATATCTTTCGATATTAATATACTCACTTTATCAGAAAATAAATTAGTAATCCATGTTCAAACTTGCTAGTTTGATCGACGTTTGATGATGATTTGTGAGGCCATGTATGGGCCTAGTTTGTTTTGCCTGGTGGTCAGTAGGCTGATGATTTTTTTTTGCTTGGTCGATCTGTGGTCGTTCCATGGCCACTGCTGATTAATCATTACTAGAATCAACAATTTTTTGCTTGTCTGGTGATTGGAATTGTATGCGCTCTTCTGAAGAGCACCATCGCACGATGATTAGTCTTAATGGAGATGCAGATGTCGATCAAGAGGGAGAAACATATCTTGATCATGCATTTCTCACGAGATTACTTGGTGATTGGAAGTAGAATCCACAATTTGTTGTGCAAACTTCTCAACATATGCATATATTCGTTGAATTGGCTTTATGTGATCAATATTACTTCTTATTGCAGATGGATGGAGGGGAAAGAGCGAAAAAACCGATACTTAGTGAAATGACTTCTCATTCTGTGACTTCTGATATCCTAGATGACAAGGTAAATATATAGAACGATGATTCGTAGGTGATGAAAGCAGAATCCACAATTTGCCGTGCAAACTTCTCAACATATGCATATATTTGATTAATTAGTTTTATGTGATCAATAGTATTACTTATTCCAGATGGACGTAGGGGAAGGAACGAAAAAGCGGATGCTATGTGAAATGACTTCTAAATCTGTGTGTTCTGATATCCCAGATGACAAGGTAAACATATGGACCGACGCTTGTTTTGCTGCTGCCCCCGTTAGATGGCTAGATGCTCTGGTCTAATTTCTGTTCATGTGCTTATTATTGCAGAAACATAGAGTTGAAGAAAACTCTATATTGTCTGATGACAAAGGTGAAATGGCATGCCAGTCTTTTAAACCTCCGACGCCACCTTGTTTACTGTCTATGGAGACTGATGCAGCTGGACCTGGTACTGATGAGCCTATACGTGGCATCATCGTGCCACATGAAGAAGGTTGTGGATTGGGTTTACCCCCTGCTGAAGAAACTGGTGGTGCAGCTGGAGCTGCTAGTGTAGAGCCTCTAGTGAACGGTGTCGTGCCACGGGAATTCTCTGAACTAGAGCAAGACGGTTTACCTATTGTCAAGACCGATGTAACTGGTGCTGATGCTGGAGTTGCTACTGATGCTCCTGCACCCGAAGTTGCCACGCCACCCGAAGGAGGTTTTGTATTGGTAGAACCCGTCATGACTATGCCCACAGTACTGACTGGTGGTGGACCTGGAGCTGGTAGGGTAGAGCCTCTAGCGAAAGGTGTCGTGCCACGAGAATCCTCTGAAGTGGATATTGGTGGTTTACCCTCTGTAGATACTGGTGGTCTACCTGGAGCTGGTATTGTAGAGATTTCAGCAAACAGTGCTGTCCCACCCAACTCCTATGAACTGGAGCATGTACCTGATGTGCCTTCTGTAGAACCTGATGCACCTGTAAGTAGTGGTGATGATTCCGCTGAATCTGATCAAGAAGGATCTGCATCTCGAGGACAAGATGTCAGCTGTCATTCACCTGAACCCGAGCTGAAGTCAGCAACGGTAGCTTATATGGCACGGACTGTCCTTCAAGCTCTAAAGATCCAGTTGGGTGGTTCACAGGACCAGCTACTCCAAGCCATTGTCACTACAAAAGACCAGCCAGCATGCTTCGTTATCTCCTGCATACTGTTTGACAAGCTGAAGCACTGCAACTGGCGCATTGTTCAATCCCATCAGCATGGAGAGAGGAGCTATGTTTATGTCAAGATGATTCATGCTGATTTGGTAAGGTTCCATGATAAGATGTATGGGTGGGGTGAGGCAAGAGCCACATTTTGCAGCATTCACACAGTCTTCGCTCTTGAGCCAGACCCCATGGATGCTTACCCAGTGGTGCAGCTGTCCTGACTTGATATATGTTTTATGATCAGTATGCTGCTGTCGTGGAACTGTGATGTGGAGCTACCTTTCTTATGGTTTCTAGGCTTTTGGTTTCAACATGTATTATGGAGCTTACCTTAGGACTTTCGCATGCGTTTGGCTGTTGACCTGTAATGTTTGTGGTTGGTTGTCTAATCTACTTGGCACAATCACATTGCAAAGGCAAATGTTCCTTTTCTCTTTAATTGTTATTATGACTTATGTGTTATAACCAGGCAAGAATATGCAATCTTGGTTCTCTGACCGATATATATGTACATACAACTTTTGTTCACATAATAACACTTACACGGGAAAAGAGTAGCTTTCTATGTTGGACAAACACCAAACCACAAAAGGGTAACAACACAATATCCAAACTAGGTACGGCACCTGTTGAGCATACATGACTTTTGTCGTAAAATCACGTTAACCAACACTAGCAGCATCTTGTTCTTTGCAAGGTGCTATGCTTATCAGTCTAATCCCAATACACAACCTACTTCAGGTGGCACGATGATGTCAGGTGCAGGTTCACCAGTACCAACTCTCTTGCATCAGTCTCCATTGAAGGTACGCCACTGCTGCAGTAGACACCATTAGCAATGCAACCTGAAGGTGTTCTTATCCTCATATCAGGATCACATAATACAGGTGTCAAGCTTCATGCACTAGCCAACACAATCAAAAGTCCGAACTAGGATCGCTAGGAAAAAAAACATGAAGATCCTTTTATCGAATCCCACGCTGAACATCTTTTTCACTAATTAGGTAAGCTCCTGCTGACAAACATATTACAGCAACTCCAGCAGTGGCTCTATATTTTGGCGCTGTGGGCTGATGCTGCGCATGGAGCCGGCAATAGCTTCACCGGAAGCTGCAAACTGTGGCGGCCAAATGCAGGGCTGAAACAGCGTATTTTCAGAGGCGCTATAATGCAGCGCCAAAAACAGAATATAATGAAAAATAGAGTGCAGTAAAACAGAAGATCAAATAAAGACTAGAAATAGACATAAAATAGGATAAAATTAGCTTGATAGATACTCCGTAGTTCATATTTGTACAAAGTAGTGCGATAAAACTAAACTAAAACTCGACATCTGACGAGTCCGGTGTCGTGCCCGACACCGGATCCGACGAGAAGAGGTCAATCCAACGGGGGTCGTCCTCGCCAATGGTGGTCGGCCCGGCGAGCTGCGCTTCGATGAAGGCCCGCTTCGTCGCCTTCTCCGCCCTCCGTTGTGCGCGGTCCTCCTTCTTCGCAGCCCGCCTCGTAGCCTTCTCCGCCCTCCGTCTGCGGAAGTGCTCGTTCTCGGCGGCTACGTCCTCGGGGAAGCGGGCCGCCCACTCGCGCGCCGCGCGCTCGTCCCGCTCGGCAATGCGCAAACGGCGCTCCGTCTCGCGGCGGCGGCGCTGTTCCTCCTGTCTAACGATGTACGGCGGCGGCGCGAGATCCTCGGCCTGCTGGCGCGTCCACACGTCATGGAAATTCATCGACGATCGCGGGCGCCCGAGCCGCCACGCCACGGCGTCGTACGCGCGCGCGGCCTCGTGCGCGGTCTCGTAGGTGCCGAGGCCGATGCGCTCGCCGCCGTCACGTATCTCCGCGTAATACGTACCTTTGGGGCGCGCGCGGACGCCGCGGTACCCCGTGCCCGAGACGCGGCAGTACCGCGAGCTCGACGCGAGACGAGGCATGGCGGCGGCGGCGGAAGCGGAGCCGCGGCGGCGATATTAGGCGCAGATGGGCAAATTTCAGCAACCCGTGTCCATCTTTTTTTTTTGGCAGGATTACGCCATGTACCACCTTCCAATTAGAAAATAGTACTGTTCAGCCTTCCCCTGTTGGGCCCAATATTTCACTTTGGGTTGCCAACGGCCATCTACATGGTAATTGCTCTCGGCCTACTTGCTCCGGCCGTCGAAGCCCAATAACTACAAATGGGCCTTTCTGCTCATGCAATTTCGGCCCTTTTCTAATGAAACACAGATCCTATGAATGGCAAAAGAAAAAAACGCGGAGATTCTACATAAAAGTTGTTTTTAGTTATTTTGAATTATTGGGTTCCAATTTTTGAAACTGCTCATGCCCAATATGAAAATCCTTGTTCGCTCCATACCCACATGGATAACGGTATTTTTAATAATTCATAAAGTGGATTTGAAATTTAAAACATATCCTAATAATTCCATGATTTAATCTATCAACTTGCAAGATCTTGGAGAGAAAAAGCTTGTATTAGTCTGCAGAATCCGCACCGTTTCAAAGGCGGCAGTGGATCAAAAGGAAAAAAGGAAGTAGCCAGAAATTAGGGGTCAAAAATAACTCCAAGAAATGAAACTTTTATTGTTCGTAGAGGATGACATGCGGGACCCATGAGCCAGCAGCTTACTCAACGTTTCAAAGGCGGCATGAGATCGGAAGAAAAATGCAAGTGACCAAATATCAGGTGCCAAAAATAATCCAAGAAATGAAACTTATTGTACATAAAGGATGACATGCGGGTCCCATTTTGCAGCAGCGGTTTCAGCGTTTCAAATGCGGTTTGAGATCAAAAGAAAAAGAAAGTAGCCAGAAATTAGGGGTAAAAAAACTCCAAAAAAAGAAAGTTGATTGTACATAGAGGATGACATACGGGTCCCATGAGTCAGCAGCTTACTCAACATTTCCAAGGCGGGGATCAAAAGAAAAAGGAAATAGCCAAAAATCAGAGGTGAAAAAAAAACCAAGAAAAGAAATTTTATAGTACATAGAGGATGACATGCGGGCCATGAGCCAGCAGGTTCCTCAACGTTTTCAAAGGCCGGTGGGGATCAAAAGAAAAAGGCAAATAGCCAGAAATTAGGGGTAAACAATAAATCCAACAAAGGAAAGGTTTATTGTTCATAGATGCTGACATGTGGGACCCATGAGCCAGCAGCGTCAAGGCAAGTGACCAAAAATCAGGGGTAAAAAAATCCAAGAAAAGAAACTTTATTGTACATAGAGGATGACATGTGGGTCCCATGAGCCAGCACCTTACTCAACGTTTCAGAGGCGGCTTGAGATCGAAAGAAAAAGGAAAGTGACCGAATATCAGGAGCTAAAAATAATCCAAGAAAGGAAACTTTTATTGTACATAGAGGTTGACATATGGGTCCCACTAATACAAGCTCTTTCGCTCGAAGATCTTGCAAGTTGATTGTACATAGAGGATGACATGCGGGCCCCATGTGTCAGCAGCTTACTCAATGTTTCCAAGGCGGCAGTGGATCAAAAGAAAAAGGAAATAGCCAAAATCAGAGGGTGAAGAATAAATCCAACAAAGGAGAGGTTTATTGTCCATGGAGGCTGACATCTGGGACCCACGAGCCAGCAGCGTCCTCTACGTTTAGAAGGCGACTGGGGATCGAAAGAAAAAAGGCAAATAGCCAGAATTAGGGGTACAAAATAACTCCAAGAAAGGAAGTGTTTATTGTTCATAGAGGCTGACATGTGGGACCCATGAGCCAGCAAAGTCTTCAACGTTTCAAAGGCGGCAGGGGATCAAAAGAAAAAGGAAGTAGCCAGAAATTAGGGGTAAAAAATAACTCCAAGAAAGGAAACTTTTATTGTTCATAGAGGATGACATGCGGGACCCATGCTCCAGCAGCTTCCTCAACGTTTCAAAGGCGGCATGAGATCGAAAGAAAAAGGCAAGTGACCAAATATCAGGACCCGAAAATAATCGAAGAAAGAAATTTTATTGTACATAGAGGATGACATGCGGGACCCATTTAGCAGCAGCGGTCTCAAGTTTCCAAGGCGGCACGGGATCAAAAGAAAAAGGAAGTAGCCAGAAATTAGGGTTCAAAAATAACTCCAAGAAAGGAAACTTTTATTGTTCGTAGAGGATGACATGCGGGACCCATGAGCCAGCAGCTTACTCAACGTTTCAAAGGCGGCATGAGATCGAAAGAAAAAGGCAAGTGACAAAATATCAGGAGACAAAGATAATCCAAGAAAAGAAAACTTTATTGTACATAGAGGATGACATGCGGGTCCCATTTAGCAGCAGCGGTCTCAACGTTTCAAATGCGGCTTGAGATCAAAAGAAAAAGAAAGTAGCCAGAAATCAGGGGGTAAAAAACTCCAATAAAGGAAAGTTTTATCGATGAGCCAGCAGAGTCCTCAACGTTTCAAAGGCGGCAGGGGATCAAAAGAAAAAGGAAATAGCCGAAAATCAGAGGGTGAAAAAAACCAAGAAAATGAACTTTTATAGTACATAGAGGATGACATGCGGGTCCCATGAGCCAGCAGGTTTTTCAACGTTTCAAACGTGGCATGAGATCGAAAGAAAAAGGCAAGTGACCAAATATCAGGAGCCAAAAATAATTCAAGAAAAGAAACTTGATTGTACATAGAGGATGGCATGCGGGTCCCATTTAGCAGCAGCGGTATCACCGTTTGAGAGGCTGCACGGGATCGAAAGAAAAAGGCAAGTGAATATCAGGAGCCAAAAATAATCTAAGAAAAGAAATTTTACTGTACATAGAGGATGACATGCAGGTCCCATTTTGCAGCAGCGGTCTCAACGTTTCCAAGGCGGCACAGGACCAAAAGAAAAATGAAGTAGCCAGAAATCAGGGGGTGAAAAAAATCCCAAAAAAGAACGATTTCAATTGGGCTGCATGTGGACATCTGGGCATTCGAACTATCCTGCTGGGCCTTTTGACTCGTACAATTTCAGCCCACTCCAAAGCAGGATAGTTCGGATTTTTCTAAAAAAACAGGAAAGTCCTATGCTTCGCAAAAACAAAAAACAAGGAGATTCAGCATATAAATTTGTTTATGTAAAAATAAAGATTTAATTTATCCGTTGAAATAGCTCAGAGCGCAATACACTGTTTATTGTCTGCAAAATAATCAAGATATCACATGTTTCTTGTACGGGGAGGCTGACATCGGGGACCCATGAGCCAGCAGCGTCGTTTTAAAGGCGGCAGGGGATGGAAAGAAAAAATAAACCAAAAATCTGTTGGTAAAAAATCCAAGAAAAGAAACATTTTCGTTCTGAGAGGATGACATGCGGGACCCATGAGGCAGCAGCGTCCTCAGCGTTTATTGTTCATAGAGGCTGACATGTGGGACCCGTGAGCCAGCAGCGTCCTCAACGTTTTAAAGGCGGCAGGATATCGAAAGAAAAAATAAGCCAAAAATCATTTGGTAAACAATATCCAAGAAAAGAAACATTTACCGTTCTGAGAGGATGACATGCGGGACCCATGAGGCAGCAACATCCTCAACGATTCCAAGGCGGCAGGGGATCAAAGAAAAAAAAAGGAAATATCCAGAAATTAATTAGGGGTTCAAAAAAATCCATCAAAGGAAACTTTTATTGTTCATAGAGGATGACATATGGGACCGACCTGCCAACAGCGTCCTCATCGTTTCAAAGGGGCAGGGATCAAAAGAAAAAGGCAAATAGCCAGAAATTAGGGGTCAAAAATAACTCCAAGAAAGGAAACTTTTATTGTTCGTAGAGGATGACACGCGGGACCCATGAGCCAGCAGCTTACTCAACGTTTCAAAGGCGGCATGAGATCGAAAGAAAAAGGCAAGTGACAAAATATCAGGAGCAAAAGATAATCCAAGAAAAGAAACTTTATTGTACATAGAGGATGACATGTGGGTCCCATTTTGCAGCAGCGGTCTCAATGTTTGTAATGCGGCTTGAGATCAAAAGAAAAAGAAAGTAGCTAGTAATTAGGGGGTGAAAAAAATCCAAGAAAAGAAAGTTGATGGACATAGAGGATGACATGCGGGTCCCTTGAGCCAACAGCTTACTCAACGTTTCAAAGGGGGCAGGGGATCAAAAGAAAAAGGCAAGCCAAAAATCAGAGGGTGAAAAAAATCCAACAAAGGAAACTTTTATAGCACATAGAGGATGACATGCGGGTCCCATGAGCCAGCAGGTTCCTCAACGTTTCAAACGTGGCATGAGATCGAAAGAAAAAGGCAAGTGCCCAAATATGAGGTGCCAAAAAAAAACTCCAAGAAAAGAAAGTTGATTGCTCATAGAGGATGACATGCGGGTCCCATGAGCCAGCAGGTTCCTCAACGTTTCAAATGTGGCATGAGATCGAAAGAAAAAGGCAAGTACCCAAATATGAGGTGCCAAAAAACTCCAAGAAAAGAAAGTTGATTGCTCATAGAGGATGACATGCGGGTCCCATGAGCAGGTTCCTCAACGTTTCAAACATGGCATGAGATCGAAAGAAAAAGGCAAGTGACCAAATATGAGGAGCCAAAAATAATTCAAGAAAAGAAAGTTTTATAGTACATAGAGGATGACATGCGGGTCCCATTTAGCAGCAGCGGTATACCGTTTGAGAGGCAGGGGATCAAAAGAAAAAAGAAATTGCCAAAAATCAGAGGGTGAAAAAAACCAAGAAAATGAACTTTTATAGTACATAGAGGATGACATGCGGGTCCCATGAGCCAGCAGGTTCCTCAACGTTTCAAACGTGGCATGAGATCGAAAGAAAAAGGCAAGTGACCAAATATGAGGAGCCAAAAATAATTCAAGAAAAGAAAGTTTTATAGTACATAGAGGATGACATGCGGGTCCCATTTAGCAGCAGCGTATCACCGTTTGAGAGGCGGCAGGATCGAAAGAAAAAGGCAAGTGAAAAAATATGAGGAGCCAAAAATAATTCAAGAAAAGAAAGTTTTATAGTACATAGAGGATGACATGCGGGTCCCATTTAGCAGCAGCGGTATCACCGTTTGAGAGGCAGCAGGGGAAAGAAAAAGTCAAGTTACCAAATATGAGGTGCCAAAAATAATCCAAAAAAAGAAAGTTTTATAGTACATAGTGGATGACATGCGGGTCCCATTTAGCAGCAGCGGTATCACTGTTTGAGAGGCAGCAGGGATCGAAAGAAAAAGTCAAGTGACCAAATATGAGGTGCCAAAAAAATCCAAGAAAAGAAAGTTTTATAGTACATAGAGGATGACATGCGGGTCCCATTTAGCAGCAGCGGTATCACCGTTTGAGAGGCAGCAGGTGATCGAAAGAAAAAGTCAAGTGACCAAATATGAGGTGCCAAAAAATCCAAGAAAAGAAAGTTTTATAGTACATAGAGGATGACATGCGGGTCCCATTTAGCAGCAGCGGTATCACCGTTTGAGAGGCAGCAGGGGATCGAAAGAAAAAGTCAAGTGACCAAATATGAGGTGCCAAAAAAATCCAAGAAAAGAAAGTTTTATACTACATAGAGGATGACATGGGGTCCCTTTTAGCAGCAGCTGTATCAACGTTTGAGAGGCGGCAGGGATCAAAAGAAAAAGTCAAGTGACCAAATATGAGGTGCCAAAAAATCCAAGAAAAGAAAGTTTTATAGTACATAGAGGATGACATGCGGGTCCCATTTAGCAGCGGTATCACCGTTTGAGAGGCAGCAGGATCGAAAGAAAAAGTCAAGTGACCAAATATGAGGTGCCAAAAAATTCAAGAAAAGAAAGTTTTATAGTACATAGAGGATGACATGCGGGTCCCATTAGCAGCGGTATCACCGTTTGAGAGGCGGCAGGGGATCGAAAGAAAAAGGTAAGTGACCAAATATGAGGTGCCAAAAATAATTCAAGAAAAGAAAGTTTTATAGTACATAGAGGATGACATGCGGGTCCCAGTTAGCAGCAGCGGTATCACCGTTTGAGAGGCGGCAGGGGATCGAAAGAAAAAGGCAAGTGACCAAATTTGAGGTGCCAAAAAAACTCCAAGAAAAGAAAGTTGATTGCACATAGAGGATGACATGCGGGTCCCATTTAGCAGCAGCGGTCTCAATGTTTCCAAGGCGGCAAGGGATCAAAAGAAAAAGGAAGTAGCCAGAAATCAGGGGGTCAAAAAAATCCAAGAATAGAAAGAATTTTGGTTCATAGAGGATGACATGCGGGACCCATGATCCTGCATCGTAAACGGCTCGATCGGAGAACGTTGAACGAGATGGCGCGATCTAGAAAAAAACAATGCCAGAGAGGCTGCCATCTGGGCCCTACATCCCTCGGCGGTGCGGATTTGCGTTGACTCGGCCGGCGAACCCGAGATTTCGAGATGCACCACGTCCCGGGCCACCATACGCCACGTTTTGGCCGCTTTCGTCGGGCTAGGTGGCCTCAAAAACGAGAAAAAAAAGTTTTGACATGCACCACGGAGGGACCAAAATCGTCGGCCATGGTACACCAGCAACCACGGCGCGACTTCAACTTCGTCGGCCATGGCAACTTTTCTTGTAGTGTTTATTGCGTAGAGAGACAACCCAATCCTCTTCTTCATACTCATCCTCATCCTTATCACCACGAGGAATATTAGGTTCCACGGTAGGAGATACCGTGGAACTCTTGGCCATAAGGCATATATGAGAACCGTGAGATAAAGATGAGGAGTTACTTGAGGCTCCTTTCAAGATCTTGTCTTGACCAATAGAATCTTTGGTTTCCTCTACATTGTTAGTCACACAACAACTAGAGGAAATAGAAGTATTTTTATCATGGCCACAAGACAAAGCAAGCATATCATCATTAGATTTATTTAAGCAACTTACACATGATATGCATGGACTATCAACACAAGCATGTAAATCATTTCTAGTGCTAGATGTGTTAAAGTCCAAAGATGAACCATTGCAACGAGATATAGATGAAGAATCATCAATAGAAAGTCCAATCATAATTGAATATAAATATAAGCACTTCATCATACTACTCTGAAAACACTCTCTTGTTGGATAAAGAACTCAAATTCATTGGGCAAGTGTGCAAAAGCACACCTCAAAGGCGTATTCCCAAGTACTAATAAACACCCCACACTGTCACCGTGAGCATTCATAGGAGGTACTAACACACCACAATTCATAAGGGAGTTACACACGGTGCACACACTGTTCCTTTACACCGAGTGACAAAGGATTAATTTGTCAATGCCTACAGATTGTAGACTAGGGTTTTGCTAGAAGTAGAGGGCAAGTAGATCTCGAAGGTTTCAGGCGAAAAGTACTCGACGATTGTGAAAACTAGGGTTATGTTGACAGATTCGATCCTTGCTTCGTCCCTCGACTCCCCCTTATATAGAGGGTGGAGCCGAGGGTTTCGTAATACACAAGTTACAGAGTTCGGGAGGGTTTCGTACCCAACCCGTAAGATTACAAATCTCTATCTTTCCTAATACAAACTATCTTTCCTTAACACTAAATGGGCTTCCAAGTCTTCTTATTCTTCGAGTCCTGGGCCTTTAGTAAACCCCGGGTACCATCTTTGGCAGGCCCATTGGGGATGCCTATGTCAGTAGCCCCCGAGATTTTTCTTGAATCGAAGAATCAGGGAAAATCTCCAACTTTACTCATTACATAATCTTTCGATATGCAAACACTATTTTGTACAGGGATAACGGTAGTTGGGGCTAGTTCATCTGACGGATCAGGTACTAGTTAACTGCTCTAGTGGCAATCCGCAAAAACCTACTTCAAGATCACGTCCCCGGACATGATCTCGGGATACTGGTGTAAACTTCGACAGGTGCCGCTTAAGGTCTTACCATTCTGTCGAGTCCCAGTCATATTTTATCGGGTACCTAACGCGTCCGTTAGGATTTTTCTTCGCATCTGTTGATACGGAAAAAAGTAGCAATCCGCCGTCAGAGACGGTGCCACGCCGCTCAGAACGGATCTGGGGTCTTACCTTCGCAAAGTTTTGCGGCATTCAGAGATTTTGTCGCGACTTTTAGCGCTCTGAGAATATATTGTCGAGTGCTTTTCGGCTGTTGGAATAGCACATTGATACGTCTCCAACGTATCGATAATTTCTTATGTTCCATGCCACATTATTGATGATATCTACATGTTTTATGCACACTTTATGTCATATTCGTGCATTTTCTGGAACTAACCTATTAACAAGATGCCAGTTCCTGTTTTCTGCTGTTTTTGGTTTCAGAAATCCTAGTAACGAAATATTCTCGGAATTGGACGAAATCAACGCCTGGTTCCTATTTTGCCCGGAAGCATCCGTGAACACCCGAGAGCGCGAGGGGCCCTGTGGGCCCCAGATGATAGGGTGGCGCGGCCGGCCCTGGCCGCGCCAGCCTAAGGTGTCATCGCCCTTTGACCCTCCGACGCCGCTTCGCCATATAAAGCCCCTCGAAAACCCTTACTGAGGAAGCCACGGTACGCGAAACCTTCCAGAGCCGCCGCCATCGCGAAGCCAAGATCTGGGGGACAGAGTCTCTGTTCCGGCACCGCCGGACGGGGAAGTGCCCCCGGAAGGCTTCTCCATCAACACCGCTGCCATCTCCACTGCCATCTTCATCACCGCTGCTGCTCCCATGAGGAGGGAGTAGTTCTCCATCGAGGCTCGGGGCTGTACCGGTAGCTATGTGGTTCATCTCTCTCCTATGTACTTCAATACAATAATCTCATGAGCTGCCTTACATGATTGAGATTCATATGATGATGCTTGTAATCTAGATGTCATTATGCTAGTCAAGTGAGTTTTACTTATGTGATCTCCGGAGACTCCTTGTCCCACGTGTGTAAAGGTGACAGTGTGTGCACCGTGTGGGTCTCTTAGGCTATATTTCACAGAATACTTATTCACTGTTATGAATGGCATAGTGAAGTGCTTATTTATATCTCTTTATGATTGCAATGTGTTTTGTATCACAATTTATCTATGTGCTACTCTAGTGATGTTATTAAAGTAGTTTTATTCCTCCTGCACGATGTAATGGTGACAGTGTGTGCATCCGTGTTAGTACTTGGTTTATGCTATGATCATGATCTCTTGTAGATTGCGAAGTTAACTATTGCTATGATAGTATTGATGTGTATTATTCCTCCTACATAAGCATGAAGGTGACAGTGTGCATGCTATGTTAGTACTTGGTTTAGTCGTATCGATCTTTCATGCACTCTAAGGTTATTTAAATATGAACATTGAATTGTGGAGCTTGTTAACTCCGGCATTGAGGGTTCGTGTAATCCTACGCAATGTGTTCATCATCCAACAAGAGAGTGTAGAGTATGCATTTATCTATTCTGTTATGTGATCAAAGTTGAGAGTGTCCACTAGTGAAAGTCTAATCCCTAGGCCTTGTTCCTAAATATTGCTATCGCTGCTTCTTACTATTTTACTGCGTTACTACGTTACTTACTGCTTGTTTACTTCCTGCAATATTACTACCATCAACGCACGCCAGTAAGCTATTTTCTGGCGCCGTACTACTGCTCATATATTCATTCATACCACTTGTATTTCACTATCTCTTCGAACTAGTGCACCTATTAGGTGTGTTGGGGACACAAGAGACTTCTTGCTTTGTGGTTGGGTTGCATGAGAGGGATATCTTTGACCTCTTCCTCCCTGAGTTCGATAAACCTTGGGTAATCCACTTAAGGGAAACTTGCTGCTGTTCTACAAACCTCTGCTCTTGGAGGCCCAACACTGTCTACAAGAATAGAAGCACCCGTAGACATCAAGCACTTTTCTGGCGCCGTTGCCGGAGAGGAAAGGTAAAAGGTACTCACACTCCGGATCTCGGCTACTAAGCTACTTTCCGGCGCCGTTGTAAGTACTCGAAGCTATTTCCTTTAGACTCTGCAATTGCGACATTTGGTTTCTTGTTTACACTAGTTAGGCATAATGGACAACAATGAGCTTCTTATTCTATTTCCTGATTTAAGACATGGATGGTTTGATGCGAAAATTAAAAAACCCATGGAACATATTAATATGAATGCTTTGAACACTATTGTTGCTAATGATATGGAAAATTCTAAGCTTGGGGAAGCTGGCTTTGATGAGCATGATATTTTTAGTACCCCAAGCATTGAGGAGAAAATTTACTTTGAGGATACTTTGCCTCCTATATTTGATGATGAGAATAATAATGATAGCTACTTTGTTGAATTTGCTCCCACTACAACTAATAAAATTGATTATGCCTATGTGGAGAGTAATAATTTTATGCATGAGACTCATGATAAGAATGCTTTATGTGATAGTTATATTGTTGAGTTTGCTCATGTTGCTACTGAAAGTTATTATGAGAGAGGAAAATATGGTTGTAGAAATTTTCACGTTACTAAAACACCTCTCTATGTGCTGAAATTTTTGAAGCTACACTTGTTTTATCTTCCTATGCTTGTTACTTTGCTTTTCATGAACTTGTTTATTTACAAGATTCCTATGCATAGGAAGCATGTTAGATTTAAATGTGTTTTGAGTTTGCCTCTTGATGCTCTCTTTTGCTTCAACTCTTATTTTTTACGAGTGCATCATTAAAACTGCTGAGCCCATCTTAATGGCTATAAAGAAAGAACTTCTTGGGAGATAACCCATGTGTTTATTTTACTACAGAAATTTTTGTTTTGTTGAGTCTTGGAAGTTGTTTACTACTGTAGCAACCTCTCCATATCATGTTTTTGTGCCAAGTAAAGTTTCTATGTTAAAGTTGATGTTATATTTGGGATCGCTGCGCAGAAACAGCATTGCTGTCTGTCACGAATTCTGGCACAAGTCTCTGTAGAAAATTCGAAAAAATCTGCCAATTTACGAGCGTGATCCTCAGATATGTACACAACTTTCATTAGTTTTGAGTTTTTCCGTTTGAGCAAGTCTGGTGCCATTTTAAAATTCGTCTTTACGGACTGTTCTGTTTTTGACAGATTCTGCCTTTTATTTCGCATTGCCGCTTTTGTTAAGTTGAATGAGTTTCTTTGTTCCATTAACTTTCAGAAGTTTTGTGCAATGTCCAGAAGTGTTAAGAATGATTGTGTCACCTCTGAACATGTGAATTTTTGATTATGCACTAACCCTCTAATGAGTTTGCTTGAAGTTTGGTGTGAAGGAAGTTTTCAAGGGTCAAGAGAGGAGTATGATATACTATGATCAAGAGGAGTGAAAGCTCTAAGCTTGGGGATGCCCCCGTGGTTCACCCCTGCATATTTCAAGAAGACTCAAGCATCTAAGCTTGGGGATGCCCAAGGCATCCCCTTCTTCATCGACAACGTAGGTTCCTTCTCTTGAAACTATATTTTTATTCAGTCACATCTTGTGTTCTTTACTTGGAGCGTCGGTTTGTTTTTGTTTTTGTTTGAATAAAATGGATCCTAGCATTCACTTTGTGGGAGAGAGACACGCTCCGCTGTTGCGTATGGACAAATATGTCCTTAGGCTTTACTCATAATGTTCATGGCGAAGTTTCTTCTTCGTTAAATTGTTATATGGTTGGAATTAGAAAATGCTACATGTAGTAATTCTAAAATGTCTTGGATAATGTGATACTTGGCAATTGTTGTGCTCATGTTTAAGCTCTTGCATCATATGCTTTGCACCCATTAATGAAGAAATACATAGAGCTTGCTAAAATTTGATTTGCATATTTGGTCTCTCTAAGGTCTAGATAATATCTAGTATTGAGTTTTGAACAACAAGGAAGATGGTGTAGAGTCTTATAATGTTTACAATATGTCTTTTATGTGAGTTTTGCTGCACCGGTTCATCCTTGAGTTTGCTTCAAATAACCTTGCTAGCCTAAACCTTGTATCGAGAGGGAATACTTCTCATGCATCCAAAATCCTTGAGCCAACTACTATGCCATTTGTGTCCACCATACCTACCTACTACATGGTATTTCTCCGCCATTCTAAAGTAAATTGCTTGAGTGCTACCTTTAAAATTCCATCATTCACCTTTGCAATATATAGCTCATGGGACAAAATAGCCTTAAAAACTATCGTAGTATTGAATATGTACTTATGCACTTTATCTCTTATTAAGTTGCTTGTTGTGCGATAACCATGCTTCTGGGGAACGCCATCAATTACTCTTTATTGAATATCATGTGAGTTGCTATGCATGTCCGTCTTGTCTGAAGGATCTGCCACCTTAATGATTGGAGCATGCAAATTGTTAGAGAAGAACATTGGGCCGCTAACTAAAGCCATGAATCATGGTGGAAGTTTCAGTTTTGGACATATATCCTCAATCTCATATGAGAATAATAATTATTGCTACATGCTTATGCATTTAAGAGGAGTCCATTATCTGTTGTCCATGTTGTCCCGGTATGGATGTCTAAGTTGAGAATAATCAAAAGCGAGAAATCCAAAATGCGAGCATTCTCCTTAGACCTTTGTACAGGCGGCATGGAGGTACCCCTTTGTGACACTTGGTTGAAACATGGCATTGCGAAGATCCGGTAGTCCAAGCTAAGTAGGACAAGGTGCGGGCACTATTAGTACACTATGCATGAGGCTTGCAACTTATAAGATATAATTTACATAACTCATATGCTTTATTACTACCGTTGACAAAATTGTTTCATGTTTTCAAAATAAAAGCTCTAGCACAAATACAGCAATCGATGCTTTCCTCTTTGAAGGACCTTTCTTTTACTTTTATTGTTGAGTCAGTTTACCTATCTCCCTCCACCTTAAGAAGCAAACACTTGTGTGAACTATGCATTGATTCCTACATACTTGCATATTGCACTTGTTATATTACTTTATGTTGACAATATCCATGAGATATACATGTTATAAGTTGAAAGCAACCGCTGAAACTTAATCTTCCTTTGTGTTGCTTCAACACCTTTACTTTGATTTATTGCTTTATGAGTTAACTCTTATGCAAGACTTATTGATGCTTGTCTTGAAGTACTATTCATGAAAAGTCTTTGCTTTATGATTCATTTGTTTACTCATGTCATTACCATTGTTTTGATCGCTGCATTCATTACATATGCTTACAATAGTATGATCAAGGTTATGATGGCATGTCACTTAAGAAATTATCTTTGTTATCGTTTTACCTGCTCGGGACGAGCAGAACTAAGCTTGGGGATGCTGATACGTCTCCAACGTATCGATAATTTCTTATGTTCCATGCCACATTATTGATGATATCTACATGTTTTATGCACACTTTATGTCATACTAGTTGAAAGCCCGCGCGTTGCAGCGGACCTCTAAAGTAATCCTTTCCTGAATGAGAGAAAACACCTGATTTTATCCATCTCTTATTTGTCTAGTTGTCTAGCATAAAAAAACATAGATTAATTAATGTTATTTCAATTGACAAAGAAGTTTCATCATAAAAATCAAATTAAACGTCCCAATATTTTAATTGACAATAAAATATCCAAACAGGTATATAGCATGAATAAAAACTATAATTCTCATGCTGCACCTTCAAACCATGACCTGGTAAACAAATTAAAATTATAATCGAGGAAAACACAAGAGATTCATGGAACACCAAGGACAGATTATCTCCGCTTCTGTGGCTAATGTGATTTGGAATTTGTTCTTTTGATACATTTCCATCGTACTGAAGTCAAATTCAGAGTAGAGCTTGCAACACTTCCCTACTCCTGTACGACCTGCCTGGCCATCACACTAATTAGCAGAACTTTCGAATAATCTAACTTTTTTACGTATCTTTATACTTAATTTTAATAGTTTCAAAATTGTAATTCGCTTTATTTAATTTAATCTACCTTCTCTCTTTTCTCACTATGTAATAGCCCACATACGGTTTTTCTTCTTCTCATATCAACTTCTTTAAGGATCAAACATTAGTACCAAAGCAAGAATAAACATTGTACATGCTAGAAATCGAGTACATCAAGGGCAGCGAAGCACACACAACTAAGCTTCCACACGCAGCTAGCAATCGGGGCAGCAAGAAACAATCGGCAGCAGACTAAATCCAGGACAAAGACACGCGCGTCCAAAACGACCCACGACACGCCCCCCAAATCTCACGCGTCGAAGTAGGCTCCCAATGCTCATGGCAATCTGTCGATAGCAATTCATCGCGAGGATCCCGCAATCCCACGCCCTATCCCCACACCACCGCCACGTACGCACATCTGTTGCGCTTGATATGCAATTCACACAATGGAGAGGACGAATCCGTTGGCTAGGTTCGATTCCCACCTCTGGCCACTCGATTCACTCGTTGGAGGCCGGTGGCGGGCGTGAATCGGGCAATGGTGGGCGTGAATATCAGGCAGGGGATCGGGTGGCATGTGGAGAACTTTGGCTCCGGAAGCCCACGACCAGCACGGCTTGGATAACCGGTCGGTTACGGACCTACGGTTCCTTCGCTGGTAGCCAGTTTTTCTGATTTTCCTGTCGTGGATCGCTTGAGGACGCGGAGGCGAGTGACGTACGTACCAACGGATTGAGATTTAATAGTAAAGATTCGTGCATTTTCTGGAACTAACCTATTAACAAGATGCCGAAGTGCCAGTTCCTGTTTTCTGCTGTTTTTGGTTTCAGAAATCCTAGTAACGAAATATTCTCAATTGGACGAAATCAACGCCCAGTTCCTATTTTGCTTGGAAGCATCCGTAACACCCGAGAGTAGAGGGGCCCCGTGGGCCCCAGATGATAGGGTGGCGCGGCCGCCCCTGGCCGCCAGCCTGGGTGTCGTCGCCCTTCGACCCTCCGACGCCGCCTCTTCGCCTATAAAGCCCCCGTCGAAACCCCACGGAGGAAGCCACGGTACGCGAAACCTTCCAGCCGCCATCGCGAAGCCAAGATCTGGGGGACAGAGTCTCCTCCGCCCCGGACGGGGAAGTGCCCCTAAGGCTTCTCCATCAACACCGCTGCCATCTCCACCGCCATCTTTATCACCGCTGCTGCTCCCATGAGGAGGGAGTAGTTCTCCATCGAGGCTCGGGGTTGTACCGGTAGCTATGTGGTTCATCTCTCTCCTATGTACTTCAATACAATAATCTCATGAGCTGCCTTACATGATTGAGATTCATATGATGATGCTTGTAATCTAGATGTCATTATGCTAGTCAAGTGAGTTTTACTTATGTGATCTCCGGAGACTCCTTGTCCCACGTGTGTAAAGGTGACAGTGTGTGCACCGTGTGGGTCTCTTAGGCTATATTTCACAGAATACTTATTCACTGTTATGAATGGCATAGTGAAGTGCTTATTTATATCTCTTTATGATTGCAATGTGTTTTGTATCACAATTTATCTATGTGCTACTCTAGTGATGTTATTAAAGTAGTTTTATTCCTCCTGCACGATGTAATGGTGACAGTGTGTGCATCCGTGTTAGTACTTGGTTTATGCTATGATCATGATCTCTTGTAGATTGCGAAGTTAACTATTGCTATGATAGTATTGATGTGTATTATTCCTCCTACATAAGCATGAAGGTGACAGTGTGCATGCTATGTTAGTACTTGGTTTAGTCGTATCGATCTTTCATGCACTCTAAGGTTATTTAAATATGAACATTGAATTGTGGAGCTTGTTAACTCCGGCATTGAGGGTTCGTGTAATCCTACGCAATGTGTTCATCATCCAACAAGAGAGTGTAGAGTATGCATTTATCTATTCTGTTATGTGATCAAAGTTGAGAGTGTCCACTAGTGAAAGTCTAATCCCTAGGCCTTGTTCCTAAATACTGCTATCGCTGCTTCTTACTATTTTACTGATTACTACTGCTGCGTTACTACTGCTTGTTTACTTCCCGCAATATTACTACCATCAATTGCACGCCAGCAAGCTATTTTCTGGCGCCGTACTACTGCTCATATTCATTCATACCACTTGTATTTCACTATCTCTTCGCCGAACTAGTGCACCTATTAGGTGTGTTGGGGACACAAGAGACTTCTTGCTTTGTGGTTGCAGGGTTGCATGAGAGGGATATCTTTGACCTCTTCCTCCCCGAGTTCGATAAACCTTGGGTAATCCACTTAAGGGAAACTTGCTGCTGTTCTACAAACCTCTGCTCTTGGAGGCCCAACACTGTCTACAAGAATAGAAGCACCCGTAGACATCACACATTTTATCGAGTCATATTTGATGACTTATTTTGCCTTCCCGATGGGAGTATATGTAGAGTTATCTGTGTAACTCGAAATATACTCACTTCTACTTCTTTATTTTAATATAAATTCATCGGGCACGCGAACAGCGTTCCCGATGGGAGTAGCCCCCGAGGCTACAGCCAAGAACTTGTGCTTGGGTGTAGGCTCCACAGATTAGTATCCTCTGCCGCTATATTTATAATCTTTCTCGATATTTTTATATCTATCGGGTGCGCGACCAGCGCTCCCGATAGGAGTAGCCCCCGAGGCTATGAACAAATGCTTGCATTTGGTCATAGGCTCTCGCCATTTCTATCTTGTCATACTCGAAATTTTCTATTTTTCCAAAGTAGCCCCCGAGCGTTTGGGCAAAAACTTGTATTTGATCAAAGGCTCCCGAAATAATCTTGCGTTGTCGATAATCTCTCCAAGCTTCATAGTCGAGCTTTTCTTTTACCTTGATGACGTCGTTGCTGATGATAGCCACGATTTCTGTTTTGGAAACATGCGAGAACCGCTTCTCTCACTGCCTTGTGGGTCCAAATTCCTCATCTGATTGACACGTCGTGCAAGTGGGGGACACATGTTCTCCACTTTTTCTGGCACACGTTCCGTAACCTCTTCAATGTTAAAATACCTTTTTACCCTTGTATTCACGTGGTTATCATCTACCACACCTCTTTTCCATCCAACGGTCCAACGTTTCGCCGCACCCCTATATAAGATCTTCTTCTTCCTCCTCGAGCACTTCTGCTCACGCCGTTCTCCCCTCTGCAAAATCTTCTCTTGCGCCCCACAACTCCTTGAGCTCATCTTCTCCAAGCTGCACTCCTGCGCCATTGTTGATGCCACCGCGTCGGTTGATCAAGCACAGCACGCCTGAATCATCAATGGCCGCCGCAGATCTGGGGACCGCGGAATGGGAAAGGTCCAAGATCACCAACCAGGACATCAATCTCCTGAAGAAGCTGGGGATTAGCAAGAAACCCAAAGCGGTGTGCTTTCCTAGTGAAGAAAGCTACCCAACCCCTCCAATGGGGTATCGGGTAAGTTTCGTCGATCATCTCATCCGCGGTCTTTCCGCCCCCATTCACCCTTTTCTTCGAGGATTGCTTTTTGTTTACGGTCTCCAACTTCACCACCTCACGCCCAACTCAATCCTCCATATCTCCATCTTCATCACCCTCTGCGAGGCCTTCCTTGGTGTCCAGCCTAACTGGGCATTATGGAAGCGCATTTTCTTCTGTCGCCGTAATGGCTCTCCCAATGTCGCCTATAATATAGGCGGCGTTGTTATTTCTGTTCGCTCCACAGTCAATTACTTCGACGTCAAACTCCCTGATTCAGTTCAAGGGTGGCGCAAGAAGTGGTTGTATATCCGGGAGGAGAACCATGGATGTGCTGAAGACAATATCCCTCCTTTCGATGGTGCCGAGAAAATCCTTCGCCGCCGTTCTTGGGATGCAGAGGCTACCGAGGAAGAAAAAGCTTCGACAGAGGCCTTGATGACTCGCATCCATGAGTTGCAGAATACTCGTGGCAAAGAATTGCATCCAAATTACGGCGTATTTCCTTAGAACCAGAGTGCAGCCTCTTCAGGCTCGCAAAAACCCTCTCTGGAATTATGCTGGCGATGAAGACACAGATCGTTTGTCGACGAATCTGGAAGTCAAGGATTTGGAAAGGCTTGTCCGAAAAATCTCCTCTCTCAACAAAAAAGATCCTATCCCTTCCTCTTGTCGTGTAAAACCATACAGCGCCACCAATGCGCTTCCTAAGGTAAACATTGTCGCTTAATTTGTTATTGCCTTGCTATTTTTATTGTTACTCCTTTTTTGACATCTTCCCTTATTTTTATATAGAACCATCCAAATCTTGTTTCGCTTCCTCCCCTTCCTGAAGGTGGAGAAGTCGAAGAAAGGGCCGTTATCTCCGACGATAACCAAGATGCCCCCTCTTTTGTGAATGAACCCGCAGATTCTCGAAAATCTGCGGGATCTGACGAAAAGGAGGGTGCCTCTGAAGCCACTGCATCGGCACAATCTCCTCCTCCTGCTGTTTCTCCGAAGAACAAAAGGAAAAGGAATGATGTCGAGGATTCCGGCACCTCCAAACCCGAAGAAGCTGTTCCTTCACGCCAGAAGGCAGCTTATGATCCATATCTCGAGACCCTCATCAGTTCGTAAGTCCTCTCTCCCTCTTTTTTATTGCACTTGAAGATTTTTGTCTATCTTGCTTTTTATGTTGTCAACATTTAATCGTAGTGATGATGAAGAAGAAGTACCAGCTCCTGATGTGGCTGCTCGAACGAGTACGTCACATACACTAGTCGCCTCGGAGACGCCAGTTGAAGGAGAAGAAACTTCGCCTCCTCAACAAAACGTCGGCACTGCTACTCCTCCTTCAAGCCCCCTTGTCCCTTCTCCAAAAAGGGCAAGGATTGAAACAATCCCGGAGCCTACTCTCCAATTGAGTAGCTCCTCTAACCCTCTCTTGGATGATGTAAGTTCTTAATTTGCTTGTTACTGTCTATATTTCCTCCGTTTGCCTCTGCTTGCCATCATTTTTCCCATACCAACATTTTCTTTCTTTGTCCTTCCTTGATAGCCTATGATCAAAGAGCTTCTTCGCATTGGTGCCCAATTCATTGGGTACCGTGAATATGCCAGTAATGCTGAAGGTAATGCCTGCTTCTTTTTGCTTCTGCTTTCTTACTCCTTTGTTGTCGACGTTTTTAACTAATTTTAACTTTCTTTGCAGAAAAACTGGCGGAGGTCAACGAGCGTGCCAATACACTTGCTCAAAAATTAGAGCAAAGTGAAGAGGCTCGTAAGAAGGCCGAGTCAGATGCCGTTCAAGCTAGGCGAGAAGCTGACAAAGCCAAGGCCGATGCTGCTGGTGTCGAAGATCTTAGGAAACGTCTTCACGATGCCGAGACTTCGTTAAGCGAGCACATAACTGCACAATCTGCTCGTGAAGAAGCGATCCTTAAGCGTCTAAGGACGCAAAATCGTCGCTTTGTCAGTAAGTATCTGAGCCACTTCATATCCTTTGGATTCTTCTTTTCTGCACTCATTTGTTGATCGGAATTTTTTTTATTTTGACAGATAAGACTTCTCAAGAATTTGAGCTTGAAGATCCCGACAATGATCCTCTTCTTGACGCCGTTTCGTTCCTTGAATTTCATGGGACAGAAGCACGTGATGGCATTGATGAAGCTAGGACAGGGCTGTCGCGGCTCTTCCCCTACTTCTTCCCGAAGAAAGAGGAACCCGCGACTTTCCTTGCTCTTGCCAAGTGCTTTAATCCACCCGAAGATCTTGGGCTGAAGATGCGTCATGAAAATATGAAGGTTGCCGTTGAAAGCACTGTTGCCTTGGTTGCTGATAGTCAACAGACCATCGACTGGGCGAAAGTGGGCGACACGGAGCAGATAGAACAAGCAAAATGGCGATCATTGATCAAGGCGGCAAAGCTTAACACGAAGAAAATCCTGTCTTATCTCGGGATCAAGCCATCTTCAACTCCTAGCTCATCAAGGCCGGAGGTCTAGTTGAATGCTCCTTTGCTTTGTTTTTCTTCTTAGTTTACCTCCTTCTTTTGGTACTGCCGCCATAGTGCTCCTGGCGATGATTAGGTCTTCTAGAGGTCCTTCTTTTGTAACAGACATGTATATATTATGAGAATGAATGGAAATCTATCTTTTTCTCAATGATTGATGTCGACGTTTATTTTTTCAGTTAATTTTTGACAACTATACGTCAACTCCTGGTCCTTCCGAAGTTTTTCCTTCGTTCCTTCCGAAGAAAACCCCTGTCGCTGTTAATTTTGTTGACGATTCTGCGAGTAAGGATTCGGCAGAAGAGTTGGAAGAACTTCGAGGACAACTCCAATCCATGAAGAAGCAATCACTTATGCTTATGGAACAATCTAGAAAATCTTCGGAAAGGGAAAAAATTGCGCTCCAACAAGCTCAAGATGCCATAACTGAAAAGGACGCCGCTGTTGCTGAAGCTGCTGCAGCTACAACCCGCGAAAATTTTATGCTTCAACTGCTGACAGATGCGAGCTTGGATATGGCAGGTATGCTTCATTATCATTGTCGTGCTTTTTCTTTTCCTTTTTACTTGTCTTCTCTTTGCTCACTGGTTCTTGTAAAAAATAGGTTCTTTTTTGGATGCTACTACTGAAGATGAGCGTGTCGAAGCTCGATCCAATGTGCTTCTTCGTCTTGCCAAAGATCATGGTTCAAATTTTTGGGGCACACCTGAACGAACTCGCCAGATTGTCAGGTTTCAGGATCGCGCACTCCAGGTTCGCGATTATCTCGACTTCTGTACAAGGACTCTGTCTCTGGTCTATGGCACTATGTTTCCTCGGAACAAGATGCCAGAGACTCTTCCTGCTTTAATGGATAAGTTTCGGGATGCTCCTCGGATCCACGGCTTTGTGCGGGCCCAATTGGCTGCTGGCGCAAGATTTGCTATGATTATGATAAAGATCTGCTACCCGAAGTTAGACGTGGGGCAAATTGTTCCAAAGTGCTTGGCCAAGATGTCGAAGAGGAAGAGAAACTTCGGCAAATATGATGATATTGTTACTCCTGTTGCCGAAGACATGATGGATGAACTTCTTCGGATGGATGCCGAATTCTTCGTGAAGGGCAGCTACGCTGAGCATAGCACTCGTGCTGTAAATAATGAGCGCTTAACCATAGACAATATATTGGGAAATCCTTGAAGATAAACTTGTTCCGAAGATTGTTTCTTGTGTATATGATCTGTATTGTAAAGTCACTATATTTTTATTTTTACCGCCAAGCCCCCGGGCGTTTTGATTGCAGTATTTTTGTTTTTATAATGCGAGGTTGTCCCAAGGCAAAATAAATTATACTTTGTACTATTTTTGCGGGTATGAGTCTCCGAGCTTTATATTGACCGCTATTTTGTCGATATTTTTATCTTGGCGAGGTACTTTATACCAAGGCGAGATATTTTTGCGAGTTGTATTTGTCGACACTGTGTATATATATATTGTATCGTCTAGGAGGAAGCCCCCGAGCCTGTCGAGAAAAGATATATAATTCCACTATCTTTATTATATTGCAGCACCGCGAGCCCGCCTCATTAAAAACCTTTTCCGGCCCCACTCGGTGCCCCGAAAAAGGAAAAGAGTGCGTCTGAAAACTCGCGGGCGTTTCAGTACATTGTATGTTTACAGAGGAGACTATATTTTAGCATCTAAGCGTCAAAACGCCTGAGCTGCGCCACGTTCCAAGGATTTGGCTCGGCAATCCCCGTCTTCTTGTCCTTGATTCTGTATGCTCCTCCTTCAATTACTTCTGTTACGATGTAGGGTCCAAGCCATGGTGACTCGAGTTTTTCATGGCTTTTTTGATTGAGTCGCAAAACCAAATCGCCAACTTGGAAGGATCTTGGCCGCAATCGTCGGCTGTGGTAGTTTTTCAGGTCCTGTTGGTATTTGGCGACTCGTGACAGGACTTCGTCTCGAGCTTCATCAAGTGCATCGACATCATCCTCCAAAGCTTTTCTCGAAGTTTCTTCATCATATTCTGTGACTCTTGGAGAATCATGCTCTATTTCTATCGGCAGGACTGCTTCGGCTCCATGGACCAGAAAGAACGGCGTTTCCTGCGTCGCCGTATTTGGTGTTGTTCGAATACTCCACAACACACTTGGCAACTCCTCCGGCCAAGTATGCCGAGCTTTTTCCAATGGTCCTAGCAGGCGCTTCTTGATACCATTGCAGATGATGCCATTGGCCTTCTCGACTTGACCGTTGGTCTGTGGATGTGCAACAGACGCAAAACTCAATTTGATGCCCACTTCTGCGCAGTATGCTTTGAACTCCTTGGACGTAAAATTGCTGCCGTTGTCTGTGACAATGCTGTGAGGGACTCCAAATCTAAAGACGATGCTTTTCACGAACTTGATCGCCGACGCGCCATCCGGTGAATTTATCGGCTTTGCTTCTATCCATTTAGTAAATTTGTCGACAGCAACGAGCATATACTCATATCCTCCTGGCGAAGCTTTGTGTAGTTTTCCCACCATGTCGAGACCCCATTGAGCAAAGGGCCAAGACAGTGGGATTGGCATAAGTTCTGCTGCGGGAGAGTGAGGTTTGGCGGCAAATCTTTGGCACGCGTCGCAAGTTCTCACTATTTCCTTCGCGTCCTCGATTGCCGTTAACCAATAAAATCCTGCTCTGAAAACTTTAGCCGCGATAGCTCGGCTGCTCGCGTGGTGCCCGCATATTCCTTCGTGTACATCTTTCAGGATGATTCTTCCTTCTTCGGGTGTAACACATCTCTGTAGCACGCCCGAAATGCTTCGTTTGTACAACTCCCCTTTTACCACAGTAAAAGCTTTTGATCTCCTAATTATTCGCCTTGCTTCAACTGGATCGTCGGGTATTGTTTTCCTTAGGATGTATGATATATAGGCCTGCATCCATGGAATTTGCACCATCATGACTAGCTCCTGTTCCTCTTCTTCTTCTACTGAGTCTTTGGTGGTACTCGAGGATTTCTCTTTTTTCTCCTTCTTTATTTTCGCTGGCTTTGTTGATCTCTCGCTTATTTCTTCCCAAAACACGCCTGGAGGGATCGCGAGACATTGTGACCCGATGTTTGCAAGAACATCGGCTTCATCGTTACTCAGCCTGCTGATGTGGTTTACCTCGCATCCGTCAAACAATTTTTCCAGCTCATTGTACACCTCTTTGTATGCTATCATACTTTCGTTGACTGCATCACATTGGTTCATAACTTGCTGTGCCACCAATTGTGAGTCGCCGAAGATTTTCAATCGGGTTGCACCGCAAGCTTTCGCCATCTTCATCCCGTGTATGAGAGCTTCATATTCTGCTTCGTTGTTAGACGCGTTTGGGAACGTCATCCTTAGGACATATTTCAACTTGTCGCCTTCAGGTGATACCAATATCACGCCTGCTCCAGCACCTTCCAACCTTTTGGACCCGTCGAAGTTCATGGTCCAGGTTCTCGATAAATCTGGAGGCCCCGTGTTTTGTAGCTCCATCCACTCTGCAATGAAATCTGGTAAAACCTGCGATTTTATTGCCTTTCTTTTTTCATACGTGATGTCCCGAGGGGAAAGTTCTATTCCCCAAAGGGAGACACGACCCGTAGCTTCTGGGTTGTTCAATATGTTTGACAAAGGAGCTTCATTGACCACTATTATCGGGTGCACCGAAAAATAGTGTCGCAATTTTCTTGCTGTCGTGAATACTCCATACGCCGTTTCTGATATTGCGGGTACCGCTGTTTTGAAGGCGACAGTACTTCGCTGATGAAATATACTGGCCTCTGAACTCCATGAAGCTTTCCTTCTTCTTCTCTCTCGACTACTAGGGCTGTGCTGACCACCTGAGGTGTGGCTGCAATGTATAAGAGGAGAGGTTCTTTCTCTTTAGGCGCCACCAAGATTGGAGGTGTCGAGATTGTACGTTTTAGATTTTCAAAAGCTCTATCTGCTTCCTCGTTCCATTGAAATTTCTCCCCCTGTTTGATCAATGCATAGAACGGCAACGCCTTTTCTCCTAGCCTGGCGACGAATCTGCTTAAAGCTGCGACTCGCCCCGTCAGCTGTTGTATTTCTTTCAACTTTGTTGGCTTTCTCATAGTGACGATGGCCTGTATTTTTTCGGGATTAGCTTCAATCCCCCTTGCTGATACTAAGAACCCGAGAAGTTCTCCTGCAGGAACTCCAAAAGAGCATTTTGTCGGGTTCAGCTTGAGGCAGAACTTGTCGAGGTTGTCGAAGGTTTCCTTCAAATCTTCGATCAGAGTCGACCCCTTCTTTGATGTAATCACGACATCGTCGATGTAGACTTGCACATTTTTTCCAATCTGTGTTGCTAGGCACTTCTGCATCATCCGCTGATATGTTGCTCCCGCGTTTTTCAAACCAAAGGGCATTGTTTTGTAACAAAACACGCCGTAAGGTGTAATGAACGCTGTCTTGGCTTCATCTTCTTCTTTTAATCTGATCTGGTTATAACCAGAGTACGCGTCCAAAAAGGAAAGACGTTCGCATCCTGCCGTGGAGTCGATGATTTGATCGATCCTTGGGAGGGGAAAGTGATCCTTAGGACAATGTTTATTGACACACGTAAAGTCGACACACATGCGAAGGACTTTTGTGTGTTTCTTCGGCACCATCACTGGGTTAGATACCCACGTGGCTTCTGTAGATATTTCTTTAATAAAACCAACATCTTTGAGTCGATCTATTTCTGATAACATAGCTTTGCGGTTGGGTTCCGAAAAACGCCGCAAAGGTTGCTTGATTGGTCTCGCGAGAGGATCCAAATTGAGGTGGTGCTCGGCAAGTTCCCTGGGTACTCCTGGCATGTCAGCTGGACACCATGCGAAGATTTTCCAGTGCTCACGGAGGAACTCGACGAGCGCGCTTTCCTATGCGATATCCATGTTTGTTGCAATGGATGTCGTTTTCTTTGGGTCTGTCTGTACCTCTTTTGAATCCTTGGTTGTGTTAAAAGTTGGCTCCTTAGAAGACCTCCCTACTTCTGGCAGCACATCATAATCAGTGTGCTTGCATCCCGAAAGTTTCTGACAGTCGATGAAAATCCTTGTCGCATTTATCAGATAACGCGAAACTTCCTTTGATTGTGATAGGTCCCTTGGGCCCAGGCAACCTCCACAATAGGTACGTATAGTGTGGTACTGCCATGAACCTGGCATACGCTGGTCGTCCCAACAGAGCGTGATATTGCGACGGGAAATCCACAACTTCGAACTCCAAATTCTCTATCCTGTAATTTTCTCGGGTTCCAAACTGAACGTCGAGATTGATCTTGCCCAGCGGATAACTTGGCTTCTCTGGTGTGATCCCATGGAAACGTGTATCAGTTGGTTTCAGGTTTGCCAGGGATATGTTCATCTTCCTCAATGTATCTGCATACATAAGGTTTAAGCTGCTGCCGCCATCTATGAAAACTCTCGACACATCGAAACCAGCAATTACTGCGGGTAAGATGAGTGTCGATTGTCCTGGTCGAGGAACTTGCTGCGGATGATCCGCGATTGTGAAGCCAATGTCTTGCCCCGACCAATTTAAGTACTCAACTGTTGGTGGAGGCATCTTCTCTGCCATGAACACTTGTCGTGAGATTACCTTCTGCGCCCTGTTGGATGGCCTAGCTTTCTGAATCATCGAGACCGCGCCGTTAGAATTAGGATCAACATATGGAGGTGGGTGTGGTGCTGCCGCTATTCTGAGCTGGTGCCGATTTTCGTCCGTGATTGCGGGAGGAGGTGGAAGGTGAATCTCACTCCTTGGCCCCTGAGGGTTTCTGTTCATTGCTTGGGCATTTGCAATTCCTGCGGCTCGCAACATTGCCTGAAAATTTCGGCAGTCTTTCTGGAGATGTCCTGACTGCCTCTTTCCATTGTTGTCGAGATAAAAGTGCATTTGACATGGACCGTTCATCATCTCCTCGGGGGACACGTAAGGTCTTTGAAACCTTGGTCCACTATTTTGCCTGTTGCCGCGAGAATCACCTCTATTGTCGCCTTGTTGCTCATTACTCCTTTGATAGTCATCTCGACTATTCCTCCAGGATTTCCCCGAAAGCCAGCCGATATATGGCCAGGAGCATCGTTGTTGTAGAACTGGCGAGAAAATCGCCTTCTATTTTGATAATTTCGACCACGATCCTCTTCTGGCGATCTGTGTCGCTTGTTATATATTGCGTCTTCTCCATCTGCCCACTTATTAGCTATCTCCATTAGTGCTGATATGGTCTTAGGGTTAGTTCTCCCTAAGTCCTCGACGAAATCTCCTCGCCGAATTCCTGCCACGAATGCATCTATTGCTCTCTCGTCAGATATATCTTCTGCCGAGTTTTTTATAATGTTCCACCGCTGTATATATTTTCTCATCGACTCATCATGTTTCTGTCGACACGCCCTTAGCTCTTCCAATGACGCAGGTTTCTTGCAGGTGGATCGGAAATTTCTCACGAAAATATCCTCGAAATTATCCCAGCTGTCGATGGAGCCTGGGGGAAGTTTCTTTATCCAAGATCTTGCGGCACCACTTAAGTGAACTTGGATACTTTGCATAGCTGTTGCTCTGGTTCCTCCTACCAGCTTCACCATCTCGAGATAATCCACGAGCCAATCCTCGGGATCCTGCAGGCCGTCGAATTTCTTGAAATTCTCGGGTAACTTGAACCCTTTTGGGACTCGAGTCTTTCGAACTCTTCTCGTAAAGCACGGGAGTCCACACATATCTTCGTCGGCAACTTCTGGTGAATGCTGACGTTCCCTTCTTTCTTGTCGCGCTCTGTCCACCCTTACTTGAACTGCTGTATCTCTTGCTCCACTTGTTCTCGGTGGATCTTGAACCGTTGTAGTGGGTCGTGGACTATTTTGCCTAGGATTTCCTTCGGGAGGCGTGGCTGCAAATGCTGTTCCCATAACTCCTACTCCAGCCATTGCCATATTGAACAATGGTTCTCTCGGGTCCCCAGGAGGTGGTCTGGACGCGAGGATGTAAGCTTGCGTTGCCATATAACCTGCTTCTGGCGTTTTCGGGATGATATTTCCTCTTGTATCAATCGTCATGAAAGACATGTCGAGATTTTGAATTATATTTCCTCTCTCTTCTTCAGGTATATTTTGCAGCCGAGATCTCGCTCTCCTTCGAGCCTCTCTATGGCTATCTGCCGAAGTTTCTGATTGTCGACTGAGCTCTGCTCGACGCCTGCTGGACGCGGAAGCTGCCTCTTTTCTCCTATTCAAGGATGCTGTCTGTTTTTCCAACTCTCTACTTACCCGAGCAAGTCTATATTGATATGCTTGTAGTTCTTGTACAGTAGCAGTGGTGGTCATTGGTTCTGAACCATCCATGGCTCTTGCAGCCCTATCCCACGCTGCTTGCGGGAGTTGGACTTTTGCGCGAGTTGAAGTCCCAGCATATTTAGTGCCTAAGCCTTTTCTGAGATCAGCGGGATCGATGTAAGGATTTCCCAAATCATCGAAAGCCTCTGACGTTTCTGGTTCTGATCGGCCTGCCTCTTCTATCGCATAGATCTGATGGTATTTTGCGTATTGATTTTTGTCAGGATTGGTGACACCATCATATAGAGTGGTGAAGACCTTTCCGATGGCAACAGATTTGTCGATGAAGTTGAAGCTGTCGACGCTGTCGGAATCGCTGCTTATAAAGGAGTCCGCAGACGACTCGAAGGATGTGTTGCTGAAGATCTTGGCGAGCTTTCCGCTTGCCTTGCTGTCGACGAAGCGTGGCGACGAAAACTCCTCGTCACTCGATGAAAAGTTAGAATCGACCGCTGAAAATTCCGACGAGATCGGAACTTCGAGACGGTAGGATCCTTCCTTGTTGACGCCAAATCGGAATTCTCCGAACGTCATGACGATGGGCTCCTCCAGATAGGCACATGCATCCACACGGGAGGGCGGGTGAGGAATAAAGTCGACTAGATGAGTTTTTTCCTGTTTACCTCGATCCATCGCATTGCTGGCCACCGACGAAGTCGACGATTCTGGACGTGCCATCGAGATCAGATCCTTGCAACCTCTAATTCCCACAGACGGCGCCAATTGACAAAGGATTAATTTTTCAATGCCTACAGATTGTAGACTAGGGTTTTGCTAGAAGTAGAGGGCAAGTAGATCTCGAAGGTTTCAGCCGAAAAGTACTCGACGATTGTGAAAACTAGGGTTATGTTGACGTAGATTCGATCCTTGCTTCGTCCCTCGACTCCCCCTTATATAGAGGGTGGAGCCGAGGGTTTCGTAATACACAAGTTACAGAGTTCGGGAGGGTTTCGTACCCAACCCGTAAGATTACAAATCTCTATCTTTCCTAATACAAACTATCTTTCCTTAACACTAAATGGGCTTCCAAGTCTTCTTATTCTTCGAGTCCTGGGCCTTTAGTAAACCCCGGGTACCATCTTTGGCAGGCCCATTGGGGATGCCTATGTCAGTAGCCCCCGAGATTTTTCTTGAATCGAAGAATCAGGGAAAATCTCCAACTTTACTCATTACATAATCTTTCGATATGCAAACACTATTTTGTACAGGGATAACGGTAGTTGGGGCTAGTTCATCTGACGGATCAGGTACTAGTTAACTGCTCTAGTGGCAATCCGCAAAAACCTACTTCAATTCATAAGGGAGTTACACACGGTGCACACGCTGTTCCTTTACACCGAGGTCACAGTAACCCCAAAGTTCACATAATAAAACACTTGAGTAGCATATGACATCTAGATTGTAAAGCCTATGATCACATAAAGATCACATCATAAGAGAGAGAGATTGAACCACATAGCTACGGTAGAGCCCTCACCTCGGGGAGAACTACTCCCTCCTCATCATGGGAGACAGCAACGGCGATGAAGATGGCGGCGGTGTCGATGGAGATGGATTCCGGGGGCAATTCCTCGTCCCGGCGGCGTACCAGAACAGAGACTTCTGTCCCCGAACTTGGCTTCGCGATGGCGGCGGCTACGGAACTCTTCGTGGAATATGACTGCTTCCTCTAGGGTTTTTACTCCTGGAAGAATATATAGGCGGAAGGGCGGCCTCGGAGGGGTCCCGAGGGCCCACACCATAGGGGGGCGCGCCCCCCCTCTTGGTCGCGCCGCCAGGTGGCGTGGCCACCTCGTGGCCCCTCTCCGTCTCCTTCGGTTTGGAACACTCCGTGGAAAATAAGGCCTTGGGCTTTTGTTTCGTCCAATTCCGAGAATATTTCCTGTGTAGAATTTCTGAACCAAAAACAGCAGAAAACAGAACTGGCGCTTCAGCATCTTGTTAATACGTTAGTTCCTAAAATGCGAAAATGATATAAAGTGTGAACAAAACATGTAGGTATTGTCATAAAACTAGCATGGAACATCAGAAATTATAGATACGTTGGAGACGTATCAAGCATCCCCAAGCTTAGTTCCTACTCGCCCTCGAGTAGGTAAACGATAAAAACAATAATTTCTGAAGTGACATGCTACCAACATAATCTCGATCAACAATATTGTAAAGCATATGAGATGAATGAAGTGACTCAAAGCAATGATCTATAGTTTGCTAACAAATAGATAATGACTAAACAACTGAATCATATAGCAAAAACTTTTCATGAATAGTACTTTCAAGACAAGCATCAAAAAGTCTTGCATAAGAGTTAACTCATAAAGCAATAGATTCTTAATAAGAGGCTTTGAAGCAACACAAAGGAAGATTTAAGTTTCAGCAATTGCTTTCAACTTGTAACATGTATATTTCATGGATAGTTGTCAACATAAAGGAATATAACAAGTGCAATAAGTAAGCATGTAAGAATCAATGCACACAGTTGACACAAGTGTTTGCTTCTAAGATAGAAAGAAGTAGGTAAACTGACTCAACATAAAGTAATAGAAAGGCCCTTTGCAGAGGGAAGCAGGGATTACTCATGTGCTAGAGCTTTTTATTTTGAAAACATGGAAACAATTGTGTCAACGGTAGTAATAATTCATATGGGTTATGCATAAAACTTCCTATAAGTTGCAAGCCTCATGCATCGAATACTAATAGTGCCCGCACCTTGTCCTAATTAGCTCGGATTTCCATGGATTATCATTGCATTACATATGTTTCAACCAAGTGTCACAAAGGGGTACCTCTATGCCACCTGTACAAAGGTCCAAGGAGATAAATTGCATTTGATTTCTCGATTTTGATAGATCTAAACTTAAGGACATCCATACCGGGACAACATAGAAAACATATAATGGACTCCTCTTTTATGCTTTAAGCATTCAACAACAAATAATATTCTCATAAGAGATTCTGAGGATTAATGTCCAAGCTGAAACTTCCACCATGATACATGGCTTTGGTTGGCGGCCCAATGTTCTTCTCTAACAACATGCATACTCAAACCATTCAACTCATGGCAAATCTCCCTTACTTCAGACAAGACGAACATGCATAGCAACTCACATGATATTCAACAAAGGTGTGACAGTTGATGGCGTCCCCAGAAACATGGTTAGCGCTCAACAAGCAACTTATAAGAACTAAGATACATAAGCGACATATTCATTACCACAATAGTTCTTAGGCTACTTTCCCATGAGCTATGTATTGCAAAGACAAGGAATGAAAATTTTAAAGGTAGCACACAAGCAATTTACTTTGGAATGGCAGAAAAATACCACATAGTAGGTAGTTATGGTGGACACAAATGGCATAGGTTTTGGATCAAGGTTTTTGGATGCACGAGAAGCATTCCCTCTCAGTACAAGGCTTTGGCTAGCAAGGTTGTTTGAAGCAAACACAAATATAAACCGGTACAGCAAAACTTACACAAGAACATATTGCAAGCATTATAAGACTCTACACTGTATTTCTTGTTGTTCAAACACTTTTACCAGAAAATGTCTAGACCTTAGAGAGACCAATCATGCAATCCAAATCTCAACAAGCTCTACGGTAGTTCTCCACTAATAGATTTAAACTACATGATGCAAGAGCTTAAACATGATCTATTTGAGAGCTCAAAACAATTGCCAAGTATCAAATTATTCAAGATAATATACCAACTACCACATGAAGCATTTTCTGTTTCCAACCAAATAACAATCAATGCTGAGGCTTTCAGCTTTCGCCATGAATATTAAAGTAAAACGAAGAACACAAGTGTTCAAATGAAAAAGCGGAGCGTGTCTCTCTCCCACACAAGGATGTTTAGGATCCAATTTATTCAGAGAATGAAAATAACAAAATGAAAATAAAAGCACACAGACGCTCCAAGTAAAGCGCATAGGATGTGACGGAATTAAAATATAGTTTCACTAGAGGTGACCTGATAAGTTTGTTGATGAAGAAGGGGATGCCTTGGGCATCCCCAAGCTTAGACGCTGAGTCTTCTTGAAATATGCAGGGATGAACCACGGGGCATCCCCAAGCTTAGACTTTTCACTCTTCTTGATCATATCATATCATCCTCCTCTCTTGATCCTTGAAAACTTCCTCCACACCAAACTCAAAACAATCTCATTAGAGGGTTAGTGCATAATCAAAAATTCACATGTTCAGCAAGGACACAATCATTACCAACACTTCTGGACATTATCCAAGGCTACTGAAATTTAATGGAGCAAAGAAATCCACTCAAACACAGTAAAAGAGGCAATGCGAAATAAAAGGCAGAATCTGTCAAAACAGAACAGTCCGTAAAGACGAATTTTTTCGAGGCACTTAACTTGCTCAGATGGAAAACTCAAAACTAATGAAAGTTGCGTACATATCTGAGGATCACACATGAATTTTGGCAGAATTTTTCGATTCTTCCACAGAGAGAAAAACGCAAATTCGTGACAGATAAAAATCTGTTTCTGCGCAGAAATCCAAATCTAGCATCAACTTTCTATTAGAGACTTTACTTGGCACAAAAACGAAATAAACATGATAAGGAGAGATTGCTACAGTAGTAATAACTTCCAAGACACAACAAAATAGTAGCAAAATAAAAACATGGGTTATCTCCCAAGAAGTGCTTTCTTTATAGCCATTAAGATGGGCTCAGTAATTTTAATGATGCTCTCGCAAGAAATAAGAGTTGAAGCAAAAGAGAGCATCAAAAAGCAAATTCAAATACATTTAAGTCTAACCCGCTTCCTATGCATAGGAATCTTGTACACAAATAAATTCATGAAGAACAAAGTGACAAGCATAGGAAGATAAAACACGAGTAACTTCAAAATTTTCAGCATGTAGAGAGGTGTTTTAGTACCATGAAAATTTCTACAACCATATTTCCTCTCTCATAATAATTTCCAGTAGCATCATGAACAAACTCAACAATATAACTATCACATAAAGCATTCTTATCATGAGCTATATGCATAAAATTATTACTCTCCACATAAGCATAGTCATTACTATTAATTGTAGTGGGAGCAAATTCAATAAGATAGCTATCATTATTATTCTCATCACCATAATCATCATATATAGGAGGCATATTGTAATCATAATTAATTTTCTCCTCAATAGTAGGTGGACTGAAAATATGATAGTCATCATTGTAATCATCATATATAGGAGGTAAAGTATCATCAAAGTAAATTTTCTCCTCCATGCTTGGGGGACTAAAAATATCATGCTCATCAAAACCAGCTTCCCCAAGCTTAGAATTTTCCATAGCATTAGCAACAATGGTGTTCAAAGCATTCATACTAATAACATTGCCATTAGCATGCATATAAAGTTCCATAGGTTTTTTAATTTTCTCTTCAAACACCTCATGTCCTAACTCAAGATAAATACTATAAAGATCTCTAATATTTTTGTTGTTTTCCATTAAGCCTAACTAGTGAAAGTAAAAACAAGAAACAAAAAGATATAATTGCAGAATCTAAAGGAGATAGCTTTGAGCACTCACACACCGGCAACAGTGCTAGGAAATAGCTTAGTAGTCGGAGGATGTGAATACCTTTTACCTTACCTCCCCGGCAACGGCGCCAGAAAATAGCTTGATGTCTACTCACGCTTCTATTCTTGTAGACAGTGTTGGGCCTCCAAGAGCAGAGGTTTGTAGAACAGCAGCAAGTTTCCCTTAAGTGTATCACCCAAGGTTTATCGAACTCAGGGAGGTAGAGGTTAAAGATATTTCTCTCAAGCAACCCTGCAATTAAGATACAAGAAGTCTCTTGTGTCCCCAACACACCTAATACACTTGTCAGATGTATAGGTGCACTAGTTCGGCGAAGAGATATTAAAACGCAAATGGTATAGATGGTGGTAAACGGTAATTGCGATCTGAAATAAATATTGCAGGAAATAAAGATGCAGTAAAACAGTAAATAAGCGATGTTTGCAGTATTTGGAAACAAGGCCTAGGGATCATACTTTCACTAGTGGCCACTCTCAACATTGCAATCATAATTGAATATAAATATAAGCACTTCATCATACTACTCTGAAAACACTCTCTTGTTGGATAAAGAACTCAAATTCATTGGGCAAGTGTGCAAAAGCACACCTCAAAGGCGTATTCCCAAGTACTAATAAACACCCCACACTGTCATCGTGAGCATTCATAGGAGGTACTAACACACCACAATTCATAAGGGAGTTACACACGGCGCACACACTGTACCTTTACACCGAGGTCACAGTAACCCCAAAGTTCACATAATAAAACACTTGAGTAGCATATGACATCTAGATTGTAAAGCCTATGATCACATAAAGATCACATCATAAGAGAGAGAGATTGAACCACATAGCTACGGTAGAGAGCCCTCAGCCTCGGGGAGAACTACTCCCTCATCATGGGAGACAGCAACGGCGATGAATATGGCGGTGGTGTCGATGGAGATGGATTCCGGGGCAATTCCTCGTCTCGGCGGCGTACTGAACATAGACTTCGTCCCCAACTTGGCTGCGATGGCGGCGGCCACAACTCTCCGTGGAATATGACCGCTCTAGGGTTTTAGGAAGAATATATAGGCGAAGGGCGGCCTCTCCCGAGGCCCACACCATGCGGGGTGGCCTTCGGACCCTCCTCACCAAGACCGACAAGTCCCCCAAGTGGACCAATGACAAGGGCTCGAGTTAAAGCTCTACATGATAAGGTGAATTCGCTCCTCTCTACCTATGCCTTTGACACCCCCTTGGATGGCTTGCTACTTCATGCAAATACACTATGCTCGATCAGGTACATCGGTCAAGACACAAGCCATGGAGTCCAAGCCAATGGAGAGAGAGCTGGAAATGATGAAGATGAAGCTCCAGCGCACAGGCCGGAACTTCCGCCCTCCAGGACCGGAACTTCCGGCCAGATTCCTCCCAGATGCTGCCAAGATGCCGCCCAGCGCCCAGAGAAGAGGAGCCGGCCGGAACTTCCGCCCCGAGCGACCGGAACTTCCGCCCAAGTTCTGCCCAAGTTCCGAAAGTCCGTCAAAACGCCCCTGGATGTTACTGCAAGGAAATGGGCTAATTTCGACCGAACTTGGCGGAACGGCTGGGCCGGAACTTCCGCCCTGACCGGAACTTCCGCCCAAGTCGACCGGAACTTCCGCCCAAGTCGGCCGGAACTTCCGCCACCGCGAACTTCAGCACAGCACTACTTTTCAGCGTGTAACTTACCCATTCGCCCCCCGACTATAAATAGCCTAGTTGGCTCAGATCTGAGATTAGACTTGTTTAGAACTCAAACCTAACTTTGAGCTTAGTCTCCCTTGGGTATCATCCCTCTGTAATCAAGGCACTCTTGTTGTTGATTTGTGAATTGCTAAGTGAGATTCTAGTGCAAGGCACTCTCTCTCCCTTATCAATCCCCTTCTCTCCAACACCAATCTCTCTCCGGGAATTCTGCCGCGTGCCTCTTCCTTGGAGATTCTATTGGCGTGATCTACCGAGTCACGGGGGTAAGTATCGGGTGTATCGGGTTGGTGTGCGTGCGTGAGTACCGTGTTCCTCGTGTTCTTCGTGTTCCTCACGTCCTCCCACCTTTTCCCCTTGGTTCTTGGGTTGAATCGCGAGATCGGGCCACATCCGGGATCTCAGATCTCATCATATGGTATCAGCAGCCTTTGGTTACCGCGATTTTGACCCTCCACCCACCCGATTTCGTTTCTAGAAAATTTTCCAAAAAATAGCCCAAATTGCCTTTGGACCGATCTGTGATTTGGTTGAGTTTTGAGTGGTTTTGATCCAATAGAAACTTGTCTTTGGTGTTGATCTACAATTCCCCCACCTTCCCACAGCTTCTAGTGCCAAATTTTCCGCGAATTCGAAGATTTTTGGCCCGGATTTCCGCCCAAATCGAAGAACAGCCCGCAGATCTGATTGCGACCGGAAGTTCCGCCCGGAAGGACCGGAAGTTCCGCCCGGGACCGGAAGTTCCGCCCCTCAGGACCGGAACTTCCGGGACCGGAAGTTCCGCCCCTCAGGACCGGAACTTCCGCCTGGCCGAAATTTTCACAGCTAACTTCGTTTTTCGTTTTGGCACTAACCCCTTGTGTTTGGACTTCGTCGAGTGTGCCATTTCAGCTACAACAAAGCTTCCGCAACATCAACGACGACGACGGCACCCCGAGGATCCAAGCGGTTCATTTGACACCTTTCCACCATAGCAAGTTCACGATCGTCGGCCACCGTCATCAAGTGGTATAACTTGCCCCTAACTTGTAGCCTAAGCTTCCTTTGCGTACCTTTCCTATCGAGAGTGGCTTTCTAGTGTTGCGAAGCATTGCGCAAGCGTCCCGACCGTGAGGGTGTGCGTGTGTTGAGCAAAGCTACGAAGCAAGCTCGTGTGAAAAGATAGGCAAAAGAAGTGTGACATACTTACATAGATAGTGAGAAAAAGAAAGCTTCTAAGCATACAAAAAAAGAGTGTGAAAAAGAAAAAAAAAAGAGTGTGAGTGACACCTATACACAAAAGAGTCCAAAGCTTCTAAGCAAAAGAGAGAAAAGAGAAGAGAGGCGTCTTGCGCAAATCTTGTTGCTTCTCATTTTTGCAACCAAGCCACGGTCTCTCTTGCGTTAGCGTGACACCGAGCTAGTAGTCTTCGTTAGGACCATTTTTGTTCGTGCTCATTTTCCGTCGCGCTAACCCCATTTTGTCCCACGTGTGTGTTCCACATTGTGTATGCCTTTTGTGATCACCGCTTTTGACTTGTGACTTTTGAATCTTACCCACTCTTAACAACATACTCGATTTTGGATTTCGTCTTTTGGCTTTCCACCATCCACACCTAACACCATATTTGCTAGCTTTTGCGTGTGCCTTTGTGTGTGTCCCGATACACTTGGTCTTACTTTGGTCTTGGTTGATTGCCTCAATACTATCTTACCAAGGTAAGAGTGCGAGGTAGTCTCCTTCCACTAACATCCACAACATAGTTCTTGTCTTTCCATCATGGATAGGAACGGAGATGAGCCAAGGGATGGAGAAGTCCTCCGCAACACCGAGAGGTTGGCCACCCAACACAATCTATGGGTGCAACGCCAAGAGTTCAAGGAGCAACTTACCTTGTTCGAGACTCGCATCGATGAACAATATGAAGAAGTGGCTCACAATTTCACTCAAGTGAACCAAGATATGAATCTTCTTCGTGAAGCTACGGACAACTTGCATGACCAAGTGACGGCCAATGATGCAAACATGGAGCGGCGCATGGATAGCCTCGAGCGCGCCATCAACAACTTGGGTCGTCGACATCGACATCGCTCTACTTCCTCATCGTCATCGACATCATCACATGATGACTACTCCCGTGATCACCATTCGTCCTCAAGCTCCGACTCAAGGCATGGAGATCATCATCGCTCTCGTCGACCGCACGCTCGTCATGATGATTCTCGCTCCAACTCAAGGCGCGGAGAGTTCCATCGCCATGCTCGTCCTCATGAACGTCCGCAACAAGAACAAGCTCTTCACCAAGATCGTCATCAAGCGGCTCGCCATGCCCACCATGGGCATGACGACCAACCCCAAGACAACGTCCTCCACAACATGGACCCGGCACCTCATCGTCAAGCCCATGTGGATGCTCAAGACCAAGGTCATCAAGATCCACCAAGGCGTGATCTCCGGAATCATCCTCGCCATGACCAAAGGGGCCGAGGACAACCTCAACAAGATCAAGATGAGAGAGCCAACATTGGACAACGTCAACAACCTCGTCAAGATCCGCAACAACATCCTCAACATGAGCCAAGTGAAGCTAGTGTTCACCTCCAACGCCAACCCAATGCTATGGTTGGTCGTGGAAGACCTCCTCTACCACCTCAAGTCGCAAGAGATGAAGGCATCCGTCCTCGCCGAAGGAACATGGAAGATGAAGAGAATATGTATGGAAAGCTCAAGTTCAACATGCCCAAGTTCAAGGGTGAAGACGATGCCGAGGCCTACCTCTCATGGGCACTCAAGGTTGACAAGATCTTCCGCATACACAACTACTCCGGTGCCAAGAAAGTAGCCATGGCCTCCCTCGAGTTTGAAGATTATGCCAACACTTGGTGGGAACAAGTTGTCACTCTTAGGGAAGAAAAGGGTGATCCTCCAATTGATACTTGGGAAGACATGAAGGAGGAGATGGAAGCTCGCTTTGTCCCTAAACACTACAAGACCGATCTCTTCAACAAGCTCCAAAAATTGAAGCAAGGCACCAAGACCGTTGAGGAATTCTTCAAGGAGATGGAGTTAACCATGATGCGAGCAAACATACAAGAGTCCGAGAACCAAACCATCGCTAGGTTCTTCAATGGCCTCAACTACCCCATCAAGAGGATTGTGGAGTTCCAACAATACTCCAACATGGTTGAGTTGGTTCACCAAGCTTCTAAGGCCGAGCGTCAAGTGAATGAGGACATCAAGTACTCGAAGTCCAAGCAATACTTCGCCTCCAAGCTTGCCACATCAACTCCTACAACAAGTGTCAAGCCAACCGCATCCTCTACACCTTCCAAGCAACCTTCCATACAAAGTCGCATGAAGCAAACGGTATCCTCCACCGCCTCCTCTAAGGCCTCTACGGGACCCTCCAATGTCACTTGCTTCAAGTGTGGCACCCAAGGCCACAAGTCCTTTGAGTGCAAGAACACCAAGGTCATGATCACTATGGAGAATGGTGACATAGAGACTCTAAGTGAAGGTGAATATGAAGCCCTAGTGCAAGCCGCCGTTGCTAATGAGGAAGAGTAGGATGAAGAAAGTGGAGAAGACCCTCTCTTATGCACACATGATCCAAGCCCTTCTCTTGTGGTCACTCGAGTGCTCACCACTCAACCCCAAGCTATGGAAGACCAAAGATGCAACATCTTCCAAACACGTGCCGGCATTGGTGGCAAGTCAATCAAGGTCATCATCGATGGTGGGAGTTGCCACAACTTGGCAAGCACCGAGCTATGTGAGAAGCTCAACCTCACGCTTCGCAAACATCCTCATCCATACCATGTCCAATGGTTGAGTGACAAGGGCAATGTCAAGATTCAACACACCGTCACCGTCAACTTCAAGATAGGACCCTATGAAGACACCGTCGAGTGTGACGTGGTGCCTATGACCGTGTGCCACATGTTGCTTGGCCGCCCATGGCAATTTGACAAGAAGGCCATACATGATGGTTTCTCCAATGCATACACCTTCAAGGTCAAGGACAAGAAGTTTGAGCTTCGCCCAATGACTCCTAGCCAAATCATCACCGACAATGCGAAGGCTTTAGCGAGGGCACAACACCACATCCACCATAGTGAGTTGAGAGGAGAGGGAGCTACCCACCAAAAAGAGAGTGAGCGCCACCACCCACATATGAGTGAGAGAAAGAGTGTCCTCCTAGCCACCAAAAGCGAGTGGAGAGAAGTGAAAGACAACCCATCCACCACCATACACTACGTGCTCATTTGCAAGGCCTCTCGTCGGAGACTAATGACTTAACCAACATTCCTTCGTCTTTGTTGTCTCTTTTGAAGGAGTTCCAAGACGTCTTCCCCGACGAGCTACCTCATGGACTACCACCGCTTCGGGGCATCGAGCATCGCATCGACCTCATACCCGGCGCTCCCCTACCAAACCGCGCCGCCTACCGCACCAACCCCGAAGATACCAAGGAGATCCAACGCCAAATACAAGACCTCCTCGCTAAAGGGTACGTCCGAGAAAGCCTTAGCCCTTGCGCCGCTCCCGTCATTCTTGTGCCTAAACCGGATGAGACACAACGGATGTGTATGGATTGCCGCCCTATCAATGCCATTACCGTCCGTTATCGACATCCCATTCCGCGTTTAGATGACATGCTTGATGAATTGAGTGGTGCCACCATTTTCTCTAAGATTGATTTGCGTAGTGGCTACCACCAAATTCGCATGGAAATTGGTGATGAATGGAAGACGGCATTCAAGACCAAGCTTGGTCTCTATGAATGGCTCGTCATGCCGTTTGGTCTTTCCAATGCTCCTTCCACTTTCATGCGTCTTATGAATCACATTTTGCGACCTCTCATTGGCAAGAGCGTGGTTGTTTACTTTGATGATATCCTCATCTATAGCAAAAATCTCGAGGAACATGTTCAACATGTGAGAGAAGTCTTATGCATCTTGCGCCACGAGAAGCTCTTTGCCAACCTACCAAAATGCCATTTCGCTCAAAACAAATTGGTTTTTCTTGGTTTTGTGGTTTCCGCCAACGGGATTGAAGTTGATTCTTCCAAAGTTGAGGCCATCCACAATTGGCCCACTCCCACAAATGTTGGTCAAGTTCGAAGCTTCCATGGACTTGCCGGATTTTACCGCCGCTTTGTGAAAGATTTCAGCACCATTGCTTGCCCTTTAAACGAGCTTACAAAAAGAATGTTCCGTTTGTTTGGGGCAAAGCACAACAAAAAGCTTTTGATGAATTGAAAAAGAGACTCACCGAGGCACCACTACTTGCTCTTCCCGATTTTGCCAAAACATTTGAGATAGAATGTGACGCGAGTGGCCTTGGAATCGGTGGTGTTCTCATGCAAAATGGAAAACCCGTGGCATACTATAGCGAGAAGTTGGATGGCGCACGCCTCAACTATCCTATATATGACAAGGAACTTTATGCTTTGGTTCGTGTTCTTGAAGTTTGGCAACATTACCTTTGGCCAAAAGAGTTTGTCATCCATTCGGATCATGAGTCCTTAAAGTATTTGAAAAGTCAACACAATTTGAACAAGAGACATGCCAAGTGGGTTGAGTTCATAGAGTCCTTCCCTTATGTTATCAAATACAAAAAGGGCAAGGAAAACGTGGTTGCGGATGCACTTTCCCGCAAGAATACTCTTCTACTCACCCGCATGGAGTTTCACATTTTGGGTCTTGAGGAGATCAAAGAACTTTACCCTTCCGACTCTTTCTTTGGACAAATCTTTGCCAAGTGTTCCGTTGACCGCGGCTTTGATGATTTCTATTTGCATGATGGCTACTTGTTTAAAGCTAACAAGATTTGCATTCCCGAGTCTTCTCTTCGTAAGTTGCTTTTGCAAGAGTCACATGGAGGTGGTCTCATGGGTCACTTTGGACGAGAGAAGACATATGCCATGCTCTCAACCCACTACTATTGGCCAAGAATGTACCGCGACGTGGAACGCCTTTGCCGCCGGTGTACAACATGCTTACAAGCTAAGTCTACTTCCAATCCCTATGGTCTTTACATGCCTTTACCCATTCCATATGCACCTTGGTCGGACATAAGCATGGACTTTGTACTTGGCTTGCCACGCACCAAACATGGTCATGACTCAATATTTGTGGTAGTGGATAGGTTCTCTAAAATGGCTCATTTCATACCATGTCATAAGAGCGATGATGCTTCACACATTGCTTCATTGTTTTTCAGGGAAGTGGTTCGCCTACATGGAATACCGGCAAGCATTGTGTCGGATCGAGACGTCAAGTTCATGAGTTACCTATGGAAGTCACTCATGGCGAAGTTTGGAGTGAAGCTCTTGTTCTCATCGTCCTCGCACCCTCAAACCGATGGACAAACCGAAGTGGTCAATCGAAGCCTCTCCACACTCCTCCGCACACTTGTGAAGACAAATTTGAAGTCATGGGAAGATTGTCTACCCCATGCGGAGTTCGCCTACAATCGAGCCAAGCATTCCACAACCTCAAAGAGTCCCTTCATGATCGTCTATGGATTCGAACCTCCAACGGCACTCGACATCCTCCCACTACCTCTTCATGAAAGGACGAACATGGACTTCGATGAGCGCACCACCGCCATGAAGAAACTACATGAAGAGACAAGAGCAACCATACAAGAGCATGTACTTCGCCAAGCTAACCGCCTCAACGCCAAGAAAAAGGAACGCGTGTTTGAAGAAGGAGACCTCGTGTGGATCCACCTAAGGAAAGAAAGGTTCCCGCAAGAACGCAACTCCAAGCTCAAGCCAAGAGGAGATGGACCCTTCAAGGTCCTCAAGCGCATCAACAACAACGCCTACGTCATCGACATACCAACATCAAAGTACTTGGTGAGCAACACTTTCAACATCTCGGATCTCTCACCCTATCATGGAGATGAGGAGGAACAAGAGTCGAGGACGACTCTCTCCCAAGGGGGGAGATGATGCGGGGTGGCCTTCGGACACCTCCTCACCAAGACCGACAAGTCCCCCAAGTGGACCAATGACAAGGGCTCGAGTTAAAGCTCTACATGATAAGGTGAATTCGCTCCTCTCTACCTATGCCTTTGACACCCCCTTGGATGGCTTGCTACTTCATGCAAATACACTATGCTCGATCAGGTACATCGGTCAAGACACAAGCCATGGAGTCCAAGCCAATGGAGAGAGAGCTGGAAATGATGAAGATGAAGCTCCAGCGCACGGCCGGAACTTCCGCCCTCCAGGACCGGAACTTCCGGCCAGATTCCTCCCAGATGCTGCCAAGATGCCGCCGCCGAGAAGAGGAGCCGCCAACTTCCGCCCCGAGCGACCGGAACTTCCGCCCACCCGAACTTCCGCCCAAGTTCCGCCCAAGTTCTGAAAGTCCGTCAAAACGCCCCTGGATGTTACTGCAAGGAAATGGGATAATTTCGGAACTTGACCGGAACTCTAGGGCCGGAACTTCCGCCCTCCAGGACCGGAACTTCCGCCCCTGACCGGAACTTCCGCCCAAGTCGGCCGGAACTTCCGCCACCGCGAACTTCAGCACAGCACTACTTTTCAGCGTGTAACTTACCCATTCGCCCCCCGACTATAAATAGCCTAGTTGGCTCAGATCTGAGATTAGACTTGTTTAGAACTCAAACCTAACTTTGAGCTTAGTCTCCCTTGGGTATCATCCCTCTGTAATCAAGGCACTCTTGTTGTTGATTTGTGAATTGCTAAGTGAGATTCTAGTGCAAGGCACTCTCTCTCCCTTATCAATCCCCTTCTCTCCAACACCAATCTCTCTCCGGGAATTCTGCCGCGTGCCTCTTCCTTGGAGATTCTATTGGCGTGATCTACCGAGTCACGGGGGTAAGTATCGGGTGTATCGGGTTGGTGTGCGTGCGTGAGTACCGTGTTCCTCGTGTTCTTCGTGTTCCTCACGTCCTCCCACCTTTTCCCCTTGGTTCTTGGGTTGAATCGCGAGATCGGGCCACATCCGGGATCTCAGATCTCATCACACACCATAGGGGGGCGTGCCCCCCTCTTGGCCGCGCCGCCAGGTGGGGTGGCCACCTCATGGCCTCTCTCCGTCTCTCCTTCGGTGTTTTGGAAACTCCGTGGAAAATAAGGCCTTGGGCTTTTGTTTCGTCCAATTCCGAGAATATTTCCTGTGTAGAATTTACTGAACCAAAAAAAACAGGAACTGGCACTTGGCATCTTGTTAATAGGTTAGTTCCAGAAAATGCATAAAAATGATATAAAGTGTGAACAAAACATGTAGGTATTGTCATAAAACTAGCATGGAACATCAGAAATTATAGATACGTTGGAGACGTATCAATAATCTATTGCTTGCAACTTAATATTGAAAGGGGTTCGGACGATAACCGGAAGGTGGATTATTAGTCATAGACGCAGTTGGATTACGGTCTATGTATTATGTTATAATGCCCAATCAAATCATAGTAATCATCTTGTCATGTATGGTCGATATTCTGTCAATTGCCCAACTGTAATTTGTTCACCCAAGATGTTATTTATCTTTATGGAGAGACACCTCTAGTGAACTGTGGACCCCGGTCCGTTTCTTTTACACTGATAAATTCAACCTCTGCAATCATGTTCTGTTTACTTCGTGCAATCCCGTTCTCTTAAATTACTGCAAACATCTCTTTCCACTCGATACGTCTAATCCTTTGTGTTCAGCAAACCGGTGAGATTCACAACCTCACTGTAAGTTAGGGCAAAGTACCTTGGTTGTATTGTGTGCAGGTTCCACATTGTTGCTGACGCTGGTACTGCGCCCTTCCACTATCAGCTAGCAACACCTTCAGAAGTCACGCCTTTATCCTACTGGTCGATTAAACCTTGGTTTCGTACTGAGGGAAAACTTGCTGTTGTGCTCATCACACCTTCCTCTTGGGGTTTCCCAACCGCTTCCACAACAACGCCAACAAGATTGTCTGGCGCCATCACCGGAGCACCATCAAGATTTTCTGGCGCCGTTGCCGGGGAATCTGAAGAAAAGTTACACCATAGAGATTGCCAACTCCCGCGGCAAATTCCAGCAAAAGATTTTTCTTGCGCCGTTGCCGGGGAGAAAGAGGATTTCTGCAAGGGGAGTCTCTCATATCCAATCTCTTTACTTTGTACAGTTTGCTTAGTTTACTTTACTTTGTTTTGTTTTCTTTATTATATCAAAAAACATAAAAAAATATTTTCTTTTATATTCATCTTCATATCAAAAACACAAAATATTTGTTTCTATTATAGCTGTTATTTTTGTTGCTTAGTTTTAATTTTGCTAAAATGAGTATCCTTGAAGTTGAGGTTCGTTCTTTTAAGCAACAAGGGGGAGAAAGTTTGAAAGATGCTTGGTATAGAATAAGTAATGCTCATCATAGATGTATTAAAAATATTCTACCATGATCCTCCTTATAATTTTTTATCTTGGCTTATCTAGCTGGAATATATATGTTTTGGATACTCTCACGGGGGGTAATTTTCTGGGTGCTCCCGCTTTGGAAGCCTGCAATTTAATTGAAAGCTTGGTAGGAATCCCACCTACTAATGTTGTTAAACCTGAGAACAGTTTGGATGATGTTATAGAAATACTCAACTCCCTAGAGAAAATTTTGCCAAATTGCCTTGGGAATGCTAGCCAAATTGATGAATCCATAGAAAGTATCAATAAAAGAATCACTGTATTAGAAGCTAGCAATACCCATGATAATATAAACCTTAGGATTGGTAGGCTAGAGGAGGCAATGGAGACTTTAAGTTCAACCTTTTACTCTCTTGAGTTTAACAAGGAGAAAGCCTTTGTGGGAAAAGAGCAAAAATTTATGTATGTTCCAAAGGCACCTAAATCAAAACCCCATAATATGTTTAAAATTGATAAAACTTTTAGTACAACTAAGAGTGGTTTACATGTTGAATTATCTCCAGGGGTATCCAAAGTGCCTATTTTGACAAGTTGTGTTTTAGAGGAAGTGATTGATCTTGATGCTTCTTCACTTGATAATACTTGATGCTCGCTCTTTTTCTGCGCCTAGCTAAAAGGCGTTAAAGAAAAGCACTCTTGGGAGATAACCCATGTTTATTTTCTGTAATTTTTCTTTTTGTTGAGTATTGTAAGTTATTACCACTGTAATAACCTCTTCTTATCATTTTTTATTTCGTTTTTGTGCCAAAAATAGCCTCTAATAGGAAGAAAGTAAGACTTGGGGAAGTTGCTGTCCTAAAAACAGATTTTGGGATGTTACCATAAAAATTCGTAAAAATAGCCAGAGAGGAATTTTGAGCTGCCATTTTTTATGAATATGCCCCAGGTTATTATATAACTTTCGTTAGTTGACCACTTTTCGAGATGAGCAACAGAAGATTTTCATAAAAAATGATCTTTACCTGCTATTCTGTTTTGATAGATTTCTGCACTATTTGCATTTGTCTCTTAAATCTTTTTCTTTTTGAGTTATTTTGATCAAAGAGATTTTTGAAAGGTTGCTACAGTAGCTAATTCTTTAATAGATGTTTGATATATGTTAGTACTGAACCAAGTGTATTTGTTCATTTGGATTGTACTAATGCTGCTAATAGAGAATTGTGTGATGTTTTGTATAAAGGAAGTTTTTCAAGTGTAGGGAGAGAAGAATAATGTGATGAGATGAAAAATGGACAAAATCTCATGCTTGGAGATGTCCCTGAACCCCAAGAAATATTCAAGAGGTAGAAGTGTCAAAGCTTGAGGATGTCCAAGGCATCCCCTCTTCATCAACAAAGCAACATGTCATCTCTCTATGCGCTATATTTTTGTTGCTTCATACGCTATGTGTTGTTCTTGGAGGGTCTTTAGTTTTGTTTATTTTTGTTTGTTGTATCATATGTTGGATCCTGGCACATTTGTTTTGAAGAAAGACCCCCTCCGTTTTAATTGCATAGAACGCTCTAGTTTTGGCTGTTATTGTTCTGCGAGTGTTCTAGTTTTCTAGTACTGCGTTTAGCTCTTGCTCTTTCACTTGAATTTTGTTCAGAGCTCGTTAGAATTCTTTATTTGTCCATGATTATCTCTATGGTCCATATTGTATTTCATCTCTGAGAGTTATTTCAAGTAAGTTGATTGGTGTTGGATACGAGTAAATATTTCATGACTATAGTGATGCAAAAGGAAGCTTTTCTAGACTGTGGCATAGTCTTTGGCATGTAATGTTGGATGTTATTATTGTAATATGCTTAGTATTTATTGTTGTAGCATGACTTATTTCAAATGGATGAGAGTGCATAATGTGTCATTGAAAGAATCATGTGTTGTTTCCATTATAATAGCATGATATTGTGGTATTCTCCTTTGATGCTTTATTGGGTCGACTTGGCACATGCTTATACCATGTTATGACTATAACCAGTCAACTAAAGCCTCTATGATCATTTAGTTTTGACTTGTAATATCACTTTATGCTTTGATTGATAATGTTTTGTCGCTATGCATGATTATGACCATTATTGCTCTCTTAGTTGGTCGCTCCCAGTCTTTTGCTAGCCTTCGCCTGTGCTGAGTATGATCTCTACTCGTGCATCCAACCACCATGAAACAAAGTTTGCCAATTGTGTCCACCATATCCACCTAGTAGCATTATTGCTATTCCAAGTAATTCATCATGTTTTTATTTATCTTCCAAATTAAATTTTGGCATGAGAAAATTAGTCAGTAAATCTCTCACGAACTTGATGGCGCATTTAATTTCTTGCACTTAATAAATTTGATCATTGTGCCTATCTTATGAAGTTTATATGTTTGCAAATTGCAAGTTGGGAGTTAGTAGAACCATGATTTCATGGGGAACACTTTCGACATTGCACATATATTTAGTTTAAGTCATGTTCTTTTGTTTATGGATGCCTAGCGGTGCGAAATAAAATGGAAACTTGTAAGTCCATGGAGTTTGTATATGAGTTAGAGAAATGCTTGAGCCACTAATCTAAGCCATGCATCATTCATGGTGGAAATTTACAGCTAAACCATAGTGAGCATTCTATGTAGCATTTGCAATAAAAAGCTATACTCATATTAAATAAAATATTGTTGACATGCTCATTGTCTGTTTGTCTTGTCATTTTGGCATGGGATTGCTCTTACAAGAGTACCTCCATATCATCGCGCAAGAGGTACCCCGTTGGATATTATCAATGATACATGTCTACTTACAATGACAAGAACTTATTTGGGATCTAAGTTGAGTAGCATGAGGTTTAGGTACTCGCATTCAAGGGGAATGAGATTTTCAACTTGTGATATGCAAGCACATAGCTCATTTTTTACTCACATTAACTTTAACCATTCAAGATGCTTATGATAGGGGCAATGGGAGCTCAAATCTAATAAGTACCATACTTTTTGGAAGGTTTATAAAACTTGTTTATCTTGCTTACTCTGCAAAGAGTCTCTCGTTTACTATTATGTTGAGTCTTCATCTTCTACTTTATGCACCAACTAAGAGAGCATAATTTTAATTCTTAGTGCAATGTGCATAGTCCCAAAATTATTATTGATTGATTCATGATTGTGCTATTGCTTGCTCTCAAATTACTTGTATCAAGTCACCCTCTGAACTTGGAAGGTGTCCTAGCATTTATGTTTTGCTATTCCATAAAGGACATGTTGAGTACCACTTTGTTATGTTTACTCTATGCTCATAAATAAACAGTTGCTTTCAATGCACTATTATTCATGATCCTTTGTTTGAGTTACTCTTCATGTTATAACATAGTTGCTAAGTTCTATTGATTTATATCTATCATGCCTATGTTTAGAGTACTTTGATTGCAGCTCATAATGCTTTACATGCTTGATTAAGATTGTGTTGGCTGCATGTCACCTCAAAAATTATCTTTGTTATCAGTTACCTACTTGAGGACGAGCAGGAGTTAAGCTTGGGGATGCTTGATACGTCTCAAAGGTATCTATAATTTTTGATGTTCCATGCTTGTTTTTACACCAATTCATATATGCTTTTCTTACACTTTGATGCACTTTTATATGATTTCCGGAACTAACCTATTAATAAGATGCCATAGTGGTAGTTCCCTGTTTTCTGCTGTTTTTGTATTTCAGAAAAGTTGTACAGGAAATATTCTTGGAATTGGAAGAAACAAAAGCCGAAGTCAATATTTTACCGAAACGAAGACGAAGTCCAGTGGGGGGGGGGGCGAAGAGGCGCCACGGGCGGCTGCACCACCCCATGGCACGGCCTGGGTGAGGCCCGCGCCTAGGGGTGGTGTGGCCCCCCAGGCACCCCACCGACCTAAATCCCCTGCCTATTTATACATCTTCTCGGGAAAACCTTGGATACCCGAGCGTCCATCCATGAAAAGTTCCATCGCGGCCGCCATCGCAAAACCCATCTCGGGGGGGGGGGATCTGAAGCTCTTCCCGGCACCCTGCCGGAGGGGAAAATCATCGTCAGAGGCATCTACATCTCCATGCCCACCTCCAAAGTGATGTTGTGTTTGCTGGGATCCGATGAATATTGTATACTATGTTGAGGTCGATTATATATTCATGGCATATGTTATTTGTGATCTTGCATGCTCTCTGTTGCTAGTAGATACTCTGGCCAAGTAGATGCTTATGACTCCAAGAGGGGGTATTTATGCTAGATAGTAGGTTCATGCCTCTAGTAATCTGGGAGAGTGACAGTAACTTCTAAGATTGTAGATGTGTTGTTGCTACTAGGGAGAAAACAACAATATTTTATCCAAGGGTAATTCTATTGTTTACTTTACACACATTGCTTAATGCGATAATCTGTTGCTTGCAACTTAATACTGAAAGGGTTTCAGACGATAACCGGAAGGTGCATTATTAGTAATAGACGCAGTTGGATTACGGTCTATGTATTATGTTGTAATGCCCAATCAAATCTCATAGTAATCATCTTGTCATGTATGGTCGATATTCTGTCAATTGCCCAGCTATAATTTGTTCACCCAACATGCTACTTATCTTTATAGAGAGACACCTCTAGTGAACTGTGGACCCCGGTCCGTTTCTTTTACACTGATAAATTCAACCTCTGCAATCATGTTCTGTTTACTTTCTGCAATCTCGTTCTCTTAAATTACTGCAAACATCTCTTTCCACTCGATACGTCTAATCCTTTGTGTTCAACAAACCGGTGGGATTGACAACCTCACTGTAAGTTGGGGAAAAGTACTTTGGTTGTGTTGTGTGCAGGTTCCACGTTGTTGCTGCCGCCGGTAGTGCGCCCTGCCACTAGTCAGCTAGCAACACCTTGAGAAGTCACGCCTTTCTCCTACTGGTCGATTAAACCTTGGTTTTGTACTGAGGTAAAATTTGCTGCTGTGTTCATCACACCTTCCTCTTGGGGTTTCCCAACCGCTTCGACAACAACTGCCAACAAGATTGTCTGGCGCCATCACTGGAGCACCATCAGATTACAACCAAGTAAACAAAGGGGATCGGTGTTGGAGATGGTGTTGATGATGATGTCGTTGTAGATAGGTGTTGACGCCTTCAAGATTCAAGTTCCTTCTCCTTGAGTATGGTGGTTGATGACCCACAAGTATAGGGGGTGTATCGTAGTACTTTCGATAAATAAGAGTGTCGAACCCAAGGAGGATCAGAAGGTGTTGACAAGCAGTTTTGATCAAGGATTCACTGTAAATACTAGCAAACATGTTTTCAGGAGTTTTTGATATTGCAAATAAATAAAGTACGAGTAAAAAAAGATAGTAATAATAATTGCAGCGGGTGGCCCAATCCTTTCTAGAGCAAAGGACAAACCGGTTGCTTTACTTATGATGTCTAAACGTTCCTGAGGACACACAGGAATTTCGTCAAGTGCTTTCGCTTCATGTAGCCGAATAATCTTTATCGTTTTGGTAGGTGTTGTGTGGGTGAACCTATGCTAATGCACTACCCCCAACTTGGACTAATGCATACTTGTGATTATACCCCTTGCAAGCATCCGCAACTACAATAAAGTAATTAAGATAAATCTAACCACAACCTTAAACTTTGAGATCCTACACTCCCTCATGCACTGGTGTCCCAATGGGGGTTTAGGTTTCTGTCACTCCAGCAACCCCACAATTAGTAGCCAAATACAGGATGCATTCTACTGGGCCCATAAATGTGAAGTATCATGTAGTCGACGTTCACATGACACCACTAGAAGAATAGCACCACAACTGAAATATCAAACCATTAAATATTACTCAACATAATTCCACTACTAACATCTTGAATTCTCCCATGTCCTCAAGAACTAAACGAACTACTCACAAGACATCATATGGATCATAATCAGAGGTGATATAATGACGAATAACAATCTGGACATAAACCTTAATTCAATGGTTTCACTCAATAGCATCAACGACAAGGACTAATTAACACTAGGAAAGTTTCCCCTATGAACTAGACAATATCAAACCCAAGATGTTACATCGGGACGAAGTGGACGGTGACGATGGCGACGATTTCCTCCCTCCGGGAATGAATTTTCCCAGCAAATTTTTGTCTGCCGAAGAGCTTTTCTCTCTCTGTGGTTTTCCGCCCCGTCGCGGCAGCGGAATATTTTCGTGTTCGGTCTCCCAGTCTTAGGGTTCTCGGGGGGATTAAATACGCATGTTCAATCATTACAGTCTCTTTACATTAGAGCTTATATTGCAGAAATCACATGTTCAATCATTAAAGTCTCTTTACAGTCATTGATAACTTTCAAAGTTATATTCATTCAGATAAAAGCATTGTGCTACACAAGGAAGGGTAAAAGATATGATTGAATACATCAACACACATAAATGGTTGGATCACAACAACTCAAATGCTGGCTTGAGATAGATGGGAATAGGTTTACTGACTCAACATAAAAGTAAAAGATAAGCCCTTCGCAGAGGGAAGAAGGGATCACTCATGTGCTAGAGCTTTTTGTTTTAAATGAATCAGAGTTATGAAAATGTAATTTTAAGAGTGGTGTATGTCTATGTCAATGAATGGTATTGAATGACCTATCATCCTTTCATGTTTAATGGCTTCAAGAGCGGCTCCCATAGAGAGAACAATATAGTTCCTCTTCTCCTTTGTTTGAACAACCTAAGTTCATGATTTCTCAAGCCCATAGTGTTAGGAGATTTATTTGATTATTAGTTTTTTTATATTTAGTGGGTTGGGCACCCGTTTGCCTGCTCTTTTTGCAATATTAGGGGACTAGCACATTATGCATGCTGGTCAAGGTGTGAAGCCAAATAAACATGAAAGAGACAATAAAGCATCCAACGCTTCCTCATGAGCTAAAACAGGAGCACAAAACAGGTTTAGTAGTTTTGAAGGGTTTTAAAGGTAGCACACAAGCAATTTACTTGGAGTGGCGCTGAAATACCACAAATAGGTAGATATGGTGGACACAAATGACATGGATTTTTTGTTCAAAGTTTGGGTGCACGAGAAGCATTCCCTCTCAGTACATGTCTTTGGCTAGCAAGGCTGGGTAGCAAGCATAAGAGTTGAGGGAAACAAACAAATATACATGTGATAGAAAACAATCATGCAATTTTCCTTGGAATTACTAACGATTTTAACTTGAGAATACTAAGCTTATGAGCCAACAAGAAAGAAAGATAATGGAATAATGTATCTACATGTATTTCTCTCTTTTCTACTCAAGCCTCAAAGCATTGTTGCTACTAACCAATGCTAAGTTTGCCAAGACCAAGTAGATTTATTTGATGCTCCCAAAGTGATACCAATACTAATCAACAAGGTTAATCATATAACAGAAATTACAAACTAAAAGAAGGTGTGCAGAAAGTAATTAAATGATAAAACTTCTCATTAATATTCCATAACGACAACTCACACCAAGGGATACATAGATAATCGACTAAAGGAGAGATACTTCCACACTGCAAACTATCCTATATGATAATTCACTACTCATGATATGACTCTACTGAAAAGTAAAAAAGGTAAAAGATAATAGTGTGATACCGCGGCACTCGCCCAAGATTGGAACAAGCCAAGGGGATGCCAATACCAATGAAGAATTACTCCTTCGGTGGTGGTGAATCCTTCTCATCATCGAACTTCCAAGGTAAAGGCTCCCCATCAACAAAGGACGACCTGGTTTCCAATATCCTGAAACTGGCAGCAGAACTTATGCGTTTAAACCTAGTCTCATACTCACAGTTTTGATTTTGCACGTCGTAGAGTTGTGCTTGTAATTTGTTGGTGGTCTCGTGGAGCGAGACAATATCATCCCAAAGCTTTGCAGTTTCCTTCTTGTGCTCGTCAATGAGTTCTGCATTTATCTTATGGATAATGTTCACCTCACATTCTGCCATCTTTTATCTAAAGACTTCTTGCTCCAACTTTTCCATCCTAGCCTCCACACTTCCTTCTCCTTTAGGACCCCGAACATCTTCTACTTGCACCTTCCCATCCTTCAACAAGAACTCCTTAGGATGCATTTTCAGCTCATTCATGTACGGGTTGACGACGTTCATGAAGGGGTTGTCTTTGGGTGATCCCGAAGAAAACATGCATGATGGCTCTAAATCTGAGGATGAAATCTGGCAGAAACAGATCGAAACGAGAACACGACGAGAAACATATATACGGACCTCGGGGGATCCGGGGGATTATATAGCAAAAAGTTTCATAACAAAAGGAAGGTACATGGCGAAATCGGGTCGGAGAGGAGCTCAGTGGCGCCCACACCATTCCTAGGCACGGCCCGGGGCTGGCCCGCGCCTAGGGGTGGTGTGGTGCCCTCGGGCACCGTCTCCTACCCCCGTCTCATATTTTTCATATTTAATAAAAACGACAAAAATATAAGCTGGAAAGTTTAACGTGAACTTTTTCTTACTAAAATTGTTACCTATTCGAAAACGGACTCTGCAGTTTATTGGATTTGCTCCTTAATAAATTCTTCCAGAGTCACGACTTGAATAATATCAATATCTTCATTATAAAAATCTCCAGAAATATAATGTTTGAGTCTTTGCCCTTTCACCACCTGTGTAGTGTTATCTTTCAGTGAAGCAATTTTTATTGCACCGGAACGATACACCTCTTCCATAATAAAAGGTCCTTCCCATTTTGAGAGTAATTTCCCTGCAAAAAATCTGAGACGAGACCTATACAATAGAACTTTCTCACCAACATGGAACTCTCTCTTAAGAATTCTCCTATCATGCCACCTCTTAACCTTCTCTTTAAAGAGTCTAGCATTTTCATAATCTTCATTCCTCCATTCATCTAGAGAACTTAAGTCAAGCAACCTTTTCTTACCAGCTAGTTTAAAGTCTCTATTAAGTTCTTTCACTGCCCAATAAGCTTTTTGTTCTAATTCTAAAGGTAAGTGACAGGCTTTTTCATAAAACATTTTGTAAGGAGACATACCCATAGGATTTTTGTAAGCAGTTCTATAAGCCCATAAAGCATCATTTAGCTTACTGGCCCATAAAGCATCATTGCACCGGAACGATACACCTCTTCCATAATAAAAGGTCCTTCCCATTTTGAGAGTAATTTCCCTGCAAAAAATCTGAGACGAGACCTATACAATAGAACTTTCTCACCAACATGGAACTCTCTCTTAAGAATTCTCCTATCATGCCACCTCTTAACCTTCTCTTTAAAGAGTCTAGCATTTTCATAATCTTCATTCCTCCATTCATCTAGAGAACTTAAGTCAAGCAACCTTTTCTTACCAGCTAGTTTAAAGTCTCTATTCAGTTCTTTCACTGCCCAATAAGCTTTTTGTTCTAATTCTAAAGGTAAGTGACAGGCTTTTTCATGAAACATTTTGTAAGGAGACATACCCATAGGATTTTTGTAAGCAGTTCTATAAGCCCATAAAGCATCATTTAGCTTACTGGCCCAATTCTTCCTAGATTTATTAACAGTCTTTTGCAAGATAGATTTAATTTCTCTATTTGATAATTCTACTTGCCCACTTGTCTGGGGATGATAGGCTGAAGCAATCCTATGATTAACTTCATATCTAGCAAGGGTCTTTCTAAAACCACCATGAATAAAATGAGAACCTCCATATGTCATAAGATATCTAGGCACACCAAACCTAGGGAAAATAACATCCGTAAGAATTTTTAACGAGGTCTCACCATCAGCACTCTTTATAGGTATGGCTGCTACCCACTTAGTAACATAATCAACATCAACAAGTATATGAGTATAACCTTCTGAAGGAGGAAAAGGGCCCATAAAGTCAAATCCCCAGCAGTCAAATGGTTCAATAACAAGAGAATAATTTATAGGCATTTCATTGCGTCTAGAAATATTACCAATTATTTGGCATTCATCACAAGATAAAATAAACTTTCTTGCATTCTTAAAATGAGTAGGCCAATAAAAACCTAATTGTAGAACCTTTTGTGCAGTTCTATCTCCAGCATGATGTCCTCCATAAGAACTACCATGAAATTTTCTCAATATCTCTCGTTGCTCATATTCTAGAACACATCTTTGCATAATACCATCCACTCCTTCTTTATATAAGTGTGGGTCATCCCAAAAATAATGCCTCAAGTCATAAAAGAATTTCCTTCTTTGCTGAGCTGTAAATGTTGGAGGCAAGTACTTGGAAACAATAAAGTTAGCATAATCAACATACCAAGGACTCTCTCGCGAGGTTACTTTTATTGCAGCCAACTGTTCATTTGGAAAACAATCATCAGTAACAGGAATAGGATCATAAGAAATGTTTTTCAATCTAGACAAATTATCAGCAACAGGATTTTCAACACCCTTCCTATCTACAATATGCAGATCAAACTCTTGTAAAAGCAACACCCATCTAATAAGCCTAGGCTTAGCGTCTTTCTTTTCCATAAGGTACCTAATAGCAACATGATCAGTATGAATAGTAACTTTCGAATCAACAATATAAGGTCTAAACTTATCACAAGCAAAAACTACAGCTAGGAATTATTTTTTAGTAGTAGCATAATTCTTTTGAGCAGCATCAAGAGTCTTACTAGCATAATGAATAACATTCAACTTATTATCTACTCGTTGTCCAAGAACATCACCTACTGCAAAATCACTAGCATCACACATAATTTTAAAGGGTAAATTCCAATCAGGTGGTTGAACAATAGGGGCAGTGGTTAAAGCCTTCTTTAGAGTTTCAAAAGCTTTCTTACTATCATCATAAAAAACAAAAGGTACATCCTTTTGGAGAATATTAGTAAGAGGCTTTAAAATTTTAGAGAAATCCTTAATAAACCTCCTATACAAACCAGCATGATCAATAATACTACGAATACCTAACATTCCTCGAACATGGCATTTTCTCAATCGCTTCAACTTTGGCTCTGTCGACTTTAATACCTCTTTCAGAAATTTTATGTCCAAGAACAATTCCTTCATTTACCATAAAGTGACATTTCTCCCAATTAAGAACAAAATTAGTATTCTCACATCTCTGCAAAACTTTATCAAGATTGTGCAAACAATTATCAAAAGAAGTCCCATAGACGGAGAAATCGTCTATGAATACTTCCACAATTTCTTCACAAAAATCATGAAAGACAGCAGATATGCATCTTTGAAACGTAGCAGGAGCATTACAAAAACCAAAAGGCATACGTCCATAAGCATAAGTTCTATAAGAATAAGTAAAAGTGGTTTTCTCTTGATCTTGCTTTTTAACAACAATTTGAGAAAACCTAGAATAACCATCAAGAAAACAAAAATGAGTTTTCTTAGACAACCTTTCTAACATTTGATCAATAAAAGGTAAATGATAATGATCCTTCTTAGTAACTTTGTTAACTTTTCTAAAATCAATGCACATCCTATAACCAACTTCTACTTTTTGAGGAATAAGCTCATTATTCTCATTAGGCACAACAGTAATTCCTCCTTTCTTAGGGACACAATGCACATGACTAACCCATCTACTATCAGCAATAGGATAAATAATACCAACATCAAGGAGTTTCAATACCTCATTTCTTAACACATCCTTCATCTTAGGAATTAAACAGCGTTGATGTTAAACAACTGGCTTTGCATCAGGTTCCATATTGATAGCATGCTGACATATAGTAGGGGAGATCCCTTTCAAATCATCAAGAGTATATCCCATAGCTCCTCGGTGTTTCTTCAATACTTCCAATAACCTTTCCTCTTTCATGTCCTGAAAGTTTAGAACTAATAATAACATGATATATTTTCTTATCATCAATATAAGTATATTTAAGATCATTAGGTAATGGTTTTTAATCGAAAACATGATCCTCTTTGGGTGGTAGTGTGGTATCCAAGTCTTCCATAGGTAAATTGTGCTTAAACATCTCTGGTTGACGAAGAAGAATCTTGTCAATCTCATTTGTTTCCTCCATAAATGTTTCACTTTTGTGGTCCTCCATATATTGCTGCAAAGCATTGTTAGGAGAAAGAGCAATAGAGGCAAGTTGTTCAACTCTAAAATCTTCATTAGGCAATTCAGTTTCATAAGGAGCTTTGGCAAACTTAGAAAAATTAAACTCATAAGACTCTCCATCAAATTTAGTAAGATTTTTCTCCTTCTTACAATCTATAATAGCACCACAAGTGAGAGGTCTATGAAAAATGATAGGGCAAGTCTTACTAGCAGCTGAACCAAGTACTAGAAAATCAGCAGGATATTTAGTCTTATCACATAAAACTTCCACACCTCTAACAATACCAATTGGAGAGATGGTCTCTCTATTAGCAAGCAGAATAACCACATCAATTTCTTCAAGTTCACAAGAACCAATTTCATGCATGAATTCTATATAAAGCTCATAGGGAATAACACTTGAACTAGCACCAATATCACATAAACCATAATAGCAATGATCACCTATTCTGACAGAAAGCACATGAATACTAGTTTTCCTAGATCTATTAGGATGTGAAACAATATTAGAAGCATCTTCACAGAAGATAATGTCAATCTTCTACATTTTCAATGACAAGGTCCTTTACTATTGCTACTGCAGGCTCAACAGTTATTTGTTCATCAGGTTCTATAGCTTTCTTTAACCACACTAGTTGTAATAGAATGTTCCTTTACCTAGGCAGGGAAAGATACTTTCTCAATACAAGGTTCAGGCAAAACACGATCAACAGTACAAACTTCAATATTTCTAGCAGGAACACAATTAAAAATGTCTTTATAAGGTGCATGGTACTTGTTCCACTTCTTTTTGGGAACATCAAGATAAGAGGCAAAGGCCTTAAAACAATTTGCAAGAATTTGAGAATCAAGGCCATAAACAACACTAATATTATGAAAGTCATCAGTTCTCATAAAAGATTTAATGCATTCATAATCATAATTTATACCTGATTTTCTTGCTTTATCATTCTCCTATCCTTCAGTATTTTCATGAATGCGGCCGAGAAGATCCCGTTTAGCTTCTTCCTTCATACGTGTAAATGATCCAGAACAAGAAGCATCCAATAAATACTTATCACGAAGAGAAAGCCTTGCATAGAAGTTTTTAATTACAATATTACTGGGGAGCTCATGAATGAGACATTTGAGCATTAATGACTTCAATCTCCCTCACGCTTGGGAAATACTCTCTCCATCTCGAGGCCAGAAATTATATATTTGATTCTGATCTTTATGAATCTCACTAGGAGGATAGAATTTAGAATAAAAGAGAGGTACAATTTTCTCCCAACCAATAGACCGGCCATTTTTCAGCATCTTATACCATTCCGCAGCTCAGCCCTTCCGTGATAAAGAGAATAACTTCTTCTTAACTTGGTCCATTAAAATACCTGCATACTTGAACAACTCGCATAATTCATGTATAAAAAGTAAATGATTGGCAGGATGGACAGTTCAATCTCCTAAATAGCAGTTATTCATAACACATTCAACATTTTTCGTAGGTATTTTAAAAGAATCCAATTGAGCAGGCAGTGATTCATCTACTACCGTAACAGTGGCATTAGTACTCCCAAATAGGAAGTCAAATGAAGACTTGTCCATAATGAAATAAAGCAGCAGACATAAATAAAAATAGCACTTACAGTAAAAGTTTCCTTTACCAATTCCACTCTTCAATAGCGCTTCACTCCCCGGCAACGGCGCCAGAAAATAGTCTTGATGACCCACAAGTATAGGAGTGTATCGTAGTACTTTTGATAAATAAGAGTGTCGAACCCAACGAGGAGAAGAAGGTGTTGACAAGCATTTTTGATCAAGGATTCACTGCAAATACTAGCAAACAGGTTTTCAGGAGTTTTTGATATTGTAAATAAATAAAGTATGAGTAAATAAAAGACAGTAATAATATTTGCAGCGGGTGACCCAATCCTTTCTAGAGCAAAGTACATAAAATAAGTGACCATATGAGTAATTGTCTACCTAAAGACCTAAGTAGAAAGTGTTAAATTTGGAGCTATCGATGGTACTTCCTCTATTTTTTAATGTAAAACGTTGGGAATGTCACGGCCAATTTTTTTGAACTACCTAATTTTACGAGTTCCCCTTTCTACCACTCACTCGCACGAACAGGCACCATCGTCGCCCACTCGCGCGCCCTCTTACCCTCTCGCCCGCATCTCCCTCTCCCTCGTACTCCCTCCGTCCCGATTTAATTAACTTGGGGGAGGAAGACGTTTCACAATTGTAATTTTACAATCCAGTCCTACATATTTCCCAGATCTGATCGCTCAGTCCCACGATCCATTCTCCGTCTATCGCTCCGTCCAAATCGCTCCATCCAGATCGCCAGCGCCAACTTCCGCGACGGCGAGCACAGCGCCTCCGCCTACCGCCTCTGCTCCTGGTCAACCGGGGCATGGAGATTGCCAGCTCCATCCAGATCGCCAGCTCGATCCAGCGCCTCCGCCTACCGCCTCCGCTCCTGGTCAACCGGGGCATGGAGATTGAGATGTGCTGGAGATGGTGGGGAGGAGGAGAAGGAAGTGGGGATCGGTGGAGACGCGTGGGTAGAAGGTGGCGTCAGAGAGGAGGAGGATAAGGGGACGGGTAGGGGAGCGGCGGCGACGGGACGCCGACGACGGGGACGAGGTCGCCACGCGAGGAGTGGATGGGGACGGGTTACGACTGCGTGTGCGTGGACCGGCGTGGACTGGACGCGGACACGTGGTTGTGACTCGGGTCAAGCGGCGGGGACAGGCGGGTAGCAGTTTAAAAATGATAGGGGGTTTTGCGTAAAATTACCGCCGAGTTAATTAAATCTGGACGGAGGGAGTATCTCGACCCCTACCCTCGTCGGCGCCTGCCCTCACGCGTTTCCTCGCTCGCGTGAGTCGCTGCCCTCTTCCTCACGCTTTGTCGCCTCTTCTGCCATCTCCAACAAAACTGCCGCATCAAGGTCGATTTGAAAGCATGTTTTTTTCATCCTCCCATGGTGGGATCTGAACTGGCGGTGGTCAATCTGTGGAGCCAAGGTCGGTCGAGCTCCAATCATGATGGTGGTGGTGGTGGTGCGGAGCTCGAATCGTTACCGGAGAAGATCTCCTCCTAGATCTTGGCCAAAGCCGTCGCCCGCAGCTAGCGCCCGCGCCATCTCTCGCGCCCGCTCCGCAGCTGTCTCCTCGTACGGCGACTGCTCCACCACCAGCGCAGAGACCATCCGGTCCTCCGGCCCAGCCACCGGCTCCGGCACCATCGTCTTTGCTAGCTCTCTCGCCGAGCTTCTACGCTGATCCTGCCCGAGCGTGGAGCTGGCGGTGAGTGACATCGTCACCCCGGCAAGCTCCACCTTGGACCCTACCATCCACTGCAAGATCTTCATGTTACGTCATGCGACATTTACCTCGCAATGATATGTTGTCACCCCGGCAAGCTCCACCATGGACACTCCCATCATGGTTTGCTAAAATTAGGCGGCTGATGCTATAATGTCGTTGCTGCTGCTGCAATTCTCTCTTACCATGGCAAAGATTGACGCTGCTTCTGCAATTTTCTGAAATTGGGCTGCTACCCTACTTATGTAATACATCATGTTTCAGTTGCAATATTATTACTACTGCTGGCCATTAGTGTTCATTGTCCTGTAATTTTGGATGGAGAATGTCCAGCTGAGAATACAGTAATGATCAGAACATGAAACAAATATTATCTCAAGGTTTTTCTCTTATCCAAGGTCCTGCTGGGAGTAGCTAACTTCCATTGTTTTTTTATAGGATGTTAAAATGCAGTATACTCCTAACTGAACTTATTGTTTAAGTTGAATGAAGGATGTTACAACTCTTGTTTAAGGATGGCCTTCTGTGTGGTACCCGATGTCATAATTTGTAAAATTAGTTTTCTGGATTATTATGAACCCTACCAATTTTGCAGCAACCCTGTTAAAAAGAAATGTTGTAGTCAGCTAACTTGCATACATGCAATTTTTAATAAATAAAATCAAAATAATAACCAAGAAAAAGATACTAAAAACGTTTGCATCTTGTGGTAAATCTGTGTATTATTACTGAACATGATTTGGCGAATACTCCAAGTAGACTTTATACTCCTTTTCATGGAACTCATTTTTCCTGAAACTCATTTTCTTCTGGCTGCTGTTTAAGAACCCAGGAGCATCCTTATACATGCAGATGGATAAACGCCTAACGTGCAATGAATCACATCAACATACTCGAAAGCTCTGTCCTTATGCATGACAATGGAGATAATCTGCTGAAAACTGATGGCTCTCTGTTATGGACAACCATTTTTCTACCTCGTGGTTTCCTCAAAATGAAATGGCCATTTCCGCACCACATTATCCATGTGCATGCCTACGGTAAGATTTATGCTCTAGTATTTGTTACTCTCTCTTTCTCTCTCTGTCAACATTTACCTCACAATGATACGCCACTGCCTGCTTCACTCTACATTTACCTCGCAATGATATGTTGTCCAAATGCTTAACCGCTTATGTCCTAATCCATGCACATGAAATCTGGATAGATCTGCTCGTGTGGGTCAGCAGTTGTAAGATTTCATTTAATGGGTCAGCAATTTCTGCTACGAACATTTTTCTGTCTTCAGTCCACTCGTGTACATAATTCATGCATGGTTCCTTTAGTTTGCAGCTAGCTAGACCACTGATTTTATATGTGATAGCATGTCCTGAATATGTCTTGTCATGTCGATAAAATTCTCTTTAGGGAGAGTGGCTACATAAGCTGATAAGCAGAGTATCTCTGCTGGTCAGAGAGGATTTTCGATGTCGTACTGCTTGCTGGCCACCAGGTTCTTCCTCATTATGATCTTGATCTTGCTCATCCATTTGTACTGCATGTTCCTCGTCATCTACTGCATCTTCCACTTCATCTACTGCATGTTGCTAGCTAGCTACACTTCATATTTCCAATGTTGAACTGAAGGTGGCGAGTATATCTCTAGCTAGCTAGCAACATCATGCAATCCAATACTGGTTAATATAGTTTAGGCTATATTAAAAGAGTATATATAGTACTTGTAGATGGATAACCCTCCATCTGCTCATTTCGCCAAGTATCTGCACACATTATTTGATTGGATAGATAGCATGCAGGGATATGCCATTTTAGAAGATGTGTGTGTAAACATCTTGTCTCCAGCTCTCCATATTACCATGCTTGTTCACAGTTTCGTAGATGTTCAATCGGTGTCTCACACTTCTTTACAATAATGTACCTTCGTTTGTATCCGCTTCGTCGACCAACATACAAGTATAGCTGGGTATGGGCAGCCCGGCCCAAACAGCCCGTCCCGGAATTGGTTTGGGCATGATTTTGGAGCCCGAACGTCGGACCGGGTTGGGCTCGGGCTTGCAAAAAATACGATTTTAGCTTGGTTTGGGCCGGGCTTGTCGGGATGGGTCGGGCTTTTCTCTTTTTGGGTTGGGCTTGGGCCCGATTTGTATGCCCGAATGTCGGGCCGGGTTCGGGCAATGACAACATATGAGATGGAGGAATAAATTGGGAAACTAAAATGGAAACCGCTGACGTGGATTGCTATTGCTAAGATGGATGGGCATTTTAAGTAAAATGGTTTAGTAGGATGAACCCTCTGTTCGGATTTAATCTTTATTCTAGAAAAAACAAATAAATTAGTATTGCATTTATTAGTGCTACTTAGATATGTGAACAACCAATCCAACCTATATCGAAGATAATAGCATCCAATAGAGAGAGTAAAACTATTTTATTTTCAGTGTTATTGTTCACTAAAAGATAGAATATATATTATTTCAGAAAAAAAATTAGAGCCGAAATGTAGACTATTTCAGAATGGGGGAGTACTTAGTTAGATAGGATTAATTATGTGGATCAACCTGAAAAATATTAGAAGGAATTAATAGGGACACCCCGATTGGCCTTAGTTTACCGCTGACGGACCGGCCCATTTATATCTACAAGACCGTAAATAGGCTAGTCCGTTTAAACTTAGCAGGTCTTAGACTTGCACGCTCATTTATGCCTAGCAAGCTTTAGATAGGCTGGCCTTTTAAACTCATCAGGCATCTGATGAGCCGGACCAATCAAATTAGGTCTTAGATGAGCCAACCCATTTTAACTTGGTTGAACTTAGCTAGGCTGGGCCGATTAAACTCATAAGCCTTAGAAGGGCTGCCCCGTTTGAATTTAGGTTAACTTAGACGGGCCGACCCATTTATCTAATAAGCTTTAGGTGGGCCAGTTTGCTTAAGCTCGAGAGATCTTATGTGGGCCGGTTCGTTTAAATTTCAAAAGGCCTAGGATGGGTCATCATGCTTAGCTCAATAGTCAACAAGGTTTGTCTAGATCTATCATCTAACACAGATTTGCATCTAGTTAACGATGTTTGCCACATGTCAGTTGGCATGACGCTAGCAGTCCACGATCTTCCGAAACTCATCTACCATGGTACGATTTTTGTTGGTTAAGAACCCTAGTCCGCCACCGGCCGAAAATCCGTGGAGTTTCCCTACGCGATATGCACGCAGGTTTTGTCTCCTTGACTCATTTAACACAAAAAAGACCCCTATGCTGACGATTTTTTTATCGTTGTGGATAACATTTTTTTACTTTGTAGTGGAAGGGGTTGAGCATGGAGGGCGTCGTACATTTTTGAGTGAAAAAATCGAAAAACATAAGTGCTACAAAAGAAATGGTACTTTCCACAAAAAAGATACCACTGCGATGAAAACTGAAAAGGAAATAGAAGAACCAAAGTGGTGCCAGTGTAATACTAGGTCTCCTTTTCCTAAACGTAAAAGGTCCAGCGCTGTCGATAACCGAACACCCCGCGTCGCCTAACCCTAGGCGGCTCGGGGGCGATCTCCCGCCGCCGGCCGCTGCCACCCCCCTCCTCGCCCCGTCCTCCTCGCCGCCGCCGGAAGACCCGCGGGGCAAAGCCCTGGCGGAGACGGCGGCGGCGGGGGCTTCGTCCATCGCGCGGTGGAGGCTACCCTGGCGGCGGCGACGCACGTCTCCGGCGGCTCCGGCGGTTCCGGCAACGAGCTGGCGCGGGAGTGCGGCGGAGTGGACGTCTCCACGGTGGTGGAGCGGCTTCCAGCGCGATGGATCGCCCTACCGGCGGTGGATCTTCGGATCGCCGGTGGTAGGGGCCCCTAGGGTCTCGGGAGACGCCGTCGAGATGGTGGAGGCGGCGCCGTCGTAATAAAGGTGCGGAGCTCGGTCCCCATCTCGGCAAGGCCACGTGTGGCGGTGCCGGCGAGCTCTGGCCTGGTTTCCTCTCGATCGATGGATCGGGGGAGGGTGGTCTCTCCGGGCACGGTCGTCTGTCGACTGCCGTGGAGCTTTGGGAGTCGGAGGGAGTGTTAGAGCTTTCTTCCCTCGGCCGGCCGTGGTGGCGAGGGAGGGAAGGAGATACACCGCCTTCCTCGTTAGGGTTTTTAGGGTCTTTTTTTGAGATGCGACTGTCGCGTCGTGAAGCTTCCTCCGGCCGGCCATGGTGGCGAGGGGAGGAGGTGGCTTGACGTGGCGTCGATGGTTGGGACCTACTGCTCGGGGTCCGTGGTTTGGAGGTTCTGCTTGGTCTCCACCAGCTCCCGCCTGCCCGATGGTCTGGAAAAGATTACTAGCTCTCACCCCTCGGGGAGGGCACTCCTGCGGTGTTCAAAGCCCAATGTGGCGAAGGTGGCGGCGGTGACTCGATGGTGTCTGAAGACGGGCGGCTTCCGGATTCGGTCTCTGTACTTGGGTGGTGACGATGAGGACGATGGGCTTGTTTTCGATTTGGGAGTACGGTGTGTGGTCTTCTGGGTCCATATTGTATTTTCCTTTTTTGTGGAGTCGTTTGTAATCGGTTTCGCCATTGATTGAATTCCAAGTGGTGCCAGTGTAATACTAGGTCTCCCTTTCCTCCAGGATCAGAGTAAAATCCATCTTGCGTGGATTCAATTCCTTGTGCTCGCCCATGGCGTTATTGACTTTAACAATTCGGCATTGGGTATAACTACCCAATTCTGAATTGGCCAAGAATAATTCTGCAAGACATTACGGCTCATAAAAATCTAATTCACGTTTGGAAATATGCATGTAACACAGAGTAAAACAGGTTTATTAACCTAACATATGTTATAGATTCGCCACAAAAAACAAAACATGTTTTTTTTGGTTGTGAACTACAAGGAGGGGCGGTGCACGATGCCGATGTATCTGCTAATCAGGATGCTTTCCAAACCCTCCCACTGCAAAATGCCATCTAAATTTTGAAATATGCCGTTGGACAACACCAGACCTCTGAGCAGCCGTGCAGGGAACAGAGAGGTTGCCTTGGGATATTTTCGAAAGCAAAAAGGATTTGGAAAGAGATGTGGAGGGACTCAATACGCAGACCTCAAGTTGTAAGTTTGATTGTAAGAGCAACTCTAACAGAATCCGTAAATCCCGCCGGAACCGAACTTTTTCGGCGGATTTACGGGTTCGGGTTGAAACGCGCGCAGATCAGAGCCCGTAAACATGGGCCGGTCCGAACTGGAAGTTCAGGGGCCCGAGAAACTCACCGCACGGCCCCTATTAAAAGTGTCCGCGGAGGGGAGTTCGGTTCGGAAACCCTACTCCCCTCCGGCCGCTCCTCTCCCGCCGCCGCAGCCCGCAGCCGCTCCGACGAGCAATCCCCGTCGCTCGACCGCCGCTACGGCCACCACCCCGCCGTGCGAAATGACGCGTTTAAGACGCGTGGGTAGGGGCGGCGGCCGATCCGGCGCCGGAAGGTCAAGTCGCCGTCCGCCGGGCGTACGGGCGGAGACGGAGCGCGGCAGGCTGGCGCGCTCCGACGGCGCATGGAAGCGGGCCGGCCGCAAGTGGCCGAACGTAATGACGCGCCATTTTCAAGCGCGCGCGGAGGCGGCTGCGGAGGCGGCGGCGGCGGCTGCAGCTGCGGCTGTGTAAGAGGAGGAGCCCCCTGTTGCCGGCGGGTGCAACCCGCCGCTGCCGCCGTTGCCCCCGAGCGGCGACGATGACGATGCAGACGGACCGCCTCTGCTCTGCGGCGCCTCGCGCGGCGGCCATCGAGTGGCGGCCCTCGTCGTTGCCTAGCAACCGGCGGCGTCGAAAAACCCTCCGCCGCCGCCCGGTGACAGTCTAGTGGGAACCTTAGTTTCTAGTCTAATTAGGTCCCTACTACGGGTAATTTAGGTCCAATGCGATTGTATTTTGCCACTATTAGTGTGAATTATGATCGGATTAAGCATGATCGGATGAAATCGACCGCAATCCCGTCGATAGATTTCCCGCGTCGTTTGATTTTCGCGAGTTCGGTTTGGGTTTACAGTTTCTGTTCTGCGCCGTGCCCAAATACGCTCTCAATTCGTTTTTCGATAGGCTGAACTCCGTTTTTTCGGTTCGAACAAATACGAACTCTGTTAGAGATGCTCTAAGCAAACTTCCTGTCGCGAGAGAGCCTCCTGCTCTTTCTTTTGTTCCGTATCATTTTCCACAGGTACAGGGTAGGAGCCACACAAAAGGTCAGCCGCTCGATACAAAACATGCAACGATCTTGGTGTGGTTGATCCAGCACTCGCGAGTACTGAACCAGCTAACCCCTTAACTAGGACATTCAAACCAGTTCTCCACCTACTAGACAAAATCACAGGTCACCCACCCTACCACGACTGCAGCCTGCAGGTACAGAGGCACTTCATTTTGGTGCTGTCGGGCGATCAAGGTCGTTGAGAAACCAGAGCATGGTTGAGGGTTGAGGCGAGGTTTTTAAAAGAAATGGACGCCCCAATGGGAATTAGAGAAGCCAAATTCATCGGGATCTTGCAGCTCCGCAGGAATGCAGGATCCTCAAACCCATAGCAAGTAGAGATAGTGAAACATGAAGTGGGGCTCGAAATTTCATTTCTATTGTTCTCCAAACCACAATCAGGCTACTCTCAATGTATTTTCTGTCAACGTCGTCTCATGTATCGGATATTAATATTCAACTACCACAATAGATTTTATCTTACGGAGAGTTAGTATCTATTATAATAGATTAATAGTACCTTTTTATTAAATTATGTGAGTCTAATTAGATGATAGTACGGCGGAAATTTAATTCGGCTCCTGGGTGCGTATGCTCCCTATACCAAAAAGTGAAATTTCTCACTTATGATACTTCCGCACCCAGGAGCATACGTCTACTTTATAAAACTCTCATAGTCTATTACTTACTCTCATAGTTATAGCTACATCTACTTTATAAAACTCTCATAGTCTATTACTTACTTCCGGCCAATAGGAGAATAATTAATTATTTTTAAGGTTATCTTTGGTTAACGTGATTCTAAAAAAGTAGGAATAGAATAAAACCTAAGAGATAGAAATGTGTTGAGGGAATATCTAATTCTACATGCCCCCCTAGTTTTATAAGGATACAAAGGGGCTAGCCCACCAAAGACTAAGCACTACCCCTTCTTTAAGGTAAGTACGAAGCAGGGTTTAAAGATTAATTATCTTTTTGCTGAGTCGGGGGAGAGGAAAAAAGTGTCTTATGTGCAAAAGTTACCTGCAGCACATGCTTCTAGTCACTTTATAAGTGTAAGATGAGCCACATATTAACAAAATAAACGTATTTTTATAAGAATAAACGTATTTTTATAGCTAACTATTATACATGTTAGCTATAGATAACATAACAATAGCATATAGCGAACTACGCTGGCTCTACTACTAAATATGCTCTTACGTTTTATCATGGGCTACATTTCTTTTACTTTCTTGCTCCAAGGTAAGAAGGACCGCTGGCCTACATAAGTCGATACGGGATTGTAGACACCCATTCTCATTTCATCTGAACTCAAGAGGGACAAGTACCCCATAGAGCCTTGCACAATCACGATTGACATAAATTTCTAAGGCCATTTGAAGGCTCAGACTTGAACAACTTAGCCAAACATATTCACACGAGGTCGATTGTCAAATCTATCCGTGTACGACGATCTTCACATATCGCCAATGTACGCACCTCGCTAAATTCATATCGCAAGCACTAACCAAAAGTGACAATGTGCATATGTTGTGTGTAGGCACCTCTAAATCCATATAACAAAATGTATGCACAAAGAAAATAATATGAAATACATTAATTCTCCGGTGTGTGTAGTTGACAAGAAAAGATAAATCACATATATCATAATGAGCATAATCAAGTAAAAGTCAAACCAATAAAACCAGATGTTGGTTTGCCAAGATATCTCCAAACTTCTGTATACGAATTCTAAAAGAAATCTAAGTGAATGCTGAAATACATGTGTTCTTAGACATCATTATTTCCTCTAACTTCATCTTTTTTTTATCTTGGAAAAAGTATTGCAACGAAAGAGAACTTGTCTGCTCCCAAACTTGTTCTCTACTTTTTTTCCTACCAAAGCAAAGGCCCTGTGAACGTCTTTACTTTTTTTTTTTTTGAGAAGTGTGAACGTCTTTACTTAAATCTGTGTGTTGATTAGCAGCCAAACCCACCTCGTATTTGCCCCACGCGGCCACTCCAAGCCAAACCACAACCAGAGCCGCACACCCCGAGACCCATCCACCTCCGCCGTACTCGCCGCCGAAACCCTACGCCCAACCCAAATCCACCCCCCTCGCCCCTCCCGCTGCCCCGCCGCGAGATTCGCCTCGATTCGCCGCTAACCCCGACGGCCCGGAGCGGCGGATCAAACCCCGGCTCCCGCGGCGCAAATCTCGCCGCCCGGCCATGGCGGAGCTCCTGGCTTCCTGGGCCGCCGAGGAGCGGTGGATGTACCCGGCGTTCCTGGCCATGTACGCCGTCATATACTGCATCGGCCAGCTGGGCCTGTTCCGGCGCTGGGAGTGGCGGCACCGCCTGGACGGCGCCAGCTGCCTCATCTCGCTCGCGCACGGCTCCGCCGCCGCGCTCGCGGCCGTGGCGGCCATCGCCGCGCAGCCGCCGGAGAGGCGGGGGTTCGCCGCGCCCAACTCCCGCCTCCAGGACCACGTCCTCGACTACAGCGTCGCCTACTTCACCATGGACCTGCTCCACTACCTCGCCTTCCTCCCCGGGGACACCCTCTTCATCGCCCACCACATCGCCACGCTCTTCGTCTTCCTCACCTGCCGCTACCTCGCCCACCATGGCGCCTACGCGCTCCTCATCCTGCTCTTTCTCGCCGAGGTCACCAGCCTGCTGCAGAATGTCTGGACGCTCGCCGGGATCTGGCGAGCCGAGGTGCCCGCCGCTGCCAGGGTGTACAACGCCCTCTCAGTGCCCTTCTATGTGCTGTACACCATTGTCAGGGGCGTCGCCGGGCCCATCTTCTTCATCAAGATGAGCATGTTCTACCTCTCCGGCCAGGCCGTGGATGTCATCCCCTGGTGGGTGCGCATATCCTGGATCATCGTCGTCGGCCCTGCTATCACGGTGAGCAACCTGTGGATCTGGAACCTATGGAAGGAGCTGTTGAGGGAACGCAAGCAGACCATGAAAAAGAAAGACACATAGTTGGTGTAGCTGTGTAGGTATACTGTGTACCTGATAGCGGCTCAATTTGTCACGATTGATCAAGTTGATAATTGATGGATTAATCATGATAGAGATATTTGGAATGAATGATTATATCTCTAAATGTACTTCTCTTGACATTTGCATTGCCTGTAGAAGTTGTGTTAGTGTTCATCTTCAATATTTTGTCAAGAAGTAATACCACAAATACTAGCTTCACACACAGAGAAAAAAAGATTATCCAGGTTTGATGATGCTTGCTGCAATTGGGTTTGACTTGATGTTTCTTGTACGAAATAACTTTCTTGGTTTGTGGATTTCGGTTTGACTTTCTTGTACGAAATAGCTTTCTTTGTTTGTGGATTTCTTCAGACAACTTCAAAACGGGTCTGTTGCTTGGCGTGTTGTACATTGATGGGTTGTATAGTACCTTGTAAAAAAACAGCAAAGAAACAAAATATACTACTGTACTAGCAAGGATTGAAATAGCAAGCCATCTTCTGATTTTGTAAACAACGGTTTCCAATTTCGTATAAAAAGGTAAGTTGACTAGCCAGAATGGCTGGAGAATCATAATGACGACTTCAGTTGTACTTGTGTCCAACATGTCAAAGTCTGCAACGACAGTATGAGCTCTTTTCGTTTGCCTAATTTCATGCATTTATTACCTGAAAGATACTACATCATGCATGAATATTTTTGTGACTACATGACCCTGTTTTGCATCAGTTCCTAGATTGTCCTGTGTATGAACTTGCTTCAACAACCTGCAATGTCTTCTTCTTTGCTAGCATCAACCTATTTAGACTGACAGAGCATGTACATATATGCACATGTTCTACAATGTACTCCTTCCGTACAATGAAACATATTAGATATTTGTCTAGTTTAGATGCATCTAGACACTAAATAGTAATTTAGATGCATCTAAATTTTGATAAATTTCAGGCATGATTCACGGGGCGGAGGCAGTAAAAAAGCCCGTGCTCCATAGAAGCAATCCAGGTATACTATCTTAATTTTTGCCAAAGAAAGATGTATACTCTCTGATTGCTGTGCCCATTAAGGATGTTTCTTTTGGAGGTAGAGGTGTCATCATCATGCTACGTGTCCTTGCTTAGAAAACAATACTTTGTCACCCTTGTGCTTTTCTTCGGTCACCCGTTCTAGAATACTGGAGTACAAAACGGGCTCATCATGCTGGTGATTACAATGCAAAGCTAACTTAGTATAATGAACATGGACTGCTGCGATTGGTTTCCGTCTGGCATGTGTTTCTGAACTGTACGTAAGAGCATCCCCACTCGTTGGCACTCCCCACGCAAATCCGGCGAAATTTTCGTCCGGATTGGAGGAAGATTTGGGAGGAGTAGTTTCACGTATGCTCCCAAGCGGCTCGGGAAAAGAGAGATGGCTCGGGAATCCGGACGAAAGAGGAGACACGTGGGCGGCGGTTGGTTTAGCTTCATCCGGAGTCCTCGAGACCGAAACCGAGGCATGGGAGTCCGGACGAAAACTCAACCGGACTAAAACGAGAACCGCAGTGACGCTTTAGGTCCTGGATGAAAAAAAGTTGGAAATAGATTAGTGGAGATGCACTAACAACTTGCTAGTGAACAAGGCTAGGTAAGCAGTTTATTAGCACCTTGGAGACACCTCCAAAGATTATTGAACTTTTAAGCTAGAGTGTTTGATTGGGGAACAATGTTGGACGGGACGGGACACGATCATTCCGGATGACGGGCGGAATTTGGCCCCAGGCTCAGATGCGACGACGGAATTAGATGGTTCAACAAGAGGTGGTTCCAATTGAGAGAATACTCTACTGAGATACCGATGGAGAGAATATTCCACTACGATATGGAAACGTGTTTTTCTTTCGACAAGGTGGAGTGTGAACAACTGAACCATAGTCCGAGCAATTGTTAGCGATAATCTGCGCACCTTAGTTCTTGATTAGTTATATTGCATATATACCTATAAAATTCTGAGTTGGTGCACTGTCACTATAAAAAATATCAAAAAAAAGGAGGTAGTCTCCTTCCTTCCCCATTCAAGACCACCACCACCCTCTCAGGTCAAACCACCCTTGCCGCGGCAGGCCCCTGTTGTACTACCCCGGTGGCCGGTACTAGCCCCATCCGTGGCCACCCGTAGCTTTTCCGTCGGCAGCACGAGCACGGTGCTGACACAAGTTCGCTGCCACCGATGCCTCATCTGGCGTGTCGCAGGGAGGAGAAGTGGTGGCGCGTTGTTGAAGGTAGGAGGCTAGGCATCGCCTGACAACTGACATAAAGGAGACCGGGGGAAGGAGATGACCCCTAATAAGTTATGAGATTATTTTTTGGGGGGGTATTTTGAACTTTTTAATTATGCTAAAAAGTGAGTCCCACTCCACCTCATCAATTTAAACCCTAATATGTGGTCCCCTTGTTACCATCTCTCGATCGCTGGAATGTTAATTTTCATCGAAGTGACATGATGGTTCATCATTTTGGAGCGAATGAGATCTTAGTTCAACCTCTTATTGACCGGATCCTTTAGCCCCTTGTATAATTTCATAATGTTTGATTACTTTCATGCCCCCCCCCCCCCTCCCCTCCCCACTCAATGTAATGTCTTGAACATGGCCAGGCTTTTGCACATAAATAAATAATAAAATAAAAATCACACTGTATCACGGTAAAGACCTCGTGTTGATTTGCTCTCACTTGTCGTTACTGTTATGTGCAAAAAAAACTTTTCGGATTCTATTGGATTAACGTTGCGCAAAGGTAAAGTGGTGTAATTCTGTAAATTTAGCCTCAAAAATGGTGGTTTTATTCAGGGACCCCTTTGTTCTATTAACTCTTGACTTGTCCTTAAACAAGGCACGTGACGTTTATATGTAGCCAACTCGCTCATCCCATTATACCCGAAGATAAATAAGAGTGACCATTTGTGAAAGGCCCATGCAATGAAACTTGGGATAGCTAACATGTATAAGCCCCGGATAGCTAACATGTATAAGCCCCGCCGGGGCACACGAGGATGTGAACCTCAGAATTGACCCCTCTACCATGATACCACCCTTGCTGGCGTCGAACCCCTTTTGGCTAGACAATTAACTACAATTCGTCAACAATCTCCACCGCATGGAGCCATCTTGTATTGAACGACATCGGAATTGAAGGTATGAGGTCACCTGGAGAATTCTCCTCTTGACCGATACATCATTTTTTCAACAAAAGTTACATGTTTAGATCAGATCTCGTCCTCTAAAAAATGACTCATATGATGCTAAATTTCCTCAACCATCGCTTAGCAATAATAATCCTCAAGTGCAAGGAATTTTCATATCACAATTCGATAAGTATTGAGTTGTCAAACACATTGAGGAGATGAATGTAAACTATATATACAGTAAGGCGCTATAACCCTATTATATGGCTGCTGGTGCAATGCAATAAACTTAAGGATGCAAGACCCTTTTTTACTTAACACTATTAACTAGAAAATTGTAAACTAAAGCAACTAGAGATGCTAAAATTAAAGAAGCAGGAAAACTATGCAAACAAATGTAAAGGAATGTAATCCAAGGGAGGAAATGTTTTTAAAAATAGTTCTCTTATTCGTTTTGGTTGTCTTTAAGTGAGTCGCGTAATATTTTATACCAGCTAGATGACATAATCTCATATGGCAGCGCACAACACATCATCTTTATCTACGTGCACTCGTTGTTTGTCACACACCTCATGATATGGAAAAACACGGCATAAAAAATAAGCAAATTGATGAATAACCCTCTGATGCCACTTTCATGCGCAACCAAGGAAATATTTAAGGTTATGCCTAACAATGGCATCAGCCTTTGATTAAGATAAAGGATATTTCTTCTAGGGAGAAGCCGTAAAGAGGTGCAACCGTGTATTCACGCAATTACATCCCTAGTGATTGATCCCAATGCCACTTCGATGCGCAAGAATTTTGTATTAAGATATAAACTCTAACCACCGTTGTAAGTTTTAAGGTTCCATTATTAGTTTATCCCTATTAAACATGCAAGCTAAAAACTCAGAGATAGTTTTCTATTACTCCAGTGCGCGTGCGCCACCCTCCAAGTCACATGTAACAGTGATGCCCGTATGCATTTCCCCAACATGTGCATACACTCATACATAATATATTGCATCACATATCATTTTTACCAAGAGGTTAGAACGGGGAGATAATGGAGAAGTGTTGTAGATGTTGGTGGAGAAGTGCCACCCAAGCTAGAGAAGCGACAACGGCAGTGCAACCATGATACATGGCACCCCAACGGTCGTCGGCCCTAGGGGAGGACCTCCCATTTGACCCTTATTTCTTGGCCCTCCTTGGTGTTATAGATGGCAAACAAGGGGGGGGGGGTGATCTCCAACGTATCTATAATTTCTGATGTTCCATGCTTGTTTTATGACAATACCTACATGTTTTGTTCATACTTTATATCGTTTTGATGCATTTTCCGGAACTAACCTATTGATGAGATGCCGAAGTGTCGTTGTTTTTGCTTTTGGTTCCATAAAGGCTGTTCGGGCAATATTCTCGAATTCGACGAAACGAAGACCAAACATCATAATTCACCGAGACGGACCAGACACCGGGGGGAGACGGAGAGGAGGCCCAGGGCCCCACCATACGGCCGCGCGGGGCCCCTGGCCGCGCCGTCCCATGGGAGGGCGCCCGTGCCCCTCCGACGCCGCCTTTCGCCTATAAGACCCTCGTGACTTAAAACTTCGATACCGATTGACGAAACTCCGAAAACATCCAGGGCCGCCGCCATCGCGAAACTCCACCCGGGGACAAAAGTCTGTTCCGCACCTGCCGGGGGAATTGCCCTCGAGCCATCTCCATCGACACCACTGCCATCTTCACCGCCATCGCTGTCTCCCATGATGAGGAGGGTAGTTCTCCCTCGAGGCTAAGGGCTGTACCGGTAGCTATGTGGTTAATCTCTCTCTCTGTACTCCAATACAATTATCTTATGAGCTGCCTTACATGATTGAGATCTATATGATGAGCTTTGTATCGCTACTAGTCTATGTGCTACTCATGTGATGTTATTAAAGTAGTCTATTCCTCCCGCATGGTGTAATGGTGACAGTGTGCGTGTGGTTCTTGTCGTAGATTATGATCATAATCTCTTGTAGGTTATGGAGTTAATTATCGCTATGATAGTATTGATGTGATTTATCCCCCCTTCATAGTGTAATGGTGACAGTGTGTATGCTATGTTAGTACTCGGCTATTTTGCAAAGATCTATTATGCTCTAAGGTTACTTAAATATGAATGCTGAATGTTGTGGCGCTTGTTAACTCCGGCTTGAGGGAGCTCTTGTAGCCCTACACAACGAATGGTGTTTGTCATCCAACAAAAGAGTGTATGTAGCACAAATGAGAGAAGTTATTATTTATTATGCGATCAATGTTGAGAGTGTCCACTAGTGAAAGTATGATCCCTAGGCCTTGTTTCCAATACTGCAAACACCGCTTACTTACTGTTCTGTTGCACGCTGCCATATTTTATTCAGATTACTATTACCACTCATATACATCCATACTACTTGTATTTCACTATCTCTTCGTCGAACTAGTGCACCTATACATCCACAAGTGTATTAGGTGTGTTGGGGACACAAGAGACTTCTTGTATCGTGATTGCAGGGTTGCTTGAGAGGGATATCTTTGACCTCTTCCTCCCGAGTTCGATAAACCTTGGGTGATCCACTTAAGGGAAAACTTGCTGCTGTTCTACAAACCTCTCGCTCTTGGAGGCCCAACACTGTCTACAAGAATAGAAGCACCCGTAGACATCAAGCTATTTTCTCGGCGCCGCTGCCGACGAATCAAGACACTCCATCAAGCTCGTCAACCGCCATCAAACCTCCCACGTCAACCACGCGCCGTTGTGGACATCAAGCTATTTTCTTGCGCCGCTGTCGAAGTAAGGTAAAAGGTATTCACATTCTCCGACTACTAAGTTATTTCTTAGCATTGTTGCCGGTGTGTGAGTGCTCGAAGCTATTTTCTTTAGATCCCGCAATTGCATCTTTTTGTTTCTTGTTTTTATTTTCACTAGTTAGGCATAATGGAAAACAACAAAAAAATTAGTGAGCTTTTTAATCTTTTTCCTGATTTAGAATTGTTTGATGCGAAAATTAAAAAACCTATGGAACCTTATTCGCATGCTAGTAGCAATGTTATTAGTATGAATGCAATTACTGCTAATGCTATGGAGAAGTCTAAGCTTGGGGAAGCTAGTTTTTGTGATCTTTTTAGCTTCCCATCTTTAGGGAGAAAATTTGCTCTGATAATACTTTATCTCCCATATGCGATAACTCTAATGATGCTTGTGATATTTTAAATCCACCTACAGAAAGTATTCCGTATAAAATACCTATGAAAATTATTGAACGTGTTGTGGATAACCGCTATGAAGGGGATGAAACTGTTCATCCTGGAGATCATTTACTGTTTTTACATGAATTATGCGGGTTATTCAAGTATGCAGGTATTTCAATGGATGAAGTTAGGAAGAAACTATTTGTTATGTCGCTATCTGGTAAAGCGGCGCATTGGTATAAACTGCTGAAGGATGGGCGTTCTCTTGATTGGAAGGATATTGTGCCTCTATTTTATTCCAAATTCTATCCTCCAAGTGAAATTCACAAAGACCGCAACCGTATATATAATTTATGGCCTCGTGATGGAGAGAGTATTGCCCAAGCATGGGAGATATTGAAGTCCTTAATGCTCAAATGCCCCAATCATGAGCTTCCTGGTAATGTTATCATTGATAATTTCTATGCAAAACTTTCTTTTAGGATAAAACCTTGCTGGATACTGCTTGTTCTGGATCATTCACATGCAACAAAGAAGAGTTTAAATGAGACCTTCTTGATCGGATTCAGGAGAATACTGAAGAATGGGAGAATGACAAAGGTAGAGAGTTGGGTATAAATTATGATTATGAATGCATTGAAACTTTTATGGATACGGATAAATTTCGAAATATGAGTGCTACTTATGGTCTTGACTCTCAAGTTATTGCAAATCTTTATAAAGCTTTTGCTTCTCACATTGAATTTCCTAGGAAGAATTTTGATAAGTATCATGAACCTTTTAAAGACGCTTGCATGAAGGATGAAATTGTTATTAATGATTGCAATGAACATGTTCAACCTTCTGAAAATGCTACTTCCTATAAGCATGTTAATTTTTGTGGAATACATAGACCTTGTGGAATTAATCAAATCGAAGAAGAATATTGTATCCATCATAGGAATGAAAAAACTAGAAAGTGGTCTAGGGCTCTAGATGATCTTGGAGAAAAAGTGTGTGCCCTCTATCCTTTTATTTGTGAACTTTGCCATAGAGTTGGTCATTTTAATTTTCAATGCTCCTCCAATGATAATTCGCACCCCATGAGTGCTGTAAATTTGTATTGTGATGATGAAATTATTCCTAATCAGCATGATGAACTTACCTTATTTTTGAAGTGTGGAGAGTTATCAAGAAAAATTTCTTTGTTAGATATTAAGGATCTTGATATTGATGATGTCCTGCATGGGTGTCTTTCTTATTGCATTAATAATTGCCATACAAATACTTACATACAAAATATTTTAGAAGATGACACTTTGCCAAAATATGATAGAACCGATGTGTGTTTTAAACTTATTAATGAGAAGGAGGAATCCTCCCAAGTTTCTTCTATTGTTTCTGGAAATAAATCAGGTTCTGGGGAGAAGCCTCCCTTCAAGCCTCTTCCTCCTAAGAAGAAAAGAGAAGAAAAGAAGAAGAAGAAGAAGAAGAAGAAGAAGAAGAAGAAGAAGAAGAAGAAGAAGAAGAAGAAGAAGAAGAAGAGGGGGAATAAGAAGAAAGAGGCAACGGCATATCCCCGCGTGTATGAGGTAACAATAGGTAACCGTAAGTATGTTGCTCCTAATGATTATTATGATAATGAATCTGAGTACGATGATCTTCCTATACCCTTTACCCATATTAGTGATCATGATTTGGAAGAGCACACTACCTTTGATGTTGGAAATCTCTTTGGTACTGATTATGAAGTAATGATGATAGCATTATTCATGTCCCCTCAAACGATGATATTGAAAGCTCTAAGCTTGGGGATGTTGTGCTCGAAGATCCTATATTTGAGACCTCTACTTTTAGTGAAAATGATGATATTTCATATTCTGGTTTAGATAATCGCTATAGAGATGGATATGACACATGTTACAATTATCCTTATGAAACTTTTCATAGTTATGATGGGCTTGCCAAAAACCATTCCCTTAGTATGCAACTTGTTTACCATGTTCAAATTCTTAATAATGATCCTGCTCCAATTACTATTAATGAGAAGAGTTTTTCTTATGTCAAAAATAATGATACCCTTATGCATATGAACCATGATAAGAATGTTTTAAGTGATGGTTATGTTGTGGATTTCATCAATGATGCTACTGAAAGTTATTATGAGAGAGGGAAACATGGTTATATGCATCTTAATAATATTAAGTTTCCCCTCTTTATGTTGAGAATCTTGAAATTGCGCTTGTGTTGCTTTTCTATGCTTGCCACTTTGTTCTTCATGAATTTATTTGTGTACAAGATTCCCTTTCATAGGAAGAGGGTTAGGCTTAAATTTTCTTCATACTTGCTTTTTGATTCTCTCTTTGCTGCGACTCTCATCCGTATGAGAGCATCATCATTAAAATTATTGAGCCCATCTTAATGGCTAATAAGAAAGAACTTCTTGGGAGATAACCCATGCGTTTATTTTGCAACTGTTTTGTTGTGTCTTGGAAGTTGTTACTACTGTAGCAAGCTCTCCTTATCATGTTTTTGTGCCAAGTAAAGTCTCTATGGTAAAGTTGATGCTAGATTTGGATTGCTGCACAGAAACAGCATTGCTGTCTGTCACGAATTCGCGCAGATCTCTCTGTAGAAGAGTCAAAAAATCTGAAAATTTACGTGCTTGATCCTCAGATATGTACGCAACTTTCATTAGTTTTGAGTTTTTCCATTTGAGCAAGTTAAGTTCCCCTGCAAAATTCGTCTTTACGGACTATTCTGTTTTTGACAGATTCTGCCTTTTATTTCGCATTGCCGCTTTTGCTATGTTGAATGAGTTTCTTTGTTCCATTAACTTTCAGAAGTTTTGTGCAATGTCCAGAAGTGTTAAGAATGATTGTTTCACCACTGAACATGTGAATTTTTATTATGCACTAACCCTCTAATGAGTTTGCTTTAAGTTTGGTGTGAAGGAAGTTTTCAAGGGTCAAGAGAAGAGGATGATATACTATGATCAAGAAGAGTGAAAGGTCTAAGCTTGGGGATGCCCCGGTGGTTCATCCCTGCATATTTTAAGAAGACTCAAGCATCTAAGCTTGGGGATGCCCAAGGCATCCCCTTCTTCATCGACAACTTATCGTGTCACTTCTAGTGAAACTATATTTTTATTTCATCACATCTTGTGTACTTTACTTGGAGCGTCTGTGTGCTTTTATTTTCGTTTTGTTATTTTCATTCTCTGAATAAATTCATGCTCATGTGGGAGAGAGACACGCTCCGCTTTTTCATATGAACACTAGTGTTCTTCATTCTTGCTTTTAATGTTCAAGGGCGAAAGTTGATCGCTTCACTTGTTGCTATTTGGTTGGAATCAGAAAATGCTTCATATGTTCTTGAATAACTTGATACTTGGCAATTGTTTTGAGCTCTCATAGATCATTTTTAAGCTCTTGCATCATGTAGTTTAATCTATTAATGGAGAACTACCGTAGAGCTTGTTAAAATTTGGTTTGCATGATTGGTCTCTCTAAGTCTAGATATTTTCTGGTAAAGTGTTTGAACAACAAGGAAGACAGTGTAGAGTCTTATAATGCTTGCAATATGTTCTTGTGTAAGTTTTGCTGTACCTGTTCATACTTGTGTTTGCTTCAAACAACCTTGCTAGCCCAAACCTTGTACTGAGAGGAAATGCTTCTCGTGCATCCAAACACCTTGAGCCAAAACCCATGCCATTTGTGTCCACCATATCTACCTACTATGTGGTATTTTTCTGCCATTCCAAAGTAAATTACTTGAGTGCTACCTTTAAAATTTCATTCCTTTATCTTTGCAATATATAGCTCATGGGACAAATAGCTTAAAAACTAGTGTGGTGATGAATATGTAGTTATGTGTCTTAGTTCTTATAAGTTGCTTGTTGAGCGGTAACCATGTTTCTGGGGACGCCATCAACTTTTTACCTTTGTTGGATATCATGTGAGATGCTATGCATGTTCGTCTTGTCTGAAGTAAGTGCGATTTCATGTATCATGGTGGAAGTTTCAGTTTGGACATACAACCTCAATCTCTTATGAGAATATTATCCGTTGTTGAATGCTTAAGCATTAAAAGAGGAGTCCATTATCTGTTGTCTATGTTGTCCCGGTATGGATGTCTAAGTTGAGAATAATCAAAAGCGAGAAATCCAGTGCGTGCTTTCTCCTTAGACCTTTGTACAGGCGGCATAGAGGTACCCCTTGTGACACTTGGTTGAAACATATGTCATGCAATGATAATCCGTGTTATCCGAGCTGATTAGGACAAGGTGCGAGCACTATTAGTACTCTATGCATGAGACTTGCAACTTGTAGGAAGTATTATGCATAGCACATATGAATTATTACTACCGTTGACAAAATTGTTTCTATGTTTTCAAAATAAAAGCTCTAGCACAAAAATAGTAATCCCTGCTTCCCTCTGCGAAGGGCCTATCTTTTACTTTATGTTGAGTCAGTTTACCTACTTCCTTCCATCTTAGAAGCAAACACTTGTGTCAACTGTGCATTGATTCTTACATACTTGCTTATTTGCATTCATCATATTACTCTGTGTTGACAATTATCCATGAGATATGCATGTTGAAAGTTGAAAGCAACCGCTGAAACTTATATCTTCCTTTGTGTTGCTTCGATGCCTTTACTAAGAATTTATTGCTTATGAGTTAGCTCTTATGCAAGTCTTATTGATACTTGTCTTGAAAGTACTATTCATGAAAGTTTTGCTATATGATTCATTTGTTTAGTCATTATCTTTGTTAGCAATATTTTGCTTCAGATCACTCCATTCATCTCATATGCTTTACAATAATGTTGATCAAGGTTATGTTGGTAGCATGTCACCTCAGAAATTATTTGTGTTATCGTTTACCTACTCGAGGGCGAGTAGGAACTAAGTTGGGGATGCTGATACGTCTCCAACGTATCTATAATTTCTGATATTCCATGCTTGTTTTATGACAATACCTACATGTTTTGTTCATACTTTATATCGTTTTGATGCATTTTCCGAACTAACCCATTGATGAGATGCCGAAGTGCGTTCTGTTTTCTGCTGTTTTTGGTTCCAAAGGCTGTTCGGGCAATATTCTCAATTCGACGAAACGAAGACCAAACATCATAATTCACCGAGACGAACCAGGACACCGAAGGGGAGACGGGGAGGAGGCCCAGGGCCCTGACCATACGGCCGCGGGTAGGCCCCGGCCGCGGCATATGGGGAGGGTGCCCTGGTGCCCCTCTGACCCCGCCTCTTCGCCTATAAGACCCCTCGTGACTTAAAACTTTGATACCGATTGACAAAACTCCAGAAAACATCCAGGGGCGCCGCCGCCATCGCGAAACTCCAATTCGGGGACAGAAATCTCTGGCACCGCCGGACGGGGAATTGCCCCGGAGCCATCTCCATCGACACCACCGCCATCTTCACCGCCATCGCTGTCTCCCATGATGAGGAGGGAGTAGTTCTCCTCGAGGCTAAGGGCTGTACGGGTAGCTATGTGGTTAATCTCTCTCTCGTACTCCAATACAATGATCTTATGAGCTGCCTTACATGATTGAGATCTATATGATGAGCTTTGTATCGCTACTAGTCTATGTGCTACTCATGTGATGTTATTAAAGTAGTCTATTCCTCCCGCATGGTGTAATGGTGACAGTGTGTGCATCGTGTGGTTCTTGTCGTAGATTATGATCATAATCTCTTGTAGGTTATGGAGTTAATTATCGCTATGATAGTATTGATGTGATTTATCCCCCTTCATAGTGTAATGGTGACAGTGTGTATGCTATGTTAGTACTCGGGCTATTTTGCAAAGATCTATTATGCTCTAAGGTTACTTAAATATGAATGCCGAATGTTGTGGCGCTTGTTAACTCCGGCTTGAGGGAGCTCTTGTAGCCCTACACAACGAATGGTGTTTGTCATCCAACAAAAGAGTGTATGTAGCACAAATGAGAGAAGTTATTATTTATTATGCGATCAATGTTGAGAGTGTCCACTAGTGAAAGTATGATCCCTAGGCCTTGTTTCCAATACTGCAAACACCGCTTACTTACTGTTTTGTTGCATGTTTACTCGCTGCCATATTTTATTCAGATTACTATTACCACTCATATACATCCATACTACTTGTATTTCACTATCTCTTCGCCGAACTAGTGCACCTATACATCTGACAAGTGTATTAGGTGTGTTGGGGACACAAGAGACTTCTTGTATCGTGATTGCAGGGTTGCTTGAGAGGGATATCTTTGACCTCTTCCTCCCTGAGTTCGATAAACCTTGGGTGATCCACTTAAGGGAAAACTTGCTGCTGTTCTACAAACCTCTGCTCTTGGAGGCCCAACACTGTCTACAAGAATAGAAGCACCCGTAGACATCAGGGGGCAAGTTCATGATAATGGGTGGCCTTCTCCAAAACTAGGGTTTCACCTTTTTATATAAACTTTGACAATGCATCTTGGTCATGGGATCTAATTAAGCCCCTTTAATTCGAGGGATCTTGGATGCCTATAGAACCTTCTTAGGGTCTTATTTATGTTTTGAAAAGTCCATGGAACCGACCTATGAGCAAATATCTCAAATATGGCAAGAGTTGGAGTCAATCCTGTCATCCACTTTAAGGCTCTTGTAGTATAGTTTTAGGCCTTCTGTCATGGAGCGGTTCTGGCCGCATACAACTCGAATTTTGATGTTACAAAATTTGCTAGAACTTTCATGTCGTAATTTTTATCGTTTGATGCTATCTTCAGGTCGTGTTGTTGCAATCTTTGAAAACGGTCCTCTAGAGATATATTTCGGGAAACTCCGAAGGGCCGCTTTGTGATTTCCATAAAATTCATACACAACAAAGAGTAAAGTAAGAAAAATGTGAACTATTGTAACTATATAGGTCAGTACAAAGAAATATAATAAAATTGTTAAATATGAATGATTTTAACATAATAAATTTTAGATTTCATGGATACATTTTACATGTATCACTTAGTCGTTGAGTAAACGCATGCACATTGATGATGCATGCTCGCCAGGAGATTCATCATAGTACTCAAAGTAAATGGCGGTACACATATGCTAGTGTGTATATATGTGCACGCACTCACCTATACATCATGGCAGGTCCACATATCGCGTGACCAATATGCCAAAGAAAATGCCTCCTACTTATTAGGGGCCGGTTTGGAACAAATCGATATGACCAAACTCCCTAAACACATATGATTTAGGTGTTGAAGCTGATGAATTACGATAATGTGTAATGGGAGGACGGAGGACTTCGTGGCGGGGTCGCGCCGACAGATGGCGAGTTGTGAGCGGCCGGCGGCAGTCAAATCGAATGGCCACCATGAGAGATCCCAGGGTTTTGGACGAGCGACATAGGACACGAAAATCAGATCGAACGGAAGGAAGTTGTAGAGCTCGTAGAGGTGAGCAAAAGCCCCATCACACCGGCGCTGGAGAGGGCCGGAGGCAGCAAGGAGAAAACGGCAACGCGGCGGAGCCAGGGAAGTGTGAGCGGGGTGAGGATGTCGTGAGCGAGAGAGGTAGAAGAGAAGGGCGTGTGTGCGATCGATGCAAGGGTCGGGTCCGGTCTACTACACCTGACTCGACCAGTTGAGCCGGACTTTGTTGGCCAGGCCATTTGGTCTATATTTTTTTCTTTCTTTCCTTTTCCTAGGAAATTTTATCATTTAAAATTATTTAAATAACAACCAATAAATAAAAGTGAGTATCAGAAAAATTCCTCTATAATAATAATATAAAACAAACACTTTAAAATTAAAAGAACAAAAATATGAATTTTCCTCTAAATTTTCGAAGACCAATTTTAAATCTTAAACTATTAAGACCTAAATACTAGACATATAATTTTCCTATTTCTATTTTTCACATAAAGAAAATATTAAATATTACTTTGCATTAAAATGCCATATAAAACAAAAATATTTCTTGATGATTATGTTTAATCATATGAAAATCCTAATTGATCATTACTTCAACTATTAATTAAAACCCTAAACCCTAATAGTGTTTATCATATTTTATTAAGTACTTTAAAATAATATAATTTTAAATCCATTATTATTTCTATTTCAAAGTTATTAATAATTTCAACTCTATTACCAATTATTACTTTAACAATTGTATCACAACTTGGAAACTTAGTTCTAATATGAGTAAAGACCTTAACCTAATTATTTTATGTGAAAACTCTAAATTGTTTTCAACTCTAAAACCCTAGGGGTTTATAACATGTGATCATAGGAACTTAACCTTAGTTATGGATCTAGATTAAGCAAATAAAACATGCTCATATTTTATTAAGATATTAACTCGAATGCAATTTAAGTTATCATTTCATGTCTTCATTTTTGAATAAACCTTATATGATCCACTAGTACCACCTAGGGTAAACCCTAGCTTGTTACTCTTATAGTAGCACCATTGATTACCATTCCTAAATACCACACCATTGAAATCAACCTTAACCATTATTACTTAGTAGAACCATGGTGATCAACCAGAATACCAATCCTGTATTGTAATTCACTATACATGCTTCTACTCAACTAAACCCTATTTGAGGATAATAAACCACCTAGTTTAGGAACCCATTATTGATCACTTAGCGAAGAAAATGAGAAGTCATAGTAAACCCTAATGTTTAACTCATGGCACACCTTAATAACCATCCCTTGATATGATACCTATGATCAACCATAGTAATAAACCTGTCAATACTTGCTGCATATGGACCCATTCTACATAAGAACCAATTAGTCCCTATTAGTGAACTAAATAAATCCAACAATAAACCCTAGAAGTTCATAGATCCTATTTGTAGTAATTCTTGTTCTTTATAAAACATGTTCTTCAAAAGTTATTCTTTTAAACTAAATATCAAGCAAACCATAGAGGCAAATAGTTCTTACTTGAAATACTTATTATTTCTTAATTAATTTGTTCTTCAAAAGTTATTATTTTGAAGTATAATATAAGTAATCATCAACCATGCACTATAAGACTTAAAACTGACAACTTCTTCTTGCATATTAAGATTATGTCAACTACTATTTCCTTGTGTGTGTATATGATTCATTGTACCACTTGTTTATGATGCTAATACAACCCAAACCTAATAAGAACCTTGTATAAGAACCATTCTAAAAGTGCAACACACTCTAAAGAAATCTTCACAACTCACCAATCCTAAATCATCGGGGTTAGGTTACGCTCGGTGCGATTGCATCTCATACTATGCATTATAGCATATTTGCCAGTTCTTTAAACATTGTCCTTACCGGACGATGATGGTATTTCAGAATTTGGAGTTATCACGTATCGAAGCTTTTGCCTGCATAATCTTGCAGTCAAGAAAGGCAAGTTCATCGCTTGCTCATGTTATTTGATTATTTTTATCAAACTATATGCAAATTGCTATACTTAGCACCCTTGCATTGAAAAGCAAAAAAATTATTTTACAATTATGAATATGACTATGTGGTGGGCAATGGAACCATGGTATGTGTTGATCGGTGGAGGTTTGATACGTCTCCAACGTATCTATAATTTCTGATGTTCCATGCTTGTTTTATGACAATACCTACATGTTTTGCTCACACTTTATAATGTTTTTATGCGTTTTCCGGAACTAACCTATTAACAAGATGCCGAAGTGCCGTTCGTTTCTGTTTTTGGTTCTAGAAAGGTTGTTCGGGCAATATTCTCGGAATTCGACGAAACAAAGACCAAACATCATAATTCACCGAGACGGACCAGGACACCGAAGGGGAGTCAGAGGGAGGCCTGGGGCCCCCACACCATAGGGCCGTGCGGGCTCGGGGCCGCGCCGGCCTATGGGGAGGGCGCCCTGGTGCCCCTCCTGCGCCGCCTCTTCGCCTATAAGACCCCTTTCGACCTAAAAACGCGATACGAATTGACAAAACTCCAGAAAGACTCCAGGGCGCCGCCGCCATCACGAAACTCCAATTCGGGGGACACTCCGCACGCCGCCGGACGGGGAAGTGCCCGAAGCCATCTCCATCAACGCCACCGCCTCCATCATGCCCCGTGAGTAGTTCCCCCATGGACTACGGGTTCTAGCTGTAGCTAGTTGGTATTCTCTCCCCCATGTACTTCAATACAATGATCTCATGAGCTGCCTTACATGATTGAGAATCATCTGATGTAATCGGTGTTGTGTTTGTTGGGATCCGATGGATTGTTACATTATGATTAGTCTATCTATAAAGTTTGTGAAGTTATTGTTGCTGCAATCTTGTTGTGTTTAATGCTTGTCACTAGGGCTCGAGTGGCATGATCTTAGATTTAAGCTCTATACTTATTGCTTAGATTGTATCTACAAGTTGTTTGCACATGTCTATGTTCGGAACCCGAGGCCCCAAAGTGACAGAAATTGGGACAACCGGAGGGAAGGCGTAGGTGTGAGGATCACATGTTTTCATGGAGTGTTAATGCTTTGCTCCGGTGCTCTATTAAAAGGAGTACCTTAATTTCCAATAGATTCCCTAGAGGCCCGGCTGCCACCGGCTAGTAGGACAAAAGATGTTGTACAAGTTTCTCATTGCGAGCACGTATGACTATATATGGAAAACATGCCTACATAATTAATAATCTTGATGTTCTGTCTTAATGCTATTTCAATCCTATCAATTGCCCAACTGTAATTTGTTCACCCAACACTTGTTATTGGAGAGTTACCACTAGTGTAGATAGCTGGGAACCCTGGTCCATCTTTCATCATCATATACTCGTTCTACATGTCATTGGAAGTAGTATCAACTATTTTCTGGTGCCATTGCTCTCATATTACTACGCTTTGTTATTACTACTGCTCTCATATTACTGCTACTTTCACATCACCCCTGTTACCAGTTGTCGAGGGTGCTCCTCGGCAATGCCCTCCAATGGGGTCTTAGGGTTGATGGAATCCTGCAAGCTGACACGAGACATCGGTACAAGACAAGCGGGGAGAGCGATTTACCCAGGTTCGGGGCCCTCGATGAGGTAAAACCCTTACGTCATGCATGTATGTTCTTGATTATGAAGACAATGGGTTACAATGGGGTGCCGAATAGTTCGGTTGAGATCTCATCGAGATGGCTAAGTACTAGGGTAACCTAGGTCTAAGCTTCTGTTGGCTAAGTTTGGTAAGATTGATTGTGTCCCCTCGACAACCCCCCTCCTGGCCTTTATATAGGAGGCCAGGTCTCGAGAGATCTAATCGAGTACGATTAGGTTTACAGTAGATCTATTTCTAATCTTTCCTTGTTCAGCTTCTTCCGTGTCTTGTACTTCAAGTAATCCTCCGCTTCCATCGTACCTTCATGGGCCTCCATCTGGACCGTATAGGGTAGTGCAATATTGGTTACCCGGAGGGTAATGCCCACGTCAGTAGCCCCCGAGTGTCTAGCCGAACATAGTTCGGGTAGAGACTGAAGCATGCCTTCTTCCGAAGCTCTTCTCCTTGATTATTCTTGCTTTTCTTCTGTCTGTACTATTCTCTTTTATCGGGTGCGCGTCAGCGCTCCCGATGGGAGTAGCCCCCGAGTCTAGGTACGGATGAGTGCAATCCGTGCGTAGACTCAAGTTGTACCACTCGAACGTCTTCTGCCGAAGTTTTTCCTGCAAGTCTTTGTAGGTCATCCGATATATTTTCCTTATGCAAGGGATAATGAATAACGTGCCCAACTTTTGTTGGTTAACTGCCGAAGGAAAAAAAACATTATCCTGCACAGAATCAATTCCCCGGGCATGATCCTGGAGTGCGAAAAAAGTTCTGTCGGATGCGCATCAGCGCTCCCGATGAGAGTAGCCCCGAGTCTGGGCACGGGCGCTTGTGTCTGGGCGCAGACTTCAGTTAAACTTTTCCTTCGAGTCCTCATTCTGTCGGGTGCGCGTCCAGCGCTCTCGATGGGAGTAGCCTCCGAGTCTGAGTGCAGATGCTTGCGATCTGCGCTTAGACTCAAATTGACCATCCGATAACTTTTTATTCTTTCGTATGCAATAATTCCACATGACGTCATTGATGACATTTTTCTGACACCTCAATTCTGACTGATAAGACGCAACCCGCCGGCCCTTTCTCCGAGCAATTACCTGCTCCTCTTACACAGTTACCGAGGCACCTTCTCGATTTCTGCAACCATTAACTGAAGAACAAGGTCCACTAGCAGTACGAGGCCTTCCTTAAGTTTTCCAAAGGATAGAAATCCCTAATCTTCTCCTTCACTCGTTACAACATCCTTTCCTCGTTCTTCCGCTTCTCCCTTTCGCAACTGCTGCGCCGCCACCACTGCTTTCCAGTTTCTCCCAGATCTCGCGATGGTGAAAAAGAAGAACCCTAGCGCCGCCGCCAGCTCCACGAGCGGTGGCACCGCCGCCAAATCTTCCTCGATTCTTCCGAAGGAGGGCGCCCCAAACGCTCCTCCCCCAGCTCCGGCGCCGCCGGCGCCACCAGGCTCAGTAGCCAGACCCGGGGATTGGATAGCATCGACCGTCACCAAGCGTGACGAGAAAAGATCCCGAAGTCTGGGATTGATCTCCTCCGACGAGGGGAATGTAATCTTTCCAGGTGCGATTTCTCGACCTAATCCCCCTGCTGGCTTTTCCGTGATGTTCTTGTCGTTCTTGTACCGGGGTCTTTCGCTTCCCGTTCACGAATTCCTCCTCCATCTCTTGCGAACTTACGAGATCCAACTATGGAAACTTACTCCCAACTCCATCCTCCACGTTGCTGTGTTTATCACCCTTTGCGAAGCATATCTGGGCATTGAGCCTCATTTTGGGTTGTGGAAAAAGATCTTTTATGTGAAGAGATACAGCAGTAGTAATGGATCCTTTGTCACCGGAGGAGTGGGATTTGTAGCTCGTTCGGATGTGAACTACTTCAATTTTCCGATGAGGGAGTCCGTGCAAGGGTGGAGATTGAAGTGGTTTTACATCAAGGACACCTCGTCACCCGAATCTCAGCTTCCTTGCTTTGTCGATGTCCTTGAAGCCAAGCCTAAGAATTCCTGGAAGAATATTCTATCTCCCGATGAAAAAGTAGCAGCCGATGAATTATTTGACAGATTTCTTCGGATCAAGGAAGCCGATGGCCAAACCATGGTCGGCACAGAGGTAGCGGCGGTGTTCCTGAAACGTCGAGTCCAACCAGTCATGGCCAGAGTTCGCCCAATGTGGTTGTACTCAGGTCCGAAAGATGAGACCAGAATTAACGCTGCCGAATTGTCGGAAAAGGAACTGCTCGATGAAGTCCGTCGCCTCACTTTCTTTAGCCAAGAAGACTTGATCCCATTGGTGTCTTCGTATACTCCTTTTGATGCCGAACATCCACCGCCAGAGGTAACTTCCCTTCTCAAATTCTTATCATGCTACTATTTACTTAGTCGTCATAATTACTGATGTTCTCATCTGCCTTTCCTTCGACAGACTCTTGTAGCTTCCGGGGACTTGCATAATTCGCCAAACGATATTTCTGAGGGAAGAGGCTCTTCAGAGCCTGTTGATTTCCACACTGTCGAGCATACAAGCCCGAAAAGTGATCACGATGATCCGATAGACTCAGAAACCGTTCATACCAGTCTCCCTCCATCATTCGATGACACTTGCAACACAGAGGGATCAGTGCGTGATGACGACGCTGATCATGATGCCTTTGTTAATGCAGCTGCGGAGGAAACCAGGGCTCCGCTCAAGAAGAGATCAATCGGCGGCTTTGCCGATGAAGATGATCTTCTTGACATGTAAGTGTTTTACTATATTCTGCTCCTTTGTTTTCTCGCATTTTCCTTATAACTTTGGTTGATCAAATCCTTCTCGTAGTGACGAAGCTTTCGTTGAACCTCCGCCTAAGAGGGTCAGATCCGATGCTGCTTCTCCGGCTGCCGCAGCTTCCGAAGCTTCGGTTCCTAAAGCAGCTCCCGCAGTTCAAGCATCGACTGCTTCCTCCCTTTCCAAAGGGAAAGATGCTCCTGCTGCCGCCACAGCTCCTCCATCTGTTAGTCCTTCTCGAATGTAACATGAATCTTTTGGAGTGTGTTTTGCCTAACGATTGTTGTAAAACATTCCTTTTCTTTAAGGATCTGAGAGGTGTGATATCCTCTCTAGAGGCCTTCGCCTCTCAATTTACTTCTCTGGAGGCAGACAAAGTTCGGCTGCAGGAGGAAGCTAAGTCTACTTCTTCAAAGTTAGATGGTGCCATCAAAAAGGCTGCCATAGCTCGCCAGGAGGTCGACTCCCTGAAAGAGGAGCTGAACAAGCTGAAAGAGAAGCTGAAGGAGGAGGAAGCTCGGTCAGCAGAAAAGGATGAACTCCTTCGTCAGTCTGCTTTGGCTTTGCTTGGTAAGCTCTTTCATACATCTCTTGTTGATTATTATTCTTATGAATCCATTTCTTTATCAATGATTTTCTCCAATTCGCTTTCTTGCAGAGGCCGCCAGTATCCCTGCTACTGCCTTGGACAAAGTTCCAAATAACTCCCCGGCAAATGGTGTGTCAATGGCTCTCGCCTCCCACCAGCTTACCCGGGAGCTTCTTAACAAGGGAAAGGGTGCCTTGGCGCGGATGCATTCGATGATTTTCCCCAAGGTCAAGCAGGAGAAGACTCTGGGGCAACTGATTGATGCCTTCGCGGTTGACACCAAGGAAACTATTGAGGTATTCAAGCGTACCTCACGTACCTATGGTGCCCTCCTTGCCTTCCAACTTATGATGGGTTACGGCTTTAAGGCTGACATTGAAGAAATGACTAAGGAGCTGCCGAAAGAAAAAGATGGGCGATCTGTTGACTTAAGCGCTTTTACAGTGTCTGCCCGTACTTGTGCTCGCCAGCTCCTTGAACTAGTTTCGTCAGAAAAGACATCGGCTGGCCCCAGCCTATCTACTCAGACCCAAGCTCCTTGATTGTTGTAACAATTTTATCCTCGGGCTGATGTGAAACATTATTCTGTTGCAAAACCTTATGTTTGTAATGAACTTCCGTGCTGGCAATGTTGCTGGCACACTTTTATCATAACTTCTTTTACTTGCACTTCTCCTGATAGGAATTACTTGTACTTCTCCCGATGGGAGTTGCGTTGGATGCTCAATTTGACCATATCCGTCACCCTTTTTAACGCTGTTTCCTGCAGGTTTTCCCGGTGCCTTCGTTTGTCGACGACTCTTCGGGCGTTCTTCCCGAAGGTGATCGGATCCAGCGGATGAATGATCGGATCGCCCAGATGGAAAAGGATCTGCGCAGCACTTACGACTTAGCTGCTATTGTCAATAAGAAGAGTGAAATTGCAGCCGACGTGGAGCGATACGCTCTTACTGAGCTGCATAAAGCTACCGAGAGTTTGAACCGTAAGTTCCTTGATCCCTGCGCCATTTTGACGACAACGCCTTATCTGATCCTTTACTTATTCCTTTGCCAGTCATAGCTCTAAACCGTGCGGAAGAAAACAAACGGATTTACGAGCGTGTGCATGCGTTAACCCAGCTGTCCTCAGCCGAAGAGATTTTCTGGCGGGAGCACTCGAAGGCTTCGGCTGTCGCGCAATTTCAGGATCGGGTTCAGCAGGTCCACCACTTCTTTGACAAGTGCTACAAGGCTATGAGGGTGGTTTGGAAAACGATGTTTCCTTTGAACGCAGTTCCCCCCACGCTCCTTGCATTGATGTCTGAGTTCGGTAATGCCAAGAAGATCCGAGACTTGGTGCGCGCGCAAGTTTTTGCAGGGGCCAGGTTTACACTTGCCCTTGTACTTGCCCGTTATCCCTCAGCAGGTTTGATGTCGATTGCCAACGCGACTGGAGACTTGGAGGCACTGTATCCGAAGGTATTGTTGCCTGCCAATATAATTGTTGACAGACTTGAAGAAGACTCAAAGGTACCTGAAGAAAGAGGAACTCCGCAGGGGTAATTTCAGGGATTTAATGTTTGTTTTGTAAGTAGATAATTTGGCTACTTTATCCAAGTGTTTGGATTATGTAATGATGCCTTTTCATTCGGTAGATACATGCATATGTATTTTTACCGTGCTAATGCCGTTGGCAAGTTTTGACTGAGCGAATCTGAGTTGCTCGTTTAAATGTATGTGTATTGGTTGGTTAGCAAATCTTTTGAGTGATCAGCTCGTGTTGCAGGTTTTGCTAAACTTGTTGTATGCGCAACTTTGCTTTCAACCGTTTTATGTTTCGACAGGCACTCCCGAATATTTCGGGTGTAGTGGTTCTGCCGATGAGCCCGTTGTTCCTTGATATTTCCATAAGTAAAATATCGAACGTGGGTTGTGTTTACATGTATTTCCGAACTCTTGCTATTTACGGCACTCGTAGAGGCATCTGTAGCAGAGGGGAAGGTAAATGTCTTTTAGCACTCGAAGAGGCTTTTTTGGAGCATGATCTTTTGCCTCGTACTACGTTTGCATAGTGATGGGGCTTAGAAGTTTGTGATCACTACAATGCTTTAACAAAGAATGGAAGCTTAAGTTCCTATTAATAAAGTAAGCACGAGGCTAGAGGGCGAAAAAAGGAAGGCCCTGTATAAAATAAGGGGAAAAAGGAAAATAAAGGCTGATAAATTTCTTAATCAAGGAAGGGGTTCTTCTCTTCTCTGGCTTCTTCACCACGTTAGGGTAGTGCTGCAGTTGCTGGTTTCATCGGGGTTTGAGCGTGGTTGCCGCGTCTTGATGTCTTCTATGCCTTCGTGCCATCAACTGCCGGGCCTTTGCCGGCTTTTGCCGAAGCTCCCTGCCGAGGCTTCGCTGCCAAGCTTTAAGGGCGAGGTCGGATGGCTTCTTTGCTTTCCTGTCGTGCTTCTCTTCCTTGATTTCGCGCAACAACAGCTTGGGTGGAGGCTGATAAATGTACACGTCCGTTAACCCCAAGAGGAAGGTATGATGCGCACGCTGACAAGTTTTCCTCCAAAAAACCAAGGTTATCGAACCAGTAGGAGCCAAGAAGCACGTGAAGGTTGTTGGTGGAGGAAGTGGCGCAACACCGGGACCGGCGCCAACGTGGAACCTGCACAACACAATCAAAGTACTTTGTCCCAACGTAAGCAGGTTGTCAATCTCACCGCTTGCTGGAAACAAAGGATTAAGCGTATCGAGTGGAAGATGGTGTTTGTTTGCAAAGAACAGTAAAGCAGAGAATGTATTCAGATGTAAAAGAATGGACCGGGTCCACAGTTCACTAGAGTTGTCTCTCCAATAAGATAACTAACATGCTGGGTGAACAAATTAAGGGGGCAATTGACAAATAAAGATTCAATACATATCAATGATGATTACTATGTGATTTAATCAGGGCATTACGACAAAGTACATAGACTGCTATCCAGCATGCATCTATGCCTAAATAATCCACCTTCAGGTTATCATCCGAACCCCTTCCGTATTAAGTTGTAAACAACAGATAATTGCATTAAGTATGGCGCGTAATGTAATCAACACAAATATCCTTAGACAAAGCATCAATGTTTTATCCCTAGTAGCAACAACACATCCACAACCTTAGAACTTTCTGTCACTGTCCCAGATTCAATGGAGGCATGAACCCACTATCGAGCATAAATACTCCCTCTTGGAGTTACAAGTATCAACTTGGCCAGAGCCTCTACTAGCAACGGAGAGCATGCAAGAACATAAACAACACATATATGATAGATTGATAATCAACTTAACATCATATTCTATATTCATCGGATCCCGCCAGACACAACATGTAGCATTACAAATAGATGATCTTGATCATGTTAGGCAGCTCACAAGATCTAAACAATGATAGCACAAGCGGAGAAGACAACCATCTAGCAACTGCTATGGACCCATAGTCCAAGGATGAACTACTCACGCATCAATCCGGAGGCGGGCATGATGATGTAGAGCCCCTCCGGTGATGATTCCCCTCTCGGCAGGGTGCGGAGGCGATCTCCGAATCCCCCGAGATGGGATTCGCGACGGCGCGTCTCTGGAAGGTTTTCCGTATCGTGGCTCTCGGCTGGGGGTTTCGCGACGGAGGCTTTAAGTAGGCGGAAGGGTAGGTCAAAGGCGTCACGAGGGGGCCACACACCAGGCCGGCGCGGGCTTGGGCCGCGCCGCCCGGTGTGTCCCCACCTCGTGGCCCCACTTCGTCTCCCTCTTCGGTCTTCGGAAGCTTCGTGTAAAAATAGGCCCCCGGGCGTTGATTTCGTCCAATTCCGAGAATATTTCCTTACTAGGATTTCTGAAACCAAAAGCAGAAAACAGCAACTGCACTTCGGCATCTTGTTAATAGGTTAGTGCCGGAAAATATATAATAATGCTGTAAAGTATGTATAAAACATTCAAGTATTGTAATAAAAGTAGCATGGAACATAAGAAATTATAGATACGTTTGAGACGTATCAGAGGCTTAGTAATTTCTTGTTTGCTCCCAAACTTCGCAGCGATCCTCTGAAAATCGCGATCACAACTGTCTGAGCGTGAAAAGCTTCCATGGACTGTGATGTTTGTCCCTTTGTTCCCAGGCATTTTCAACTTGAGATATGCATAGTGCGGCACGGCCATGAACTTGGCATAAGCTGGTCTTCCGAGTATAGCGTGATACTGTGACTCCCAGTTCACTACTTCAAACTCGATCTTTTCCTTCCTAAAATTGTCGGATCTGCCGAAGACGACATTCAAGTAAATTCTGCCAAGAGAGTAACCTGGTTCAGTTGGAAGAATCCCATGGAAGCAGGTGTCTGTCTCCTCCAGCATTCCCATGGTGATCCCCATACTCTTGATTGTGTTGACGAAAATCAGGTTTAGCCCGCTCCCACCATCCATAAAGACTTTGCTCATCTTGAATCCCCCTATCTGTGCCTCAACTACTAGGGCAGCGTGTCCTGGTTTTGGTATGGTCATCGGGTGGTCTGCTCGGCTGAACGTAATGTTCTGAGAGGACCACTCGACATACTCAGGGATGTTTGCCATGATGCTTTCGGCCAGATTAATTTCTCGGGTGAGCTTCTTCATCTCTCTTCTCGAAACACCTGTCCTATGGATCATACTCATCTGCCCACGTGGTTGGGCCTGCTGGACTTGGTGCTGTGGTGGAGGTGGGGGTGGAGGTGGTAACGGTTGCTGTCCTGACTGCTGGATGAGTTTATGCATGTCAAGGAACTGTCGACAATCCCTGAGAAGGTGACTTGACTTCGTTTTGCCGTCCTTGGAGTCGACATACGAGTGCAAGTAACAGGTGATACGTCTCCAACGTATCGATAATTTCTTATGTTCCATGCTACATTATTGATGATATCTACATGTTTTATGCACATTATATGTCGTATTTACGCATTTTCTCGGAACTAACCTATTAACAAGATGCCGAAGAGCCAGTTGATGTTTTCTGCTGTTTTTGGTTTCAGAAATCCTAGTAACGCAATATTCTCGGAATTGGACGAAATCAACGCCCAGGGTCCTATTTTTGCACGAAGCTTCCAGAGGAGAGACGAAGTGGGGCCACGAGGTGGCGACACCATAGGGCGGCGCGGCCCTGGCCGCGCCGACCTATGGTGTGGGCCCCTCGTGCCGCCTCTTGACCTGCCCTTCCGCCTACAAATAGCCTCCGTCGCGAAACCCCCAGCACCGGGAGCCACGATACGGAAAACCTTCCAGACGCCGCCGCGAATCCCATCTCGGGGATTCAGGAGATCGCCTCCGGCACCCTGCCGGAGAGGGGATTCATCTCCCGAGGACTCTACACCGCCATGGTCGCCTCCGGAGTGATGAGTGAGTAGTTCACCCCTGGACTATGGGTCCATAGCAGTAGCTAGATGGTCGTCTTCTCCTAATTGTGCTCCATTGTTGGATCTTGTGAGCTGCCTAACATGATCAAGATCATCTATCTGTAATTCTATATGTTGTGTTTGTCGGGATCCGATGAATAGAGAATACTATGTTATGGTGATTATCAATCTATTGTTTATGTGTTGTTTATGATCTTGCATGCTCTCCGTTATTAGTAGAGGCTCTGGCCAAGTTTTTGCTCTTAACTCGAAGAGGGAGTATTTATGCTCGATAGTGGGTTCATGCCTTCATTGACACCTGGGACAGTGACAGAAAGTTTTAAGGTTGTGATGTGCTGTTGCCACTAGGGATAAAACATTGATTCTATGTCTAAGGATGTAGTTGTCGATTACATTACGCACCATACTTAATGCAATTGTCTGTTGTTTTGCAACTTAATACTGAAAGGGTTCGGATGATAACCCGAAGGTGGACTTTTTAGGCATAGATGCATTGGATGGCGGTCTATGTACTTTGTCGTAATGCCCTGATTAAATCTCACTATATTTATCATATCATGTATATGCATTGTTATGCCTTTCTCTATTTGTCAATTGCCCGACTGTAATTTGTTCACCCAACATGCTTTTATCTTATGGGAGAGACACCTCTAGTGAACTGTGGACCCCGGTCCTATTCTTTACATCGCATACAATCTACTGCAATACTTGTTTTACTGTTTTCTTGCAAACAATCATCTTCCACACAATACGGTTAATCCTTTGTTACAGCAAGCCGGTGAGATTGACAACCTCACTGTTTCGTTGGGGCAAAGTACTTTGGTTGTGTTGTGCAGTTTCCACGTTGGCGCCGGATCCCTGGTGTTGCGCCGCATCACATTTCGCCACCATCAACCTTCAACGTGCTTCTTGGCTCCTCCGGTTCGATTAAACCTTGGTTTCTTTGAGGAAAACTTGCCACGTGCGCATCATACCTTCCTCTTGGGGTTCCCAACGGACGTGTACATTTACGCGCATCAAGCCTGTTTTCTGGCGCCGTTGCCGGGGAGATCAAGACACGCTGCAAGGGGAGTCTCCACTTCTCAATCACTTTACTTTGTTTTTGTCTTGCTTTATTTTATTTACTACTTTGTTTGCTGCACCTAAAGAAAACACACACACAAAATTAGTTGCTAGTTTTACTGTATTTACTGTCTTGCTCTCCATATCAAAAACACAAAAAAATTAGTTACTTGCATTTATTTTATCTAGTTTGCTTTATTTACTGTTGCTAAAATGAATACCCCTGAAAATACTAAGTTGTGTGACTTCACAAACGCAAATAATAATGATTTCCTATGCACACCTATTGCTCCACCTGCTACTACAGCAGAATTCTTTGAAATTAAACCTGCTTTACTGAACCTGGTTATGAGAGATCAATTTTCTGGTGTTAGTTCTGATGATGCTGCTGCCCATCTTAATAATTTTGTTGAACTTTGTGAAATGCAAAAGTATAAGGATGTAGATGGTGATATTATTAAATTGAAAGTGTTTCCTTTCTCATTAAGAGGAAGAGCTAAAGATTGGTTGCTATCTTTGCCTAAGAATAGTATTGATTCATGGACTAAATGTAAGGATGCTTTTATTGGTAGATATTATCCTCCCGCTAAAATTATATCTTTGAGAAGTAGCATAATGAATTTTAAGCAATTAGATACTGAACATGTTTCTCAAGCATGGGAGAGAATGAAAACTTTGGTAAAGAATTGCCCAACCCATGGACTGACTACTTGGATGATCATCCAAACCTTCTATGCAGGACTAAATTTTTCTTCGCGGAATTTATTGGATTCAGCTGCTGGAGGTACCTTTATGTCCATCACTTTGGGGCGGCTACAAAGCTTCTTGATGATATGATGATAAATTACTCTGAATGGCACACGGAAAGAGCTCCACAAGGTAAGAAGGTAAATTCTGTTGAAGAAACCTCTTCCTTGAGTGATAAGATTGATGTGATTATGTCTATGCTTGTGAATGGTAGATCTAATGTTGATCCAAATAATGTTCGTTTAGCTTCATTGGTTGCTCAAGAAGAAAATGTTGATGTGAATTTCATTAAAAACAATAATTTCAACAACAATGCTTATAGGAACAACTCTGGTAATAACTATAGGCCATATCCTGCTAGTGGTAATGATTATGGTAATACTTATGGTAGATATGAGGAAAAGATGCTAGAAATTGAAAGATCCACTAAAAACTTTATGCAATCACAATATGAGCAAAATCAATTGTTTACTAAAACTATGAATGAACAATCTACCTTGTTGAAAAATATAGGAAATCAACTTGAAAACTTGAATAGGGAGATTTCTGGTCTGCAAACTAAAATTTCAAATGCTGAAACCCGAATCTCATACATGTCCGCATCACAATCCTCTTTAATTAATAAAATGGCTGCTAAACCTGATGATATTGATAATAAGATTACTACTATAGCAAATGCCATCCAAGTTAGAATTAATGAGAATATAAGATTAATGGCTGGATTGCGTGCTAGGTGGGATAGAGAAGAAAATGAAAAATTAGCTAAAAAGAATAATGTAGCTAAAGTTTGGACTATTACCACCATTAGTAATGATAATGATTCACATGTTGCTGCACCTCCTACTATCAATGGTAAAATAATTGGTGTTGGCAATGTTTCTACTCCTAGTGCAAAGCGTACAAAACTGCCTGAAATTGCTAAAACTGGAAACTGCTTGTGATAAAACTGCTGAAATTTTTTCCAACCTTGGGAACAATGATCCCATTGCTGTAGCTCATAATGATTTAGATTTTGATGATTGCCACATCTCTGAAGTTATAAAGTTCTTACAAAAACTTGCTAAAAGTCCTAATGCTAGTGCTATAAATTTAGCCTTTACAAAACATATTACAAATGCTCTCATAAAAGGTAGAGAAGAGAAACTAAAACTTGAAACTTCTATTCCTAGAAAGTTAGAAGATGGTTGGGAGCCCATAATTAAAATGAAATTCAATGACTTTGAATGTAATGCTCTATGTGATCTTAGTGCAAGTATTTCTGTTATGCCTAAAAAGATTTATGATATGCTTGACTTGCCACCATTGAAGAATTGTTATTTGGATGTTAATCTTGCCGATAATGTTAAAAAGAAACCTTTGGGGAGGATTGATAATGTGCGCATTACGGTTAACAATAACCTTGTCCCCGTTGATTTTGTTGTCTTGGATATTGAATGCAATGCCTCTTGTCCTATTGTGTTGGGAAGACCTTTTCTTCGAACCGTTGGTGCTGTTATTGATATGAGGGAAGGTAATATTAAATATCAATTTCCTCTCAAGAAAGGTATGGAACACTTCCCTAGAAAGAGAATGAAGTTGCCTTTTGATTCTATTATTAGAACAAGTTATGATGTTGATGCTTCTACTCTTGATGTTACTTGATTTGCACTTTCTGCGCCTAGCTGAAAGGCGTTAAAGAAAAGCGCTTATGGGAGACAACCCATGTTTTACTACAGTACTTTGTTTTATATTTGAGTCTTGGAAGTTGTTTACTACTGTAGAAACCTCTCCTTATCATGTTTTTGTGCCAAGTAAAGTTTCTATGTTAAAGTTGATGTTATATTTGGGATCGCTGCGCAGAAACAGCATTGCTGTCTGTCACGAATCTGGGCACAAGTCTCTGTAGAAAATTCGAAAAAATCTGCCAATATACGAGCGTGATCCTCAGATATGTACGCAACTTTCATTAGTTTTGAGTTTTTCCATTTGAGCAAGTCTGGTGCCATTTTAAAATTCGTCTTTACGAACTGTTCTGTTTTTGACAGATTCTGCCTTTTATTTCGCATTGCCATATTTGCTATATTGGATGAATTTCTTTGATCCATTAATGTCCAGTAGCTTTGTGCAATGTCCAGAAGTGTTAAGAATGTTTGTGTCACCTCTGAATGTGTGAATTATTAATTGTGCACTAACCCTCTAATGAGTTTGCTTGAAGTTTGGTGTGAAGGAAGTTTTCAAGGGTCAAGAGAGGAGTATGATATACTATGATCAAGAGGAGTGAAAGCTCTAAGCTTGGGGATGCCCCCGTGGTTCATCCCTGCATATTTTAAGAAGACTCAAGCGTCTAAGCTTGGGGATGCCCAAGGCATCCCCTTCATCGACAACATCATCAGGTTCCTCCCCTGAAACTATATTTTTATTCAGTCACATCTTGTGTTCTTGCCTTGGAGCGTCGGTTTGTTTTGTTTTTGTTTTTGTTTGAATAAAATGGATCCTAGCATTCACTTTGTGGGAGAGAGACACGCTCCGCTGTTGCATATGGACAAATATGTCCTTAGGCTTTACTCATAATGTTCATGGCGAAGTTTCTTCTTCGTTAAATTGTTATATGGTTGGAATTGGAAAATGCTACATGTAGTAATTCTAAAATGTCTTGGATAATGTGATACTTGGCAATTGTTGTGCTCATGATTAAGCTCTTGCATCATATACTTTGCACCCATTAATGAAGAAATGCATAGAGCTTGCTAAAATTTGATTTGCATATTTGGTCTCTCTAAGGTCTAGATAATATCTAGTATTGAGTTTTGAACAACAAGGAAGACGGTGTAGAGTTTTATAATGTTTACAATATGTCTTTTATGTGAGTTTTGCTGCACCGGTTCATCCTTGAGTTTGCTTCAAATAACCTTGCTAGCCTAAACCTTGTATCGAGAGGGAATACTTCTCATGCATCCAAAATCCTTGAGCCAACCACTATGCCATTTGTGTCCACCATACCTATCTACTACATGGTATTTCTCCGCCATTCCAAAGTAAATTGCTTGAGTGCTACCTTTAAAATTCCATCATTTACCTTTGCAATATATAGCTCATGGGACAAAATAGCCTTAAAAACTATCGTAGTATTGAATATGTACTTATGCACTTTATCTTTTATTAAGTTGCTTGTTGTGCGATAACCATGCTTCTGGGGACGCCATCAACTACTCTTTGTTGAATATCATGTGAGTTGCTATGCATGTCCGTCTTGTCTGAAGTAAGAGGGATCTACCACCTTAATGGTTGGAGCATGCATATTGTTAGAGAAGAACATTGGGCCGCTAACTAAAGCCATGAATCATGGTTGAAGTTTCAGTTTTGGACATATATCCTCAATCTCATATGAGAATAATAATTGTTGCCACATGCTTATGCATTAAAGAGGAGTCCATTATCTGTTGTCCATGTTGTCCCGGTATGGATGTCTAAGTTGAGAATAATCAAAAGCGAGAAATCCAAAATGCGAGCTTTCTCCTTAGACCTTTGTACAGTGGCATGGAGGTACCCCTTTGTGACACTTGGTTGAAACATGTGCATTGCGAAGATCCGGTAGTCCAAGCTAAGTAGGACAAGGTGCGGGCACTATTAGTATACTATGCATGAGGCTTGCAACTTGTAAGATATAATTTACATAACTCATATGCTTTATTACTACCGTTGACAAAATTGTTTCATGTTTTCAAAATAAAAGCTCTAGCACAAATACAGCAATCGATGCTTTCCTCTTTGAAGGACCTTTCTTTTACTTTTATTGTTGAGTCAGTTTACCTATCTCCCTCCACCTTAAGAAGCAAACACTTGTGTGAACTGTGCATTGATTCCTACATACTTGCATATTGCACTTGTTATATTACTTTATGTTGACAATATCCATGAGATATACATGTTATAAGTTGAAAGCAACCGCTGAAACTTAATCTTCCTTTGTGTTGCTTCAATATCTTTACTTTGATTTATTGCTTTATGAGTTAACTCTTATGCAAGACTTATTGATGCTTGTCTTGAAGTACTATTCATGAAAAGTCTTTGCTTTATGATTCAGTTGTTTACTCATATCATTACCATTGTTTTGATCGCTGCATTCATTATATATGTTTACAAATAGTATGATCAAGATTATGATGGCATGTCACTTCAGAAATTATCTTTGTTATCGTTTTACCTGCTCGGGACGAGCAGAACTAAGCTTGGGGATTGATGGCGTGTAACTCACACGTTCGTTGGGAACCCCAAGAGGAAGGTATGATGCGCACAGTAGCAAGTTTTCCCTCAGAAAGAAACCAAGGTTTAATCGAACCAGTAGGAGCCAAGAAGCACGTTGAAGGTTGATGGTGGCGAAATGTGATGCGGCGCAACAACAGGGATTCCGGCGCCAACGTGGAATCTGCACAACAAAACCAAAGTACTTTGCCCCAACGAAACAGTGAGGTTGTCAATCTCACCGGCTTGTCAGTAACAAAGGATTAAACGTATCGAGTGGAAGATGTTTGCAAAGAAAACAGAAAAACACAATTGCAGATTGTATGCTATGTAAAGAATAGGACCGGGTCCACAGTTCACTAGAGGTGTCTCTCCCATAAGATAAAAGCATATTGGGTGAACAAATTACAGTCGGGCAATTGACAAATAGAGAAAGGCATAACAATGCATATACATGATATGATAAATATAGTGAGATTTAATTGGGCATTACGACAAAGTACATAGACCGCCATCCAACCGCATCTATGCCTAAAAAGTCCACCTTGAGGTTATCATCCGAACCCCATTCAGTATTAAGTTGCTAAGCAACAGACAATTGCATTAAGTATGGTGCGTAATGTAATCGACAACTACATCCTTAGACATAGAATCAATGTTTTATCCCTAGTGGCAACAGCACATCACAACCTTAGAACTTTCTGTCACTGTCCCAGGTGTCAATGAAGGCATGAACCCACTATCGAGCATAAATACTCCCTCTTGGAGTTAAGAGCAAAAACTTGGCCAGAGCCTCTACTAATAACGGAGAGCATGCAAGATCATAAACAACACATAAACAATAGATTGATAATCACCATAACATAGTATTCTCTATCCATCGGATCCCGACAAACACAACATATAGTATTACAGATAGATGATCTTGATCATGTTAGGCAGCTCACAAGATCCAACAATGAAGCACAACAAGGAGAAGACGACCATCTAGCTACCGCTATGGACCCATAGTCCAGGGGTGAACTACTCACTCATCACTCCGGAGGCGATCATGGCGATGAAGAGTCCTCCGGGAGATGAATCCCCTCTCGGCAGGGTGCCGGAGGCGATCTCCTGAATCCCCGAGATGGGATTAGCGCGGCGTCTCGGAAGGTTTTCCGTATCGTGGCTCTCGACTGGGGTTTTCGCGACGGAGGCTTTAAGTAGGCGGAAGGGCAACGGGGGCCACACGAGGGCCCCACACCCTAGGTCGGCGCGGCCAGGGCCCGCCGCGCCGCCCTATGGTGTCGGCGCCTCGTGGCCCCACTTCCTTCCCTCTTCGGTCTTCTGGAAGCTCCGTGCAAAATAGGACCCTGGCGAAGATTTCGTCCAATTCCGAGAATATTTCCTTACTAGGATTTCTGAAACCAAAAACAGCAGAAAACAGAATGGCTCTTCGGCATCTTGTTAATAGGTTAGTTCCAAAATGCATAAATATGACATATAATGTGCATAAAACATGTAGGTATCATCAATAAAGTGGCATGGAACATAAGAAATTATCGATACGTTGGAGACGTATCAGCATCCCCAAGCTTAGTTCTGCTCGTCCCGAGTAGGTAAAACGATAACAAAGATAATTTCTGAAGTGACATGCCATCATAATCTTGATCATACTATTTGTAAACATATGTAATGAATGCAGCGATCAAAACAAAGGTAATGACATGAGTAAACAAGTGAATCATATAGCAAAGACTTTTCATGAATAGTACTTCAAGACAAGCATCAATAAGTCTTGCATAAGAGTTAACTCATGAAGCAATAAATCAAAGTAAAGGTGTTGAAGCAACACAAAGGAAGATTAAGTTTCAGCGGTTGCTTTCAACTTATAACATGTATATCTCATGGATATTGTCAACATAAAGTAATATAACAAGTGCAATATGCAAGTATGTAGGAATCAATGCACAGTTCACACAAGTGTTTGCTTTTTAAGGTGGAAGGAGATAGGTAAACTGACTCAACAATAAAAGTAAAAGAAAGGTCCTTCAAAGAGGAAAGCATCGATTGCTGTATTTGTGCTAGAGCTTTTATTTTGAAAACATGAAACAATTTTGTCAACGGTAGTAATAAAGCATATGAGTTATGTAAATTATATCTTACAAGTTGCAAGCCTCATGCATAGTATACTAATAGTGTCCGCACCTCGTCCTACTTAGCTTGGACTACCGGATCTTTGCATGCCATGTTTCAACCAAGTGTCACAAAGGGGTACCTCCATGCCGCCTGTACAAAGGTCTAAGGAGAATGCTCGCATTTTGGATTTCTCGCTTTTGATTATTCTCAACTTAGACATCCATACCGGACAACATGGACAACAGATAATGGACTCCTCTTAAATGCATAAGCATGTAGCAATGATTATTATTCTCATATGAGATTGAGGATATATGTCCAAAACTGAAACTTCAACCATGATTCATGGCTTTAGTTAGCGGCCCAATGTTCTTCTCTAACAATTTTGCATGCTCCAACCACTAAAATGATGGATCCTTCAGACAAGACGGACATGCATAGCAACTCACATGATATTCAACAATAGTTGATGGCGTTCCCCAGAAGCATGGTTATCGCACAACAAGCAACTTAATAAAATATAAAGTGCATAAGTACATATTCAATACTACGATAGTTTTTAAGGCTATTTTGTCCCATGAGCTATATATTGCAAAGGTGAATGATGGAATTTTAAAGGTAGCACTCAAGCAATTTACTTTGGAATGGCGGAGAAATACCATGTAGTAGGTAGGTATGGTGGACACAAATGGCATAGTGGTTGGCTCAAGGATTTTGGATGCATGAGAAGTATTCCCTCTCGATACAAGGTTTAGGCTAGCAAGGTTATTTGAAGCAAACTCAAGGATGAACCGGTGCAGCAAAACTCACATAAAAGACATATTGTAAACATTATAAGACTCTACACCGTCTTCCTTGTTGTTCAAAACTCAATACTAGATATTATCTAGACCTTAGAGAGACCAAATATGCAAATCAAATTTTAGCAAGCTCTATGTATTTCTTCATTAATGGGTGCAAAGCATATGATGCAAGAGCTTAAACATGAGCACAACAATTGCAAAGTATCACATTATCCAAGACATTTTAGAATTACTACATGTAGCAATTTTCAATTCCAACCATATAACAATTTAACGAAGAAGAAACTTCGCCTTGAACATTATGAGTAAAGCCTAAGGACATATTTGTCCATATGCAACAGCGGAGCGTGTGTCTCTCCCACAAAGTGAATGCTAGGATCCATTTTATTCAAACAAAAACAAAAACAAACCGACGCTCCAAGTAAAGAACACAAGATGTGACTGAATAAAAATATAGTTTCAGGGAGGAACCTGATGATGTTGTCGATGAAGAAGGGGATGCCTTGGGCATCCCCAAGCTTAGACGCTTGAGTCTTCTTAAAATATGCAGGGATGAACCACGGGGCATCCCCAAGCTTAGAGCTTTTACTCCTCTTGATCATAGTATATCATTCTCCTCTCTTGACCCTTGAAAACTTCCTTCACACCAAACTTCAAGCAAACTCATTAGAGGGTTAGTGCACAATTAATAATTCACACATTCAGAGGTGACACAAACATTCTTTACACTTCTGGACATTGCATAAAGCTACTGGACATTAATGGATCAAAGAAATGAATCCAACATAGCAAAAGAGGCAATGCGAAATAAAAGGCAGAATCTGTCAAAAGTAAAGATGAATTTAAAGCTGGCACCAGACTTGCTCAAATGGAAAAACTCAAAACTAATGAAAGTTGCGTACATATCTGAGGATCACGCTCGTAAATTGGCAGATTTTTTAGAATTTTCTACAGAGACCTGTGCCCAGATTCGTGACAGACAGCAATGCTGTTTCTGCGCAGCGATCCCAAATATAACATCAACTTTGACATAGAAACTTTACTTGGCACAAAAACATGATAAGGAGAGGTTGCTACAGTAGTAAACAACTTCCAAGACTCAACAAACAAAAAATTGCTGTAGTAAAAACATGGGTTGTCTCCCATAAGCGCTTTTCTTTAACGCCTTTCAGCTAGGCGCAGAAAGTAAATCAAGTAACATCAAGAGTAGAAGCATCAACATCATAACTTGTTCTAATAATAGAATCAAAAGGCAACTTCATTCTTTTCTAGGGAAGTGTTCCATACCTTTCTTGAGAGAAATTGATATTTAATATTACCTTCCCTCATATCAATAACAGCACCAACGGTTCGAAGAAAAGGTCTTCCCAACACAATAGGACAAGATGCATTGCATTCGATATCCAAAACAACAAAATCAACGGGGACAAGGTTATTGTTAACCGTAATGCGCACATTATCAATCCTCCCCAAAGGTTTCTTTTTAACATTATCGGCAAGATTAACATCCAAATAACAATTCTTCAATGGTGGCAAGTCAAGCATATCATAAATCTTTTTAGGCATAACAGAAATACTTGCACCAAGATCACATAAAGCATTACATTCAAAGTCATTGAATTTCATTTTAATGATGGGCTCCCAACCATCTTCTAACTTTCTAGGAATAGAAGTTTCAAGTTTTAGTTTCTCTTCTCTAGCTTTTATGAGAGCATTTGTAATATGTTTTGTAAAGGCTAAATTTATAGCACTAGCATTAGGACTTTTAGCAAGTTTTTGTAAGAACTTTATAACTTCAGAGATGTGGCAATCATCAAAATCTAAATCATTATGAGCTACAGCAATGGGATCATTGTTCCCAAGGTTGGAAAAAATTTCAGCAGTTTTATCACAAGCAGTTTCAGCAGTTTTAGCAATTTCAGGCAGTTTTGTACGCTTTGCACTAGGAGTAGAAACATTGCCAACACCAATTATTTTACCATTGATAGTAGGAGGTGCAGCAACATGTGAAGAATTAGCATTACTAGTGGTGGTAATAGTCCAAACTTTAGCTACATTATTCTCTTTAGCTAGTTTTTCATTTTCTTCTCTATCCCACCTAGCACGCAATTCAGCCATTAATCTTATATTCTCATTAATTCTAACTTGAATGGCATTTGCTGTAGTAGTAATCTTATTATCAATATCATTATTAGGCATAACTTTCAATTTTAAAAGATTAACATCAGAGGCAAGTCTATCAACTCTAGAAGCAATAGTATCAATTTTATCAAGCTTTTCCTCAACAGATTTGTTAAAAGCAGTTTGTGTACTAATAAATTCTTTAAGCATGGCTTCAAGACCAGAGGGTACACTCCTATTATTGTTGTAAGAATTCCCATAAGAATTACCATAGCCATTACCATTCGCAGGATATGGCCTATAGTTATTACCAGAGTTGTTCCTATAAGCATTGTTGTTGAAATTATTGTTTTAATGAAATTCACATCAACATTTTCTTCTTGAGCAACCAATGAAGCTAAAGGAACATTATTAGGATCAACATTAGATCTACCATTCACAAGCATAGACATAATCACATCAATCTTATCACTCAAGGAAGAGGTTTCTTCAACGAATTTACCTTCTTACCTTGTGGAGCTCTTTCCGTGTGCCATTCAGAGTAATTTATCATCATATCATCAAGAAGTTTTGTAGCCGCCCCCAATGTGATGGACATAAAGGTACCTCCAGCAGCTGAATCCAATAAATTCCGCGAAGAAAAATTTAGTCATGCATAGAAGGTTTGGATGATCATCCAAGTAGTCAGTCCATGGGTTGGGCAATTCTTTACCAAAGTTTTCATTCTCTCCCATGCTTGAGCAACATGTTCAGTATCTAATTGCTTAAAATTCATTATGCTACTTCTCAAAGATATAATTTTAGCGGGAGGATAATATCTACCAATAAAAGCATCCTTACATTTAGTCCATGAATCAATACTATTCTTAGGCAAAGATAGCAACCAATCTTTAGCTCTTCCTCTTAATGAGAAAGGAAACACTTTCAATTTAATAATATCACCATCTACATCCTTATACTTTTGCATTTCACAAAGTTCAACAAAATTATTGAGATGGGCAGCAGCATCATCGAACTAACACCAGAAAATTGATCTCTCATAACCAAGTTCAGTAAAGCAGTTTAATTTCAAAGAATTCTGAGTAGCAGGTGGAGCAATAGGTGTGCATAGGAAATCATTATTATTTGTATTTGTGAAGTCACACAACTTAGTATTTTCAGGAGTATTCATTTTAGCAACGGTAAATAAAACAAACTAGATAAAGTAAATGCAAGTAACTAATTTTTTTGTGTTTTGATTTAGTGCAGCAAACAAAGTAGTAAATAAAATAAAGCAAGACAAAAACAAAGTAAAGAGATTGAGAAGTGGAGACTCCCCTTGCAGCGTGTCTTGATCTCCCCAACGGCGCTTAAAAGAGCTGCAGCGTGGCTGACGTGGGAGATAGAAATATTTGTGGTGTAACTTTTCTTCGTCCCCGGCAACGGCGCTAAAAAGAGCTTGATGGCGTGTAACTCACACGTTCGTTGGGAACCCCAAGAGGAAGGTATGATGCGCACAGTAGCAAGTTTCCCTCAGAAAGAAACCAAGGTTTAATCGAACCAGTAGGAGCCAAGAAGCACGTTGAAGGTTGATGGTGGCGAAATGTGATGCGCGCAACAAGGATTCCGGCGCCAACGTGGAATCTGCAAAACAAAACCAGTACTTTGCCCCAACGAAACAGTGAGGTTGTCAATCTCACCGGCTTGCTGTAACAAAGGATTAAACGTATCGATTGGAAGATGTTTGCAAAGAAAACAGTAAAACACAATTGCAGTAGATTGTATGCTATGTAAAGAATAGGACCGGGGTCCACAGTTCACTAGAGGTGTCTCTCCATAAGATAAAAGCATGTTGGGTGAACAAATTACGGGCAATTGACAAATAGAGAAAGGCATAACAATGCATATACATGATATGATAAATATAGTGAGATTTAATTGGGCATTACTACAAAGTACATAGACCGCCATCCAACTGCATCTATGCCTAAAAAGTCCACCTTGAGGTTATCATCCGAACCCCATTCAGTATTAAGTTGCTAAGCAACAGACAATTGCATTAAGTATGGTGCGCAATGTAATCGACAACTACATCCTTAGACATAGAATCAATGTTTTATCCCTAGTGGCAACAGCACATCACAACCTTAGAACTTTCTGTCACTGTCACAGGTATCAATGAAGGCATGAACCCACTATCGAGCATAAATCCTCTTGGAGTTAAGAGCAAAAACTTGGCCAGAGCCTCTATAACGGAGAGCATGCAAGATCATAAACAACACATAAACAATAGATTGATAATCACCATAACATAGTATTCTCTATCCATCGGATCCCGACAAACACAACATATAGTATTACAGATAAATGATCTTGATCATGTTAGGCAGCTCACAAGATCCAACAATGAAGCACAACAAGGAGAAGACGACCATCTAGCTACGCTATGGACCCATAGTCCGGGGTGAACTACTCACTCATCACTCCGGCGCGATCATGGCGATGAAGAGTCCTCCGGAGACCCCTCTCGGCAGGGTGCCGGAGGCGATCTCCTGAATCCCCGAGATGGGCGCGGCGGCGGCGTCTCTGGAAGGTTTTCCCATCGTGGCTCTCGGGGGCGACGGAGGCTTTAAGTAGGCGGAAGGGCAACGCGGGGGCCACACGAGGGCCCTACACCCTAGGTCGGCGCGGCCAGGGCCTGGGCCGCACCGCCCTATGGTGTCGGCGCCTCGTGGCCCCACTTCCTTCCCTCTTCGGTCTTCTGAAGCAAAATAGGACCCGGGCGAAGATTTCCCACCGAGAATATTTCACTAGATTTCTGAAACCAAAAAAAAACAGCAACTGGCTTTCGGCATCTTGTTAATAGGTTAGTTCCAGAAAATGCATAAATATGACATATAATGTGCATAAAACATGTAGGTATCATCAATAAAGTGGCATGGAACATAAGAAATTATCGATACGTTGGAGACGTATCAGGGATGCTGATACGTCTCCAACGTATCGATAATTTCTGGAACTAACCTATTAACAAGATGCCGAAGAGCCAGTTGCTGTTTTCTGCTGTTTTTGGTTTCAGAAATCCTAGTAACGAAATATTCTCGGAATTGGACGAAATCAACGCCCAGGGTCCTATTTTTGCACGAAGCTTCCAGAGGAAGGAGAGTCGAAGTGGGGCCACGAGGTGGCGACACCATAGGCGCGCGGCCCTGGCCCGCGCCGCCCCATGGTGTGGGCCCCTCGTGCCGCCTCTTGACCTGCCCTTCCGCCTACAAATAGCCTCCGTCGCGAAACCCCGTACCGAGAGCCACGATACGAAAACCTTCTAGAGACGCCGCCGCCGCGAATCCCATGTCGGGATTCAGAGATCGTCTCCGCACCGCGAGAGGGAATTCATCTCCCGGAGGACTCTACACCGCCATGGTCGCCTCCGGAGTGATGAAGTAGTTCACCGGACTATGGGTCCATAGCAGTAGCTAGATGGTCGTCTTCTCCTAATTGTGCTTCATTGTTGGATCTTGTGAGCTGCCTAACATGATCAAGATCATCTATCTGTAATTCTATATGTTGTGTTTGTCGGGATCCGATGAATAGAGAATACTATGTTATGGTGATTATCAATCTATTGTTTATGTGTTGTTTATGATCTTGCATGCTCTCCGTTATTAGTAGAGGCTCTGGCCAAGTTTTTGCTCTTAACTCCAAGAGGGAGTATTTATGCTCGATAGTGGGTTCATGCCTTCATTGACACCTGGGACAGTGACAGAAAGTTCTAAGGTTGTGATGTGCTGTTGCCACTAGGGATAAAACATTGATTCTATGTCTAAGGATGTAGTTGTCGATTACATTACGCACCATACTTAATGCAATTGTTTGTTGCTTTGCAACTTAATACCGAAAGGGGTTCGGATGATAACCTGAAGTTGGACTTTTTAGGCATAGATGCAGTTGGATAGCGGTCTATGTACTTTGTCGTAATGCCCGATTAAATCTCACTATATTTATCATATCATGTATATGCATTGTTATGCCCTTCTCTATTTGTCAATTGCCCGACCGTAATTTGTTCACCCAACATGCTTTTATCTTATGGGAGAGACACCTCTAGTGAACTGTGGACCCCGGTCCTATTCTTTACATCGCATACAATCTACTGCAATACTTGTTTTACTGTTTTCTTGCAAACAATCATCTTCCACACAATACGGTTAATCCTTTGTTACAGCAAGCCGGTGAGATTGACAACCTCGCTGTTTCGTTGGGGCAAAGTACTTTGGTTGTGTTGTGCAGGTTCCACGTTGGCGCCGGAATCCCTGGTGTTGTGCCGCATCACATTTCGCCACCATCAACCTTCAACGTGCTTCTTGGCTCCTCCTGGTTCGATTAAACCTGGTTTCTTTCTGAGGGAAAACTTACCACTGTGCGCATCATACCTTCCTCTTGGGGTTCCCAACGGACGTGTACATTTACGCGCATCAAGGGGCATTGATCTGCTCAGCGTAGGGTAGCTCAGGAGTCCTCTGCTGCCGTGGTTTATAATTGCCACGGTTTCCAGAGTTGTTCCGATTGCCATCCTGTCGATCGTCTCTTCTTTCATCATACCGATCGTCATGTCGATCGGAGTATCCTGCAGCTACCAGATTGTTGTTGTCATAGTTGCGATTTTTCCTCCTCTTGTGCCGATCCCTTCGGCTGCCCGAGTCGTGCTTCGGCTGGTCGTCATCTTCGTCATCGCTGCGCTGTCGCGGTCTTCGCACGTTGTCCTCGCCATCAGCCCAGCTGCTGGCAATTTCCATTAGCTTGGTAATGGTTCTCGGCTTTTTGCGTCCGAGTTCTTCTATGTAACTTTCATGTCGGACGCCATCACTGAAAGCGTCGATTGCTCTGTCTACAGATACATCTTCGGCAGCGTTTAGGAGTTTGGTGAATCTCCCTATGTATGAGCGCATCGACTCCTTCTGCTTCTGCTGGCAGTTGCGTAATTCCTCAATCCCGACGGGTCTCTTGTATGTTGCCTGGAAATTAGCAACAAAGGCGTCCACTAGGTCGTCCCATGATTTGATGGAACCCTTCGGCAGTCCCCTTAACCAGGCTCGTGCTGAGTCCTTTAAGTAGAGCTGCAAGCACTGCATTGCTGCTATCTGGTTCCCTTTATGCAGAATCACAGTCTGCAGGTAATCATCTATCCAAGATCTTGGTTCCTGCTGCCCATCATACTTGGCAGCGTCGGTGGGAGTAGGCTTGAACTTTTTGGGTGGCATCGTCTAGCGGATTTTGTAACTCAAACAATTGGCTCCCCTTAGTTCGCCATTGTACTCCTGATCCTCATCTGAGGAATCACTGTCGTCGTCCTTTCTGGCGGCGCGTCGTCGCCTTGCTTTATCAATCCGGCTCTGGGTGATTTCATCCCGAGCATCTCTCGCACGATGTTTTGAACCGCTGGCCTGCGCCGTGGTTTTCTCCTTCTGCGGAACTAGATTATTTCCCAATATCGCGAGACTTTCTAGGGCACCACGGTGAGCTTGCGCCATGGATCCTTCGGGGCGCTGGTTGATGAGGTATGCAGCGAGGTTAGTTGTTGCTCCCGCAACGTTCTTCGGCCGTGGCATGCCCGCGGTGTCCGTGGTCATGAAGGACTTGGTTAGATTCGACGTTATTTCTCTGGCGTCGTCTTCTGAGAGCCTGGACAGTCTTGACCGATGTTTTCCTGCCCCAAGAGTACTTCGAGAAGCGCTTCCTTGTCGCTCAGCCGCAGATAGACGTCTCTCGAGGGTAGCTTGCTCTCTCGACAGGTGCTCCCGGTTTTTCTCTAGTATAGAACGGTATGCGTTTAGGGTTCCAACCGAGGTTCCTGCGGGGAGCGGGGTGTTGTTAAGTACGGCTGCCCTGGCCGCCGCCCACTCCTCGTCCGCGATGGTGTAGTCGCTATCGCGATTGCTGGCGCTATTTTCGAAGCTTGCTCTCCTGCTAGAACGAGGCGTGCGGTCTCCGTCTCCTCCGTGCCTTGTATTTCCTGTGTTGTTGGCGACGTAGACCTGATGATGTGTTGTTCTTCGGGTGGCTCTTCGGGCAATGCTGCCGACACTGTCTTCTCCCGACGAGTATCGGGCATTGCAGATGAACGGTGTGTCGCTTGACCCCAAGCCGTGCCTGGCGTCGCAGTTCGGGCAATAGTAGGAGGTTAATTCCGAGGATGTGGGTTCGTCGGATCCTACTGACATTGAGGACGTTGAACGGGAAGTCGAAGGCGCGGGCGAACTCATCGATTCTGTCAGGCCAGCCAACAAATCGAGTGATGATGATGCGCTAGGACTCGTTGATCCAGAGGTAGGCGATTCCAGTAGCTGAAGAATTCCCTCCGCGTTGACGTTGTAGTGGACGCTGCCGATGGTCATCTCCATGTTTCCTTGTAGATCCGAGAAGTTTGAGCGAGAAGAATCGCTATGCGGAGTGAATTTGTAGGAGCCGAATCGAACCGGACCTCCCAGAGTTGGTGATGGCGGTGCCGATGAAGATGTCGATGACATGATCGGATCTGCCGATGATCGATCTTGCGCCAGCAGGTTTCCCACAGACGGCGCCAATTGTCGAGGGTGCTCCTCGGCAATGCCCTCCGATAGGGGCTTAGGGTTGATGGAATCCTGCAAGCTGACACGAGACATCGGTACACAGACAAGCGGGGAGAGCGATTTACCCAGGTTCGGGGCCCTCGATGAGGTAAAGCCCTTACGTCCTGCCTGTCTGTTCTTGATTATGAAGACAATGGGTTACAATGGGGTGCCGAATAGTTCGGCTGAGATCTCGTCGAGATGGCTAAGTACTATGGTAACCTAGGTCTAAGCTTCTGTTGGCTAAGTTTGCTAAGATTGATTGTGTCCCCTCGACAGCCCCCCTCCTGGCCTTTATATAGGAGGCCAGGTCTCGAGAGATCTAATCGAGTACGAGTAGGTTTACAGTAGATCTATTTCTAATCTTTCCTTGTTCGGCTTCTTCCGTGTCTTGTACTTCAAGTAATCCTCCGCCGCACCGTCCTAGTGGCCCATCTTGCCATCGGGTACCTTCATGGGCCTTGATACGTCTCCAACGTATCGATAATTTCTTATGTTCCATGCTACTTTATTGATGATACCTACATGTTTTATGCACATTATATGTCATATTTATGCATTTTCGGAACTAACCTATTAACAAGATGCCGAAGAGCCAGTTTTCTGCTGTTTTTGGTTTCAGAAATCCTAGTAAAGAAATATTCTCGGAATTGGACGAAACTTTCGCCCAGGGTCCTATTTTTGCACGAAGCTTCCAAAGACCGAAGAGATAACGAAGTGGGGCCACGAGGCGGCCAGGGGGCGGCGCGGCCCAGGCCTTGGCCGCGCCGACCTAGCCTCTGGGCCCCTCGTGTGGCCTCGCGTTGACCCTCCGCCTACTTAAAGCTTCCGTCGCGAAACCCCCAGACCGAGAGCCACGATACGGAAAACCTTCGAGACGCCGCCGCCGAATCCCATCTCGGGGATTCAGGAGATCGCCTCCGGCACCCTGCCGGAGAGGGGATTCATCTCCCGGAGGACTCTACACCGCCATGGTCGCCTCCGGAGTGATGAGTGAGTAGTCCACCCCTGGACCATGGGTCCATAGCAGTAGCTAGATGGTCGTCTTCTCCTTGTTGTGCTTCATTGTTGGATCTTGTGAGCTGCCTAACATGATCAAGATCATCTATCTGTAATACTATATGTTGTGTTTGTCGGGATCCGATGGATAGAGAGTACTATGATTATGGTGATTATCAATTTATTGTTTATGTGTTGTTTATGATCTTGCATGCTCTCCGTTATTAGTAGAGGCTCTGGCCAAGTTTTTTCTCTTAACTCCAAGAGGGGGTATTTATGCTCGATAGTGGGTTCATGCCTTCATTGAATCTGGGATCGTGACAGTAGGTTCTAAGGTTGTGATGTGCTGTTGCCACTAGGGATAAAACATTGATGCTATGTCTAAGGATGTAGTTGTTGATTACATTACGCACCATACTTAATGCAATTGTCTGTTGCTTTGCAACTTAATACTGGAGGGGGTTCGGACGATAACCTGAAGGTGGACTTTTTAGGCATAGATGCAGTTGGATGGCGGTCTATGTACTTTGTCGTAATGCCCGGATTAAATCTCACTATATTTATCATATCATGTATATGCATTGTTATGCCTTTCTCTATTTGTCAATTGCCCGACTGTAATTTGTTCACCCAACATGCTTTATCTTATGGGAGAGACACCTCTAGTGAACTGTGGACCCCGGTCCTATTCTTTACATAGCATACAATCTACTTGTTTTACTGTTTTCTTTGCAAACATCTTCCACTCGATACGTTTAATCCTTTGTTACAGCAAGCCGGTGAGATTGACAACCTCACTGTTTCGTTGGGACAAAGTACTTGGGTTGTGTTGTGCAGGTTCCGCGTTGGCGCCGGAATCCCTGGTGTTGCGCCGCATCACATTTCGCGACCATCAACCTTCAACGTGCTTCTTGGCTCCTACTGGTTCGATTAAACCTTGGTTTCTTTCTGAGGGAAAACTTGCACCGTGCGCATCATACCTTCCTCTTGGGGTTCCCAACGAACGTGTGAGTTACACGCCATCAAGCTCTTTTTCTGGCGCCGTTGCCGGGGAGATCAAGACACGCTGCAAGGGGAGTCTCCACTTCTCAATCTCTTTACTTTGTTTTTGTCTTGCTTTATTTTATTTACTACTTTGTTTGCTGCACTAAATCAAAACACAAAAATTAGTTGCTAGTTTTACTTTATTTACTGTCTTGCTCTCTATATCAAAAACACACAAAAATTAGTTACTTGTCTTTATTTTATTTTGCCTAGTTTACTTTTTGCTTATTTCATCATGCTTAATCCTAAGTTTACTTTGGAAGAGATACCGGTAGGACGAGGGTGTATCATTGGAAGAGATAATATAGAAGAATTTTTCACCCATGTTAGTATGGATGAAGATTTTGAAGATATACCATTATTAAAAACTGCTCCTACTTATGAAAGTGCTTCTGCCTATTTGATACACATGTTAGAAACTAGATTTGTTAATCTCAATCCCATAATACAACATATGTTTCTTACACTTTCGGATATGGAGATGGGGGAAAAGAGAAATTTTGTCTTAAAAATCCTTGTTAGAGAATTTGAGGATATAGTTAAAGAAGCTAGAAAAGTTTTTATTAAACATAAGAGGCTTGGTTTCTTTCCTAATTTTAAACAAATACTTGAAAAGATGGATATGGATAGAATTAAGTATACTAATAATGTTAATGATGGTAGGGAAATTAAAGCGCCAATACCTAGTAAACTACTAGGGATGCATGAAGCTTTGGAAAATAACTATGCTTGGCTTGTTCCTGAAAATTTGTTTGATGAGAATAGTAAGCCTAGGAGCAATGAGAGAGGAGTTACTTATATAGACCAGATACAATGCATTGTTGAGAAAACTCCCAACACCCCTGATAATAATGTTGATGCTTCATCTCTAGACAATACTTGATTTGCACTTTCTGCGCCTAGCTGAAAGGCGTTAAAGAAAAGCGCTTATGGGAGACAACCCATGTTTTTACCTACAGCAATTTTTTGTTTTATTGAGTCTTGGAAGTTGTTTACTACTGTAGCAACCTCTCCTTATCATGTTTTTGTGCCAAGTAAAGTTTCTATGTCAAAGTTGATGTTATATTTGGGATTGCTGCGCAGAAACAGCATTGCTGTCTGTCACGAATCTGGGCACAGTTCTCTGTAGAAAATTCGAAAAAATCTGCCAATTTACGAGCGTGATCCTCAGATATGTACGCAACTTTCATTAGTTTTGAGTTTTTCCATTTGAGCAAGTCTGGTGCCATCTCTAAATTCGTCTTTACGGACTGTTCTGTTTTTGACAGATTCTGCCTTTTATTTCGCATTGCCTCTTTCGCTATGTTGGATTTATTTCTTTGATCCATTAATGTCCAGTAGCATTATGCAATGTCCAGAAGTGAAAATAATGATTGTGTCACCTCTGAATGTGTGAATTATTAATTGTGCACTAACCCTCTAATGAGTTTGCTTGAAGTTTGGTGTGAAGGAAGTTTTCAAGGGTCAAGAGAGGAGTATGATATACTATGATCAAGAGGAGTGAAAGCTCTAAGCTTGGGGATGCCCCCGTGGTTCACCCCTGCATATTTTAAGAAGACTCAAGCGTCTAAGCTTGGGGATGCCCAAGGCATCCCCTTCTTCATCGACAACATCATCAGGTTCCTCCCCTGAAACTATATTTTTATTCAATCACATCTTGTGTTCTTTACTTGGAGCGTCGGTTTGTTTTCGTTTTTGTTTTTGTTTGAATAAGATGGATCCTAGCATTCACTTTGTGGGAGAGAGACACGCTCCGCTGTTGCATATGGACACATGTGTCCTTAGGCTTTACTCATAATGTTCAAGGCGAAGTTTCTTCTTCGTTAAATTGTTATATGGTTGGAATTGGAAAATGCTACATGTAGTAATTCTAAAATGTCTTGGATAATGTGATACTTGACAATTGTTGTGCTCATGTTTAAGCTCTTGCATCATATGCTTTGCACCCATTAATGAAGAAATACATAGAGCTTGCTAAAATTTGATTTGCATATTTGGTCTCTCTAAGGTCTAGATAATATCTAGTATTGAGTTTTGAACAACAAGGAAGACAGTGTAGAGTCTTATAATGTTTACAATATGTCTTTTATGTGAGTCTTGCTGCACTTGTTCATCCTTGAGTTTGCTTCAAATAACCTTGCTAGCCTAAACCTTGTATCGAGAGGGAATACTTCTCATGCATCCAAAATCCTTGAGCCAACTACTATGCCATTTGTGTCCACCATACCTACCTACTACATGGTATTTCTCCGCCATTCCAAAGTAAATTGCTTGAGTGCTACCTTTAAAATTCCATCATTTACCTTTGCAATATATAGCTCATGGGACAAAATAGCCTTAAAAACTATCGTAGTATTGAATATGTACTTATGCACTTTATATTTTATTAAGTTGCTTGTTGTGCGATAACCATGCTTCTGGGGAACGCCATCAACTATTGTTGAATATCATGTGAGTTGCTATGCATGTCCGTCTTGTCTGAAGGATCTATCATTTTAGTGGTTGGAGCATGCAAAATTGTTAGAGAAGAACATTGGGCCGCTAACTAAAGCCATGAACCATGGTTGAAGTTTCAGTTTTGGACATATATCCTCAATCTCATATGAGAATAATAATTGTTGCTACATGCTTATGCATTTAAGAGGAGTCCATTATCTGTTGTCCATGTTGTCCCGGTATGGATGTCTAAGTTGAGAATAATCAAAAGCGAGAAATCCAAAATGCGAGCTTTCTCCTTAGACCTTTGTACAGGCGGCATGGAGGTACCCCTTTGTGACACTTGGTTGAAACATGGCATGCAAAGATCCGGTAGTCCAAGCTAAGTAGGACGAGGTGCGGGCACTATTAGTATACTATGCATGAGGCTTGCAACTTGTAAGATATAATTTTCATAACTCATATGCTTTATTACTACCGTTGACAAAATTGTCTCATGTTTTCAAAATAAAAGCTCTAGCACAAATACAACAATCGATGCTTTCCTCTTTGAAGGACCATTCTTTTACTTTTATTGTTGAGTCAGTTTACCTATCTCCTTCCACCTTAAGAAGCAAACACTTGTGTGAACTGTGCATTGATTCCTACATACTTGCATATTGCACTTGTTATATTACTTTATGTTGACAATATCCATGAGATATACATGTTATAAGTTGAAAGCAACCGCTGAAACTTCATCTTCCTTTGTGTTGCTTCAACACCTTTACTTTGATTTATTGCTTTATGAGTTAACTCTTATGCAAGACTTATTGATGCTTGTCTTGAAGTACTATTCATGAAAAGTCTTTGCTTTATGATTCAGTTGTTTACTCATGTCATTACCTTTGCTTTGATCGCTGCATTCATTACATATGTTTACAAATAGTATGATCAAGATTATGATGGCATGTCACTTCAGAAATTATCTTTGTTATCGTTTTACCTGCTCGGGACGAGCAGAACTAAGCTTGGGGATGCTAACGTATCGATAATTTCTTATGTTCCATGCTACTTTATTGATGATACCTACATGTTTTATGCACATTATATGTCATATTTATGCATTTTCCGGAACTAACCTATTAACAAGATGCCGAAGAGCCAGTTGCTGTTTTCTGCTGTTTTTGGTTTCAGAAATCCTAGTAAAGAAATATTCTCGGAATTGGACGAAACTTTCGCGTGGTCCTATTTTTGCACGAAGCTTCCAAGACCGAAGAGATAACGAGTGGGGCCACGAGGCGGCCGGAGGGGTGGCCGCGCGGCCAGGCCTTGGCCGCGCCGACCTAGCCTCTGGGCCCTCGTGTGGCCCTCGCGTTGACCCTCCGCCTACTTAAAGCTTCCGTCGCGAAACCCCCGCACCGAGAGCCACGATACGGAAAACCTTCGAGACGCCGCCGCCGCGAATCCCATCTCTGGGGATTCAGAGATCGCCTCCGGCACCCTGCCGGAGAGGGATTCATCTCCGGAGGACTCTACACCGCCATGGTCGCCTCCGGAGTGATGAGTGAGTAGTCCACCCCTGGACCATGGGTCCATAGCAGTAGCTAGATGGTCGTCTTCTCCTTGTTGTGCTTCATTGTTGGATCTTGTGAGCTGCCTAACATGATCAAGATCATCTATCTGTAATACTATATGTTGTGTTTGTCGGGATCCGATGGATAGAGAGTACTATGATTATGGTGATTATCAATCTATTGTTTATGTGTTGTTTATGATCTTGCATGCTCTCCGTTATTAGTAGAGGCTCGGCCAAGTTTTTGCTCTTAACTCCAAGAGGGGGTATTTATGCTCGATAGTGGGTTCATGCCTTCATTGAATCTGGGATCGTGATAGTAGGTTCTAAGGTTGTGATGTGCTGTTGCCACTAGGGATAAAACATTGATGCTATGTCTAAGGATGTAGTTGTTGATTACATTACACACCATACTTAATGCAATTGTCTGTTGCTTTGCAACTTAATACCGGAGGGGGTTCGGACGATAACCTGAAGGTGGACTTTTTAGGCATAGATGCAGTTGGATGGCGGTCTATGTACTTTGTCGTAATGCCCGGATTAAATCTCACTATATTTATCATATCATGTATATGCATTGTTATGCCTTTCTCTATTTGTCAATTGCCCGACTGTAATTTGTTCACCCAACATGCTTTATCTTATGGGAGAGACACCTCTAGTGAACTGTGGACCCCGGTCCTATTCTTTACATAGCATCCAATCTACTTGTTTTACTGTTTTCTTTGCAAACATCTTCCACTCGATACGTTTAATCCTTTGTTACAGCAAGCCGGTGAGATTGACAACCTCACTGCTTTCGTTGGGACAAAGTACTTGGTTGTGTTGTGCAGGTTCCGCGTTGGCGCCGGAATCCCTGGTGTTGCGCCGCATCACATTTCGCGACCATCAACCTTCAACGTGCTTCTTGGCTCCTGGTTCGATTAAACCTTGGTTTCTTTCGAGGGAAACTTGCTACTGTGCGCATCATACCTTCCTCTTGGGGTTCCCAACGAACGTGTGAGTTACACGCCATCAGGCCTCCATCTGGACCGTATAGGGTAGTGCAATATTGGTTACCCGGAGGGTAATGCCCACGTCACTAGTGCTTTTCCAGGTGCAGCTCAATTGACAACTCAGTTGTTAAGGCTTATAAGTATTCTTTACCTCCCCTTGTGTCGAATCAATAAATTTGGGTTTTACTTCCTCGAAGACTGTTGCGATCCCCTATACTTGTGGGTCATCAAGACTATTTTCTGGCGCCGTTGCCGGGGAGGCATAGCTCTACTCATAAGTTCACCTGGGGAGTACACTCTACCTCTCTCTCTGCTTTTATTTTATTTTGTCTTGCTAGTTTATTTCTGTCTAGTTTATTTGTGCTTAGTTTATTTCTGTCTAGTATTATTTTGCCTAGTTTACTTTTATCTAGTTTATTTTTGTCTTGTTTTATTTTCCCTATATACCCGAAAATCCATAAAAAATTGAAAAACCTAAAAATTAAAAATTGCTATTATGGGAGAACCTACAACCTATTTGGAGCTTATAGCATTATATAATAATTATAGAGAATCAAGAACGGGAAAAGTTATGAGTGTTGTGATAGAAAAATTAAATACAATTGCTAAAATCTTGCTTAAACGCCATGATATAAATTGTTGCTCTAAACAGGATACTAAACATCTTAAATTTCAATGTGGCTTTAGTGAGGAAGTTTTAATTAAGAACTATAATTGGAATAGCTATATTCATTTTGGGTTCGAAGAGGTAGAACAATTTGTCTTATTTATGGGAGCCTCTGAGATAGAATCATTCATGTCTAAAAATTATGAAACTTGTGCTGTTTGTAAGGACCTTAAAGATTATGTCTCTTTTATCATAATTTTTTGCATAGAAAGCTACAGTGATAATCCTTATATCATTGATTATAAAGAGAGACTCATTAATGCACAAGAATGCTCTCACAATTTGCAGGAACCAGTGGAAGAAGAAATTGATGAACCTGAAAGCTCATTGGATGAAAAAGAAGAGGAGAGTGATGAACAAAAGGATGAAGAATGGATTAGCTACCCATGCCAACCTTCTAATGAGAGTAACTCTTTATCTCTTACACTATTTGATTGTCCTCCATGCTTACCGAAAGAGGATGAATGTTATGTTCCTGTGGATTCTCTTGAAATATTCCCTATGAGTAAAACTTGTGAGAATAATTATGCTACTATCATTTATGATAATCCATGCTACTTTGATAAATCTTATGATAATGCTTTGTTTGTGCCTGATACCGAAATGCATGGTACTAAAGAGTTTTGCTTAGCAAATGTTTATGATAAATCTCTAGATGATGGTCCTATGTTACTTGATAATATTAATTGTACTACTAATGAAAATGGGATTGGAGAGTTCTTGAATTTATCTATGAGTCCCATATCTCTTGATATTGATCAATCATCTTGTTATATTATTGATAAAAGTGGGTTTGAAAGTTTTAATCCTATTATTTCTGAGCTTGATAAAAATTATGTGTTTGTGAATCATGAAAAGCATGCTTTATGTGATATTTATATTGTTGAGTTTATCCATGAAGCTACTGAAAATTATTATGAGAGAGGAAGATATGGTTGTAGAAATTTGCATGGTACTAAAACACCTCTCTATATGCTGAAAATTTTGAAGTTACTCTTGTTTTATCTTCTTATGCTTGTCACTTTGTTCTTCATGAATTTATTTGTGTACAAGATTCCTATGCATAGGAAGTGGGTGAGACTTAAATTTGTTTCATACTTGCTTTTTGATGCTCTCTTTTGCTTCAACTCTTATTTCTTGCGAGTGCATCATTAAAATTGCGAGCCCATCTTAATGGCTATAAAGAAAGCACTTCTTGGGAGATAACCCATGTGTTTATTTTGCTACTGTTTTGTTGTGTCTTGGAAGTTGTTACTACTGTAGCAACCTCTCCTTATCTTTATTTTATTGCAATGTTGTGCCAAGTGAAGTCTCTAATAGAAGGTTGATGCTAGATTTGGATTTCTGCGTAGAAACATATTTCTATCGGTCACGAATTTGAGCAGAACTCTCTGTAGGAAACTCAGAAAAATCTGCAAATTTACGTGCGTGATCCTCAAATATGTACGCAACTTTCATTAGTTTTAAGTTTTCTGATTTGAGCAACGGAAGTACCTCGTAAAAATTCGTGTTTATTGGCTGTTCTGTTTTGGCAGATTCTGTCTCTGTTTTTTGCATTGTCTCTTGTGGACTTTAAGTGAGGCTTTCTAGACGTGGAGAGCTGTAGCTAATGTTTTATTGAGTTCTTGCAATGTGTCACTACAGGACCAAAGTGAATTAAAGTTTTTTGAGTACTAACCCCTCTAATGAAGTTTATGAGAAGTTTGGTGTGAAGGAAGTTTTCAAGGGTCAAGAGAGGAGGATGATATATGATCAAGAAGAGTGAAAAGTCTAAGCTTGGGGATTCCCCGTGGTTCATCCCTGCATATTTCAAGGAGACTCAAGCGTCTAAGCTTGGGGATGCCCAAGGCATCCCCTTCTTCATCAACTTATCAGGTTTCTTCTATTGAAACTATATTTTTATTCGGTCACATCATATGTGCTTTACTTGGAGCGTCTTTATTTTTGTTTGTGTTTGAATAAATTCGGATCCTAGCAATCCTTGTGTGGGAGAGAGACACGCTCCGCTTTTCCATATGAACACTGGTGTTCTTCGCTTTATTTTAATGTTCATGGCGGAGTTGAAAACTGTTGCACTTATTGATATTTGGTTGGAAACAGAAAATGCTTCATATTGTCTTGGATAATTTGATACTTGGCAATTGTTTTGAGCTCTCAAGTAGATCATGTTTCTCTTGCATCATGTAGTTTAAACCTATTAGTGGAGAACTACCGTAGAGCTTGTTGAAATTGGTTTGCATGATTGGTCTCTCTAAGGTCTAGATATTTTCTGGTAAAAGTGTTTGAGCAACAAGGAAGACAGTGTAGAGTTTTATAATGCTTGCAATTTGTTCTTATGTAAGTTTTGTTGTACCGGTTCATACTTGTGTTTGCTTCAAACAACCTTGCTAGCCCAAAGCCTTGTACTGAGAGGAAATGCTTCTCGTGCATCCAAAACCTTGAGCCAAAACCTATGCCATTTGTGTCCACCATATCTACCTACTATGTGGTATTTCCCGCCATTCCAAGTAAATACTTCATGTGCTACCTTTAAACAATTCAAAAGCTATTATCTCTTATTTGTGTCAATGTTTTATAGCTCATGAGGAAGTATGTGGTGTTTTATCTTTCGATCTTGTCATTTACTTTTGACAGACTTTCACAATGGACTAGTGGCTCATCCGCTTATCCAATAATTTTGCAAAAGGAGCTGGCAATGGGGTTCCCAGCCCCAATTAATTAACTTGCATTAATAATTCTCTTCACATGTTTTGCTCTGATCTATCAGTAAGCAATTTAAATTTGCAAATAGACACTCCTCCATGGTATGTGAATGTTGGAAGGCACCCGAGGATTCGGTTAGCCATGGCTTGTGTAAGCAAAAGGTTGGGAGGAGTGTCATCTAATAAATAAAACTAAAGTACATGTGTAAACAAAAGAGAAGAGGGATGATCTACCTTGCTGGTAGAGATAACGTCCTTCATGGGAGCCGCTCTTGAAAGTCTGGTTGATGAGGTAGTTAGAGTACCCACTATCATTCGTTGACAACAACAAACACCTCTCAAAACTTTACCTTTATGCTCTCTATATGATTTCAAAACCTTGAAAAGCTCTAGCACATGATTTTATCCCTGCTTCCCTTTGCGAAGGGCCATTCTTCTACTTTATGTTTAGCCAGTTTACCTACTTCCTTCCATCTTAGAAGCAAACACTTGTGTCAACTATGCATTGATTTTTACATACTTGCTTATTTGCATTCATCATATTACTTTGTGTTGACAATTATCCATGAGATATGCATGTTGAAAGTTGAAAGCAACTGCTGAAACTTATATCTTCCTTTGTGTTGCTTCGATGCCTTTACTTTGAATGTATTGCTTTATGAGTTAACTCTTATGCAAGACTTTTGATGCTTGTCTTGAAAGTATTATTCATGAATTTTTTTGCTATATGTTATCTATTTGTTAGCAACTATAGATCATTTCCTTGAGTCACTTCATTCATCTCATGTGCTTTGCAATAGTATGATTAAGATTATGTTGGTAGCATGTCACTTCAGAAATTATTCTTTTTATCGTTTACCTACTCGAGGGCGAGCAGGAACTAAGCTTGGGGATGCTTGATACGTCTCCAACGTATCTATAATTTCTGATGTTCCATGATTGTTTTATGACAATACCTACATGTTTTGCTCACACTTTATAATGTTTTTATGCGTTTTCCGGAACTAACCTATTAACAAGATGCCGAAGTGCCAGTTCCTGTTTTCTGCTGTTTTTGGTTCCAGAAAGGCTGTTCGGGCAATATTCTCGGAATTCGACGAAACAAAGACCAACCATCATAATTCATCGAGACGGACCAGGACACCGAAGGGGAGTCGGAGGGGAGGCCGGGGCCCCCACACCATAGGGCCGCGCGGCTCAGGCCTGGCCGCGCCTATGGGGAGGCCCCAGGTGCCCCTCTGCGCCGCCTCTTCGCCTATAAGACCCCTTTCGACCTAAAAACGCGATACGAATTGACAAAACTCCAGAAAGACTCCAGGGCGCCGCCATCACGAAACTCTAATTCGGGGACAGAATCTCTGTTCGGCACGCCGCCGGACGGGGAAGTGCCCCGGAAGCCATCTCCATCAACGCCACCGCCTCCATCATGCTCCGTGAGTAGTTCCCCCATGGACTACGGGTTCTAGCTGTAGCTAGTTGGTATTCTCCCCCATGTACTTCAATACAATGATCTCATGAGCTGCCTTACATGATTGAGATTCATCTGATGTAATCGGTGTTATGTTTGTTGGGATCCGATGGATTGTTACATTATGATTAGTCTATCTATAAAGTTTGTGAAGTTATTGTTGCTGCAATCTTGTTGTGTTTAATGCTTGTCACTAGGGCCCGAATGGCATGATCTTAGATTTAAGCTCTATACTTATTGCTTAGATTGTATCTACAAGTTGTTTGCACATGTCTATGTCCGAACCCGAGGCCCCAAAGTGACAGTTGGGACAACCGGAGGGGAAGGCGTAGGTGTGAGGATCACATGTTTTCACGGAGTGTTAATGCTTTGCTCCGGTGCTCTATTAAAAGGAGTACCTTAATTTCCAATAGATTCCCTAGAGGCCCTGCCACCGGCTGGTAGGACAAAAGATGTTGTACAAGTTTCTCATTGCGAGCACGTATGACTATATATGGAAAACATGCCTACATAATTAATAATCTCGATGTTCTGTCTTAATGCTATTTCAATCCTATCAATTACCCAACTGTAATTTGTTCACCCAACACTTGTTATTGGAGAGTTACCACTAGTGTAGATAGCTGGGAACCCTGGTCCATCTTTCATCATCATATACTCGTTCTACATGTCATTGGAAGTAGTATCAACTATTTTCTGGTGCCATTGCTCTCATATTACTATTACTGCTGCTGTGTTACTGTTACTATTGCTCTCATATTACTGCTACTTTCACATCACCCCTGTTACTAGTGCTTTTCCAGGTGCTGAATTGACAACTCAGTTGTTAAGGCTTATAAGTATTTTTTACCTCCCCTTGTGTCGAATCAATAAATTTGGGTTTTACTTCCCTCGAAGACTGTTGCGATCCCGTATACTTGTGGGTCATCAAGGTTCGATTGCAAGGGTTTTACTCACCTAGGACTAATCACCAATGTCGTCTAGTGATTCTAGCGTCGTACATTTCGCGTTAACCATGAGATCTATAATGGCTCTGGTGAAGTCAGCTGTATCTTTTTCCTTCTGCATATCAACGGACTTGATAGAGCCTGGCTGGGTGTTGTGATAACAACGCAGTAGGTTGGGAAATCCTTTTAAATCCACATCCATGTGGATGAGAGCGATCTACCGTCTATGATGGATTGTCCGTAGCACATCGAGTGTAAAGCCGTATGATCGGGAGATGTCTTCCAGGGATGTGCGGACGGACAAAAGGGTGGATATGCAGGGTCGCAGAGAAGGCAGTGATTGACTTGGTTCTTATACTGGGCCCCACACCAAGGAAGTGTGGACGGGAATACCGGACCCGGTTGGCAACAAGGATAAGTTCTCTTATGGAAAAAGTAACGCACCTCTCAAATTGTGTTACTTCTTGTTGTAAAGGGAACTACGAACGCGGCAAAAGGAACCCCGTGAAGTTCTCAACCTGTGAAGACTGACGGGGTTTTCAATAAAATAAATATTTTGAAGAAATATTTATGAAAACTTGCATTCACTTATGACTTTATGGTTTGTAGCAGCTAGTGCATGATAATTTTTCCTATAATGAACGTACTCACCTCTAATCCCCTGCTTAGTTATGGAGGCACCGGAGGAGAAACTACCGTGGAACTCGAAGACAAAGGAGTCAACTGCAACAAGATGAAGAATCCAATCAAAGAAATCAATGGAGTCAACTTCTGCATCAGCTAGAGTGGAAACTTAGACTAGGAATAGAAGGGAACATTTCCCTATTCCTAGCACCTAAGTAGCTAGAGCTCTATAGCAAACGAAGTATCTCTAGAGCTAGAATTAGCAATAAGTTAGACTACGAGTCGTTCTTCTGGAGCTTTATTTGAAGTTTTACCTCACTGTAAAGTAGGAGGCTGTGTTGATCTTCTGTAAACAGTTCGTGTATCCTTCTATAGACAAGCCTTGGACTCGATATGTTTCTGTTGTACACTCTGAGGGATGTAATATGAGTGGAACGGTGTTTTCACTTGTGTTATATCAATGACTTGCGTGCTACACCATGCAGTGGTATGCTGGGTCACCATATCGTCGTCCTTGCTGGCCTGTAGAAGCGGCGCCTCCGGCGCCATGCATTCTGCCTGCGGGTAGTAGACCGGGATGCGCGGGGGTTGCCGCAGATGCGCTAGCGGTAGCCGTACTCCGTCAGCGTCGCGTCGACGTCTCGGCCTTGCCACCATGCCCGGCGGCCGACGCAGTCGAAACGGCCGTTCGCGCGGCCGGCCGACCGCACGAGCTTGATGTCGCTCCTCTTCGAAGCGACGTGGCCACGCCGGACTGTTGAGCGTGTTCGGAGGCTGGCTTCTGTCCTCTGGCGTCATGTGCTTCCGCCGCTCGGTGATGAGGGCGCGCATCTCCAGTCCAGCTGGTGGCGGCGGCACGGCGTAGCCTGCATTGGACATGTGCCACCCGTGCGGCAGCTTGTGCTGCAGCGGCACGGGGATGCGCTGCCAGTATAGAATGTCCGCCTCGTCGTACGCCAGATGCAGCAAGCGGAGTGCGCCGCCGCCGCCGGCCTCGTCGTTGTGTGCCATCGCGTCGGTGGGTGTTTGCGTCGGTTGGTGTTTCGCGCTGGCTTGTGCGAGAATGGCGGCGGCTAGGGTTGGAAGACGGGGAAGAAGAGAGGTGCGCCAGTGGGGTTTTAAGGGCGGCGGCGGACGCGCATTGAAGGGGCGTGGGGGAGGTGGGTGGACGCCGCATGGCCAGTCGACGCCCTCATCGCCGCTTCGGTTTCCGCGTGAGGGAGACCATTGACGCCGACGATCAACCTTCCCGCGTCGTTTCCAACGCGAACCGTCGCCTCCTCTCGCTGCCAAGGCGGGTCCACCCGTGAAAACCGACGTGCCGCGAGGCGCCGACGTCTGATTCGCGCCCTTCGCGGGCCGGCACGGGATTGCCGACGCTTCTAGTCAGGTCGAAATTGCGCCGGCGCTTTTTCGGACGCGCCTGTGTGAGCCTATTTTCGGTAACGCCCCCAAAATGCTATCGGACGCTCTATCGGGACGCCGGTGGAGGTGCTCTAAATCTTTGCACAAATTAGACAAAGCTTTTTTTTTTATCACATTGATGTTTGAATAAGATGTTCGTTGTTAGAAAAAAGTGACAAAAATGACCTCTTCGCTTTTTTCCTTTGTTGCCAAACTCCGTCACCCGAACATTTTGCCTTGAACAAGATTTTTTTTGGTTTGTTTGGTAGCGCCATGTACATTGCGGCGCTCACAGCTCTCCACGTGGACTCTCCTCCCGCCGATGAGTAGGCCTATTACAGCAGCCCAGTAGGCCTCGAACGCCAGTGGCCCCCGGGTTTTGGGCCCTAGCGATCTGTGGAAAAGGGCAAGCCACCCGTCCGTCGGGCCGTCGCTCCGTGCACTTTGCGGACGCGGACGAGCGAGTGTCACATTCTTCTCAACGCCTCCGCGAGCTTCCCGTCTCCGTCCAGCTGCTTCCAGAAGCTTCCACAGATCCCCGGATGCGGTGCTCCGGCCACAGCTACGGGGGCTTTTGTTTCAACAACGAGCTCTTTATGACCACTAAACCTGTACACGACCAAAATAGCACATTAACTCTGCACTGTCGCGCTTTCATCAATCCAGCAGTGTACTGCAGTCCTTTTATACGTTGAGTAAAGAAGAAAAAGAGCAACTTTTGTAGTAAATAAATTGTCATTTCAATTACATACACAAAAAAGATTAAAATTTGTACTGTACATGATTAGTTGTACTCCCCATTCACCTATAAAAGTGTATAGATACATTCACGTTGTCGTCGTTAGGGTCATCGTCCTACTATAATTCCTATCTACTTTGTAACTTACTAGGAAAATGCCCGCGCGTTGCAGCGGAACCTTTCCATCAGTCTTCAACATCTCTTCTGATTTGATCGAATTTTTAATAGAACATGCCCGCAAATCTTTTTTTGAGAGATTATTCAAATCTCTTTGATTTGGGAATATTTACCTTTTTAATATTCGAACCTAAGAGGAAAATTCATGAACAATTATATTCTCAGTCTCACAGGAACATGAGCATGAACATGACACCACTATCCTCTGTGATGAGAATGAGACTAAATCTGAAACTAACGTGTATGTTCAGAGAAGAGGAAAGGTGAGTTTTTTTTAAATAATACATATTTTTTCGTTATTTTCAGAAATAATAATCGGTTTTAATCTTTGTCACAAATAATACATTGTCGGGAACACGTACCCGATTAGAAAAAATCGGGAACAGCAAACCCGATTTTTGGGCTACCCCGAGTTCGGGGTAGGCTACCCCGAGTTCTTCGAATTCTTTGGGCCGCGCGAAACTGTGCTTAGCTTTTGTAGTAATTCGGGTGGAGGAACCCGATTCTTCCCAATCGGGATAGAGTAACCCGACATGCATGGGGAAAATTAATATTGACGAGGATTCTGGTCGGGGCGGCGGCGTCGGGGTGGGGCGGCGGCAGCAGAGCGGGGCTTGCTCGGGGCGGGGCCTGGGCTGGTTCGGCCGGGAGCAGGCGAGGCTGGGCGGCGGCAGCGGAGCGGGGCGAGCTCGGGGCGGGGCCTGGGCTGGTTCGACCGGGAGCTGGCGAGGCTGGGCGGCGGCAGCGGAGCGGGGCGAGCTCGGGGCGGGGGCCTGGGCTGGTTCGGCCAGGAGCTAGCGAGGCTGGGCGGCGCAGGGCCTGGGCTCGTTCAGCGGGGGCAGAGCCGGGAGCTGGCGAGGCTGGGCGGCGTGGAGGCGCCATGCGTGCTGCGCCGGTGTGGAGGCGCCATGCGCCATGCGGCGTGCGTGCTGCAGCTTGGAGCCATGATCCGTGGAGGGAGAAGAAGCCTGCACATGTTGTTTGCTGCTATGCATGCGGACGACGAGATGCGCGTGCCATCTGACATGCATGCCATTCGGCCAAATCAATTTTCAAGAAATCGGGTTAGAGAAACCCGACAACATGCACTGGATCCGGATTCCCTGCTATTCGGGGTAGCCTACCCCGATTATCCCTAATCGGGTTTGCTGTTCCCGATTCTTTCTAGTCGGGATACGTGTACCCGACAGTGTATTATTTGTGACAAAGATTGAAACTGAATATTATTTCTGAAAATAACGAAAAAAATGTATTATTTGAAAAAAAAAGTCCAACCAACAACGGTAAAGCTGGCCGAGATGTAACTGGGCTCCAGAGAGCCTTCAGTCTTAGCTCTGTTACCTCGATGCTTCTTCTTGAATGGTTTAGTGCCAAAGCAAATATTGCAAAAATCTTGTGTTTGCGACAGTACAATGAGCCGTGTGGAATTAATAGTCCATCAGTAATTACCAATACTTGTTTGTCCCTGAAGCCAAAAGTTTGATCCATGAGTAGTATGATCGAGAGGTAAAGGGTGGTTTGGAGTTGTGTCAGTCCGAGCTACTGTAAAATTACGATAATATGCTAGCAGACACATCTAAACAACACGGAATATATTGGAATTTTTTTAAAAAAAATCATGTGGCCAATCTACACAATTCTATATTAGTAAAGTTTGTCAGTACATAAACCACGATGGCATACATCACTGAACGATGGAGTACTATTTATGTATCCAAGTATACTAACCGATTTGGAGTTGAGCCTGTAGCTTGGTAGGACTTGGATCACGGCCGTCTGGAGTTCCAACGAATTAGGCAGAACGCCGAGACAGAAGACCCGCACAGCAAGATCCGATCGTTCGGTCTCGTCCCGTTGCTGGACCTGCGGAGAAGAGGGAGGTGCGTCGTCGTTGACCTTGGCTAGCTCTACTCTTCCCCATGGCATCCGAGCGCCTTCGTCGACGACTGCGTGGCCTGCTTCGACTGCGTCGCCGTTGACCTCGGCTCGGCTCTTCCTCCATGGCATCCGTGCGCCTACTTAGACAGTTGTGTGGTCTGCTTCGACACTCTCGGTAGGCGTATAATAAACGAGACGCTGGGGTGGCCATCGCCAGTTCCTTGAGCTCGTGCTGCCCGACTCAGTTGTTCCGCCGGTTTCTTGACGTCCACTGAACGGTTCAGAGTATTAGATTCCCAACATGGATTCTTTCATCGCCTTGAGCAACTACTCCACAGGTTCTCAATCTCTAGCGGCATGCATCTAGAACGAAGAGCTTGTTCGCCTATTTGGAGATGGAGACGCGGTACACGCCCATCGGGTCTCGTTCCTGGCGGCGTCGGACCGATGCGCTACTCGCGCACCTCCACGCGGATCTTGCTGGGACCAAGGGCGGCAGAAACTTGCAGGACACTATCGTCGGGAAGGAGTAGATCGCCATCGAGATCGGTGGTTTCACGTAGAGGAGGATATGGCCTAGCTTGTCTAGGTTTAGGTCGTGCTATCGAGGGGATAATATAGACGGCTAATAAAGAAAACGGACAAACCACGAGTTCGCATGATTAGCAATCGGAGGCATCACAAATTGGACGATGGACACGGGACGGAGGAAAATCAGCGACGGACGAAAATTTCAGCGACTTTGTACGGACGAAACCAAGGAAACCCTTCTCCCTTTATTATTAGGTATAGATTTTGCTTGCGGGGTGAATTGCGGGCGCTACTTGCCACCTTAGTAGGCAAACGCTCTGCCAATTTCCAAATACACATTGTACCAGGAAAATCATAGTAGGTGGACACGAAAAAATATGCATCTATGATAGTAGAAAAAATAATCCACCGTAGTGAATCCATATTTTGTTGTAATTCGTAACAGATAAGGTAGACTAGCATTTTAGCATTTTAAGTAACCATTCAATGGGATTTTCCCCACCCAACTCTCACTCCTCTATAGTAACTTGAGGGTCAACCACCGCAAACCGGGCCGATCTGATGGCCGCTTTGCCGGAATAGCTGGTCGGAGTTGGATCTGGAGAGGTGATGGAGTAGTTAGGATCTGTAGATCTAGTAGTTTATTTGTGTTGTTCGGCGTTTTGCCGTGTTTTGGGCGTATGTCCCATAGTTGGAGCGGTGCCATGGATCTTGGCCGCCAGATCAAGTCTAGGGTTGCTGCTTGCTCGGCTTTTGCACCTCTGGTCGGAGCAAAGCGTGAGGGGAAGCGACACCATCTCCTCTAATAAATCGGTGGTTTCTGGTCTTTTTCATTTCCAAGAATGTCACAAGGTTGAGGTAATCCTGTTCGGCCATGGAGGTGAGGGGGATTACTGCAACATAGTGGCGAGGTGATCTACGTTTTGTCTGCCGACCGGCCTTGGTGGCGAGGAGGAGAGAAGGTGTAGCATGTCGTCTCTTGCTCTATACGGGAGGTCCTGGTTCGTTCTCTGGGGTCGTCTCCAGCGGAGAAGCTCCATGTACAATACACTTTTCTCATGTTGGCAATTCTCCGTGGCATGTCGTGGAGGTGAGGAGGGAGGGTCCTAGTGGCGGAGTGGCCTCTGTTTGCTCCAGTCAACACCAGGCTTGGCCCAAGAAATGCTATGAAGCTATGCCCGTCGCGTGGTCACAGTGGCGTACTGCTTGGAGAGCTCACCACCAGGGGACTGTTGCTAGCTGCTTGCATTGCCCCTGCTTTCTATGGCCGATTGGCGGCCCTTTTTCAGGAGTTGAACCTCCATATGGAGGCCATTTTCGTCGATCATGCGCTGGATCTCGCCGTCGCGTCGCCCTCCAAGTGGGTCGTCCCCGGAGGTGTCGAGATGGCCGGCATTTTTGGTTCTTTGTCGGCAAGGAGAGCACGAGCAACTTTCTCTCAAACCTCGGCGCGCAATGCCTTGAGGTCGCTGGCGCACGGTGGAGATGTATCCCAAGCACCTGATTGTTTTTTTTTTTCATTTTTATGCTAGGGTCTTTTTTTTTTGTAAATTTGGATGCCTTATCTTCAAATGCTATGTGGGTTGCCTTTTATTGTTCTACACATTTTTTGTATACCAACAATTCAATAGTGAATATAACCTTTCATTGTTTTTCCTGTGCTTATAAATTGTGGAAAAATGTGAAAATTACAGATTAGTGTCATAGTAACTTTGAGATGAGAATTTCCAACAGGAGCATCTCTTTTCACCAATAGAAGCATCTAGAATGAAGAAAATCCAAAGCAGGCCAAGAAGGCCACAGGCTGGTTCCCAGAGTCTCCTCCGCACACGAAAACCCTATAAAACCCTCCTCCCCCCTTCCTTATCCTCCCCCGTCCTCTCCTCTCGCCATTCTTCCCAATCCAGCAAAACCCAAGCGAATCCACCACTATCTTCCTCCCTTCTTCTAGGGTTTCGCAATCTCTGCTGCTCTCAGCCATGTCGACCACAACCTTCCCCACCTCGACCCCCTTCTTCGTCCACCACGGCAGCCGGCGCCCCTCCGTCAACGTCCGGACGGCGGCGGCGGTGTACGGGCGCGGGGGCCGGCGGTGGCGGCCACTGCGGGTCACCTGCGAGAAGGTGGTGGGGATCGACCTCGGGACCACCAACTCCGCCGTGGCGGCGATGGAGGGCGGCAAGCCCACCATCGTCACCAACGCCGAGGGGGCGCGGACCACGCCGTCGGTCGTGGCCTACACCAAGGCCGGGGACCGGCTGGTGGGGCAGATCGCCAAGAGGCAGGCGGTCGTCAACCCAGAGAACACCTTCTTCTCCGTCAAGCGGTTCATCGGCCGGAAGATGAACGAGGTCGCGGAGGAGTCAAAGCAGGTGTCCTACCGCATCGTCAGGGACGACAACGGCAACGTCAAGCTCGATTGTCCAGCTATCGGCAAGCAGTTCGCTGCCGAGGAGATCTCTGCGCAGGTATAGAGCCAATACCGATTCCTTTTAACTCAGATAATAAGATGTCATTGATTTTCCTTATGTTAGTTATATGTTCCTATTCATGGATTTTTAGGTGTAGAAATTGAGAATTATTGTCTTCAATTGGAACTTAATGTAACTTTATATCAAGTCCATGGAACTACGGTTGAGTTAAATCTTACTACTACATGATTACTTGTTATGTTCCTGACGGAGTGTCAAGCTGTGTGCTACTACATTATTCATCACTGTAGACAGCGTTAGTCCTGGAATGGAATAGTATCTCAACTTTTGGTCAAAGCTCGTGTTTCAACTACCAACAGTCAGTTGTTTTCGTCAGCACAACGCCCCCCCTTTTTGAAACCCAAGTCTGATCTTGATACTCTAGGTCCGTGCTTTGACCAACAGTTGTTAACCTAATATTATGTGGGTTATGTTGCATAAACTTTACATCAACTGGGCTTATTGTAGTCTGTCAGGATTGTCATCTCTAATTAACAAAATATTGTACGTGAAATTTAAGTAAAAGTTCGAGATATTAAGAGTCAAATTACACCTTATATCAAAAAAATGGAGGACCTATTTGCTATTTTTGTTGCATCTAGCTGTCACACAACATTATTGTAAACAATCAGTCAATCAGAATTGAAAACACGGGTGCAACAAAAATTAACAAGCAACAACGTTAGTATTGGAAGTGAATATCTCAACTTTTGGTCAAAGCACATTTTTCAACAAGCAATGGACAGTCGTTTTCGTCAACATAGCACTCCCCCTTTTGAAATTCAAGGTTAATTTTGACAGTCTAGATCTGTGCTTTGACCAACAATTGATCTAATATTATGTGGGTTATGTTACATAAGTTTTACTGCAACTGCTTGTTTTAGAAAGTGCTTTGTTAGTATTGCCATCTGTAATTAACAAAATGTTGTACTCCCTCCGTCCCATGAAACATACCTTAAATTTGTCTAAATATGGATGTATCTAGACACTATTTATTGTCTTGATACATCCAAATTTAGACAAATCTGAGACAAGTTTCATGGGGATATGTGATATTTTAAGTACAAGTTTTGACTTTGGAGAGTCAATACACTTCATATTCTGAAACTGAGGGAGTGTTTGCTAATTTCGTTACATCTAGTTGTCAGAGAACATTATTGTATCAGTCAATCACTATAGAGAACACGGGTACAACAAAAATAATATGTGGCTAGTGATGTGGGTGCTTGTCATGGTTTTGAAGGCGTCTTAGAGCGGTTAGGGGATGCTCTGACGCCTAAGCGACGCCTAGGCGGGCGCTTTGGATGCCTAGGCGCCTAAAGCGGTCGATTTTCCAAGGCGGAGGGTGGGCGCCTTGACGCCTAAGCGTCGCCTAGGCGACGCCTTAGGGACGCCTTTAAAACCATGGTGCTTGTTAGCTTAAATTGTTTCAAAAAGATGAATAAAACTTTATGTTCTGAACTTTGGTTCACTTCCCATGTGCTAACATTGCTGTCAAGTTATGTTTGTGCCGCAAGCTGTTTCTAAACGTCACTTATTATCCAGGTTTTGAGAAAGCTGGTTGATGATGCGTCGAAGTTTTTAAATGACAAAGTCACCAAGGCTGTGATCACTGTCCCTGCTTACTTCAACGACTCGCAGAGGACAGCTACAAAAGATGCTGGCCGCATTGCTGGGTTGGATGTTCTCCGTATCATAAATGAGCCTACTGCAGCGTCGTTAGCATATGGTTTTGAAAAAAAGAACAATGAGACAATTCTGGTTTTTGACCTCGGAGGAGGCACCTTTGATGTTTCAGGTATATATTTTGAATTTTGAGATCTTTATTTATACTCTTTTATAAGGGAAATTGATGCCCAGTAACTGCTGCAATCTGCAGTAGTTTCAACACTTATGTCTGTGCATTAATAAAAGAGTGCAGAATAGCTAACATAACTAAAAGTACAGTACTGTGGAGATATGGGTAATTCATCAAATTTTTGATGTATTTGGTGTTATCTCAGTTCACTGAAACTTATCCTGATACATTGGTCATAGAACTTGTCTCATTGCCCTATGAATCTATACTAGCACAAGGTAGAACATTTTGGTGTTCGATCAATAGTAAGTTCTTAAACAGTTCTGTCTTATAGATATAATCTAGGCACTCATAAAGTACTACACAACATCAAGGCCATACTAGGCCAGTAGAAACATGCTCTGTTGTTATTTCTGTACGTTGAATTGCCTGTTTGACCATATCTCAGTTCCTCAGTTCTTTATTACATCTCCTGTTATGCTTTCAGTTCTTGAGGTTGGTGATGGTGTTTTTGAGGTGCTGTCTACTTCTGGTGACACCCATCTTGGGGGCGATGACTTTGACAAGGTATTTCTTGATATGGCCATCTGTCTCGTGCCAGCATTACTGATTCCAAAGTTGTTCAGTCTGCCTCATCTTATTTGTTAGTATTTCTTTGGTTTAGAACTTGTGTCCAATTTGTATTATGTAATTGCATGTGTAGTCATGATGCAAAGGGGATGTGCAATGCGGTCAGTTACTACTCCCACTGTCCATAATTCTTGTCGTCGATTTGGATGCATTTATCCTCAAAATATGTCTACATACATCTAAATTTGCGAGAAGAATTATGGAACGGAGGGAGTATTTGTGTTGATATGACTTAAGTTGTACACTCACTGTGTAGAGTGATTTTGTATTTATTCAGTTTGATAAGTCAATGCATATGATTTTTGTTGTTGCCTGTTCTAGTCTTTTGGACAGGCAGGAGAACAATGAGTTAGCAGCATGTTAGGTTCTCGGTATCTTTTGATTTTTGTTGGATCCCTGGTTCTAGGCAATCAACAACACATCTGTGCCCGTTCTCTAGTGAGCTCATGCATCCCTTCAGTTCTTAGAACGTATATGTATTCGTTTTGGTCAAATAGATGAATAAATATCCACCTCTTGCGTTGCATAATAATCTTACCCCTTTTGTGCTTCACTACTCATGGTCTCTGTTAGCAAGAATGTTCAGCATCTTTATGATTCTGCATGCTGTATATTCTCACAAATCATTTCTGTTGCCAGAGAATTGTTGATTGGTTGGCTGGGACCTTCAAAAACGATGAGGGTATTGAGCTGCTGAAAGACAAGCAAGCTCTTCAGCGACTTACAGAAGCAGCTGAGAAGGCAAAAATGGAGTTATCATCATTGACCCAAACAAATATTAGGTTAGTTTGCTCTGCCTCTCTATTGGTTCTAATACTGTGTTTTTTGCATCTTTGTTCCTCACCTATTCTTGGTTTTTTTCAGCTTACCTTTCATAACAGCTACTGCTGATGGGCCCAAGCATATTGAGACAACAATTACCAGGGGCAAATTTGAGGAGCTATGCTCAGATCTTCTTGACAGGTATGGTATCATGCATCATGTTAGTGCATTGATGGAAGCATACATTTATTCCTGGTTTGTCTTTTCAAATGCATCTAGCAACTACTCTGCATAGCGGGTGAGTGTCATGGCTGGATTTTGTTAAGCCAAAACTTAACTATTTTTTAATTTTACAATCGTCTTTTAGGCTGAGGACACCTGTCGACAACTCTCTTAGAGATGCGAAGCTGTCACTTAAAGAAATAGATGAGGTGATTCTTGTGGGTGGTTCCACCAGAATTCCAGCTGTTCAGGAGCTTGTGAAGAAAATGACTGGAAAGGACCCGAATGTGACAGTCAACCCTGATGAGGTTGTTGCCCTTGGAGCAGCTGTGCAGGTCAGTTCATGAGAATTATTTCTTCAAAGTTAGCTAACTTAGGATCCTGATGTTCCTTTTCTATGCTACTTCATAAAAATAGTGAAAATACCTGAAGAACTTGATAAAACCATATGTATGGCCTAGTAGATAGTGCTGCTATTTTGTGGCAAGTGCATCAGCACTGGGGACAATCAGTGCTCTCTTATATATATTCTACAATAGCACATACTAGATTACTTAGATAATGACTATATCTGACAAACAAAATGACAACAGGCAGGAGTATTGTCGGGCGATGTGAGCGATATTGTGCTTCTGGATGTCACGCCACTGTCTATAGGTTTGGAGACACTGGGTGGGGTGATGACCAAGATTATCCCAAGGAACACAACCCTGCCCACCTCGAAGTCAGAGGTATTCTCGACTGCTGCTGATGGACAGACAAGTGTGGAGATTAATGTTCTCCAAGGAGAAAGAGAGTTTGTCAGGGATAACAAATCTCTTGGTAGCTTCCGGCTTGATGGAATTCCTCCTGCTCCACGTGGTGTTCCACAAATTGAAGTCAAGTTTGATATTGATGCCAACGGTATCCTGTCTGTTGCTGCTGTGGACAAAGGCACTGGAAAGAAGCAGGACATCACTATCACCGGAGCCAGCACATTGCCGAAGGATGAGGTATGCAGTATATGCATTGATGAAGCACTCAGATTATCAAGTTTACTTTTCGCAGTTTTTATAGCATTGAACACTTTTAATCCTTTGGACTAACATGACATCAATGAACAACTATTCAGGTGGAGAAGATGGTTGAAGAAGCCGAGAAGTTCGCGTCCGAGGACAAAGAGAAGAGAGACGCAATCGACACCAAGAACCAGGCGGAGTCTGTCATCTACCAGACTGAGAAACAACTGAAGGAGCTCGGCGACAAGGTCCCAGGTGATGTCAAGGGGAAGGTCGAGGGGAAACTTAAGGAACTCCAGGATGCAGTTGCTGGCGGATCAACCCAGACCATAAAGGATGCACTGGCTGCACTGAACCAAGAAGTGATGCAGCTTGGCCAGTCCCTTTACCAACAGCAGGGCGCCCCCGGAGCAGGCCCTACTCCTGGAGCTGATGGCGCTGCTGATTCTGCAGCTTCATCTGGGAAGCCAGGAGATGATGGTGACGTTATAGATGCTGATTTTACCGACAGCAAATGAATAGAACAATAGGCAGGCCGGAACATCTCTCAAGACTATGAGAATTTGTTCCACATGTTCGCGTAGGATTTGGGGTGTAACTTTTTGTTAGATTGTCACCTTGTTTCCTATCGGGCTGTTGGCGGAGTTTTTGGTGGTGGTTGAGTTGAGCTTGGGAGAGTTCTGTTTTCACTTCAAATAGGTAGATGGCTTTGTTTACATATATAAAAGCGTCTGGGAATTTTCTCCATTTTTCTGCATTAGCATACGGCAGTCTGCCCTCCGGATTGTTCCTCTGCTCCCAAACTGGCTGCACTATTATTTAATTGTCAGTTCTTTGCAGCAGCTTTCACTATGTTCTACTGTTGTCAGTTTTATCTCTAGGAGGAAATTGCAGCAGCTTTCACTACTGTACATGTTGCACAAACGACCACTTAGGAAGAAGGCCTAATTTCTAATTCTTGCACAAATAGATCGTCTTGTTTTCTAGCCGCGAGGACTGTTGATAAAACTCTTCATCGGAATGCCACGGAAGCTAACTGCACCTAGGGTGTTTTAGATAGGCGGATACCTTCCTTCTTTGACGCTCTTCACACTCTTTCAAAATAGTTATCTAAATCAACTAATTTTATTTTTTGGGGTTTAAAACTGAGAGCTTTATTCAGCTATAACAATTCCAGCGCCATCTGCCTGAAGGCTAACAACCATGAAGTTTGGGGTTACGTCGATCCAACTGTTCATCACTATTAAAGTGCAAGCAAACTTAGCACAAAGATGGGTCGAATGAAAACTTTGCAAAATATGCGTATTTTGGATTGTCCCACATAAATTTTATTTATCTGCCACCAATCCAATTTTTATTTGTGGGTTGTCGCACCTAAATTTGAAATCAAGTCAAAGGTGGTTCGAAAAAAATCGTAAAATGGCAAAGCAAAGCACGAAGTCATAAACAATAATTTTTTCAGTTATATTAGTGCACAAAGCTGGCCAAATGTTTATTTTTGTGTGAAGGGCCCACCAAAAACAAGGTGCACACTGCCCAATTTCAATTTCGCAAGCAGTAGACCTTTTTAGGGTGTCCAATTACTAGGTTTGAGGTTTTATCTTGATTTGAAGCTATCTATGAATTTATTTGAGCTTGGGCCAATTTAACTCAAATGTGAACTTTAGATAATTTTACTTGATGTCATAAATCATGCATGGCATAAAATAATTAGAGGTGTCCTATTCATAAACTCATTTTTCAATTATATTAGTGCACACATTTAGCCAAATGTGTCTTTTGTGTGAAGGGGTTACCAAAAACATGGTGCACACTGCCACGATTTCAATTTCGCATACATTAGACCTTTATTTTAGGGTGCACTTCCTACGTTTGAGGTTTTATCTCAACTTGAAGCTATATATGGATTTATATTAGCTTGGGACAATTTAGCTCAAATGTGAACAATAAGTAATTGAACTAGATCTCCAAACATCAAATCATTCAATTAGCACGAATGACTGAGTCTGCATATGCAGAAAAAAATGGTAGAACTAAATATTGCCTTACACATCCCTATATATATATATTAACAACTCGATCTTTCATGAGGAAAGACTTTGTGCGGACGTACAATGTGAAGATGTTTTGTAATTTGCCAAATCAGTGTTTCAAATGTTGTCACAAGTTGGATCCCACTTATCTTGTGAAGTCTCCCACTATGTATCTAAAGGTATAATAGATGCCCCCCCATGGGGGTCTCACAGCGATTACCGCTTCTGGGCCGTCGGATCTTATCAGCAGGTGTCAGATGGTGGATCTTGTCCGTTTATTTTGGGCCAGCAGCGCGTCCAGTGGTTGGTCGCGTGGGCGTGGGCAACTTTCCCATTCGTTCCCCTTGCTAGAGGAAGCCATGGAACGTCGCTGTTTTACCCGCCTGTGGCTGCGTGTGGGTCCCACGTTTGGATGGGTCCGCTTGTCATTCGCTGGGTTGTGTTTGGGGTTGGTCATACGTAAATTTAGCCCGTGAAAAAGATCTTCTTCCATCGGGGTAGTTTGGGATTTTCGTCGCTGTCCCACGCTCCCACCCAATCCCCTCACCCGTGGTCTCCCCAATCCCCACGTCTTGTAACTCCCCCAATGCTCGCCTCCTCCACTTCGTCCTCCTCCAATCCCCTTGCGCCGCCGTCACCAGTTCATCGCATCGCCAGCAGCACCTTGGCCTTCCCTCTTCGCCGTTCCTCCGCGTGAGATGCCGGCAGAAGTAGGCGATTTCATGGCGGCGGTGGACGATTCCCTGGCGGTCAGTGATTTCGTCTCCGGGATGCTCCTCGGTGCTGTTCTGGCAGACATCACCGTGCACCCCGGTCCCCTGAAGACTAGAGGTCAGACCCTAGGAGCGTGAGTGCCGATGGTACAGTTTCATTCTTCCATATATTTTTGACATCTCGATCCTTCAATTTCTGTCCTCCTCTTTTAATTCGTCTGCATCTGTAAGATCTGTGACACATCACGCTTCTTGGCTAGATCGGCATCACCATGAGGAAAGGATTAAAGCAGGTGGACTAGATGTCCCATGGTTGGATGTTGCGGTACGATCTGGCTACCTAGCTATTTCCTTGATCTGATCTATGGCCCTCCTCATGTCCTCTTTCTAGACAAATAAGGCAGCGTGAAAGGGGGTTGAACTAGGCATTAGTTGGTTGTGGAATTGGTGAAGAACATGGTTTTGAATTAGGTATCTCACATTGTCATAGCTATGATGTGGACCTGTTTTATGTTTAGTCTGAGGTCGACGGCGACATTGAGATTGAGGTGGAGCTGCAGCCTGCCTAGCTACTTATCAAGCTTGGCTTCTTGTATATGGGTAGTAGTACTTACGTTTTATTTCTATGTAGCTAGCTTACTACAATCAGCAATTATACAATTAGTAAGTTACTGCAGCTAGATCTGGTTCTGTTTGTGAATTACTACATGCGGAACTCTGTTTGTTCATTACCCGGATACTGGCCATGCCCTCCTTAATTATAATTGTACATGTGTGAGAGTTAGTAGAATTTCTGATCTATCAATTGGTAGAAATATGGGAATTAATGGAGGAGATGTATGATTGTTGCCTATTGGGATTTTGGGACTATATTGCACATTTGTCATCTCGCAGTATAAAAGACCATATAGTACTTGAATGACAATATGACCTTATTCAGATAAAACAATCTCTGAGGGATAACATAGTTGGCACATGAGCCCAAACAAGCCTTCTTTCACCCTTGCGCTTGTCCGCACGGACCTCCACTGACTCCGGTGTTCCTGCTGCAGAGGTCATGGCCACCCACAACATGTACGACCATGGGTCACCAAGTTCTGCATCCTCGATTAACAATCAGTCGTGGAATATTGCTCAGGTGAGACTAAAAAATCTTATTTTTGTGCTTTGCTATGTTCAGGAAGCCTGTGTATACTATACTAGCCTCTGCATTATGTCTACTGGTTGACCTTACTCTTCGTACATATAAGAATAATTATGTGCTTGCTTCATCAAGCAATCCTGCACTGTTCAATATAAGGTACTATTTACGGATACATGTAAAACCGAATTTTTAGACCCAAAGAAATCGTGATAAAGATTTCAGAACATCTATGCCTATCTTTTACATTGACCAAGTTTGTATTGACCATACTCAGTTTAAAAGATTGGACTCAGTGTTGCTACCTTTTTTGGTTGATGTAGGAAACTCCCAAGGATGCATGGTTAGAATTCCCTGTCGAATGATGCTCGATCTTGGTGAAATGCATGAGGCGTCGGCCGTGGTCCTGCTCCCAGCGCTGCACCCTACCCACCTGCAGCACAATCAACCTTCTTTGCTGATTTAGTATCATTTGAAACAAAATGAATGCAGCCTCTGCTCACATGTGGATTTCTTCAATGCTGTTGTCTGATTTAGGTTCTATCAACTGCAGAGTTAGGTTTCATCACCTCGTGCCATAGTTCATTTTAGCTTCATTTTCAAGTGCTCACGCTCTTCGTGATAGATTTTAATTTCTTTTTGTTTCTGTTGGTTTGTGTGATTAAAATGTTCGCTTGCTTTGGCAGGGCGCAATCGATTATTATTACATCTTTCTCTTTTGCAAGGCGCTATTTCTTAGGGTCTTTAAAGGTATGAGTGTATATTATGGAAATTTTACTTAGCTAACTGTATTATAGATGAAAACTTTCTTTTTTTAATTTGCAAGAGCACCTACTAGAACTACCCTATCTCTCAGTTGCATACGCATAAAGACAGATTCAGATGTGCTTATGTTCTATCTCATCTCATCAACCATAAGTTACTATGATTTTCGGAGTTACTACGAATTTTATCTAGAGCTTATAAGATAGTCCTTTCAGTTCATATCATGTGCTGACTTTAATTATTTTATCAATGTGATCTGGGTGTTTAACGGCTGATAACAAACTAATTCATGGAGAGAAACAGATTAATTATAATAGTAGTTCCATGCCCAGATGAGGATGATTGTGTAGAACTTTTGTATATATTTCGTTAGTTCATTGCAACAAGCGCAGTATGATATTATGAATAAATATGTTCAAAGAAGATGTTCTAAATTAGTTAGCTATTTATCTCACTTGTTCTTGTCCTGCTTATTTCCAACTTGATTTTTCCAGGCGGTTCTTCAGTTAACTTCAGTTTATTCCTTAGGTATTTGTTCAAAGGAGTGAGAGGGCACACACTGCGATTCTAGACGTATTTTCTACAGTTCATTTATTATTTTGCTTGTTTATTCTCGGTTTGGAGACCCATCATGCTGACTTGATCAGTACATGTTTTTTTGTAGCTCATTTCGCTTGCCTCATTCCGACAATATTAATCCATTCCTCTAAAGTTTGTCCAGCCTGCATTGTCACTGATCCTCATAAGGCCTTTGTTTTGTGCACTAATTATGTTATGCTTTGCATCCTGGTATTTCTGTTAGGCCTTATAGGACAATACCCAGCTTAAATTATTTACAAGTGGATGTTAATTGTTGTCGTGTATCATGGTGCTGAGTCTAAACTGTTTTCAGATGCAATTGCATTGTCTCTTGGGTTAATTCTCATGTCCCTACTTCTTTCGCTTCTCTGGTTTCTAAATTGATTTTGTGTGCATTGTACAACTAAACAAGCAGGCTTGCTGACATTATAATTTCTTTGGTTTTACACAATTAGCAGATCTTTATTTGTCTACCCACCTGGTGTGTGCCAAATGGTGCCTTTAGACCTTGAAATGCATGTAAGAGTGACTGTTCTACTGTGTACCAATTATTTACGTTAGACAAAAGTACTTCTTCCTTTTAGTCTTAGAGTTTGGACTTTGCATTAGCAACTTCCAAGATCTGAATTAGAATTGTAAAATTGGTCGATGAGAAATAGGTAATTCTACATCATAGGAGTGAATGCTTCGTTCGCTTTTTTTTTACAGTTGTTTCAAGTCTCAGGACTCTCAAAACACAGAGGTAGAAAATATAGGATTGCAATGTCACCGGCATTTGAATCGTACAAGAAAATAGTTTGTTTTGTTATATCACAGGGAAACAAGTTTCTTCAGAAAGGTCTCATATTGAAAGTTTCCCTTTCAAATATAATGCAAGTAAATTATTTGAAATCTTCGATGTTTAACTAAATTCTAACTTATTTTTTGAAAGTTCTTCGAGAACATTTACAGCATATATTCAAATAAACAAAACATTATTTGAAGCTAATTCAGAGTTTTAGAGAGCTAACTCACAAATGTGGATTTCGGTGTTGTTTGAGATTCTCAGATTCACTTTCTGCAGGTCGAACCACAAATAGGAAACTAATCCAAGTTATTGTTGAAATATCATATTTGATTTTCTGAACTTACCGCATGTTATGGAATTGGTTTCCTAATTTATTTTTGAAACATCATATCTATTTTTATAGGTAGCCCAGGAGATTTGAAAGCTTGTATTTTCTTTGTCTTGCGGGTTGTTGGCTGTTTGAGTTTGGTGTGTCTGTGTGGATTCGTTTGGTCACATACGCCATCGTTGTGTTTCCATTTTGTTCAGGTCATCACCTCTCTTTCCTTCTTGCTATCACTGTTTTTAATTTGTCCTTCGTGGATCCACTATCTATCATTGTCGTGCTATAGGTTTCTCCCTTCACTTTTCTGGTTCAGTTCTTTTGGTTGTTCCTCCTTATTCTTATTTCTTGGTCAATTAATCTTGTCTTAATACTTCTATACATCATGCTCTGATCTTTCTCATGTTACTCTCTTTTGATTTAGTTCAAGCCCAACGTAAACTTTCTGTTATACTCTTTTAGTTTTTCTACTGATTGTTGGTAAATAATCACAAATGAGTTGTTTCTTTAACAATTTAAACTGGTTGTCAGACCAAGTATTCTGCTTGTGTTGATTTTCGTGCATTCATACTATTGTGTCACATGGTTTTATCGTGTTTCTCTTTGTCCAGCTTGCGGTAGAGAGCATTCACTGTTTTCAGTTTTCCAAATTATGTTCCTGGTGCCTTTGTACATTACTATATCTGCTTGTAGTTTTACTTCTGATATTCTTCATCTTTGATCCTGATTTATTCTTTCTTTACATTGTGTACCCTTTGTGTCTTTCCCAGGATGTTTCACAATCTATTTTTATGATGATGTTATTGGTCCTATGGCATGCCTCCGTCTTGGCCACGAGGGAATTGGAAAGGAACTATGGGGAAAATTATCAATTTTCGATTGGTGTTCATAGTCAATTCTTTGGTGTTTAGTAGTTTATGGAAATATTGTAGGATACTTTTATATACAACGGACAATGAGCTCGCTAATTTGTTTAACATCCTCATATATTTTGTTAGTATTTCATTTAAGAATATCTTATATTTGGCATATTTTTCTGTAAAGCTTACAGAAAACATTCAATCATTTGTTAAATATTGCCTTCTATAGTGCAGTAGCAAGTTGAGCCAGAACGCAAGCTTGTTTCTTCACTTGAAGTTCTTGTATGTATTTGTTAGAATTTCATTTCTGAATTTCACATTTTTTGTGTTTTGTGGTAATCAATACCAAAGTTGGTTGCTTCTTCTATAGAAAGCATCAATAGAAGTGCAGCAACCGACAGTTAAATGATGGGTTTATTCATATTGATGGTAAGTAGGCCAAGTCTGTGATATCCAGTCTACTTTTCTTCTGTACGATTTTGAAGGATGAAAATATGCTTGCAATTTTTAGGTTATATATATATATATGATGTTAATAAAAGAGCCTTATTCAGCTATATCCTACGGAGCACATGTGGTACTTATCCAGGTTGGACTATCTTATTCTTCGGAGTTATTCTTAACCTAGATGGTTGAAGATTTAATAGGTTTCAAACTAATACTATTTTTTTGTGACATGAATAGTGATGGCAGTGACGAGACGCTATTCATTGTGGATACAAGGGCTGGTGACTCATTCACAATCTTGTCCTATCTATAGAGATGAATATGGTGTTAATGATATTTAAGTGTGTATGTGTACTCTGGTATTAGTGGGTTATTAGGTAATTGCCAATCTGGAGTATATATTTGCTGGACGAAGTTTTATAATATATGCCCCATAATATTCACTGGTTTGCAAAGCCAACTTACACAGAACTCATATTCATATTGCAGAATTATAATGTAGCTTTTTCACATGGATGTAGTTCTTCTGCTAGCATTCAGATTTAGTAGTCAATTCTTTTGGCGACGGTGTAGAATATAATAGCTGAACAGGTTTGCATGTGTTTTGTGCATATATTTCTGCACACATGCATGATCTTCAAAGTTCAACAACAACAACATCAAAGCCTTTTTCCCAATTAAATTGGGGTAGGATAATGATCTGCAAATTTCTGTTTTGGTAAATAGTACCAAATTTACAGTCAAGTAGTTCAATTAGTGCTGTTCATGGCAGTTCATGGAGATCTCTCTTGAAAACTATTTCCCCTCTTTATTACTTTGATTGACCCTTTTACGATTTTATGTTGTTTACTAGCACGTCTGAGGGTGTGTGAAGTCCATTTCAAGATATTGGATCAGAGTAATTTGAGTTGGTGTTTTGAAATATTTCACCTGATGGGTACTAGGGAAGACCCATGTTCCAGATTTAGGAAAAGACTTTGCATTGCTACTTCAGATGGGGGGCTTCACCAGAGAAATTTGGTCGCTTCTGACACCGCCAGGTGTTCTCACCCCCAGTCTCTGATAGATTGGACTGCTATATGTGAATTTCATAGTGGTTCAACTAATTCTGTTTAAGACAATCTCAGTGCACAAGCTGCACCTTATATATATTATCTTGCTTCACTTTGTTGTCGAATTCTTCTCTAGCCTATTCTATGAGCTTGCTTAACACATCATTTTACAAAAATGCTTATCAGTCTGAAATAACTTTTGTCTTTTGAACTTCCTTTTGGATTCACTTACTTCCTGAGACCAATTAGAAGGTAGGATATATGTTCATCAATGACGAGATTGATTTAATTTCCTAGATGTTGAAACTTCAAACCTCTTAAAGTCAGAGCTGCCTCTGGTTCAAACCTGAATATTTTTCGTGTTGTGTTTCAGTCCTATTTTGTTTACACTCCTTGGAGTCGGTAACACTATCAGATGGAGTGGAGATACAAAATGGATCAAGGTTTTCATTTTTTTTCCTTTATGCTACAAATTTTTAAGTGGACGAATCAGGTACTTATTTCTTGGTATTTTATGTAACTGGTTGTATACTTATTTTGTACCTAGGTTGTGATTTACTAAGTTACTGTCATTTTTGTTTCTTGCTTCAGATGACATCCAAAGCATCTATATGGAAAGGTGTCCAATAAGTTTCGGAAGCACGCTTCCTACTTATCTTGGTTTTTTTCGTTTATGAATAAGAAAATGCCCATTATATATATTACAAAGCCTTAGGTGTATGCTTTCATATATTCTTTCTTACTCCTATACATAAGAAAGAAAGCAATGTGAAGTTTTAGATTTAGAAAATAGGTACAAAAGGATGCAGCAGTACTATGTGGATATATTCAGTGTGGCTGCATGTATTACATTTCATTGAATAGTGGGATCTTTCGATTTTCATGCCATAATTTCAGACTTCCGCCTTAATATAGACACAAGGCAACAACGCAGATGTTAACTATATTTCCAGGTTTTGGTTTCCTGTATGAGTAAGACCATCTACCTTAGTTATTTTGACATTGCCATATGCTTCACAAATAATGTATTTTGCTTAGGAGATTACTGATACTTTTTTTTTCTGCGGGGGATACATAAAAAATTTGTTGGTATCAATATAGTACTCTGAAACTATCTTATGCGACCATGATATTGAATAGCTGGCCGATAGTTATCTATCGCAACTCTAAGTATATTCTATCATAATTTAGTTAGCTTGAAGCTGCAATTTTTTAAATGAAGTTCTTTAAATTTTCTCCACAACTTCTATTTAATAATTACATCACTTTTAGCAATTTTCTGTTCCGTTTGTCCTAATTTAGTTCTAGCAACTACTTTTATTTGTAAAATCTAAGAAATGTATTATCATATTGGTATTTATCATCGTTATCTCGGCATGAATTTTACGGGATCGTGCGCCAAGGCGCACATCTAAATCTAGTGTATATGATATGATATGCATGAAGACTGAACCTTAGAATGATGATGGGACCCACATATGCCAGGCCTTTTGCATGCATGCATATATATGCTCCCTAGGGTATAAATATGCGTCTCAAATTTATATAGATATATATGTATCTCTAACTAAAATGCATGTATATAGATACATCTGTATCTAGACATAAGTGAGACACCTATATTCAAACGGGGATGTAGTAATTTTTTTGGGTCATGTGTTTACAATAAAAAAAAGGATTTCTCATTTTATCTGTGCACAAGGAGGACAAAACGAGTGGTCTTTTGTGAAGTGTCTACCAATCTACAACCACTTCAATTTTCACATGTGTGCTAGACCTTGAAGGATGGCCAAATCCTAATTGCGGTGTTTTATCTTGATCCGCATCTATGTATGGATTTATAATTGACCTTTATCCTATTGAATTCAAAATTGAACTGTAAATTATAATTCAAAAAATCGGAGAACATACTTGTTGGAGGTCAGTTGCCACACATATAACAAATGTTAGAGACCGCAAGTTTGAGCCAAATTTTAAAACAAGCAAAAGAGTGTTTTTTTGCAAAACTCGGGCATTGAGCGAAAACATGTGATGTAGATCCCAAGGAATGATTTTGCTTGTATTTTGTACCCACTTGGGAAGGGTTCATGCAGGACCTGCAGCGAACTTTCTTGTGAAGACCCATTTTTGGCACATATGTGAATCTTCTCACGGCCATCGATTTTGCATACTCCAGTTTTTGCTACTATGCAAAATAATAATAGTATATTTTTCATTTTACTTATTCACAACGTTGGCAAATTAAATGAATGAGAGTGTGTGTGCGCACGTGCGTGGAGTGATATAAGTTGCACATTGACACGACTTAAATTCTCACGGGTAGTAGGCCTCGAAGGATGGCGACTTCTAAAGCGTGACGATTTATCTCGATGTGCAACTATATATTGATTTATTATTGAGCTAGATCTGTTTGAAATTCAAAAATTAGCTGTATATGTACATACATGACAATTCATAACATCTTTTTTGTAGAAAATACCAGGAGGTACCCTGCAAATGTAGCACCCCCAGATTTGAAACCAACCAAGTGATGGTTAAAAAAAATTAAGCAAAACTTGCTCATGGAGCATAGTTTACAAATGTTTGGGAGAAGAATACTCTCTCTCTCTCTCTCTCTCTCTCCAACAGCACGTGCTGACGCGTGGACGCAATTTATTCTCAGCCCCCCTGACATGCACTTGCCAGTGTCTTCAACAATCTAACACGAGCAGTGAAACTTTTATGGAGCCCAGGGGAGAGGGGATCCATTTCTCGAGCGGTAGCGAGGTGACTCTGGGGATAAATGAAGACCTTTTGTCCATCAAGTAAAAAAATACCCTTTTTCACCTTGCGCGGGATGAGGAGCGGTTCGACTGGGGGAAGTACTATTATCGGGTCTGGTCGTCACCCTCCTCCTCCCCACCTCATTTCCTCCATTGTTTCACAGATTTTAGCTTCTAAGGTAAAGCTCTCGCAACTCCTTGATCTACTATTCATATCCATATACATGCCTCTCAAATGGATGTATTTGTAGATACATCCATTTTAGTGGCAAGTAATATGGACCGGAGGAAGTACTGATAATATGAGGAATGTTTTTGAGTTGGCCCTGTTTAGAGTTTAAATATGAGAGTTTACATTTTTCTACCACTATTTTTTTGAATTAGCTTGTCTTTTGTATCCACCATTTTATCGAGCAGGGTTAATATGCAAGATCCATAGCATAATAGCTTGTCATGACACTTTTATTTGGCAGAGTGCATCTTCTCGTGGCCAGCTAGCGACTTTGCCTACTAGAGTTTTTTTTGTTGAACTACATTTTTTTTGGATTTTTCTATTTTATTTGTGCACAAGCTATGAGTCGCCGGCCATTCAGCACCATATTTTGGTGCCATATATTGGCGGGATTTTATAGTTCAATTCTTTTGTCAGATATTAGCAGGATCCTATCTTCTAGGGCCTTCATTTCCCCTATATCCAGCCCCACCCATGGACAAGCAAGGGCCACTCTCGCTACCTCGCTCCCTCTCAGTCCTTCATCCGTAGCCGACATCCACCGCACCGGAGCCAGCTCAGCGACGTCGTCAACCACACTCTGTACGCTTCGTCGGATCTGCTTCCCCGACTCATTGGTTCATCGCACCGGCCGGTGAGATCGGCACACAAAGTGTCACCATGATCCACCGAACCAAACCGAACGGCCAACGCGCCACCTCCCAAGTCGACCAAGGTTGAACACTTTATCCGGCAGCTTTTGTTATGTATTTGATTTCCGAAACTAGTTTATTGCTTGCTTCCACTGCTTGTTATTAGCATCTTTTTTTGTAATGCCTGCTAGATATTCCACTCGAGAATGCCTACGAAGAGTCTCAGAGGAAAAATATCTTGCGAAATAACATATTTGCAGCCTTGATCGGTATACCGTGTGGGAGTATGCGAACTAAGATTGGGACAAAATCCCCGCACCCCAAGTCGTTGCCGAGATTTTTCACCGTGTGATGTGCCGCCAAGAAGACGATCCCGTGGGGCGGCTGCTGAAGAAGGTATTTAGCCACACTGCTAAAATTATATATATGTTGTTTGCTGATTGATTTGATGAACTCGATTTGCAGCAGCTAGCCACTGCTCATGTTCCTAGCGAAGACATCGAGCGTGCCAGTGATGCAGACATTGGTAGAAAGGAGGCAGAATTTGGTCATATTGTTCTAGCAAGCAATCATTTGAGGGGCCGCCTAGGATCAGCACATTTGGTTCCTCCTGAGTTGAACATTAAGGAGGTAATTTTATACTAGTGTTCATGGGGCTAAAGGCTATCAGTAGAATCTTCTAGATGCTAAACATGACATAATCTAATGTACTGAGCACATCAAACTGTCAACAATTTTGGGATTGGCCAATCTATATCCAATGGCCGATGTTCAAAGTTACTCGTACACTATATAGTGGAGTGGAGTGGTATATATATAGATATAGATTTCAGATTTCCTAATTTTTTCTTCAAAATGAGGTCGCCCTGGCCCCTGCATCCAAATGATACACACACTCTTTTATTGCAAAGTTTTAGACTCCATCATTTAAGGTTTAGAAACTCATGGGCCGCTCAAAGTGGTGACATGAATCAACCAACATATTTCCTTTTAATCTGTTGATTGATTTTATGCATTGCAACTCGCAGAAGCAAGTGACTGTTCATGTCCCTGCCAAGCAGCATTCTAGCACAGATGTCCAGAGTTCCACTGATGCAAACATTTCTAGGAACAAAACGGAAGGATGTGGCACGGGGGAAGCTAAGATTAGGCGTCTTCAAAAGGACTTGGATGTGGCCACTTGGTGAAACAAAGAAATGAACCGAGGATGGAATTCTACAATTCAAGATGGCCTACATGTTGTTGTTGATCTGCAGAAGCTAGTAGCTGGCAACTTGGTTCCCACTTTGGCTGATGCAGATGTCCATGAGATCAACTCGACGATCTTGGAACAGGTGAAAGCACAAGCAGAAACTCGGCACTCATCTTTGCAGGTAGATGATTTTCAAAGGGTGATGCAAGAGCCGCCATATGAATAGATTGTTGTTTCAGATGATGATGACTCTGGTTTTTTTGTTTACCTATGTGCTGGTAGTACTTAGGGAAACTATCTTGTACAAGTAAATGGCACATGCTTCGCATGTTTGACCAATTAAATTAAAAAGCTTCACAAAATCCTGCTATCATGTAGGAGTACGGGCTTGCATTGGCTTTCAACCCAAGTGACTGTTGACTGCAATGTTTGGGTTTTGCAAGAGGGATTGATGGTTCTGCATTGGGAAGGTCAAAGAGAAGAGTAGCAGAGCATGTGTGGCGGCGAGGTGCTGCAGCTTAATGGATGGAGTGACGGCGTGAACTCCTTCAATTAGTTTGTCTCATGTCTCCAGCTCGGCATCGGAGCTGGACGCGGCCCTGCTTTTCTTCTCTACTTGTAGTGGAGGCGTTGCAAGGAGATGGAAGTATGTCAGATTCATCACCGGAGCCGACCTTCCTTAGACTGGGGATTTCCTCGATCTGGAGTACACACACGGCGGCCTTTGATTGCTGGCCGAATCTGAAGGCCATGTGGTGGCCATGCTCGCCGGTGTTTCTTCAACCTCAATGCGGAGGCCATGTTTGGAGCTCGTCGTGAAGCTCAACATCGACTCGGTACAAAGTGGTATTGTTCCAGGCGCCGGTGAAGATGGCCATGGCTGGAGGTTCTTCTTTGTAGGAGAATCGGAGGACCTGATTGCATTTTTACATTTTTTTGTAAGCACTTTTCCTGCGAAATATGGTACCTATCTGATATTTTTTAATTTCTCAGCCCCATATGTAATATGTACCCCTCTGTTGCATTTAATGCTATCCAGGCTCTTCGGGGCCCCTCCTTTGTTAAAAAAGATTGAATTCTTATTGCATCGAAATTGTTTCAGTAAAATGATGGGCTAGACAACCTTTCAAAATTAGATTTAGTGTATTTTATGTTTTATAATCTAATGACTTATGTTTGGCAAGAGCTCTTCATTGTTAAACGGTCTAGTGCATTTTCTAATTAGTTGCATCCCCACTTGTATCTTAAACTCCACTTGCAACTAAATAACTCAATTGCAACCAAATTTGCAACTCATCAACACGAAGCATGATGCAATCAAATGGTGCACGACTTGACTATGCATGAACTTAGTTCTTAGCTTACCGATAACTAGCAAACCCCAAGTTAATTTTGGCCAAAATTATTAAGGATATCGGTACACATAGACACATAAAATTTGTTTTCACAAATGTGCCACTTGATCGAGAGTAATTAAGAAAGGTTCTAAATTGTTGTTCCCATGTCTCAGATGTCGACATATCCATTGAATTGAGGATATAACCTTACTTAAGTTAGCTAAAAGTTTGAACACCATATTGATATAGAACATAAGTTTTGTATAACAATTTTGTACATTAGTGCTCCATTCGGATTAGTTTGAAAGGTTAGAAGAAAATACTTTGACCACCATTTTGGAAAATAAATATGAATTATGGGTCACCAAACTTGTATAATTGTAAAAACTTTTCATGTAGTCGGACATAACTCAAATATATCCAATTTTCATGGCGCATGGTATGTGCGCACCTGTTACCACCCGATTTTGGCCAAATCAGGAGATGGGCCGTAAGTGAAGATGGGCTTGAAGGACGTACACGTGGAGCATCTTCGAAGCGGCCTTGTGCTAAGAGTTTGGGCTAAGTTGCCCGTATATCTGTAATATAGTAGATCGCATTGTAATTTAGATTAAAAAGATAGAGTCTGGCCCGTGCACGGTTAGGTGCACGCCTCAATTAGAAAGTCCCTTGGACTATAAATATGTATCTAGGGTTATCGGAAAAGGAGGACAATCATCGTTCAACCAACACAAATCAGGCGTATCGCCACCCCTTTCTTCGAGGGTTTCTCCCGGGTAAGCACCATGCTGCCTAGATCGCATCTAGCGATCTAGGCGATATACGTTTATCTTGTTGTACTGCTCGTGCTGAAGCCTTGTTGATGGCGAGCAGTACTATTTATCCTTAGGTGTTTAGGGGCTTGCATTGATGCTTTCGCGTGCATATCTGCGTGGCAATGCCGTCCCTCGACACCTAGCTGCCCTTACACCTATCCGGTGTAAGGGCGCATCTTGCTTGTTCGTTACTTAGTAGATCCGATCCGTTATAGTTGCTCCTTGCTACGCAAGGATTAGTTTAATATCTGCATAGTTAGGCCTTATGCTGGGGTCGGACGATCCGGTAGTGCGTTAGGTGTTGTTCACCGTCCCTGCAAGGGATGTTCCGGGAATCAACGTTATGTTGGTTTTTAGGCCTCTCGTAGGGGTAGTTTGCATCATCTTCCGTAGCTGCTAGGCCCGATCACACGTAGGACGTTCCGGTTATGCGGTGAAAACCCTAAACTGTCGTGGATTGCTTTAGCTTTGTTTTGATCAAGCAGGATCCCCATGCCATTGTAAATCCAACGTGAAACATGGGGCGATCGGCTCCTTGAGCCGATCCACAGGAGCCGATAGGGCTCGTATTTAATGTTTACGTGTCTACCATGCAGGAACAATCGAAGCACTCTAACACCTTCCTGATCGGGTCTAGGTCAGGTGGCACGCCCTAGCAACCGCCAGGACGTGGCGGGAAGATTTGCGGGACGACGCGAGGTGCCAGGGTCCACTAAGCGGCCTTGGGAGCCTCCCGGCTCTTCGTGTTGCTTAGCCATTGCCCGTCGGTGGGTTTTGGAGGGTAACACATTCTGGCACGCCCGGCGGGACATCTTCTGCAACATCCACGTCAACACCGACATCCGAGATGGCAGAGGACCAGATCACATACGAGGATCTCCCTCCTGATCATAAGAAGAAGTACGATGAGTTGAAGGCCATCGTTGAAGCCGAACTCATCGGCTCCTTTGAGAGACCCGTTCGCACGGCATCAGTTCAAAGGATTCACGCCACAAGGCGTCCTTGAAGGGGTGGATCTGTCCCTCCCTTCAGATGAGCGTACCAGAGCCCTGCGACAGGAAATCAACTACGTGGTGGCTCATTCACGCATCGGCATTCGAGAGCCTGGTGAATTCTTTGGAGCGCGTCGCGCTCCGTGTGGTGCAAGAGATCATGGAGCGTCGGTACTCCCCCTCAGGACCTGTTCTAGGAACTCACCAGGGAGAGGTGCAACTCCACACCAGGCCACCATTGCCGTACGCGATGGCAGCTCCACATCAGCAAGGTTCACCGGCATACGTTGTCTACAAGATTGGAGGTGACCCGGGCGACTACCAGTTCTTATATGAGCCGCCCAAGGAGATCCCACACGGATACGTGTGCACGTTTGTGCCGGACAGCAACAACTGGACGCAGGCGATCTAGGCTCCAACAGGAGGGATTGCCGGAGCAGGAGCCATTGTTCCGGCAGGAGGAACGACTGCAGCGGCGGGGAGTTTGGGAGCAGAAGCTGAGCGTGGCTAGCCAAGTATGCCACTGCACCAGCCAGGAAAGCTCAGCTGCCACTACCTCCACCGCAGATCAGATCAGCGCATCCTGAGAGATCAGTTCGGCATCTTGCCGAAGAAGAAGATAATCGGCTATTCCAAGCCATACCCCAATGAGTTTGACCTGATCCCACTACCACCTAAGGCTTCCGGACTTCAACAAATTCAGTGGGTCAGAAGGATCTAGCTCCATCGAGCACGTGAGCCGATACTTGGCCCAGCTGGGCATGGTTTCGGCATCGGATGAGCTACGGGTGAGGTTCTTCTCGCAATCCCTCACCGGTCCAGCTTTTGGATGGTACACCTCGTTGCAGCCAAATTCAGTACGATCATGGAAGCAGCTGGAGGAACAGTTTCACACCCAATATCATTCGGAAGCTCGAAGCTGGTATTGCCGAACTAGCACGGTTCGGCGAGAGCGAGAGAGACAGTGTCGAGTACATTCAGCGTTTGAATCAAGAACCGATGCTATTCGGTTTAATGAAAGAAGCGATCGAGCTGGCCGTGGCAGGCCTTGCAGCGTCATTCAAGGATCCGACGTTCCAAGTGGAGTACAACTCGTTGACGCACCTGGTGGTGACCTTATATGAACAGCGCCATCCAGAACTGTACCGGGACAAGTTCAAGCGCGCGATAACCCCGGTCAACGCTGATGAGGATGAAGATTCTGCGGAAGATCAGGAAGTCGCGTAGCTGAGTGGACCCGGACGCCAATACACTGTCCTGCAAATGGGTGAACCCGCCAGGGCCTCCAAGAGGGTTGGACTTTGATGTGAGCAAAACTGAACAGATCTTCGATCTGCTACTGAAAGAGAAACAGTTGAAGCTCCCGAAGGCCACAAGATCCCTACAGCACAAGAGATGAACAAAAGGCCATACTGCAAATGGCATCATACGTTCACGCACGCCACCAACGACTGCAAAGTATTACGCGCCCAAATTCAGATGGCGATAGAATCAGGCCGATTAACTTTCGGACAGTTTGCCATGAAGGTAGACATGCGTCCGTTTCCGGACGTCAACATGGTGGACCTAAGCCACTCCATAAGGGAGCCAGGGTTCTCTTTTGATGTCAATATGGCAGGGTTTGTGATCCGCCATGGCAAAGATAAAGCAGAGAGCAGCCACTCTCGTGGCAAAGATAAAGAGGAGGCCGTTCCACGAGACCGGCCCCAAGATGATGATAGACGGTACCTAACCGAGGAGGAGGTGAGAAGCATACGGTATCAGCGCCCACTCTCCGTGCATCTCCTCAACAAATATGAGCAGTAGTACGACCGACGTCGGCGCTCCGACGAAGACGATGAAAAATATCGTCGGTCGATGCGTAAACAGGAGGTATCGTCAGCACGACAGGAACAACGACGGGTACGACGCCACGCTAGAGGGAGGTCAAGGGAGCAAGACGACGTGGATAAGCACTGGAACTGTCCCTTCTTCAAACATTGCTGGGACTCAGGAATGAGCCGATTGCCAACAATCGAGAATTGCCCAGAATGCAAACAGCGAAGGGGAAGGACAAATGAAGTTTCAGTGTTCGAGCGTCTAGGACCTCTCCCACCTCATAACAAACGGGCTGAGTCATCTCAAGAAGAAGACTTCGAGGAGTCAGATGGAGAAGAAGATAGGTATCACCGGCCAAGGTGGTGCCCCGATGGACTCAGCCACTCTCGAAGCGTAGAGTGCGGCGGCTGAAACGGAAGAAGCCGAGGCACGCACTGCACGTTGAGAAGAGCGCGGCCCGATCTGGCCGCGAAGATTCAGCAAACATCGGAGACGAAGGCGCGCCCGCCAAAGAAAGTATGGCGCCCAAAACAGGCGAAAGCCGATGCAGAGGCATCGGCTGATACAAACATGGTATCCGTGATTCGGATGGAGTAGCAGGTCCAAGACATTGGACGTACGTGGCAAGGCCGATCCCCGAGATCCCTCAAAAAATGAAAAGCAAAGGATCTTATTTCCAGCATGCCACGTAGCTACAACGGAAATCCAAGAAGTTGCAAACCATCGTCAAGCATTGCAATGGAAAGGGAGGCCGATTCCCGCAATCGGCCAAAATTATCCTCAACCTACCTTTGTCTGTGTTCAGCATTGATCCAACAGATGCCTGAAGAGCCGATGCCATCAATTACTTGACAGAATCGGCTCGGGGGGCACATAGATGGATAAGACACGAGGATACGAGGCCGAGAACGAGAATGCATGTCAAATGCCCAGCAGAACAGCTCAAGTATGGGGGGCCGATGCAATCGGCCAATATATAAATAAAAAAATATACAGAAATTTTTGGGCACAGCCGATGCGTAGACATCGACTTAAGAATTCAAAGCCGATGCACGGCCATCGACTCAAGGGATGCAACTGTTACCAGCGGAAGCCTAATGGATCAGTCACCAAGTCACGTGGCGAGGCTCTACTGGAAGAACCCCTCATTAGGATTGCTTGGTGACTCAGGCCCTCTCTTCAAGGACTTCCAACTCCTTCTGCAAGACTTCAAGCTCGGCAGCACCAGCAGAAGCATCAGTTCGGGCGTCCGAGACGGCCCTTTTTCTCATTTAAGCTGCTGGTATTTGCCGGCAAGTTTGAGGATCGCAGCCCTGGCCAGCAGCAAGAGCAGTATGAACGTGCAGATCAGGCCAGGATCATGAGAACAACCGACGATCGTCCAGTTGGAACGCATTCTCACCAGAGGTTGCCTCATTGGACTGAAGAAGCTCGGGGGCAGCTCACCTTGAAGGTTCTCTGCTTTTGAAAGCCGATTTGGTTAGAATCGGCTGATGCTGCACTACAATGGGGAAGCCGATGGTGGCCCATTCGGTGGATGCACTTTTATCCTCGCCTTGACTGAGGCTCGGGGGGCAGCTGGCCTTGAAAATTCCTCATTTTGAAGAACCGATGGTGTTGAAATCGGCTGTCTCTGCATCGTAACCATGTTGAAAGGTGGCGAGCTCTTGCAGAGGAAAACCACCAGGGTTGACAGGAGGAGTTTGAAGGAGGAGCCATCATCGTTGATCAGGCTCTAGACCAGTTTGTTGTTGCAAGGAAACAGAGCATCACAAGGGAGGCTGTGAACAAACAGCACCTGTTTACAAGAGTGTCAGCTTCAACATCAAGGTTGGCAGCAACGGGCCAAGAAGCTTTCCTGGGAGCATTAACCCAGGAGTTTTTCTATCAGGACGAACATCACGATCAGATGATTTTAAAGTCTAAAGATCTAAGGGTCTCAAGGCTGCGCGTTGGACCCGTTCGATTGGAAGTTTGGGTCTGAATTTCATGGATTGCAAGTTAACATCTGAGAAGGCGATTGGATCGGTCTGTCTTGCAATTTGTTATAAAAGCTGATGCATTACCATCGGCTCATCGAGTGTCAACAAAGGGGAGAATCGGCTAGTCTAATATGGAAGAGATCGACAAAGTCAAATTGGAGAAATTTCTTCATTGATAACCAGATTTTTTACATAGAAGGAGCCGATTGCTCTCAAAAGGAAATTGCTAGGGGATACATTGCCCCGTCTACTACTCCTAGCCCTACCCTATCTAGGGGCCGCTGCTGCCCTCGTCGTCATCGCCGGCGCTACTCCCGGCCTCGTCGTCGCTGTAGCGGCCGCCGGCAGACCTTCGTCGTCCTCGTCTTCTCTCGCGTCGTCGTCATCGCTGAGATTCCCGGGCCAGGCAGTGGCGCTTGGCCGGCGGCTCGTCGGAGGAGCTATCGTCCTCCGCCTCCTCCACCTCCTCGGAGGAGGTTACTCCCTCCCAGGGAAGGTCGTCGTCGTCGATCTCCGCTGCCCCATTGACGAGGCTGCGGAGGACGCTCTCCCCATCGGTCAGGGATTGGTCGTCCTCTGACCAAATGGAGAAGTCGTGGCTCGGTTCGTCCCCGGCCTCGATGACGCGGCGGATGTTGGCCGCATGGGCTTCTTCCGGGTTCCACTCCGGCGTCGGCTCGCGGAAGGGGGAGGACTGCGTTGAAAGACCCGATGAGGAGGAGGAAGAAGACATGTTGGCCGAGGAGGGCTTTTGGAAGTGCTAGTGCGAAGGAGATGAAGAAGGGAACTACAGGAAGTGGCCAAATAAAAGGGGGGATATAGTGGTTTAATGCTTAAGCAGTTTCCGAGGACGTGGTGCCAGAACCGTCAAACCGTGCAGAGAAGTTGAGAAGGCAAGAGTCATGATGAAGAATACTGCGACGGTTCTGCTCTGCCACGACATGACCCTTCGAAGGAGACAGATGGTTTTGCAATTATCATTATCAAAACCAGGGGGCATGTGTTACCACCCGATTTTGGCCAAATCAGGAGATGGGCCGTAAGTGAAGATGGGCTTGAAGGACGTACACGTGGAGCATCTTGAAGCGGCCTTGTGCTAAGAGTTTGGGCTAAGTTGCCCGTGTATCCGTAATATAGTAGATCGCATTGTAATTTAGATTAAAAAGATAGAGTCTGGCCCGTGCACGGTTAGGTGCACGCCTCAATTAGAAAGTCCCTTGGACTATAAATATGTATCTAGGGTTATCGGAAAAGGAGGACAATCATCGTTCAACCAACACAAATCAGGCGCATCGCCACCCCTTTCTTCGAGGGTTTCTCCCGGGTAAGCACCATGCTGCCTATACGTTTATTCGTCTACCTTGTACTGCTCGTGCTGAAGCCTTGTTCATGGCGAGCAGTACTATTTATCCTTAGGTGTTTAGGGGCTTGCATTGATGCTTTCGCGTGCATATCTGCGTGGCAATGCCGTCCCTCGACACCTAGCTACCCTTACACCTATCCAGGTGTAAGGGCAGCATCTTGCTTGTTCGTTACTTAGTAGATCCGATCCGTTATAGTTGCTCCTTGCTACGCAAGGATTAGTTTAATATCTGCATAGTTAGGCCTTATGCTGGGGTCGGACGATCCGGTAGTGCGTTAGGTGTTGTTCACCGTCCCTGCAAGGGATGTTCCGGAATCAACGTTATGTTGGTTTTTAGGCCTCTCGTAGGGGTAGTTTGCATCATCTTCCGTAGCTGCTAGGCCCGATCACACGTAGGACGTTCCGGTTATGCGGTGAAAACCCTAAACTGTCGTGGATCGCTTTAGCTTTGTTTTGATCAAGCAGGATCCCCATGCCATTGTAAATCCAACGTGAAACATGGGGCGATCGGCTCCTTGAGCCGATCCACAGGGCAACCTGAGAGCCGATAGGGCTCGTATTTAATGTTTACGTGTCTACCATGCAGGAACAATCGAAGCACTCTAACACCTTCCTGATCGGGTCTAGGTCAGGTGGCACGCCCTAGCAACCAGGACGTGGCTGGAAGATTTGCGGGACGACGCGAGGTGCCAGGGTCCACTAAGCGGCCTTGGGAGCCTCCCGGCTCTTCTTGTTGCTTAGCCATTGCCCGTCGGTGAGTTTTGGAGGGTAACAGCACCCTACCCCTCTACAAAGCGTGTTGCATCAGCTTTATTCTCTGACGATGGTTTTGCAAAGTGGGTCATACACTGCGCATGGTAGACCCAACGCGAATCCCATAAATAAGATCATATGACTGCCTTTATCCATTGATATCTGAGGTCTCACGAATTCTCAAATTTGATTCAGCCGATAAGAGTCATTTGATGAATATAGAGAGCCAACACGGTCCATATGTTGTACTATTGGAAGAGTATATAGGACCAAGTAGTAAATGACACCTTTGCATGTTTGACCAATTTAATTAATTAGATTTCCAATATTGATAAATAGAACTTATGTTCTATATGTTGTTCAGATTTTTTGCTACAATTAATAACTTAAGGTTATACCATCAAAAAAATATGTGACCAGCTGAGACATGCATGAGAATAAAAAACTTAGAGCATTTCGTAATCACTATCAAGTGGTGCGTGTGTGAGATATGGGTGTGAGCCTACTTTTTTCAACTTAATGGCTTCATGATGATTCTGGAAACACGTGGACGATGATGTGGTAATTGTTCATGTGAATACCTCGACAATCTTCTATGCTCAAAATATTCCCACTTTCTTTTTTAATATATCTTCCATTATTTTTAATATAATCTTGTGTTGAGATTATATCTTTATAAAATAATAGCCATTTATCTTTTGCATACGGAGGTCAAAGTGGGTATACTTAATTATAAGAGACATCTTTCAACTAATTATATATGCATGTCGTGCACTTTCATTATCTGAGCTCTCGATCAGGTGCAAGGCACGTGCAACTTACTAGCATATACTAGTAGAGATGGTACACCCGGACATTAGAGATTTGTTTGTTTTAAAGATATTTTTAATTGTGTACAAGATGGAAAATATAACTTTAGAAAATTCCTAGAAACTAATATGTGACCCCAAGTCAAACTTTTTTTGGGTATGAAACACAATGCATATGAAGACACTTAAAAGTACGCACATAGACTCACCCCTATGAATGCAAACCGTACCCCTATATATATGAGCACCTCCGAGAGACCGAGTCTAAGAAACTGATTAGTTGTGTCTTTCGATTGACGAAGTCACCACATGCACCTTTGCTATTACGAGAACACCATTTCCCACTAAAGAATATTCCACCTTATATATTATGCACCAAATTAAATGTGGAACTTTTCCTTTGGCTCTCGGGTGCTTATGCTCACACCACCCAAAACATATATTTACAATTGTTGAAAAAATCCTACAAAATGTTTCACATGTACATCTCGACAATCTATGTGCATTCATACAATTACATGAAAAATAAGTATTTTCCATGGTTGATGTAAAAAAATAGAAAACGTGTCTCATAAAAAGTCTTATGGTTAGCACAATTTTTAATTCTTTTTTACATAGCCCAAATTACTATTCGATTTTCCATTAAAATATATGCGTATATAGCAAGCAAAGAAGTACACGTGAATTTTTTTGTTTTATTCTTTTTTGATATTTCAAAATGTATAGAAAATGAATTTCAAAATAAAGAGATCATATTCACCCAAGAACCAACAAACATATCCCCTTGAACCCGAACCTACTCAGCTTCAGACGTAGGATTTGGTAGGTGATGACCCACAAGTATAGGGGATCGCAACGGTCTTCGAGGGAAGTAAAATCCAAATTTATTGATTCGACACAAGCGGAGGTAAAGAATACTTATAAGCCTTAACAACTGAGTTGTCAATTCAGCTGCACCTGGAAAAGCACTAGTAACGGGGTGATGTGAAAGCAGTAATATGAGAGCATAGTAACAATAACACAGCAGCAGTAGCAGTAATATGAGAGCAATGGCACCAGAAAATAGTTGATACTACTTCCAATGACATGTAGAACGAGTATATAATGATGATAGATGGACCAGGGTTCCCAGCTATCTACACTAGTGGTAACTCTCCAATAACAAGTGTTGGGTGAACAAATTACAGTTGGACAATTGATAGGATTGAAATAGCATTAAGACAGAATATCAAGATTATTAATCATGTAGGCATGTTTTCCATATATAGTCATACGTGCTCGCAATGAGAAACTTGTACAACATCTTTTGTCCTACCAGCCGGTGGCAGCCGGGCCTCTACGGAATCTACTGGAAATTAAGATAATCCTTTTAATAGAGCACCGGAGCAAAGCATTAACACTCCGTGAAAACATGTGATCCTCATATCTAAGCCTTTCCCTCCGGTTGTCCCAATTTCTGTCACTTTGGGGCCTTTGGTTCCGGACATAGACATGTGCATACAACTTGTAGATACAATCTAAGCAATAAGTATAGAGCTTAAATCTAAGATCATGCCACTCGGGCCCTAGTGACAAGCATTAAACACAACAAGATTGCAGCAACAATAACTTCACAAACTTATATAGATAGACTAATCATAATGTAACAATCCATCGGATCCCATCAAACACAACACCGATTACATCTGATGGATCTCAATCATGTAAGGCAGCTCATGAGATCATTGTATTGAAGTACATGGGGCGAGAATACCAACTAGCTACAGCTAGAACCCGTAGTCCATGGGGGAACTACTCACGGAGCATGATGGAGGCGGTGGCGTTGATGGAGATGGCTTCGGGGCACTTCCCGTCCGGTGCCGGAGAGACTTCTGTCCCTCGAATTGGAGTTTCGCGGCGGCGGCGCCCAGTCTTTCCGGAGTTTCGTCAATCGGTATCGCGTTTTAGGTCGAAAGGGATTTTATAGGCGAAGAGGCGGCGCGGGAGGGGACAGGGTGGCCCCACACCGGGCCGGCGCGGCCGGGTGTGCGCGCGCGGCCCACATGTGTGGCCCCCTGGCTCTCCTCCGACTCTCCTTCGGTGTTCTGGAGCCTCCCGGGAAAAATAAGATCTTTCGCGTTGATTTCGTCCAATTCCGAGAATATTGCCCGAACAGCCTTTCTGGAACCAAAAACAACAGAAAACAGGAACCGGCACCGTGGCATCTTGTTAATAGATTAGTTCCAGAAAACGCATAAAAACATTATAAAGTGTGAGCAAAACATGTAGGTATTGTCATAAAACAAGCATGGAACATCGAAATTATGGATACGTTGAGACGTATCATCCCCAAGCTTAGTTCCTACTCGTCCTCGAGTAGGTAAACGATAAAAAGGAATAATTTCTGAAGTGACATGCTACCAACATAAGCTTAATCATACTATTGCAAATCACATGAGATGAATGAAGTGACTCAAGGCAATGATCTATATTTGCTAACAAATAGATAACATATAGCAAAACTTTTCATGAATAGTACTTTCAAGACAAGCATCAAAAGTCTTGCATAAGAGTTAACTCATAAAGCAATAAATTCAAAGTAAAGGCATCGAAGCAACACAAAGGAAGATATAAGTTTCAGCAGTTGCTTTCAACTTTCAACATGCATATCTCATGGATAATTTTCAACACAAAGTAATATGATGAATGCAAATAAGCAAGTATGTAAGAATCAATGCACAGTTGACACAAGTGTTTGCTTCTAAGATGGAAGGAAGTAGGTAAACTGACTCAACATAAAAGTAAAAGAATGGCCCTTCGCAGAGGGAAGCAGGGATTAAATCATGTGCTAGAGCTTTTCAAGTTTTGAAATCATATAGAGAGCATAAAAGTAAAATTTTGAGAGGTGTTTGTTGTTGTCAACGAATGGTAGCGGGCACTCTAACTACCTCATCAACCAGACTTTCAAGAGCGGCTCCCATGAAGGACGTTATCTCTACCAGCAAGGTAGATCATCCCTCTTCTCTTTTGTTTACACATGTACTTTAGTTTTATTTATTAGATGACACTCCCCCAACCTTTTGCTTACACAAGCCATGGCTAACCGAATCCTCGGGTGCCTTCCAACATTTCACATACCATGGAGGAGTGTCTATTTGCAAAATTAAGTTGCTTACTGATAGATCAGAGCAAAACACGTGAAGAGAATTATTAATGAAAGTTAATTAATTGGGGCTGGGAACCCCATTGCCAGCTCTTTTGCAAAATTATTGGATAAGCGGATGAAGCCACTAGTCCATTGTGAAAGTCTGTCAAAAGTAAATGACAAGATCGAAAGATAAAACACCACATACTTCCTCATGAGCTATAAAACATTGACACAAATAAGAGATAATAGCTTTTGAATTGTTTAAAGGTAGCACATGAAGTATTTGCTTGGAATGGCAGGAAATACCACATAATAGATAGATATGGTGGACACAAATGGCATAGGTTTTGGCTCAAGGTTTTGGATGCACGAGAAGCATTCCCTCTCAGTACAAGGCTTTGGCTAGCAAGGTTGTTTGAAGCAAACACAAGTATGAACCGGTACAGCAAAACTTACATAAGAACAAATTGCAAGCATTATAAAACTCTACACTGTCTTCCTCTTGTTGCTCAAACACTTTTACCAGAAAATATCTAGACCTTAGAGAGACCAATCATGCAAACCAATTTCAACAAGTTCTACGGTAGTTCTCCACTAATAGGTTTAAACTACATGATGCAAGAGCATGATCTACTTGAGAGCTCAAAACAATTGCCAAGTATCAAATTATCCAAAACAATATGAAGCATTTTCTGTTTCCAACCAAATAACAATAAGTGCAGTTTTCAACTCCGCCATGAACATTAAAATAAAGCTAAGAACACCATTGTTCATATGAAAAAGCGGAGCGTGTCTCTCTCCCACACAAGGATTGCTAGGATCCGAATTTATTCAAACACAAACAAAAATAAAAACACACAGACGCTCCAAGTAAAGCACATATGATGTGACCGAATAAAAATATAGTTTCAATAGAAGAAACCTGATAAGTTGATGAAGAAGGGGATGCCTTGGGCATCCCCAAGCTTAGACGCTTGAGTCTCCTTGAAATATGCAGGGATGAACCACGGGGCATCCCCAAGCTTAGACTTTCACTCTTCTTAATCATATATCATCCTCCTCTCTTGACCCTTGAAAACTTCCTTCACACCAAACTTCTCATAAACTTCATTAGAAGGGTTAGTACTCAAAAAACTTTAATCCACCTTGGCCCTGTAGTGACACATTGCAAGAACTCAATAAAACATTAGCTACAGCTCTCCACGTCTAGAAAGCCTCACTTAAAGTCCACAAGAGACAATGCAAAAAACAGAGACAGAATCTGCCAAAACAGAACAGCCAGTAAACACGAATTTTAAAATGGTACTTCCGTTGCTCAAATCAGAAAACTCAAAACTAATGAAAGTTGCGTACATATCTTAGGATCACGCACGTAAATTGGCAAATTTTTCTGAGTTTCCTACAGAGAAATATGCCCAGATTCGTGACAGATAGAAATCTGTTTCTGTGCAGAAATCCAAATCTAGTATCAACCTTCTATTAGAGACTTCACTTGGCACAACATTACAATAAAATAAAGATAAGGAGAGGTTGCTACAGTAGTAACAACTTCCAAGACTCAACAAAACAAAAATTTCTGTAGTAAAATAAACACATGGGTTATCTCCCAGAAGTTCTTTCTTTATAGCCATTAAGATGGGCTCAGTAATTTCAATGATACTCTCGCAAGAAATAAGAGTTGAAGCAAAAGAGAGCATGAAGAAGCAAATTAAAAACACATTTAAGCCTAACCCACTTCCTATGAAAAGGAATCTTGTACACAAATAAATTCATGAAGAACAAAGTGACAAGCGCAAGAAAATAAAACAGGAGTAACTTCAAAATTTTCAGCATATAGAGAGGTGTTTTAGTACCATGCAAATTTCTACAACCATATTTTCCTCTCTCATAATAATTTTCAGTAGCTTCATGGATAAACTCAACAATATAACTATCACATAAAGCATGCTTTTCATGATTCACAAACACATAATTTTTATCAAGCTCAGAAATAATAGGATTAAAACTTTCAAACCCACTTTTATCAATAATATAACAAGATGATTGATCAATCTCAAAAGATATGGGACTCATAGATAAAGTCAAGAACTCTCCAATCCCATTTTCATTAGTAGTACAATTAATATTATCAAGTAACATAGGACCATCATCTAGTGCTTTATCATAAACATTTTCCAAGCAAAACTCTTTAGTACCATGCATTTCAACAACAGGCACAAACAAAGCATTATCATAAGATTTATCAAAATAGCATGGATTATCATAAATGACAGTAGCATAATTATTCTCACAAGTTTTACTCATAGGGAATATTTCAAGAGAATCCACAGGAACATAACATTCATCCTCTTTCGGTAAGCATGGAGGACAATCAAATAGTGTAAGAGATAAAGAGTTACTCTCATTAGAAGGTTGGCATGGGTAGCTAATCCATTCTTCCTCCTTTTGTTCATCACTCCCCTCTTCTTTTTCATCCAATGAGCTTTTAGGTTCATCAATTTCCTCCTCTTTTTCATCCAATGAGCTTTCAGGTTCATCAATTTCTTCTTCCACAGGTTCCTGCAAATTGTGAGTGCATTCTTGTGCATTAATGAGTCTCTCTTTATAATCAATGATATAAGGATTATCACTGTAGCTTTCTATGCAAAAATTAAGGATAGAAGAGACATAATCTTTAAGGTCCTTACAAACAACACAAGTTTCATAATTTTTAGACATGAATGATTCTATCTCAGAGGCTCCCATAAATATGACAAATTGTTCTACCTCTTCGAACCCAAAATGAATATAGCTATTCCAATTATAGTTCTTAATTAAAACTTCCTCACTAAAGCAACATTGAAATTTCAGATGTTTAGTATCCTGTTTAGAGCAACAGTTTATATCATGGCGTTTAAGCAAGATTTTAGCAATTGTATTTAATTTTTCTATCACAGCACTCATAACTTCACCCTTTCTTGATTTTCCATAATTATTATATAATTCTATAAGCTCCAAATAGGTTGTAGGTTCTCCCATAATAGCAGTTTTTTATTTTTAGGTTTTTCAAATTTTTATGGATTTTCGGGTATATAGGGAAAATAAAACAAGACAAAAAGAAACTAGACAAAAGTAAACTAAGCAAAACAAAATAAAATAAAACAGAGAGAGAGGTAGAGTGTACTCCCCAGGTGAACTTATGAGTAGAGCTATGCCTCCCCGGCAACGGCGCCGGAAAATAGTCTTGATGACCCACAAGTATAGGGGATCGCAACAGTCTTCGAGGGAAGTAAAACCCAAATTTATTGATTCGACACAAGGGGAGGTAAAGAATACTTATAAGCCTTAACAACTGAGTTGTCAATTCAGCTGCACCTGGAAAAGCACTAGTAATAGGGGTGATGTGAAAGCAGCAGTAATATGAGAGCAATAGTAACAGTAACACAACAGCAGTAAGTAATATGAGAGCAATGGCACCAGAAAATAGTTGATACTACTTTCAATGTCATGTAGAACGAGTATATAATGATGATAGATGGACCGGGGTTCCCAGCTATCTACACTAGTGGTAACTCTCCAATAACAAGTGTTGGGTGAACAAATTACAGTTGGGCAATTGATAGGATTGAAATAGCATTAAGACAGAATATCAAGATTATTAATCATGTAGGCATGTTTTCCATATATAGTCATACGTGTTGGCAATGAGAAACTTGTCCAACATCTTTTGTCCTACCAGCCGGTGGCAGCCGGGCCTCTAGGGAATCTATTGGAAATTAAGGTACTCCTTTTAATAGAGCACCGGAGCAAAGCATTAACACTCCGTGAAAACATGTGATCCTCATATCTAAGCATTTCCCTCCAGTTGTCCCAATTTCTGTCACTTTGGGGCCTTTGGTTCCGGACATAGACATGTGCATACAACTTGTAGATACAATCTAAGCAATAAGTATAGAGCTTAAATCTAAGATCATGCCACTCGGGCCCTAGTGACAAGCATTAAACACAACAAGATTGCAACAACAATAACTTAACAAACTTATATAGATAAACTAATCATAATGTAACAATCCATCGGATCCCATCAAACACAACACCGATTACATCTGATGGATCTCAATCATGTAAGGCAGCTCATGAGATCATTGTATTGAAGTACATGGGGGAGAGAATACCAACTAGCTACAACTAGAACCCGTAGTCCATGGGGAAACTACTCACGGAGCATGATGGAGGCGGTGGCGTTGATGGAGATGGCTTCCGGGGCACTTCCCCGTCCCGGCAGGGTGCCGGAACAGAGACTTCTGTCCCGAATTGGAGTTTCGCGATGGCGGCGGCGCCCCTGGAGTCTTTCTGGAGTTTCGTCAATCGGTATCGCGTTTTTAGGTCAAAAGGGATTTTATAGGTGAAGAGGCGGCGCAGGAGGGGCGACAGGGTGGCCCCACACCAGGCCGGCGTGGCCAGGGTGTAGCCCGCGCGGCACATGTGTGGTGGCCCCCTGGCTCTCCTTCGACTCTCCTTCGGTGTTCTGGAGCCTCCCGGGAAAAATAAGATCTTTGGCGTTGATTTCGTCCAATTCCGAGAATATTGCCCGAACAGCCTTTCTGGAACCAAAAACAACAGAAAACAGGAACCGGCACTGTGGCATCTTGTTAATAGGTTAGTTCGAGAAAACGCATAAAAACGTTATAAAGTGTGAGCAAAACATGTAGGTATTGTCATAAAACAAGCATGGAACATCAGAAATTATGGATACGTTGGAGACGTATCAGTAGGCTAGGGTTCCACAGCTTTCCACCAACCAGTAATAATTTCAAATTTGCCCCAAAACTCCCACTGAAATTCCTCCCGCGTCCAATATTCAAAGCGATGTGAACTAAGTACAGTGCCGATCTTATCCCTCCGTCCATACATATTGGGAGACAGGAAACCCACCCGGACCAATTCAAACCTACCATCGGCAGTGCCGAACCCCACATCTCGCTCTCAAGCTTCCACCTTGCATGACCGACCGGATCATCACACGCTGCCGGCGGAGGCCCACTATCCCACCCCAGCACTACTGCCTTCTCATCAACCACCGCTGTGACCGACGACGTTCCATTGTCTCCCTTGTTTTTTAGCAGTTTGGAGTAGCCTCCCTGATACGTCCATTTTGCATCACTATTTTATATCATAATTTGCTGTTATTCATTGATATATTTCATATTTAGAGATGATACTTATGTTATTTCACCTATTTTGCATGTTTCATGATCATTGGAGAATTATTCACCGGAGTCAGGATTCTGCTGGAAAAAGCACCGTCAGGACACCATATTTCGAAGATCAACAATTGACGGCAATTGTACGAAAAATCCTATTTTCCAGAAGACGAAGGGAGCCAAAAGGAGGGGCCGAGAGGGGCCGCCATGGGCCCCCCATAGGCGGCGCGGGCCCTGCCCGGCGCGCGCCATGTGGGGAGGGGGCCAGAGCCCCCTCTGGCCGCCTCTCCTTCGCGTACTTCTTCGTCCCGAAAACCTAAGGCACAGAGGGAGAATTGACAGAGCCGCCTCTGCGGGGCAGAGAAACACCAGAGAGAAAAGAGCTCTCCGGCGGGCAGGAATCCGCCGGGGAAATTCCCTCCCAGAGGGGGAAATCGACGCCATCGCCATCGTCATCGAGCTGGACATCATCTCCATCATCATCACCATCATCTTCATCATCATCACCGCCATCTCCACCGCTGCACCTCGTCACCGCTGTAGGGTTGGATCTTGATTGTTTGATAGGGGAAACTCTCCCGGTATTGATTTCTACTTGTTATTGATGCTATTGAGTGAAACCATTGAACCAAGGTTTATGTTCAGATTGTTATTCATCATCATATCACCTCTGATCATGTTCCATATGATGTCTAGTGAGTAGTTCGTTTAGTTCTTGAGGACATGGGTGAAGTCTAAATGTTAGTAGTGAATTATGGTTGAGTAATATTCAATGTTATGATATTTAAGTTGTGGTGTTACTCTTCTAGTGGTGTCATGTGAACGTCGACTACATGATACTTCACCTTTATGGGCCTAGGGGAGTACATCTTGTATTCGTTTGCTAATTGTGGGGTTGCCGGAGCAACAGAAACCTAAACCCCCGTTAGTATATCGGTGCAGGAGGGATAGCAGGATCTCAGAGTTTAAGGCTGTGGTTAGATTTATCTTAATTACTTTCTTGTATTTGCGGATGCTTGCAAGGGGTATAATCACAAGTATGTATTACTCCTAGGAAGGGCAGTGCATTAGCATAGGTTCACCCACACAACACTTATCAAAACAATGAAGATTAATCAGCTGTATGAAGCGAAAGCACTAGACTAAAATCCCCGTGTGTCCTCGAGAACGTTTGGTCATTATAAGTAAACAAACCGGCTTGTCCTTTGTGCTAAAAAGGATTGGGCCACTCGCTGCAATTATTTCTCTCGCTTTTTACTTACTCGTACTTTATTTATCTGCTATATCAAAACCCCCTGAATACTTGTCTGTGAGCATTTACAGTGAATCCTTCATCGAAAGTGCTTGTCAACACCTTCTGCTCCTCGTTGGGTTCGACACTCTTATTTATCGAAAGTACTACGATACACCCCCTATACTTGTGGGTCATCAAGACTATTTTCTGGCGCCGTTGCCGGGGAGTGAAGCGCTATTGGTAAGTGGAATTGGTGAGGAAACTTTTACTGTACGTGCTGATTTTGTTTCTGCTTGCTGCTATAAGTCATTATGGAGAGATCCTCCCTTGAATTTCTATTTGGTAAATCTACTACTACTGCAAAGGTAGTGGATGAGGCGCCAGGTGAGGAAGTAATACCATATAAAATACCTATGAAAATTATTGAGCGTGTTGTGGATAACCGCTATGAAGGGGATGGAACTGTTCATCCTGGAGATCATTTACTGTTTTTACATGAATTATGCGGGTTATTCAAAAGTGCAGGTATTTCAATGGATGAAGTTAGGAAGAAATTATTTGTTATGTCGCTATCTGGTAAAGCGGCGCATTGGTATAAACTGCTGAAGGATGGGCGTTCTCTTGATTGGAAGGATATTGTGCCTCTATTTTACTCTAAATTCTATCCTCCAAGTGAAATTCACAAAGACCGCAACCGTATATATAATTTCTGGCCTCATGATGGAGAGAGTATTGCCCAAGCGTGGGGAGATTGAAGTCTTTAATGCTCAAATGCCCCATTCATGAGCTTCCTGGTAATATTATTATTGATAATTTCTATGCAAGACTGTCTTTTCAAGATAAAACCTTGCTGGATACTTCTTGTTCTGGATCATTCACGCGCAATAAAAAAGAGTTTAAATGGAACCTTCTTGATTGAATCCAAGAAAATACTGAAGGATGGGAGAATGACAAAGGTAGAGTGTCAGGTATAAATTATGATTATGAATGCATTGAAACTTTTATGGATACTGATGAATATCGTAATATAAGTGCTACATATGGTCTTGACTCTCAAGTTGTTGCAAATATTTATAAAGCCTTTGCTTCTCATTTTGAATTGCCTAGGAATAATTTTGATAAGTATCATGAACCATATAAATATAAAACTGATTCACCTAAAGGTAAATGTATTGAAATTAAAACTGTTGATCATGTTCTTCCTGAGGCTTATATTGAAAAAACTCCTTTCCCTGCTAAGATGAAAGAGTATTCTGTTATAACTAGTGCAGTTAATAAAAGTGCAAAGAAACCTATAGAACCTGAAGAACAAATAAAGGTTGAACCTTGTTGCAATAGTTAAAGATCTTGTTACTGAAAATGTGGAAGATGGTCATATTATTTTTTGTGAAGATGCCTCTAATATTGTTTCACATCCTAATAAGTCTAGGAAAGCCAGTGTTCCTGTGCTCTCTGTTCGAATTGGTGATCATTGCTATTATGGTTTATGCGATATTGGTGCAAGTATTAGTGCAATTCCTTATGATCTCTACACGGAAATTATGCATGAAATTGGTTCTTGTGAACTTGAAGATATTGATGTGGTTATTCGGCTAGCTAATAGAGAAACTATCTCTCCCATTGGTATTGTTCGAGATGTTGAAGTTCTATGTGGTAAGATTAAATATCCTGCTGACTTTTTGGTACTTGGTTCTGCTGCTAGTAAGTCTTGTCCTATTATTTTTGGTAGACCTTTTCTGAATACTTGTGGAGCTATTATAGATTGCAAGAAAGAGAAAATTGTTACTAAATTTGCTGGTGAATCTTATGAGTTTAACTTCTCTAAATTTGCCAAAACTCCTTATAAAGCTGATTTGCCTAATGATGATTTTAGAGTTGAACAGTGTGCATCTATTGCTCTTGCTCCTAGTAGTCCTTTGCAGCAACATTTGGAGAATAGTGAGAGTGAAGTTTTTAGGGAAGAAAGGGATGAGCTTGATGAAATTTTCCTTCGTCAACCTATTCTTAAACATGACTTACCGGTTGAGGATTTAGGTGTAACACCACCACCAAAGGAAGATCTTGTATTTGATTTGAAACCATTACCTGATAATCTTAAGTATGCTTATATTGATGATAAGAAAACATATCATGTTATTATTAGTGCTAAGCTTTCAGATATTGAGGAAGAAAGGTTATTGGAAATATTGAAGAAACACCGAGGAGCTATTGGCTATACTCTTGATGATTTGAAGGGATTTCTCCCGCTATTTGCCAACATGCCATCAATATAGAAGATGGTGCAAAACCTGTTGTTGAACATCAGCGTCGTCTAATTCCCAAGATGAAGGATGTGGTAAGAAATGAGGTATTAAAACTTCTTGAAGCTGGTATTATATATCCTATTGCTGATAGTAGATGGGTTAGTCATGTGCATTGTGTTCCTAAGAAAGGAGGTATAACTGTTGTGCCTAATGATAATGATGAGCTTATTCCTCAAAGAGTAGTTGTAGGGTATAGAATGTGCATTGATTTTCGAAAAGTTAATAAAGTTACTAAGAAAGATCATTACGCTTTACCTTTTATTGATCAAATGTTAGAAAGGTTGTCTAAAAATACTCATTTCTGTTTTCTTGATGGATATTATGGGTTTTCACAAATTGCTGTTAGAGCTAGAGATCAAGAGAAAACCACTTTCACTTGTCCTTATGGAACTTATGCTTATAGGTGTATGCCTTTTGGTTTATGTAATGCTCCTGCTACTTTTCAAAGATGCATGTCTGCTATTTTTCATGGCTTTTGTGAAAAGATTGTGTAGGTATTCATGGATGATTTTTCTGTCTATGGGAATTCTTTTGATAATTGCTTGCGAAACCTTGATAAAGTTTTGCAGAGATGTGAAGAAACTAACCTTGTTCTTAATTGGGAGAAATGCCACTTTATGGTTAATGAAGGAATTGTATTGGGACATAAAATTTCCGAGAAAGGTATTGAAGTTGATAGAGCTAAAGTTGAAGCAATTGAGAAGATGCCCTATCCTAGGGATGTTAAAGGTATTCGTAGTATTCTTGGTCATGCTGGTTTTTATAGAAGGTTTATTAAAGATTTCTCTAAAATTTCAAAGCCTCTTGCTAATCTTCTTCAAAAATATGTACCTTTCGTTTTTGATGATGATTGTAAGGAAGCTTTTGAAACTCTAAAGAAAGCCTTAACAACTGCTCCTATAGTTGAACCTCCTGATTGGAATTTGCCTTTTGAAATTATGTGTGATGCTAGTGATTTTGTTGTAGGTGCTGTTCTTGGACAGCGAGTAGATAAAAAATTAAATGTTATTCATTATGCTAGTAAAACTCTAGACGCTACTCAAAGAAATTATGCTACAACTGAGAAAGAGTTATTAGCCGTAGTTTTTGCATGTGACAAGTTTAGACCCTATATTATTGATTCAAAAGTTATAGTTCATACTGATCATGCTGCGATTAGGTACCTTATGGAAAAGAAAGATGCTAAGCCAAGGCTTATTAGATGGGTGCTTCTTTTGCAAGAATTTGATTTACATATTGTAGATAGGAAAGGTGCTGATAATCCTGTTGCTGATAATTTGTCTAGATTGGAAAATATTACTTATGATCCTGTTCCTGTTAATGATAGTTTTCCAAATGAACAATTGGCTGTAATAAAGGTGAGCTCGCGAGATAGTCCTTGGTATGCTGATTATGCTAACTTTATTGTTTCGAAGTATTTGCCTCCAACCTTTTCAGCTCAGCAAAGGAGGAAATTCTTTTATGATTTGAGGCATTATTTTTGGGATGACCCACACTTATATAAAGAAGGAGTGGATGGTATTATGAGAAGATGTGTCCCAGAATATGAACAACAAGAGATATTGAGTAAATGCCATGGTAGTGTCTATGGAGGACATCACGCTGGAGATAGAACCGCACAAAAGGTTCTACAATCAGGTTTTTATTGGCCAACACTTTTCAAAGATGCAAGGAAGTTTATCTTATCTTGTGATGAATGTCAAAGAGTTGGTAATATCTCTAGACGCAATGAAATGCCTATGAATTATACTCTTGTTATTGAACCATTTGATTGTTGGGGATTCGACTTCATGGGTCCTTTTCCTTCTTCAGAAGGTAACACTCATATACTTGTCGCTGTTGATTATGTTACTAAATGGGTAGAAGCTATACCTACAAAAAGTGCTGATGGTGAGACCTCTATAAAAATGCTTGTAGATGTTATATTTCCTAGATTTGGAGTACCTAGATATATAATGACTGATGGGGATTCTCATTTTATTCATGGTGGTTTTAGAAAAACTCTTGACAAATATGGTATTAATCATAGAATTGCTTCAGCTTATCATCCTCAAACTAGTGGGCAAGTAGAATTATCAAATAGAGAAATTAAAGCTATCTTGGGAAAGACTGTTAATAAATCTAGAAAGAATTGGGCTAGTAAGTTAAAGGAAGCACTGTGGGCTTATAGAACTGCTTATAAAAATCCTATGGGAATGTCTCCTTATAAAATGGTTTATGGAAAAGCTTGTCATTTACCTTTAGAACTAGAGCACAAAGCTTATTGGGCTGTAAGAGAACTTAATAAAGATTTTAAACTTGCCGGTAAGAAGAGGTTGCTACAATTGAGTTCTTTAGATGAATGGAGAAGTGAAGCTTATGAAAATGCTAAACTTTTTAAGGAGAAAGTTAAGAAGTGGCATGATAGAAGAATTATTAAAAGAGAATTTAATGTTGGAGATAAAGTCCTATTGTATCGGTCTCGTCTCAGATTTTTTGCAGGGAAATTACTCTCAAAATGGGAAGGACCATATGTTATTGAGGAGGTATATCGTTCAGGGGCAATAAAAATTAGCTCTTTGGAAGGTAATGCCACACAAGTAGTGAATGGACAAAGACTCAAGCATTATATTTCTGGAGATTCTTATAATGAAGATATTGATGTTATTCAAGTGATAACTCTGGAAGCTTTCATCAAAGATCACATTGACAGTTCTGCAGAGTCCGACTTTGAATAGGTAACAGTTTTAGTAATAAAAAGTCTGCGTTTGGCTTTCCGAACAATATTTCTGCTGTTTACGGAAAATATGAGAAATTACGGGATCGAAACGGAGTGGAGGAGACGCGCGAGGGCCCATCACCATAGGCCAGCGCGGGCCCACCCTGGCCGCGCCGCCCTATGGGGACAGCCCTCGGCGTCCGTTTCCACTCTTTTCGGCCTGGAACTTTCCTTTTGTCGTAAAAATATTTGCTATATAATCCCCGGATCGGATCTCCAGAGGTCCGTATATCGTTTTCTCGTCGTGTTTTGTTTCGAGCTGTTTTCTGCCAGGATCTGTTTTGATCTAGAAGCACCATGGTCTCCAACAACAAAGACAAGGGACCTTTGGAGGAAGATATTCAAGACCCTGAATTGAAGGAAGAAGTCGAGAGCGAGGATGAGGAAGAAGTGGAGGAAATTCCGCGAGTACACCCGTGTGCCACCATTGCAAGCATTGGCGTGATATCAAATCCGTTCAACACCAAGAGAAGTGCATGGATCGCTACCGGAGGAGCAGTTCCACGTCGCTTCTTAGCTCCAAGGACATGTTCTCCGGGCAATTACCACCCTTTCCGCAATCTAATATGCAATCGTCAAACTAAAAGGACCCCCAAGGTAGTGTTGCCAAGTGGTTGGGATATAGATCGTTCTAACATTGCATGAGAGATGAAGCCTGAAGCTGAAGGGTGGGGAAACAACTCTAAGAGTTGGGACTCGCCATCTGACATGCTTATGAGCCGCGTTGAGCACAACTCGGAGCTGATTCGCAACCTCACCTATGAGATTGAGGATTTAAAGGAACTTGTTAAGAAGCTTGTCGAGAAGAATCCACCACCATCGCCGAAGGAGTAATTCATCATCGGTATTGGCATCCCCTTGGTTTGTTCCAAGCTTGGGGGAGTGCCGCGGTATCACATCATCACTATCTTTATCTTTTACTATCAAGTAGTGTCATATCATGAGTAGGGAAGTTATCATATAGAATAGTTTGCGGTGTGGAAGTATCTCTCTCTTAGTTGGTTATCTATGTATCCGTTGGTGTGAGTTATCGTTATGGAATATTAATGAGAAGTCTTATCATTTACTTTTTGCACACCTTATTTTAGTTTGCAATTTCTATTATATGATTACTCTTGACATTAGTATTGATATCACTTTGGGAGCATCAAGTAAATCTATTTGGTTTTGGCAAACTTAGCATTGGTCAATAGCAACAACACCTTGATGTTTAAATAGAAAAGGGAAATACATGTAGATATATTACTTTATTATCTTTCTGCTAATGAGTTAGTATTCTGAAGTTAAAATTTCTTGTGCTTATGAGAAAGATGCATGATTGTTTCTATCACATGTATATTTGTTTGTTTCCCTCAACCTTTATGCTTGCTATCACACCTTGCTAGCCAAAGACCTGTATTGAGAGGGAATACTTCTCATGCATCCATAACCTTAGACCAAACCCATGCCATTTGTGTCCACCATAACTACCTACTATGTGGTATTTTGCGCCACTCCAAGTAAATACTTCATGTGCTACCTTTAAATAATTCAAACTATATTACTCCTTATTTGTGTCAATGTTTTATAGCTCATGAGGAAGTATGTGGTGTTTCATCTTTCAATCTTGTTGGGCGGACTTTCATCAATGGACTAGTGGCACATCCGCTTATCCAATAATTTTGCAATAAGAGCTGGCAACGGGGTTCCCAGCCCCAATTAATAACTTTCATTAATAATTCTCTTCACATGTTTTGCCCTGATTTATCAGTAAGCAACTTAATTTTGCAATAGACACTCCTCCATGGTATGTGAATGTTGGAAGGCACCCGAGGATTCGGTTAGCCATGGCTTGTGAAAGCAAAGGTTGGGGGAGTGTCATCCATAATAAAACTAAAATACATGTGTAAACAAAAAGAGAAGGGGGGTGATCTACCTTGCTGGTAGAGATGCCGTCCTCCATGGGAGCCGCTCTTGGAAGGTCTATTTGGCAAGGGAGTTAGAGTGCCCGCTACCATTCGTTGACAACAACAAACACCGCTCAAAATCTTACTTTTATGCTCTTTATATGATTTCAAAACTTGAAAAGCTCTAGCACATGATTTAATCTCTGCTTCCCTCTGCGAAGGGCCTATCTTTTACTTTTATGTTGAGTCAGTAAACCTATTTCCCTCTATCTTAAGCAAGCAATTGAGTTGTTGTGAACCAACCATTTATGCTATGATTTAGTTAATCATGTCTTTTATGCTTTCTTGTTTAGTACAAATTTTATCTGAATGAATATGACTTTGAAATTTATCAATGATTATGAATAGATTGTTATGATTGAGGATGAAAGCCCTGCTATATAAATTCTAATATGAAAGTTTTGCTTAGAAGATAAGTACAATCCGTTAGTAGTTCTCTGACCAAGAACAAAGTTTGCCATAACCAATCATGATTTCCTATGCACCTCTATTTGTGATTTCTCTTTACTTATTTCAAGTTGAGTTATATGAAGAGAATGTTTACTAGAATGTCTTGTGCGAATCAATATGGTGCTTCTTGTCCGTATTTTATTTATCGACTCTTCACTCCATAAACATGTGGTCTTGTTTATTGAGCTCAGTTTCGCTTGGGGACAAGCGAGGTCTAAGCTTGGGGGAGTTGATACGTCCATTTTGCATCACTATTTTATATCATAATTTGCTATTATTCATTGATATATTTCATATTTAGAGATGATACTTATGTTATTTCACCAATTTTGCATGTTTCATGATCATTGGAGAATTATTCACCTGAGTCAGGATTCTGCTGGAAAAAGCACCGTCAGGACACCATATTTCGAAGATCAACAATTGGCGGCAATTATACGAAAAATCCTATTTTCCAGAAGACGAAGGGAGCCAAAAGGAGGAGCCGAGAGGGGCCGCCATGGGGCTCCCCATAGGCCGGCGCGGGCCCCCTGGCCGCGCCGCCATGTGGGGAGGGGGCCCACAGCCCCCTCGGCCGCCTCTCCTTCGCGTACTTCTTCGTCCCGAAAACCTAAGGCACGGGGAGTTACGGAGAATTGTGAGCCGCCTCGCGGGGCGGAGAAACACCAGAGAGAAAAGAGCTCTCCGCGGGCAGGAATCCGCCGGGGAATCCTCCCGGAGGGGGAAATCGACGCCATCGCCATCGTCATCGAGCTGGACATCATCTCCATCATCATCACCATCATCTTCATCATCATCACCGCCATCTCCACCGCTGCACCTCGTCACCACTGTGACAATTAGGGTTGGATCTTGATTGTTTGATAGGGGAAACTCTCCCGTATTGATTTCTACTTGTTATTGATGCTATTGAGTGAAACCATTGAACCAAGATTTATGTTCAGATTGTTATTCATCATCATATCACCTCTGATCATGTTCCATATGATGTCTCGTGAGTAGTTCGTTTAGTTCTTGAGGACATGGGTGAAGTCTAAATGTTAGTAGTGAATTATGGTTGAGTAATATTCAATGTTATGATATTTAAGTTGTGGTGTTACTCTTCTAGTGGTGTCATGTGAACTCGACTACATGATACTTCACCTTTATGGGCCTAGGGGAGTACATCTTGTATTCGTTTGCTAATTGTGGGGTTGCCGGAGTGACAGCAACCTAAACCCCCGTTAGTATATCGGTGCAGGAGGGATAGCAGGATCTCAGAGTTTAAGGTTGTGGTTAGATTTATCTTAATTACTTTCTTGTATTTGCGGATGCTTGCAAGGGGTATAATCACAAGTATGTATTCGTCCTAGGAAGGGAAGTGCATTATCATAGGTTCACCCACACAACACTTATCAAAACAATGAAGATTAATCAGCTGTATGAAGCGAAAGCACAAGACTAAAATCCCCGTGTGTCCTCCAGAACGTTTGGTCATTATAAGTAAACAAACCGGCTTGTCCTTTGTGCTAAAAAGGATTGGGCCACTCGCTGCAATTATTTCTCTCACAATTTACTTACTCGTACTTTATTTATCTGCTCTATCAAAACCCCTGAATACTTGTCTGTGAGCATTTACAGTGAATCCTTCATCGAAACTGCTTGTCAACACCTTCTGCTCCTCGTTGGGTTCGACACTCTTATTTATCGAAAGTACTACGATACATCCCCTATACTTGTGGGTCATCACTCCCCCACACCGATGACCACTGTACCATACGAGCTCCTCCGTAGCCGATTTCCACCACGACGGAGCCTTGTCAGCGACAGTCACCATCGCCGGGTTCTCGTATCTTAATCCCCGACTCCTTCCGTCCACCGGACCAGAGAGATGGGTACACAAAGCGCCTCCATGGTCCACGAAAGGAAACAAAAGCGTACATGCGCCCACTCCCAAGAAGGTTGATAAACACTTTTATATGGCCGCTTTCGTTATGCATGTGATTTCGAAAAGTATTTTTTTGCTTGCTTACACTGCCTTCTCATTAGTAATTTTTTTTGTAATGCATGCTAGATATTATTGCACTACAGAATGATTATAACGAGGGACGGAAACGGGCGCTATGTGGAAGATTTGTAAGCCGTATAGGCACAAACATGTGTAATGCTATTGCCTCTAGTGCAAACCCGAACAAAATAGGAGAAGAACCCTTTCCCCTCCCCAAAGATAAAGAACAATGTTATGATTCACAATTTGATCCTGCTGAGCCTCTTGGAGAGCTGACTCAGGAAGATGCCTTGCCTGACCATTCTCCTCAACCCCACCAGGTGATTTCTGTGTTTTTACTTTGAGATATCTATTGCAACTTTCATGTGTTGTATACTTGTATGTTGAATCCCACCAAACATGTTCACATGCCACCTCCAGGTCTCCTTAACGCATCATATATGTTTCAGCATGCATGTCATGCTTTACTGTTCTTCGTTCTATTCTATTTGCATATCATCATATATGGGACTTACGTATATTGAAGTATCGTTTATGTGTTCCAGGAATCTGCAGCTTCAAGTAAGAATTTTGCAGGAACCACCAATGAGAGGAAAACCATTCAACAGGAACCTGCATCGGTGATAGAACAACTCCAACCAAAAAAGAAATCTCCTTCTGTTAGTAGACATTCTCACCGATTCATGCCACACCTTGAAGAAAATGACAAAAATGCTAAGAGTGCTGAAATAAAAAAACTGGTACACAATAACTTCTCAGCCACAATTGGCAGCAGAACCAGTTTTCACAGCAACTTCTCAACCACAATTGGCAGCAGAACCAGTTTCCAGACCAACTTCTCAGCCACAATTGGCAGCAGAACCAGTTTCTAGAGCAACTTCTCAACCACAATTGGCAGCAGAACCAGTTTCCAGAGCAACTTTTCAGCCAAAATTGGGACCAACATTAGTTGTGGTAGGAAATACTACCCAATGACACACGGTGCCAGTCCCAGCTGACACAACCACAACTGGCCAAACACTGCTAGCACAACATCAACTAACTGTTGATGATCTCCCACCGACCCTTATTAGTCCTGCCAGATACAACTCCCCTGAGGATGAGCCCCACACCGAAGAAGGTATATTTTCAAATGCTTATAGTTTCATGCTCTGTTATATAGTTATATAATTTAAAGATATATACATATATCTACGTTGATAGATTGATGTAATGGTTAACTTTGTAGTTGCACCACGATCAAGAAAACCGAGGGACCCAATAGTAGGGAAAATGCTCGTAGCTAATCTTGTTGGGATGGAATCAAGATTTCGCCATTCATCTATCGCAGGTGGCAGAAGGCCACTGGACCCAGAAGAATCTTCTAAATTAGCATCGGAGGTAGAAATTTTCGTCAGGAATGAAATTCCTATCTTCGCAACATGGAAAAAGCACGTAGACACCTCTAAGCATTTTGAAAAATTAGTGCACACGTTACACGTAAGTCATCTTTCTCCAGGTAATGTTACCGCATTGGCACGTCTCATTCCTTCTAGCTTGTTGTTGGCTCTATGTATATCGCACCAACGGTTTATATTGTTTTGAACAGTTAAGGTTCAAGTTCGATGAGGACCAAGAGGAAGTAAAGCGTGTTCTCAACAGTCTATTCTCAGACTGTCTGCGCCAGTATCACAGTAGGCTAAAGAAGAAATACTTCACTGGAAAGATTACTAGGAGTGTTCCAACTAGATCTCCTCTTAAGAAAATGACTGACAACCAATGGAGAGATCTTGTGAATCACTGGTTTGATACAAAGAATATGGTATGATTTGTAAGACTGAGACCAGATCACATCTTGGATTCTTATTTACACCAGGGTCTCACTAGTCTCCTTTTTGCAGAATTTGGCTAAACAGAATCAGAAAAACCGCGGTAACTACTTTTACCTAGCCGTACAGGATCTCGTAAATTGATTGTGCACATTCGATAAAAAGTAAGGACATGTTGTTTTATACTGCTATTTAGAAATATTTTAGTAAAAGATGATGCAGAGTATACACCAGTGTGCAACTTATATTATGATCCTCCATTTCAACCACATTATTCGATTTATAAATGGTAGTACCAAAATGCAGATATTACATAATACAAGTAAAAGGGAACTAAACAAAAAGATGACTCTGCCAAAGATTTTTGAAGCATGCAGAAGAACAAACTTGAAGTGATTGGGGAAGTCGCACAGAGTGTTCTTGTAAGTCTTCTCAACGATTGAAATTTTGTGACGACTCACATCCCAACTTGTAGGAGTAGTAAAGTACATGTCAATATGATATTATAGATGTTTATTAAAATTCATGTGATGTGAATCATACATGCCAAATTGTAGGAATAAAAGTAGGTCATACACATGATAAATCTTCTGTAAGCAAGTTTCTCTGTAGTGACTATCATGTTTACACATGTGTACGAACTGATTTTTTTTCAGCAAGATATGAAATTAGAGATGGCAAAACCTGGTAAAAACGGTATGGAAAAAACCGATGAAGAATGTGTGATGGCATTTTCCATGGCAATAAAAAAGAAAGGTGTTGCCAAAAACACTTTCTTGCGGAATGCTGGAATATTGAAGTGCAAGTCCATGTCCAAGTCAAAGTATTTGCATGCTCAAGTTCTGGAGGAGCAACTCCAAGTAGAACGAGCTGCATCAACTGAGCTAAGACTGTAAGTCGACAATTTTAAAACGATAGTAGAAGAGAAGGAGGCCCTACTTGAGCAGGTTAGGAAAGCTAGTAAGAAGAGTATGTGCTAGATAATTGAAAATGAAGGGGGACAATGACAGGTCAGTACCTTGGTCCGGTAAAATGGTACCTTATTCTGAGCATATTTCATAGGTGTATTTATATGCAATTGCTATGATCTTGGTGGTCGTTTTCTTGTTGTGATGTGGATTTGATAGGACATGTCCTTTTGTTTACTAGCTACTGTATGAATCAACTCGATGCAGTGATAACCCTACTGATTTTTTTTGAACGGGAACCCTGCTGATTGTTGATATGTATAAGTGGATTGCCTAACCCTGTACATCAATTCAGACTTCTGGTTGCATTTGTCTCGTGCCTGAAGCTTGACATGGTATCAGAACCTAGAGTCTCAATTTCGAGTCCCGGCTTTCGCAAACCTTCTCTTCTCTTCTCCCAGGGGTGTTGAAATGTATAAGTGGATTGCCTAGCCCTTTCCGTCCGTTTGGACTTTTTGTTGCGTTAGCTAGTGCATGAAGCTTGACACTGATGATTTTGTGTGTGATCCATTGATTTCCAGTTTTCTACATATAGCCCAGGTCTAGAAGCTTGTCAACTGGTCTGGTTAATTCATCGCTATATTGAGTGCAATGAACGAAACAATGGCTTCTCTTTTGTGTTGTGTTACAACTCAATAGTTGTACCTGCTTGTGTAGAGGCCAGTTGTAAACAGAGATACTTCTTTATGGTACCAAATTTTGACTCCATATAATTATTACCTTAACAACAGTCAAATTCAAAATCTAAATACTGTAGCATTACCTCATGCCTATCGAATACAATTATTTCACACACTGAATTTTTTTGTACGCATTTTGAATTGGAGAACATGGGAACAAATTTTGGTTGTGATTATGACTTGATGCGACCCTAGGCCCTGGATTCCTGAGCAGAGGCACTGTGCCAGTCTACCATTTTTTCTATTACTAGCAGAATGTATGTGTTCAAACAAAGAGATTACGAAGTGCTAATTCCATTTTTTTTGCAAGTCTTAATGGCATTGACACTCCTTTCTTACTTGCTATTTTATTTTTTGAGTGTTTATATATAATAGAGAATTACCAGGTTGTTGCCTAACCCGTTAGATTTTGGGAAATGATTGTTAAGTGGCTGCTTCTTAATTAAAGTTTATCATGTCATGTAGATGGATTTGTGAAAGCTGGGATTCCCATCTACATGTATGCTCATGGTTTCATGGAGTACTTCAGCTCATAGCAGCCACATACGATCCTGCAAGATTTGCATTCAATGTATCGACAATGCGCGTCCGTGAGGACTCTAGAAACATCTTCGTCGGACTTGTTTTGGCGCGCGCGCAGTTCCCAAGCGAATCCAAGGAATTTTGTCCGTTGGATCAAGTGTTGGGGAACTGATCTGAGATAATTCAACGGCCAATAATTGCTTATGCATCATGGTGATGGCTTATCTGATTTAAAAAACTGATGTATTTATATAGTGGATAGATGGATATATATAGATATAGATAAATTATTGCTTCAACTATAGCCACACTCAAAATCAAAATTAGTCGAGCTGCAAAACCACTAGCCAATTAAGTCCAAAATATTTCGGAGGACATGGGAGTAACTGATTTTGTTTGTGATGGTGGCTTGATGTGACCGCTGGCCATGAATGCCTGAGCAGAGCTACTTTGCTTGGTCTGCAATTTTGATATTAGTATTGTATTTTTCTCGATGTACTTGGACCGGCTACTTGGCTATTTTCGGGAATAAATAACAAACAGTGGGGGTTTCCCCTCCATCCACCTCCAAAAAATATTAGTATTATATTAATTGGACCATAGTCATAATCAAAATCAAAATTCAGTTGGGCGGAAAAATCTTCGGCCAATCCTGAAATACTTCAGGCGCGTTTTCAATGGGATTTTGAAGATAGATCATGATCATGGTAACTGATATTCAATGCGATGACGATTTGATGTGTATCTCGGCCTTGTACATAGGTACTAGTATGGTCTTACAATTTGTTGTTCTTATACTTGGTCCTTAGCCGAATTCAATATCTCATTCCTGCGGCAAAACTTCCCGCCAACTAAATACAAATGTTTCACACGCTTCCTAATTCTCATTCTACCCTCGTAAAGATGACATCAATGTCCATCTATAAGTTGGTTGGTGGGGGGTCTTGATGTCTAATGATACGTCCAAAACGTATCTACTTTCCCAAACCTTTTTGTTATTATTTGCCCTCAAACTTGTGTGTTTTGAATGCAACTAACACGGACTAACGCTGTTTTCAGCAGAATTGCCCTGGTGTCTTGTTTTTGTGTAGAAAATCAACTTTCGGGAAAAATCCCAGAAATATACCCAAATGCCTTATTTTCCCGAGGAACTCACGGAGCCAGAAGGTGAAGAGCAGGGGGGCCTGGAGCTGGGAGTACATGGCCCAGGCGCGGCCCAGGCCTGGCCGCACCTAGGGGGTATTCCTGACCCCTTCGTCGGTTCGGCCTCCCCTTTCGGCTATCAGATCCTCGTCACGAGAAAACCCTAGGGGGTTCGAAGTTATTCCAGAGAAAAGTCCGTAGCACCGCCGCCTCGCGAAACCCTATTTCGGAGGCCGGAACTCCGTTCTGGCACCTTGCCGGGACGGGGAATTGGAGGAGATCATTGCCATCGCCATCACCGACGCCTCTCCATCAACCATCCATGATTCCCCCATCCATATGTGAGTAGTTCCCTCGCTGTAGGATGAAGGGGATGGTCGGGATTGGATGAGTTCGTTCATGCAATAGCATTAGAATTGTTCGGGGCATAGTGCCTAGTATCCGTTGTGAGTATTTTATGCATTGTTGCAACTTGTTATACTTAATGCTTGTCACTTTGGGCCCGAGTGCCATGATCTCAGATCTAAACATATTGTGTTTTCATGATGATGCTTTATATATTGTTCTTGATCATATCTGCAAGTTGTATACATATGTCATTGTCCGGAACCCGAGGCCCCGAAGTGACAATAATCGGGACAACCAGAGGGGATGTCTTTGATGTGAGGATCACGTGTGTTCACGGAGTGTTAATGCTTTGCTCCGGTACTCTATTAAAAGGAGTACCTTAATTACGAGTAGTTTCCCTTGAGGCCCCGCTGCAACGGGCTGGTTGGACAAAAGATGTCGCGCAAGTTTCTCATTGCAAGCACGCACGATTAAATAGGAACACACGCCTATGGTTATTTTATTCTTGGATACTTGTATCACTTTATCTGCAAATGCCCATGTTAGCTATTATATGAGTCATCTCATTCATGCAACGCCTGGTTATCCATCTCTATGCCTACAGTATTTTAATCCTGTTGTTTACCGCCTCCACCACTGATGCTATTTTTACTTTATTTCCGCTGTTACTTTATTACTGCCACTACTATAAAACTATTGTTACTGATAAACCTCTGCGAGCTAGTCTATTTCCAGGTGCGGCTGAATTGATAACTCAACTGTCAAGGCTTATATTTATTCTTTGGCTCCCCTTGTGTCGAATCAATAAATTGGGCAATACTTCCCTCGAAGACTTTTGCGATCCCCTATACTTGTGGGTCGTCAAGACTATTTTCTGGCGTCATTTCCGGGGAGCATAGCTTTATTTATAAGTCAACTTGGAAGTGATCCTGTTCGCTGCTATTCATTATGGGTAAGACTTGAGATGAAAGAGTCCCTATATTTCCGTCCACTACAAGAAGAGGTACAACTTTAAATACCTCTGCTGCTCTTGATTCGTCGTCTGTGATGAGTAAGCTTCTTACTCCACCTTATGTTGATCATGCTACTACTTCTGCTGAATCTGAAAATTCTCCTGATGATTTGGATGGTGCCTCTACTGTGTTTGATGAAAGTGGTTTGTTAGGTCCTTTCCTAGACACCACAATTGCTAGGGCTAAGCAAATCAAAAATGAAAGAAGTACTTTTTTGCCCTCCGGTTCACCTGAGCCCGGAGAGCATGCTAGTGACGATTTTGATGAAGCTTATATTGAGCTTGATGATGATTTAATTGATGAATGTCATGCCGCTATTAATGCAAGTGCTGCTAAAAGCCTACTTACAAGGCGCGCTATTAAATATATGCCGCCTATTGATCCTACTTTTGCCACTTACATTAGGGATAAGGAATTATGATATCTCTCTAGACTTATCTTATATATCAATTGTTGAGAAGGAGCCCTTTTGTGGTACTGAAAATGAAAGTGCTATGAAGCATATGAATGAGCTCAGTGCTTTGAGTAATGTTTTTGCTGATGATAATAAAATGTGCACCTACTTTATTACTAAGATTTTCCCTTTTACTTTGAAAGGTGCCGCGAAAGCTTGGTATGATAGTTTATTGCCTGGGTCTATTAAATGTCCTAAGGATTTAGTTGCAGCTTTCTTTCAGAAATATTTCCCTGCTAGTGCTCAACATGCTGCTTTGCAAAATATTACTGACTTTGTGCAGGAGAAAGAAGAAATATTGCCTGTCGCATGGGCAAGGTTTTGCTCATTAATTAGAGGAGTAATGAATTGTCCTATTGCTAAAAATGAATTACTTGATATATTCTATAATGGACTAACCGATGAATCTAGGACATACCTGGATAGTTGTCTGGTTGTGTTTTCAGGCAAAGAACTCCTACTGAAGCCTAAGAATTAATGGCTAGAATAAGCAAGAATTATGATGATTGGCATATTCCTGAGTCTACACCAACCCCGAAGAAAAGAGGGATGATTGAATTAAATGATGAAGTGATGAAGGAAGCCAAGAAATCTCTCAAGGAGAAGGGTATTAAATCCGAAGATGTGAAGAACCTCCCTCCTATTGAAGAATTATGTAAGCCAATTCCTCCTACCGTTGTCGAAGTACATGCTCTTCAATTCAACAGCGGAGACGTTCCTTATGGTAAGACTCCCGACCAATGCTTAGATGAGTTTGATAATTATTGTATTAAGCAAGATAACTTTAATAAGAGAGTTGAGAGACATTTAGAGGAAAATTCTAGAGCGATTAGTAATTTACATGATATTGTGGAGCGAACCTCCAATGATGTGAAGATGCTTGTTAAGCATTTCCAAATGGTTCAAACACAAATAGATCAGCTCACCAAAGTGCAAAATGATTTGTTAGTGAATGCTTCTAAAGAGAAGCATGCTTATGAGATTAGAACTAGAGGTGGTGCTACTACCCATGATCCTTTATATCCTAAGGGTCACCCCAAGAGAGTCGAGCAAGATTCTCAGCGCGCTGATGATACTAGGATTAAATCTAAGAAAAAGAAGAAGAAGGAAAATAGAACACATGTAGAATCTTCTGATCCCGCTGTAGATCCTAATAGTATATCTATTTTTGATGCCGAAACTGAAAGCGGCAATGAGAAAAGTGAGGCTTCCGATAAGGAAGAAGTAGAAGAAGCTGAGGTTGCACCTGAAAAGCAACCTAAAAACGTGAAGTACACTAAGGAAGATTTCATTGCCAACAAACATGGCAAAGAAAGAGAACCTTGGGTGCAAAAACTAATGCCTTTCCCTGATAAGAAACACAAATCAAGGGAAGAGGAACACTTTAACCGGTTTTGTGAATGGATGAAACCTATGTGCTTGCAAATTCATTTGACTGATGCTATTAAATTGCCTCCTTATTCAAAGTATATGAAGGATATTGTTTCTAACAAAAGGAAAATTCCTACTGAGGAAATTTCTACTATGCTTGCTAATTATTCCTTCAATGGCAAAGTTCCAAAGAAGCTCGGAGATCCAGGTATACCTACAATTCCTTGCTCTATTAAAAATAGTTATGTTAAGACTGCTCTATGTGATTTAGGAGCCGGAGTTAGTGTCATGCCTTTTTCTCTTTATAGAAGACTTGATTTAGAAAAGTTGATACCTACTGATATATCTTTGCAAATGGCTGATAAGTCCACTACTGTTCATGTTGGTATATGTGAGGATGTTCCTGTTCAAGTTGCTCATAATTGTTTAATTTTAACTGACTTTGTTGTGCTAGAAATGCCCGAGGATGACAATATGTCTATTATTCTTGGGAGACCTTTTCTTAACACTGCAGGGGCTGTTATTGATTGCAATCAAGGCAATGTTACTTTTAATGTTAATGACAAGGAGCATACCGTCTATTTTCCGAAGAAGATTAATGGGGCATATTGCCTAAATTCTATTATCAATATTGAGACCATTCAAATTGGTCAAATACATGTGCCTATGTCAAAGCCTCATAAGGAGTGTGATATTATTATGATTGGAGATATTCCTATTCAAATTGAGGTAACTTGATTATTTTGTGAAAATGCAAGGTTTTACTTCATATAAAATTATTTTTGATGTCAAGACCTGATCAACCTTGCCACCAAAGTGATTTTGATGAATGAAACAATGCTTTCATAAGTGCCACTACTATTTAATTTTCATATTAGAATGTTTTAGAGCTACTGGAAGTTTTATTTGGTTTGGTCTTTCATCGTTGTTTAAATTTTTCCTGCGCTGAATCTTTTGTTTTAAAATCTGGAATTTGGTCAAAAATGAAGTTTCTCGAAAAATTCCAGAAAGTTTACCAAAAAAATTTATTCATGGAATGAGGAGGATTGGGACCTGAGGCTGCTCAGGGGGGCCCCCAGGCCGGCCATACATGGGCCAGGCGCGGGCACCCCCTGGCCGCGCCTGCTATGTGTATGGGGCCCTCCTGGCCCCACTCACTCATCCCTTCCACTCATTCCACTCTCTCTCCCGAAAAAACTCGTACCAGTTCGTTCTCACTCGCATTTTCGCCTGAGGGCTCGGGATTTCTTGATCTCCTTGCTCAGCCCAGATTTCTGTCTAGAATTTGGCACATTTGCTCTCCGGTATGTGACTCCTCCGCTCATCCAAGTAGAATTTTTTTTGGTGGAGTATATCTTGAGTATTTTTCCATCTTAGGTGACAGGTTATGTGAGCTTGCATGCTTGATTTATGCTCTTAGAAGTAGTTTTGATGCATGTTTAGCCTTCCTACTTTTTGTTATAGTGATTCTACCTTGTTTATTTGTCTTAAAATAATTTTTGTGAGATTTGTTGAAAATTTCAGAAATGGATGGCAATGCTTATCAACTCCTTCAGCATGAATTAGAAGTGGGACAAGTCATGAGAGTTCGTCGAGAAGAAAGTGTCTTCCCTTCTTTATATCCATGTCCCGAGTTCATGAGCATTGCAGGAATTTCTGCAGATTTCCAATTGTTGCTTGAAAGAGCAGGGTTAGAAAACTTTGCTTGTGATGAACCTTTTCAGTTCTTGAAGCTAACCATGTCCGTGGTGCAGGATTTTGAGTGCAATTTCAACTCTTCTAACCCCATGGTGCATTATAAAATATATAACAAATCTGTTAGCTTGCCTCTTAGTGTTTTCTGTGCAGCTATTAAGGTGCCTTGTTGGGGATCTTATGAGAAGCTCAAGGAGAAACCCCAACACTTGGCGGACTTATACAAGGAAATTTGCCAGGGGAGGAGCTTCAAGGACGAGAATGGTAAAATAAAGAACATCCAACTCCCATCCATAAGGTATTTTGCCTATTTTGTTACAAAGTGCATCTTGGCAAGGAAGAACGCAAGTAAGTTATCCGCACATGATTTAACTTTTATAGCTGCTGCGGTGAAGCAAGATCGAACTTACAACTTGGGTGCCATGATAGCCCAACGCTTGGCTCTTAACCGCGAGAAAGGAAGTATTTGTGGAGGTCTTATTGCCTCCCGCTTACTTGCTTTCCACGGTGTGGCACCGCATGCGCTTGATTTGGCATTCAGTTCGAGAAGACTCGATCTTAATTCAATGATTCAGCACCAGTTTGTTTCTCCCGATTCTGAGCATGACCATTTACTCTATGAAATATCTTTCTGGAAGAAAGCTAGGAGAGTAATTCAAACTAACCGCACAGTTAGATTGCCTGCACCGCTTCTTGATTTTTCTGACAGGAGAAGCTTGTCACTTTTGGAGCCCGAGCTGGACGTGTACATAGCAGAGCAAGACCAACAAGCGGAAGGTGATGGGGGAGAAGCCGAAGATCACTCTTTTCAGCCCGCTAGCACTTCGGGATTCTCCTATCCACCACCGGACTATGATTATGGGCAGCACGCTTCATCTTCTTCATATGATCCCGGGTATCAAGGCACGGGGGATTCAAGTGCTTGGGATCCCAACTATCGCTGGTATTAGACCTCACTTAGGCCAAAAGCCTAAGCTTGGGGGAGGTACGCCGGCATCACTCATTCATTGCATATTACAATTGCTGGTCATTTGTATATACTTGTTTCGCTTCTTTTGGTTGATTCTCTTTTAGTTATTTTTATTTCAGTAGGTTCTTATTTTAGTTTTTGAAGGTCGTTACTACTGTAGTAACCTCTACTTTCACCTTTTTTATTTCATTCGTGTGCCGATGGTTGCCTCTAATATGAGGAAGATGATATTTGGGGAAGTGCTGTCTAAAAAACAGATTCTGGACTGATACTGGAACAATTCCTAAAAATAGCCAGAACGTTATTTTGATCTGCTAATTTTTGTGCATGCTCCCCAGGTTATTATCTAACTTTCATTAGTTGAGCACTTTTCGAGTTGAGCATCAGAATATTTTCGAAAATATTCATTACTGTACTGCTGTCAAGTTTTGGCAGATTACTGCCACTTTGCTTTTGTGTGACTCTTTTAGTTTTCTTTCTCTTGTTTTTGCTTTGTTTCTTTTCTAAAACAAAAAAAATACCAAAAATATTTCTGATGTTTCTCTTTATCATTTGTTTATTTGGTTTCTTGTTCCTATTTTGCTTTTTTACTATCGTTGGTTTGCTATGAGAAAATCCAAAAAGATTTTACTTTCGTTCGGTGACTCTAATATCGAAAATCCAAAAATAGTTGTTGTTCTTATTTGGTTTCGTATAGTTTGATGCAGGGTTCAGTGGTCTCTCAAGGCTATATTGGAGCATGGTTTTCATTTTATATCATTCGAGCCACACAAGTATAGGAATAATGACAATCTACGACAATCTGCTTGTGATGAGAGGCTGGTATGAACTCTATTTGTTTTCATTTTTGTACATATACTCATCTATGTGAAGGTACTTAGTTTATTCATGTGGGGTGTATGTTACTCAATTATATTCAGTAGTACCGCTCTCTCACGACTGGTTTCAATTTACATTTGGTGGGTAACATTTTACATTCGCGTTTGCTTGCATTGCTCTTTTCATATAGCGGTATTGACATTGTGGTATCCTCCTCTGACTGTTTCATTTGAATCGACTTGGCACATGCTAACGCATGCATATGACTGAACAATAGTCAATTAAGCCTTGATGATTTATTTTGCCTGGGAGTTCTTGCATTGCTTTTATGCCGTTTATAATCGCATTTTGCCGCAAGCATGATTATGACCGCCAATGCATTTTTGATTGTCGCTTCCCAGTCTTTTGCTAGCCTTCACCTGTACTGAGCGGAGTTACTGCTCGTGCATCCAACTACTGAACCAAAGCATGCCAAATGAGTCCACCATATCTACCTACACGTGGTATTTCATCGCCACTCCAAGCAAATTTGCATGTGCTACCTTTAAAACCTTCAAACAAATCTCTAGTTTTGTGACACTGTTTTTAGCTCATGAGGATGTGAGAGTTATTATTGTCGTCTTCCATGCTTTGCTAAGTACCGCAAGACTCGTGAGCTTCATCTCGCTTGTCAATAAAAAATGATAGATATAAAAAGAAGAAGAGTTGGTTTGACCACAACTTCCAAAAGGGGAAGAAAATAGGAAATTATAAGAAAGTGGCACTCCTCCATGGTTTGTGATTGTTTGTCGGCACCCTAGGATTCTGCTAGCCATGGTATGCGTAAGCAATGGATGGGAGGAGTGTCACAGTTTTATAAATAACATAGATGAAAAGAGGCTTCACCCAAATATTTTGGAACCGCTCTCAAACTTGTTTAGTATGGAAGATGAAAAAAACCCTTTTACCGATTCGTTGACAAAAGCAACCACCACTTAAAAAGCAATTTTACCTCAGTTTTACAAATGAAAAGCTCTAGCACATGTTTAATCTCTGCTTTCCTTTGCAAAGGACCATTCAACCACCGCAATGTTGAGTCACCATTCTCTCTTTTAAAGCACTTTCCTAGAAGCATTGGCAGTCATTCTTAGTGTAATGTGCTTGTCCCAAGACAAGATTATTTATTGCATATTTGTGATGCTTGCATCTTTCGATATCTTTACTTCTAGTCTTATTTTGGACTTCAGAGGTGCCCTGTGCATTTATGTTTTGCTTCCAAATAGGTGCAAGCGAGATACCACTTTGTCTTACTTTATTATGACTATTGCAATCTTGCAAGTGTTTATGTTTCATGTTGCTTATCATTGCTATTGGTATCCATTCATGGTTTGCATTACTGCTGATTATGTTGTTTCACATGCTCCTTATTTATGAATTAGCTAAGTATTTGATCATCCGTGAGAATATATACATCTTATGGAACAAATAGGTTCGTGAAAGTCTTTTATCGCACTCAGTTGTCAATGAATTGCTTGAGGACAAGCAATAAGCTAAGCTTGGGGGCAGTTGATACGTCCAAAACGTATCTACTTTCCCGAACCTTTTTATTATTATTTGCCCTCAAACTTGTGTGTTTTGAATGCAACTAACGCGGACTAACGATGTTTTCAGCAGAATTGCCCTGGTGTCTTGTTTTTGTGCAGAAAATCAACTTTCGGAAAAAATCCCAAAAATATACCCAAATGCCTTATTTTCCCGGGGAACTCACGGAGCCATAAGGTGAAGAGCAGGAGGGCCTGGAGCTGGGAGTACATGGCCCAGGTGTATTCCCGACCCCTTCGTCGTTTCGGCCTCCCCTTTCGGCTACCAGATCCTCGTCACGATAAAACCCCAGGGGGTTCGAAGTTATTCTAGAGAAAAGTCCGTAGCGCCGCCGCCTCACGAAACCCTATTTCGGAGGCAGGAACTCCGTTCTGGCACCCTGCCGGGATGGGGAATTGGAGGAGATCATCACCATCGCCATCACAGACGCCTCTCCATCAACCATCCATGATTCCCCCATCCATGTGTGAGTAGTTCCCTCGCTGTAGGCTGAAGGGGATGGTCGGGATTGGATGAGTTCGTTCTTGTAATAGCATTAGAATTGTTCAGGGCATAGTGCCTAGTATCCGTTGTGAGTATTTTATGCATTGTTGCAACTTGTTATAGTTAATGCTTGTCACTTTGGGCCCGAGTGCCATGATCTCAGATTTGAACATATTGTGTTTTCATGATGATGCTTTATATATTGTTCTTGATCATATCTGCAAGTTGTATACACATGTCTTGTCCGGAACCCGAGGCCCCGAAGTGACAATAATTGGGACAACCGGAGGGGATGGCTTTGATGTGAGGATCACGTGTGTTCACGGAGTGTTAATGCTTTGCTCCGGTACTCTATTAAAAGGAGTACCTTAATTACCAGTAGTTTCCCTCGAGGCCCCGCTACAACGGGCTGGTTGGACAAAAGATGTCGCGCAAGTTTCTCATTGCGAGCACGCGCGATTAAATAGGAACACACGCCTATGGTTATTTTATTCTTAGATACTTGTATCACTTTATCTGCAAATGCCCATGTTAGCTATTATATGAGTCCTCTCATTCATGCAACGCCCGGTTATCCATCCCTATGCCTACAGTATTTTAATCCTGTTGTTTACCGCATCCACCACCGCTATTGTTTTTACTTTATTTCCGATGTTACTTTATTACTGCCACTGCTATAAAACTGTTGCTACTGATAAACCTTTGCGAGCTAGTCTATTTCCAGGTGCAGCTGAATTGATAATTCAACTGTCAAGGCTTATATTTATTCTTTGGCTCCCCTTGTGTCGAGTCAATAAATTGGGTAATACTTCCCTCGAAAACTGTTGCGATCCCCTATACTTGTGGGTCATCATCTACGCACACTTCTATTCTTGTAGACAGTGTTGGGCCTCCAAGTGCAGAGGTTTGTAGAACAACAACAAGTTTCCCTTAAGTGGATCACCCAAGGTTTATTGAACTCACGGAGGTAGATGATACGTCTCAAACGTATCTATAATTTTTGATGCTCCATGCTTGTTTTACACCAATTCACATGTGTTTTGTTTACACTTCGTTGCACTTTTACATGATTTCTGGCACTAACCTATTAACAAGATGCCACAGTGTTAGTTCCCTATTTTCTGTTGTTTTTGTATTTCAGAAAAGTTGTACATGAAATATTCTCGGAATTGGACGAAACAAAAGCCGAAGTCAATATTTTACCGAAGCGAAGACGAAGTCCGGAGGGGGACGAAGTGGCGCACCAGGGCGCCCACACCTACCCTTGGCGCGGCCTAGGGCTGGCCCGCGCGAAGGCATGGTGTGGGCCCCCAGGCACCCCACCGACCTAATTCTTCCATCTATTTAAGCACCTTCTCGGGAAAACCCTGGATACGTGAGCCTCCATCCACGAAAATTTCCGTCGCGGCCGCCATCACCGAACCCATCTCGGGGGGTTTCGAATCTCTTCCCGGCACCTGCCGGGGGAAATCATCGCCGGAGGCATCTACATCGCCATGCCCGCCTCCGAAGTGATGCGTGAGTAGTTCATCCCTGGACTATGGGTCCATAGGCAGTAGCTAGGTAGTTGTCTTCTCCACCACGTGCTTCATTTATCGATCTTGTGAGCTGCCCTACATGATCAAGATCATCCTTATGTAATCCTCTATGTTTGGTTTGCTGGGATCCGATGAATGTTGAATACTATGTTAAGATTGATTATATATTCATGTCATATGTTATTTGTGATCTTGCATGCGCTCCGTTGCTAGTAGAAACTCTGGCCAAGTGGATACTTGTGACTCAAAGAGGGGGTATTTATGCTCGATAGTAGGTTCATGCCTCTAGTAATCTGGGAGAGTGACTTCATAACTTCTAAGGTTGTAGATGTGCTGTTGCTACTAGGGATAACCCAACAATGTTTTATCCGAGGGTAACTCTATTGTTTACTTTACACACATTGCTTAATGTGATAGTCTGTTGCTTGCAACTTTATACTAAAAGGGGTGCGGACGCTAACCTGAAGGTGGATTATTAGTCATAGACGATGTTGGATTACGGTCTATGTATTATGCTGTAATGCCCAATACCAAGTTATCATAGTAACCATCTTGTCATGTATCGATCGATATTCTGTCAATTGCCCAGCTGTAATTTGTTTACCCAACATGCTATTTCTTTATGGAGAGACACCTCTAGTGAACTGTGGACCCGGTCCTATTTCCTTTAACGATAAGTTCAACGCAATCATGTTCTTTACTTTAAGCATATCCTTCCATTCGATCGTTTAATCCTTTGTGTTCAGCAAACAGGTGAGATTGACAACCTCACTGTAAGTTGGGGCAAAGTATTTGGGTTGTGTTGTGTGCAGGTTCCACGTTGTTGCTGACGCCGGTATTGTGCCATGCCACTAGTCAGCCAGCAACACCTTAAAGTCACGCCTTTCTCCTACTAGTCGATTAAACCTTGGTTTCGTGAGGAAAACTTGTTGTTGTGCTCTTCACGTCCTCTTGGGTTTCCCAACAGCGTGTCTGCACTACGAGTGCACGCTAGCGAGAGGTCGATGACCCACAAGTATAGGGGATCGGTCTTCGAGGGAAGTAAAACCCAATTTATTGATTCGACACAAGGGGGCCAAAGAATATTTGTAAGCCTTAACAGCGGAGTTGTCAATTCAGCTGCACCTGGAAACAGACTTACTCGCAAGAGTTTATCAGTAGCAACAATTTTATAGCAGTAGGAGTAGTAAAATAACAGCGCAATGTAACAAAGACAGCAGTAGTGATTTTAGTAAACAACAGGATTAAAATACGTAGGCACGGGGATGGATGAACGGGCGTTGCATGGATGAAAGAATTCATGTAACAATCAAGGCAGGCATTTGCAGATAATAATAAAGCGGTATCCAAGTACTAAACAATCCATAGGCATATGTTTCCGTATATAGTCGTACGTGCTCGCAATGAGAAACTTGCACAACATCTTTTGTCCTACCAGCCGGTGGGCCGGGCCTCTAGGGAAACTACTGGAAATTAAGGTACTCCTTTTAATAGAGCACCGGAGCAAACAATTAACACTCCGTGAACACATGTGATCCTCACATCACCGCCTTCCCCTCCGGTTGTCCCAATTTCTGTCACTTTGGGGCCTCGGGTTCCGGACATCAATATGTGTATACAACTTGCAGGTAAGATCATAAAACAATGAATATCTTCATGAATCAATAACATGTTCAGATCTGAAATCATGGCACTCGGGCCCTAGCGACAAGCATTAAGCATAACAAGTTGCAACAATATCATAAAAGTACCAACTAAGGATACTAGGCACTATGCCCTAACAATCTTATGACTATTACATGATCAATCTCATCCAATCCCTACCATCCCCTTCAGCCTACAGCGGGGGAATTACTCACACATGGATGGGGGCATGGGGTTGATGGAGAGGCGTCGGTGGTGATGGCGGCGATGATCTCCTCCAATTCCCGTCCCGCGAGTGCCGGAACGGAGTTTCTGGTCCCGAGACGGAGTTTTTAGGTCCCGAGGCGGAGTTCTGGACGTCTTCTGGAAATATTGTCGAACCCCCCGGCGTTTTTAGGTCGAAAGGGTTAAGTAGTCGAAAGGAGAGCGTCGGGGGGCCGCCGAGGCGCCCTCGCCATAGGGCGGCACGCCCCCTGGCCGCGCCGGCCTATGGTGTGGGGGCCGTGGGCCCCCTGCCCTTTTGGCCTCGTAAGTTCTCTGTGAAAATAGGCCCATTGCGATTATTTCCGGGGATTTTCCTGAAAGTTGAGTTTCTACAAAAAGAAGACACCAACTGCTGAAAACAGCGTTAGTCCGTGTTAGTTGTATCCAAAATACACAAATTAGAGGCAAAACAATAGAAAAAGTGTTCGGGAAAGTAGATACGTTTTGGACGTATCAACTCCCCAAGCTTAGCTTATTGCTTGTCCTCAAGCAATTCAGTTAACAACTGAGTGCGATAAAAGAACTTTCACGAACACATTTGCTCATATGATGTAAATATTCTCATGATATGGACAAGTACTTAAGCAATTCATAATAAGATACATGCAAATAAAGTCATCTAATAGCTGTGTCAATCATGAAAGAGATAGCAACAAACTAATAACAAGCATCATGAAACACTTCCATAAGCAGGATTGCAATGTTCATAGAAAGATATGATAAAGTGGCATCTCGCTTGCCCGTATTTGTACAGCAATACATAAATGCCCAGGCACCTCTGAAGTTCATGGAAAGACTAGAAGTAAAGATTATCAAAGATAAAATCATCAAAGTTATATCACAGCTGATCATATTTTGGGACAAGCATATTATACTAAGAATGACAGTTATGCTCTCAAGAAGGTGCTCAAAGGAAGGATGGTGACTCAACATAAAAGTAAAAGATTGACCCTTCGCAGAGGGAAGCAGGGATTAACATGTGCTAGAGCTTTTCATTTTTTCAAAGACAGTAAAATTATTTTGAGAGGTGTTTGTTGTTGTCAATAAATGATAGTGGGTACTCTAACTACCTCGCCAACCAGACTCTCAAGAGCGGCTCCCATGAAGGACGTTATCTCTACCAGCAAGGTAGATCATCCCTCTTCTCTTTGTTTACACATGCATTTTAGTTTCATTATGGATGACACTCCCCCAACCTTTGCTTACACAACCATGGCTAACAGAATCCTCGGGTGCCTTCCAACATTCACATACCATGGAGGAGTGTCTATTTGCAGGTTAAGTTGCTTACTGATAAATCAGGGCAAAACATGTGAAGAGAATTGTTAATGAAAGTTAATTAATTGGGGCTGGGAACCCCGTTGCCAGCTCTTTTTGCAAAATATTGGATAAGCGGATGTGCCACTAGTGCATTGGTGAAAGTCTGTCAGGAGTAAATGACAAGGTTGAAAGATAAACACCACATACTTCCTCATGAGCTATAGAACATTGACACAAATTGAGAAGTAGTTTGAAGGTTTAAAGGTAGCACATGAGAATTTACTTGGAATGGTTTGAAATGCCATGCATAGGTATTTATGGTGGACACTTTGGAATAACTTGGTTTTCAGGTATTTGGAAGCACGAGCAGCGTTCCCGCTCAGTACAAGTGAAGGCTAGCAATAGACTGGGAAGCGACAATCAAGAGAGCAATAACTGTCATAATCATGCTTGCGACAAAATAAAATTAACGGAGGCATAAAAGTGATACAAGAACTCTGAAGCAAAGTAAATCATCGAGGATTAATTGACTTTTGTTTAGTCATATGCATGCATGAGCATGTGCCAAGTCGATTCAAGTGAATTATTTAGAGGAGGATACCACAATGTCATACCTATCTATGAATAAAACAATGCAAGCAAATATTCATGACATGCTACTCATTATTAATAAATTGGAACTAAACATGAGAGATCATGAACTACTAGACTTTCATTAAATGACATATACCTCACATCATGAACCAACTAAGCATGCTCACATGGATGAGTATATGTACAAAAATGAAAACAAATAGAGTTCATACCAGCCTCTCACCACAGTCAGATTGTCGTAGATCGTCATTATTGCCTTTCACTTGTGTGGCTTGAATAATAATATGAAATGAAAACCAAGCTCCACCCACCGAAGACCGTTGAACTCTCTAATAAACTTTACAAAACCAAAGAATAACAACAAATATTTTTGGTGTTTTCGGGTTAGAAATAAGAACAAAAGGAAACAAGCAAACAAAGCAAAATCTTTTTGGATTTTCTCATAGCAAACTAACGATAGCAAATAAGGTAAAATAGGAACAAAGAACCAAATAAACAAATGGTGAAGAGAAACAACAGAAATATTTTGGTCTTTTTGTGTTTTAGGAAAGAAACAAAGCAAAAAGAAGAGAATGAAAACTAAAAGAAACACAGAAAAGCAAGATGGCAGAAATCTGCCAAAACTTGACAGCAGTACAGTAATCGATTTTTACGAAAATGTTCCACTGCTCAGCTCGGAAAGTGTTCAACTAATGAAAATTAGATAATAACCTGGGGAACATGCAAAAAATTGGCTTCGCAAAATAACGTTCTGGCTGTTTTTGAGAATTTTTTTGGTATCAGTCCAGAATCTATTTTCAAACAGCACTTCCCCAAATATCATCCCCCTCTTATTAGAAACCACTTTAAGAAGCTAAACAAGTATATACAAGTATCCAGCAATTGTAATATGCAATGAATGAGTGATGCCTATACCTCCCCCCAAGCTTAGGCTTTTGGCCTAAGTGGAGGTCAATCCCACGGTCCCCATGAGGTGGAGTCTCTGTAGTATGACGAAGAAGGATCCTGTTCTGGGTATGTGCTGGAAGACGCACCAGGATACGTGACGGTGTACCCGTAGGAGGGTTCGGCATCCTCGGAGTCATGTTGCTGGTGGAAACCATGTATCCTCACTGCTCATCCACCTCCTCCTTGGAGCGCGACCACGGTTTCCTGTGAACACTGAACAAATTGGCCTGCGGCAAAGGGATTTCCCTCTCATCCCCGTCAATGAACAACATTTTATAGACAATATTTTCTAAACTAGAGTCAGTTGTGAAAAATTGGTGACTCTTCATAGCAGCAATATCAAGCCTAACAGGGGTTAGTTTCTCATCAGTAGGATCAAGAGGAAGATCTAGATATGCCAAAATACGCGACGCAATAATTCCTCCATAGATAGGTCCCCTAGTAGATAGGCGACGAGCAATAAGAGCACCAAGATGATAAGGTGTGTTACCAGTCAATGCAGCAACAAGAAAAGCAAGATGATAACTAGAAATGTTGCTAGTGTTCTCCTACCAAGAATGCTAGTAGCAAGATAGTAAGCGAAATATCTAATGGCGGGAAGTTGAATGTTTCTTATCTTGCCGCGCTGAATGGTGCGGCTATCATCATTGGTGACTTCTCGATAGAGCTCCGTCAAAGCCTTGGGGCTTTTCTCGATCTTCTTCGCTGTACCTACAGGAGCAATATCCAATGCAACACAAAAATCCTTCAACTTCATAGTAATAGGCTTATCATAAATCCTGAATGTAACTGTTGGCGTGAAGTGCGTGTTGTTGAACTTGAAGCTTTCAACAAAGATTTTAGTTAGCATGTAGTATTGGCTCCTTTCATCTTCCATATAGGTAGATAAGCCCACATTGTTGATGAGGAATAAGAAATCATCAAGCAACCCTGCATTACGCAAAAAGTCATAGCATGGAAATGATGAAGCATTAGGAACTCCATTATCCTCTTCAACTTCGAAGCTCGGTGCGATGACATCCTCATTATAGGATCGTCTAATTCGAGTGGCTGCCCTTGAGGGCCTCCCCGTGCTTGTCGTCTCTCTTTCGAACACTTCTCCAAAGTTGTGGTTGTCCATTTTCCTTTTCTGAAATTTTTCAACAATAATTATAAAATTTGATTTCAAGACATATAATTGAGGGAAACTACTATAGGAACTTGCTAGAGTACTAAACATGCATCAAAACTCATTTCTACAACTTGAATCAAGCATGCAAGCTCACTTAACATGTCACCTACAGCAGCAAATTTCTCAAGATATACTCAACCATTCAAAATTATGATTGGATAATCGAAGGAGTCACATACCGGAGAGCAAATGTGCCAAATTTCAGACAAAAATCTGGGCTGAGCAAGGAGATCGAAAAATCCTGAGCTCTTGAGCAAAAACGCGAGTGAGAGAAAGTTGGTACGAGTTTTTTGGGAGAGAGTGGAATGGGAGGAAGAGATGAGTTAGTGGGGCAAGGAGGGGCCCACACCTCAAGGTGGCGCGCCCTCCTTGGCCGCGGCACATGAGGCAGCCTGGGGTGCCCCACTGGTCAGCCCCAGTTGCTCCCAGGTAGCTCTTCGAAAAATAAGACCAACAGTATAATTTTTGTAAATTATTGAGAACTTCGAAAAATGCACATTTCTGGGTGTTAAAGTAATATTACAGCGCGGGAAAATGATTTCCAAAATTTCTAAACAACTAAAGTATCTTGCAAAACAAATAGTACTACAGCAAGTAAAACAAGTGGAGAAGGAAAGAAGTGTTGTTTAGCTCTCTCATGCATTTAAAATATACTTGTTAACAAGGTTGATCAAGTCTTGCTACCAAATAAATTTTACATGACATAAGAAGAAATAAACCTCAAATCAATCATGTTACCTTATATTGAATTGATATGGATCCAATCACAAGAGTTTGATATTCTTCTTTAGGCTCATATATTGGACAATCAATAGTTCCCACCTTGATAGTTCTCAAATTAAAAATTGTATTAACTCCATATACTTTATCAATCCTCTTGGGAAAATAGACAATATGTTCCTTGTCATCAACATTGAAAGTAACTTTTCCTTTATTGCAATCAATAACAGCCCCTGCAGTATTAAGAAAGGGTCTTCCAAGAATAATAGACATATTATCATCTTCAGGCATTTGCAACACAACAAAATCAGTTAATATTAAGCAATTTTGAGTAACTTGAACAGGAACATCTTCACATACACCAACAGGAACAGCAGTAGATTTATCCCATTTGCAAAGATATATCAGTTGGTATCAACTTATCTAAATCAAGTCTCTTGTAAATAGAAAAAGGCATCACACTAACTCTTGCTCCCAAATCACATAGAGCAGTTCTAACATAATTATTCTTGATGGAACAAGGGATAGTTGGTATACCTGGTCTCCCAGCTTCTTTGGAACCTTGCCATTGAAAGAGTAATTAGCGAGCATAGTGGAAATCTCCTCATTAGGAATTTTCCTTTTGTTAGAGACAATATCTTTCATGTACTTTGAATAAGGAGGCAATTTAATAGCATCAATCAAAGGGATTTGCAAAAATAAAGGTTTCATCCAATCACAAAATTTATTATAGTGTTCCTCCTCCTTTGATTTTAGTTTCTTAGCAGGAAAAGGCATTTTCTTTTGAACCCAAGGTTCTCTTTCATTACCATGTTTCTTAGCAATAAAATCTTCTTTAGTGTACTTTTTATTTTTAGCATGCTTTTCAGGTTCATTTTCAATCTCTTCTTTATCAGGAGTATCATTCTTATCATTATCTTTATCACGTTCATTACCACTTTCAGTTTCAGCATCAGAAATAGAAATACTATTAGGATCATTAACAGGTTCAGAGGATTCTACAACAGCTTTATGTTTCTTCTTCTTTTTCTTAGAAGGACCACTAGTTTCTTTAGTTCGTTGAGAATCTTGTTCAACTCTTTTGGGATGCCCTTCAGGATATAGAGGATCCTGGGTAGAAACACCGCCTCTAGTTGTTACTTCATAAGCATGCTTTTCTTTATGAGTATTTTCTAACAAATCACTTTGCACTTTAGTAAGTTGATCAATTTGAGTTTGAATCATATGAAAATGTTTAACAAGCATCTTAACATCATTGGAGGTTCTCTCCACAATATCATGCAATTTACTAATAGCTTGAGAATTTTCCATTAGATGATTCTCTACTCTCATATTAAAGTTATTTTGCTTAACAACATAATTATCAAATTCATCTAAACATTGATCAGGAGGTTTTGAGTAAGGGATATCTCCTCTATCAAAGCGTTGAAGGGAATGTACCTCAATCGTTGATGAAGGGGGAATTATCTTACATAGATCTTCTATAGGAGGTAAATTCTTCACATCTTCAGATTTAATACCTTTCTCCATAAGAGATTTCTTGGCTTCCCTCATATCTTCATCATTTAATTCAATCATACCCCTCTTCTTCAATATTGGTGTTGGGGTTGGTTCAGGTGTAGTCCAATCATCATGATTTTGGCTTATTCTAGCCAATAATTCTTCACCTTCGTCTGGAGTTCTTTTCCTGAAAACACAATCAGCACAACTATCCAGGTATGCCCTAGACTCAATGGTTAGTCCACTATAAAATATATCAAGTAAATCATGCTTTTCCAAATCATGTCCAGGTCGAGCTCTAATAAGAGAGCAAAACCTTGCCCAAGCTTCAGGCAATTTCTCTCCATATTTTTGATCAAAACTATAAATTCTCTGTAGAGCAATATGTTGAGCACTAGCAGGAAAATATTTTCGAAAGAAAACATCAAGCAAACAACTTGGACTATCAATAGAATCAGGAGGCAAACTATTATACCAAATCTTAGCATCATCCTTTAATGAGAAAGGAAAAATTTTAGCAACAAAATAAGTACGCATCTTAACATCATCAGAAAACAAGCTACTTAAAGTAGAAAGCTCATTCATGTGCTCTACAACACTCTCTTTTTCAGTACCACAGAAGGTGTTTTCTCAACAATAGATATATGAGATAAATCAAGAGAAAAATCATAATCCTTATCCTTAATGTTTATAGGAGATGTGGCAAATTTAGGATCAGGAGACAGTTTGTATCTAACAACATGTTGTGCAATAAGCTTTTTAAGGTTACTTGTACTAGTAGTAGCATTGCATTTATCAATAAAATCATCATCAAGTTCCACATAATCTTCATCAAGGTCATCAGACTCAGGTGAATTAACAGGTGTAACAGTATTTTCATTAGGAGTTTCATATTTTCAATTTGTCTAGACCTAGCAATTGTAGCATCTAGAAAAGGACCTAATGAGCCATTATTATCAAGCACAGTAGAAGCATCATCAAAATTATCAGAGGAATTTTCAGATTCAGCAGAAGTACCAACACGTGAAGCTTGTGGTGGTGAAACAAGTTGACTTATCACAATGGTGAATCAAGAGCAGCAGAGAGAGTTGTACCTTTTCTTGTAGTGGATGGTAATATGGCGACTTTAGCATCGCGAGGTTTACCCATGATGGAGGATTTGCAGCGAACAATATCAATTCAGGTGAACTTGCAAATAAATGCTCCCGGCAACGGCGAGAAAATAGTCTTGATGACCCACAGTATAGGGGATCAGATCTTCGAGGAAGTAAAACCCAATTTATTGATTCGACACAAGGGGCCAAAGAATATTTGTAAGCCTTAACAGCGGAGTTGTCAATTCAGCTGCACCTGAAACAGACTTGCTCGCAAGAGTTTATCAGTAGCAACAATTTTATAGCAGTAGGAGTAGTAAAATAACAAAGGTGTAACAAAGACAGCGGTAGTGATTTTAGTAAACAGCGAGATTAAAATACTGAGGCACAGGGATGGATGAACGGCGTTGCATGGATGAGAGAATTCATGTAACAATCAAGGCAGGGCATTTGCAGATAATAATAAAGCGGTATCCCAGTACTAAACAATCCATAGGCATGTGTTCCGTATATAGTCGTACGTGCTCGCAATGAGAAACTTGCACAACATCTTTTGTCCTACCAGGTGGCAGCCGGCCTCTAGGAAAACTATGGAAATTAAGGTACTCCTTTTAATAGATACCGGAGCAAAGCATTAACACTCCGTGAACACATGTGATCCTCACATCACCGCCTTCCCCTCCGGTTGTCCCAATTTCTTTCACTTTGGGGCCTCGGGTTTCGGACAACAATATGTGTATACAACTTGCGTAAGATCATAAAACAATGAATATCTTCATGAATCAATAACATGTTCAGATCTGAAATCATGGCACTCGGGCCTAGTGACAAGCATTAAGCATAACAAGTTGCAACAATATCATAAAAGTACCAACTACGGATACTAGGCACTATGCCCTAACAATCTTATGACTATTACATGATCAATCTCATCCAATCCCTACCATCCCCTTCAGCCTACAGCGGGGGAATTACTCACACATGGATGGGGGAAGCATGGTTGGTTGATGGAGAGGCGTCGGTGGTGGTGGCGGCGATGATCTCCTCCAATTCGCTGTCCCGACGGAGTGCCAGAACGGAGTTTCTGGTCCCGAGACGGAGTTTCGCGATGGCGGCGGAGTTCTGGACGTCTTCTGGAAATATGGTCGAACCCCCTGATACGTCTCCAATGTATCCATAATTTCTGATGTTCCATGCTTGTTTTATGACAATACCTACATGTTTTGCTCACACTTTATAATGTTTTTATGCGTTTTCCGGAACTAACCTATTAACGAGATGCCGAAGGCCGTTGCTGTTTTCGTTGTTTTTGGTTCCAGAAAGGCTGTTCGGGCAAATTCTCGGAATTAACAAACGAATACCAAACATCATAATTCACCGAGACGGATAAAAACCCGGAGAGCCGCCACATCGCGAAACTCCGTCTCGGGAGCCAGAAGTCTCCGTTCTGGACCTCGCCGGGACGGGGAATAGGAGGAGATCTTCACCGCCATCACCACCGACGCCTCTCCATCGACCAGCCATGTTTCCCCCATCCATGTGTGAGTAATTCCCCCGCTGTAGGCTGAAGGGGATGGTAGGGATTGGATGAGATTGGTCATGTAATAGTCATAAGATTCTTAGGGCATAGTGCCTAGTATCCGTAGATGTCACTTTTATGATATTGTTGCAACTTGTTATGCTTAATGCTTGTCACTAGGGCCCGAGTGCCATGATCTCAGATCTGAACATGTTATTGATTCATGAAGATATTCGTTGTTTATGATCTTACCTGCAAGTTGTATACACACGTCGCTGTCCGGAACCAATGGCCCCGAAGTGACAGAAATCGGGATAACCGGAGGGAATGGTAGTGATGTGAGGATCACATGTGTTCACGGAGTGTTAATGCTTTGCTCCGGTACTCTATTAAAAGGAGTACCTTAATTTCCAGTAGTTTCCCTAGAGGCCCGGCTGCCACCGGCTGGTAGGACAAAATATGTTGTGCAAGTTTCTCATTGCGAGCACGTACGACTAAATATGGAACACATGCCTATTGATTGATTAGTACTTGGATACCGTTTTATTATTATCTGCAAATGCCCCTGCTTTGATTGTTATATGAGTTTCTCTCATCCATGCAACGCCCGTTAATCCGTCCCTGTGCCTACAGTATTTTAATCCTGCTGTCTACTATAATCACTGCTGCTGTCTTTGTTACTCCTGTTGTTATTTCGCAATTCTGCTATAAAGCTGTTACTGCGATAAACTCTTGCGAGCAAGTCTGTTTCCAGTGCGGCTGAATTGACAACTCATTTGTTAAGGCTTACAAGTATTCTTTGTCTCCCCTTGTGTCGAATCAATAAATTGGGTTTACTTCCCTCAAAGACTGTTGCGATCCCATATACTTGTGGGTCATCAAGACTATTTTCTGGCGTTGCCGGGAGGCATAGCTCTACTCATAAGTTCACCTGGGGAGTACACTCCATCTCTCTCTCTGTTTTATTTTATTTTGTTTTGCCTAGTTTACTTCCGTCTAGTTTATTTGTGCTTAGTTTATTTCTGTCTAGTATTATTCTGCTTAGTTTACTTTTGCTTAGTTTCTTTTTGTCTTGTTTTATTTTCCCTATATACCCGAAAATTCATAAAAATTTGAAAAACCTAAAAATTTAAAACTGCTGTTATGGGAGAACCTACAACCTATTTGGAGCTTATAGAATTATATAATAATTATAGAAAATCAAGAAAGGGTGAAGTTATGAGTGCTGTGATAGAAAAATTAAATACAATTGCTAAAATCTTGCTTAAACGCCATGATATAAACTGTTGCTCTGAACAGGATACTAAACATCTGAAATTTCAATGTTGCTTTAGTGAGGAAGTTTTAATTAAGAACTATAATTGGAATAGCTATATTCATTTTGGGTTCGAAGAGGTAGAACAATTTGTCATATTTATGGGAGCCTCTGAGATAGAATCATTCATGTCTAAAAATTATGAAACTTGTGCTGTTTGTAAGGACCTTAAAGATTATGTCTCTTCTATCCTTAATTTTTGCATAGAAAGCTACAGTGATAATCCTTATATCATTGATTATAAAGAGAGACTCATTAATGCACAAGAATGCACTCACAATTTGCAGGAACTTGTGGAAGAAGAAATTGATGAACCTGAAAGCTCATTGGATGAAAAAGAGGAGGAAATTGATGAACTTGAAAGCTCATTGGATGAAAAAGAAGAGGAGAGTGACGAACAAAAGGAGGGAGAATGGATTAGCTACCCATGCCAACCTTCTAATGAGAGTATCTCTTTATCTCTTACACTATTTGATTGTCCTCCATGCTTACCGAAAGAGGATGAATGTTATGTTCCTGTGGATTCTCTTGAAATATTCCCTATGAGTAAAACTTGTGAGAATAATTATGCTACTGTTATTCATGATAATCCATGCTATTTTGATAAATCTTATGATAATGCTTTGTTTGTGCCTGATGTCGAAATGCATGGTACTAAAGAGTTTTGCTTGGAAAATGTTTATGATAAATCTCTAGATGATGGTCCTATGTTACTTGATAATATTAATTGTACTACTAATGAAAATGGGATTGGAGAGTTCTTAAGTTTATCTATGAGTCCCATATCTTTTTAGATTGATCAATCATCTTGTTATATTATTGATAAAAGTGGGTTTGAAAGTTTTAATCCTATTATTTCTGAGCTTGATAAAAATTATGTGTTTGTGAATCATGAAAAGCATGCTTTATGTGATAGTTATGTTGTTGAGTTTATCCATGAAGCTACTGAAAATTATTATGAGAGAGGAAAATATGGTTGTAGAAATTTGCATGGTACTAAAACACCTCTCTATATGCTTGAAACTTTTGAAGTTACTCTTGTTTTATTTTCTTGCGCTTGTCACTTTGTTCTTCATGAATTTATTTGTGTACAAGATTCCTTTTCATAGGAAGTGGGTTAGGCTTAAATGTGTTTTGAATTTGCTTCTTCATGCTCTCTTTTGCTTCAACTCTTATTACTTGCGAGAGTATCATTGAAATTACTGAGCCCATCTTAATGGCTATAAAGAGAGAACTTCTTGGGAGATAACCCATGTATTTATTTTGCTACTGTTTTGTTGTGTCTTGGAAGTTGTGACTACTGTAGGAACCTCTCCTTATCTTTATTTTATTGCATTGTTGTGCCAAGTAAAGTCTCTAATAGAAGGTTGATACTAGATTTGGATTTCTGCGCAGAAACAGATTTCTATCTGTCACGAATCTGGGCATATTTCTCTGTAGGAAACTCATAAAAATCTGCCAATTTACGTGCCTGATCCTCAAATATGTACGCAACTTTCATTAGTTTTGAGTTTTCTGATTTGAGCAACGGAAGTACCATTTTAAAATTCGTGTTTACTGGCTGTTCTGTTTTGGCAGATTCTGTCTCTGTTTTTTGCATTGTCTCTTGTGGACTTTAAGTGAGGCTTTCTAGACGTGAAGAGCTGTAGCTAATGTTTTATTGAGTTCTTGCAATGTGTCACTACAGGGCCAAGGTGGATTAAAGTTTTTTGAGTACTAACCCCTCTAATGAAGTTTATGAGAAGTTTGGTGTGAAGGAAGTTTTCAAGGGTCAAGAGAGGAGGATGATATATGATCAAGAAGAGTGAAAAGTCTAAGCTTGGGGATGCCCCGTGGTTCATCCCTGCATATTTCAAGGAGACTCAAGCGTCTAAGCTTGGGGATGCCCAAGGCATCCCCTTCTTCATCAACTTATCAGGTTTCTTCTATTGAAACTATATTTTTATTCGGTCACATCATATGTGCTTTACTTGGAGCGTCTTTATTTTGGTTTGTGTTTGAATAAATTCGGATCCTAGCAATCCTTGTGTGGGAGAGAGACACGCTCCGCTTTTTCATATGAACAATGGTGTTCTTAGCTTTATTTTAATGTTCATGGCGGAGTTGAAAACCGCTGCACTTATTGTTATTTGGTTGGAAACAGAAAATGCTTCATATTGTCTTGGATAATTTGATACTTGGCAATTGTTTTGAGCTCTCAAGTAGATCATGCTCTTGCATCATGTAGTTTAAACCTATTAGTGGAGAAATATCGTAGAGCTTGTTGAAATTGGTTTGCATGATTGGTCTCTCTAAGGTCTAGATATTTTCTGGTAAAAGTGTTTGAGCAACAAGGAAGACAATGTAGAGTTTTATAATGCTTGCAATTTGTTCTTATGTAAATTTTGCTGTACCGGTTCATACTTGTGTTTGCTTCAAACAACCTTGCTAGCCAAAGCCTTGTACTGAGAGGGAATGCTTCTCATGCATCCAAAACCTTGAGCCAAAAACCTATGCCATTTGTGTCCACCATATCTACCTACTATGTGGTATTTCCTGCCATTCCAAGTAAATACTTCATGTGCTACCTTTAAAAAATTCAAAATTTACTATCTCTTATTTGTGTCAATGTTTTATAGCTCATGAGGAAGTATGTGGTGTTTTATCTTTCGATCTCGTCATTTACTTTTGACAGACTTTTACAATGGACTAGTGGCTTCATCCGCTTATCCAATAATTTTGCAAAAAGAGAGCGGGGTTCCCGCCCAATTAATAACCCTCATTAATAATTCTCTTCACGTGTTTTGCCCTCTCGGTAAGCAACTTAATTTTGCAGACACTCCTCCATGGTATGTGAAATGTTGGAAGGCACCCGAGGATTCGGTTGCCATGGCTTGTGTAAGCAAAAGGTTGGGGGAGTGTCATCAATAATGAAACTAAAATACATGTGTAAACAAAAGAAGAGGATGATCTACCTTGCTGGTAGAGATAACGTCCTTCATGGGAGCCGCTCTTGAAAGTCTGGTTGATGAGGTAGTTAGAGTGCCCACTACCATTCGTTGACAACAACAAACACCTCTCAAAAATTTACTTTTATGCTCTCTATATGATTTCAAAACTTGAAAAGCTCTAGCACAAATATAGCAATCGATGCTTTCCTCTTTGAAGGACCTTTCTTTTACTTTTATTGTTGAGTCAGTTTACCTATCTCTCTCCACCTTAAGAAGCAAACACTTGTGTGAACTGTGCATTGATTCCTACATACTTGCATATTGCACTTGTTATATTACTTTACATTGACACTATCCATGAGATATACATGTTATAAGTTGAAAGCAACCGCTGAAACTTAATCTTCCTTTGTGTTGCTTCAATACCTTTACTTTGATTTATTGCTTTATGAGTTAACTCTTATGCAAGACTTTTGATGCTTGTCTTGAAAGTACTATTCATGAAAAGTTTTGCTATATGTTATCTATTTGTTAGCAAATATAGATCATTGCCTTGAGTCACTTCATTCATCTCATGTGATTTGCAATAGTATGATTAAGATTATGTTGGTAGCATTCAGAAATTATTCTTTTTTATCGTTTACCTACTCGAGGACGAGTAGGAACTAAGCTTGGGAATGCTGATACGTCTCCAACGTATCCATAATTTCTGATGTTCCATGCTTGTTTTATGACAATACCTACATGTTTTGCTCACACTTTATAATGTTTTTATGCGTTTCCGGAACTAACCTATTAACGAGATGTCGAAAGGCCAGTTGCTGTTTTCTGTTGTTTTTGGTTCCAGAAAGGCTGTTCGGGCAATATTCTCGGAATTCGATGAAACGAAGACCAAAAATCATAATTCACCGAGAGCCACGATAAAAAAAACCCTCCAGAGAGCCGCCACATCGCGAAACTCCGTCTCGGGAGCCAGAAGTCTCCGTTCTGGCACCTCGCCGGGACGGGGAATAGGAGGAGATCTTCACCGCCATCACCACCGACGTCTCTCCATTGACCAGCCATGTTTCCCCCATCCATGTGTGAGTAATTCCCCCGCTGTAGGCTGAAGGGGATGGTAGGGATTGGATGAGATTGGTCATGTAATAGTCATAAGATTGTTAGGGCATAGTGCCTAGTATCCGTAGATGTCACTTTTATGATATTGTTGCAACTTGTTATGCTTAATGCTTGTCACTAGGGCCCGAGTGCCATGATCTCAGATCTAAACATGTTATTGATTCATGAAGATATTCGTTGTTTATGATCTTACCTGCAAGTTGTATACACACGTCGCTGTCCGAACCAATGGCCCCGAAGTGACAGAAATCGGGACAACCGGAGGGAATGGTAGTGATGTGAGGATCACATGTGTTCACGGAGTGTTAATGCTTTGCTCCGGTACTCTATTAAAAGGAGTACCTTAATATCCAGTAGTTTCCCTAGAGGCCCGGCTGCCACCGGCTGGTAGGACAAAAGATGTTGTGCAAGTTTCTCATTGCGAGCACGTACGACTAAATATGGAACACATGCCTATTGATTGATTAGTACTTGGATACCGTTTTATTATTATCTGCAAATGCCCCTGCTTTGATTGTTATATGAGTTTCTCTCATCCATGCAACGCCCGTTAATCCGTCCTGTGCCTACGATATTTTAATCCTGCTGTCTACTATAATCACTCTTTGTTGTCTTTGTTACTTCTTTGCTGTTATTTTGCTACCGTTACTCTATAAAGCACTCGATAAACTCTTGCGAGCAAGTCTGTTTCCAGTGCACTGAATTGACAACTCATTGTTAAGGCTTACAAGTATTCTTTGTCTCCCCTTGTGTCGAATCAATAAATTGGGTTTTACTTCCCGCGAAGACTGTTGCGATCCCCTATACTTGTGGGTCATCACCCCCCGGCATTTTTAGGTCGAAAGGGTTAAGTAGTCGAAAGGAGAGCGTCGGGGGGGCGCCGAGGCGCCCTCGCCATAGGGCGGCGCGCCCCCCCTCCAGGCCGCGCCGGCCTATGGTGTGGGGGCCGTGGGCCCCCCTTGCTTGCCCTTTTGGCCTCGTAAGTTCTCTGTGAAAATAGGCCCATTGCGATTATTTCCGGGGATTTTCCTGAAAGTTGAGTTTCTACACAAAAACAAGACACCAGTGCAATTCTGCTGAAAACAGCGTTAGTCCGTGTTAGCTGTATCCAAAATACACAAATTAGAGGCAAAACAATAGCAAAAGTGTTCGGGAAAGTAGATACGTTTTGGACGTATCAAGGTCAAAGATATCCCTCTCAAGCAACCCTGCAATTACGATACAAGAAGTCTCTTGTGTCCCCAACACACGCAATACACTTGTCAGGTGTATAGGTGCACTAGTTCGGCGAAGAGATAGTGAAATACAAGTAATATGGATGATTATGAGTAGTAATTGCAATCTGAAATAAAATGGCAGCAGGCAAACATGTAGCAGAACTGGTTGTAAACGGTGTTTCAATGCTTGGAAACAAGGCCTAGGGATCATACTTTCACTAGTGTACACTCTCAACAATGATACCACAATTGAATACATAGATATTATCATTTCACTATGCTACTATGAACCACTCTTTGATTTGATAACAAACACAAATTCATTGTGTAGGTTCGCATAAGCATTCCTTAAAGTTCACATTCCCAATCTATGGACACCCCACGCTGTCACTTTGAGCATACAAAGATGGTACTAACTAGTCACCACAATTCATAAGTATTTCTATAAATTAAGCATAAGAAACAAACATGGTGTGCACACTGTCACCTTCATACCGTTGGACAAGGTGTCCCCGGAGATCTCATAATAAAACTACTTGAGTAGCACAATAGTTGAAGAATAGCATCTACTTATTCAACTAGATTACAAAGCTCATGATCACATAAAGATCATACATGGAGAGATAGATAGACCACATAGCTACCGGTAAAGCCCTCAGCCTCGGGGGAGAACTACTCACTCCTCATCATGGGAGTTAGCAATGGTGATGAAGATGGTGGTGGAGTCGATGGAGATGGCTCCGGGGGCAATTCCCCGTCCCGGCTGGGTGCTAGAACAGAGACTTTTGTCCCCCCGAATCTTGTGTGTGACGGCGGCGGAGCTACGGAACTCTTCGTGGACGGAGGCTTATTCCTTTAGGGTTTTCGCGTCGGGAGGCATTTATAGGCGGAAGGGCGAGGTCGGTGGAGGCCAGGGTGTCCCACACCACCCCTAGGCACGGGCCAAGGCCAGGCCGCGCCTAGGTGTGGTCTGGCCACCCTGCGCCACTTCTTCGATCCCCCTCTGGACTCTGTATTCGTTACGGAAAAATATTGACTTCGGCTTTTGTTTCGTCCAATTCCGAGAATATTTCCTCTACAACTTTTCTGAAATACAAAACAGCAGAAAACAGGGAACTGGCACAGTGGCATCTTGTCAATAGGTTAGTTCCAAAAAATGCATAAAAGTGCCACAAAGTGTAAACAAAACATATAGGAATTGGTGTAAAACAAGCATGGAACATCAAAAATTACAGATACGTTTGCGACGTATCAGTATCCCCAAGCTTAACTCCTGCTCGTCCTCGAGTAGGTAAGTAATAACAAAAATAATTTTTGAAGTGACATGCAGCCAACACAATCTTGATCAAGTTATTGTAAAAGCATTGTGAGCTGGAATCAAAGTACTCTAAGCATAGACATGATATATATAATTCTAACAATAGAACTTAGCAACTGTGTCACAACATGAAAAGTAGCTCAAACAAAGGATCATGAATAATAGTGCACTTAAAGCAACTGTTTGTTTATGAGCATAGAGAAAACATAGCAAAGTGGTACTCAACATGTCCTTTATGAAGTAGCAAAACATAAATGCTAGGACACCTTTAAAGTTCAGAGGGGGACTAGATACAAGTAATTTAAGAACAAGCAATAGCACAATCATGAATCACTCAATAATAATTTTGGGACTATGCACAGTGCACTAAGAATGACAACTATGCTCTCTCAATTGGTGCATAAAGAAGAAGACGAAGACTCAACATAAAAGTAAAAGAAAGGCTCTTTGCAGATGAAGAAACATTAACAAGTTTTATAAACCTTCCAAAAAGTATGGTACTCATTAGCTTTGAGCTCTCATTACCCCTACCATAAGCATCTTGAATGGCTAAAATTAATGTGAGGAAAATATGAGCTATATGATTGACAAATCACAAGTCGAAAATCTCATGCCCCTTGAATACGTACGTGTACCTAAACCTCATGCTACTCAACTTAGGTCCCAAATAAGTTTTTGTCATTGTAAGTATACATGTATCATCGAGAACCGTCAACGGGGTACCTCTTGCCCGATGATATGGAAGTACTTTTGTAGGAGCAATCTCATGCCAAAATGGCAAGACAAACAGACAATGAACATCTCAACAATTTTTTATTTACTATGGGTATAGCATTTTATTGAAAATGCTTCATAGAATGCTCACTATGGTTCGTTGTAAATTTCCACCATGAATGATGCATGTCTTAGATTAGCGGCCCAGACGTTTCTCTAACTCATATACAAACTTCATGGACTTACGAGTTTCCATTTTATTTCTCACCGCTAGGCATCCATAAACAAAAGAACATGACATCAACTAAATATGAATAAGTGCAATGTTGAAAGCGTTCCCCATGAAAGCATGGTTGTGCTAACTTCCAACTTGCAATTTGCAAACATATAAACTTCATAAGAAAGTCACAATGATCAAGTTTATTAAGTGCAAGAAAGTAAATGTGCCATCAAGTTCGTGAGAGCTTTACTGACTAATTTTCTCATGCCAAAATTTAATTTGGAAGATAAATAAAAACATGATGAATATACTTGGAATAGCAATAATGCTAATAGGTAGATATGGTGGACACAATTGGCAAACTTTTGTTTATGGTGGTTGGATTCATGAGTAGAGTTCATACTCAGTACAGGCGAAAGCTAGCAAAAGACCGGGAGCGACCAACTAAGAGAGCAATATTGTTCATAATCATGCATAGAGACAAAACATTATCAATCAAAGCATAAATTGATATTACAAGTCAAAAACTAAATGATCATGGAGGCTTTAGTTTACTGGTTATAGTCATAACATGGTATAAGCATGTACCAAGTCAACCCAATAAAGCATCAAAGGAGAATACCACAATATTATGCTTTTATGATGGAAACAACACATGATTCTTCAATGACACATTATGCACTCTCAACTATTTGAGACAAGTCATGCTACAAAAATAAATACTAAGCATATGACAAGAATAACATCCAACATGACATGCCAAAGTCTATGCCACAGTCTAGATAAGCTCCTTTTTGCATCATTATAGTCATGAAACATTTAACTCGTATCCAACACCAATCAACTTATTTGAAATAGCTCTTAGAGATGAAATACATTATGGACCAGAGAGCTAATCATACATAAATAAATAATAGTAACGAGCTTTGAACAAAATTCAAGTGGAAGAACAAGAGTTAAACGCGGTACTAGAAAACTAGAACACTCGCAGAACAATAACAACGAAAACTAGAGCGTTCTATGCAATTAATACGGCGTGGGTCTTTCTCCAAAACAAATGTGTCGGTATTCAACATATGCTACAGCAAACAAAATTAAACTAAAAACAAAAATGAAGACGCTCATGGGCGGAGCCAGGATGAGAAATGAGTGGGGGCAAAAAAAAAACCAAGCTCACAACAACATAGGAACTAAGGACAAAAAGAACGTATTTCCTTATACGATAATATTGTCACATTAAGATATGGCGAGTTCATTCCAGATTTTCAGAAAGTGAAGTTCACAAAAAGAACATATTTCCTTATAAATTTGCTCCATAGCTTCTCTGCATATACTGTATCTAAATTAATTTGTCATACACGGGCAAAGAGTTCATATAGATTTTCTTCTACTCTCACTATCTCGCATACTCAAACAGACAAAATTCTCTTATGTGTATTAGAAATTATAGCGAGAGAGTAAAACTAGGCTCAGTCAAGCCATTTGCATGGGAACTAATACAATACTGACATGGAATTAGAAACAGAAAATAATTAAGAAATCATAACAGAGGGATTGAGAAGAGGAATTGGTGAAGAACTTGGTGAGTTGGGGCTTACCTTGATTTCGAATCAGGCAATCTTCGAAGTTCTAAGGATGGACAGTCGCCAGTTGTCCGGCCGGCGTGCACAGCAGACGGAGATGGTGGTTGCCGGAGAGCAGAGGCGACGGCACGAGGCGGGCGGCGAGAAGGGCAACAGGCGGGGACCGAGTCGCTTCGTCTCTCACGAAACTTCCGTCGCTTAGTTTTCTCGCCAAACTTTCCCTCCCTTCGCTGTACTGAACCGAACGTGTGTTTGTGTTGCTCCAGACCTCTAGCTCGTAATGTGACCAGGCCAGTTAATGCTTAATGGGCTGTGCTTCTTGTTTCCCTTGAAAAGTAGACCAGAAAATTAAGTGGGGGAAAATTTTTGGGCTGAGTGGGAGCAAAAAGTTTGGGCTGAGTGGGGGCAACTCGCTGTACTATCGGTAAGGTATAAGGGGCTCTGAAAATCGAGTGGGGGCATTCGCCCCCCGTGCCTTGCAGCTGGATCCGCCCATGAAGACGCTCCAAGAACAACACATAGCGTATGAAGCAATAAAAATATCGCGCATAGAGAGATGACCTGTTGCTTTGTTGATGAAGAGGCATCCCCAATCTTTTATGCTTGTACCTCTTGAATATTTCTTGGGGCGCATGGGCATCCCCAAGCTTGAGCTTTTATCCATTCTTCATATCATCACATCATTCTTCTCTCCCTACACTTGAAAACTTCCTTCATACAAAACTTCACACGATTCTTATTAGTAGCATTAGTACAATCAAAATAAAAAAATTCACTTGGGTTCAGTTATAACATATATCAAACATCTATTAAAGCATTAGGTACTGTAGCAACTCTTCAAAAATCTCTTTGATCAAAAGAACTAAAAAAGAAAGAGATTAAGAAGCAAATGCAAACAGTGACAGAAATCTGTCAGAACAGAAAAACAGGTAAAGATCAATTTCTTAGAAAATCTTCTGTTTCTCATCTCAAAAAGTGGGAAACTAATGAAAGTTAGATAATAAATTGGGGCATATGCAAAAAAATTGGCAGCTCAAAATTCCACTCTGGCTATTTATACAAATTTTTATGGTGACAGCATAGAATCTGTTTCAGGACAGCAACTTCCCCAAATCTTACTTTCTTCCTATTAGAGGATATATTCTTTGCGCAAAAATGAAATAAAAATGATAAGAAGAGGTTATTACAGAGGTAATAACTTCCAAGACTCAACAAAAGAAAAATTACAGAAATAAAACAGGGGTTATCTCACAAGAGTGCTTTTCTCTAACGCCTTTCAGCTAGGCTTGATAGTTTTAATGATGCTCTCATGAAAATAGAAAATGAAGCAGAAGGAGCATCAAGAAGAAAATTCAAAACACATTTAAGTCTAACCCACTTCCTATGCATAGGAATGTTGTACACAAATAAATTCACAAAGAGCAAAGTGACAAGCATAGGAAGATAAAACAAGAGCAACTTCAAATTTTTTTGGCATATAGAGAGGTCTTTTAATACATGAAAGCTTCTACAACCATATTTTCCTCTCTCATAATAACTTTCAGTAGCGTCATGAATAAACTCAACAATATAACTATCACATAAAACATTCTTATCATGAGCCACATGAACAAAATAATTATTACTCCTCACATAAGCATAATCATTCTTATTAATTGCAGTGGGAGCAAATTTAACAAAATATGTATCATTATTATTTTCATCACCAGAATCATCAAATATAGGAGGCATATTGTAGTCATAATTAACTTTCTCCTCAATAGTAGGTGTACTGAAAATAACATAATCATCATTGTAATCGTCATATATTGGAGGCATAGTATCATCATATAGCAAATTTCCTCCTCGAAAGCTGGGGAACTAAAAATATCATTTTCATAAAAACTACCTTCCCCAAGCTTAGACTTTTTCATAGTATTAGCAATAATGGTATTCAAAGCATTCATACTAATAACATTGATATTAGCATGCAAATAAATTTCCATAGGGTTTTTAATTTTCTCTTCGAACACCTCATGTCCTAATTCAAGATAAATACTATAAACCTCCCTAGTTTTTTTGTTGTTTTCCATTAAGCATGACTAGTGAAAATAAAAACAAGAAACAAAAAGATGTAATTACAGAATCTAAAGGAAATAACTTTGACCACTCACCAGCAAATAAAAATTTAGTAGCCAGAGGATGCGAGTATGTTTTACCTTACCTCCTCGGCAACGGCGCCAAAAAAGAGCTTGATGTCTACGCACGCATCTATTCTTCTAGACAATGTTAGGCCTCCAAATGCAGAGATTTGTAGAATAATAGCAAGTTTTCCTTAAGTGGATCACCCAAGGTTTATCGAACTCAGGGAGGTAGAGGTCAAAAATATCCCCCTCAAGTAACCTTGCAATTACGATACAAGAAGTCTCTTGTGTCCCTAACATACCCAATACACTTGTCAGGTGTATAGGTGCACTAGTTTAGCGAAGAGATAGTGAAATACAAGTAATATAGATGATTACGAGTAGTAATTGCAATCTGAAATAAAAATGGCATCAGGCAAATATGTATCAGAACTGGTTGTAAACGGTGTTTCAATGCTTGGAAATAAGGCCTAGGGATCATACTTTCACTAGTGTACACTCTCAACAATGATACCACCATTGAATACATAGATATTATCATTTCACTATGCTACTCTGAACCACTCTCCGATTTGATAACAAACACAAATTCATTGCGTAGGTTCGCATAGGCATTCCTTGAAGTTCACATTCCCAATCTATGGACACCCCACACTGTCACTTTGAGCATACAAAGATGGTACTAACTAGTCACCACAATTCATAAGTATTTCTATAAATTAAGCATAAGAAACAAACATGGTGTGCACACTGTCACCTTCACACCGTTGGACAAGGTGTCCCCGGAGATCTCATAATAAAACTACTCGAGTAGCACAATAGTTGAAGAATAACATCTACTTATTCAACTAGATTAGAAAGATCATGATCACATAAAGATCATACATGGAGAGATAGATAGACCACACATAGCTACCGGTAAATCCCTCAGCCTCGGGGGAGAACTACTCACTCCTCATCATGGGAGTCAGCAATGGCGATGAAGATGGCGGTGGAGTCGATGGAGATGGCTCCGGGGGTAATTCCCCGTCCCGGCATGGTGCCGGAACAAAGACTTTTGTCCCCCGAATCTTGTCTGCTACGGCGGCGGAGCTACGGAACTTTTCATGTACGGATGCTTATTTCTTTAGGGTTTTCACGTCGGGAGGCATTTATAGGTGGAAGGGCGAGTACGGTGGAGGCCAAGGTGGCCCACACCACTCCTAGGCGCGGGCCAAGGCCAGGCCGCGCCTAGGTGTGGTCTGGCCACCCCGCGCCACTTCTATGACCCCCTCTAGACTCTGTCTCCGTTACGGAAAAATATTGACTTCTGCTTTTGTTTCGTCCAATTCCGAGAATATTTCCTGTAGAACTTTTCTGAAATACAAAACAACAGAAAACAGGGAACTAGCACTGTGGCATCTTGCCAATGGGTTAGTTCCGGAAAATACATAAAAGTGCCACGAAGTGTAAAGAAAACATATAGAAATTGGTGTAAAACAAGCATGTATCATCAAAAATTATAGATACGTTTGCGGCGTATCATGTATACCTGTCATTTTTTCGATCACCACCTCCCTAGCCCAGGAAACCCTCCAAAAAAATCATTAACCTCAGTCTCGCCTCTAAGACCACCCACCGGAACTTCCCAATTCCCTCTTTCTCCCACCTCCACGACCACCGCACCGGAACATCCCCGCCGAATTTCCCTGGCCTACCCGAGGTCGCGCGATCCTCCTCATCCAGCTGTCTACCGGAGCCACTTCATCGATGCCGTCATCAACCGGACCGGATCATCCCCGCCGAACCTCGAAACCATGTACTCATCCAGCAGTATAGCACAATTGCTTCAGTTGCGGTATCGTCCACCCCACCGGAGCCGCTTCGCCGATCCGTCGTCCACCGCATCAGATCTAGCTCGCCGACTTCCTCCTCCACCACACCTAATCGGCTTCACTGACATCGCAGTGCATGAATAGGATCTACTTCACCAGCGCCGTGCATGATCCACTCCTATCTAAACTCTTCTACTGTCGATTTTCTGTTGCTGCCTGCAAGTTCTTGTTTAATCCTTGGGGAACATGTTTGTGCTAACGAGGCGCCATTATGTTTTGCAGATGATATGAGTAACCATGAAGTGTAATGTTCGTCTGCCGGAGCCACTTCATCGACGCCGTCATCTACCGGACCGGATCATCCCCGCTGAACCTCGAAACCATATACTTGAATGTTTTATACATACTTTACAGCATTATTATACATTTTCCGGCACTAACCTATTAACAAGATGCCGAAGCGCCAGTTGCTGTTTTCTGCTGTTTGGTTTCAGAAATCCTAGTAAGGAAATATTCTCGGAATTGGACGAAATCAACGCCCAGGCCTATTTTTACACGAAGCTTCCAGAAGACCGAGGGGAAAGGAAGTGGGGCCACGAGGCGACACCACACTAGGCGGCGCGGCCTGGGCCCTGGCCGCGCCGGCCTGTTGTGTGGGGCCCTCGTGTGGCCCCCTGACCTACCCTTCCGCCTACAAATAGCCATCGTCGCGAAACCCCCTGTACCGAGAGCCACGATACGAAAAACCTTCCAGAGACGCCGCCGTCGCGAATCCCATCTCGGGGATTCAGGAGATCGCCTCCGGCACCCGCCGGAGAGGGGAATCATCACCGGAGGGGCTCTACATCATCATGCCCGCCTCCGGATTGATCCGTGAGTAGTTCATCCTTGGACTATGGGTCCATAGCAGTAGCTAGATGGTTGTCTTCTCCGCTTGTGCTATCATTGTTTAGATCTTGTGAGCTGCCTAACATGATCAAGATCATCTATTTGTAATGCTATATGTTGTGTTTGGCGGGATCCGATGAATATAGAATATTATGTTAAGTTGATTATCAATCTATCATATGTGTTGTTTATGTTCTTGCATGCTCTCCGTTGCTAGTAGAGGCTCTGGCCAAGTTGATACTTGTAACTCCAAGAGGGAGTAATTATGATCGATAGTGGGTTCATGCCTCCATTGAATCTGGGATCGTGACAGTAGGTTCTAAGGTTGTGGATGTGTTGTTGCTAGTAGGGATAAAACATCAATGCTTTGTCCAAGGATATTTGTGTTGATTACATTACGCGCCATACTTAATGCAATTATCTGTTGTTTACAACTTAATACTGGAAGGGGTTCGGATGATAACCTGAAGGTGGATTATTTAGGCATAGATGCATGCTGGATAGCGGTCTATGTACTTTGTCGTAATGCCCTGATTAAATCACATAGTAATCATCATTGATATGTATTGAATCTTTATTTGTCAATTGCCCGCCTGTAATTTGTTCACCCTGCATGTTAGTTATCTTATTGGAGAGACACCTCTAGTGAACTGTGGACCTCGGTCCATTCTTTTACATCTGAATACATTCTCTTTTTACTGTTCTTTGCAAACAAACACCATCTTCCACTCGATACGCTTAATCCTTTGTTTTCAGCGTTTGAGATTGACAACCTCACATTACGTTGGGGCAAAGTACTTTGATTGTGTTGTGCAGGTTCCACGTTGGCGTTTTCAACGGTGTTGCGCGCACTACATTCCTCCACCAACAACCTTCACGTGCTTCTTGGCTCCTACTGGTTCGATAACCTTGGTTTCTTACTGAGGGAAAACTTGTCTGTGTGTGCATCACACCTTCCTCTTGGGGTTCCCAACGGACGTGTACATCTACGCGCATCAAGACGTTTTTGGCGCCGTTGCAGACCAGAAGAAAAGTTGCACCCCAGATTTCTAACTCCCACGTCAACTACACGCCAAGAGTTTTTAGCGCCGCTGCGGGAGATCAAGACGCTGCAAGGGAGTCTCCACTTCAATCTCTTTACTTTGTTTTTGTCTTGCTTTACTTTATTTTATTCTTGTCTTGTTTGCTTCATATTAAAAACATAAAAAATAGTTACTTTACTTATTGTCTTGTTTACTTGTTCTATATCAAAACACAAAAAAATTAGTTACTTGTCTTCACTTTATTTGCTTAGTTTACTTTATTGCTATAATGGGTACTCCCGAAAATACTAAGTTGTGTGATTTCACTAGCACAAATAATAATGATTTTATATGTACTCCTATTGCTCCACCTGCTACTGCAGAATTCTATGAAATTAAACCTGCTTTATTGAATCTTGTTATGAGAGAGCAATTTTTGGTGTTAATGATGATGTTGCTGCCCATCTTAATAATTTTGTTGAACTTTGTGAAATGCAAAAGTATAAGGATATACATGGTGATATTATAAAACTGAAATCGTTTCCTTTCTCCTTAAGAGGAAGAGCTAAAGATTGGTTGCTTTCTTTGCCTAAGAATAGTATTGATTCATGGACCAAGTGTAAAGATGCTTTTATTAGTAAATATTATCCTCCTGCTAAGATTATATCTTTGAGAAGTAGCATTATGAATTTTAAACAATTTGATAATGAACATGTTGCTCAAGCATGGGAGAGAATGAAATCTTTGGTAAAGAATTGCCCAACCCATGGACTGACTACTTGGATGATCATCCAAACCTTTTATGCAGGATTGAATTTTTCCTCGAGGAACCTATTGGATTCAGCTGCTGGAGGTACTTTTATGTCCATCACCCTGGGCGCCGCAACTAAATTACTTGATGATATGATGATCAATTACTCTGAATGGCACACTGAAAGAACTCCTCAAGGTAAGAAGGTAAATTCTGTTGAAGAAACCTCTTCTTTGGGTGATAAGATTGATGCTATTATGTCTATGCTTGCAAATGGTAGATCTCATATTGATCCTAATAATTTTCCTTTAGCTTCATTGGTTGCTCAAGAAGAAAATGTTGATGTGAATTTCATGAAGAATAATAATTTCAACAACAATGCTTATAGGAATAATTATGGTAACAACAACTATAGGCCATATCCTTCTAATAATGGTAATGGTTATGGTAATTCTTACAACAATAATAAGAGTGTACCCTCTGGTCTTGAAGTCATGCTTAAAGAATTTATTAGTACACAAACTGCTTTCAATAAAACTGTTGAAGAAAAGCTTGGTGAAATTGATATTCTTGCTTCTAAGGTTGATAATCTTGCTCTTGATGTTGATCTTTTAAAATTTAAAGTTATGCATGAGGAAGTTAAAGATGCTAGGTTTGCAAAAACAAATGCCATCCAAGTTTGAATTAATGATAATATTAGAATGTTGGCTGAATTGCATGCTAGGTGGGATAGAGAAGAAAAAGAAAAACTTGCTAAAGAGAATAATGTAGCTAAAGTATGGACTATTACCACCACTAGTAATGTTGATTCTTCACATGTTGCTGCACCTCCTACTATCAATGGTAAAATAATTGGTGTTGGCAATGTTTCTACTCCTAGTACAAAGCGTACAAAATTGCCTGAAACTGCTGAAACTGTTTGTGATAAAACTGCTGAAATTTTTCAAAATATTGGTGACAATGATTCCATTGCTGTAGAACATAATGGTTTAGATTTTGATGATTGTCATATTACTGAAGTTATAAAGTTCTTACAAAAACTTGCTAGAAGTCCCAATGCTAGTGCTATAAATTTAGCCTTTACAAAACATATTACAAATGCTCTCATTAAAGCTAGGGAAGAGAAATTAAAACTTGAATCTTCTATTCCTAGGAAGTTAGAAGATGGTTGGGAGCCCATCATTAAAATGAAATTCAATGATTTTGAATGTAATGCTTTATGTGATCTTGGTGCAAGTATTTCTGTTATGCCTAAGAAAATTTATGATATGCTTGACTTGCCACCATTGAAGAATTGTTATTTAGATGTTAATCTTGCCGATAATGTTAAAAAAAAACCTTTGGAGAGGATTGATAATATGCGCATTAAGGTTAACAATAACCTTGTCCCCGTTGATTTTTTTTGTCTTGGATATCGAATGCAATGCATCTTGTCCTATTGTGTTGGGAAGACCTTTTCTTCGAACCGTTGGTTATTGATATGAAGGAAGGTAATATTAAATATCAATTTCCTCTCAAGAAAGGTATGGAACACTTCCCTAGAAATAGAATGAAGTTGCCTTTTGATTCTATTATTAGAACAAGCTATGATGTTGATGCTTCTTCTCTTGATGTTACTTGATTTGCACTTTCTGCGCCTAGCTGAAAGGCGTTAAAGAAAATCACTTCTTGGGATATAACCCATGTTTTATTTTATTTACTGTATTGTTGAGTCTTAGAAGTTGTTTACTACTGTAGCAACCTCTCCTTATCATGTTTTTGTGCCAAGTAAAGTTTCTATGTTAAAGTTGATGATAGATTTGGATCGCTGCGCAGAAACAGCATTGCTGTCTGTCACGAATTCTAGCAGAAGTCTCTGTAAAAAAATCGAAAAAATCTGCAAATTTACGAGCGTGATCCTCATATATGTACGCAACTTTCATTAGTTTTGAGTTTTTCCATTTGAGCAAGTTAAGTGCCCCTGCCAGATTCATCTTTACGGACTGTTCTGTTTTGACAGATTCTGTCTTTTATTTCGCATTGTCGCTTTTGCTATGTTGAATGAGTTTCTTTGTTCCATTAACTTTCAGAAGCTTTGTGCAATGTCCATAAGTGTTAAAAATGATTGTGTCACCTCTGAATATGTGAATTTTTGGTTATACACTAACCCTCTAATGAGTTTGCTTGAAGTTTGTGTGAAGGAAGTTTTCAAGGGTCAAGAGAAGAGGATGATATACTATGATCAAGAAGAGTGAAAGGTCTAAGCTTGGGGATGCCCCGGTGATTCATCCATGAATATTTTAAGAAGACTCAAGCAGCTTGGGGATGCCCAAGGCATCCCCTTCTTCATCGACAACATTATCAAGTCACTTCTAGTGAAACTATATTTTTATTCCATCACATCTTATGTTCTTTACTTGGAGCGTCGGTTTGCTTTTATTTTTTGTTTTGGTTTGAATAAAGTTGGATCCCACCATTCTTATATTGGAGATATTACGCTCCGCTTTTTCATATGGAACACTTGTGTTCTTAATTGTGCTTTAATGTTCATGGCGAAGGCTGAAATTGCTTCGTTAAATTGCTATTTGGTTGGAATCAGAAAATGCTGCATATGGTTTGGTAAATTTGGAAATTGTTTGAGCTCTCATAGATCATGTTTAAGCTCTTGCATCATGTAGTTTAATCTATTAATGAAGAACTACCGTAGAGCTTGTTTAATTTGGTTTGCATGATTGGTCTCTCTAAGTCTAGATATTTTCGGGTAAAGTGTTTGAACAACAAGGAAGACAGTGTAGAGCCTTATAATGCTTGCAATATGTTCTTGTGTGAGTTTTGTACTGTTCATACTTGTGTTTGCTTCAAACAACCTTGCTAGCCCAAACCTTGTACTGAGAGGACATGCTTCTCGTGCATCCAAACACCTTGAGCCAAAACCCATGCCATTTGTGTCCACCATATCTACCTACTATGTGGTATTTTCTGCCATTCCAAAGTAAATTACTTGAGTGCTACCTTTAAAATTTCATTCCTTTACCTTTACAATATATAGCTCATGGGACAAATAGCTTAAAAACTATTGTGGTGATGAATATGTAGTTATGTGTCTTAGTTCTTATAAGTTGCTTGTTGAGCGGTAACCATGTTTCTGGGACGCCATCAACTTTTTACCTTTGTTGGATATCATGTGAGATGCTATGCATGTTCGTCTTGTCTGAAGTAAGTGCGATTTCATGATCAAATGGTTTGAGTATGCATATGTTAGAGAAGAACATTGGGCCGCTAACTAAAGCCATGTATCATGGTGGAAGTTTCAGTTTGGACATACAACCTCAATCTCTTATGAGAATATTAACTGTTGTTGAATGCTTAAGCATTAAAAGAGGAGTCCATTATGTTGTCTATGTTGTCCCGGTATGGATGTCTAAGTTGAGAATAATCAAAAGCGAGAAATCCAATGCGTGATTTCTCCTTAGACACTTGTATAGGCGGCATAGAGGTACCCCTTTGTGACACTTGGTTGAAACATATGTTATGCGATGATAATCCGTGTCCGAGCTAAGTAGGACAATGTGCGAGCACTATTAGTACTCTATGCATGAGACATGCAACTTGTAGGAAGTATTATGCATAGCACATATGAATTATTACTACCGTTGACAAAATGGTTTCTATGTTTTCAAAACAAAAGCTCTAGCACAAAAATAGTAATCCATGCTTCCTCTGCGAAGGGCCATTCTTTTACTTTATGTTGAGTCGGTTTACCCACTTCTTTCTATCTTAGAAGCAAACACTTGTGTTAACTGTGTGCATTGATTCTTACATGTTTACTTATTGCACTGTTATATTACTCTATGTTGACAAATATCCATGAGATATACATGTTACAAGTTGAAAGCATTATGAAACTTAATCATCCTTTGTGTTGCTTCAATGCATTCTACTTAGAATTTATTGCTTATGAGTTAGCTCTTATGCAACTCTTATTGATACTTGTCTTGAAAGTATTATTCATGAAAAGTTTTGCTATATGATTCATTTGCTTAGTCATTATCTTTGTTAGCAATATTTTGTTCAGATCACTCCATTCATCTCATATGCTTTACAATAATGTTGATCAAGATTATGTTGGTAGCATGTCACTTCAGAAATTATTTGTGTTATCGTTTACCTACTCGAGGGCGAGTAGGAACTAAGCTTGGGGATGCTTGATACGTCTCAAACGTATCTATAATTTCTTATGTTCCATGCTACTTTTATTACAATACTTGAATGTTTTATACATACTTTACAGCATTATTATACATTTTCCGGCACTAACCTATTAACAAGATGCCGAAGCGCCAGTTGCTGTTTTCTGCTGTTTTTGGTTTCGAAATCCTAGTAAGGAAATATTCTCGAATTGGACGAAATCAACGCCCAGGGGCCTATTTTTACACGAAGCTTCCAGAAGACCGAGGGGAAAGGAAGTGGGGCCACGAGGCGACGCCACACTAGGCGGCGCGGCACGGGCCCGGCGCGCCGGCTGTTGTGTGGGACCCTCGTGTGGCCCCCGACCTACCCTTCCGCCTACAAAAGCCTTCGTCGCGAAACCCCGCACCGAGAGCCACGATACGGAAAACCTTCCAGACGCCGTTGTCGCGAATCCCATCTCGGGGGATTCAGGAGATCGCCTCCGGCACCCTGCCGGAGAGGGGCTCTACATCATCATGCCCGCCTCCGGATTGATGCGTGAGTAGTTCATCCTTGGACTATGGGTCCATAGCAGTAGCTAGATGGTTGTCTTCTCCGCTTGTGCTATCATTGTTTAGATCTTGTGAGCTGCCTAACATGATCAAGATCATCTATTTGTAATGCTACATGTTGTGTTTGGCGGGATCCGATGAATATAGAATATTATGTTAAGTTGATTATCAATCTATCATATATGTGTTGTTTATGTTCTTGCATGCTCTCCGTTGCTAGTAGAGGCTCTGGCCAAGTTGATACTTGTAACTCCAAGAGGGAGTAATTATGCTCGATAGTGGGTTCATGCCTCCATTGAATCTGGGATCGTGATAGTAGGTTCTAAGGTTGTGGATGTCCTGTTGGGATAAACATCAATGCTTTGTCTAAGGATATTTGTGTTGATTACATTACGCGCCATACTTAATGCAATTATCTGTTGTTTACAACTTAATACCGGAAGGTTCGGATGATAACTCGAAGGTGGATTATTTAGGCATAGATGCATGCTGGATAGCGGTCTATGTACTTTGTCGTAATGCCCGATTAAATCACATAGTAATCATCATTGATATGTATTGAATCTTTATTTGTCAATTGCCCGCCTGTAATTTGTTCACCCGCATGTTAGTTATCTTATTGGAGAGACACCTCTAGTGAACTGTGGACCCCGGTCCATTCTTTTACATCTGAATACATTCTATTTTTTACTGTTCTTTGCAAACAAACACCATCTTCCACTCGATACGCTTAATCCTTTGTTTTCAGCAAGCGGTGAGATTGACAACCTCACTGTTACGTTGGGGCAAAGTACTTTGATTGTGTTGTGCGGGTTCCACGTTGGCGCCGGTTTCACTGGTGTTGCGCCGCACTACATTCCTCCACCAACAACCTTCACGTGCTTCTTGGCTCCTACGGTTCGATAACCTTGGTTTCTTACTGAGGGAAAACTTGCTGCTGTGTGCATCACACCTTCCTCTTGGGGTTCCCAACGGACGTGTACATCTACGCGCATCATCTACCGCAGTCGCTTCAGCTGCGGTATCGTCCACCCCACTGGAGCCGCTTCGCCGGATCCGTCGTCCACCGCATCGGATCTAGCTCGCCGACTCCCTCCTCCACCACACTGACCGACTTCACCAACACCGCTGTGCATGAACATGATGTGCTTCACCGGCGCCGTGCATGATCTACACCTATCTAAACTCTTCTACTGTTGCTTTTTTCTGTTGTTGCCTGCAAGTTCTTGTTTAATCTTGGAGGAACCTGTTTGTGCTAATGAGGCGCCATTACGTTTTGCAGATGAGATGAGTAAGCATGAAGTGTAATGGCCGTCTCTCCAGCCCCAAGTAGCAGATGTAGTGTACTTCATCACCGGATCTACCAATCCCAGAAAGAGTTGCATTGACTCCCACAAAGTGCTTCTCCTAATGCAAGTCCCTTGTTTTAGCCCCATGTTCTGGGTTCAGATGCTTGTTTCTCTGACCCTCTTTAAGTTTAATCCTAGGTATGAAGCCCTCCTATTTTTTAGTTCGTTGCTAATTTAAGTGATTGAACAATTTTGGTTTACATTCCCTGCTCTGTAGATGTTTCCATCATAACTTCTATCTTGCTCAGTCGTTGTTACAAAAATTATAGCAGTGTTGGGCCTCCAAGAGCAGAGGTTTGTAGAACAACAGCAACAAGTTTCCTTAAGTGGATCACCCAAGGTTTATCGAACTCGGGGAGGTAGAGGTCAAAGATATTCCTCTCAAGCAACCCTGCAATTAAGATACACGAAGTCTCTTGTGTCCCCAACACACCTAATACACTTGTCAGATGTATAGGTGCACTAGTTCGGCAAAGAGATAGTGAAATACAAGTAATATGGATGATTATAAGTAGTAATTGCAATCTGAAATAAAAATGGCAGCAAGCAAACATGTAACAGAACTTGTTGGAAACGGTGTTTCAATGCTTAGAAACAAGGCCTAGGGATCATACTTTCACTAGTGGACACTCTCAACAATGATCACATGATAAATAAATAACTTCTCCTCACTTGTGCTACTTTCAAACACTCTCTTGTTGGATAACAAACACCATTCATTGTGTAGGGCTACAAGAGCTCCCTCAAGCCGGAGTAAACAAGCTCCACAACATCCGAGTTCATACTAAAGTAACCTCTAGAGTGCATAATAGACCGTTGCAATTTAGACCGAGTACTAACATAGCATACACATTGTCACCAATAGCTATGAAAGGGGAATAGATCACATCAATACTATCATAGTAATAGTTAACTTCATAATCTACAAGAGATTATAATCATAACCTACGCCAAGTACTACATGATGCACACACTGTCACCTTTACATCATGGAGGAGGAATAGACTACTTTAATAACATCACTAGAGTAGCACATAGATTAATAGTGATACAAAGCTCATGATCACATAAAGATCACACCATGGGAGAGAGATGAACCACATAGCTAACGGTAGAGCCCTCAGCCTCGGGGAGAACTACTCCCTCCTCATCATGGGAGACAGCGATGAAGATGGCGGTGGTGTCGATGGAGATGGCTTCGGGCAATTCCCGTCCCGCGGCGTGGAACAGAGACTTCGTCCCCAAACAGAGTTTTGCATGGCGGCGGGAGTCTTTCTTTCGAGTTTCGTCAATTGTTGTAGGGTTTTCACGTCACGAGAGATTATATATGCGAAGAGGGCGCAACGGGTGCTGGGGCCCACCCCATAGGGAGGTGCGCTCCCCCCTAGGCCACGCCTGGTGTAAGGGCCCTGGCCTCCTCTCCTCGCCCTCGGTGTTCTGGTCCGTCTCGGTGAAATAAGATGTTTGGCTTTTGTTTTGAATATTGAATTGAACAACCTTTCTCGGAACTAAAAGCAGAAACAGAACTGCACCTCGGCATCTTGTTAATCGGTTAGTTCCGGAAAATGCATAAAATCATTATAAAATGTGACCAAAACATGTAGGTATTATCATAAAACTAGCATGGAACATCAGAAATTATAGATACGTTGGAGACGTATCACTCAGTCATTGTTAAAAAATTATAGCCTGCTACTATGTTCATGCCAATTTTGTTGTCCCTGAACATGTTGATTTGCATTCCCTGTACTACAGGTGATGCCATTGTTATTTTTATCTAGTTTGTCATAAGCTAAGAAAGTAAGTGCCTGATATTAGTTCGGCATGCTATCACTATGCTATCTATCTGTAGTACAAAAAAAACTTATCATACTACTAGATAATAATTTTGTGTGTCATCCGGTTCTTCAAAAGCTGCAACATTAACATGATTCTCTTACTTTGCATGGCACTCACACATGGAATGCTGAACATATTGGTTTGCATTCCCTCTTCAGCTCTTCTACAAGTTCACATGTGATCCTACTGTATTCTGTATCTTGTCCATCCTTAGTTCCAGCATTAACTATCCTCTGCGTGCTGCTCATTAAAAATTTATATCCCGAAACATATTGATTTGGATTCCCTTCACTACAAGTTCAGGCGTGATGCTGTTATAATTCCCATCTGGTTCATTCTTATCTATTACAGTAACATCCTGCAATTATTTAGGTCATGACCAATTTGAAGTAATTGCACATGTTGGTTCACATTCACTGCTCTATAGCTTTTGCCATCTTAACTTCTATCTTTTGCCATCTTAACTTCTATCTGGCTCATTGTTTGTTACAAAAATAACAGCCTCCTATTACGTAGTTCATGCCAAATTGAAGTCACTAAACATGTTACTCTGCATTCCCTTTACAAGTAATATCATTATTTTTGTACCTGGTTCGTCGTGAGCTACTAAATTAACTGTCAGCTATCAGTTCATTCACTACCCTCTGTGTGTTCCATGTTACGAATTTTAAATCCCTGAACATGTTGATTAGCATTCCCTGCACAACATCAAACATCTTCAATAAGTGTAGCAACATGGTGCGCTGCATGGGACTTGACAGTTGTAAGTCTGTTGTTTTCTTCTGACGTGATCAGTTATATAAGCCACAAAATAATTCAAATGCTTGTTTATCTTGCACTATCTCAGCTGCTTAATGATTAGAACATCACATTTTTTTTATGTTGGTATAGACCATACACATTAAAAGGAAGCTCACATCTTATTATTTGTCATCTGTCCACCTTATTAATGTTCTGGCTGTTGATATGCTGCATGCCCTCTTTGTTTCCTTATTGGTACTCTATATTAGCCCCATACCGGTACACTATCTGTGCGCATTACAATGATCTTGTTATAACGAGAAAATGGTGAGTTCCAAATTCTTTGGCTAGCCTTGCCATTGTTGTTGTCTTAACTTGTAATGTCTTTGTTTCAGAAATAGGTGGTGCACACACAACATAATAAGATTGTCGAATCCCTTCAATCTATTGCTAGTTTAATTACCATTCAATTTCGTTGGGTTCTGTAATATTTTTTCACAAAACCTTGCAGGTGATGTAATATTTTTTCAAAGTCTTGCAACTGATATAATATTTAGTTAGTTTCTATGGTTCTTTCGCGCATTATTTCCTACCAGTAATTAGTTGGTGCTTGTGGTAAGTGAGGCTATCAGACTGAAATCATGTGTTGCGTAAATATTCTCGGAATATAATGGGACGTTGTTGGGCCAAACTAAATCACAAATTTCTAGCCCGGCTACAACCCAAATAAGTGAAATCACATATGGGCCGGCCCGCAAATTTCCTAAAGCGCCTACAGGCTGACATCGCACATAGCAAATCGCAGATGGGCTGGCCCAGCAAAGACAACGGGCCTCTCGGTTGTCGGCCCAACAATGCTATTGGGCCTGATTGGGCCCACATGTATTATGTAGTGCGTTTTTGGGCCAACCCATCAACTAAACGGGCTGACCCGGTCGGCCGACCCATTAACTAAATGGGCCGTTAAAATTTTCAGTTGAGCGGGCAAACAAATGAATTTAGCCCGGCTCACCACCTAAACGGGCCGGCCCAGTTAACCCGCTGACATGTCAAACAAAGACATTAGGCCCGACCCACATGCTTAGTGGGTTGGCCTAGCTATCCTGTTGATAGGTCAAACGCAGACATTCGACCCGTCCCATCTACTTACTAGGCTGGCCCACTTGACATCTTGACCGGTCAAACGAAGTAATTTGGCCCGGCCCACATACTTATTGGGCTAGCCTAGTTGACATGTTGACCGGTCAAACGAAATAATTCGGCCAGGCCCACATGCTTATTGGGCTAGCCAAGTTGTCACGTTGACCGGTCAAACAAAGATATTCTGCCCGGTCCACTTGCTCAATGGGTCGGCCCAATTATCCTGTTGACCGGCTAAACGAAGATATTCGGCCCGACCCACATGCTTAGTGGGGCCGGTCCATTGGCCCGGCCCACATACCTAATTGACAAGCCCAGTTATATAGTTGATCGGTCAAACTAAGTCAGCTGGCCCGGCCCGCCAACTAAATGTGTCGGCTTGCTTAAGGTGTGACAGGCCTTGTGTGGGCCTACCATCTACCACGGGTTTTCAGCCGGTTAACGGCGTTAATGGACAGTTAACGACGTCTGCCACGTGACAGTTTGCATGACGTCAGCAGTCAACAGCCTCCCGAAAATTCTTTTGCAACAGTCCGATTTTCCGTGGCCAAAGGGCGCCGAAACGCGACGCATCAAAAAATCCTTGGTAATCCCTTACCTGACGCAATATGCACCACATAACCCATATCGTCAGGTAAGGCTCATAGGCGACGAAAAATACCCATTAGCTCACGAGACGTTGTTGATGAGAACTTTTCTTGTAATGTATAGAGATACCGATGATCGAACCTCGGATAAGTAAAGTATCGCGCGACAAAGGGAATCGGTATCGTATGTTAATGGTTCTTTTGATCACGAAATCATCGTTGAATATGTGGGAGACATTATGGATCTCAGGTCCCATTATTGGTTATTGATCGGAGAGGTGTCTCGATCATGTCTGCATAGTTCACGAACCGTATGGTGACACACTTAAGGTTCGATGTTGTTTAAGTAGATATGGAATATGGAATGTAGACCGAATATTGTTCGCAGTCTCGGATGGGATTAAGGACATCACGAAAAGGTCCGGAATGGTCCGTAGAATAAGATTCATATATAGAGAGTCAAATTTCAAGTTTGAGAATAATGCGGTGATTTATCATCGGAGGTTTGGAAGGCTCTAGAAGGTTCTAGGGCTGTCCAAAATATTCACTAAGGAAGGTGGTGTCCCGGAGGAACTCCACCAACCCTAGCCGACCCACTAAAAGGGAAGGTGGAGTTCATGGTGGACTCCGCCACCTTGGCCGTCCGACCAACAAGGAAGGGGGGGGGGGGAGTCCCACCCCAAGTTCATCTTTGACTAGGTTTGACTATTTGATTTTATGGAAGGTTTGCACTAGGACTCCTAGGAGGAGTAGGTTTGAACCGTTAGTTGTTCCACCTATATAAAGAGGAGAAGAGGGGGCTGGCCGGCCACACCAAGGCTGCCCTGGCCGCACCCCTCTCTCCCCAAACCCTAGCACCACCCTCCTCCACCTATCTCCCGCATGTCGACGGCAAAACCCTACGGGCAATCTCCACCACCGTCACCACGCCGTCGTGCTGCCAGGATTTTGAGGAGGATCTACTACTTTCGCTGCAAGCTGGAACGGGGAGAAAGACGTCTTCATCAACACCGTACGCGTGACCGAGTGCAGAGGTGCTGCCTGATTGCGGCACCGACGAGATCTTCTACTCGCTCCTAAGAGCGGCAAGTGATCGACTACATCATCCACGAGATCCATCTCGTTAAACGATTAGCGTCGAGAGTATGTTGATCATATCTTGTTGTTACCATCTAATAGATTAGATCTAGGCTTGTTGTCCGTTCTTGCGGTAAGAATTTTGTTTTCTATGCTAGGAGCCGTGTCTATATAAAACCCTCTTCTTATCCTTCCCCGTCCTCTCCTCTCGCCATTCTTCCCAATCCAGCAAAACCCAAGCGAATCCCGCAAATCTTCTAGGGTTTCGCAATCTCTGTTGCTCTCAGCCATGTCGACCACGACCCTCCCCACCTCGACCCCCTTCTTCGTCCACCACGGCAGCCGACGCCCTTCCGTCAACGTCCGGACGGCGGCGGCGGTGTACGGGCGCGGGGGCCGGCGGTGGCGGCCACTGCGGGTCACCTGCGAGAAGGTGGTGGGGATCGACCTCGGGACCACCAACTCCGCCGTGGCGGCGATGGAGGGCGGCAAGCCCACAATCGTCACCAACGCCGAGGGGGCGCGGACCACGCCGTCGGTCGTGGCCTACACCAAGGCCGGGGACCGGCTGGTGGGGCAGATCGCCAAGAGGCAGGCGGTGGTCAACCCAGAGAACACCTTCTTCTCCGTCAAACGGTTCATCGGCCGAAAGATGAACGAGGTCGCGGAGGAGTCAAAGCAGGTGTCCTACCGCATCGTTAGGGACGATAACGGCAACGTCAAGCTCGATTGTCCAGCTATCGGCAAGCAATTCGCTGCCGAGGAGATCTCTGCGCAGGTATAAAGTGCAATACCGATTCCTTTTAACATTGCGTTGTTCCCTTAGATAAGATAAGGTGTCATTGCTTATTCTTATGGTTTAGTCATGGAATTTTAGGTGTAGAATTGAGAATTCTTGTCTTAAACTAGAACTTAATGTAATTATATCAAGTCCATGGAACTACGGTTGAGTTAAATCTTACTACTACATGCTTTACTTGTTATGTTCCTAATGGAGTGTCAAGCTCTGTGCTACTACATTATTCAACACTGTAGTACTTTGAAAGAAGAAAGAATCAACAGCGTTAGTCCTGGAATGGAATATCTCAACTTTCGGTCAAAGCTCGTGTTTCAACTACCAACAGTCAGTTGTTTTCGTCAACACAATGCCCCCCCTTTTTGAAATCCAAGTCTAATCTTGATACTCTAGGTCCGTGCTTTGACCAACAGTTGTTAACCTAATATTATGTGGGTTATGTTTGTGCCGCAAGCTGTTTCTAAACGTCATTTATTATCCAGGTTTTGAGAAAGCTGGTTGATGATGCGTCAAAGTTTTTAAATGACAAAGTCACCAAGGCTGTGATCACTGTCCCTGCTTACTTCAACGACTCGCAGAGGACAGCTACAAAAGATGCTGGCCGCATTGCTGGGTTGGATGTTCTCCGTATCATAAATGAGCCTACTGCAGCGTCGTTAGCATATGGTTTTGAAAAAAAGAACAATGAGACAATTCTGGTTTTTGACCTCGGAGGAGGCACCTTTGATGTTTCAGGTATATATTTTGAATTTTGATATTTTTATTTATACTCTTTTATATGGGAAATTGATGCCCAGTAACTGCTACAATCTGCAGTAGTTTCAACACTTATGTCATTAATAATAGAGTGCAGAATAGCTAACATAACTAATAGTACAGTACTATGGAGATATGTATGGGTAGTTCGTCAAATTTTTGACGTATTTGGTGTTATTTCATATCCTGATACATTGGTCATAAAACTTGTCTCATTGCCCTATGAATCTATATTGGTCATAAAATTTTGGAGTTCGATCAATAGTAAGTTCTTAAATAGTTCTGTCCTATAGGTATAATCTACCTATATAGGCACTCATAAAGTACTACTCCCTCCGTCTCAGTTTACTAGTCTTCCCCTTATCCCTGGGTTGCTAATTTGACCTATATAATTTAAATTATATAATGCAAAAATTATACTATTAGAAAATAGAACATCTAAACTTTCTAATGATATAATTTTTATAACATATAACTAATGCTAACTTGATTAAATTTGCGACCTAGGGGTAGGCGCACGCCTAATAAACTGTGAGAGAGGGAGTACACAACATCAAGGCCATACTAGGCTAGTAGAAACATGCTCTGTTGTTATTTCTGTACGTTGAATTAAAAAAAGTATGAACTATTTTGACCTGTTTGACCATATCTCAATTTCTCAGTTTTTTATTACATCTCCTGTTATGCTTTCAGTTCTTGAGGTTGGTGATGGTGTTTTTGAGGTGCTATCTACTTCTGGTGACACCCATCTTGGGGGCGATGACTTTGACAAGGTATTTCTTGATATGGCCATCTGTCTCGTGCCAGCATTATTGATTCCAAAGTTGTTCAGTCTGCCTCATCTTATTTGTTAGTATTTGGTTTAGAACTTGTGTCCAATTTGTATTATGTAATTGCATGTGTAGTCATGATGCAAAGGGGATGTCCAATGCGGTAAGTTACTACTCCCTTTGTCCATAATTCTTGTCGTGGATTTGGATGCATTTATCCTCAAAATATGTGTACATACATCTAAATTTGCGACAAGAATTATGGAACGGAGGGAGTATTTGTATTGATATGACTTAAGTTGTACACTTCACTGTGTAGAGTGATTTTGTATTTATTCAGTTTGATAGTCAATGCATATGATTTTTGTTGTTGCCTGTTCTAGTCTTTTGGACAGGCAGGAGAACAATGAGTTAGCAGCATGTTAGGTTCTCAGTATCTTTTGATTTTCGTTGGATCCCTGGTTCTAGGCAATCAACAACACATCTGTGCCCGTTCTCTAGTGAGCTCATGCATCCCTTCAGTTCTTAGAATGTATATGTATTCGTTTTGGTCAAATAGATGAATAAAGATCCACCTCTTGCGTTGCATAATAATCTTTCCCCTTTTGCGCTTCACTACTCATGGTCTCTGTTAGCAAAATTGTTCAGCATCTTTATGATTCTGCATGCTGTATATTCTCACAAATCATTTCTGTTGCCAGAGAATTGTTGATTGGTTGGCTGGGAGCTTCAAAAACGATGAGGGTATTGAGCTTCTGAAAGACAAGCAAGCTCTTCAGCGACTTACAGAAGCAGCTGAGAAGGCAAAAATGGAGTTATCATCATTGACCCAAACAAATATTAGGTTAGTTTGCTCTGCCTCTCTATTTGGTTTTAATACTGTGTTTTTTGCATCTTTGTTCCTCACCTACTCTTATTTTTTTCAGCTTACCTTTCATAACAGCTACTGCTGATGGGCCCAAGCACATTGAGACGACAATTACCAGGGGCAAATTTGAGGAGCTATGCTCAGATCTTCTTGACAGGTATGGTATCATGCCTCGTGTTAGTGCATTGATGGAAGCATACATTTATTCCTGGTTTGTTTTTTCAAATGCATCTAGCAACTACTCTGAATAGCGGGTGAGTGTCATGGCTGGATTTTGTTAAGCCAAAACTCAACTTTTTTTTTAATTTTACAATCGTCTTTTAGGCTGAGGACACCTGTCGACAACTCTCTTAGAGATGCGAAGCTGTCACTTAAAGAAATAGATGAGGTGATTCTTGTGGGTGGTTCCACCAGAATTCCAGCTGTTCAGGAGCTTGTGAAGAAAATGACTGGAAAGGACCCGAATGTGACAGTCAACCCTGATGAGGTTGTTGCCCTTGGAGCAGCTGTGCAGGTCAGTTCATGAGAATTATTTCTTCAAAGTTAGCTAACTTAGGATCCTGATGTTCCTTTTCTATGCTACTTCATTAAAATAGTGAGCAGATAATAATCTGTCTTAAATTTGAGCCGAATATATGGGCCTAGACACAGAAATTGTAGTGAAAATACCTGAAGAACTTCATAAAACCATATGTATGGCCTAGTAGATAGTGCTGCTATTTTGTGGCTAGCATCAGCAATGGGGACAATCAGTGCTCTCTTATATATATTCTACAATAGCACATACTAGATTACTTAGATAATGACTATATCTGACAAACAAAATGACAACAGGCAGGAGTATTGTCGGGCGATGTGAGCGATATTGTACTTCTCGATGTCACGCCACTGTCTATAGGTTTGGAGACACTGGGTGGGGTGATGACCAAGATTATCCCAAGGAACACAACCCTGCCCACCTCGAAGTCAGAGGTCTTCTCGACTGCTGCTGATGGACAGACAAGTGTGGAGATTAATGTTCTCCAAGGAGAAAGAGAGTTTGTCAGGGACAACAAATCTCTTGGTAGCTTCCGGCTTGATGGAATTCCTCCTGCTCCACGTGGTGTTCCACAAATTGAAGTCAAGTTTGATATTGATGCCAACGGTATCCTGTCTGTTGCTGCTGTGGACAAAGGCACTGGAAAGAAGCAGGACATCACTATCACCGGAGCCAGCACATTGCCGAAGGATGAGGTATGCAGTATATGCATTGATGAAGCACTCAGATTATCAAGTTTACTTTTCTCAGTTTTTATAGCATTGAACACTTTTAATCCTTTGGACTAACATGACATCAATGAACAACTATTCAGGTGGAGAAGATGGTTGAAGAAGCCGAGAAGTTCGCGTCCGAGGACAAAGAGAAGAGAGACGCAATCGACACCAAGAACCAGGCGGAGTCTGTCATCTACCAGACTGAGAAACAACTGAAGGAGCTCGGCGACAAGGTCCCAGGTGATGTCAAGGGGAAGGTCGAGGGGAAACTTAAGGAACTCCAGGATGCAGTTGCTGGCGGATCAACCCAGACCATAAAGGATGCACTGGCTGCACTGAACCAAGAAGTGATGCAGCTTGGCCAGTCCCTCTACCAGCAGCAGGGCGCCCCCGGAGCAGGCCCTACTCCTGAAGCTGATGGCGCTGCTGATTCTGCAGCTTCATCTGAGAAGCCAGGAGATGATGGTGACGTTATAGATGCTGATTTTACCGACAGCAAATGAATAGAACAGTAGGTAGGTCGAAACATCTCTCAAGACTAGGAGAATTTGTTCCACATGTTCGCGTAGGATTTGGGGTGTTACTTTTTGTTAGATTGTCACCTTGTTTCCTGTCGGGCTGTTGGTGGAGTTTTTGGTGGTGGTTGAGTTGAGTTTGGGAGAGTTCAGTTTTCACTTCAAATAGGTAGATGGTTTTGCTTACATATATAAAAGCATCTGGGATTTTTCTGCATTTTTCTGCCTTAGCATATTGTTGATTTGCTCCCAAACCTTCGCAATAAAATCTCCGCAGCCATCATTTAATTCTCAGTGAGTATAAGACTAGCACAATAGGAGTATTATAATATCATGCATTGCCATGTTGGCAAAAATCTGATGTGGCGCATCAATTAGTAAGGTGAGAGATAGCAGAATATGATACCGTATCATAGCACGTAAAACTAGACAACTCAATAGCAAACAAACTACTAGGATTATGGGGTAGTAGACAATTCAATAGCAAACATATCATGTACACCAATTTGCATTGAGATTCTACAAAATATTAAATACAATAATACTATGATATTACCTTATGGTACTAGCATTATGGAGTAGTATCATAAACTAGTATCATGCATCATACTAACGTATGATACTTCCCATTATAACTAATAATCTAACATCTCGACAACTATCATTTAATCGTCAGTTCTTATCTCGGAGAGGAAATTGCAGCAGCTTTCATCATGTTGTACGCTACATGTCGCACAAACGACCACTTAGGCAGACTTTCATTTTTTGCATTTTCCACTAGATGGTCTGTTTTGATTTTCACCTAATTAAGTTATCGAATCAACTAATTAGCCATGTTGATAACAAATCGATACTCCTTCCATCTCGATTTAACAGACACGCACACAGTTTAAAATAAACTTTGACCATTGATTTGGTTAATAAAATAAATTTTATGTCTATAAAATTTATATCATTAGATTTATATGTAAAAATGCTTTTCAATGATATAATTTTTGTGACATATATTTCATATTTTATTGACTAAAATAATGGTCAAATCAATTTCTTAAACTACCAGCGTGTCTGTTCAACCGGGACGGAGGGAGTAGCTAGGGCCTCACAATGTGAATGCTCTAATTAATGTACACAAACATAAAAACTTAAATAATTTATGAAAAGTTGTTCTCCAAAAATTTGGATGCACTCTAGCATATGAATAATATACTAGTACATTATATATGTATCATTAGAATTTTACTTTGAAATGTATTTTTGCTTATATTTGAAAACAAATGCCCATAGCCCATATATTTATATACCCCCTTCATTTTGAAAAGGATGTCGAAGAATTTTCTAGATAATGAAAATTCATGTGACAAGAAGCTCATAAGGTACCTGTTTAATATTTGAGATGGACAATTAATGTTCAAAACATGTTTACTATACTCCAAACGGAATAGATAGAAAAAAATCTTGAATTCTAGATAGATAATTATTTTCCTAAGATTTCTTTAGTTTGTCACGAGTATTTCGTTTGTAAAACTATATGTAGTAATTTCTGAAGTAACCATTGATACTTCATTTAAAATCGAGTACTTTTGGTGACTAGTTATTTGTATGTTTATTTGAAGATTCTACTATTTCTTACATCCATGGAAGCGATGTTATGCTATGCTCACCTGTCAGCTGGCAACCAGACTAATAGTTGATTATATACGAACATCGGTCGTACGTCCAGCCAGGACATGGATCGGGAGGTGGCAGCCGACACAAAACCAATCTAGGAATTTAGGGGTTCGTCCTCCTCGGCGACATCGCTGGTCTGCTGCATCTTCAGCGGTCTTGGGGTTTTGGAGGTATAATAGACCATGACCCTCCTCGTGGGGATTTTTCGCTCTTTTTAAGGTTGTTTTCAGTATTTTTTACGGATATTCTGACGGCGGCTACATCTTGAAGTTAGAATAAGGTCTTCTTCACCCTATCGTCGCTCTAGTGGTACGTAGCACTGGCGAAAAGTGCATGGAGTCATGTGTCCGGCAGATCTACTGGTACCGGTTAGTTTTGGTGTTTTTTGGTGTGGTTTCATGTCGGTCTCTTTTGATCTACGGATCATTGGTGGTGGTTGTTGCTCTGATATGTTGGTTCTTCGAGGCCTTAGGACGATAACTTTTTATTTTTCTACTACAACAAGCTCTACTACGATAAGCTTTTTTTAACTCCGGTGATGGAGGGGCGAGGACCGCGGCACACCTTTGACTTGTGCTAGTGTATGTAGTCGTCGCTAAGTGGTCTGAGTGTCTTTTTATAAATTTTTACTTAAGCTATTTTTATAGTACTATTGATGACTATTAATAGATCTTAATTTTTTTGCAAAAAAGTTAGTCATTGGATCATCAAATGGTATATGTTGCAATCGATTAAACGTGATGGGAAGTGCAAGAAAAAAAACCATCCAGGTGGTGGTTCGTGGCATTGTGCACCAGATGGAGTGGAACACGTTGTGGAAGCTGCACCCTCAACCAGCTAAATATTCCGGCCTACACCGTGCAACTTCTCTTCTTCCGCGGCATATTTTTACGAAAATTTCACCGATATAACATAATCACCAACAATAGTAAAAAGAGTTAAAATAATAAAAAATACAAATAGGTTATTGGGTCACCTCACGGCAACTATAAACACTAGCGCGAGACGAATGCATTCCGCCGTCTGCAAAGGTATTTTAACTAATGATGACACCTTAGCTAAAGTATGGACTAATGCATACACAAGTTTTAGTCCACCGACGTTTTTGAAAGGTGATAGGAGCCCCCCCCCCCCCCACCATTCGTCGAACAAGAGAAGTGATAGTGTTTCGCTCTGGTTTCTCTCTTTAATACTTGGGTCTTATAGGAAACATCGCACTATTAAGAGAGACAATTTCGATGAGCTTGATGGGGTTGTCGTCAACACCACATATACATCCTACCACCTCATATTTCCATCACACATAGTGGGAGAGCTTAGTCCTTTGAGAAAATTGCATTTTGAAGGAGTTCTGCGAAACCGGCATGCAAACCGGAGCACCGGGCTCACCGCCGAAAATCTATATGAGTGTTGTATTGGCGCCGGTCCAGTAGATGACCGAAGATCCAACGCAAGGTCCAGCTGGGGCCAGCGTGGACTCCGGCTTTCGGTCGGCCACTGGACCGACTAGGGCTCGGCTCGCCGAACCAAACCGGCGTGGGCTTCGGCCCGCCGAACTGGGTTGGCCCAGCCTCATGTGTTGGTGGCCATTCCAGTTCCTGACTAGTGCGCCAGGGTGCTCGCTGGGTGGCTCGGCTCCGCCTACTTACCACCAAACTTTGGTCACAGAACTTTCCCTTACATAGCTGTTTTTTATTTGGACTGTAAACACCCCTTCTTCATCCTTGCGGAGGTTAAATCAACAACTAATTTATATCTTGAGCTCTCTCTCTCACCATTGTTGAAACACCATTTCTTGAGAATGTTCCATTTCTACCTAACCAAAGTCAAATCCTTTGGTGGAAAGGGGAGGAGATCCTGATGTACGATCCCACCGATCCAAACATCATTTTTTCCTTAAGTTAATCGAGCAAGCTTGTCACCCTTGGGATTGTGGGAAACTCTATGCGGCTAGGGGTTCACCCGGAAGCATCCGGGTTGTGGATTTTCTCCGAGAAGAAGTTTTGTGAGGGTATTGGATACTATCTTAAAGTTTACAATGAGTGAGCGAGCTATTCTTTCACGGGACAAGCTCTGGAGAAGAAGATGAGCCTTCGTGGCATTGGGAACTCCTTCGTGGGATCCCACACCACTCCAACGTGATGTAACTTCCTCCCAACTAAGGGAACACTGGAATACATCTTCGCCTCCGCGTGCTTTGATTATTCCTAGCTGATCTCTTACTTCTGTTATTTACCTCTGTGATAGACTCCATGCTTGAAGTACCTTGTATCATCATCTAGGTTGCCTCACCTAGTTTTCATTAGGCACACTTACGTATCCGCAAAACCTAAAATTACAAAAGAATTTAAGGAAAATTTGTAGAACCTATTCACACCCCCTCTTGGTTACCATCTCTATCCTTTTAAATTGGTATCAGATCAAGTGCTCTTTTTAAGAGCTTTGTCGCCTTAAGAGCGATATGGTTTTTACCGATGATGAGGATTAGGAGAGAAGATATTCGGTCAAAGAGTTAAAGGAAATGATCGCCCGTGAATCCCTTGACAAGGTTAAGGTCGATTCCAATATCGACGACCGAATTAGCGAACTTGAGAAATGTTTAAAGGATCTTTGAAGTAAGGCTCCACTTGTTGATCCCTCGGCTAACTCCTTTGTGAAACCGTTGGCACAGGGTTAAGAAGGCTATGTGGATCCCGCTCAAACGAGTGGTACCTGAAAAGCCCGTGGAGCCTTATTGTCAATTTCCTTTTACATACCATAAGTCTAATCCCCTAATGCCTCATATAAACCATTGATCAGGGCCTGCTCCCCCATTAGGCCTTGTTTACTTCTAGGGTATTTATGGGGATGGGAGGGGATTATTTCGTATCCCGGAAAATCCCCACTAGTTCGTTTACTTCTCCGGTTTTGAACGATATAATCCCAAGATATCCCCTCCCATCCCCTTCCATCCCCACATTTTTTGCCTAAATCAAAAACTCTCCATCATACTAGTGTATTTTTGGGGAAGGGTGTTTGAGGGGATTGGGTGAACACCAAATACCCTCCCATCCCCATACCCATTGGGAAGAAAAATACGAGAGAAGTAAACAAGGCCTTATGATGGAACTCACTTTTCCTATTGGAAAACCTCTATGGAGTCTCATCTTTGCAGTTGCAGCGAGGAGCTTTGGGACATGGTGGTATGTGGATTCAAGCCCATCAATCCAAACGAATTAAATCCACGCGAGTACCATGATCAACAACTCAACGCCATCGCCCGTGACAAGATGTGAAGTGCGGTTCACCGTGCTCTTAATGATCAAGTTAGTGACCTTTATTCTGCCAAGGAGCTTTGAAATATAATTGTCATGTTTCAAGAAGGAACATCCCTCGTTCAAAATTCCAAGTATGAGGTGGCCAAGTTGGAGATGAATTTGTTCATGATCAAGGATGGTGAAAGCCTTTCCAATGCCTACGCAAGGCTTGATGCTCTCCAAGTGAATATCAAGGACTTGGTTGCGACAAGTTCAATGATGGATTTGATCATTTGATGTCAATGATTATACCATAAGGTCCAAGATTGTCTCAGTAATTGCATCCGATGATAAGCAATTGACCCTCAACTTGCAGCTTCTTGATGCTCAAAACAAGTTCCTCCAAACAATCTTGTCTCTTACTTCATTGCCATGGAAAATATGTCCAAGGATGGAAAGAGGGTCAAAGTGTTGAACCGTGTTATGGATTGCACCCATAGTGTTGCTCTCAATGCCAAGGTTGTGAAATCCAAGCAAGAACTTTAAGAGATTGAAGAACAAGATGAGATGACCTCAACTAGTGATATTCATGTGGATCTTGCCTTCTTCGCGAGGAAGTGGAATAAAAACTTTGGGAAGAAGGGTTTGAGTTACCCTTACAACAAGAATATGACTTGTTACAATTGTGATGAAGCAAACCACTTCGCCATCAAGTGTTCTTATGAGAAGAGAGAAGACAATCCAAAGTATGAGAGGAGTGCCAAGCCAAGGTTGAAGCTAAACCCCATCAATGAAAGATACAAGAAGAACACGGAAAGAGAAGGCAAAGTTCTTGTTGGTGCATACACTTGTGATGAAGATAGTGAGGATGAGGAGAAGGTTTTAGGTGTGGCCGGTTTGGCTCTTGCCGAAACCGGGTCACCCTTCACCTACAAATACACCAAGGACTACTCCGAGAACTCCGACACTCCCAAGAAGTCCATCACTTGTCTCATGGAAAGAGGATCTAAGGATGACGACCTTGACATCTCCTCCATCCCCAAGAACTCCGATATTTTCTTCATGGCAAGAGGTGCCAATGTGTTGTCGCCTCCTTCTCTGTCTACCATCTTGTTTAAAGCAAAGTGTTCTCTTCGTGGTGATGCTCTTTCTAATTTTGATTTCTTAATGGATACCGTTGCTTCACGTGACGAGTCTATTGAGGACTTGACATCTCATATTGAAAATGAGGAACATAGATTGTCCTTCTTAAGCAGCGAGACTAGAGCTTTGGGTTGAAAACCATTGATCTGTGTTATATATCTGCAGGCAACAACCGTGCTTCAACGCAGTTACGTTGTTGTAAGACATTGCATTGAAATTTCTTAGTCCTTCTCTTGGAAGTGGAAACTCAAGATCTATCTTTGATTCGATACAACAACGGCACATATGTATATCTACCCTTCCTCAAAGTCGTCGTTGATTGTTGTGTGTCTTGGATCTTTCTTTTCTTAAGTAAATTGGCTATATGCATCCTCGATCTCTCGAGTTAGGCTATAGTGGGGTGTTGCATATAAGAGGTTTATTTGATATCTTCTTGAAATTAATATGTAACTGGAAAAAATTTATTTGTTGTGTGTTACTGACATCAGGGAGCGACCATCTTCTCTATAGCTTGCAGTATCAAGGAAAAGAGCGAGATCTATATAAACCACTACTAACAAATTCTTGCCGTGCCTCTCAAAAGTAAAATAAAGAATCCCATGTTCAAAGCGGGCCCTTAGTTCCTCCCTCTTCTTCGGCAAGCCTGCTATCGTTTTTCAGCCAAGTTTGGGTCTGCACTGCACTGTGAGCTCTTCCCTCGGTGGTGCTTAGGCTCGTGCATGATGTGCGGTCTACTCGAATTCAGTGTCGGGCTCAAGTTGACGCTCACCGATAAGATGAAGATCTCTCCACATAAGTCGCGGAATACACCTCTGCAACTTGCAGCCGTCCAATTGCAAACGTGCGTGGTGTGTTTCTTTCACGCGGAGGAGACGAAGCCGCAAGCCAAGAGCATAAAGCTAGAAAAAACGGCTGGGGCAACAAGAGCCCTGGACTCTTTTGACTCCGAAGCATCATTTTATTCCTGCTATGTAACCGCTCATTCACGTAGGAGTAATGCTGTATACTCCAGAAAGGCTGCGTGCAGACCGAGCGCGATCGTAGCGAGGCAACTCATTGTATGCATGGATCGAAATGCTAGCTGGCTTGTATTTAAGGCATTCGAGCATATCCAAACAGACCCATGCCAGATCCAAAGCAAGAAAAAGAAAACCATACTACTTCCATAGTTTTGTCTAGGTCAATTTTTTTAAGAATTTGGCCAACTTTATAGAGAAAAGTAAAAAATATTTATTTTATGATATTAATTAAGTTAGTAGTATCACTTGATCCGCCCTAAACTGTATTCTCTTACAAAATAAGTGACTCAACTTTTTAAGATATGAATGTACGTATGTACACATTAAAATGGGTCCAGATATATCCATATGTAGACAAAACCGAGTTCCTATTTAGATTAAAGTTACGGTACTCTAATTATATACGAAGCCAAGTATATGTTTTGTAACATATATGTTTTATTACATAGGTTAAATTGATGATCTAGGGATATGCATAATAGTTACACACCGGGACGGAGGGAGTAGTAGTACTTTCAAAATATAGCAATTTTAATATCATAAATGTTGTTAGTACTTTATTTTCTGAAATTATTTAAAATTTAAAATATTTAATTTAGGACAAAAAGTTTACACTTATTTGTGAACAAATTCATAGCCAAGGATAGGCTGGTGAGCGTAGCCATGTACTCCATCTGTTTTTAAAATAAGTGTTTCAAATTTTTATAAATTTACTAGCTACATGCGAATCTTGAAAAATCGCGACACCTGAACGGAAGGAGTACTAGTTTGTACACAGAAAAGTTAACAGGTTCAGACGTTCAGTACGTCAGTATGGTGACGTTGACTCCTTGGCACTCTGTTGGGTGTCGCACAGCGATATTCCTTCCGTTCATGTGTAGAGCCTCCCAAAATGGATAGAGCAGTCGGTAAGCACGCATGCGCTTCTCGATGTGTATAGGGCGTGCTGCTTGCTTGCGCCGTCATGTGAATTGAACCGCGCGTGCGTGCGTGCATGCGCCTGGCCGTTGCTTAACGTGATCATCACGCCGGATCGACCGATCGAGGCGGCCGGCAGGGGACGATCGCCGCGTCCATAAACGCCGCACGCCGCTGACCACTGGACGTGGAATGATCTATCATCTCAGATGCTTCTCGCCGTTCTTCGTATCGTCAAGTTAGGAATTGCGATACTCTCTACGCCTAATTAAACGAATTAGCTACATAACCCTAGCTTAGCTCACCGCCAACATGCAAGCTAGTGGTCGAGGCGGCTGCAGCCTGCAGGTCGGCACGCCCCGCCGTGAATAAACCCATCACCATCAGGATGGCAATAGGTACCCACTACATAGGTACCTGGTGGGTAAAAACCCATTAAAATTATGTATACATAGAAAATACCTATATATATGTAAATGAGAAAATAGCATACTTATCGGTGGATATTGGTACAGAACTGTAAAATCTATACCGTGTCACCGTGTGCTTACCCATCACAAATTTGATAAATAGGGTCTCCGGAATATTCCAACATATTTCATTTCCCGTAATCACACATTCACGTAGCTAGACTGAACCTCACATTACAAGTTCCATGATCTCTGATAGGTTAATTAGGATTAGGCACTTAGTTAGGACGCTTCACCTTTGTCGCTTGACTAGCGCAATCCATGTATCTTTTTTTTACGTCGTCACACCCTAATGTGTTGTTGTTTAGGGCAAATGTTGCTGTTTATGAGGTTGTGATGCTATTTATAATATGATGTATCTATTCTACACAATGTGCCGATGCTTTTTGAGGATGTTCACAAGTATGTGCCGATGCTTAGAATGGGCTGATGTTTATAAATTATGGTTACTTATTGTTGTTTACAACTTTATTTATTTATTTTGATGTGTTACAACTATCTCTATCCCACTCCCCCCCTTAAGGTTTATAGTGTTGTCAGGTTTATCTCATGTGGTGATGTTGTTGCACGACTGCCATAGTGGTCGGACTCCTAATAGCGTGCCTACTCGCTTCCTTTTACTTGTGTCTTCTTTTATTCCCTCTATTTCATATCACTTAACATATTAATTTTAGTTAATTTTCTTTTAGTGACTAAGACTGGCAGGGGAGGGACCCTGGGTCTTTTAATTAAGGTTCAACTGGTCTTGGTTTTGAACACGCGCAGGCAGGAATGCGCCATTGCACAGATGGCACATGACGCGAATTTCTGACACATGGGCGCTATGCACCGTATAAACCCTAAAATTCGTGATAATTTCAACTATTGAAAAAAATTCCAGATTCTCCTGGATACAAAAGATGATCAAGTATTGTACTCATATAAAAATCTTTGGGCTTAAAATGATTCCCATGGTATTTTGGGGAAAAAAGACAAATTTATGACGAATATAGCGCGAGTACTACATGGATATGGGGCTTGTTTGATTTTGTCTTTTAACCCAGGATATACAATGATAGTAATTCCCCAGCGAAATATTTTTATACAAGTACTATACTTGATCATCTTTGGTTCCCAAAAGGATTCAGATTTTTAAAATCTTTTTTGAATTACTGTTTTTTATTCCTGGGTGCTTGGCACCCATGAGCATGGATGTATTTTCCAGATGACACGTCCATACACACAAAAAAAATATTGTTAGTATCAAGTGCAAATAATGAAAGTTTATTTCATGGGGTTTAAGTAATGTTGATTTAATATTGGAGATGTTGACAGTTTCGCTATATGTAGGTTTAAACTTTATACAGTTTGGTTTTTACCAGAACCACTATATAGGATTATAGGGTAATTTAGAACAGAGGGAGTATCATCAAACTTTGTATTTTCGTCATGTGTTTTATGGAAAGAGCCCGATTGAATATGTCTGAATGTTTTGCCTGCAACCACAAAGCCCAAGGATCATATGGTACTACCATGTTCAATAGGAGATAGGACGGCGCACCTTCTAGCTGACTGATGGCCAATTGTGTTGCCGGTGAATCCACCGTAGGCGCCCGCCTCTGACATAGCTGTAGTCACGCGCGCGCGAGCCACTCCAGAAACATAGCGAGGCATATACAGGCCCTAGCCTTTCTGTTGTGCAATCTTCACTGTTACTCAAGAGCTCGCAGCAGAAGGCGTACGTTGCTTGCAGCTTGTGCCTCGTTCGTTACTCTTCACCGTTACTCCTTGGATTGGATTGCGACTAAACTATATCCATCTCGACGTCGACCGCCGCCGCCATATTTGCCCTATAAATACCGCGGCCGCCGTGACCCATCGTATCCCACTCATCCCAACAGACAGAGCTAGCCGTGCTTCCTTTGCTCTGACACTCCTCCTGATCGATCGGCTCTCACTCCCACACTCGCGTAAGATGTCTCAGGAGGTGGCCTTCGACGTGAACCTGGTCCAGAACAGCACGCTCGACGACGGCGGCCTCGCCGGCTGGGCACCGTTCGGCTCGCGCACTACCACGCTGTCCGTGCACGGCGAGGAGGACGATGCCACGCTCCCGATCAGCATGGATCAGCAGCACGAGCACGACACTGTTAACAAACCCAGTGGCCGGTACATCCTCGTGTCAGGCCGCGCCGACGAGAAGGACGGCCTGCGGCAGGCGATCACGGGCGCGCTCAAGCCCCGGGTCACGTACCGCGTCGCCGGGTGGGTCAGCCTCGGCGCGTCGTCGTCGGCCAACGCGGCGGTGCGCGTCAACCTCGCCGTGGACGGCGACGAGGGCCTGGTCGAGTGCGGCGCGGTGAGCGCCGAGGCCGGCCGGTGGACGGAGGTCAAGGGCGCGTTCCGGCTCAGGACGGAGCCAAGCCGCGCGGCGGTGTACGTCCATGGCGCGCCCGCGGGCGTGGACGTCAAGGTCATGGATCTCCGTGTCTTCGCCACGGACCGCAAGGCCCGCTTCAGGCTACTCAAGGACAAGACTGACAAGGTGAGCATGCATATACTATGCACGTATACCAGATTACATCACCACCGTGTTTTCATGTGCTAAAATACTCATAAATAAACTTATTCCATGCATGGCACATCCAGTGCATTCATCCACCCTAGATTTTCTCTCTTTTGCTTTGAGATTTAGTTGTGTAGGAATCTTTTGCATGCATACTCTGACACCTCACACTCTCTCTTCCATTTATCAGTCCACTATTTTTTTTTATTAATTTCCAATCCTAAATTTAAATGGTTCATATATGTTATAATAATTTTCAAAATAGCAATCCGTTTAAACATGTGTTTTATCACGATGGTATCTTTCAAACAAGCCAGAAATTAACAAAAATTTAAAATAAGAATTTTGAAACACGATGAAATATAATGATTCAAAATGAAATAACTTGTTTCCGAATAATGTTTCATTGAAGTTTGAACGCAAGCTGAAAGTATAGTGAAACACAGTGAAATGAACTTTTTCACAATAAACTTTCGCCAGATGTCATCAAGTTTTTCAAAGTTTTATTAGGTTTCAGAAGTCAACTTTTAAATATTGTGTAATCATTGATGGTTAACTTAGAACTAGCAAAAAGATAGAGTAATCATTGATTAAAACTCTCTTCTATTGATGCAGGCTCGCAAGAGGGACGTGGTTCTCAAGTTCGGCGAGGCGGCATCGAGGACACCCGGCGGCGCGTCCGTTAGGGTCGTGCAGATCGACAACACTTTCCCTTTCGGCACATGCATCAACACCTCGGTGATCCAGAACCCGGCCTTCATGAACTTCTTCACCAACCACTTCGACTGGGCCGTGTTCGAGAACGAGCTCAAGTGGTACCACACGGAGAACCAGCAAGGGCAGCTCAACTACGCCGACGCCGACTCCCTCCTCGACTTCTGCGACCGCCACGGCGTGCGCGTGCGCGGCCACTGCATCTTCTGGTCCGTCGAGGGCGACGTGCAGCAGTGGGTCAAGAACCTCCAGGGCCGCGACCAGCTCATGGCCGCCGTCCAGGCCCGCCTCCACGGCCTTGTCTCCCGCTACGCTGGCAAGTTCCCGCACTACGACGTCAACAACGAGATGCTGCACGGCCACTTCTTCCGGGACCGCCTCGGCGACGACGTCCCCGCGCTCATGTTCACCGAGGCCGCCAAGATCGACCCCGCCGCCGCCCTCTTCGTCAATGACTACAACGTCGAGTGCGCCAACGACCCCAACGCCACCCCTGAGAAGTACATCGAGCTCATCAAGGCCCTGCAGCGCGGCGGCGCCGACGTCCGTGGCATAGGGCTGCAGGGCCACGTCAGCAACCCGGTGGGGCAGGTCATCTGCGACGCACTCGACAAGCTCGCCACCACCGGCATACCCATCTGGTTCACGGAGCTGGACGTGCCCGAGCAGGACGTGAATCTGCGAGCCCAGGACCTGGAGGTGGTGCTCCGGGAGGCCTACGCGCACCCCGCGGTGCAGGGCGTCGTGTTCTGGGGCTTCTTGCAGGGAACCATGTGGCGCCAGAACGCCTGGCTCGTCAACGCCGACGGCACCGTCAACGAAGCGGGCCAGATGTTTGTCAACCTCCAGAAGGAGTGGAAGACGGACGCGCGCGGGAACCTTGACGGCGATGGGAATTTCAAGTTCAGGGGCTTCCACGGCACATACTTCGTCGAGGTTAAGACCGCGACAGGGAAACAAATCCTCAAAACCTTCACCGTGGGCAAAGGTGACAACAACAACACCACGCCTCTCGTGCTAAATCTGGCCGACGCCTGACGGTGAATCTACTTAATTACCCTATTTTTATAGTTCCAAAATAAAGTTACATGTATACCGTCATACATTCAAGGGGTGATACGAGATTATGAAATTATACTAGACATAAGGTATAGTTTCATATTGTTATGGTAACTAAGGTATTGTAAGAGCAGAGAATGTATGGTATTGTACTGGCTAAAGCAAAAGAGCAATTGGTCAATATATATTTTAATACTATATAATACCTATGGTGCCTATGTTGTACACTTTGTGGTAACTTCCACTCTCCTTTTCTGAATACTAATTAAAGTTCACTATGGTATTTCACAAATACATACAAGCTAGTGAGACAAAATTGATGAATTTTAATGGTTTATACTTTATTTTTCTCGAACACATGCCAAAGCATGCGTCATTATATATTAGAAGAAGCCGTCAAGAAGACGTGATCATACACGGTGTAGCGGGGCTATAAAAAGAAAAGGAGAAAAGAAGAAGAACAGAGAAACTAGAAATCAAAACTATACAAGGCTAACTTAGTTAACCTACAAACTCTCTTCTGGAATGAGGTCTAGCATGGAGAGGTAAGCGACGTAATGCCCTTGCGCCGGCCAGCAACCACAAATTAGCCTCCTCTAGGATCAACTGAACCAAGTGTTGCCTGTTGGGTGCTGCATTATTGAAGACAACATCGTTTCTGGCTTTCCACAACCTCCAAATGTAAGAATAATGATGGATTTAGCACCTTTTTGGACGTCAGCTTGTGCATTTGAGGTAGCAGTCGCAAACTAGTCGTTCAAATCATTGTTGCGATCTGGCATGCACGTAAGAATGTTGAGCTTGTTGCATATTTGCTGCAAGAAGGAGCATTGTATCATGAGGTGTGCAATGGATTTGGAGCCTTGATCACACAGCGCGCAGGTGTCATTATTTGCCAACCCGTGTCGTAACCTCCGTTGATTTGTCCAACATCGATCCAAGGAGGCTAGCCAGGCAAAGACTTTGCACTTTAGAGGTGCCCAACAATTCCAAATTGCACTGTGATGCGGCGAGGTCACCATTCCTTCGAAGAGGGCTCTGTAAGCTGATTTAGAAGAGTACTCTCCAGAAGCAGCCAGGTGCCAGACAATTTCATCAACGTTGTCAGGATTGATTTGCTGTGCTTCAAGAAGATCGACCAGATACAGAAATTGAATGATACCGTAGCAGAAAGCGCAGCAGAAATGTCATGAATCCACGCATTGCCAGGGAGTTCCTGGTTTTGAGGGCACGTGGGTTGACAGCGACGAGGATCTATGGTGCAAGATCAGCGATGCTTTGCTTGGCGATCCATCGACCAGTCCAGAACAGGGTCCTCTCGCCATTGCCAACATTCACAAAAGTTGCAACGTGAACCAAGGCGCTTATGAACTTGTTGATTTGGATTGGAAAGTTGACCCATGGCTTGGTTGGATCGGAGCAACTCAGCCATTGCCATCTGGCCCGAAGAGCCCAGCACATGCGCTTGATATCCAGAACTCCAAGGCTACCAAACTCTGCCGGGCGGCAGACATCGTTCCATGCCACGGCACAGCTGCCACCGCTATTGTCGCGTCCATTTGCCCAGAAGAAGGCTCTTTGACATTTGGTGATTGCTTCGGACATTGGCTTGGGAATATCGGTGGCGAGCATGATGTGAATGGGAGTTGCCACCAGGACAGATTTGACGAGTACCAACCTGTCACCCTTGGAGAGTAGGCTGGCACGCCAGCCGGAGAGCTTGCCATGCAGGTTGTCGATGAGGGGCTGCAGGTCCTGAACACGAAGCTTCCAGATCGAGAGGGGAACGCTGAGATACAGAATGGGGAAGTCCTTAACTGGGCATAAAAGATGCTCTGAGATGATCTGTCATCCTCGACGCTGCAGCGAATTGGCGTGGCCAAGCTCTTGAGGATGTTGGTGTGCAGCCCAGTCGCCATACCAAACAGTTGCAGCAGCTCTCTAATGGTTCCACAATCAGCAGCGGTGGGTTTGATGAAAACGACCGTGTCATTGGCATAAAGGGATGTACGGCATACTCCACGGCTGCAAGGGAGCGCGGCCAGCAGGCCTAGGCGAGCAGCAATATCAATGAGCAGGTGGAATATTTCCATAACAAGCACAAAGAGCATCGGGGACAAGGGGTCTCCCTGTCAGACGCCACGGTGGTGGTAAATCTTGTCACCAGGGATGCTATTGACCAGGATACGGGTGGAGGCCGTGGAGAGCAGGAGGCATACCACATTGATCCAGATGTGACCAAAGCCTAGGTGTTGAAGCAATTCGATGATGAAAGGCCATGAAACTGTGTCGAAGGCGCAGGCAATGTCGAGTTTGAGCAGTACAGTGGGTGCCTTGGCAGAGTGAAACGACTTGGCCACCTGCTGAATGAGATAAAATTGTCATGGTTTATACTTCATACTAAGACTTGTTGAAAAGACTATCAAATTTGCTCACTGCTACTAAGTAATTCCTATCATTTACCTCTCGAAAGTATGCCTAAGTAATTGTGCTATTTTCTTTGTTTGAGATTTACAGAAATATTTCCACCAATGACATTAACCAGGCAATTCATGCAACACAATTTTACTATACATTTATTCTTTCACCTTTTTATACATACTAGGATTCACCGGGTGTAGCCATGATGGCAAGTCAAGGTGGGACTCGCGATTCTATTTTGATCTTTATGGACTGGTACCAAGATCAAGTTGTATTGCGGCTGAGTTGGGTGTGATCAGGGCAATCTTTGAAACGGATGCGCAGCTCCTAGCGATGGCACTATCCAGCAGAAAGGCGGACTTCTCCAGCGAAGCACCGATCATTGAAGACCTTAAGGTTCAGAGTCGCTTGTGGTTTTCGTCTTGTTCTATAAGGTTCAGTAAACGTTCTACGAATAAAGTAGCTCATGTTCTAGCACAAGTAGGGGCTAAGTGTGATGTAAACTCCTCTTTATCTTGGGAGAATGAGGTGCCTGAGTGTGCCGGTGATGCTGTAATGGGCGATTTAGCCCAAAACGTTTCGTAATAAAGCTATATGCTTTCTCAAAAAAAAAAGTTGTAGGCATCCATCCTTTTCTAAGTAAGGCATTTGTCGAATCCTACTCGTGTACAGCTCGTGGGATGAATAAACATGGGCAAGGACGAGGCAGTTGTACATCTGTTATTCTCCGGCAATAATTTCTCAGCCGTAGCAGCGTAGCTTTTGATGAATAATAATTCCATGTTTGTATTTTTTTCCAGCAAATTTTCCGGTGCAAATCTTTGAATCCAACGGCACTTGCCCAACGATAATTTCAGTAGTAACTCTACAACGGTGCATAACTTTTGACTGTATTTTTTCAGCGGTGCTCGGCATGCTTCGACTGTAATTTTTTGACGCTACCTGGCGCTTAATTCTCCAGTAATTTTCGGTTTGTATTTACTTTGCTAGTAATTTTCTGGTGCAAAGTTTAACTTCAATTGGGGGTGGTGTGTCACGCATCAACCTTTCTAGTTAGAAATAACAGTTAAAGAATTGTTATTCCAAATGTTGCCGTCTCCATAGCCGTGATCATGGCATTGTGGGTCGTGTGCATCTTCTTGGTGCATAGGCCGAGACAAATAAAAACTCCTTTTGAAAAAAGTACCAAATGTGAAACAAACATAACCCCTATCACACACACTGTTACAAAATACATAAGGGCATGTACATTGGTTTAGACGGATGGTGTCTGTAATACTACTCCATGTCATCTATAGACAATGATATAGACAGTGTATACAATAGTCTGTCTGTAAGTTATCTATTTTTAGTCATAGCTATATGTGAGTATAAGTTATAGACACCCTTCATACAACAACAAAATTGGTGTCTGTAAGCTGTCTGTAAAAAGCCTACAGACTGTCTGTAACTTTTACAGACAGCCTCCTTCTCTCTCCTCATTCTCTTTCCTCCACATCATCAAAATCACCTATAACTACCTCTTACAGACAACCTCTTACAGACAGTTGAGTCATCACCATTGTACATGCTCTAAACAATATCGAGGACCGGGCGTCCTCCTCTTTCTGTTTGGCCGTACGTTCCGAATGCAAGGAATTTGAAGTTACTGCCTCCATAGAATTGGATCTCACCAACTATGGCGATCACATCAACCCAACCGTCGGATGGAATTATTTATTCATATCAAGAATGGATCACCAATCAGCGATACGTTGGCAGTTGAAATCAAGGAACCGGCGCGTACTTCTCCAGAGTGGTACATGAGAAAGAGTGACGGACGTACCTGGACTCTCAAGAACAGGTGTATGCCACCGAAATAAAAGGAAAAAAATAACAAGTAGGCACATGCGAAGAACTGATCGACACATGTGAAGAAATGATTGCCATGTAAACATTTTGTACTGCAAAGCTGAGCATTAGCCAAGTGCCGTTTCAGGCAGATGCATAACAAATTATTCTGAAGAACTGAATCGCAAGAGTTGCCTACTAGATAAATAGCTCAAACGAACATGGCGACACACTTGTATATGGCAAAAAAATCCATTCATTATGCTTCCAATTACACTTACCTGCCCATAGAAAGCAGTACACTAATGTTGTAACCATGTTACATTAGTAGATATGATCAGTTTTTACATGCCTAGCCTCATCAGTAACACCACGCAACCATGAACCCAAACATGCCACATCTATCTGGCATCAGAGCAGCTCAAGCACCAAAATCAAGGGAAACAAGCGGCGTCGAATTCGGACCCCATCATCTAACAACTTGTGTGATCAGGCTACTGACAAAAGTGACTGTCTCGACATCCGGCTCGAACGCTGTCCCGAGGTTGAATCCTCCAAGGTTAAGCCTTGCGCTCCAGCTGTGCCAAGGTACTGGTTCATAAGCCTGCTGTTCAGGGATCCATATTTCTTAGGTGTATGCCTGGTCGCTCCTCTGGGACTGGGTGATGGTTCGTCTTTGTCTAGATGGACCGCTTCGATCTTGTCGACCAATGATGACGATGACCAGGAAGCAGAAGCGGGAGGAGATTCGGGCTGCATGACCCCTTGTGTGAAGCTAGCTACTGACCTCATCTTTGTTGATGGGCTAGGCGTGCCCTTGGCTGCAAAGGTTCGCTTGTTGCCGAACAGGGAGCTCACCTTGGAGTACCTTTGCCTCAGAGGTGTCGGGGTAGTCTCCGCATGGCTCCAGCTTTTGACTGAATCCACCGAGGAGGCATCGTCGTCCAATTCATTAGGTCCGCCAGCTGATTTCTTCCCCTTGCGGAGAGGCCATCTGAGTAGGACCTTGAGATGGTTTGCTGCGCTTCGCATAGAACCCATTCTCTTAAGACCAGATTCCTGAATTTCAGGTTCAGTCTTGTCAAAACTAGAGAATGAGACGCTTCTTTCACTGATGCCTGATGCATCAATACCCGCATGAAGAAAGATCTCGGCATCTGATATTCTGAAAGAAGTCCCTGGGCTGCCTACAATCTGGTGCATCTTCAGCTGAGAAGCGATGGCCGACCTTGTCTCATGATCCCTTGAATTTGAGATCCCACCAGCCAACATCAGTTCTTTGATCAGTATCTCAGATGATGCTGTCTGTGGCTGTTTCTTCAGTAAATCCAGAGGTGTCATGCCATTGTTGTCACGGACGTTGAGGTCAATCGACGGTGCGGTCATCAAGAGCTCGACGACGTTGGAGTGCAGATTGCCAACCACTGCCAAGTGAAGAACTGTTCTTCCATCGTCGTTTTGCACATTGATAACGCTGCTGACATTCATGATTGATCCACCGACCAATCGCTTTGTAAGCTCCATCTGACGGTCGAGCCTTCGGAAGCCAAGAGTTCTGAAGCCAGTTAGTGCCATATGAAGGAATGTGTCGCCAACTTCATTTGTAGCTGATATTAGTGATGAAGAAGCAGCAATGAGGACTTCAACCACTGGCAAATGCCCTCGGAATGCTGCTATATGCAGGGCAGTATTCCCTTGGTCATCTATAGAGTTGGCGATGTCGAAAGCAACAACTAGATCCTTCACAACCTGTAGTAAAAACGTGTTAGTACCCAGTCTTCAGTTTCATAGTCGGCACTAGCTGATAAATCCTTTATCAGATTCATTGACAAAAGAAAATGACGCTGCAGCAAAAGAAATAAATGCGGATCTGCTGCCTTTTTGTCCAAAAAGTAAACCCATCTCATGACGAGACACCACATGCACTAGAAGAATATTCATTTGAGAGAACAAAATGGTAGAGTAGAAATACCAAAAGAAATAGAATGACTGAATATCATTAGATAAATTCAATGAAGCATGAGAACTTAATGTATGTGACATGACATAGCATGTTGTTTAGCATTTCCGTAGATCGAGAAATCATCAAATCTAATTGGCCCAAGCAAACATCATCCGCTGGCTTATCATAACACTTTAGCGAGAAGCAATTCTTAGCAAATCACCGTTTAGGATGCTGAGATTTGAGAATAAATTCAGTGGCAACTTGTACGTAACACCATTAGTCTAATTAAAGCACGCGAAGAGACTGATTACCCATAAATTATATTTTTATAAGTCTATGCGCAAACAGAATCACAACCTGGCAAGCATGTTCACAACATCAACTGGCAGCAACCACAATCATATCAGAGTATCAGACAGACGGCACGTTTCAATATTCCAACTAAATAAGTTGTACTCCCTCAGTCCATAAAATGATATCTCAGCTTTATCAATTTTTTTTTGTGGGGGTATCAAATTTTAAATGTATCTAGACTCATTTTAGTATCTAGATACATCTAGATTTCTCTAAAGTTGAGACAGCCTTTTATAGACGGAGGGAGTACTACTAATGTCAGAGTTATATTATATATTTACTTCTGTTCAGTTCACTTTAATTTTGTTCATCACCATTTGGTGTCGAAGTAGTATGTAATTCTGTTCAACTGACCAAATATATGTGGCTTAGAACAAGATAACAATTTGACCAAAAATAATGATAGAACTCAGCTATATATGAAAATACAGAAACAGAAGTAGAATTATCTCAACTTGAACAGAAGTAACAAATCCTCATTTAGGATGTTGGGATTTGAGAATAAATTTGAATGCCAACATGTACATAACAACATTAGATTAATTAAAGTGTGTGAAGAGGACGATTTCACAGACAGTATATTATTAAGTCAATACACAAGCAGAATCACAACCTGGCAAGCATGTTCGCAAAATCAACTTACAGCAACCACAATCATGTTCACTATAATTATGTTCGTGGGCATTTGGTACCAAGGTTCAGTCGATTTAATTCTGTTGAAAACTGAATTAAGAAAGAGGAGTAGAATCACCTCAACTTGTCCCCTTGCAGCGGCAGCGTGCAGGATGGTGGCGCCCTGCGCGTCCCGGAACGCCGCGGCATCAGAGCAGCCGTCGAGGAGCTCCCTGAGGATCTCGAGGTCGCCACCCCTGGCGGCGGCGTGCATGGCCCGGTTCATCATCTCGCGCCTGAACATGTACCCCCCGCCATTGTCAGCCCCATCTTCCCTGGGCGGGGACAGCACCGCCTTGAGCAGCATCCGGAACACCTCGGGGCGCCTGCTCCTGGCGGCGGCGTAGAGGATGTCGGTGACGCCGTACTCCCCTTCCCCGAACACCAGCAGGGGCTGCCTGGCGAGTAGCTCTCGCACGAAGCCGGCGTCCCCGGCCGCGGCCGCGGTGTAGAGCAGCCAGCCGCCGTACCCGGCCCGGATGAGGCGGTTCCCGCGGGCGGCGGCGCGGGACTCGCAGTCCCGGAGCAGGCAGCGGGCGACGGCGGCGCGGTTGGCGGCGGCGTCGGCGAAGCGCATGTCGTCGTCCCAGACGGACTCGAGGCGGCGGATGCGGCGCAGGGAGGTGAGCTTGATGAGGAGGTTGGCGTCGAGGCGGAGGAGCTCCCTGACGACGTCGTAGTGGCCGCTGGCGGCCGCCCAGTCGACGGGCGTGGCGTACCACCACTGGTCGCCCGTGCTCTCCCACCGGAGCGGGCAGTGGGATTCCTCCGCCATGGCCCGCCGCCGCCGGTGCTGCTGCTACGGAAGGACTACAGAGTCCGCCTGCAGGAATCACAAGAGGTTGAGCCAAATCGAAGCACGAAAACTGCAAATTCTGCTAGAGTAACAATCGTGAGCGAACATCAAAGCAACTGGGGTTCAATTAACCACCCATGTGCGCGCAATTGGAGTTAAGAATGAGAAATTACTGGCGGTATCAGGAACTGCCCATGCTGAGATGGACGCGGGCAGGTTGAGAGCATTAACTCAACAATCCGAAGTACCTCAGAGACACGGGCATGGAGATCGTAGGCCATGGCCGAGGTGGGAGCAGGAGAGGGGCTCCATCTCCATCTCTGGGACATACATACAGATACAGTAGTCAGTCAGTCAGGAGTGGATTGGATTGGCATGGGAGCACCCACCTCCCCGTGCTTTTGTTGAGGGGCCAGCTCCGAAGAAGAACCCCACACAAGATGGAGAAAGGAGAGGGAGAGGCGTGCGCCATGTGAGCTCACGACCTTTTCATGCTCAGAATTCAGGGCAAGACAAGGTCCATCCAAGGGGACCAGGTACATTGCATTTCCATTGCCATTCCCTCACTCTATCAGAAAGAAAAACTATTGCAAGAACCAAGAATGCAGGCACAAGTTTTGCAACGCAAGATTAATTTATGAGAATTGGGTGGAAGAAACAAGGAAGCAGGCGTAGATTTGGGGTTACCTACACTGTTTCTGCTGCCTCCCCGCGCCAGTTATCTATCCTCTCAAGCCCTCTCTGAAGCACCGGCCAGTTGACCCAAGTTTCTATTCACAATTGTATATGATATATTCACAATTATATATCTTGAACAAACAGAATTATTTTACAGCCAAGAGCGCCTTAGCCGGCTCTCTCAAGTGTGCACGCATTCTGGTTGGTTCACACGTAGAGCAGTGCTTTGCTGGCCACGAAAAGTAGGGAGGCAGGCGAGAGAGGATAATGATTTCGACCGGCATTCGGTGCCAAATTTTCTTCTTTCTTGTCATCCATCGAAAAGGTCTGGTGATAACTGCGAATGCTAGAAGAAGCGATGGCTGGGATTTGTTTTCTTCCTTTTGTGCTCTTCGACCGTCTACGGTTGAAATCCGTCCCTTTTCATGTTATTTAATTCAGGATATGCTGCGTTCTAATATTCATCGCAGATTTAGGTTAAATATAGGTTAAATTATATCTAAATTCCCGCGATAAGTATTTAGAGTTGGAGCAGTACTAATTTTTTTTATCTACATTCTGAACTTAGGTAGATACGTCTATTTCTTGATTTCCAGCTGATCAATAGTCACGGAATGTAACGAATTTTGACAAACTTAAATTTGGTCTGTAATTAGTTAGGATTCTAGGACACTTCAAAGTTACAAATATTTCGGTGGTCAGAAATTTTATTGAAATTATATGGTTTTCAATACTACCAACCAAACAAGCTCTATATAAAAATATCTAAAGAAAAGAACCCTCCAAATTTTCCTACGAAATTCTTTTGAACCAGATAGGCATAGGAGTTTATCCTTGAGTCCAACTTCATGGAGTTTTTTCTTTGATTTCATCAACAATAAAGGGTATGGAGTTTTGGCTCCTATGAGCATATGCTCTGGATGAACATTATATTTGTTATATTTGAAATAAAAATATAAACTCAAACAATAATATTCTGTGTACTTGTTATGGCATGTCGAAAAAATTACATGCAAAAAAAATCAACTTGTATGTTTCCAAGTGCCGCAAACAAGAAAATGATTTGACAGCCAACTTGTTTTTTTAACATAAGTTGGAACATTTGTGGATTCTTCATAAAGCTTTGTAGACAACCAAGTCGCATGAAAAGGAACATGTACATGGCCATCCCACCCCCTTTGACACACTCGTCGGACCCCAAATTGTTTCAGAGGTATGTGGGACCTAGAGTCAAATCATGCCAATCGTTCTCCTAACGTTACGTTGTCGATCCCGCCAATCTCACCCCGCGGCCCACAACGATTATTGTGGCGAACGGCAATCCTTTCTAGTACTTCTTCACGCGATCCAAGACAAAAAAAAAAGTGGTAGAAAGCCAGATCCATCACTCCAGCGGAAACTGGCACACCGAGCTCGGCCAAGCCGGACGTGGCCATCTTGACGGTTGTCGCCAGAAGGTGGTTGGTCATGGCGTTTGCATGCATACCTTTGGTTTCACAGAGAAGGGAGAAGGCCACCGCCTAAACCACTTTGGGTGGTTTAAAGCGGACCTGCGCCTAAAAGGCCGAACCCCGACACTTTGCAAGATCAACCCTACACCACGAGATGACTCCACGTCTAAGGCCAAGGAGGCGTCCGCAGGAACAACAACACCATGAGCCTATCCACAGAGGAGGTTGCGTCAATTGACGCTCTACGATTGAACCACATCAGCGGCCCGAGCCTGTCTGTCGTGGTGGTTGCCGCTAGCGCCCCTCTCCAGCAGGGGTGCAATGATGGAGTGATCGGGCTCGGCAGTAGAGCAGCAAGTGGTGGTCCAAAAAAACTGTGTAACAACCCAACTTTCTAAATTTCAGTTTGGTGTTTGGAATGCAAAATTTAGGGGCAACAAAAACTTTTTTTTTCAAATATTTCTGTGATGATTGTCTGAGTGTTTCCCCTTGCCATGCTTGTGTGTTGCATTTTGCTTTTTGATTTTTTCACCTTGGCATCAACCAAAGATCCCTAAAACCCTTGGGTGTATTGTTGACTCTTCAAAATTTCTTGTGTGTTCTTTTATATTTCTTTTCTTTTCAAAACCCTAGGTATAGAATTACCCTTTGTGCTGAAATGATGATCTTCTAAGATCATATTTCTCCTCATCTAGTATTGGGCATTTCTTTTCCACCCCTTATCCATTTATTGTTTTGAAAAATTCCTAAATCTTGCATTCATGATCCCATCTCTTCCTACCCTAGTCCTTATACAAAAAATCCTTTGTTTAGTGCTTGTGTCAAAATTCAGAAAATGGGGGAGAGTGGAGAAATGGTCATGCCAACCATGTTGAGATCAACACCTCTCTCTCTCATTTCCTCCTTTTCTTTCCATTTCCCCCCAATTCCTTGCACCTGCCCTGGTCGACCCAGCCATACACCAACATTTTGGGCACCTTGGATGGGAAGGGGGGAGAGAGAAGGATAGGAGTTGGCCGTGGCATGAGTTGTGAATGCATAGCCCTAGTGCATCTCTCCTCTCACCCCTACGGAGAGAGTAGTTCTTAGCAAATGTAGTGAAGCAGATTAAATGGTCTCACGATAATTAATGTGAAATCCACAAATGAGGATAGGATAGACCTAGACTACACCAATTAATCAACAATTGGTAAGTTTTCTATAAGTCTCGCTAGCGCCTTGCCTTACTTAGTAGATAAAATGGATGGTACAGTGTAAGTGCACAAATATTGTATCTGGAGTTAACCTGAGCATACAAGCCTATATGCATGGGTTCATTAAGTCAGGTTTGCTTCAGAGTATACACGCCTACTCGCACGTGCTTATAGATATGGACATGGTGTGTTGTTTGGGCACGCAAAGCCAAACACCACACATCATGCCACCAAAATTAATTCGACCGTTTTGACAATAAAAATATCACCAATTCGGTTTATGCATCTGACATGAACATGATCATATTTTAACCATGGATAATTAAAGTGTTGAGGCTGAAAATGTCATACAATTACCAAATAAATGCAGAGTCAATAGAACTGGGTCAACTTAAAAACATCATTAGATTAGAAAATAATCATATGACTAGAACCACTAAGGCGAGTGGACCACTACTCTTAAACACATAAAAAAGATCGATGGAGCTTATTTTTGTGGGAAATATAAATTAAGAAATATTTTTACATTAATTTCAAGATAATTATAATAAAACTATAGTTTTTTTGTAATCTGTATTTCGTCTGTAATTAAAAAGAACATCAATAAATAAAATAATAATGGAAATTGGTTTTCATACAAATTTCAAATAATCCCATAAATATATGAATCTTAGAGTAAGTTAAATTCATAGATGGTCTTTGGCATATAAATAAAACCTACATTTTTTCTATTTAATATAGAAAAAATCAACGTCTACATGCATCAATTGTATACAAAGAATTGCTTGACTTAGTTCGTTACACATTTTTACATGACTCAACAAACAGTTAGTGCCAGAACACCTACAGAGTGAACACCAATGTTGTTTGTACCAAAACAGTGAAACTTACATGTAAGATGGACGACATTTTAAAATATGTCACATGCTATGTTTTGAACTTCAGTGGTAACTAATTTCCACACATGTGATACTTAAGCTAGCCTAATATTTACAGATTACACAATAGGAGAGTTGAATCCAATAATGATTTAGAACTTCATATTTTCGGCATACATATTAGACGATATATTTTATTTCATGAAAATATTTTATAGTTAAAGACCATACCCTCGAATTTGCGAGGGCCACCTTGCTAGTTAATAGGAAAACAACACCGAAAGAACCTCCAGGTTTTTCACCTCCTCTATTCATGATTTAGAAAAACTACTAGTTATCTCCTAGGTTGCAATAGATGATTGGCTAATTTCGTTGAAGAGGTAGATAAAGTAAAGCATAATAAATCTACATCACTAAAACCTACTATCAGAGTTAAAATTATGACAAAAACGGGAAGTTTACCATGGAAGAGGAGCTCGTAAGAAATAGAAGTTTTGTTTGAGTAGGAGCGTATATAAATGCAAAGTATAGAGATCTTTTATTTATAACTATTCCCTTCCAACCTGTTCAAGGGATACAAGCATAAACTAAATATAGTCTAATGACATATATAACAACATGACTCTAAAAATCACATTGAGCTACTAAATGGCTTGACTAACATGGAGTTATCTCATTATACATAAAAGCAAAACACCGGAAATACCCAGTGTACTGCATCAGCTACCATACAAAGAGTATTGATATCTATGTCCTCCCCAAAAGTGTTGAAGTGTATTGCGGAGAGACCAGACTGGAGAGACCAGACTCGACGGCGGAGCTACAAGTGCTCGTCTAAAATAAAATGAACCAGCTATGAATTAAAATAGTTATAATTTGTACTAAAACTCTTATATCTTTTAAAAACTAATCCATACAATGGCATTAATAAGTATAATTTTATGCATGGTTGACAACACGGAAATGTTGGAAAATTTTAGTTGTACTTTGCATTTATCATATACATTTAATGTATATATCTAAAAACAAACTTGGGTTGTCTTAAATTTAAGTTGTAAGTTCTATTCATACAAGGCCACAACAAATATTTATTTTTCTGCAAATACACGTGAAACATCTCTTTCGTGGAAGAATTGATTAGATTTCTTATTAATTCCACCATTGCATACAACCTACGAGAAAGAGGCGCCGTATTCAATCTATTTAATTAGCTGGACACAATTGTTTTGTTTTTAGTTCTAGCTTTGGTTTATGAGAAATGAGGTAGTGCCCATGCGTGCATATAATAAAGGAGTATCATTCTTTTAATTACTTTTTAACAACTGCATAAATGAGTAGTGTATGCATATAAATGGTTAATATCTCTAAATGGCATGACCATATATCTATCTTAGTAGCGCTTTCTAGTATATTACAAACCGCATTTACCGAAACTTCTAGACAATAAATTTAAAATTTTGGGGTCACATGTGCCTTACAAGTTGTAATCTATTATTATATAATATTATTTTATATTAAAAGCAAAATACCGATGTTTAAAATAGAGACACAAGGTTGATCCACATCACTAAAATTATCTTAATTGTTCAATCTAATATGTGTGGCCAGGATTTAAAAGAAATTCATTAGTTACGTAAGAAGAAAACGTTTCGGAGCTAGACTCTGCCGTTCAATCCAAATAAAGCTGCATGGTAGTTGAAAAAAACAGGTTAAAACGTGCTGGTAATTAAGCCTCCTACGTCTGTTATGTCTAAAAAGGAACTATGTCACGTTGTGAAAAAAAATCCATGGCTTGCCCAAGCTATCTTGCTAAAACGTGTTAGTTGGTAAAAAAAAATCTGGCTGAAACGTGCTTGTAAGGCAAATACTTCTTCCATTGTAAAATAAGTGTTCAATCTTTCCTAGATGTAGATGTATTTGAAGTAAAATAGGTGTAGGTAGGAAAAGTCCGGTTTGAACCTGGGTGCATGTGAACCCAGGTTGGAAATGCATTTTTCAAATGTTAAAAAATTCTGAAATAAAAATAACCGGGTACGTACGCATGTTCCATGTATGCGTAGAAAGTTTTCGCGGAGAAACCACTTTTTTATTTTAGAATCTAAAAAAGAAAAAATACGTCACATATATATATAGCCCTGCAAAATTTCACTTTTTGCCGAGACAAAATAAAAGGTTTTTTCACGAAACTCATGTCGAGGGCACATATTTGAGATCATCTGGAAAATCATTTTGTGTTTCGATTTTTAAAACATGTTTTGACATCACAAACGAAACTTTTCAAAAAGTGGGTTCACATGGATGTAGGTATATATATATATATCAACGCGGATTTTCTAACTAGGGTGATAGCTACGCACAGGCTTACCGCCGTTGGATTCTTCCTATCTAGCGTGGGTCCCTCACATCCATTCAACCGCAAGGATATCTTACCCTCTCTTGGATGCTAATTTCACAACACTACTCTCCAGATGCTCATAGTCTCCACCATGTTTGACTCAAGCTGATGCCAAAAAAAAAGTTCACGAAAATGATTGTTGGTCTGTAAAACAAAATGATGCCAAAAATACTTTCTAAGTTTTACCAGCAACCTAGAAAATCAACCGATCACAAAGCGGATCCTCATGTTTTTTCTAAGGAAAACTTAGATTAAGGTAGGATCTAGATCGAAAAGTTAGAAGATAATTAACATAGCTTTTTCTTCGGAAGATGGGATCTGAATTGAAAACACACTCTGCACAAACAAAATCAAAATCACGCGATGAAGCAAATACTTATCAAAATTTAAAAGGATCTACTAGAAAACTTGGAACGGGAATACAGCAGAATCCAGATTGCAGAAGAGTTGAAGAAAAATCAGATCAAAAGAAAACCGTGCGGCGCTGAGCCTGTTTCCTATCTAGAAAAAAAGCAACCGTCCCATGGGAGCCTAGCTCCAGCTCGTTGTGGCCGGCCAGGACAAATTTGACGAGCGGTGATCGACGAGGACGCAGGTGGCGGAGCTCGTGGCTCGCGGTAGGACGGGGCGAGGATGGAGACGACGTGCAGAGCACGATCGACGGCGCGCGGTGCTCCAGGTCGTAGGCGCGCCTCCCCCGCACCTTGAGATCCCATGCTCGACCGTAACATCTCTGTTTTGCTAAATCCTAATGTTAGGACCCGGCCATGATTTGGGAAGGGAAACACCGATTTCAGGCAAGAACTAGCTACTGGATAGATCTAGCAACAGATAAACAGAGGAAGTAATTGCGGGATAATAAAGCAGATGCAAATAAAGGAAGAACTGGATAAAGTAGGCAACAAAGATTAGGGTTTTTCATTGATCGCGCCACCCAGCCACCCACTCTCCCTGGTTATATAGAGTTCCCAGAGGAGCCGCGATTCAAATTAAAGTGCGCTTACAAACTGCCAAAACTTGTCACAGGCGACAGTTCAAACTGAAATGAATTGGAGCCGTCCGATGGAGTAGAAGTTATCTGAACCGTTGCTTAACTGAATGTGCCTCTGTTGTCGACAGCGCCAGGAAATGCACCAGTGTATTCAGGTTGTGACAATACTCCCTGGGCGAGACCAGACTTCAAGGCTGGAAGGATGGAAAGGTTGCTCGGATGAATTTGTCGTCTTCCCATGTTGCTTCTTCTGGTGTCATGTTCTCCCAATGGATCAGCCATTGAGGGACAGGAATGTCGTACGCTCCAGCGCTTCGTGGAATTTGTCGATACTGTAAAACTGCCAATGGTGCATACTTGACCTTGCCATCTGGAGTGAGTAACGGTAGAGTAGGATTGGGTACTGCTTTCGGCCCCAAGTGTTTCTTGAGCTGATTCACATGGAATACGTCGTGTATCAGAGTTCCTTCAGGTAACTGCAGCTTGTAAGACACGTTGCCAATTCTTTGCATCACTCTGAAAGGACCATAATATTTTGATGACAGCTTCAGTGAATTGCGTAATCCCAGAGCTGTTTCTCTATATGGTTGCATTTTGAGATAAACCATATCACCAACAGCAAAAGTCCTTCAGTTCTCTTCAAGTCGGCATACTTCTTCATTCGGTTCTGGGCTTGCAGCAGGTTCTGTTGTAGGCTTTTGAGGATCCGATCCTTTTCTTGCAGTGTAACTTGCACTTCTGGAGAGACGTCACATGGAACTGCTATGTCGTGCAGCTGTGGTGGAGAATATCCATAGAGAGCCTCGAAGGGTGATGTCTTCAAGGATGTATGATAAGAGGTATTATACCACCACTCTGCAGCTGGTAACCATTCTGCCCATTTCTTTGGCTCCTTGAATGCCATGCTGCGAAGGTATTGCTCCAAGCATTGGTTGACTCGCTCGGTTTGACCATCCGATTCAGGGTGATAAGCTGTACTGAAGTGCAGGTCCACTTTGAGGGCATTGAAGATATCTTGCCAGATTTTTGAGGTGAATATCTTGTCTCTATCACTCACAATAACTTTGGGTGGCCCATGCAGTTTGAATATGTTGTCCATGAACAATGTTGCTACTTGATGGGCAGTAAATGGGTGAGTCAGGGTGAGAAAATGAGCATACTTGGTTAGTCGATCAACAACCACTAGGATCACATCCTTTCCCTTGGATCTAGGTAATCCCTCAATAAAATCCATGCTCACTTCGGCCCACTTGCTGTGAGGAATGTTGAGTGGATCCAGTAATCCAGGGTAATGGACTCGTTCAGTTTTTGATATCTGGCAGACTGGGCACTGTGCTACTTTGTCAGCGATGAATTGTTTCAAATGTGGCCAGAAAAAGAGTTTCTTGATCCTGTGGTGAGTAACCCTATTGCCAGAATGTCCGCCAAATATTGATGAATGGAAGGCATTGAAGATTCTGTCCCGCAGGTCGGTTGCTGTTCCCAGGACAATTCTGTTTTTATATCTGAGTATCCCTGAAGCAAGAGTGTACTTGGGATTACTGTTTGCAGAGATAGCTAGTTCCTGCAGTAATTGGGTGCACTTGCTGTCATTTGTATAAGTGTCAGCCACTTCATTCATCCATGTTGGTATAGCTGCAGATATTGCAGTACATTGTTCTTCCACTGGATCAGTGTACTTCCTTGACAGGGCATCTGCAGCTATATTGTCTGTCCCTTTTTTATATTCTATTGAATAATCAAACTCCAACAGCTTGAGCATGAGTTTGTGTTGAATCCCCTCAAGCAGTCTTTGGCTAGAGAGATATTTGAGGCTCCTTTGATCAGTCTTGATAATGAGCTGGTTACCAAGTAGATAGTGTCTCCATTTCCTTAGGGATTCCAGAATAGCTAGTGCCTCCTTTTCATAAATGGATAATGTGGCTGCTTTTGGTCCAAGTGCCTTGCTAAAGTATGCCAATGGCCTCCCTTGTTGCATGAGTACTGCCCCCAACCCAGTACCAGATGCATCTGTTTCTAGAGTAAAGGCCAAAGTGAAATTGGGAAGAGCTAGCACTGGTGGTGTGGACATGACAGTCTTTAATGTCATGAATGCCTTATGTTGCTCAGCAGACCAATGGAAGGCATTTTTCTTTAGAGCATCATGCAGTGGTCGACAGATTGAGGCATACCCTTTGATGAATCTCCTGTAGTACCCTGTGAGACCCAAGAATTGCCTCAGTTGCTTGATATTTGTAGGAGTATCCCAGTTGGTGATTTCCTCAATCTTGGATGGATCTGTAGCTACCCCTGATCCAGACAGAACATGTCCCAGATAATCCACGGAAGCAGTGGCAAATGTGCATTTGGACAGTTTTGCTTTTAACTGATGTAGCCTGAGGATTTGCAGTACTTGAGACAGATGGTGTCTATGCTCTGCTAGAGATTTGCTATAGATCAATATGTCGTCGAAGAAGACCAATACAAATTTTCTCAAGTGTGCAGAGAATATATTGTTCATCAATTGCTGAAATGTAGCAGGAGCATTTGTCAGACCAAACGGCATGACTAGGTATTCATAATGACCCAGATGTGTACTGAAAGCAGTTTTGGCAATATCTGCAGGGTTCATACGAATTTGGTGATATCCTGATCTGAGATCCAACTTAGAGAATATTGTTGCACCCTGGAGTTCATCAAGCAGGTCCCCAATTACTGGAATTGGGTATTTGTTTTTGATCGTCAAGGCATTCAACTGTCTGTAATCAATGCAAAGTCTCCAGGTTTTGTCCTTTTTCCTGACTAATATAGCAGGAGAGGAGTATGGGCTGTTGCTCAATCTGATCTCAGAATTCTTTAACATTTTCTGTACCAATTCTTCCACAATGTTCTTCTGTTTATGAGGCATGCGATAAGGTCTCATATTTGGTGGATTGGACCCTTCTTTGATTGGTATCTTGTGATCACAAGATCTATGAGGTGGTAATCCCTCTGGTTCAGTGAATATGTCAGAGAAGAGTTTCAGGATGTCCTTGACTGTTGCAGGAATGGGCAGGTGTTGTTGCTCCTGTATAGTAGGCACATCATCTTTATCAGTAAGGGGGAGCCTTATGAGGAAGGCTTCTGCTCCTTGGGCTATTAGTTTGGAGCAGTTGGCAGCTGAAATAATTGGGTTTCTTGGTGGCTTGGTGCTGTCAAGGAGTGTGCACCACTCTCCCTTCACAGTGATGGATACCGTACGTTTGTCCCAGTCATAATAGTTAGGACTGTGTGCCTTCAGCCAATTTGCACCGAGAACCATATCATATCCCTTTAGATCAAGCAACTTGCAATCATGGGAGAATGCAGTCTTGTTGATCTTGAAGTTACAGTTAGGGATATATCCAACTGATTGTAGTTCTCCTCCTCCAGCCACTAGTACCTTTTGCGTTGCAGTAGGTTGGACTTCCAATTGTGCCCTTTTGACAAACTGTGTGTCGATGAATGTGTTGGTGCTGCCAGTATCGATTAGTGCTACTGCTTGGAAGCCTGCAAAGTGTGCAATGACCGATAGTGTGGTATCTCCTGGAATTCCATGCAGTGCCTCAGCAGAAATATGCATCAATGTTTCAGGTGAGGGATCTGGTTCCTGAGGTACAGGATGAGGTACAGGCAAGGGTGCAATGTTCTCCAGTAAGTTAGGTTCAGCATCATGAAAGGTCTCAGTCCTGTCATTGCTGTCTTCAGTATCACTGTGACCTTGTAATTGTATTGCATGCACAATGCTCTTCATACTGGCACATTTGTGTCCCAAAACCCATTGTTCTGGGCAGTACCAACATTTGCCCTTGTCACGATTTCTGTCAGGAGGTGTTCTGTGCTTGTTATCTCTGTTACTCGGCTGTTGTCGGAATTGAGGCTGGGCTGTTGTTCTTGTACCTGTGCTAGAGGGTATAGGTCTTCTGGTGGTTGCCAGGTAAGCCAGTTCTTGTTGTCTTGCATGCCAGTAAGCTGACTTGAGAGTAGAGGGATTGTGACTCTTCACTGCATGTTTGACTGTCTCCTTCAAGCCACTGATAAATCTCAACAGAAAGAAATTGTCAGTGAGGTATGAGTGATCTCTCTGCATGCATATCATGTACTCCTCGAAGATATCAATGTACTGGTTGACAGTGCCTGTTTGCCTCAGGTGTTGGAACTGCTCCATTGATTCATGCTCCCCAGGTACTGGAAATCTCTCACAAAGCAGCTCACAAAACTGTGTCCAATTGAGAAGATACAGGTTCAGGTTACTGCTTGTGAGCCAGGTCTTTGCTTTTCCTCGAATGTGCGCGTTGGCCCATTTCACTTTTGATTCATTGGGTATACCAATCAGCGAAAAGATGCTCTCACACTCCTCAATCCAATTCTTGGCGTTTTCTCCATGGAACAGCGGCAGTTCAACATTGGGAGTTCGTATATATGGGTCCTGGGGGTTCACTTGTGTCTGGTTTGGCGTTGTTGTGGTATGAACTGCAGCAGGTTGGACAGGGGTTCTGTTTGTGGAAGTAGGTGGTGGTGGTTGTGGGTATTGGTAGGGGTTTGGTGTAGGTGGTGGTGGTGGGTAAATTTGTGGTGGAGTGTATGGTTGTTGTTGCCACGGGTAATGATAGTATCCCTGTTGTGGGCTGATATGTTGGAAATTGGGTGGTGGTGGTGGATAGTAGTATGGTGGAGGGTTTTGGTATGGGGGGTAGGCAGGGTAATACTGCTGCTGACCTGGAGGTGGTGGTGGTGGTGTTGGATTGTAGAGGTGTGGCTGGCTAGATGGGTTTGTAGTCTGGAAGTGGTGTTTGGCAGGTTGGTGTGTGGACGAGCTTGGGGTATTATGGTTGGGGGTGGAGAAAGGTGGGGGATTTGGTGGTTGGGTGTACAAAGGAGTGTCCTTTTGTGAATTTGGTTGCTGTAGTGGTGGATCTGGTGGTTTGGCTGTGGAGGACAGTGGTGTAGGCTGTTCTTGGATGGGGCTGAGGTTCGGTGGTGGTGGTGGTGCCGTAGAGAATGGGTTCTGCTCGGTGGTTGGCTGCGCCAACTCCGGCGAATCGGTAGTAGGACGAGCCAGCAGCGCTACCATCTCAGTCAGTTTCGAGAGGTTACCTTGGATGGCGTCCATGGTGTGCTGCTGATGGTCGAGGCGGCGGTTGATGTTGAGGACCTCGCGGGGAAGTCGAGATCCGATCTCATCTTCTTCCTCTGCTTGCGCCTGAGCTTGCGCCAACAATTCTGCTTCCTCGGCTTCGGCGGCTAGCTTGTCTTGCGATCTTGTGCGGCGGTGTGTCATCTTGTTGGATCTTTTCCGCAGGATGCTCCCGGTGGTGCTCGCTGGTGGTGGAGAAGTGAGATCCACGGCGGCGGCGAGAGGGTGGAGAGGGTGGGAGCGGTCGGGGGAAAAAGGCGTCTGATACCAATTGTCAGGACCCGGCCATGATTTGGGAAGGGAAACACCGATTTCAGGCAAGAACTAGCTACTGGATAGATCTAGCAACAGATAAACAGAGGAAGTAATTGCGGGATAATAAAGCAGATGCAAATAAAGGAAGAACTGGATAAAGTAGGCAACAAAGATTAGGGTTTTTCATTGATCGCGCCACCCAGCCACCCACTCTCCCTGGTTATATAGAGTTCCCAGAGGAGCCGCGATTCAAATTAAAGTGCGCTTACAAACTGCCAAAACTTGTCACAGGCGACAGTTCAAACTGAAATGAATTGGAGCCGTCCGATGGAGTAGAAGTTATCTGAACCGTTGCTTAACTGAATGTGCCTCTGTTGTCGACAGCGCCAGGAAATGCACCAGTGTATTCAGGTTGTGACACCTAATTAGGAGTTGTTTTGTGCATCATGAGCATCATATAAAATGCATTAAGAAAAAATTGCATTTTTAAATAAAGTGGAGACCCTAATGGGTGCAAACTCCCCTCGATTTAAAATCCTCTCAAAAATGTTTCAACCAAATAGTTGGACCCTCAAATATAATTAGAAGGGCCACTAAATATTTTACATAAAGTCTAGAGTTATTTTTGAGCTTCAAAAGGTTGTAAAACTATTAAAAGGATTAAGATTTGGTGTTGTTTTGAAGTTTCCAGGAAAACCCCCAAAGGCTAGGGGGCTCCGTGCAAAATCTCCTTGTCTTCTTCCTGCAGACGCACAGGCAGCTGCGTGTGGCCGCCCGCGTCGTCGATCCCCGAAGGGATTCGCGCCGCCGCTCGCCGCCCCTGGACGGGGATAAGGCCTCCACGACGCCCTCTTCTCCGTCCCTATCTCCTCCCTCACGCGCGCTCTCTCTCTCTCTGCAAGCACGCGCGCCCGAACCCTAGCTCCGTCCGCTCCTGCTCGCCGCCGTTTGCCGCCTCCCCGCGCCCAGACGACTAGCCCAGGAGCACCGCCGTGATGCCCCCGTCCTCCTCCACTAAGCGGCGCAAGCAGGGAAGCCGCCAATCGCCGCCGCGGTCCGCTTCTTCCTCGCGGCCGGCAGAGATGCCGACGACCGCCGTGGCGCCATACGCCCTCCCTCGGCCTCGCTGAGCCAACCTCGACGCTCCTAGTGAGCTGCTGGTGCTCCGGCGCCCCTCCGTTCTTCCTCTCCTCCTCTCTAGCGACCCCGCCACGTTCTCCTGCCCCGCCGCCGCATGTCGCCGCCGGCGATGCTCCGGCGTCAATTAGCTGGCGGCGCCACCACCAGGTGACTCGCCTCGGTCGCCCGCGTCTAACGCGCCCTTCCGTGCCCCCGCGCGTGCGCCGCCACGGTGTGGTCACCGGCGGCAGCCACCGGTGGTTGACCACATGGTTGACCACGGTGGGACCCGCCCCTCTTTTCCTTTTTCATTTTCTTTTATTTTCTCTGTAATAAGAAATGCATGACAGGTGGGCCCCTGTCGTCAGGAATTTAATCATTCCCGAAATATTTCGTTAATTAATAAAATCCTGACAGTGGGCCACGAGCTGTTAGAGATTTATTATTTTCCAGAAATTGAAGAAAATGAGTAAAACTTGTTTAATTCATAACTAATTTATTTTAATTCAGAAAAATGTGTATAATATATCAAAATCTTCAGAAAAATGAGATCTACACTTTAGTATCAAAAGCATGCATTGTTAAACATCTTTGAACACTATCCTTAATAGAAGAACAAATGAACCCTTTTCTTTAATATGCGGGGTTTATGGAATTGCAAAGTATTATGCATTCCAACCCTATTTAAATTGATGAGCATGTTATAGGATCACTTTCATTACTATTAACATGTCATATCATCATCCTTGAGTGTGCATTGCATTATGCCATGTATTGAATGTTATTTCTTTATTTTTAGTGTGTGCTTCTTCGCGCTCGATAGAGCATGTGTCCAGACGATGAAGATCGACAACACCGAAGTTCCATAATTGTCCACCGACAAACAAGTCAAGTACAAGATTATCGAAGGTGCACTTCGGTTTGTCAGGGACAAAGGCAAGCCCTAGCCTGGTTCATATATGATTTCGAAATGCTTTTATCTCTGGTTCCTTCATATTGCATGCGATTCAACTGTCTTTTATCGATAGATAGAGTTACCCTATCTATTGCATGTCCTACCTTTGTAGCCTCAAATCCCTGATCCACTGCTCCTAGCATAACTAGGTTTGGCATGTGTGCATCAGAGCCTTTATATCTTTATGCTTAGCCATGCTTAGTATGTTACGCTTCTACTCCGGTCTTCGGAGCCTTACAATGAAATGAAACTAGCATGACAGGTTGACGTGGTAAGTATAGAGATGAGTGTTAAACATGATTAAAGGCTCAGACGAAAGGCCACATTGAGATGTGGTGGGTGTTTCGTTTCTGCCGACCCTAGGAACCGAGTTCGCCTCTGAACCAACCTGAGCGACAACCACACGAGGCCCTATTATGGTACCCTCTCGACTCACTAACTTGCCTAGTAGATTCCATGAGTCACATAGTTTGCGTTATCTGGACATATGGATTGCATTTTGCTTTGGGGAAAAGGTACATAACAGGTAGGTAAGCGTGGACGTGGTGGCTGGGGGAGTCCCCGTGGAAACCCACCTCGCCTCACATCGTTGACCGACTTCGGGACTTGACCCGTTACGGCGGAACAATCCTTAGCGCGTGACTCATGGTCTCGGCGACAGCAAGGTAAAGGTCGTGGTCAACCACCCTCGTCTTTCCAAGGAAGAGAGCTAATGATTCTGGCATTAAGAGTCGGTTGGTACGTGTGGATAAAATTGTGCACCCTTGCAGGGTTAAATCTTTTCGAAAAGCCGTGTCCACGGTTATGGACGACTTGGGAACGGACGCGGAGATCATAGAGAACTTTAACCTGATCGTAAAACTTGGCAACCAATGTGTGTTTACGGACACCTTGTCCGGGTGTTGAGGGGGTGATCCGAGGATAGTGGTTCGAGATGATGAAGATTGGTGGATACAATATGATAATCAGTAGAGCTAGAGATGTCGCTCTCCTTATCCCCTTTTAAAGGTTCTAAGTAGTCGAGCTTCTCCTCCTATTGTTTAACAAAGGAAAACGGCTTTACGCAAAGAAGCTCTACAGAAAGCCCGCATACCCGCTTTGCTAAAAGGTTGTACTAAGTCTTGCTGAGTCCTGTACTCAGCTTTGCATGCTTTGTTTCAGACGAAGTCGCTCCAACACATGGTGGTTTCTAGTCGACATCGACGAGTAGCTTGGGGTTCCCAGGTGGCAGCCTGGAATCTATGGGCTGGGACGTCGCTGTTATGCTCCTGGCCTCTTAGGCCTTTTGTTATCTTGCCATGTCTAATAGCATAACTTCGCTTTCGTTGATTGATGAAATGTCAGGTCAGTGACCTCTGCTTGTAATGATTTGGTTCTTCGCTCGATGACGATGATGTCCAGCTCGATGACGATGGCGATTGCGTCGATTTCCCCCTCCGGGAGGGAATTTCCCCGGCGGATTCCTGCCCGCCGGAGAGCTCTTTCTCTCTGGTGTCTTTCTCCGGCAGAGCTCTGTCATTCTCCGTAACTCCCCGTGCCTTAGGTTTCGGGCGAAGATGTACGCGAAGGAGAGGAGGCTGAGGGGGCGGGCCCCCTCCCCACATGGAGGCGCTAGGGCAGGGCACGCGCCGGCCTATGGGGGCCCCATGGCCCCTCCCGCTCCTTCCGCTCCCATCGTCCTCTGAAAAATAGGATTTTTCATATAATTTCCGTCAATTGTTGATCTTCCGAAATATGGTGTCCTGACGGTGCTTTTCCAGCAGAATCCTGACTCCGGTGAATAATTCTCCAATAATCATGAAACATGCAAAATAGGTGAAATAACATAAGTATCATCTCTAAATATGAAATATATCAATGAATAACACAAATTATGATATAAAATAGTGATGCAAAATGGACGTATCAACTCCCCCAAGCTTAGACCTCGCTTGTCCCCAAGCGAAATTGAGCTCAATAAACAAGACCACATGTTTATGGAGTGAAGAGTCGATAAATAAAATACGGACAAGAAGCATCATATTGATTCACACAAGATATTCTAGTAAACATCCTCCTCATATAACTCAACTTGAAATAAGTAAAGAGAAATCACAAATAGAGGTGCATAGAAATCATAAATGGTTATGGCAAACTTTGTTCTTGGTGAGAGAACTATTAACAGATTGTACTTATCTTCTAAACAAAGCTTTCATATCAGAATTTATATGGCAGGGCTCTCATCCTTAATCATAACAATCTCCTCATGATCATTGATAACTTTCAAAGTCATATTCATTCAGATAAAATTTGTACTAAACAAGAAAGCATAAAAGACATGATTAACTAAATCATAGCATAAATGGTTGGTTCACAACAACTCAATTGCTTGCTTAAGATAGAGGGAAATAGGTTTACTGACTCAACATAAAAGTAAAAGATAGGCCCTTCGCAGAGGGAAGCAGGGATTAAATCATGTGCTAGAGCTTTGCAAGTTTTGAAATCATATAAAGAGCATAAAAGTAAGATTTTGAGTGGTGTTTGTTGTTGTCAACGAATGGTAGTGGGCACTCTAACCCCTTGCCAAACAGACCAAGAGCGGCTCCCATGAAGGACGCGTCATCTCTACCAGCAAGGTAGATCATCCCCTTCTCTTTTGTTTACACATGTATTTTAGTTTTATTATGGATGACACTCCCCCCAACCTTTGCTTTCACAAGCCATGGCTAACTGATGCGCGTAGATGTACACGTCCGTTGGGAACCCCAAGAGGAAGGTATGATGCGCACAGCAGCAAGTTTTCCCTCAGAAAGAAACCAAGGTTATCGAACCAGGAGCCAAGAAGCACGTGAAGGTTGTTGGTGGAGGAGTGAGTGCGCAACACCGGTGAAACCGGCGCAACGTGGAACCTGCACAACACAATCAAAGTACTTTGCCCCAACGTAAGTGAGGTTGTCAATCTCACCGGCTTTGAAAACAAAGGATTAAGCGTATCGAGTGGAAGATGGTGTTTGTTTGCAAAGAACAGTAAAAACAATGATTGTAGTAGAATGTATTCAGATGTAAAAGAATGGACCGGGTCCACAGTTCACTAGAGGTGTCTCTCCAATAAGATAACTAACATGCTGGGTGAACAAATTACAGGGCAATTGACAAATAAAGATTCAATACATATCAACGATGATTACTATGTGATTTAATCAGGGCATTACGAGAAAGTACATAGACCGCTATCCAGCATGCATCTATGCCTAAATAATCCACCTTCAGTTATCATCCGAACCCTTCCGGTATTAAGTTGTAAAACAGATAATTAAGTATGGTGCGTAATGTAATCAACACAAATATCCTTAGACAAAGCATCAATGTTTTATCCCTAGTAGCAACAGCACATCCACAACCTTAGAACTTTCTATCACTGTCCCATTCAATGGAGGCATGAACCCACTATCGAGCATAATTACTCCCTCTTGGAGTTACAAGTATCAACTTGGCCGAGCCTCTACTAGCAACGGAGAGCATGCAAGAACATAAACAACACATATATGATAGATTGATAATCAACTTAACATAATATTCTATATTCATCGATCCCGCCAAACACAACATGTAGCATTACAAATAGATGATCTTGATCATGTTAGGCAGCTCACAAGATCTATAACAATGATAGCACAAGCGGAGAAGACAACCATCTTGCTACCCATATCCAAGGATGAATCTCACGCATCAATCCGGAGGCATGATGATGTAGAGCCCCTCCGTGTGATGATTCCCCTCTCCGCAGGTTGCCGGAGGTGATCTCTCTGAATCCCCCGAGATGGGATTCGCGACGGCCCGTCTCCGGAAGGTCACTGTGGCTCCTGCACAGGGGTTTCGCGATGAAGGCTATTTGTAGGCGGAAGGGTAGGTCAAAGGGCGTCACGAGGCCCACACAACAGGGCGCGGCCAGGGCCAGGTCGCGCCGCCCTGGTGTGGCCACCTCGTGGCCCCACTTCGTCTCCCTTTCGGTCTTCTGGAAGCTTCGTGTAAAAATAGGCCCCTGGGCTGATTTCGTCAATTCCGAGAATATTTCCTTACTAGGATTTGAAACCAAAAACAACAGAACAGACTGGCACTTCGCATCTTGTTAATAGGTTAGTGCCGGAAAATGTATAATAATGATGTAAAGTGTGTATAAAACATTCAAGTATTGTAATAAAAGTAGCATGGAACATAAGAAATTATAGATACGTTTGAGACGTATCACTAACCGAATCCTCGGGTGCCTTCCAACATTTCTCATACCATGGAGGAGTGTCTATGCAAAATTAAGTTGCTTACTGATAAATCAGGGCAAAACATGTGAAGAGAATTATTAATGAAAGTTATTAATTGGGGTGGGAACCCCGCCGGCTCTTTTGCAAAATTATTGGATAAGCGGATGTGCCGCTAGTCCATTGGTGAAAGTCCGCCCAACAAGATTGAAAGATAAAACACCACATACTTCCTCATGAGCTATAAAACATTGACACAAATAAGGAGTAATATAGTTTGAATTATTTAAAGGTAGCACATGAAGTATTTACTCTGAGTGGCGCAAAATACCACATAGTAGGTAGTTATGGTGGACACAAATGGCATGGGTTTGGTCTAAGGTTTGGATGTATGAGAAGCATTTCCTCTCAATACAGGTCTTTGGCTAGCAAGGTTGGGTAGCAAGCATAAAGGTTGAGGGAAACAAACAAATATACATGTGATAGAAACAATCATGCATCTTTCTCAAGCACAAGCAATTTTAACTTCAGAATACTAAACTCATTAGCAGAAAGATAATAAAGTAATATGTCTACATGTATTTCCCTTTTCTAATTAAACATCAAGGTGTTGTTGCTATTGACCAATGCTAAGTTTGCCAAAATTAGATAGATTTACTTGATGCTCCCAAAGTGATATCAATACTAATGTCAAGAGTGATCATATAACAGAAATTGCAAACTAAAATAAGGTGTGCAAAAAGTAAATGATAAGACTTCTCATTAATATTCCATAACGATAACTCACACCAACGGATACATAGATAACCAACTAAGAGAGAGATACTTCCACATTGCAAACTATTCTATATGATAAATTCCCTACTCATGATATGACACTACTTGATAGTAAAGATAAAGATAGTGATGATGTGATACCGCGGCACTCCCCAAGCTTGGAACAAACCAAGGGGATGCCAATACCGATGATAAATTACTCCTGGTGGCGATGATGGTGGATTCTTCGTCATCGACTTCCAAGGAAGAGGCTCTCCATCAACAAACGATGTCTTGGTCTCGGGAATCCTGAAACTAGCAGCATAGCTAATGCGTTTAAACCTGTTTTCATACTCACAGTTTTGATTCCAAACATCATAAAGTTGCGCCTGAAGTTGGTTGGTAGTGTTGTGAAGTGAGAGGATATCGCTCCACAGATTTGCAGTCTCCTTCTCATGTTCACCAATGAGTTCGGACACAATCCTGTGGAAGATGTCCATGATGGCGTGTAACTCACACGTTCGTTGGGAACCCCAAGAGGAAGGTATGATGCGCACAGAGTGTTTCCCTCGAAAGAAACCAAGGTTTAATCGAACCAGAGGAGCCAAGAAGCACGTTGAAGGTTGATGGTGGCGAAATGTGATGCGGCGCAACAACAGGGATTCGGCCAACGTGGAATGTGCACAACACAACCCAAGTACTTGCCCCAACGAAACGTTGAGGGTTGTCAATCTCACCGGCTTGCTGTAACAAAGGATTAACCGTATTGTGTGGAAGATGATTGTTTGCAAGAAAACAAGAAACAAGTATTGCAGATAGATTGCGATGTAAAGAATAGGACCGGGGTCCACAGCTCACTAGAGGTGTCTCTCCATAAGATAAAAGCATGTTGGGTGAACAAATTACAATGGGCAATTGACAAATAGAGAAGGGCATAACAATGCATATACATGATATGATAAATATAGTGAGATTTAATCCGGCATTACGACAAAGTACATAGACCGCCATCCAACCGCATCTATGCCTAAAAGTCCACCTTCGTGTTATCATCCGAACCCCATTCCGTATTAAGTTGCAAAGCAACAGACAATTGCATTAATTATGGTGCGTAATGTAATCGACAACTACATCCTTAGACATAGAATCAATGTTTTATCCCTAGTGGCAACAGACATCACAACCTTAGAACTTTCTCACACCTGTCCTGTGTCAATGAAGGCATGAACCCACTATCGAGCATAAATACTCCCTCTTGGAGTTAAGAGTAAAAACTGGCCTCTACTAATAACGGAGAGCATGCAAGATCATAAACAACACATAAACAATAGATTGATAATCACCATAACATAGTATTCTCTATCCATCGGATCCCGACAAACACAACATATAGTATTACAGATAGATGATCTTGATCATGTTAGGCAGCTCACAAGATCCAACAATGAAGCACAATTAGGAGAAGACGACCATCTAGCTACCGCTATGGACCCATAGTCCAGGGTGAACTACTCACCATCACTCCGGAGGCGACCATGGCGGTGTAGAGTCCTCCGGGAGATGAATCCCTCTCTCCGGGGTGCCGGAGGCGATCTCCCGAATCCCCGAGATGGGATTGGCGGCGGCGTCTCTGGAAGGTTTTCCGTATCGTGGCTCTCGGGGGTTTCGCGACGAAGGCTATAAGTAGGCGTGGGTAGGTCAAGAGGCGGCACGAGGGCCCCGGGGACAGGCCGCGCGCCAGGGCCCGGGCCGCGCCGCCCTATCACCTGGCCACCTCGTGGCCCCACTTCGACTCCCCTTCGGTCTTCTGAAGCTTCGTGCAAAAATAGGACCCTGGGCGGTGATTTCGTCCAATTCAGGAATATTTCTTACTAGGATTTCTAAAACAAAACAGCAGAAAAAAGAACTGGCTCTTCGGCATCTTGTTAATAGGTTAGTTCCCAAAATGCGTAAATACGACATATAATGTGCATAAAACATGTAGGTATCATCAATAAAGTAGCATGGAACATAAGAAATTATCGATACGTTGGAGACGTATCAGCATCCCCTTCGTCCCGAGCAGGTAAAACGATAACAAAGATAATTTCTGAAGTGACATGCCATCATAATCTTGATCATACTATTGTAAACATATGTAATGAATGCAATCAAAACAATGGTAATGACATGAGTAAACAATGAATCATAAAGCAAAGACTTTTCATGAATAGTACTTCAAGACAAGCATTAATAAGTCTTGCATAAGAGTTAACTCATAAAGCAATAAATCAAAGTAAAGGTGTTGAAGCAACACAAAGGAAGATTAAGTTTCAGCGGTTGCTTTCAACTTATAACATGTATATCTCATGGATATTGTCAACATAAAGTAATATAACAAGTGCAATATGCAAGTATGTAGGAATCAATGCACAGTTCACACAAGTGTTTGCTTCTTAAGGTGGAGGGAGATAGGTAAACTGACTCAACAATAAAAGTAAAAGAATGGTCCTTCAAAAGCATCGATTGCTGTATTTGTGCTAGAGCTTTTATTTTGAAAACATGAAACAATTTTGTCAACGGTAGTAATAAAGCATATGAGTTATGTAAATTATATCTTACAAGTTGCAAGCCTCATGCATAGTATACTAATAGTGCCCGCACCTTGTCCTACTTAGCTTGGACTACCGGATCTTTGCAATGCCATGTTTCAACCAAGTGTCACAAAGGGGTACCTCCATGCCGCCTGTACAAAGGTCTAAGGAGAAAGCTCGCATTTTGGATTTCTCGCTTTTGATTATTCTCAACTTAGACATCCATACCGGGACAACATGGACAACAGATAATGGACTCCTCTTAAATGCATAAGCATGTAGCAACAATTATTATTCTCATATGAGATTGAGGATATATGTCCAAAACTGAAACTTCAACCATGATTCATGGCTTTAGTTAGCGGCCCAATGTTCTTCTCTAACAATTTGCATGCTCCAATCATTAAGGTGATAGATCCTTCAGACAAGACGGACATGCATAGCAACTCACATGATATTCAACAATAGTTGATGGCGTTCCCCAGACATGGTTATCGCACAACAAGCAACTTAATAAAAGATAAAGTGCATAAGTACATATTCAATACTACGATAGTTTTTAAGGCTATTTTGTCCCATGAGCTATATATTGCAAAGGTGAATGATGAGCTATATATTGCAAAGGTGAATGATGGAATTTTAAAGGTAGCACTCAAGCAATTTACTTTGGGATGGCGGAGAAATACCTTGTAGTAGGTAGGTATGGTGGACACAAATGGCATAGTAGTTGGCTCAAGGATTTTGGATGCATGAGAAGTATTCCTCTCGATACAAGGTTTAGGCTAGCAAGGTTATTTGAAGCAAACTCAAGGATGAACCGGTGCAGCAAAACTCACATAAAAGACATATTGTAAACATTATAAGACTCTACACCGTCTTCCTTGTTGTTCAAAACTCAATACTAGATATTATCTAGACCTTAGAGAGACCAAATATGCAAACCAAATTTTAGCAAGCTCTATGTATTTCTTCATTAATGGGTGCAAAGCATATGATGCAAGAGCTTAAGCATGAGCACAACAATTGCCAAGTATCACATTATCCAAGACATTTTAGAATTACTACATGTAGCATTTTCCAATTCCAACCATATAACATTTTAACGAAGAAGAAACTTCGCCTTGAACATTATGAGTAAAGCCTAAGGACATATTTGTCCATATGCAACAGCGGAGCGTGTCTCTCTCCCAAAGTGAATGCTAGGATCCATTTTATTCAAACAAAAACAAAAACAAAAACAAACCGACGCTCCAAGTAAAGAACACAAGATGTGACTGAATAAAAATATAGTTTCAGGGGAGGAACCTGATGATGTTGTCGATGAAGAAGGATGCCTTGGGCATCCCCAAGCTTAGACGCTTGAGTCTTCTTAAAATATGCAGGGATGAACCACGGGGCATCCCCAAGCTTCACTCCTCTTGATCATATTATATCATACTCCTCTCTTGACCCTTGAAAACTTCCTTCACACCAAACTTCAAGCACACTCATTAGAGGGTTAGTGCACAATTAATAATTCACATATTCAGAGGTGACACAATCATTCTTTATACTTCTGGACATTGCATAAAGCTACTGGACATTAATGGATCAAAGAAATTCATCCAATATAGCAAAAGAGGCAATGCGAAATAAAAGGCAGAATCTGTCAAAAACAGAACAGTCCGTAAAGACGAATTTTAAAATGGCACCAGACTTGCTCAAATGGAAAAACTCAAAACTAATGAAAGTTGCTTACATATCTGAGGATCACGCTCGTAAATTGGCAGATTTTTCCGAATTTTCTACAGAGACTTGTGCCCAGATTCGTGACAGACAGCAATGCTGTTTCTGCGCAGCGATCCCAAATATAACATCAACTTTGACATAGAAACTTTACTTGGCACAAAAACATGATAAGGAGAGGTTGCTACAGTAGTAAACAACTTCCAAGACTCAAATATAAAACAAAGTACTGTAGTAAAAACATGGGTTGTCTCCCATAAGCGCTTTTCTTTAACGCCTTTCAGCTAGGCGCAGAAAGTGCAAATCAAGTAACATCGAGAGATGAAGCATCAACATCATAACTTGTTCTAATAATAGAATCAAAAGGCAACTTCATTCTCTTTCTAGGCAAGTGTTCCATACCTTTCTTGAGAGGAAATTGATATTTAATATTACCTTCATATCAATAACAGCACCAACAGTTCGAAGAAAAGGTCTTCCCAACACAATAGGACAAGATGCATTGCATTCGATATCCAAAACAACAAAATCAACGGGGACAAGGTTATTGTTAACCGTAATGCGCACATTATAAATCCTCCCCAAAGGTTTCTTTTTAACATTATCGGCAAGATTAACATCCAAATAACAATTCTTCAATGGTGGCAAGTCAAGCATATCATAAATCTTTTTAGGCATAACAGAAATACTTGCACCAAGATCACATAAAGCATTACATTCAAAGTCATTGAATTTCATTTTAATGATGGGCTCCCAACCATCTTCTAACTTTCTAGGAATAGAAGTTTCAAGTTTTAGTTTCTCTTCTCTAGCTTTTATGAGAGCATTTGTAATATGTTTTGTAAAGGCTAAATTTATAGCACTAGCATTAGGACTTTTAGCAAGTTTTTGCAAGAACTTTATAACTTCAGAGATGTGGCAATCATCAAAATCTAAATCATTATGAGCTACAGCAATGGGATCATTGTTCCCAAGGTTGGAAAAAATTTCAGCAGTTTTATCACAAGCAGTTTCAGCAGTTTTAGCAATTTCAGGCAGCTTTGTACGCTTTGCACTAGGAGTAGAAACATTGCCAACACCAATTATTTTACCATTGATAGTAGGAGGTGCAGCAACATGTGAAGAATTAACATTACTAGTGGTGGTAATAGTCCAAACTTTAGCTACATTATTCTCTTTAGGGATTTTTTTTTCGTGCCCTTTCGTTAGTTGTACTCAGTTTTCCCTCCTTAGTTTTTCCTCAGTTTTACCCAAACGTTTGTCTGAACCGCAGAAGGAGCTCTGACGGAAGGAATCCGTTAAGTTGACCGTTCCGTGCTGACGAGTGGGGTCGTGTCGTTTGTGGGGTCGCGTCGTGTGGGACCGCGTCGTGTGGGGCTGGTAGGAAGGGACCGCGTGGGACAGGACGAGGCCGTGTTTGTGGGGCCGTAGCGTGTAGGGCCGTAGCGTGTGGAGCCGTGTGGGTCCGGGACGGGGGCACGAGTGGTTTCTGTCTCTTTCGCCCAGATTAGCAGTTTTCAATGTACCTTTTTCCTCTCTATCGCTCGATCTCATTCATATTTGATAGCCCAAATTGGTAGCAAATCTAGAGAAGCTTCTCCTTCTGTTTCTTAACGCCATTCATTTCTTTATGCCTTCGTTTTTACCCAATCAGGTAGGAAATCTAGGGCACAAATCCAGAGAGAAAATATAGGATAAGCTGCATACAGCAACCAACATAGCATAGATATATTCAGGACAGATCCAAATGTAGTACCGATAGATCCAACATAAGCTACATTTTACATGAATTTAAGCTGCTCTACAGATAGAGCAGTCACATACAGAGAGTGCAGTAGGCACGTTCAACGCCTCCAGGTGGCGCGTGTGACTCGCTTGGAGGTTGCGCAGGTGAATCCCAAGTGCTTTGTGTTTGGCCATGTACGCATGCACGTTCACGGTACTTCCAACTCTAGCGCCATATCTGCCAATGGATTCAGCATGGTTCAGCAGGGTGTTGAAGTTGGTGTCGAAGAGCCTCCTGTTGCAGAAGGGGCACTTGTAAATGCCTTGAGCAAAGGGGCGACCGTATTGGCCGGACTGCAGCCTCCTGAGGACGTGACGAGTCTTGGTGTGGAAGGACTCGTCGTCGCTGTCGACGTCGCTGCTCTCCACCTGTCACGTAGCACCAAAGATCGTGCAAAAAACACGGAGTCAATTGCAACGATGATTGAACAGAGAGTGAACAAAAAATCATGCATGATAATATGGGCTCGAAAAAAAGAGGTAGCCTCAGTTACATTGGACACACTTATATCCAGGATTTGAGTCAGTAAACCAAAGATCATGCACAACAAATTTGTACACACCAATTGTTTACTGACCAAACCCTGAATCAATTTAGGGATGCCCAAATATTCATCATCATCGGCACAAATCTGAAACAAAAGCAAATCACAAACACTAATAACGCAAGATCTAACACAAAAGGATCGAACTAGGAACAGACGAACAGTAATAACGCAAGATCTAACACAAAAGGATTGAACTAGGAACAGACGAACAGTAATAACGCAAGATCTAACAAAAAAGGATTGAACTAGGAAGAGACGAACAGTAATAACGCAAGATCTAACACAAAAGGATTGAACTAGGAACAGACGAACCGTAATAACGCTAGATCTAACACAAAATGATTGAAATGAGATAAGAACAAGGGAACAAAGGGTTACCTCCGGCTCGTAGTCGACGATGGTGGTGTCGTAGGGGTTCTCCGGCGCGTCGTACTGCACTGGTTCGTACGGGTCCCAATCGAAGGGGGACTGGACGGGGGCGGCGGCCGATGCGCCGGCTGCTACGTTGGAAGCAGCGACAGGGGCCTGGACGGGGCGGCGGCCGATGCGCCGGCTGCTACGTTGGAAGCAGCGACAGGGGCCTGGACGGGGGCGGCGGCCGATGCGCCGGCTGCTACGTTGGAAGCCGACAGGGGCCTGGACGGGGCGGCGGCCGATGCGCCGGCTGCTACGTTGGAAGCAGCGACAGGGCCTGGACGGGGGCGGCGGCCGATGCGCCGGCTGCTACGTTGGAAGCAGCGACAGGGGCCTGGACGGGGGCGGCGGCCGATGCGCCGACAATGGGCATCTCATTCTTCTCCATCGCCGGCGGTTTTCTTCGGGGTTTTTTCTTCGGTTGTGGAGAAGATGATGGGACAGGAGAGGCGGTTGCAGTGAGCCAGTGAGAACGTGCGTCGAGGGAGAGAAAGAGGGGCTCTATAAAGACGAAGGTGGCGTGTACCGCAACACGCGTCCGCTATGCACGGCTGCAGCGTGCACCGCTACACGAGTCTAACCCTGGGACGTTTGGTGTACTCAGTTATAACCTCAGGCCTTATACAGAAATTTTATCTGTACTCAGTTTTCCCCTCGAGGACTTAGACCGGCAAGTGCAATATACTCAGTTTTACCCTCAAGTAGCTGGTCAACAGAGAGTCAACAAATGAGATTAACATAGCTAATTGAGTCATTTCATGCGCAAAAAAATCCAAAAAAATAAAAACATAGTGGCAACTACTCATGGAGTCTTCCTACGCAACCTGCCACCTAGAAAACCTTAACAAACATATATAAATCAAGTTTTACCACAAATTGCCACTTCTCAGAATCACTAGTGTAGCTATGAAGATGCATGGTTTTCCACCCAAACCCCTTTGCAAAACATCTTTCCCAAAACATAGTTTGTCTAAATGATGCCATAATTGTCACACTCATGTATATTTGAATTGCAAATAATTTGATGTAGCCCAATATGAATTATATTGTACAAAACACACATTTTTCATTTTGTAATTCTTTTGTTTGAATCCCTTAGTCTATTTACTATTTATGTGCCCTTGGATTCTTAGTACTACTCAGTTTTGCCCTCAAGTACTGTCACAAATGCTCTGAGAAGCCCAAACTTATCCTGATTGGTTGAGCCGTTGTCACACGGATCGACTCCACGAACCGTTGATCCACTGATCTAACGGGCAGTATACCCCTATCCGTCTCTTCGTGGCAACCTCTCTCTCTCTCTCTCTCTCTCTCTCTCTCTCTCTCTCGTGGCCACCCATCTCTCTCTCTCTCTGTGGGTGGAGAATAAACATGAGGAATATAGTTTGGGATATAGTATTGGTATTTTGAAACGGCCTAAAAGTGGTATAATTTTGTTATAAACATGAGGCATACATTTTTGCTGATTTCGGCGATTGCATTATTTGTCACCCCTCTAACAATTATCAACTATCTTTAGCTGTCCTTTTCTTTTAGGGAATATAGTTTGGGATATGGTATTGGTATTTTGGAAAGGCCTAAAAGTGGTATAATTTTGGTATAAACATGAGGCATACATATTTGCGGATTTCGGGGATTGCATTATTTGTCACCCCTCTAACAATTATCAACTATCTTTAGCTTTCCTTTTCTTTTAGGGAATATAGTTTGGGATATAGTATTGGTATTTTGAAACGGCCTAAAAGTGGTATAATTTTGTTATAAACATGAGGCATACATTTTTGCTGATTTCGGCGATTGCATTATTTGTCACCCCTCTAACAATTATCAACTATCTTTAGCTGTCCTTTTCTTTTAGGGAATATAGTTTGGGATATGGTATTGGTATTTTGGAAAGGCCTAAAAGTGGTATAATTTTGGTATAAACATGAGGCATACATATTTGCGGATTTCGGGGATTGCATTATTTGTCACCCCTCTAACAATTATCAACTATCTTTAGCTTTCCTTTTCTTTTAGGGAATATAGTTTGGGATATAGTATTGGTATTTTGAAACGGCCTAAAAGTGGTATAATTTTGGTATAAACATGAGGCATACATATTTGCGGATTTCGGGGATTGCATTATTTGTCACCCCTCTAACAATTATCAACTATCTTTAGCTTTCCTTTTCTTTTAGGGAATATAGTTTGGGATATAGTATTGGTATTTTGAAACGGCCTAAAAGTGGTATAATTTTGGTATAAACATGAGGCATACATATTTGCGGATTTCGGGGATTGCATTATTTGTCACCCCTCTAACAATTATCAACTATCTTTAGCTTTCCTTTTCTTTTAGGGAATATAGTTGGTAATTTCGGTGAATGCACACACTAACTTTGAAAACAACTACAAGTACATGTAACTGAATAATGGATTTGTAACAAGGTATCCCTTGTAACAACTTCTAGCGCCTGGTGAGCAATGATAAGAATCCGATCGTAATTATACAACAAAAAAAACAACCAGCCATCATATTAGCTTGCTTCTTCAACTCGATCAGCTGCCTTAACTGCTTGTTCATTTTCTTCAGTTCTCCCTTCACTTCCACCAGTTCTGCATTGGGAGCATTAGGCATAATCGGAAGGTCCCTAATCGGAACGGCTCCTCTCTCCGCCGCATTCTCTACAGCAAGTCCCCCCCCCCAAATTGCGCCCCCCAATAGCGCCAATTGATTCCTGCAACTGAAGCCTCTGAACGTACACATCGATCCACTCGAAATGCCTGCATTTCTTCAAGATCTGAAAACAACAACGTGAACCCTAAATCCCAAATTCGAGGGAATAACAAGAAAATCGAGAGAAAACAGAGAAATTGGAGCGAGATCTAACCTTATCCCCCTCTCTATATGGCAAGCTCTCGCATGCAACGAACTCACGTCCACGGTTGCCGTTCTCGTCCGTCTTACAGATCGACCGCTTCAGAGGCTCCTGGCGTGGGCAGTCAGGGCATCTTGTCAAAGGCACGGGTCCATACTGCGGCCATGAAGAACGGGAGGTCGAAGAGAAACTAGACATCACCCGCGTGCCGGAGAAGGGCTGCCGCTGGCGGAGAAGAAGAACAATGGGGCGCGGAGAAAGAAAGGGGAAGCAATGGCACGGGCACGGGCGCGGGGCTAGCTCGGGCTCCCATTTTGCAACGGTCACCTGGGTAAGCTGTGGGTCCGGCGCGCTAACGTGGACAAGTTGTGGGTCCCACGATGATCTGGATAAGTGGAGACGTGTCCACTGCGGGGCACCAACAGCGGCCCCACTTGCCAGCACCAACCAACGTCAACTAAACGGGATTCCTACCGTCCGAGCTCTTTCTGCGGGTTATACAAGGGGTTGGGGAAAACTGAGGAAAAACTAAGGATCTGGGGAAAACTGAGTACACTAAGGAGCGAGGGCACAAAATAGAAATACATATTCTCTTTAGCTAGTTTTTCATTTTCTTCTCTATCCCACCTAGCACGCAATTCAGCCATTAATCTTATATTCTCATTAATTCTAACTTGGATGGCATTTGCTGTAGTAGTAATCTTATTATCAATATCATTATTAGGCATAACTTTCAATTTTAAAAGATTAACATCGGAGGCAAGTCTATCAACTCTAGAGGCAATAATATCAATTTTATCAAGCTTTTCCTCAACAGATTTGTTAAAAGCAGTTTGTGTACTAATAAATTCTTTAAGCATAGCTTCAAGACCAGAGGGTACACTCCTATTATTGTTGTAAGAATTCCCATAAGAATTACCATAACCATTACCATTAGCAGAAGGATATGGCCTATAGTTATTACCAGCGTTGTTCCTATAAGCATTGTTGTTGAAATTATTATTTTTAATGAAATTCACATCAACATTTTCTTCTTGAGCAACCAATGAAGCTAAAGGAACATTATTTGGATCCACATTAGATCTACCATTCACAAGCATAGACATAATCACATCAATCTTATCACTCAAGGAAGAGGTTTCTTCAACAGAATTTACCTTCTTACCTTGTGGAGCTCTTTCCGTGTGCCATTCAGAGTAATTTATCATCATATCATCAAGAAGCTTTGTAGCCGCCCCCAAAGTGATGGACATAAAGGTACCTCCAGCAGCTGAATCCAATAAATTCCGCGAAGAAAAATTTAGTCCTGCATAGAAGGTTTGGATAATCATCCAAGTAGTCAGTCCATGGGTTGGGCAATTCTTTACCAAAGTTTTCATTCTCTCCCATGCTTGAGCAACATGTTCAGTATCTAATTGCTTAAAATTCATTATGCTACTTCTCAAAGATATAATTTTAGCGGGAGGATAATATCTACCAATAAAAGCATCCTTACATTTAGTCCATGAATCAATACTATTCTTAGGCAAAGATAGCAACCAATCTTTAGCTCTTCCTCTTAATGAGAAAGGAAACACTTTCAATTTAATAATATCACCATCTATATCCTTATACTTTTGCATTTCACAAAGTTCAACAAAATTATTGAGATGGGTAGCAGCATCATCAGAACTAACACCAGAAAATTGATCTCTCATAACCAGGTTCAGTAAAGCAGGTTTAGTTTCAAAGAATTCTGCTGTAGTAGCAGGTGGAGCAATAGGTGTGCATAGGAAATCATTATTATTTGCGTTTGTGAAGTCACACAACTTAGTATTTTCAGGGGTATTCATTTTAGCAACAGTAAATAAAACAAACTAGATAAAGTAAATGCAAGTAACTAATTTTTTTGTGTTTTTGATAAAGAGAGCAAGACAGTAAATAAAGTAAAACTAGCAACTAATTTTTTGTGTGTTTTGTTTAGGTGCAGCAAACAAAGTAGTAAATAAAATAAAGCAAGACAAAAACAAAGTAAAGAGATTGAGAAGTGGAGACTCCCTTGCAGCGTGTCTTGATCTCCCGCAACGGCTTTGAAAAAGAGCTTGATGGCGTGTAACTCACACGTTCGTTGGGAACCCCAAGAGGAAGGTATGATGCGCACAGAGAAAGTTTTCCCTCAGAAAGAAACCAAGGTTTAATCGAACCAGGAGGAGCCAAGAAGCACGTTGAAGGTTGATGGTGGCGAAATGTGATGCGAACAACAAAGGATTCCGGCGCCAACGTGGAATCTGCACAACACAACCCAAGTACTTTGCCCCAACGAAACAGTGAGGTTGTCAATCTCACCGGCTTGCTGTAACAAAGGATTAACCGTATTGTGTGAAGATGATTGTTTGCAAGAAAACAGTAAAACAAGTATTGCAGTAGATTGTATGCGATGTAAAGAATAGGATCGGGGTCCACAGTTCACTAGAGGTGTCTCTCCCATAAGATAAAAGCATGTTGAGTGAACAAATTACAGTCGGGCAATTGACAAATAGAGAAGGGCATAACAATGCATATACATGATATGATAAATATAGTGAGATTTAATCCGGGCATTACGACAAAGTACATAGACCGCCATCCAACAGCATCTATGCCTAAAAAGTCCACCTTCAGTTATCATCCGAACCCCATTCAGTATTAAGTTGCAAAGCAACAGACAATTGCATTAAGTATGGTGCGTAATGTAATCGACAACTACATCCTTAGACATAGAATCAATGTTTTATCCCTAGTGGCAACAGCACATCACAACCTTAGAACTTTCTGTCACTGTCCCGTGTCAATGAAGGCATGAACCCACTATCGAGCATAAATACTCCCTCTTGGAGTTAAGAGTAAAAACTTGGCCAGAGCCTCTACTAATAACGGAGAGCATGCAAGATCATAAACAACACATAAACAATAGATTGATAATCACCATAACATAGTATTCTCTATCCATCGGATCCCGACAAACACAACATATAGTATTACAGATAGATGATCTTGATCATGTTAGGCAGCTCACAAGATCCAACAATGAAGCACAATTAGGAGAAGACGACCATCTAGCTACTGCTATGGACCCATAGTCCAGGGGTGAACTACTCACTCATCACTCCGGAGGCGACCATGGCGGTGTAGAGTCCTCCGGGAGATGAATCCCTCTCCGGCAGGGTGCCGGAGGCGATCTCCGAATCCCCCAAGATGGGATTCGCGGCGGCGTCTCCGGAAGGTTTCCGTATCGTGGCTCTCGCATCGGGGGTTCGCGACGGAGGCTATAAGTAGGCGGGTAGGTCAAGAGGCGGCACGAGGGCCCAGGGACAGGCCGGCGCGGCCAGGGCCTCGGCCGCGCCGCCTATCACCTGGCCACCTCGTGGCCCCACTTCGACTCCCCTTCGGTCTTCTCGGAAGCTTCGTGCAAAAATAGGACGCCTGGGCGGTGATTTCGTCCAATTCCGAGAATATTTCCTTACTAGGATTTCTGAAACCAAAAAACAGAAAAAGCAACTGGCTCTTCGGCATCTTGTTAATAGGTTAGTTCCAGAAAATGCGTAAATACGACATATAATGTGCATAAAACATGTAGGTATCATCAATAAAGTAGCATGGAACATAAGAAATTATCGATACGTTGGAGACGTATCAGTCCACTTCACGCTCAGCCATCTTCTTGTAGGTGAAGACCTCTTGTTCTAGTTTCTTCATCCTGTCCTCCAAGCTTCCTTCTCCCTTAGGTCCCCGAACATCTTCTATCTGCAACTCTCCATCTACGAGCAGCAATTCCTTGGGATGCATCTTCAACTCGCTCATGTACGGGTTGACGACGTTCTCAAAGAAGTTGTCCTTCGGAGGCTCCGACGAAGACATAGTGGCTCTAGATCTGAAAACAATATCTGGCAGAAAACAGCTCGAAACAAAACACGACGAGAAAACGATATACGGATCTCTGGGGATCCGGGGGATTATATAGCAAATATTTTTACGACAAAAGGAAGGTTCCAGCCGAAACGAGTGGAAACGGACGCCGAGGGGCTGTCCCCATAGGGCGGCGCGGTCAGGGTGGGGCCCGTGCCGGCCTATGGTGACGGGCCCTCGTGCGTCGCCTCCACTCCGTTTCGATCTCGTAATTTTTCATATTTTCCATAAACAGCAGAAATATTCACTACAAGAAAAGTTCTGATAGACAACGTCTCAAAATCGTCCGCTAAGGGGTATTTTTCGTCGCCTATGGGCCTAACCCGACGATATGGGTTCCGTTGTGGAAACTGCGTCAGGCAAAGTCCAACGACGATTTTTTCGGTCCGTCGCGCTTGGGCGCCCTTCCGCCACGGAAAATCGGACCGTTGCGGAAGTGTTTTCGGGAGCCCGTTGACTGCTGACGTCATGCAAACGACACGTGGCAGACGCCGTTAACGCCGTTAACGGCGTTAACCGGCTGAAACCCCGTGGTAGATGGTAGGCCCACACGAGGCCTGCCACGTCTTAAGCGGGCCGGGCCAGATGACATAGTTTGACCGGTCAACTATATAGCTGGGCTGGTCCATTAGTTACGTGGGCCGGGCCTAACCTCTAATGTTGACTGGTCAAAAGTTAAATGGGCCGGCCCATTTAACATGTGGGGTCCACCTTACAGCAACTGGGCCGGCCCAAGAAGCAAGTGGGCCGGCCAAAAACACAAGTGGTCCCACTTTCGTTAAAGGTCGCCCATTTATTGTGTGGGTCCACCGTATAGCACGTGGGCGCCCAACAAGCTAGTGGGCCGGCCAAAAACACGTGGGTCCCACTTTCCGTTAAAGGGCCCATTTAGTGTGGGGTCCACCATATATCAAGTGGGCCGGCCCAACAAGATAGTGGGTCGGGCCAAAACACAGTGGGACCCATCTTCCTGTTAAAGGGCCGGCCCATTTAGTATGTGGGGTCCACAATATAGCAAGTGGGCTGGCCCACCAAGATAGTGGGCCGGGCCAAAAACACATGTGGGTCCCACATTCCTGTTAATGGGCCGGCCCATTTGGTATGTGGGGTCCACCATGTAGAAAGTGGGCCGGCCCAATAGTGGGCCGGCCAAAACACAGGTGGGTCCCACCATCCTATTAAAGGGCCGGCCCATTTGGTGTGTGGGGTCCACCATATAGAAAGTGGGCCGGCCCATTTGGTATGTGGGGTCCACCATCTAGAAAGTGGGCCCCCAACAAGATAGTGGGCCGGGTCAAAACACAGGGGGGTCCCACCTTCCTATTAAAGGGCCGGCCCATTTACCATGTGGGACCACCATAGAGCAAGTGGGCCGGCCCAATAAGCATGTGGAGCCCATTATCGTGTAACCGGGCCGGCCTACTAAAGAAGTGGGCCGGCCCAAAATGAAAGTGGGTCCCACACTACTGTAAGTGGGCCGGCCCAATCTGTTGTAGGGCCCTACTTGTTTGACTAGTCAACTTGCATTAAATTTCATGAGCCTAAAATCTGATTTCAATGATACACACAATTACATACACAAATAAAACAAATAGGAAAATTACAAGGCAATTAATGTGCCCAAATAAAAAAATTACATAGAATCATTGAGGACTTCTATTAGCATCATCAATAACAGGTTGACATTTGGCAATCGCCTTGATTGAATCTTGTGTACTCTTTGTCAACATATCAGCTACAATCTTAAAGGGTTTGTAACATCCCAAATTTCAATAAAATGAACAAGAGAGAAATTCAAGAACCCAAAAATTAGGGTTAACAAAAACTTTTTCTCATCATATAGGTTTATGCATGTAGAGCACCTTATTGATTATTTTGAATGTGCAATTGCCATGATGCTTGCTTATGTGTTCTCTCTCACTCTAAAACCCTAGCAATGATCACTTGATCATCCAAACCCAAATAAAAAGAAAAGGGAAAAGGAATAATAAAAATCAATCTCACACACACATGAGGCTTAGGCCACTTTTGCAAATCTTTGATCTAGGCCAATTTGATTTGCCCCATTGGGTGTAATTGGTTACTAAACATATATTAACAACTTTGGAAACAATCAAACACAATTTAAATCAAAATTGAAACAAATATGAGCTCACATATGATTATGGTCATATGTGGCATTTACCCTGACTCACTTTGAGCCACCTGTATTTTTACTTTTCACTTCTACACTTGGTCAATTCTTTTCACCTCATCCAAGACAACATCAAGCACTCCAACTTTGCCCAAAGCCACCACCCCAAATTCATCACCAATCTTAAATGGGAAGCAAGCAAAGTTGGAACTTTGTCACATATGTAAGATCATATGCAAAATGAGATTTTGCATCTCAATTCCATTTTGACCACCACCAACACCAAAATGCTACATTTAATATATTATTACAACCCACCAAAAAGATTTGCAAAATTCGAAAATATTTTTCTTGCGGGCATTATGTCGAACACCTGGCAGCAGAAGTAAAAACTGAGCCCATACCTCAATTTTCTACCATGGACTTGGTCCAACCCTGCCTTCTCTGCACCCTGGCACCTCCTCTTATCCCTCAGCATCAGTGCCAGCCACTGTGCTTCCCTCCCCTTGCTCAACATGGTCAAGACCATGCCATGCCGTGGCATGGCATGCCACCTCATGCCATCGCCTCACCTGGTCACCTCCGGCCTGCACCACCGTGTCCACTAGCTCCCCCACCACCAACGCGCCCATGCCTCATGCCAAGACGACACGCACACACGCTGGCATTGACGCGCCGATGCCCATGTCGCGCGTGCGCGCATGGCGCACATGGACGCCTGCACGACGGTGCGGCGCTCGCCATCGCCCCTCGAGCCTGCCGCGCGACAAGGAACTGCCGAATGGCCGCTGGCCCGGAACGGACCGTGACGCGAGCATCCACGGCAGCCCGCCATGGCCCGAGCCTTCCCATCAAGCGCGCCAGCGCCACAGACCCACTGCAGCTCCACGATCACGCGCGTCAGCTTCCTCATGACGCCAGCCACCGTACGCGCCCATGCCTTGCCCCTTCGCCGCCATGGAACGACGGCGACGACGACGACCCTAGCCGGGCGCCACAGCCACCATCCGCTCCTATAAAAGGAGGGCCTCTCCCACCCATTTGAGCACACCGATCGTCTTCTCTCCTCTCCTAGCTTCTCCCCGCCACTCCAATTCCACCAGACCGTCGCGGAGGCCGCCAATGCAAGATCGCCGCCGCCGCCGACACGAGCGAGGGCAGGAGGCCCAGAAGCGCCGCTGCTACCAGGCGCCTCCTCGTCCTCGACAACGTCGCGGCGCACCCCGCCGGCGACCGCCGGAGCTCCCGTGCGCCCTCCGACCCCCTACTGCAGCCGCCGGTGAGCTCCTCGCCCGCCGGCCGACGACGCGCGTGGGCCGTGCGATCGTGCTCTAATCGCACGGCTCACATTCGACGCACGTTTCGGCCAAGCCCCGCTGACAGGTGGCCCCCGCCCAGTCACGGCCTGCTCGCGCTGGACGCGAAGTGGGCCGGCCCAACTCTTTTTCCCCCTGCAGCCCAGCTATTTTCCCGCCGAGCCCACCAGTTCAAATTCGATTTTCTAGAATAAATAAGATATGCAATCTGATGCAAACTGTGAAAATTAATAGGGACAAATCTACTCAGTCAAATTTTACAAACTTTATATATTTGGAAACCTTAGGAATTTATCTATACAATGCAACTGGATTGAACCCTAGATCTGTTATAGAAATTAAATGAGAAAATAAACAAGGCAGGGACTTTTCTGCATTAGAATAATTATTAAAAATCAACCAAACATGCTTTTAAGTTAATTCCAACTCCTATAATTCAAATTTCACTTATACTAATTGTTTCTACAAAAATATGCCATGCTTACTGTGTATGATCATGGCCTAGTTAAATTAAAGGACTTTATGGCTATTTCTAGTCAAGGATATTGTCCAAAAATATTAGTAAATCATATGGGAGCTTTTCTTCCATTTAGATCTTGTCATAAACAATCCAATATGAGGTGAAGACTCTGGTCATAAAAATCTCATATGGTTTGTTGATGATATTAAATCATTACCATGCTAGAATTAAATTGTATGGGATGCTACACCCCATTTAAATCATTTTCTCAAAATGATAAGTGTGAAGAGGTTGACTTGGGTCAACCTAGGTCACATATTATACATAAGAGAAATTAAATCTTAAAAAGATAATGAGAGGAAATTATTTTTCTGAATAATTCAAAGCAACATGAAAGATTATTATGAGAGGAAATTATTTTTCCTAATCAATAATAAAAACCCATCCACCAACATAATAGTGATATATGATGCTAGTTTAATTTGTGTGAATCATGTGTGTGCTTAGTTTAGTACATAAATTGGTGTGATGATTGTGTACCCCGTATTCGTATTTTAGACGCTAGTACCGAGGAGTATCCTGAGGAGGAGGAGGTCTACTGTCAAGGAGAAGAAGACCACTTTGACCAGTTTCCCAACCAAGGCAAGATAATACTCTTGCAAGTGTTAGCTCATCCTGAGCCAAGCACCACCCAGTTACTTTATCTTATGAGCCTAATTCCCAGTTTTATTTTAAGTTTTACTTACTGTTATTTTGTACTATTGTTTCATAATTCCATAGGGTTAAATGTTAGATTAGTACAAGAGTATCAAAGTTAGCCTAGGAGCAAAGCAAATTACTTAGCACCCCTCATCCTTAGATGCTAGTGCTAAATTAAACATGACTACTCTAGATGGGAACATATGTGGTGAAATGTTGAAATGACTTTTGAAGGTGAATATGACCAAGAGAAGATGGTGATTTTTGATTAAAAACTAGTATTGGTTTGGATGCGATACCTTTCCAATTATTGAGTACCCCCACAATACCTGATTATGGGTAGGGCTTAACTAGAAGTTTATGTATCTTAGTATGAGTTCCCTCTGAACACACATCATAGGGGTTATGCCGAGGCTGCCTCCGTTGTTGAGAAATGATGTGAAGTGAATTGTACGGCCAAGCCCTGTGCAGTTCCCAGGTTGACAGTTGGTCTTCACTGGGAGGCCAAGCTCATGGGGAGAGGTGCTCATACTAGGGTTAGTAAATGAAAGGTTATGGTTGATGATCCGCGTACTGTGTTACGATGATTCGGGGAAATCCCGACGGATGAAATCAAATGTTGTGGCACAAGTGTGCAACCTCTGCAGAGTGTAAATCTATTCGAATAGCCGTGTCCACGGTTACGGACGGTTGGAAAGGCCATACAGTTTCCAGTATTAGAATTTGATGTTGTCGATATGAATGGTGAATGGTGAATTGAGTATTTTGAACCACAACAGGGTGGTGGGAATGACACTAATGTTCCCACTTGAGTTAGTTATCACTTGAATAAGTCTTTAGCAAATGCTTGTGAACAAAAATTGGCTTTATGCAAATGAACTAGAGCTTAGTACCCCACTACTAGAAATGTTAGCACTTACACTAGTATTAGTTTGCGAGTACATAAAGTACTCACGGCTGTGTCCCTGGCTATTCAAATGGCCAGACTATGAAGAGGAGCAGCAGTACGAGGAGGACGGTCAGCAGGAAGTCTACAACAACTAGGAGTCTGCTAACGTCAAGCGTTGGCCTGTGGACTATAGAGTCCTTGTATCTTACGCTTCCGCTATGAACTTGTGTTTGTTCGTTGATCAGTTCGTTGATCGTTAGATCAACTATTTGTGTAATATGGATCATGTGATTCCAATTTGTAAGACTTTATGAGTTGTAATGAATGATGACTGTGATACTTAACTATTATGCCTCGCAACAACAATATTCCTGGGATTGCGATGTATGACATAATAGGCATCCGGACTTAAAAATCCGGGTGTTGACAAGTTGGTATCAGAGCCATTGTTTGACCTTAGGAGACCCTAGTTTAGAATGGACGTTCCGAAAAATTTAGTTTCTAAAACAAATTGAGTGAATACTTGGGAAAAACTTACTCATTCTCTTTTCTACCGGATCTTTTCAAAAATGATGACCATGCTCTTCTTTTTAAATACATCTAAAATATTGCCACACTTAGTCACATCTCTAACTTACTCATCCATTTCACTTTCAGATGGAGCCCTACGTCCAGACGGAGACCTACGACCTGGAGAACGGAGGAAGTCTGGTGTTCGAGCGCGACTTGTACCTTGTGTCCGAGAGGCTCGAACGTCCACCTCCCAAGTTCCATGGAGTCCGGATCCACGACACCCCCACCGGGGAACAGCAGTGGATGATCACCGCTGACTTGAAGGGAAGTTCGGAGCCTCCCATCTCGGAGAGGATCCTTTTCTCCTTCAAGGCATGCAACTGGCCGGACGGGCTTGCTCACGCTCTTCAGGAGGGACTTGCTCGGGTGTGCGGACAGCACATCGCCGCACTCCGGGGAAGCCGCTTCGCCTACTTCGCCAGGCACGACACCATGGGAGAACCCATGGCACCCTCTTCGCACCCGGTGCTCATGATCCATGTGCAGCATTTGGACCTCATGCTTCATGAGACCCGGAAGGACCTGGAGCGGACGCGGGTTTACAACCACCGTGCCCAGATGACTGTGGCTCATCATGCCGAAGCTATCCGATGCTCGCCAAGGACCGCAAGATACTCCGCCTGCAGCGCGCCAAGAAGGATGCCACTATCCGCCGCCTTCGCGAGAAGATCCGCACCTTGGAGGTGACTGTCCGTACCCAGCAGGACCAGATCCAGGAGATGGAGGAGGAAGGAGATGACATTCAGGGAGGCGATGACTTCCTGAGTGATGACAACGACTTTGAGGATGATGAGTTCACTGATGAGGAGGACTACGAGTTTCTGGAAGCCGCGGAAGATGGGATCATTCCCATTGATGTGGATGAAGATGACGAGTAGTAGTTGCACTAGCTTCACTATCGTAGGTGTGAGTTGTATCCCGCACCATGTATCGTAGCTTGGAGAAGAAGGGTTCTTAAAACCCTTAGTGTGTTAGCTTGTAATCTGTGATGCTTGCTATGAATGAATGAATGTTTGTGTGTTATATGCATCATCAAAAGTCTTTAAAGTTTAAAAGTTACCCAAAAATAAGCCATAGAAAATTCCCTCTTATCTCATGATCTATCTATCTGTTCAGATGGCTCACCGCAACGCGAACTCAGATGCGATGATGCAACTACTGCAGACCCTGATGGCAGACAGGGAGACAGACCGAGCTGAACGTCAAGCCAGCCTCGCAGCACTGCAACAGTTAGCCAACAACCAGCAGGGCCATGGACACCATGACCATCCAGGATCCAAACTCAAGAATTTCCAAAACACCAACCCACCTGTTTTCAGCAAGACTGAAGAACCCTTAGATGCAGATGATTGGCTGCAAACCATGGAGAATAACTTGGAAGTAGCTGGAGTGGATGAGAATGAGAAAGTGCTGTTTGCTACGCACTACTTAGCAGGACCAGCAAGAGCTTGGTGGACCAGCGCCCGTGCATTAAATGCCGGACAGATGATGACTTGGGCTGACTTTAAGCTCAAGTTTAGCAAGTACCATGTACCACCAGGTTTGATCAAGAAGATGAGGGATGAATTCCGGGAACTGAAGCAAGGCCGGATGTCGGTGGTAGAATACCGCGACAGGTTCCTCACCCTGTCAAGGTACGCCCCCGATGAAACTGACACCAATGAGAAAAGGAAGGAGAGATTCCTGAACGGCCTGCACGACGAGATGCAGACAGTACTGGTCAACATTCCCTTTGCTGACCTTGAAGCCTTAGTGGATTCTTCCATCCAAATGGAAGGCAAGTTGCACCAGGCCAATGAAAACCGCAAACGCCGCATGATGAATCAGAGTGGGCCCAGCAATGCCCCGAGATACCGCCCTAGCTCAAGCAGTGGTTTCGCCCCCAGAAACAACAAGCCCCAGAACCAAGTGTCGCGCCCGGTTTTCAGAACCGGAGCGGAGGAAACCCAAGGCCAGGAGGCCCCCACCACAACAGCAACAACCCCAACTCCTATGTGCACCACAACAGCAACTTCAACCGCGCTCCGCCGCGAGCCCCCAACACCAACAACAACAACACCAACACTGCACCAAGGACCGGAAGCAATGCTATTCCGGTTGGAACCAAGGACAAGACCACAATCACCTGCTATGAATGTGGAGTTGTGGGACACTTCTCCAATGAGTGCCCCAAAAGGCTGGCCAAGCTCGCCGGCAACACCGCTGCACCTGCTCAGCAGCAACGCCGTGTCTCCACCGGCAAGAAGTTCGCCCCCAACAACCCGCACAACCGCGGAGGTCGCCTCTACCACATGAACGCCGAGGAAGCCCAGGAAGCCCAGATGTGGTGCTGGGTATGTTCTCTGTTAACTCAATACCAGCAAGAGTGTTGTTTGATTCCGGAGCATCACATTCATTTGTCACCGAAGATTTTGTGAGCACTAGTAAGATTCAACCAATCAGCTTGAAACATGTCATGATAGTTCAAATACCTGGATCAACAACTAAAGCTAGAAAATTTTGCAAAGAAGTACCCATCAGAATTCAAGAAATAATGTTTTTTGCAAACTTAATTGTTCTGGGAACAAAAGGATTGGAAGTAGTACTAGGAATGGATTGGATGGCGAAACATCATGGATTGATAGACTGCGCCAAGAAGGCCATCACCATGACTAGTAGCACCGGAATAACAATAGAACATGTGTCTGAAAAACTCCCCAGAAATTTCACTTGCAACCAAGGAGTAGCCAAACCAACTCTGGATCAGATCAGGGTCGTTTGTCGATACGCTGATGTGTTTCCGGATGATCTACCCGGTATGCCCCCGGATCGGGATATCGAGTTTATCATCGAGTTAATTCCTGGAACAGGACCTATAGCCCAGAGAGCCTATAGCATGAACCCGGCAGAATTGAGAGAATTGAAGAAGCAACTGGATGATATGTTGCACAAAGGTCTGATTCGACCAAGTTCGTCGCCTTGGAGATCACCAGTTTTGTTTGTGGATAAGAAAGATGGTGCCAATCGGTTATGTACGGATTATCGTAAACTTAACGATGTCACCATCAAAAACAAATACCCCTTGCCGAAGATAGAAGATCTGTTTGACCAGCTAGCCGGTGCCACAGTATTCTCCAAGATTGACCTTAGGACTGGCTACCATCAACTGAAGATCCGTGCAACAGATATTCCAAAGACTGCCTTCACCACCAGATATGGACTGTATGAGTACAATGTCATGTCATTTGGATTAACCAATGCCCCCGCCTATTTCATGAACCTCATGAACAAGGTCTTCATGAACTTTTTGGATAAGTTTGTCGTTGTTTTCATCGATGACATTCTTATCTACTCCAAAACCGAAGAGGAACATGAGCAACACTTGGAAATAATCCTAGAAACCCTGAGGCAGCACAAGTTATATGCCAAGTTCAGTAAGTGTGAGTTTTGGTTGAAGGAGGTAGGATTCCTGGGACATATATTGTCCGCAGGAGGAATTGCTGTAGATCCCGCCAAGATCAAGACTCACAATGGAAAGCCCCAACCACTCAGACCGAGGTCCGCGCATTTCTCGGATTAGCGGGATATTACCGCCGATTCGTTGAAGGATTTTCCAGCATAGCCCGACCCATGACCCAACTGCTGAAGAAGGATAAGAAGTTTGAATGGACTGCCAAATGTGAAGAAAGTTTCCAACAGCTCAAGAACAGATTGACCACAGCCCCAATACTGATCATGCCGGATATCACCAAGCCATTTGATGTCTACTGTGATGCGTCCAAGATTGGTCTTGGATGTGTGTTGATGCAAGAAGGCAAAGTGATATCATACCTGTCCCGGCAACTGAAACAGCATGAGCAGAACTATCCAACCCATGACCTCGAACTCGCAGCCGTAGTGTTAGCCCTGAAAGTTTGGCGTCATTACCTCATGGGTAATCGATGCGAGATCTATTCGGATCACAAGAGCCTGAAGTATATCTTCACCCAGAAAGAGCTGAACATGAGGCAACGCAGATGGTTAGAGTTAATCAAGGATTATGATATGGAGATCCACTATCACCCCGGCAAGGCCAATGTAGTAGCAGATGCCCTGAGTAGACTGCCTTGTCAGTTAAACTCCATGATAGCAAAGGAACAGCCTAGCCTACACCAAGAGTTTGAGCATTTCAGAATGGAGCTAGTTAGTGAAGGATACCTAGCCAGCATAGAATTGCAACCCACTTTGATTGGACAGATCAAAGAAGCCCAGAAGGGAAATGCCAGCATTGACGGAATCAAGAGTCGATAGCTGCAGGAAAGGCACCAGGATTCACCATCGATGAAGAAGGAGTACTTTGGTACAACGGTCGCCTGTGTGTACCGTCAGATTCAGAATTGAAGCAAGTCATACTGAAGGAAGCTCACGACACCCTGTATTCCATTCATCCCGGAGGAACCAAGATGTACCAAGACCTGAAGGAACAATTCTGGTGGCACGGAATGAAGCGAGAGATAGGAAGTTATATCGCCAAGTGCGATATATGTCAGCGAGTCAAGGCAGAACATCAACGACCCGCAGGACTGTTGCAACCCTTACAGATTCCTGAGTGGAAATGGGATTCTGTCGGTATGGACTTTATCACAGGATTGCCCAAATCTAGCAGAGGGAATGACTCCATTTGGGTGGTCATTGATAGGTTGACCAAGGTTGCACACTTCATCCCTGTCAAGACCACATACCAAGGCCCAAAGTTAGCTGAGTTGTACATCTCAAGGATAGTAGCCCTGCACGGAACCCCGAAGTCAATTGTGTCAGATAGAGGATCACAGTTCACCTCAAGATTCTGGCAGAAAGTGCATGAAGGACTAGGAACCCGTCTGAACTTCAGCACAGCCTATCACCCGCAGACTGACGGACAGACCGAGAGAGTCAATCAGATCCTAGAAGATATGTTGAGAGCCTGTGTACTGGAATATGGATCCAAGTGGGAAGACTGCTTGCCCTATGCAGAATTCTCGTACAACAACAGTTATCAAGCCAGCTTACAGATGGCCCCCTTTGAAGCCCCGTACGGAAGAAAATGCCGTACCCTCTGAACTGGTCAGAAGTCGGAGAAAGCCAAGTCTTTGGACCAGATGTTCTTCGAGAAGCCGAAGAGAAGGTACACAAGATCCGCGAGTACCTCAAGACTGCACAATCCCGACAGAAGAGCTACGCTGACAAAAGACGCCGAGAGATGACCTTTGAGATTGGAGATTTTGTCTACCTCAAGGTGTCACCCCTCAAGGGAATGCAGAGATTCCAGCTGAAAGGAAAACTCGCACCCCGATATGTCGGACCCTTCAAAGTTCTGAGTCGCCGAGGCGAAGTGTCCTATCAACTGGAACTACCTGAAGAAATGGCAGCCGTGCACAATGTGTTTCACATCTCACTGCTCCGGAAGTGCCTTGAAGTACCGGAGAAGACTGAAGTATTCAAGAATATAGATCATCGTTCGGTGATATCAACACAGACTTGACCTACCGCGAAGTACCTATTCGCATCCTGGAAGAAGCATACAGAACCACCCGCACCAGGAGCATCAAGTTCTTGAAGATTCAGTGGAGCAATCACACTGAAGACGAAGCCACTTGGGAACGCGAAGACATGAAGAAAGAATACCCCGATCTCTTTAGTACCTAGTTTTCTCTCGATCTCGGGACGAGATCTTTTGTAAGGGGGAAGGGTTTGTAACATCCCAAATTTCAATAAAATGAACAAGAGAGAAATTCAAGAACCCAAAAATTAGGGTTAACAAAAACTTTTTCTCATCATATAGGTTTATGCATGTAGAGCACCTTATTGATTATTTTGAATGTGCAATTGCCATGATGCTTGCTTATGTGTTCTCTCTCACTCTAAAACCCTAGCAATGATCACTTGATCATCCAAAGTCAAATAAAAAGAAAAGGGAAAAGAAATAATAAAAATCAATCTCACACACACATAAGGCTTAGGCCATTTTTGCAAATCTTTGATCTAGGCCAATTTGATTTGCCCCATTGGGTGTAATTGGTTACTAAACATATATTAACAACTTTGGAAACAATCAAACACAATTTAAATCAAAATTGAAACAAATATGAGCTCACATATGATTATGGTCATATGTGGCATTTATAATCTGGTACTCACTTTGAGCCACTGTATTTTCACTTTTCACCTCTACACTTGGTCAATTTTTCACCTCATCCAAGACAACATCAAGCACTCCAACTTTGCCCAAAGCCACCACCCCAAATTCATCACCAATCTTAAATGGGAAGCAAGCAAAGTTGGAACTTTGTCACATATGTAAGATCATATGCAAAATGAGATTTTGCATCTCAATTCCATTTTGACCACCACCAACACCAAAATGCTACATTTAATATATTATTACAACCCACCAAAAAGATTTGCAAAATTCGAAAATATTTTTCTTGCGGGCATTATGTCGAACACCTGGCAGGCAGAAGTAAAAACTGAGCCCATACCTCAATTTTCTACCATGGACTTGGTCCAACCCTGCCTTCTCTGCACCCTGGCACCTCCTCTTATCCCTCGCATCAGTGCCAGCCACTGTGCTTCCCTCCCCTTGCTCAACATGGTCAAGACCATGCCATGCCGTGGCATGGCATGCCACCTCATGCCATCGCCTCACCTGGTCACCTCCGGCCTGCACCACCGTGTCCACTAGCTCCCCCTCACCACCCTGAACGCGCCCATGCCTTTCCTCGGCCAAGACGACACGCACACACGCGGGCACGCGCGACGTGCCCGGCATGCCCATGTCGCGCCAATGGCTGCAAATGGGATCGCGCGCACCCACAAGCGAGCAGCGACGGTGCCCGAATTTCGTGGCCTGGCCCGCCGGAACGCCACCGGTGACGCGAGCATCCACGGCAGCCCGCCATGGCCCGAGGCCAAGCGCTGACCACCCAGCGATCACGCGCGTCGCCTTACCTCATGCGCCAGCACGCGCTTCCTCATGGCCGCCCCACCGCCATGGAACCATGCCGCCCGGCGCCGACGGGCACGGCGCGGCGCCGTGCCGGGCGAAACAGGAGGGCCTCTCCCACCATTTGAGCACACCGATCGTCTTCTCTCCTCTCCCAGCTCTCTGGCCCATTCCGTCGGCCCCGCCAAGGCCGCCAGTTGCAAGATCGCCGCGCGCCGCCAGTACACGCTAGGAGGAGGAGGCCGCCCCCGCGCCGCTGCGAGGATCCTCTGTTCCTCGACAACGTCGCGGCGCACCCCGCCGGCGACCGCCCCCCAGCGCGTCCTACTGCCGCCAGCCCCTCGACGCAGCGAGCGCCCGTTCGACGACGGTGCGATCGTGCTCTAATCGCACGGCTCACATTCGACGTACCGTTTCGCTGGCCAAGCCCCGCTGAGTGGCCCCCGCCGTCGGCGGCCTGCTCGCGCTGGACGCGAAGTGGGCCGGCCCAACTCTTTTTCCCCTGCAGCCCAGTTATTTTCCCGCGAGCCCACCGGTTCAAATTCGATTTTCTAGAATAAATAAGATATGCAATCTGATGCAAACTTTGGAAATTAATAGGGACAAATCTACTCAGTCAAATTTTACAAACTTTATATATTTGGAAACCTTAGGAATTTATCTATACAATGCAACTGGATTGAACCCTAGATCTGTTATAGAAATTAAATGAGAAAATAAACAAGGCAGGGACTTTTCTGCATTAGAATAATTATTAAAAATCAACCAAACATGCTTTTAAGTTAATTCCAACTCCTATAATTCAAATTTCACTTATACTAATTGTTTCTACAAAAATATGCCATGCTTACTGTGTATGATCATGGCCTAGTTAAATTAAAGGACTTTATGGCTATTTCTAGTCAAGGATATTGTCCAAAAATATTAGTAAATCATATGGGAGCTTTTCTTCCATTTAAATCTTGTCATGAACAATCCAATATGAGGTGAAGACTCTGGTCATAAAAATCTCATATGGTTTGTTGATGATATTAAATCATTACCATGCTAGAATTAAATTGTATGGGATGCTACACCCCATTTAAATCATTTTCTCAAAATGATAAGTGTGAAGAGGTTGACTTGGGTCAACCTAGGTCACATATTATACATAAGAGAAATTAAATCTTAAAAAGATAATGAGAGGAAATTATTTTTCTGAATAATTCAAAGCAACATGAAAGATTATTATGAGAGGAAATTATTTTTCCTAATCAATAATAAAAACCCATCCACCAACATAATAGTGATATATGATGCTAGTTTAATTTGTGTGAATCATGTGTGTGCTTAGTTTAGTACATAAATTGGTGTGATGATTGTGTACCCCGTATTCGTATTTTAGACGCTAGTACCGAGGAGTATCCAGAGGAGGAGGAGGTCTACTGTCAAGGAGAAGAAGACCACTTTGACCAGTTTCCCAACCAAGGCAAGATAATACTCTTGCAAGTGTTAGCTCATCCTGAGCCAAGCACCACCCAGTTACTTTATCTTATGAGCCTAATTCCCAGTTTTATTTTAAGTTTTACTTATTGTTATTTTGTACTATTGTTTCATAATTCCATAGGGTTAAATGTTAGATTAGTACAAGAGTATCAAAGTTAGCCTAGGAGCAAAGCAAATTACTTAGCACCCCTCATCCTTAGATGCTAGTGCTAAATTAAACATGACTACTCTAGATGGGAACATATGTGGTGAAATGTTGAAATGACTTTTGAAGGTGAATATGACCAAGAGAAGATGGTGATTTTTGATTAAAAACTAGTATTGGTTTGGATGCGATACCTTTCCAATTATTGAGTACCCCCACAATACCTGATTATGGGTAGGGCTTAACTAGAAGTTTATGTATCTTAGTATGAGTTCCCTCTGAACACACATCATAGGGGTTATGCCGAGGCTGCCTCCGTTGTTGAGAAATGATGTGAAGTGAATTGTACGGCCAAGCCCTGTGCAGTTCCCAGGTTGACAGTTGGTCTTCACTGGGAGGCCAAGCTCATGGGGAGAGGTGCTCATACTAGGGTTAGTAAATGAAAGGTTATGGTTGATGATCCGCGTACTGTGTTACGATGATTCGGGGAAATCCCGACGGATGAAATCAAATGTTGTGGCACAAGTGTGCAACCTCTGCAGAGTGTAAATCTATTCGAATAGCCGTGTCCACGGTTACGGACGGTTGGAAAGGCCATACAGTTTCCAGTATTAGAATTTGATCATGTTGTTGATATGAATGGTGAATGGTGAATTGAGTATTTTGAAACACAACAGAGTTGGTGGGAATGACACTAATGTTCCCACTTGAGTTAGTTAGCACTTGAATAAGTCTTTAGCAAATACTTGTGAACAAAAATTGGCTTTATGCAAATGAACTAGAGCTTAGTACCCCACTGCTAGAAATGTTAGCACTTACACTAGTATTAGTTTGCGAGTACATAAAGTACTCACGGCTGTGTCCCTGGCTATTCAAATGGCCAGACTATGAAGAGGAGCAGCAGTACGAGGAGGACGGTCAGCAGGAAGTCTACAACAACTAGGAGTCTGCTAACGTCAAGCGTTGGCCTGTGGACTATAGAGTCCTTGTATCTTACGCTTCCGCTATGAACTTGTGTTTGTTCGTTGATCAGTTCGTTGATCGTTAGATCAACTATTTGTGTAATATGGATCATGTGATTCCAATTTGTAAGACTTTATGAGTTGTAATGAATGATGACTGTGATACTTAACTATTATGCCTCGCAACAACAATATTCCTGGGATTGCGATGTATGACATAATAGGCATCCGGACTTAAAAATCCGCAATACCATGTCTTTTATAAAGTACAGCCTTGAGATATTTACTGTCTGATGAAAGAAATGGTCTAGGTTGACGGCTATGAGAAGATGCATCAGAAGAAAGATCAGAACTTTTTGTGGGCCTCACTGGTAATGAAGATTGCTTCATCACAACTGCATTCTGATAATAATGCAAAAAGAGTTAAACGATGAACTATGCAAACATTTATTATGCAATGTAGATATAAGATAATAACAAGTTGCATAAATAAGACATGTATGGAACTTGTACTAAGCACAAACTTACATCATAATGTTGCACAGGGTCGCTACAGATCCTTTTTTGGCGACTATCTTCTAATGATGACTGCTTCATTAAAACAGCATTCTGGTAACATTGTAAACATAGTTACAACAATTAACTATTCAAACATGTATTACGCAATGTAGAGATCAGATAACAGCATGTAGCAGAAATAAGCACAAGATAAGATAAGATGCATGTACTAAGCACATACTGGCTCACTGCAGGTCCTTCTCTTGCGTGCACTAGTCGTGGTCAACATGCCTATCATTTTAGGTTCAGCCATCAAGTGAAATGCTAATCCTCCTGCTCCATTGTCCTTAATCTGTGTTTAGATATCACATTTAAGACCAAGTCAGCTGGTTTCAAATAACAAAAAACTTGAGCTGCCAAATGAATAAGCCAATAGTTACCAGATATCAAATTAAAACCAACTAGATGTTGCTTTGCATGAGATACGAATTTCAGACATTCAGATTTAGAGTAGGGTAATGCCAAGGTTTTACACATAAAGTAAACTGGCATTAAGAATGACCAAATGTCAGGTTCAAATCACCCTCGAAGTTTCTCCAAGACAAGCATATCAAATAGGCAGAAACATAGTAAAGCATGAATGACATTGCTATGGCAGGGTTCCAAGTGTTAATCTCTTGCATAAGGAACAATGCATATAGGTTATAGATAATAACGGAAGTAAACTGCCAAAATTACCAACCACGAACTCAGATTCCAACCTTACCTAGCGTCCCCGCTGTTAATGTTGGATGTTCTAATAAGTGGTTCGCATGATCAATCCCAAGGAAAAATAACATTGACAAGTCAGTCTACGATAATACAAAGACCAGACATGCACGCAGCAATAACTATATAAGCTAAAGACGAGGTATAAGAGCAAGCAGATTGGAAATGCACATAGCATGATTATAAAAGCAGTGTGAGAATAGCAGACACGAGAAAACAGCTAGCGGTGAGCTAATGACGTGGTATAAGAACAAGCAGATTGGAAATGCCCATAGCACGACTATAAAAGCAGTGCGACAATAGCATGCAGTACAAAAACAGTTGGCAGCAAATGAATGGGTACAAGGCTATAAATATGTGGATGCACACAGGTGTCAGTAGAATGAACAGGATGGTAGCGACCGGATAATGCTTTTGTACTGTACAACATTTAAACAAACTTCATGCGAAGCAACACATCAAGAAAGTTAACGGCATATGAGATCTGCAAATAACTACACAAAACATGGCTAAAGAAACACCGCGATCTAACGGGCCAGCGTACTAACCAAGCTGCGGCGGGGTGGACGGGGGCGGCAACTTGCATTCCAGCGGCGGCGAACGCGGGAGACGATGAATCGACCATGTTTCAGTAGAAGCGGGCGTTAGTGAAGCAGATCTGGTTGGCTGGCAAGGTATTCGGTGAAGTTGATACAGCCGCTGCGGCGAGGTAGTCGGTGGCGAGGTCGGCGGTGAAGCAGATCCGTCGGTGGCGAGGTCGGCGGTGAAGCAGATCCGTCGGTGGCGAGGTCGGCGGTGAAGCAGATCCGTCGGTGACGAGGGCGGCGGGGGAGCGGATCAGGTGGGTGGACAGCCAACACGATCAAGGCTACGCTGTGGAGGAGTATGCCGGCGGCGAAGCAGATCTAGTACTGTAGAGAGTCAGAGCTTTGGCGTGTGAGAGTATTTTTGAGCTAATGGGGCGAATGGTTGGTGGGTGGGTGTGGGCCTGTGGGGAGGGTTCGGGATCTAGGCAAGATATTTCATTGTTACCGAATGAGCCCTCCATGGTCGGTGGGTTGTAGCTTCCGGACCAGGGTTAAAAGGGTAAAACTGGTCACGGGATTTTCGAATGGATGCGGCGGGATGATTTGGCGCGTGGCCGAAATTTTCAGTTTCAAGCTACAGTACGAGCAGAACGACAAAAATAATGTTCTTCCCCAGGGAGCTCTCATTTCTTCCTCTTCTCTTTCTCTCTCGAGTCTCTCCCACTCCCCCGGCTCCTCTCCCCCTTCTCTCCGGCGGCCTCGCCGGCCGGAGACGAGGCCGACTTCTCTCTGTATATTGTACACCCTCCGAACTAAATTAATTGATTCAACTTTCCTTAGACGTGTATGTATCTAGAGTAAAAACATGTGTGGATACATCCATATTTAGATAAGCAAAGTTGAGTCAGCTAATTTGGATCCGAGGGAGTTAGTGTTGTTGTAAGCTTAGATCCAGTGTTTCCCATGAGCAGAATGGCGCAATGGAGTCGGGGATCTCGTCATCGGCTTCAGATCTGGCCTATGGTGAATCTGGCGGATCTTGCCGGCCAAACCCCGATCTGGTGCCATCAATGTGATGGCGCTAACGGTGAGGCTTGCTTTGGTCAGTGCTTCAGATCTGGCCAATGGGGAAGTCAAGCTGCTAAAGTTCACAAGCTCGGGGCATACGACGGCGTCATCCGTCTTGCCCGTGCACATCTTGGACTTTCAGCGACCCTTCTCAGAGCCAATATGCCGTTGCTGAGGCCCTTCTTCTCCTTCGTCCTGGCGACTACCGGCGACACCGTCCCAAGTGGTGCGTCCCCGGCGACGGAGTTGCTGGAAAGGATGCGGAGCAGAGATCTGATGTGCGGTCGAGAAGGACTCGATTGATTTTCTTCTATATGTTTTGGGGTCCTTTTTGTAAAGTTGCAGGTTCTATTAGTTATTGTCTAGTACTTTTGGTCCTCTATGTAATTTTTTGGACTAGTTTCCATTGGCACTGATAAACTTGAATTTTGACAAGTTCACGAGGAAAAAAATTCCTTTGCACATATGGCCTATCATGTATAAACATTCTTGAGATTTAAACTATATGTAATGTGCCATGCATTAACCCTAAACCATATATATGTAACTAACCCTAGCTGATCAAACCCTACTTAATTAAAACAAATAACCCTAAACTATACGCATGCACTTTATGCGCAAAGGCGCGGGTGCCTCTAATAATGTGTGTGCGCACTCGATCGATGATCCCTAAACCTTATACAACCCTGAAACCCTAATCCCTAATCCCTAAACCCTAAACACCCTAAACACTAAACCCTAAACCCTAACCCTAACCCTAAACCCTAAACCCTAATTAAACCCTATATATAGGCCAACGACACTTAATTGTGCATCAAGCAGGCCAGGGGTGCCTCGCGGTCCTCTAATTAAATTAAATGTGCCATGCATTAACCCTAAACCATATATATGTAACTAACCATAGCTAATCAACCCTACTTAATTAAAACACATAACCCTAAACTATACTAGCTATAACCCGATCTAATAAAAACATGCTCTATATATAGCAGCTAGCTAGCAAACCGTAGATTAACACCAATTAATATATACATGGCCTATATCGATCATGTTGTATAACATATCCCTGAGATTCATTAATTAATTATATAATTATCGTGATAAATTAATTAACTTTAATTTTGACAAGTTCTCTCGAATGAAAACACATTTGATTAAGTTGCCTCATAATATATATATATAATTAGTGTGCATGCATGGCCTACCATGCATTCGTGCATATATTTTAATGTATATTTGAACATATTCTTGGGGATTTCAATCTCTCTCTCTCGATCATCTATATATCGTTGGTGGCCAAAAAACACACATATATATATATGCATGCAATTTATGCGTAAAGGCGCGGGTGCCTCTAATAATGTGTGTGCGCACTCGATCGATGATCCCTAAACCTTAAACAACCCTAAAACCCCTAAATCCCTAATCCCTAAACCCTAAACACCCTAAACACTAAACCCTAAACCCTAGACCCTAAACCCTAACCCTAACCCTAACCCTAACCCTAACCCTAAACCCTAGCTAATCCTAAACCCCAATTAAACCCTATGTATATGCCAACGACACTTAATTGTGCATCGATCGAGCGGGTCATGGGTGCCTCGCGATCCTCTAATAAAATTAAATGTGCCATGCATTAACCATAAACCATATATATGTAACTAACCCTAGCTAATCAACCCTACTTAATTAAAACACATAACCCTAAACTATACTAGATATAACCCGATCTAATAAAAACATGCTCTATATATAGCAGCTAGCTAGCAAACCGTAGATTAACACCAATTAAAATATACATGGCCTATATCGATCATGTTGTATAACATATCCCTGAGATTCATTAATTAATTATATAATTATCGTGATAAATTAATTAACTTGAACTTTGACAAGTTCTCTCGAATGAAAACACATTTGATTAAGTTGCCTCATAATATATATATATAATTAGTGTGCATGCATGGCCTACAATGCATTCGTGCATATATTTTAATGTATATTTGAACATATTCTTGGGGATTTCAATCTCTCTCTCTCTCGATCATCTATATATCGTTGGTGGCCCAAAAAACACACATATATATGCATGCAATTTATGCGTAAAGGCGCGGGTGCCTCTAATAATATAATGTGTGTGCGCACTCGATCGATGATCCCTAAACCTTAAACAACCCTAAAACCTTAAAATCCCTAATCCCTAAACCCTAAACACCCTAAACACTAAACCCTAAACCCTAGACCCTAAACATACCCTAACCCTAACCCTAACCCTAACCCTAAACCCTAGCTAATCCTAAACCCCAATTAAACCCTCTGTATAGGCCAACGACACTTAATTGTGCATCGATCGAGCGGGTCATGGGTGCCTCGTGATCCTCTAATAAAATTAAATGTGCCGTGCATTAACCCTAAACCATATATATGTAACTAACCCTAGCTAATCAACCCTACTTAATTAAAACACATAACCCTAAACTATACTAGCTAGCTGCTATAACCCGATCTAATAAAAACATGCTCTATATATAGCAGCTAGCTAGCAAACCGTAGATTAACACCAATTAAAATATACATGGCCTATATCGATCATGTTGCATAACATATCCCTGAGATTCATTAATTAATTATATAATTATCGTGATAAATTAATTAACTTGAACTTTGACAAGTTCTCTCGAATGAAAACACATTTGATTAAGTTGCCTCATAATATATATATAATTAGTGTGCATGCATGGCCTACAATGCATTCGTGCATATATTTTAATGTATATTTGAACACATTCTTGGGGATTTCAATCGATCTCTCTCTCTCGATCATCTATATATCGTTGGTGGCCCAAAAAACACACATATATATGCATGCAATTTATGCGTAACGGCGCGGGTGCCTCTAATAATGTGTGTGCGCACTCGATCGATGATCCCTAAACCTTAAACAACCCTAAAACCTTAAATCCCTAATCCCTAAACCCTAAACACTAAACCCTAAACCCTAGACCCTAAACGTACCCTAACCCTAACCCTAAACCCTAGCTAATCCTAAACCCCAATTAAACCCTATGTATAGGCCAACGACACTTAATTGTGCATCGATCGAGTGGGTCATGGGTGCCTCGTGATCCTCTAATAAAATTAAATGTGCCATGCATTAACCCTAAACCATATATATGTAACTAACCCTAGCTAATCAACCCTACTTAATTAACACACATAACCCTAAACTATACTAGCTAGCTATAACCCGATCTAATAAAAACATGCTCTATATATAGCAGCTAGCTAGCTAGCAAACCGTAGATTAACACCAATTAAAATATACATGGCCTATATCGATCATGTTGTATAACATATCCCTGAGAATCATTAATTAATTATATAATTATCGTGATAAATTAATTAACTTGAACTTTGACAAGTTCTCTCGAATGAAAACACATTTGATTAAGTTGCCTCATAATATATATATAATTAGTGTGCATGCATGGCCTACAATGCATTCGTGCATATATTTTAATGTATATTTGAACATATTCTTGGGGATTTCAATCGATCTCTCTCTCTCTCTCGATCATCTATATATCGTTGGTGGCCCAAAAAACACACATATATACGCATGCACTTGATGCGTAAAGGCGCGGGTGCCTCTAATAATGTGTGTGCGCACTCGATCGATGATCCCTAAACCTTAAACAACCCTAAAACCCTAATCCCTAATCCCCTAAACCCTAAACACCCTAAACACACTAAACCCTAGACCCTAAACACCCTAAACACGTACTAAACCCTAAACCCTAGACCCTAAACACCGTAAACCCTAAACCCTAAACCCTAAACCCTAAACCCTAAACCCTAAACCCTAAACCCTAAACCCTAAACACTAAACCCTAAACCCTATAAACACCCTAAACACTAATTAAAACCTAAACCCTAGACCCTAAACACTAAACCCTAAACCCTAGACCCTAAACACCGTAAACACTAAACCCTAAACCCTAAACACCCTAAACACTAATTAAACCCTAAACCATAGACCCTAAACACTAGACCCTAAACCCTAGACCCTAAACACCCTAAACACTAAACCCTAGACCCTCTAAACACCGTAAACACTAAACCCTAAACCCTAGACCCTAGCTAAACACCCAAAACACTAAACCCTAAACCCAGCTAGCTAACCCTAAACCCTAATTAAACCCTATATATATAGGCCAACGACACTTAATTGTGCATCAAGCAGGCCAGGGGTGCCTCGCGGTCCTCTAGTTAAATTAAATGTGACATGCATTAACCCTAAACCATATATATATAACTAACCCCTAGCTAATCAAACCCTAGTTAATTAAAACACATAACCCTAAACTATACTAGCTATAACCCGATCTAATAAAAACATGCTCTATATATAGCATGCAGCTAGCTAGCAAAAACGGTAGATTAAAACCAATTAATATATACATGGCCTATATATCGATCATATGTTGTATAACATCTCCCTGAGATTCATTAATTAATTATATAATTATCGATGATAAATTAATTAACTTGAATTTTGACAAGTTCTCTCGAATGAAAACACATTTGATTAAGTTTCCTCATAATATATATATAATTAGTGTGCATGCATGGCCTACCATGCATGCATTAATTCGTGCATATATTTTAATATATATTTGAACATATTCTTGGGGGATTTCAATCTCTCTCTCTCGATCATCTATATGTCGTTGGTGGCCAAAAAACACACACATATACGCATGCACTTTATGCGCAAAGGCGCGTGTGCCTCTAATAATGTGTGTGTGCGCACTCGATCGATGATCCCTAAACCTTAAACAACCCTAAAACCCTAATCCCTAATCCCCTAAACCCTAAACACCCTAAACACACTAAACCCTAGACCCTAAACACCCTAAACACGTACTAAACCCTAAACCCTAGACCCTAAACACCGTAAACCCTAAACCATAAACCCTAAACCCTAAACCCTAAACCCTAAACCCTAAACCCTAAAACCCTAAACCCTAAACCCTAAACCCTATAAACACCCTAAACACTAATTAAACCCTAAACCCTAGACCCTAAACACTAAACCCTAAACCCTAGACCCTAAACACCGTAAACACTAAACCCTAAACCCTAAACACCCTAAACACTAATTAAACCCTAAACCATAGACCCTAAACACTAGACCCTAAACCCTAGACCCTAAACACCCTAAACACTAAACCCTAGACCCTCTAAACACAGTAAACACTAAACCCTAAACCCTAGACCCTAGCTAAACACCCAAAACACTAAACCCTAAACCCAGCTAGCTAACCCTAAACCCTAATTAAACCCTATATATATAGGCCAACGACACTTAATTGTGCATCAAGCAGGCCAGGGGTGCCTCGCGGTCCTCTAGTTAAATTAAATGTGACATGCATTAACCCTAAACCATATATATATAACTAACCCCTAGCTAATCAAACCCTAGTTAATTAAAACACATAACCCTAAACTATACTAGCTATAACCCGATCTAATAAAAACATGCTCTATATATAGCATGCAGCTAGCTAGCAAAAACGGTAGATTAAAACCAATTAATATATACATGGCCTATATATCGATCATATGTTGTATAACATCTCCCTGAGATTCATTAATTAATTATATAATTATCGATGATAAATTAATTAACTTGAATTTTGACAAGTTCTCTCGAATGAAAACACATTTGATTAAGTTTCCTCATAATATATATATAATTAGTGTGCATGCATGGCCTACCATGCATGCATTAATTCGTGCATATATTTTAATATATATTTGAACATATTCTTGGGGGATTTCAATCTCTCTCTCTCGATCATCTATATGTCGTTGGTGGCCAAAAAACACACACATATACGCATGCACTTTATGCGCAAAGGCGCGTGTGCCTCTAATAATGTGTGTGTGCGCACTCGATCGATGATCCCTAAACCTTAAACCCTAAATAAACCCTAATCCCTAATCCCTAAACCCTAAACACCATAAACATTAAACCCTAAACCCTAACCTCCTAACCCTAAACCCTAAACCCTAATTAAACCCTATATATATAGGCCAATGACACTTAATTATGCATCAAGCAGGCCAGGGGTGCCTCGCGGTCCTCTAATTAAATTAAATGTGCCATGCATATATATGTGTTTAATTTGGGGATTTCAATCGCTCTCTCGTATGTAGCTCTCTCTACCTCTATCTCTCTCTCTCTCTCTCTCTCTCTCTCTCTCTCTCTCGTTGGTGGCCAACAACACACACATGCACTTTGTGCGCAAAGGCATGCGCCTCTAATAATGTGTGCGCAGTCGATCGATCTAGTTTTGATTAATCATAGCACACAAATAAAGAAGTTGTATTTGAATCCACACAACCTATTAAAACACATAACCCCTAACATGGCCTAATTAATTAACCCTTCTCGATCTCTACCTAATTAGTGGAAATTGCACAAAATCAAAAGGGGTCCCTCACTAATTATGCATATCTGCTAGATTGTGATAAACTTTTGCCACATATATATTTGGTGGATGGGTGCATCTTGGCATGTAAACAATTAGTGTTTGCAAATGGCGTTGTCAAAATTTATGTACAAATGATTTCTTTCCATCCAAAGTGCATAAAATGGGAGTTTTAATGAAGAAAGTACAAATAAAACAGCTCAACATGCTTCCACACCCCGATTTTCACACGAAGTAGAGCATATTTAAAGGATAATTCCAGAGTTTTACTATTTTTCAAGCAACTTTGCTAATTTTCCCCCACTCACATGACTTTATGTCGATTTAACGAAAATATGGCGAATTTAAACTACATGGGCGGGATAGTTTGAATTGTGCGCGCGGCAAAGGGAACCGCCTATTCCTCAACCTTGTGCACGGCAAATTACACACGCAACTCCATTAAACGCCACCTACCAACCTTAATTATCACCCCGGCGGCCCGGCCGCATGACCCCCCACCCACCCGTAGACAACTTATCCCCGTCCGTGCGAAGAGCTTCCCCTCCCCGTCCCGTCCGTGCGAAGAAGAAGCTTCTCCTCCCCGTCGTTCTTCTCGAGACGCACCGGCGGTCAAGTTGATCCACGGTAGGGCTGCTATCTCTAGCTCAATCATGTATCGGGCAAGACAGCCTAACGATTTATATTTTCTTGATGCTGCTAAAAAAATTCGTCAGTATGCTCGAACTAATTGGCACTTTATAGTTTTCCGCTCGATTTGTCATCGATCAATTTGTTCATTTGCGTGGGCATATAGAGTCAGTTCTGCACTCGATCCGTTAATTTGCTGAAATGCCATGGCAGAGTTTTGTACACGATCTGTTTGCTAAAATGTCGATGGGCATTTTTTGTTTTGTACTCGACATGATTGCTGAAATGCATAATCATGTAGTATAGTTTTGTACTCGATGGATATACATTTCCTACTTCGCCTTAAATTAATCACCAACCACTGTATCTCATAATTAAACAGATGGACAGAACTTGGAAACTGCATGGACACTTATGTTCCCCTTCATATATAAATGGTGTTCAACCCTTTATGGGGTTTATTAGAGCTCATGATGGTCACAACCTGGACGTGTATTGCCCGCGCTGCACATGTATGAATGGTGAGAAGAGGCCTCACCCTGTAGTGGCAGATCATTTACACATTTTTGGGATGGACCGCACATATGTTAGGCGGGTTTAGCATGGTGAACCATATAATGATCCTTTAGCAGGAGAAGCAGATCTTGCTCACACTGTATGTGTGCTGGCATATGTAGTTAATTATTTATATTGATGCTGCCGCTGTTTCAATCAATAGTTTGCATTGCTGTGCAAGGTTCTGTACTCAAATTTAACTTGTTGCAGATGGATGGACGGGAAGGAGAGAAAAAGCGCTTGCTTCAGGAAACGGGTTTCAGCTCTGGGACATGTGCTGTGCCAGATGAGAAGGTAAATATGTAAAACGGCATTTGTTCAGGTTGCATCCCTTAGATGTTTGTCTAATCGGTTGATGTACTAATTGCAGAAGCATAGAGTTAAAGAGGTCTCTCAGTTTGATGGGAGATTTGAAGATGAATCTCAGTTTGATGCACCTGTGGATGGTACTGATGACGAGCCTTTCATAGACGAAGGTCCTGCACCTGAGATTATCCAGCCTACAGAAGGAGGCCGTGGACCGAGTACACAGCTTTGCGTTGAAGTGGATGCACGCCCGGAGATCATCACGGGCGTCCGGGTAGTCTCAAGACCACCCAGCCCTGATGCACCTGTGGATGGTACTGATGACGAGCCTCTCATAGACGAAGGTCCTGCACCTGAGATTATCCAGCCTACAGAAGGAGGCCGTGGACCGAGTACACAGCTTTGCGTTGAAGAGGATGCACACCCGGAGATCATCAGGGGCGTCCCGGTAGTCTCAGGACCACCCAGCCCTGATGCAAAATGTTGAGCTACTTTATGATTCGTACTCTTATGTTCTGGTGCTGTAGTATGTTATGATTTGTACGCCTTTGGCGCTAGATTAAGCATTCAGTGGATGATCGCGTTGCAAAATTCGACACCCACACAATCAGTTCATCGTACAAGTAGTAGCACAATTACTTCTACAGCGATTCCTGCCAGCGCATTAGTTGGTAGCATGAAACACTTTCAGGTACTCCCCTCTGATTCATATTAATGGACTCAATTCTGTCTAGATATGGATGTATCTAGATGCATTTGTTAACTAGACTAACAAACTTGAGTCAGTTAATATGAATCCGTGTAAACCGCCCAAGTCCTCGAGCAGCTAGTTTATTGACTCTGGACTCCAAGCCTCTCGCGGCAAGCCATCGACGAAGCTTTGACCAGATCTTGGCCCGCAATTTTTTGTGTGTGGCGAATAGCAAAGCTTTGACCAGTTCCTCTCGGGATACAGCACGCCGGTGAGCTTGCACGGTTGCCATGAGCACTTTCCGGCGGAACTTCCTCTTCAGCGCCCTCAAGCCGCTGCTGCGAGACAGCACGCAGTGCCTCGAGGTGGACGGAATTCTGGATCTCAGGGCGGGTGGTCCGCATCGTCCGGGAACGATCTCCAGCGGGTTAACGAGGACATGCATGGCGGCCAGGGGATTTGTTTTTTGTTTTTTTTTTGGTTTGAGCTTGGGATTTGGGGTTTTTTCGGATAGGGGAGGAGGAACCGAGGAAGAGGAAGGAACAGCCGCGTGCTTGGCGCGTGGCGGTGTGCTTGAATTTCGAATTTTTGTGAAATGTTTCATTTCCCCGCTACAATTCGGGGGTTTCTTGACGCGCCAATGCGTCCCGCCGGGCAGCTTCAAGTAAATTTGGGGTGCCACACTATGGGCCCTAGTTTCAGTGAGACATGTAATGACTAGTCACATCAGTAAGTTCACTGTGTAATAAAATATGTTACCCCTCCCCTTTATGTAGCACCCCTTCTCTCCCGATCGAGTGCCGATTGCCGACGGATGCAAGCCGCTAGCTCGATCCCCTCCTTTCGCCTCCACCGTCCAGGCATCCAGCTTGGAGGGGCAAGCTGCATCTAGCCCAAGCGGATTAGGTAGGACTAGTAATGTTCTCTCCTTTCTCGAGATCGGTTCTTTTTTCCTCTCCTCGATATCTTGCGCATCTCTTTCCTATTCTGGGCAAAGGGGTGTCTTTCTGGTCACCCTCGAGCTGGGAGTGATTGATGGGGGTGGGGGCGGGGGCTACCTTTGCTTGGATTGGGGTGTTCTTCCTTTATTTGTCGACATTTGCAACCTTTGTAGTTTCTGCTGATCCTCACTGTATCTTTTGTCAGCTTGTACAGGAAAGGCAAGACCTCGGCGGTGGGGGCAATGGAGCGTAAGGCCACCACGCATGTGGGCAGTTGGCTGAGCCTGAGCTGCGTCCCCAGCCCCGCGAAGCAGGTACTCCGTTTGCTTATCCACTCTTTACCTTTTAAGTGTCTCTCTGGTCTCTGCATCCTCAATCTGTTCCTGTTCTGGAATATGCTTAAAGTAGCACATGTCTTCAGCTGTTTGTGCGTAAAGCCTCTGTGACACCATGCTCTATATTCTCTGTATCAGGTTGGTACCTCCAGGTTCCGTGCTGAGGCTATGGGGAACGAGAATAGCGCCCCACCTGCTGCAGGAGCATGGCCCGATCTGCAGCACAAGAAGCGAAATGCCACTGCCGAGCTGGGCAGGGACCGCCCAGGGGTAATTTTTTTAACCAACTTACCATGATGTAGTCTGAATCTGATACTCCCTCAGATCCAAATTAATTGACTCAACTATCTGTAGATACGGATGTATCTAGATGTGTTTTAGCTCTAGATACTACTGCCTCCATCCCAAAGCTTTGGGCTTATATTATTTTTAGAAAGTCAAACTATACCATGTTTGACTAAGCTTTTACCAAAAATCAGTAACATGCAAAATACAAAATTAATATCATTAAATAGATAATAAAATATATTTTCCTACGGTATCTACACAGTATTATATTTGTTGATAGAATGTTCTAAAATTTTGGTCAAACTTTGCTTGTTTTGATTTCTCAAAAATAAATAAGGCTTAAGCTTTTGGATGGTGGTAGTACATTCATATCTAGACAAAGCTGAGTTAACTAGTTTTTTTGTCTGTCCATAGCTAGTGTTCACGCTGCAAAAGGCTAAGAGCATCCACTATATGCATCAGTCTATCTCATACAGTAATTCAATATCACTGCTGAGGTCTGCCTTTTGTTTTGCTATTCATATGCAGACTGAAACTTTAGGGCCTTTACTCAAAAGGAAGATCAAAACTGCGGCTGATCAGGCTGCCAGTATGTTGATGCCGCCCCCATCTTCTAAATGCCTCTACAAGCACAAGGCCACGCACCAGCTGGGTGGTGATCTTTTAATGAATATGGTATATTTTCTTAATCCACAAAACATGCCTTGATTTTTCTCTGTTTATTGTCGGTTTTTTCTATGCTTGCCAAAAGTTTACAACAACAACAACAACAACCAAGCCTTTCAGTCCCAAACAAGTTGGGGTAGGCTAGAGTTGAAACCCATAAGATCTCGAAGCCAAAAGTTTAGAAACACCAAATTCGTTTGCTTACAATCATCATACAGTAATGTTCATCTACTCCAGTTCCCCTAACCCAACATAAAATGATGTTAATTTCGATTTTTAGATTAAAAGAGCACCATTAGGCGCTGTTAATTACGACTTTGAGATTAAAATGTCATTTGCAATTGTTAATTACAATTTTGAGACAATTGGTTAGTTTAACCTCGATCTCTTCTGCTCTCCATTTTTCCCAACCGAACAAAAATGTAACCATTCCATTCCTCTGAAATGGAACCATTCCATTCCATTCCACGCTGTTTCAGAACCGAACACACCCTTGCATTGTTGTGAACTGTTGTCCATACACGGCCATACCCTTCCACTTACATCTAGCACTATATGCATCAGTCTGTCTCAGAGTCATTCAATATCACTGCTGAGATCTGTTCCCATTCTTATGCAGGCTGAAACTGCTGCGCCTTTACTCAAGTGGATGCAAAATGGGGCTAATGAGGCTGCTGTGAGGACGATGGTGCCGGCACCATCTTCCGAAAACCTCTACAAGCACGAGGCCATGGGCCAGCTGGGTGGTGACCTTTTAATGAATCTGGTATATTTTCTTAATCCACATACATGATTTCATTATTATCTGTTTAATTACTGTTGGCTTTGTCTAATGCTTACCAAAAGTTCAGAAACACTGCGTTTGCTTACAATCATCATACACTAATTTTTCACTTTTCAGTCTGTCTCATCCAGTATATAAACTGTTGATTTCCATTGGCTTCTTTTGTAATCATTTGCATTGTTGTCAACTGTTCTCTATGCACAACCCTATTCTTCCACTTACACCCCGCACTATTTGCATCAGTCTATCTCATAGATTTATTAAATATCAATGATGAGTTCTGTTGCTATTCATATGCAGGATGAAACTTCTGTTCCTCTACTCAAATGGATAAAAAATGATCCTGATGAGGCTGCTGTGAAGACGATGGTGCTGCCACCATCTTCTGAAAACCTCCTCAAGCACAAGGCCACGGGCCAGCTGGGTGGTACCCTTTTCAGTAAGCAGGTATATTTTCTTAATCCTCATACATGATTTGATTTTTGTCTGTTTATTGCCGGCTTTGTCTAATGCTTACCAATAGTTCAGAAACACACACACCTATTCTTCCACTTACATCCAGCACTATATGCATCAGTGTCTCATAGATTCATTTTATATATCACTGCTGATGTCTGTTGCTCTTCAATTTTTATATGCAGACTGAAACTGCTAAGCCTTCATTGGTCAAAAGGATTGCAACTGCTGCTGATGAGGCATCTGCAGAGGCTGCCACCAAGTTACTGTCAGCCCCACCTTCTGGATGCTTATATAAGCTCAAGTCCAAGGATCAGCCGGGCCGTAACCATCCAAGGGTTCGGGTATATTTTCTTAAGCCACATATACATGCCATGATTTATGTCTGATATTATCACTGGCTCTGTCTAATGCTTTTTGGAATTCGGAAACACCAAATTAGCATGCTTATATTCATCATACACTAATTTTTCACTGTTCAGTTTGTAACATAGTGTTATGCACTTGCTTGTCAACATTTGCATTGCTCTGAACTATGCACTTTACACAACCTAATTCTTCCACTTACGTTCAGCGCTACGCACCAGTAGTACCTCCCATGTTTCCTTCACCATCCCGATGCCGAGCTTGCGGGAATATGGCGGGCCCATGTACATACCCCGCATATAACACCTCCTATGGCTCTATCTACCTTTCTAGTAGCTCCTTCACAGAGTTACAGGTATGTATTCTCAGTGGTTTAGCATGAATTGGCATATAGTAAAGTCTTGTTTTTAGTCTTCCTGCTTCTTACATTTGTATCAATTTTCACATGCAGACTGTACCTTGTGAACTTCGTCCAATGATTAACCAGATGTGTCCGCATGAAGGATCTTTCACTATGCATGGCAATGGCAAATTGATGAACACCTACACGGTCTATGAGGTGTATGTCTACAAGACGCAGGCCATCACATATTTGTATGGACATGATTGGAGAAAGTTTGCTTTTGACTACGGTCTGAAGAAGGGCGACGAGCTGAGGATCAGAAACTCAAACGGGCAGATATACGTAACTGCTTACAGAGTTGGAGACACTTCCAAATATATAATATGTAACTTTTTTCTACTCATATCTTTTGATAACTGCATTCTGAGCAGTTGTTCTAAACCATTCCCTCTGTTCTAGCTTGCTGGGTTTAACATGATCAAAGCTGCAGATCCCCTGACGGAACAGGAGCGGATGTCACAAAGGGCAACCACACCAGCACCGGCACCGGCTTCCCACTCTCCTGCATCAGCACCGGTTCCTGTACCAGCTCCGTTTACTGCATCTACCCAGCAGTCCCCTACATCAGCATTGGTTCCTGTAGAGGCCCCATATACTACACATGCCCAGCAGGCTCCTGCATCAGCACTGGTTCCTCTAGCTGCACCGTTTACTGCACCTGCCCAACAGTCTCCTGCATCAGCACCGGTTCCTCTAGAGGCACCGTTTACTGCACCTGCCCAGCAGTCTCCTGCATCAGCACCAGCTCGTGTACCAGCCCAGGCTCATGCACCTGCCCCAGCCAGATCACCGAGGTCTCAGCTCATTGCTGTGGCCACCCGTGTGGTGACCAGGACGCATCTGAAGGCTATGTTCGTGAGTATATGACAGCATAACTGCTCTTATCTTGATGTCTTCTCTGCTCAAAGTCTCACATGGTTCAGTGCATTGGTGCCATTGACTAATTTTTGGTGGTATCTCTTGCTTTGAATCAGAAATTGCCTAAAAGTATCTCCAAGGATCTCAATGCTGGCCGAAGGGGCAAGATATCCCTCGTCATGGAGAGTGAAGGTCTCACCGTGGAGGGACGGTACTCTGTCAGTCCCACAGATGGCCGCTTGGCTGTTACTTCCAGGTGGAAAAAGTTCATTGACGGTGCCAAACTTCGCATTGGATCAAAGTTGAAGGTCAAGATCTTTCGATGCCGCTGTGACATGCTGGTCATAAAGTTCGCGGTTGTCTAGTTCTGTTGTCCCATGAGCCCTTAGCAAATGCATTTGTAGTTATACTTATATAAGGTTATCTTATCTGAACTGCTAATTAATTGTATGGGTGGTAAAACTCTGGCAAGCTTTTGCTCTTAGCAAGTATGTATGTATGATCAGCTATTATGATAACTAATGTTTGTGTTCATCTTAATTTGCATTTCCCTTTTAGAAAAAAACTTAATTTCTATTTTGGCTGACCTGTTAGAGAACTATCAGATTGAACCCACAACATGATTCATATAGATTCATTACACCGAGCCACATGTCTTGACCTTGCGATACACTACTTCCATTAATTAGTGCAAGAAGGCTTACCTGAGCTGCCTGAACCATGGCAGATTCGAATCCACCTTATCTATCTAGAAATACAACCTTTGCAGAAAGAGGATTTGCAGTATGGGGAGGCTGACATTGGGGACCCATGAGCCAGCAGCGTCGTCAACGTTTTAAAGGTGGCAGGAGATCGAAAGAAAAAATAAGCCAAAAATCAGTTGGTAAACAAATTCAAGAAAAGAAACATTTACCTTTCTGAGAGTATGACATGCGGGACCCATGAGGCAGCAGCATCCTCAACTATTTCAAGGCGGCAGGGGATCAAAATAAAAAAGGAAATAGCCAGAAATTAATTAGGGTCAAAAATAAATCCATCAAAGGAAACTTTTATTGTTCATAGAGGATGACATGTGGGACCGACTTGCCAGCTGCGTCGTCATCGTTTCAAAGGGGGCAGGGGATCAAAAGAAAAAGACAAATAGCCAGAAATTAGGGGAAAAAAATAAATCCAACAAAGAAAACTTTTATTGTTCATAGAGGATGACATGCGGGACCCATGAGCCAAGCTTCCTCAACGTTTCAAAGTCGGCATGAGATTGAAAGAAAAAGTCAAGTGACATAATATCAGGAGCCAAAAATAATCCAAGAAAAGAAACTTTATTGTACATAGAGGATGACATGCGGGTCCCATTTTGTAGCAGCGGTCTCAACGCTTCCAAGGCGGCACAGGACCGAAAGAAAAATGAAGTAGCCAGAAATCAGGGTGTGAAAAAAATCCAAGAAAAGAAAGATTTTAATTGGGCTGTATCTGGACATCTGGGCCTTCGAACTATACTTGGGCCTTTTGACTCGTACAATTTCAGCCCACTCCAAAACAGGAAAGGTCGGATTTTTCTCAAAAAAAAAAACAGGAAAGTCCTATGCTTCGCAAAAACAAAAAACAAGGAGATTCAACATATAAGTTTGTTTATGTAGATATAAAGATTTAATTTATCCGTTTGCAATAGCTCAGAGCGAAATACAACGTTTATTGTCTGCAAAATAAAATATCACATGTTTCTTGTACGGGGAGGCTGACATCGGGGACCCATGAGCCGACAGTCAACGTTTCAAGGCGGCAGGGGATCGAAAATAAAAAAAGCCAAAAATCAGTTGGTAAAAAAATACAAGAAAAGAAAACATTTATCGTTCTGAGAGGATGACATGCGGGACCCATGAGGCAGCAGCATCCTCAACGTTTCAAAGTCGGCATGAGATCGAAAGAAAAAGGCAAGTGACATAATATCAGGAGCCAAAAATAATCCAAGAAAAGAAACTTTATTGTACATAGAGGATGACATGCGGGTCCCATTTTGTAGCAGCGGTCTCAACGTTTCCAAGGCGGCACAGGACCAAAAGAAAAATGAGGCAGCAGCATTCTCAACAATTCCAAGGCGGGGGGGATCAAAAGAAAAATAAAGGAAATAGCCAGAAATTAATTAGGGGTCAAAAATAAATCCACCAAAGGAAACTTTTATTGTTCATAGAGGATGACATGTGGGACCGACCTGCCAACAGCGTCCTCATCGTTTCAACGGGGGCAGGGGATCAAAAGAAAAAGGCAAATAGCCAGAAATTAGGTAAAAATAACTCCAAGAAAGGAAACTTTTATTGTTCGTAGAGGATGACATGCGGGACCCATGAGCCAGCAGCTTACTCAACGTTTCAAAGGCGGCATGAGATCGAAAGAAAAAGGCAAGTGACCAAATATCGGGAGCCAAAAATAATCCAAGATTTATTGTACATAGAGGATGACATGTGGGTCCCATTTTGCAGCAGCGGTCTCAATGTTTGTAATGCGGCTTGAGATCAAAAGAAAAAGAAAGTAGCTAGTAATTAGGGGGTGAAAAAAATCCAAGAAAAGAAAGTTGATGGACATAGAGGATGACATGCGGGTCCCTTGAGCCAACAGCTTACTCAACGTTTCAAAGGGGGCAGGGATCAAAAGAAAAGGCAAGCCAAAAATCAGAGGGTGAAAAAAATCCAACAAAGGAAACTTTTATAGCACATAGAGGATGACATGCGGGTCCCATGAGCCAGCAGGTTCCTCAACGTTTCAAACGTGGCATGAGATCGAAAGAAAAAGGCAAGTGCCCAAATATGAGGAGCCAAAAATAATTCAAGAAAAGAAAGTTTTATAGTACATAGAGGATGACATGCGGGTCCCATTTAGCAGCAGCGGTATCACCGTTTGAGAGCAGGGGATCGAAAGAAAAAGTCAAGTGACCAAATATGAGGTGCCAAAAAAATCCAAGAAAAGAAAGTTTTATAGTACATAGAGGATGACATGCGGGTCCCATTTAGCAGCAGCGGTATCACGTTTGAGAGGCAGCAGGGGATCGAAAGAAAAAGTCAAGTGACCAAATATGAGGTGCCAAAAAAATCCAAGAAAAGAAAGTTTTATAGTACATAGAGGATGACATGCGGGTCCCATTTAGCAGCAGCGGTATCACCGTTTGAGGCAGCAGGTGATCGAAAGAAAAAGTCAAGTGACCAAATATGAGGTGCCAAAAAATCCAAGAAAAGAAAGTTTTATAGTACATAGAGGATGACATGCGGGTCCCATTTAGCAGCAGCGGTATCACCGTTTGAGAGGCGGCAGGGGATCGAAAGAAAAAGGTAAGTGACCAAATATGAGGTGCCAAAAATAATTCAAGAAAAGAAAGTTTTATAGTACATAGAGGATGACATGCGGGTCCCAGTTAGCAGCAACGGTATCACCGTTTGAGAGGCGGCGGGGATCGAAAGAAAAAGGCAAGTGACCAAATTTGAGGTGCCAAAAATAATCCAGGAAAAGAAAGTTTTATAGTACATTGAGGATGACATGCGGGTCCCATTAGCAACAGTATCACCGTTTGAGAGGCGGCAGGGATCGAAAGAAAAAGGCAAGTGACCAAATTTGAGGTGCCAAAAAAACTCCAAGAAAAGAAAGTTGATTGCACATAGAGGATGACATGCGGGTCCCATTTAGCAGCAGCGGTCTCAACGTTTCCAAGGCGGCAAGGGATCAAAAGAAAAAGGAAGTAGCCAGAAATCGGGGGTCAAAAAAAATCCAAGAATAGAAAGAATTTTGGTTCATAGAGGATGACATGCGGGACCCATGATCCTGCATCGTAAACGGCTCGATCGGAGAACGTTGAACGAGATGGCGCGATGTAGAAAAAAAAATGCCAGAGAGGCTGCCATCTGGGCCCTACATCCCTCGGCGGTGCGGATTTGCGTTGACTCGGCCGGCGAACCCGAGATTTCGAGATGCACCACGTCCCGGGCCACCATACGCCACGTTTTGGCCGCTTTCGTCGGGCTAGGTGGCCTCAAAAACGAGAAAAAAAAAGTTTTGACATGCACCACGGAGGGACCAAAATCGTCGGCCATGGTACACCAGCAACCACGGCGCGACTTCAACTTTCCATAAACAGCAGTAGTGATTGTTCGGAAAGTTAAATGCGGACTTTTTACTACTAAAACTGTTACCTATTCAAAGTCGAACTCTGCAGAACTGTCAAGTTGGTCTTTGATGAAAGCTTCCGGAGTCATCACTTGAATAACATCAATATCTTCATTATAAGAATCTCCAGAAATATAATGCTTGAGTCTTTGTCCATTCACTACTTGTGTGGCATTACCTTGTAGAGAACTAATTTTAATTGCCCCTGAACGATACACCTCCTCAATGACATATGGTCCTTCCCATTTTGAGAGTAATTTCCCTGCAAAAAATCTGAGACGAGACCGATACAATAGGACTTTATCTCCAACATTAAATTCTCTTTTAATAATTCTTCTATCATGCCACTTCTTAACTTTCTCCTTAAAAAGTTTAGCATTTTCATAAGCTTCACTTCTCCATTCATCTAAAGAACTCAATTGTAGCAACCTCTTCTTACCGGCAAGTTTAAAATCTTTATTAAGTTCTCTTACAGCCCAATAAGCTTTGTGCTCTAATTCTAAAGGTAAATGACAAGCTTTTCCATAAACCATTTTATAAGGAGACATTCCCATAGGATTTTTATAAGCAGTTCTATAAGCCCACAATGCTTCCTTTAACTTACTAGCCCAATTCTTTCTAGATTTATTAACAGTCTTTTCCAAGATAGATTTAATTTCTCTATTTGATAATTCTACTTGCCCACTAGTTTGAGGATGATAAGCTGAAGCAATTCTATGATTAATACCATATTTGGCAAGAGTTTTTCTAAAACCACCATGAATAAAGTGAGAACCTCCATCAGTCATAATATATCTAGGTACTCCAAATCTAGGAAATATAACATCTAAAAGCATTTTTAAAGAGGTCTCACCATCAGCACTTTTTGTAGGTATAGCTTCTACCCATTTAGTAACATAATCAACAGCGACAAGTATATGAGTGTTACCTTCTGAAGAAGGGAAAGGACCCATGAAGTCAAATCCCCAACAATCAAATGGTTCAATAACAAGAGTATAATTCATAGGCATTTCATTGCGTCTAGAGATATTACCAACTCTTTGACATTCATCACAAGATAAGATAAACTTCCTTGCATCCTTGAAAAGTGTTGGCCAATAAAAACCTGATTGTAGAACCTTTTGCGCGGTTCTATCTCCAGCGTGATGTCCTCCATAAACACTACCATGACACTTACTCAATATCTCTTGTTGTTCATATTCGGGACACATCTTCGCATAATACCATCCACTCCTTCTTTATATAAGTGTGGGTCATCCCAAAAATAATGCCTCAAATCATAAAAGAATTTCCTCCTTTGCTGAGCTGAAAAGGTTGGAGGCAAGTACTTCGAAACAATAAAGTTAGCATAATCAGCATACCAAGGACTATCTCGCGAGCTCACCTTTATTACAGCCAATTGTTCATTTGGAAAACTATCATTAACAGGAACAGGATCATAAGCAATATTTTCCAATCTAGATAAATTATCAGCAACAGGATTATCAGCACCTTTCCTATCTACAATATGTAAATCAAATTCTTGCAAAAGAAGCACCCATCTAATAAGCCTTGGCTTAGCATCTTTCTTTTCCATAAGGTACCTAATCGCAGCATGATCAGTATGAACTGTGACTTTTGAATCAACAATATAGGATCTAAACTTGTCACATGCAAAAACTACGGCTAATAACTCTTTCTCAGTTGTAGCATAATTTCTTTGAGCAGCGTCTAGAGTTTTACTAGCATAATGAATAACATTTAATTTTTTATCTACTCGCTGTCCAAGGACAGCACCTACAGCAAAATCACTAGCATCACACATAATTTCAAAAGGCAAATTCCAATCAGGAGGTTCAACTACAGGAGCAGTTGTTAAGGCTTTCTTTAGAGTTTCAAAGGCTTCCTTACAATCATCATCAAAAACGAAAGGTACATCTTTTTGAAGAAGATTAGTAAGAGGCTTTGAAATTTTAGAGAAATCTTTAATAAACCTCCTATAAAAACCAGCATGACCAAGAATACTACGAATACCTTTAACATCCCTAGGATAGGGCATCTTCTCAATTGCTTCAACTTTAGCTCTATCAACTTCAATACCTCTCTCGAAAATTTTATGTCCCAATACAATTCCTTCATTAACCATAAAGTGGCATTTCTCCCAATTAAGAACAAGGTTAGTTTCTTCACATCTCTGCAAAACTTTATCAAGGTTTCGCAAACAATTATCAAAAGAATTCCCATAGACAGAAAAATCATCCATGAATACCTCAACAATCTTTTCACAAAAGCCATGAAAAATAGCAGACATGCATCTTTGGAAAGTAGCAGGAGCATTACATAAACAAAAAGGCATACGCCTATAAGCATAAGTTCTGTTGGGGGGATGACCCCCGGTATGCCAAAGGCATGCCAAACCGGATGGTCTTATCCATCGAGATACCGGTTTAATATTTATACCGGAGCTCAAAGATAGGAATTTGGCTAAGTAAGCTAAGCCGGTATCCCCAAGAGGGGTATGCCGGAACCGGGAAGGAAAGATACCGGCGCACCGGAAGGAAGAGCATGTCGGCTGGCTGGTCAAAGATTCCGTCAGGAGCTAAAGGACAAGGATGAGCTAAGCAAAGTAGCTTTAAACGAAGGCCTGAAGACAAAGAAGAGGATGACGGCCAAAGAAGCCGGAGGACGTCAGCCTCCCTGTTTAAAGAAGACCCCGGCGTCATCTATGATTAAAGTAGCTTTATAAAGTATCTTTGTAAAGTAGTTTGTCTAGTCAAAGATCCCATTAGGGTTTCTTGTCCTGTAAGCCACCCTCTCCCCTATATAAGGAGAGGGGGCAGCCTCTTTCATACGCGCGTGACATTAGAGACAGAACCCTGTAAGCTCAAACTTGTATCATGTGGAGATCAATGAAGATAGCGATCTAGAGCGAGTTCTTCCTTGTGTCTTTCTTCTTCAACCTCTGGCCTTGGCCAAGTTCTTGAGGAAACCATCCGGAAGTTCGTCCCATCTAGTCGCAAACCCTCCCCCGAATCCTCTAGCGTCCATTCGGCCCCAAGATAAGCCATCCTATGGCATCTGTTTGTTCCCCACGACGACAGTTGGCGCCCACCGTGGGGCATGAAGTGGCGCTTGCTGGAGTTCATATTCGGGCGGGCATCCTCGACATCAACGGCGAGCGCACGGTGTCCGCGCTCGTGCAACGCATCTACAACATGGACTTCATCAACGATAACGCTGGCTGCTTCGCCAACGGCGGCAAGTTCCCGCAGAACGGCCGCACCATCGAGTTCGGCAGCATCCGCGTCTATTTCGGCACCGTCCCTGTGCGCCAGCACCTCTCGCCGGTGCTGGTGGCGCCGGATCCGCCAAGATGGCTGTGTGCTGGCCGCGCCGCCGGCAGCGTGGAGGTCATGATGGCTGGTGCGGTCAACACCGGCAAGGGAGCTGTGGAGGAAGGAGATGAACGTGCGGCATCGACCCGCCCGGCAAAACCACCGCTGGAGCGTGACGCCGGCATCGCGGGAGCATCGTCAGCACCACCGGCAACACCTCTTCAAGCGGCGATGCACACGCTGGCCACGCCCATCGCGCAGAACATCGACCCGGCAAAGGCTCAGGAGGAGCTGGAGGCCACGCGCAAGGCCCTGCTTACCGGTGGCGCCGACATCATCCGGGCGCAGCGCGAGCTGAACCTAACCCTACGTGAGTACAATGCTGCCCATGGCTTTGCTTCAGTTAGTGCTCATGCTGCTAGGATACCGGAAAACCGGCTTAAGGCTCGCAATCTAGATCAGGATTTGCGCAAAGAAGTTCTTACCGGCAAGAGTGCATCTGTATCTGTAAGCATCGTAGAAAAGCCTAAGTACAGTAGTCCGGATAAAACTATAAAAGCCGCTAAAGCTGCAGTAGAGTTATGTGAATCGCTTTCCGGTGACGAGTTGGCAAAGCAGCAAGAACGTGTAAAAGAGCTGTTGAAAACTATTGAGCAGCAAAATGCTGAGCAGCTAGCTAAGCTGAACGAGGCAGTGGCCTCAAAATCCGCGCGTTCAACAAAGAATGCCGGAAGCAAGTCCCAGGGGCAGGCATCGTCCCCTCATCCGGACAAAAGAAGGGAAAGAGAAAAGAACGCACGGCAGATGACTGTGTATGATCCAGTTCTTGCCGGAAAGCAAAAAGCCGGGCAACATGATGCCGGTAGAAAAAGCCAAGGGGCAGATCGGGGCTACGCCAAGGGAGGCTATGCCGGAAACAATCATGCCGGTAGATATGAAACCGGGCAAAATTATCGAGCCGCAAGAGTGGCATATGTGGATGAAGAAATGCCACCGCCAGGGTACCGGCAGGCAAGAGCCGCGGAACCGGAAGAATATGACGAGTCAGATTCCGAGGTGGAACGAACAAGAGTCCACCGGAACCCTTTGGGGGAGCGCCTGGGGGAAAGATGTTTGCCAGACCGGGATGCGAGGCACAGGTTGGACAGGGTACATCTTTCTGCAATAGTTGAATGTGAGGGACCTCCTGGCCCAAGGTGTTTTGGCCCACGAATCATGAGAGAAGAACCACCGGTACGCAACTTCCAGTTGCCCCGGGACACAAGAACGTATGATGGTACGACCAAGCCGGAAGACTGGCTGGCAGATTATGTCACAGCTGTTTATGTGGCTGGTGGTGGAGTAAACCGGCGTTGGGCGGTAAGAATCATACCGTCCTACCTCGTGGGTCCTGCGAGGATTTGGCTTAACAATTTGCCGGCAGGAAGCATTAACGGATGGTTGGACTTTGAGGAAGCATTTGTGAACAACTTCAGCAGTACCTACAAAAGGCCAAACCGGCCCCAACAGCTTGCGCTGTGCCAACAGCGTGCAGGAGAAACAGACCGGGATTATCTCACCCGGTGGAACTCAATGAGAAATACATGTGAAGGAGTGATTGAGGCACAAGCCATTGCTTGGTTCAGTCAAGGATGCCGGAGAGGATCACCTTTGTGGCAAAGGCTGCAGAGAAGCATGCCCACAACCTTGGCGGAAATGATACGTGTGGCAGATAGCTATGCATTGGGAGACCCAATGCAACCGGCAGTGCAAGCTGAGCCGGAGCAGTCGAATCCGCATCAACAGCAATACCGGGATAACCGGAACAACAAAAGAAGGGAAGATTTCCCGGATCGAAGATATGCATCACAGCAAGTTGCTGCCGTGCAGGAAAATTATGACGCCAGCGGCAGTCAGAGACAGAAAACCGGATCGCAGCCATGGGCGGGTCCTAAGAAGCAGTGGGTCGAGAAGAAACCCTGGGGCCAGAAAAAGAATTGGCAAGAGCCTGTGAAATACACCATGGAAGCCGCCATGGACCAACCTTGCCGGTGGCACACGCCGAACCCGGATCACCCATCAAACCATCTGACGAAGGATTGTTCTTGGACCAAGTACTTGATGCAAAAGGGTGCAGTGAAAGATGCGCAAGGACAAGGGTGCGCCACAATGTTGCCACCGCCGCAAGATATGCTGCGCCAACAACAACTGCCACCACCACCACCACTCACTGGAGCAAATGCTCTACCGGTTCAACCTCAGCCAAACAGGCAGCAATACCAGCAAGTTAACCGGGTGGAAGAGAATCATGACCAACCACCTCCACCGGCACCTTTGGGCCGGAATGTTTACGAAGACCCACACTTGTGCATGGTTGTCTTTGTCACTGAGCCAACCGACAGGCAGAGCGTGCATCGCCGTTCCATGGAAGTGAACGCGGTGATGCCGGCAGTACCCAAGTACATGCTATGGTCAGATCAGGAAATAACATGGTCGTTCAAGGATCACCCCAAAATCATGCCGAATCCGGGTGGATACGCTCTTGTTGTGGACCCAATCATGAAGGGGCCGGAAACTCGAGTAAAATTCAGCAAGGTGCTGATAGACAATGGTAGCAGCATAAACATCATGTACAAGCACACCATGCGTACGCTGGGCATAACGGAAAATATGCTGCAGCCAACTCACACAACTTTCCATGGGATTGTTCCCGGTTTGTCTTGCGCCCCGATAGGAAAAGTTCGGGTGGATGTGTCGTTTGGAGGACGTGACAATTGTCGTGTTGAGAACATTGAGTTTGAGGTGGTGGACTTAGATAGTCCCTACCATGCCTTGTTGGGGAGACCGGCATTGGCAGCTTTCATGGCATCAACTCATACGGCTTACCTCAAGATGAAGATGCCGGCACCTCGTGGACCCTTGACTGTGGTGGGAAACTATAAAGTCTCAATGGAAACTGCTTCCGCCGGATCAAACCTGGCAGAATCACTGGTGATAGCGGAAGAAAAGAAAAGAATGCAAACTGCTGTTGCGCTGGCTCAGTCCTCAAAGTTGAGCTTAGCGGCAATGAGTGGAAACTTGGCTTCACCGGCATTCAAGCCGACAAACGAGACAAAGGACATTGTGCTGGATCCGGCTTACCCAGAGCGCACCGTTCGTATCGGTGCCGGCCTCAGTCAAGCATAGGAAAGCGCGCTCGTCAGCTTCCTCCGTGAGAATCGGAACATCTTTGCCTGGTCTACTGATGACTTGGTAGGGGTTCCGAGGGAGCTGGCTGAGCACTCTCTAAACGTCCGGAAAGATGCTAAGCCGGTGCGTCAACCTTTGCGCCGGTTCGCTGAAGATAGGAGGAAAATCATTGGAGAAGAAGTAACAAAGCTGTTGGTTGCCGGTTTCATCGTGGAGGTCACGCACACAGAGTGGCTGGCTAATCCGGTGATGGTCGAGAAGAAAAAAGATGAGAACCTGGAGGCACAAGCTCCAAAGGTGTGGCGCATGTGCATCGACTACACCAACCTCAACAAAGCTTGCCCAAGAGATCCTTTCCCTTTGCCCCGAATCGATCAAGTGATTGATTCTACTGCTGGGTGTGAGTTGTTGTCGTTCCTGGATGCGTATTCCGGCTTCCACCAAATCCCTCTGAAAAAAGAAGATCAAATAAAAACTGCGTTCATTACCCCGCACGGGGCTTATTGCTATGTTACAATGCCTTTTGGTTTGCGCAACGCTGGTGCAACGTACCAGCGCTGTATGCAAAAATGCTTGTTTGATCAAATCGGAAAAAATGTGCAAGTTTATGTGGATGATATTGTGATAAAAACTAAAGTAAAAGATACCTTAATCGATGACATCCGGCAAACATTTGATAACCTAAGGCGGTTCCGGATGAAACTCAATCCGGCAAAATGCACCTTTGGTGTCCCTGCCGGCAAGCTGCTTGGTTTCCTTGTGTCAAGCCGGGGCATTGAGGTTAATCCGGTAAAAATCCGGGCGATAGAAAGAATGACTATCCCACGAGAACTGAAAGATGTGCAAAAGTTTACCGGAAGCTTGGCATCGCTAAGCCGGTTCATAAGCAGGCTAGGAGAAAAGGCCTTGCCACTCTATGCTTTGATGAAAAAATCGGATACTTTCGTCTGGACCACACAGGCAGACGCAGCGTTTAAAGAATTGAAAAACATGCTCGTAACGGCCCCAATTTTGGCCTCACCCTTGGAAAGAGAACCTATGTTGCTTTATATAGCGGCAACAAACCGGGTGGTTAGTGTTGTGGTTGTGGTGGAAAGAGAAGAGGAAGGAAAAACCGTCCAGAGGCCGGTATACTACCTGAGCGAGGTGCTCTCCTCATCAAAACAAAACTACCCACACTTCCAAAAAATGACTTATGGCGTGTTCATGGCCGCCACGAAGCTCAAGCATTACTTTGAGGAGCACCCCATGAAGGTGGTGAGTGAGGCACCCATCTCCGATATCATGGGCAACAAGGATGCCAGCGGCCGGATTGCAAAATGGGCAATTCAGCTATCACCGTATGTACCGGTGTATGAAAGAAGAGATGCCATAAAGTCGCAAGCTTTAGCTGATTTCTTGGTCGATTGGGCGGAGATACAATACAAGCCGCCAGAGCACAAAATAGAATACTGGAAGATGCACTTTGACGGATCCAAACTCAAAGAAGGTCTGGGTGCCGGTGTGGTACTCACCTCACCTAAGGGAGATCACCTCCGGTATGTTTTGCAAGTGCACTTCAGGGCATCAAACAATGTCGCTGAATATGAAGCTCTGATACACGGGCTTAAGGTCGCAAAAGAAATCGGAGCGCTCCGGATCATTTGCTACGGCGATTCAGATCTGGTGGTGCAGCAGTGTTCCGGAGATTGGGATGCAAAAGATGCAAACATGGCCTCGTACCGGTTCCATGTGCAAAAGATTGCCGGCTTCTTCGAAGGGTGTGAGTTTCACCATGTGCCGCGGGCTGAAAATGAAGCCGCGGATGCTCTATCCAAGCTGGGCTCATCTAGGCAAGAAATTCCACCCGGAATAGCCTTGGCACATCTAAGAGTTCCATCAATCAAGCCAAGCCCGGAGTCGGAATCAATTTTTGTACCGGAGTCGCATGTGGTGCCAATGGAGATTGACGAAGGAAACCCGGGGACTGTTCCGGCAAACTCGGGGACTGTACCGGTAAACTCGGGGACTGCGACGCCCATGCCGGAGGAGGCAATGCTCGTGGACAGCATGGACATAGACATGCCGGTGTTTGTGGTTAGAGAAGCACCATCTTGGGTTAAACCTATTAAGGAATTCCTGGTCAACGGCACCTTGCCGGTTGACGAAAATGAGTCCAGAAGGATACAGAGGAGGTCCAAAGCTTACACTATCATCAACGGTGAGGCATACAAAAGAAGTGTTACCGGTGTCCTACAAAGATGTGTGGAGCCGGAAGAAGGAAAAGAAATGCTTGAGGAGATTCATCGAGGAGAATGCGGGCACCACGCCTCGTCAAGGGCACTGGTGGCAAAGGTGTTCCGGCATGGATTCTATTGGCCAACGGCTTTGGAAAATGCGGAGGATATGGTAAGAAAATGCAATGGGTGCCAGAGGTACGCCAAGCAAAACCATACCCCAGCATCCGGTTTAAAAACCATACCGCTAACTTGGCCATTTGCTGTCTGGTGCCTGGACATGGTGGGACCATTTAAAACCGCAAGGGGAAACATGACCCACATCTTGGTAATGGTGGATAAGTTCACCAAGTGGCTGGAAGTGAAGCCTATCGCAAAATGTGATGGCCACACAGCGGTAAAGTTCCTGAAAGATGTAATTCTGCGGTATGGATACCCGCACAGTATCATAACTGACAATGGCACAAACTTTGCTCAAGGAGAGTTCAAACGATTTTGTGAAGACAAGAACATCCGGTTGGATTTGTGCTCAGTGGCGCACCCGCAAGGCAATGGCCAAGTTGAGAGAACGAATGCTTTGGTACTTTCCGGTATCAAACCAAGACTCATTGATGCAATGGAAAAATCGCCGGGATGTTGGATCGATGAGCTACCGTCAGTGCTGTGGAGTCTAAGAACAACTCCGAACCGGTCTACCGGATACACGCCATTCTTCATGGTTTATGGAGCAGAAGCGGTCATACCAACCGACATTCTCCATGATTCCCCAAGGGTGCAACTCTATACCGAAGAAGAGGTAAAAGAGGCCCGGGAAAATGATGTGGACTTGCTAGAAGAAGCAAGAGAACTAGCTCTGGCAAGAACAGCCATTTATCAGCAAAACCTCAGACGCTATCATAGCCGGAAGGTCAATCCAAGAGTGTTCCGAGAAGGGGACCTGGTGCTACGCCTGGTGCAGCGCACTGAAGGCCGGCACAAACTTTCCCCTCCATGGGAAGGACCTTTCATTGTGAGCAAGGCTCTCCACAATGATGCCTATTACCTGATTGATGCACAGGAATGGAAGAAAGGAAAGGCGGACAAGTCAGGAGAGGAGACCAAACGCCCATGGAATGTAGCTTTGTTGCGTCCTTTCTACTCTTGAAGTGGTGCTGTAAGAGTTCCTTTTTGTACCTTAATTGCTATGAATAAAAAGATGTCGGAACCTCGAATGAATCTCGGGGACTTGCCTTATTAAGTTGCATGAAACATGTTTATTTTTTCTGTTGCCGGTTGCTTATTGAACGTTTTTTCTTTCCGGTTTAGTAATGTGCTAGACCATACCGGAGTCTTCGACTCTGCTGTTGTCCATAACTTGGCTTCATGGCAAGCAAGATAAACCGGTAGGGGATAAGCACATGAACTGCGGAAAGGGAGAGCAGGAAAGAACAATCCGGAAAAGTTTAACTAACCCCGGTTATACCGGTTTTTTGCAAAAATTTCGAGTTATTTCTAAGTTCAAGAAAATGCTTGCTTGGTAAAAGAACTTTGTGCTCATACGCCAAAAATGCCCAGAGAAGGTAGGCAGAGCCAAGGCAAAAGAGCCAAGTGTGCATCAATTGGATGCGGAAACAATTTCGGAATCATTGCAGTGCAAGAAAAAGCAAATCAACAAGCAAATATCTTAAGTCAAACATAACTTAATAAGTTAACCGGTACAACTTACCGGCATAAAAGTTTCAGCACAAACCAAAAGGTTAAGTCTTATCTTACATCATAAACCCCGGCATACCGGGGTAGAATTTAACAAGTTTTATGACAAGTAATCAGGGACAGGTGATATCTATGACAAGGTCAGGCAGCAGGGGCTTCCGGGGGAGCAGCGCCGGCATCAGGAGTTGGCGGTGGCACGTCCTCGCCTTCATCTTCCTCCTCCTCGCTCAGATAATCTTTGACATCTTCAGGAGGGGGGATGAAGGTGCGCATGTCAGCGTACTCCGCGATGTGGTACGCGCGGTCCTGCCGCTTAGCGGTAAGAACCGGATCCACATCAGTAGGAGCACCTTCACGCACGCCGATGAAAGCATCCAGGTCCAACTCCGGATACCAGGAGCAGGCAATGCGGAGCGCGGAGTCCGCTCCGGCGCGGGCAGCAGAGCACTGCCACTCCCGGATCCTTCTGCAGGCACCTTTTAACCGGTCGCTGATGAGGGAGAAGGTTTCCGGCACCGCTTCACCAGGCCAAAGGGTCTTGAAAAGCTGGGAGGCTACTTCAGGGATGTCGGAAAGGTTCCGATCCACTGAGCGCATGTGGGAGATCCGCGCGCTTAGAGCAACCAAGTGATCGTAGGGATCCCAAGGTGCACCCAAGTTGTCGCCGGCCTGCTGCGCCCGGTGCTCCCCAACCTTCTTGATAGCGTGAGCCTGGGAGTCCGGAAAGAGCCCTGCGAGACAAACAAAAGCTAAGTATATGATACCGGAATGAATAAGCTTGTAAGCAGAAACCGGAAAAGAGAAAAGGAGAAACTTACGGAGGGCAAGCGCGTCAGTCCGCGTGACCAGAAGGTCGTACTCCTTCTGTTCCGCTTTCAGCCGCGCAACCTCGCTCTCGGCTGCTTTCTGGGCCTTCCTGGCCTCCTCCGCGGCAGCTTTGTGCGCTTTGGCGGCTTTGCCCTCGGCTGCTTTTAGCGCCTTGGCGCCCTCCTCCAGCTCTGCCTGCAACACCACATTGGCATTGCCGGCATCCTCCAGCGCCTCGTTTAGCCTGGCCTCCGCGGCAGCTTCGGCGGCCTTCAGCTCCTCAGCGTACCGGACTCCGGCCTGCATAGCCTGGTCCTTGAGCTCTCTGGAGATCTCCTTTTGGGCGTCCAAGGCCTTCTGGTGATCCCGGATGAGCTGCTCCTTTTCAGCTAAGAGCCGGAAGAGAAGATATTAGCAAAACACAAAGGCAAGTGAGAAGCAAGTCAACCGGAAAGATAGAAGTTGTACCTTGGAGTTTGGCAACCTGGTCCTTGAGGGCCTCAATGGAGGCTTCCGGGATAGCTGTTGTGCAAAAAACTTGTAAGTCACAAAGAAAAGAAAAACCTTCCGGTAAAAAGATGTCGGAGGTGCGAGAAATTACCTAGGCACTTGCTGTGCGCCTCAGCAAGGCTCCGGTGCTCCCATAGAAGCTCCTCAAAGAGGGCTTTCCGGGCGTCGGCCGTGCTCTGTTTAAGGAAATGATGTTAGTAAAGAACAAAGGATTTTAACCCGAAACTCGGGGACTGGTGATGCCGGTTTCGTGCATTGCTAGAAAGTTTCGCGCTAAGAGCAAGCTCTCAACCCAAAACTCGGGGACTGGGAGTTCGCGGTTTACTAAGAGAAAGATGCCGGTTTCGGAAATTCTTTAAAAAGGAAGTTTCGCGCTCAGAGTTGCACTCTAAACCCAAAACTCGGGGACTGGGAGGATAGACAAGATCCGGAAAGAGGAAAACCGGCATCAAGAAAATTTACAAGAGAAGTTGATAGAACTTACCACCACGTTGGCGGTGGCGTCGTACCACGCGCTGTCGAACTCCTTCACGGCACGCTTGAGGCGCGAGAAGTGTTCTTCAGTAGAGCGAGGGCCGGCAGGATCTGGCGCTGGGAGGCGGTCCTTCCCCAAGCCGCGGGTAGCTGCGGAGATGTCCGCAGCGTTCCAGCGCTGGGCGTAAGGAAGGAGAGGCCCCAAGTCTTGGCCTCCGCGCTTAAGCTCAACGATCCGGCCCAAGAGGCCGGAAGGTTTGTCTTGAACCACCATGGCGGCAGGCCCGGTGTGCAGCACTAAGGGCTGCGAGCCGCTTGAGGCGCTGCCGTCCGTAGCCTTTCCGCGCGACGCCCCCGGCTTGAGATAGTCGGTGATCTTGAGGGACGCCGGCGGCGGCTTAGGCGCGGTCGCGGGAGCTCCTTGGGTCGGTGGAGGCGTTGGCGTGGGCCCGGTTGCCTCAGGAGCAGAGGTTTCCGGTGGCGGCGGCGGTGCTGAAGTTTCCGGCGCGGAAGCTTCCGGCGCGGTCTTGGAGGAAGTTTTCTTCCTTTTCTTCTTCTCGAGGACGGGAGGAACAGAGGGTTCCGCCCGCCCGGCAGGTTCTTTTCCGGCGCCCATGTTGCTGGCGCCGGTGTCTTGGGTCTCTGGAGGGGAGGCAAGGTCCTCCTCCGCGCGGGGATCTGGCGGTGTAGGGGCCGCGCGCCCCGAACTTGTTGTGCCCCCCAGAGGGGAGGCAGAGGTGTTGCCGGCACCAGATGGTGCCGGGCTGGAGTGAGGAGGAGGAGTCGAGGTCCTGGCCGAGCCGGCAGAGCCCTCAGGCCTGGGGCCAAGCTTGAGCGCGGGGCTGAAAGAAAGAAAAGAAAAAAGTTGGGAAAAAAGCAACCGGAAAAGAACTTGGTGAAAACAGAACAAGCAGAAAAAAGAAGCCTTACCCGGTGGCCGTCGGCATCTGCTTGCCCTTGCGGCGCCTCATGGCAACGACCTTACCCGCGACGGGCTCGGTCCGGAAGCGTTGGCAGGAGGAGCTTGGCTTGAGCCGGCATCAGAGGCCGGCTGGGCCATGAGTTTGTCCACAAACTCTTTGCCGGCCTCGGCCTGCAGCGGCGCCACATGCTCATGGACCTGTGGGTTGAGGTTGGCTGAGGGCACATCTACAGAAGAACAATAGCAAAAGAATATGAGAGGAATGAAAGAAAAGCTACCTCAAGAATGGTCAACTCATCAGACGAACCGGAAGGTTCCGGCGGAGCTTTGCCAAGGCGCGCGGCGGGAGTTCGGCCCATCTTCAAGTCCTTCCAGAAGATGACGGGGTCGGGGTCAAACTTGTCGAGACCGCGCTTCCGGCAACGGCCTCGCTTGTCGGATTCGATCCGGGGGAAACGGTCCTTGGCCTGAGAAAAAAAAAAAGAAAGAAGAGGTTAGCCGCAATAAAAGCTTCCGGAGAACCGACCCGAGTTATGTAATTTCTTACTTCTTGGGTCGGAGGGTTAGTGGAGCTAAGAGGCCGGAGGCCCCATTCCCAGTCTTCCGGCATGGAGGTCTGGCAGATCTGCCTGGCCTTGAGGACGACGTCCTTCTTGCTGAGAGGGAGGCCGGTGATCTTGGTAGGATCGCCGGGACCATACATCTCGCTCATCTTGTGGGCGCGGCGCTTAAGAGGAAGCACCCGGCGCGAGATGAAGGTGCGGATGATATCGTCGGAGCAGAGGTTGGTGTCCTTCATGCGCTGTTTCATGAAGCGTATGATCCGGTTTGTCTCGTTGTGAGACTCCTTCGGATTGTAGCTCCAGTTAGTTTTGGTGGGCGGCGCCGGATCAAAAGGAGGCAGATCTATGAGATCCGCGGCGCCGGTGTTCTTAACATAGAAGAAGGTCCCTTGCCATGACCGGCATGACTCGAGACCGGAGAATTTGAAGAAGGGGCTCGCTTGGCGAGAGCCAATGATGCAGGACCCGCATTGAACGGGGGGTTTGGGTTTCGGAATGTCTAAGCCCTGAACGGAATTAATCCGAAGGGCGAAGAATCGAGCAAACGTCTCGCGAGTGGGACGGATGCCGATGTATGCCTCCATGAAGGTGACATAGCAAGAAAGATAGAAGATGGCGTTGCCGGGAAGATGGTGAGGTTGGAGTTTGTAGAAATCGAGAAAATCTCGGAAAAAGGAAGAGACGGGAAGGCCGAAGCCGCGCTCAAAGTGAGCGAGAAAGACAACACGTTCGCCGGGTTCGAGCACCGGTTCGATCTCGTCGCCGGGAATCCGGCAGGAAACTCCTTCCGGAATCCTCCGGGACCGGTATAACCAGTCAATCTCGTACTGGCTAACGCTGGAGCCCATCCAGGCTCCGCGGGTGACCTCGGAAAGATCAGTGCCGGAAGCTTGGCTAGAGCTTCCGGCATCTTGTTCTTGGGCGCTGTCGGTTTCCATCTGCGCGAGATCTGCGCTGACCCCGTCAGATGCGGGATCTTCCGGGTTACTGGAGGAAGAAGTGGAAGCGTATTGTTCGGAAGACATTCGGATTTGAGAGTTTTCGGTATCTACTCGGAAAAAACAGATTCCCCAAGAACTACCCCCGCGAGAAGATCTACGAAGGACAGAAAAAGCAAAGAAAAGGAAAGAATAAATATGCTTTCAACCCAAGATCTGAACTGCAAGCAAAAGAGGAGTAAACGTGAATAAGGCCTAACCTGGGGCGGCAGAGTCGCACAGGGAAATGATCGCCGGCGTCGGGGCGGGCTCGCTGTAGACAAAGAGGTCCGGCGACGGCGAGGTGGAGAAGAACTTGAAGAAACTTCAATGTCGCGGCCGAGAAGAAGGCGCCGCGGAAGTTTTTCTCGCGGTGAACTCCGGCGGCGTCCGGCGGCGCGCTGGTGAAGGCTTTGGGCGGCGGAACTCGAGCGAGCAAAGGAGCGGCGGAGGCGTGCGAGCGAACGGTAGTGCGCAAGGAAGTGGAAAGTGCGAAGAAGAAGAAGGAGAAGGGGCGGTTTGCCCTTATAAAGAAAAAGAAATGGGCTAAAAACCGCCGAACCGTAGCGGTTCAGCCGTGGGCCGCGACGGTTCGCCTCGCGTGTAGCCACGTGGCGCGATGATACACGCGCGGAAGAAAAGGGCCACAAGGAGGCACACACGATCCGGAGAAGTGGTTGGGATCCGCTGCGGGTCAATTAATGCGCGCGCGGAAGCCGAACGGAAGTGACTACTGACACTGGCGCGACAGTCACAGTGCGCATGTCTCTGTCAGGCGCGGGACCCGATATATTCTCGACTTCGCCGAGGAAGTATTTAATGACCAAGATGCCGGAAGATAAGCTGCCGGAGAATGCCTTGCAAAGAGAGAAGGCATGAGTCCGGGCAAAGATGCCGGAGCCAAGTTGAGCGCCGGATAGATTAAACCGGTATACAAGAACGTGAGAACCTGGCATGGTCTGTTGGATAGAATCCGCCAGACTATACCAGCTTCGGGGACTAATGTTGGGGGATGACCCCCGGTATGCCAAAGGCATGCCAAACCGGATGGTCTTATCCATCGAGATACCGGTTTAATATTTATACCGGAGCTCAAAGATAGGAATTTGGCTAAGTAAGCTAAGCCGGTATCCCCAAGAGGGGTATGCCGGAACCAGGAAGGAAAGATACCGGCGCACCGGAAGGAAGAGCATGTCGGCTGGCTGGTCAAAGATTCCGTCAGGAGCTAAAGGACAAGGATGAGCTAAGCAAAGTAGCTTTAAACGAAGGCCTGAAGACAAAGAAGAGGATGACGGCCAAAGAAGCCGGAGGACGTCAGCCTCCCTGTTTAAAGAAGACCCCGGCGTCATCTATGATTAAAGTAGCTTTATAAAGTATCTTTGTAAAGTAGTTTGTCTAGTCAAAGATCCCATTAGGGTTTCTTGTCCTGTAAGCCACCCTCTCCCCTATATAAGGAGAGGGGGCAGCCTCTTTCATACGCGCGTGACATTAGAGACAGAACCCTGTAAGCTCAAACTTGTATCATGTGGAGATCAATGAAGATAGCGATCTAGAGCGAGTTCTTCCTTGTGTCTTTCTTCTTCAACCTCTGGCCTTGGCCAAGTTCTTGAGGAAACCATCCGGAAGTTCGTCCCATCTAGTCGCAAACCCTCCCCCGAATCCTCTAGCGTCCATTCGGCCCCAAGATAAGCCATCCTATGGCATCTGTTTGTTCCCCACGACGACAAGTTCCATAGGGACAAGTGAAAGTGGTTTTCTTTTGATCTTTAGCTCTAACAGCAATTTGTGAAAACCCAGAATATCCATCAAGAAAGCAGAAATGAGTATTTTTAGACAACATTTCTAACATTTGATCAATAAAAGGTAAAGGGTAATGATCTTTCTTAGTAACCTTATTAACTTTTCGAAAATTAATGCACATTCTATACCCTACAACTACTCTTTGAGGAATAAGCTCATTATTATCATTAGGCACAACAGTTATTCCTCCCTTCTTAGGAACACAATGCACAGGACTAACCCATCTACTATCAGCAATAGGATATATAATACCTGCTTCAAGAAGTTTTAATACCTCATTTCTTACCACATCCTTCATCTTGGGAATTAGACGACGCTGATGTTCAACAACAGGTTTTGCACCATCTTCTATATTAATGGCATGTTGGCAAATAGCGGGAGAAATCCCCTTCAAGTCATCAAGAGTATAGCCAATAGCTCCTCGGTGTTTCTTCAATATTTCCAATAACCTTTCTTCCTCAATATCTGAAAGCTTAGCACTAATAATAACAGGATATGTTTTCTTATCATCAATATAAGCATACTTAAGATTATCAGGTAATGGTTTTAAATCAAATACAGGATCTTCCTTTGGTGGTGGTGTTACACCTAGATCTTCAACAGGCAAGTCATGTTTAAGAATAGGTTGACGAAGGAAAATTTCATCAAGCTCATCCCTTTCTTCCCTAAAAACTTCACTCTCACTATTCTCCAAATGTTGCTGCAAAGGATTATTAGGAGCAAGAGCAATAGATGCACACTGTTCAACTCTAAAATCATCATTAGGCAAATCAGCTTTATAAGGAGTTTTTGCAAATTTAGAGAAGTTAAACTCATAAGATTCACCAGCAAATTTAGTAACAATTTTCTCTTTCTTGCAATCTATAATAGCTCCACAAGTATTCAGAAAAGGTCTACCAAAAATAATAGGACAAGACTTACTAGCAGCAGAACCAAGTACCAAAAAGTCAGCAGGATATTTAATCTTACCACATAGAACTTCCACATCTCGAACAATACCAATGGGAGAGATAGTTTCTCTATTAGCTAGCCGAATAACCACATCAATATCTTCAAGTTCACAAGAACCAATTTCATGCATGATTTCCGTGTAGAGCTCATAAGGAATGGCACTAATACTTGCACCAATATCGCATAAACCATAATAGCAATGATCACCAATTCGAACAGAGAGCACAGGAACACTGGCTTTCCTATACTTATTAGGATGCGAAACAATATTAGAAGCATCTTCACAAAAAATAATATGACCATCTTCCACATTTTCAGTCACAAGATCTTTAACTATTGCAACAGCAGGTTCAACCTTTATTTGTTCTTCAGGTTCTATAGGTTTCTTTGCACTTTTATTAACTACACTAGTTATAACAGAATACTCCTTCATTTTAGCAGGGAAAGGAGTTTTTTCAATATAAGCTTCAGGAAGAACATGATCAACAGTTTTAATTTCAATACATTTACCTTTAGGTGAATCAGTTTTATCTTTATAAGGTTCATGATACTTATCAAAATTCTTCCTAGGCAATTCAAAATGAGAAGCAAAGGCTTTATAAATATTTGCAACAACTTGAGAGTCAAGACCATATGTAGCACTTATATTACGATATTCATCAGTATCCATAAAAGTTTCAATGCATTCATAATCATAATTTATACCTGACACTCTACCTTTGTCATTCTCCCATCCTTCAGTATTTTCTTGGATTCGATCAAGAAGGTCCCATTTAAACTCTTCTTTATTGCGCGTGAATGATCCAGAACAAGCAGTATCCAGCAAGGTTTTATCTTGAAAAGAAAGTCTTGCATAGAAATTATCAATGATAATATTACCAGGAAGCTCATGAATGGGGCATTTGAGCATTAAAGACTTCAATCTCCCCCACGCTTGGGCAATACTCTCTCCATCATGAGGCCAAAAATTATATATACGGTTGCGGTCTTTGTGAATTTCACTTGGAGGATAGAATTTGGAATAAAATAGAGGCACAATATCCTTCCAATCAAGAGAACGCCCATCCTTCAGCAGTTTATACCAATGCGCCGCTTTACCAGATAGCGACATAACAAATAATTTCTTTCTAACTTCATCCATTGAAATACCTGCACACTTGAATAACCCGCATAATTCATGTAGAAACAGTAAATGATCTCCAGGATGAACAGTTCCATCCCCTTCATAGCGGTTATCCACAACACGTTCAATAATTTTCATAGGTATTTTATATGGTATTACTTCCTCACCTGGCGCCTCATCCACTACCGTTGCAGTAGTAGTAGATTTCCCAAATAGAAATTCAAGGGAGGATCTCTCCATAATGACTTATAGCAGCAAGCAGAAACAAAATCAGCACGTACAGTAAAAGTTTCCTTACCAATTCCACTTACCAATAGCGCTTCACTCCCCGGCAACGGCGCCAGAAAATAGTCTTGATGACCCACAAGTATAGGGGGTGTATCGTAGTACTTTCGATAAATAAGAGTGTCGAACCCAACGAGGAGCAGAAGGTGTTGACAAGCAGTTTCGATGAAGGATTCACTGTAAATGCTCACAGACAAGTATTCAGGGGGTTTTGATATAGCAGATAAATAAAGTACAAGTAGATAAAATGCGAGAGAAATAATTGCAGCGAGTGGCCCAATCCTTTTTAGCACAAAGGACAAGCCGGTTTGTTTACTTATAATGACCAAACGTTCTTGAGGACACACGGGGATTTTAGTCTAGTGCTTTCGCTTCATATAGTTGATTAATCTTCATTGTTTTGATAAGTGTTGTGTGGGTGAACCTATGCTAATGCACCGCCCTTCCTAGGACTAATACATACTTGTGATTATACCCCTTGCAAGCATCCGCAAATACAAGAAAGTAATTAAGATAAATCTAACCACAGCCTTAAACTCTGAGATCCTGCTATCCCTCCTGCATCGATATACTAACGGGGGTTTAGGTTTCTGTCACTCCGGCAACCCCGCAATTAGCAAACGAATACAAGATGTACTCCCCTAGGCCCATAAAGGTGAAGTATCATGTAGTCGACGTTCACATGACACCACTAGAAGAATAACACCACAACTTAAATATCAAACCATTAAATATTACTCAACATAGTTCACTACTAACATTTAGACTTCACCCATGTCCTCAAGAACTAAACGAACTACTCATGAGACATCATATGGAACATAATCAGAGGTGATATGATGATGAATAACAATCTGAACATAAACCTTGGTTCAATGGTTTCACTCAATAGCATCAATAACAAGCAGTAATCAACACCGGGAGAGTTTCCCCTATCAAACAATCAAGATTCAACCCTAGATGTTACAGCGGTGACGAGATGCAGCGGTGGAGATGGCGGTGTAGATGGTGGAGATGATGATGATGATGATCCCAATGATGTCCAGCTCGATGACGATGGTGATGGCGTCGATTTCCCCTCCGGAGGGAATTTCCCCGGCGGATTCCTGCCGCCGGAGAGCTCTTTCTCTCTGGTGTCTTTCCGCCCCGCAGAGCGGCTCTGTCAATTCTCCGTAACTCCCCGTGCCTTAGGTTTTCGGGGCGAAGATGTACGCGAAGGAGAGGAGGCCAGAGGAGGCTGTGGGCCCCCTCCCCACATGGCGGCGCGACCAGGGCAGGGCCCGTGCCGGCCTATGGTGGGGGACCCATGGCGGCCCTCCTCGGCTCCTCCTTCTGGCTCCCTTCGTCCTCTGGAAAAATAGGATTTTTCATATAATTTCCGTCAATTGTTGATCTTCCGAAATATGGTGTCCTGACGGTGCTTTTTCCAGCAGAATCCTGACTCCGGTGAATAATTCTCCAATAATCATGAAACATGCAAAATAGGTGAAATAACATAAGTATCATCTCTAAATATGAAATATATCAATGAATAACAGCAAATTATGATATAAAATAGTGATGCAAAATGGACGTATCAACTCCCCCAAGCTTAGACCTCGCTTGTTGACCTAGTGCAGAGTTCTCTAGAGTCGTGTGTGTTCTGTGCTTCCTCTTTGTTTTATTTTGTTTCAACAGAGAGATTCATTTCCATCATGATCTCTCTATTTTCGAGGTTCCACAAAATTCTGTTCTAGGCTTCGAGGTTTCCTTTCGCTTTGAATGCCTCCTTTCTATTTGCTTGGTACTTCGGAAGCTATGCATGTCTTCTAGAAGCTACACCGTGATCACTACCTCGTAGTGTCCTCCGTGTCACTCATTTAGTGGTTACTCTTTTCTCGGGTTTTAACCCTTGGACTTGAACCGAAGGTCCCCGATTGTGCTGGATTCTAATGAATCTTAGTACATGAAGCTGGCCTTTAACCCAAGATCCATTCTATCAAACACTGATGTTAATGTTCAAACATTACATCGGGATGTCTAAATTCAAATCAATCTAGCCTTCAAGCTTGTGGTTATTGTCGTGTTGAACTGCGGCAATAAAGATCTTTCCCTTCCACTAGCTATCGCAGAGGTTCTTTCATCAAACCAAATGGATCACGACAAGAGTGCTCTTTGAGAGTCTCACATCTATGTCCGTGACTCTGCCACACCTCCCTTTTCAGCATGAGTTTCACGAAAGTGTCATCTTGTGCATCTACCTCTCAGGAATTCTGATCCTGATCGTGTTCTTCCTCTTTAGTTGCTTTCCGACCTTTGTCTGCTAGTTAGCGGCTAAGTTGTAAATGTGCATTGGTGTTTTCCAATGTATGTTACTCTTGTGGTTCTTCCAGACATTTCACTTCAAGATGTCGGGAGAAACAAACTCCAGTACCTTGTCCATTTCAAAGACTTGGTCAAAGTGTTGTAATCCGCAGATTAAGAGGCTCGTTAGCTTTTGTTCTGTTCTACCTTAGAGTATCACCCTCTCCTATATCATGAGGTCGTGCTTTGTATCATGGCCTTATAGATGAAGTGATATTCTTACATATCTTTACTCGCCCTTCCTCCGAGCTGTCCGTGCTTGGGAATGTTGGGGTGTACTTATTGATGTGGCTATCCGAGATTCTTAGCAATTCTTATTGCTTCGAAATCCAAGGACATTTGTGTCATTCTTAGCATGATTGGTTCGCCAATTACTAAGCGAAGTTTGATTGTGCTGCCAAGTCCATTTGTTCAGGCGCACATATTCAGTCAAAGAGTTAGGTTTATGCCGAAGCTCTCAAGACCATATCGTGTTTCTTTGTAAAGCAAATTTCCCTCTCGAATTCAGTGATATACCGGTGGTTCGTGATATTCTAGTTGTCTTTCTAGAAGTATCGTCATGTTGTTACATGACCGTGTTGTCAAGTTAATGAGTACGTTGGTTCGTTGAACTACTCCTTCTCCAAGAACCGTGTGGATAACCCTGGACTAGTTGGTTGAGCTTAATCAACAACTTGGAGAGTTGAAAGACAAAAGGTCTATCCAACTTTGTTCCTTCATAAAGGGATGTCTAGTGTTGTCTGGATATGCTATCTTTCCCATATTTGATTTGAGCTTGGGCTATCGTCAAATCAAACTCAGTTCCAAGGACTATCTTGATGATGTTTATACTCATGGTGTCTCGTCTGAGTATACCTTCATGTCCTTTGGTCTGACCAATATTTCTGCCTCGTTCATGCAGAATATGAGTTCCTCATTGGAGTATCTTGATAAGTTTGTTGTTGAGCCCATCGATGACATTCTTATTTCCTCCATGTTTAAAGAGATTCATATTGAACAGTTGGCACTAATATTGGAAACTTTTGAGAACCATCTTTGTGTTATCATGAAGTATGTGTTCTGGATGTTGGAAGTAACCTTCTCTGGTTCACGTGCATTTGCTGAAAGATGTCGCCGTGGATCCGAGTAGAGTTCCCTTTGTTTTCCTCGGGAATCATCGCAAGTCGGTCATGCATGTGAAGAATACTCTTGAGATGGAAGGTTGTTACCTCCATTTGCTTGAAAAGTTCCTTTATGCACCCTAAGCCACTGAATGGTTTGTTCAAGAAAGAGAAGAAGCTTAAGAACTTCAAAATCTTCTTTGATGTCCCCACAAGGACTCACTTGTGTTACATTGCAAGTTCATGTGCACGCAATTGCCTTTGCAGTCGCAACCACATGTATTACGCAATCTAGCTCGATCTTTTGGAGCTTGACATTGTGGTCCATGTCTTGAGAATCTAGCGACTTTACCTTGGTGGTAACTGTTGCAAATCTTACATTCAGACACTCTGAGTATGAAATATCTTTACACCTAACCTAAGCTGAATCTCAAGCAGCAATGATGGTTAGTGTTTCTCAAGGATTTTTGGCATAGATCTCTTTGTAAATCCTAGAAAGATTGATGTTGTGGTTAGCACAATTAGCCGGAAGATCTAGGGCTATAATCTTTTGAAACAACAAGAGTAACCACTCTCCATAAGGATCTTATGTGACTCATTCTAGGAGTTGCCCTTATGATGCTTTTCAAATCCTGAAGTCTTGACCTTCGCTTGATGACCTATTGAAGGCTCGTCAATAGACTGAAATTGGTGTCTATAACATCAAGGAGAACATTATAAGCAGTGTTGCTAAACGTCTCTCGGTCAATCCCTCGAAATCATTTTTCCGGTGACAACCACTCCGTTAGGAGAAATTTCACTCCCCGGTGATCATTGACACTTCACTAGCTAGTGCTCCTCCCCTTCTTGTGGTTTGTACCTGAAGTTACAATCAATTCACTCGTTGTGTGAATTCGTCAGTCATCTAGGCCCCAGCCTTTTGAGTAGACAATATCTGTTTCATGTACCCATGCCAGAAAAGTGACTATGATTCTTAAATCCAAAGTTGCTATGGTTGGATAATCATTTGTGCTTCCACGAGTCACCCTCTCTAAGAGTGCCTCTTCATGGTAACCAAGACAGTCTAACTCCTCGCTACCTTGTCCTTCGTATTCTTGTAAAGCGTGGAGCAATTGCCTACCAAAAACTTGAAACTTCTTTCATATCCTCCGTTATCTTGACGTGTTTCATGTTTGTTAGCTCAAGAGTTGTTTTTCAACACTCATTCCATGAGTTTACCGTGAGATACTCGGTCTTTTAAAGATCCACCGTCCAGAGTCATTCTCTCTTTCCTTTAGGGTGAAGAAAGCAAAATGAAGAGTTCTTCATGGTGTCGTGGATCAACTTCTTCAACAAAGAAGATCGACGTGGTATCAACAAGCTCGTTGAAGACCGGTGTAGTCCTTGTTACCTTCTCTTTTCTTACCTTAGGAATCTCGGGGACGAGATTCTTGTAAGGGGGATAGAGTTGTAACATCCCTGTTTTGCTAAACCCTAATTAGGAGTTGTTTTGTGCATCATGAGCATCATATAAAATGCATTAAGAAAAATTTGCATTTTAAAATAAAGTGGAAACCCTAATGGGTGCAAACTCCCCTCTATTTAAAATCCTCTCAAAATGTTTCAAACCAAATAGTTGGACCCTCAAATATAATTAGAAGGGCCACTAAAAATTTATATAAAGTCTAGAGTTATTTTTGAGCTTCAAAAGGTTGTAAAACTATTAAAAGGATTAAGATTTGGTGTTGTTTTGAAGTTTCCAGGAAAACCCCCAAAGGCCAGGGGGCTCCGTGCAAAATCTCTTTGTCTTCTTCCTGCAGACGCACATGCAGCTACGTGTGGCCGCCGCGTCGTCGATCCCCGAAGGATTCGCGCCGCCGCTGCCCCCGGACGGGGATAAGGCCTCCACGATGCCCTCTTCTCCGTCCCTATCTCCTCCCTCACGCGCTCTCTCTCTCTCTGCAAGCACGCGCACCGAACCCTAGCTCCGGCCGCTCCTGCCGCCGCCGTTCGCCTCCCTGCGCCCGGACGACTAGCCCGGGAGCATCGCCGTGATGCCCCGTCCTCCTCCACTAAGCGGCGCAAGCGCGCGAAGCCGCCAATCGCCGCGCGTCCGCTTCTTCCTCACGGCCGGCGGAGAGGCCGACGACCGCCGTGGCGCCATACGCCCTCCCCCGGCCTCGCTGAGCCAACCTCGACGCTCCTGGTGAGCTGCTGGTGCTCCGGCGCCCCTCCGTTCTCCCTCTCCTCCTCTCTAGCGACCCCGCCACGTTCACCTGCCCCGGCCGCCGCCGCATGTCGCCGCCGGCGATGCTCCGGCGTCAATTAGCTGGCGGCGCCACCACCAGGCGACTCGCCTCGGTCGCCCGCGTCTAACGCGCCCTTCCGCGCCCCCGCGCGTGCGCCGTAGCGCCGCCACGGTGTGGTCACCGGCGGCAGCCACCGGTGGTTGACCACCTGGTTGACCACGGTGAGACCCGCCCCTCTTTTCCTTTTTCATTTTCTTTTATTTTCTCTGTAATAAGAAATGTATGACAGGTGGGCCCCTGTCGTCAGGAATTTAATCATTCCCGAAATATTTCGTTAGTTAATAAAATCCTGACAGTGGGCCACGAGCTGTTAGAGATTTATTATTTTCCAGAAATTGAAGAAAATGAGTAAAACTTGTTTAATTCATAACTAATTCATTTTAATTCAGAAAAATGTGTATAATATATCAAAATCTTCAGAAAAATGAGATCTACACTTTAGTATCAAAAGCATGCATTGTTAAACAACTTTGAACCCTGTCCTTAATAGAAGAACAAATGAACCCTTTTCTTTAATATGCGGGGTTTATGGAATTGCAAAGTATTATGCATTCCAACCCTATTTAAATTGATGAGCATGTTATAGGATCACTTTCATTACTATTAACATGTCATATCATCATCCTTGAGTGTGCATTGCATTATGCCATGTATTGAATGTTATTTCTCTATTTCTAGTGTTTGCTTCTTCGCGATCGATAGAGCACGTGCCGAGACGATGAAGATCGACAACACCGAAGGTCAATAATTGTCCACCGACAAACAAGTCAAGTACAAGATTATCGAAGATCCACTTGGTTTGTCAGGGACAAAGGCAAGCCCTAGCCTGGTTCATATATGATTTCGAAATGCTTTTATCTCTGGTTCCTTCATATTGCATGCGATTCAACTGTCTTTTATCGATAGATAGAGTTACCCTATCTATTGCATGTCCTACCTTTGTAGCCTCAAATCCCTGATCCACTGCTCCTAGCATAACTAGGTTTGGCATGTGTGCATCGCTAGAGCCTTTATATCTACTATGCTTAGCCATGCTTAGATGTTGTTGGGCCTCTAAGATCAGAGGTTTGTAGAAAAAATTTTCCTTAAGTGGATCACCCAAGGTTTATCGAACTCAGGGAGGAAGAGGTCAAAGATATCCCTCTCAAGCAACCCTGCAATCACGATACAAGAAGTCTCTTGTGTCCCCAACACACCTAATACACTTGTCGGATGTATAGGTGCACTAGTTCGACGAAGAGATAGTGAAATACAAGTAGTATGGATGTATATGAGTGGTAATAGCAATCTGAATAAAATATGGCAGCGAGTAAACATGCAACAGAATAGTAAGTAAGCGGTGATTCGATGTTTGGAAACAAGGCCTAGGGATCATACTTTCACTAGTGGACACTCTCAACATTGATCGCATAATAAATAACTAACTTCTCTCATTTGTGCTACATACACTCTTTTGTTGGATGACAAACACCATTCGTGTGTAGGGCTACAAGAGCTCCCTCAAGCCGGAGTTAACAAGCGCCACAACATTCAATATTCATATTTAAGTAACCTTAGAGCATAATAGATCTTTGTAAAATAAACCGAGAACTAACATAGCATACACACTGTCCACATTACACTATGATAGGAGGAATAGTTCACATCAATACTATCATAATGATAATTAACTCCACAACCTACAAGAGATCATGATCATAGCCTACGACAAGAACCACATGCACACACTGGCACCTTTACACCATGCGGGAGGAATAGACTACTTTAATAACATCACATGAGTAGCACATAGACTAGTAGCGATACAAAGCTCATCATATGGATCTCAATCATGCAAAGCAATTCATGAGATCATTGTATTGGAGTACAAAGAGAGAGATTAACCACATAGCTACGGTAGAGCCCTCAGCCTCGGGGAGAACTACTCCCTCCTCATCATGGGAGCGGCGTTGATGGAGATGGCGGTGGTGTCGATGGAGAAGCCTTCCGGGGGCACTTCCCCGTCCCGGCGGCGTGCCGGAACAGAGACTCCTGTCCCCCAGATCTTGGCCGCGATGGCGGCTCGGAAGGTTTCTCGTCGTGGCTTTTTCGTATCGAAGATTTAGGTCAGGGAGGCTTAAATAGGCGAAGAGGCGGAGTCGGAAGGGCTACGGGGGGCCCACACAGTAGGCCGGCGCGCCCCCCTCTGGCCGCGCCGCCTTATTGTGTGGGGCCCTGTGGCCCCCCTCTGGTTCCTCTCGGGTGTTCTGGAAGCTTCGTGGAATTCTAAGATGTCGGGCGTTGATCGTCCAATTCGAGAATATTTCCTTACTAGGATTTCGAAACCAAAAACAGGAACTGCACTTCGGCATCTCGTCAATAGGTTAGTTCCGGAAAATGCATCAAAATGATATAAAGTGTGAACAAAACATGTAGGTATTGTCATAAAGCAAGCATGGAACATCAAATTATAGATACGTTTGAGACGTATCAAGCATCCCCAAGCTTAGTTCCTACTCGCCCTCGAGTAGGTAAACGATAACACAAATAATTTCTGAAGTGACATGCTACCAACATAACCTTGATCAACATTATTGTAAAGCATATGAGATGGATAGAGTGATCTGAAGCAAAAGATTGCTAACAAAATATAATGACTAAACAAATGAATCATATAGCAAAACTTTTCATGAATAGTACTTTCAAGACAAGCATCAACAAGACTTGCATAAGAGCTAACCCATAAAGCAATAAATTCAAAGTAAAGGCATCGAAGCAACACAAAGGAAGATATAAGTTTCAGCAGTTGCTTTCAACTTTCAACATGCATATCCCATGGATAATTGTCAACATAGAGTAATATGATGAATGCAATAAGCAAGTATGTAAGAATCAATGCACAGTTGACACAAGTGTTTGCTTCTAAGATGGAAGGAAGTAGGAAAACTGACTCAACATAAAGTAAAAGATAGGCCCTTCGCAGAGGGAGCAGGGATTAAATCATGTGCTAGAGCTTTTCAAGTTTTGAAATCATATAGAGAGCATAAAAGTAAAATTTTGAGAGGTGTTTGTTGTTGTCAACGAATGGTAGCGGGTACTCTAACTACCTTATCAACCAGACTTTCAAAAGCGGCTCCCATGAAGGACGTTATCTCTACCAGCAAGGTATATCATCCCTCTTCTCTTTTGTTTACACATGTACTTTAGTTCTATTTATTAGATGACACTCCCCCCAACCTTTGCTTACACAAGCCATGGCTAACCGAATCCTCGGGTGCCTTCCAACATTCACATACCATGGAGGAGTGTCTATTTGCAAAATTGCTTACTGATAAATCAGGGCAAAACATGTGAAGAGAATTATTAATGCAAGTTAATTAATTGGGGCTGGGAACCCCATTGCCAGCTCTTTTTGCAAAATTATTGGATAAGCGGATGAGCCACTAGTCCATTGTGAAAGTCTGTCAGAAGTAAATGACAAGATCGAAAGATAAAACACCACATACTTCCTCATGAGCTATAAAACATTGACACAAATAAGAGATAATAGCTTCGAATTGTTTAAAGGTAGCACATGAAGTATTTACTTGGAATGGCAGGAAATACCACATAGTAGATAGATATGGTGGACACAAATGGCATAGGTTTTGGCTCAAGGTTTTGGATGCACGAGAAGTATTCCCTCTCAGTACAAGGCTTTGGCTAGCAAGGTTGTTTGAAGCAAACACAATTATAAACCGGTACAGCAAAACTTACATAAGAACATATTGCACGCATTATAAGACTCTACACTGTCTTCCTTGTTGCTCAAACAGTTTTACCAGAAAATATCTAGACCTTAGAGAGACCAATCATGCAAACCAAATTTCAACAAGCTCTACAGTAGTTCTTGATACGTCCAAAACGTATCTACTTTCCCGAACACTTTTGCTATTGTTTTGCCTCTAATTTGTGTATTTTGGATACAACTAACACGGACTAACGCTGTTTTCAGCAGAATTGCTCTGGTGTCTCGTTTTTGCAGAAAACTTTCGGGAAAAACCTCGGAATTTATACGAAGGCCCTATTTTCCGAGAAGACTCACGGAGACGGAAAGCAAGTCGGTGGAGGCCCGAGGGCCCACACCCTAGGCGGCGCGGCCCACGAGGGGCGCAGCCCCAGTGTGTGGCCCCCTCGGCAGGCCTCCGACGCCCTCCTTCGGACTACTTATCGCCTCGACCTAAAAACGCACGGGGAGAAGTCGAAGTCGCTAGAAACCCTCCAGAGAGCCGCCACATCGCGAAACTCCGTCTCGGGAGCCATGTGATCTTACCTGGAAGTTGTATACACATGTCGCTGTCCGGAACCAATGGCCCCGAAGTGAATCGGGACAACCGGAGGATGGTAGTGATGTGAGGATCACATGTGTTCACGGAGTGTTAATGCTTTCCCGTACTCTATTAAAAGGAGTACCTTAATTTCCAGTAGTTTCCCTAGAGGCCCGGCTGCCACCGGCTGGTAGGACAAAAGATGTTGTGCAAGTTTCTCATTGCGAGCACGTACGACTATATATGGAACACATGCCTATTGATTGATTAGTACTTGGATACCGTTTTATTATTACCTGCAAATGCCCTACCATGATTGTTATATGAATTCTCTCATCCATGCAACGCCGTTCATCCGTCCCTGTGCCTACAGTATTTTAATCCTGCTGTTTACTATAATCACTACTGCTGTCTTTATTTCACCGCTGTTGTTATTTCACTATTCCTACGCTATAAAACTGTTGCTACTGATAAACTCTTGCGAGCAAGTCTGTTTCCACTGAATTGACAACTCATTGTTAAGGCTTACAAGTATTCTTTGTCTCCCCTTGTGTCGAATCAATAAATTGGGTAATACTTCCCTCGAAGACTGTTGCGATCCCCTATACTTGTGGGTCATCAAGACTATTTTCTGGCGCCGTTGCCGGGGAGCATAGCTTTATTTGGAAGTTCACTTGGATTGATATTGTTCGCTGCAAATTCTCCATCATGGGTAAACCTCGCGATACTAAAGTCGCCATATTACCATCCACTACAAGAAAAGGTACAACTCTGAGTACCTCTGCTGCTCTTGATTCACCATCTGTGATAAGTCAACTTGTTTCACCACCACAAACTTCACGTGTTGGTATTTCTGCTGAATCTGAAAATTCCTCTGATAATTTTGATGATGCTTCTACTGTGCTTGATAATGCTGGTTCATTAGGTCCTTTTCTAGATGCTACAATTGCTAGGTCTAGACAAATTGAAATTACTGAAACTCCTAATGAAAATACTGTTACACCTGTTAATTCACCTGAGATTGATGATCTTGATGAAGATTATGTAGAACTTGATGATGATTTTATTGATAAATGCAATGCTACTACTAGTACAAGTAACCTCAAAAAGCTTATTGCACAACATGCTGTTAGATATAAACTCCTGATCCTAAATTTGCCACATCTCCTATAAACATTAAGGATAAAGATTATGATTTTTCTCTTGATTTATCTCATATATCTATTGTTGAGAAAACACCCTTTTGTGGTACTGAAAAAGAGAGTGTTGTAGAACATATGAATGAGCTTTCTACTTTAAGTAGCTTGTTTTCTGATGATGTTAAGATGCGTACTTATTTTGTTGCTAAGATTTTCCCATTCTCATTAAAGGATGATGCTAAGATTTGGTATAATAATTTGCCTCCTGATTCTATTAATAGTCCAAGTTGTTTGCTTGATGTTTTCTTTCGGAAATACTTTCCCGCTAGTGCTCAACATATGGCTCTGCAGAGAATTTATAGCTTTGATCAAGAAGATGGAGAGAAATTGCCTGAAGCTTGGGCAAGATTTTGCTCTCTTATTAGAGCTCGGCCTGGTCATGATTTGGAAAAGCATGATTTACTTGATATATTTTATAGTGGACTAACCATTGAGTCTAGGGCATACCTGGATAGTTGTGCTGATTGTGTTTTCAGGAAAAGAACTCCGGACGAAGCTGAAGAATTATTGGCTAAGATAAGCAAAAATCATGATGATTGGTCTACACCTGAACCAACTCCGACACCTATATTGAAGAAGAGGGGTATGATTGAATTAAATGATGAAGATATGAGGGAAGCCAAGAAATCTCTTATGGAGAAGGGTATTAAATCTGAAGATGTGAAGAATTTGCCTCCAATAGAAGACCTATGTAAGATAATTCCCCCTTCATCTACAATCGAGGTACATTCTCTTCAACGCTTTGATAGAGGAGATATTCCATATTCAAAACCTCCTGATCAATGTTTAGATGAATTTGATAATTATATTGTTAAGCAAAATAATTTTAATATGAGAGTAGAGAATCATCTAATGGAAAATTCTCAAGCTATTGGTAAATTGCATGATATTGTGGAGAGAACCTCCAATGATGTTAAGATGCTTGTTAAACATTTTGATATGATTCAAACTCAAATTGATCAACTTACTAAAGTGCAAAATGACTTGTTAAAAAATAATAATGAAGAGAAACAAGTTTATGAAGTAACAACTAGAGGCGGTGTTTCTACCCAGGATCCTCTATATCCTGAAGGGCACCCCAAAAGAATTGAACAAGATTCTCAACGAACTAAAGAAATTAGTAGTCCTTCTAAGAAAAAGAAGAAGAAACATAAAACTGTTGTAGAATCCTCTGAACCTGTTAATGATCCTAATAGTATTTCTATTTCTGCTGCTGAAACTGAAAGTGGTAATGAACATGAGGAAGATAATGATAAGAATGATGCTCATGATAAAGAAGAAATTGAAAAAGAACCTGAAAAGCATGATAAAAATAAAAAGTACACTAAAGAAGATTTTATTACAAAGAAACATGGTAATGAAAGAGAACCTTGGGTTCAAAAGCCAATGCCTTTTCCTGCTAAGAAACTAAAATCAAAGGAGGAGGAACATTATAATAAATTTTGTGATTGGATGAAACCTTTATTTTTGCAAATCCCTTTGAATGATGCTATTAAATTGCCTCCTTATTCAAAGTATATGAAAGATATTGTCTCTAACAAAAGGAAAATTCCCAATGAGGAGATTTCCACTATGCTTGCTAATTACTCCTTCAATGGTAAGGTTCCAAAGAAGCTAGGAGACCCAGGTATACCGACTATTCCTTGTTCCATCAAGAATAATTATGTTAGAACTGCTCTATGTGATTTGGGAGCAGGAGTTAGTGTGATGCCTTTTTCTCTTTATAAGAGACTTGATTTAGATAAGTTAATACCAACTGATATATCTTTGCAAATGGCTGATAAATCTACTGCTATTCCTGTTGGTGTATGTGAAAATGTTCCTGTTCAAGTTACTCAACATTGCTTGATAATAACTGATTTTGTTGTGTTGGAAATGCCTGAAGATGATAATATGTCCATTATTCTTGGAAGACCCTTTCTTAATACTGCAGGGGCTGTTATTGATTGCAATAAAGGCAAGGTTACTTTCAATATTGATGATAAGGAGCATACCATCTATTTTCCCAAGAGGATTGATAAAGTATATGGAGTTAATACAATTTTTAATGTGAAAACTATCAAAGTGGGATCCATTGATTGCCCTATATATGAGCCTAAAGAAGAATATCAAACTCTTGTGATTGGATCCATATCAATTCAATATAAGGTAACATGATTGATTTGAGGTTTATTTCTTCTTATGTCATATAAAATTTATTTGGTAGCAAGACTTGATCAACCTTGTTAACAAGTATATTTTAATGCATAAGAGAGCTAAACAACATTTCTTTCTTTCTTTCTTCCTCCATTTGTTTTACTTGCTGTAGCACTTTTTGTTTTGCAATATGCTTTAGTTGTTAAGATTTTGGAAATCATTTTCCTGCGCAGTAATAATTAATTTAACACCCGGAAAATGTGCATTTTTCGAAGTTCTCAAAAATTTACAAAAATTATACTGGTAGTCCTATTTTCTGAAGAGGCACCTGGGAGCACCTGGGGCTGACCAGTGGGGCACCCCAGTGGCACCCCACAGGCCGGCGCGGCCAGCAAGGGGGCGCGCCACCCTAGTGTGTGGGGCCCCTCCTTGCCCCACTCCATCATCTCTTTCACTCAGTGCACTCTCTCTCCCGAAAAAACTCGTACTCACTTTCTCTCACTCGCGTTTCTGCTCAAGAACTCGCGATTTCTCGATCTCTTTGCTCAGCCCAGATTTCTGTCTAAAATTTGGCACATTTGCTCCTTGGTATGTGACTCCTTTGATTGTCCAATTAGAATTTTGTTTGGTTGAGTATATCTTGAATATTTTGCTGCTGTAGATAACATGTTTAGTGAGCTTGCATGCTTGTTCTAAGTGGTGGAAACTAGTTTTGATGCATGTTTAGTACTCTAGCAAGTTCCTATAGTAGTTCCCCTCAATTATATACCTTGAAATCAAATTTTATAATGATTGTTGAAAAATTTCAGAAAATGGAAGGAAGTAGGCACCAACTAAACCAACAAGAATTGGAGGTGCAGCAAGTCATGAGAGTTCACCGCGAAGAGGGAGTATACCCCTCTTATTACCCATGCACGGATTTTATGCGGAATGCAGGAATCCTGCAAGATGTTCAAACACTGATTTCCAATGCAGGGTTGGAAGGTTTTACTGTTGGTGAACCTTACCAATATGCTAAACTAACGGTGTCGGTTGTGCAGGATTTCGAATTTCATCGGTCTCAAACTAACCCCATGGTCCGGTACAAGATTTATAACAAAACTATCAACTTGCCTTTTAGTGATTTTTGTGCAGCAATTAGAGTGCCGCAGTGGGGATCCTGCGAGAAGGTCAGGGGAACGCCGCGGGAGCTCTCGAATCTTTATACAATGATTTGTAATGGGAGGAGCTTCTCCGATGATGGTGGTAAGATTAGTAGCATTCAACAACCAGCTATCCGCTACTTTGCTTATTTCGTTACAAAGTGCGTTCTTGCTAGAAAGAATGCAAGTAAATTGTCTGTCCAAGATATGGCTTTCTTAGCTGCCGCTTTGCAACAGGATAGGACTTATAATTTGGGTGCTTTAATAGCTTGTAGACTTGCTACTAACCGTGAGAAAGGAGGAATTTGTGGAGGTCTTATCGCCTCTCGCTTATTAGCTATGCATGGTGTAGAACCTCACCATCTAGATATTCCGCTTTCCATAGAGAAACTTGATGTTGTTTCCATGATTAAACATGAGTTTATTTCAGATGCATCTAATTTGAACAACCTGTATTATAGGATAACTTTGTATAAGAAAAATTGGAGAATAACTAAGAAAATTGAAAAACTAGTACGATTGCCTGCACCTGCTCTGCTTAACCTTGATGCCAGGAAAGGGTGGTCGATCACAGAAAATGAGCTAAACGCATACATAGAAAGGGAAGGCCATCGTGCAAGGGAAGGCACGGAGGAGGCCGAGGAGCACCCCGACTCTTCATCCGATGCAGCGAGCTCCTCATATCAACATTATGGTCATGTGGAACCTCCACGACATTCTTCTGCGCAGGGGCCTTATTATCACTCCATGTATGATCCACCGGCGTGGAACTCCGACCCTCGTTGGGAATGAACTCCACTTAGGCCAAAAGCCTAAGCTTGGGGGAGGTATACCGGCATCACTCATTCTTTGCATATTATGGTTGCTGGATACTTGTACATACTTGTTTAGTTTCTTAGAGTGGTTTTCTAATGAGAAGGAGATGATATTTGGGGAAGTGCTGTCCAAAAACAGATTCTGGGCTGTTACCAAAAAAATTCGTACGCACAGCCAGAACGTTATTTTGAGTTGCCAATTTTTGAGCATGTGCCCCAGGTTGTTATCTAACTTTCATTAGTTGAACACTTTTTGAGCTGAGCAATGGAAGATTTTTGTTAATTTCGATTTCTGTACTGCTGTCAGGTTTTGGCAGATTTCTGTCATCCTGCTTTTCTGTGTTTCTGTTAGCTTGCATTCTCTTGTTTTCGCTTTGTTTCTTTCCTAAAACACAAAAAGACCAAAAATATTTCTGTTGTTTCTCTTCACCATTTATTTATTTGGTTCTTTGCTCTTATTTTACTTTATTTGCTATCGTTAGTTTGCTATGAGAAAACCCAAAAAGATTTTGCTTTGTTTTCTTGTTTCCTTTTGTTCTTGTTTCTAACCCGAAAACACCAAAAATATTTGTTGTTCTTTTTTGGTTTTGTAAAGCTCTCCGGTGGTTGGAGCTTGGTTTCATTCCATATTATTATTCAAGCTGCACAAGTGAAAGGCAATAATGACGATCTACGGCAATTTGACTGTGGTGAGAGGCTGGTATGAACTCTATTTGTTTTCATTTTTGTACATATACTCATCCATGTGAGCATGCTTAGTTGGTTCATGTGAGGTATATGTCATTTAATGGAAGTCTAGTAGTTTATGATCTCTCATGATTAGTTCCAATCTATTAATAATGAGTAGCATGTCATGAATATTTGCTTGCATTGTTTTATTCATAGATCGGTATGATATTGTGGTATCCTCCTCTGAATAATTCACTTGAATCGACTTGGCACATGCTCACGCATGCATATGACTGAACAAAAGTCAATTAAGCCTCGATGATTTATATTGCTTCAGAGTTCTTGTATCACTTTTATGCCTCCGTTAATTTATTTTGCCGCAAGCATGATTATGACAGTTATTGCTCTCTTGATTTGTCGCTCCCTAGTCTTTTGCTAGCCTTCACTTGTACTGAGCCGCTCGTGCTTCCAAACACCTGAAAACCAAGTTGTTCCAAAGTGTCCACCATAAATACCTATGCATGGCATTTCAAACCATTCCAAGTAAATTCTCATGCGCTACCTTTAAAACTTTCAAAATGCTTCTCAATTTGTGTTAATGTTTCATAGCTCATGAGGAAGTATGTGGTGTTTAGCTTTCAACCTTGTCATTTACTTTTGACGGAATCTCATATGGACTAGTGGCACATCCGCTTATCCAATAATTTTGCAAAAAGAGCTGGCAATGGGATTCCCAGTCCCAAATTAATTAACTTAAATAGACACTCCTCCATGGTTTGTGATTGTTGGACGGCACCCGAAGGATTCGGTTAGCCATGGCTTGTGTAAGAAAAGGTTGGGGGGAGTGTCATCATCATAATAAAACTTAAATAAAAAGGCACTCCTTCATGGTATGTGATTGTTGGCAGGCACCCGAGGATTCGGTTAGCCATGGTTTGTGTAAGAAAGGTTGGAAGGAGTGCCACATAAACATACAAATAATTCATGGGAGCCGCTCTTGGGAGTCCGGTTGACGAGGTAGTTAGTGTACCCATTACCATTCGTTGACAACAACAAGCACTTCTCAAAATAATTTTACTCCTGTTTTAAAAATGAAAAGCTCTAGCGCATGTTAATCCCTGCTTCCCTCTGCGAAGGGTCAATCTTTTACTTTTATGTTGTGTATCCATTCTTTCTTTGAGCACTATCTTGAGAGCACAACTGTCATTCTTAGTATAATATGCTTGTCTCAAAATATGATTGATTGTGGTATAACTTTGATGTTTTTATCTTTGACAATCACTACTTCTAGTCTTTCTATGAACTCCAGAGGTGCCTGGGCATTTATGTTTTGCCGATCAAATACGGGCAAGCGAGATACCACTTTATCATACTCTCTTATGAACATTGCAATCCTGCTTATATACATGATTCATGATGCTTATTATTAATTGTTGGTACCTCTCCATGATTGACATAGCTGTTGGATGATCTTATTTGCATGTATCTCATTATGAACTGCTTAAGTATTAGCCATAGCATGAGAATATATACATCATATGAGCAAATGTGTTCGTGAAAGTTCTTTTATCGCTCAGTTGTTAACTGAATTGCTTGAGGACAAGCAATAAGCTAAGCTTGGGGGGAGTTGATACGTCCAAAACGTATCTACTTTCCCAAACACTTTTGCTATTGTTTTGCCTCTAATTTGTGTATTTTGGATACAACTAACACGGACTAACGCTGTTTTCAGCAGAATTGCTCTGTGTCTCGTTTTTGTGCAGAAATCCAACTTTCAGGAAAAACCTCGGAATTTATACAGAAGGCCCTATTTTCCCAGAAGACTCACGGAGCCAGAAGGGCAAGTCGTGGAGGCCCGAGGCCCCACACCCTAGGCGGCGCGGCCGGAGGGGGGCGGCGCGGCCCTGTGTGGCCCTCGGCAGGCCTCCGACGCCCTCCTTCGGACTACTTATCGCCCTCGACCTAAAAACGCACGGGGAGAAGTCGAAGTCGCTAGAAACCCTCCAGAGAGCCACCACATCGCGAAACTCCGTCTCGGGAGCCAGAAGTCTCCGTTCTGACTCCGCACGGGGAATTGGAGGAGATCTTCACCGCCATCACCACCAACGCCTCTCCATCGACCAGCCATGTTTCCCCCATCCATGTGTGAGTAATTCCCCCGCTGTAGGCTGAAGGGGATGGTAGGGATTGGATGAGATTGATCATGTAATAGTCACAAGATTGTTAGGGCATGGTGCCTAGTATCCGTAGATGTTACTTTTATGATATTGTTGCAACTTGTTATGCTTAATGCTTGTCACTAGGGCCCGAGTGCCATGATCTCAGATCTGAACATGTTATTGTTTCATCATGATATGCATTGTTTATTGATCTTACCTGCAAGTTGTATACACATGTCGCTGTCCGGAACCAATGGCCCCGAAGTGACAGAAATCGGGACAACCGGAGGGGATGGTAGTGAGGTGAGGATCACATGTGTTCACGGAGTGTTAATGCTTTGCTCCGGTACTCTATTAAAAGGAGTACCTTAATTTCCAGTAGTTTCCCTAGAGGCCCGGCTGCCACCGGCTGGTAGGACAAAAGATGTTGTGCAAGTTTCTCATTGCGAGCACGTACGACTATATATGGAACACATGCCTATTGATTGATTAGTACTTGGATACCGTTTTATTATTACCTGCAAATGCCCTACCATGATTGTTATATGAATTCTCTCATCCATGCAACGCCCGTTCATCCGTCCCTGTGCCTACAGTATTTTAATCCTGCTGTTTACTATAATCACTACTGCTGTCTTTATTTCACCGCTGTGTTATTTCACTATTCCTACTGCTATAAAACTGTTACTGATAAAATCTTGCGAGCAAGTCTGTTGGTGCAGCTGAATTGACAACTCCGTTGTTAAGGCTTACAAGTATTCTTTGTCTCCCCTTGTGTCGAATCAATAAATTGGGTAATACTTCCCTCGAAGACTGTTGCAATCCCCTATACTTGTGGGTCATCAGTTCTCCACTACTAGATTAAACTACATGATGCAAGAGCTTAAACATGATCTATGAGAGCTCAAAACAATTGCCAAGTATCAAATTATTCAAGACCATATGAAGCATTTTCTAATTCCAACCAAATAGCAACAAGTGAAGCGATCAACTTTCGCCCTTGAACATTAAAAGCAAAAATGAAGAACACTAGTGTTCATATGAAAAAGCGGAGCGTGTCTCTCTCCCACACATGAGCATGAATTTATTCAGAGAATGAAAATAACAAAACAAAAATAAAAGCACACAGACGCTCCAAGTAAAGTACATAAGATGTGGCGGAATAAAAATATAGTTTCACTAGAAGTGACCTGATAAGTTGTCGATGAAGAAGGGGATGCCTTGGGCATCCCCAAGCTTAGATGCTTGAGTCTTCTTAAAATATGCAGGGATGAACCACCGGGGCATCCCCAAGCTTAGACATTTCACTCTTCTTGATCATAGTATATCATCCTCTTCTCTTGACCCTTGAAAACTTCCTCCACACCAAACTTCAAGCAAACTCATTAGAGGGTTAGTGCATAATAAAAATTCACATGTTCAGAGGTGACACAATCATTATTAACACTTCTGGACATTGCACAAACCTTCTGAAAGTTAATGGAACAAAGAAACTCATTCAACATAGCAAAAGCGGCAATGCGAAATAAAAGGCAGAATCTGTCAAAAACAGAACAGTCCGTAAAGACGAATTAGGCACAACTTAAACTTGCTCAAACGGAAAAACTCAAAACTAATGAAAGTTGCTTACATATCTGAGGATCACTCACGTAAATTTTCAGATTTTTTTGACTCTCCTACAGAGATCTGCGCAATTCGTGACAATGCTGTTTCTGCGCAGCAATCCAAATCTAGCATCAACTTTACCATAGAGACTTTACTTGGCACAAAACATGATAAGAAGAGGTTGCTACAGTAGTAAACAACTTCCAAGACTCAACAAAACAGTAGCAAAATAAACACATGGGTTATCTCCCAAGAAGTTCTTTCTTTATAGCCATTAAGATGGGCTCAGTAATTTTAATGATACTCTCGCGAGAAATAAGAGTTGAAGCAAAAGAGAGCATCAAAAAGCAAATTCAAAACACATTTAAGCCTAACCCACTTCCTATTAAAAGGAATCTTGTATACAAATAAATTCATAAAGAACAAAGTGGCAAGCATAGAAAAGCAACACAAGCGCAATTTCAAGATTCTCAACATAAAGAGGGGAAACTTAATATTATTAAGATGCATATAACCATGTTTCCCTCTCTCATAATAACTTTCAGTAGCATCATGAACAAACTCAACAATATAACTATCACATACAACATTCTTGTCATGAGCCTCATGCATAAAATTATTACTCTCCACATAAGCATAATCAATTTTATTAGTTGTAGTGGGAGCAAATTCAACAAAGTAGCTATCATTATTATTCTCATCAAGTGTAGGAGGCATAGTATAATCATAATAAAATTTACTCTCCATAGTAGGCGGCACCAAAAGACCACTATCATTATAATCATCATAAATAGGAGGCAAAGTATCATCAAACAAAATTTTCTCCTCAATGCTTGGGGGACTAAAAATATCATGTTCATCAAAACCAGCTTCCCCAAGCTTAGAATTTTCCATATCATTAGAAACAATGGTGTTCAAAGCGTTCATACTAATATCATTGCTACTAGCATGCAAATAAGATCCCATAGGTTTTTTAATTTTCGCAGCAAACAATCCATGTCTTAACTCAGGAAATAGAATAAGAAGCTCATTGTTACTTTCCATTATGCCTAACTAGTGTAAACAAGAAACCAAAAGATGCAATTGCAGGATCTAAAGGAAATAGCTTCGAGCACTTACAACGGCAACAGAAAATAACTTAGTTACCTGGGACCGGAGTATGAGTGCCTTTACCTTTCCTCCCCGGCAACGGCGCAGAAAATAGCTTGATGTCTACTCATGCTTCTTTTCCTGTAGACAGTGTTGGGCCTCCAAGAGCAGAGGTTTGTAGAACAGCAGCAAGTTTTCCCTTAAGTGGATCACCCAAGGTTTATCGAACTCAGGGAGGAAGAGGTCAAAGATATCCCTCTCAAGCAACCCTGCAATCACGATACAAGAAGTCTCTTGTGTCCCCAACACACCTAATACACTTGTCAGATTATAGGTGCACTAGTTCGGCGAAGAGATAGTGAAATACAAGTAGTATGGATGTATATGAGTGGTAATAGCAATCTGAATAAAATATGGCAGCGAGTAAACATGCAACAGAACAGTAAAAAAGCGGTGATTCGATGTTTGGAAACAAGGCCTAGGGATCATACTTTCACTAGTGGACACTCTCAACATTGATCGCATAATAAATAAATAACTTCTCTCATTTGTGCTACATACACTCTTTTGTTGGATGACAAACACCATTCGTTGTGTAGGGCTACAAGAGCTCCCTCAAGCCGGAGTTAACAAGCGCCACAACATTCAACATTCATATTTAAGTAACCTTAGAGCATAATAGATCTTTGTAAAATAAACCGAGAACTAACATAGCATACACACTGTCCACATTACACTATGAAAGGAGGAATAGATCACATCAATTATCATAATGATAATTAACTCCACAACCTACAAGAGATCATGATCATAGCCTACGACAAGAACCACATGATGCACACACTGGCACCTTTACACCATGCAGGAGGAATAGACTACTTTAATAACATCACATGAGTAGCACATAGACTAGTAGCGATACAAAGCTCATCATATGGATCTTCAATCATGCAAAGCAATTCATGAGATCATTGTATTGGAGTACAGAGAGAGAGAGAGAAACATACTACGGTAGAGCCCTCAGCCTCGGGGAGAACTACTCCCTCCTCATCATGGGAGCAGCAGCGTTGATGGAGATGGCGGTGGTGTCGGTGGAGAAGCCTTCCGGGGCACTTCCCCGTCCCGGCGGCGTGCCGGAATAGAGACTCCTGTCCCCCAGATCTTGGCTTCGCGATGGCGGCGGCTGGAAGGTTTCTCGTACCGTGGCTTTTTCGTATCGAAGATTTAGGTCATGGAGGTTTAAATAGGCGAAGAGGCGGAGTCGGAAGGGCTACGGGGGGCCCACACAGTAGGCCGGCGCGCCCTCCCTCTGGCCGCGCCGCCTTAGTGTGGCCCCCGTGGCCCCTCCGGTTCCTCTCGGTGTTCGGAAGCTTGGAATTCTAATATGCTGGCGTTGATTTCGTCCAATTGGGAATATTTCCTTACTAGGATTTCTAAAACCAAAACAGCAGAAAAGAACGGCACTTCGCATCTCGTCAATAGGTTAGTTCCGGAAAATGCATCAAAACGATATAAATTGTGAACAAAACATGTAGGTATTGTCATAAAACAAGCATGGAACATCAGAAATTATAGATACGTTTGAGACGTATCAAGAGCCTTTATATCTTTATGCTTAGCCATGCTTAGTATGTTACGCTTCTACTCCGGTCTTTGGACTGGAGCCTTACAATGAAATGAAACTAGCATGACAGGTTGACGTGGTAAGTATAGAGATGAGTGTTAAACATGATTAAAGGCTCAGACGAAAGGCCACATTGGGATGTGGTGGGTTGTTTCGTTTCTGCCGACCCTAGGAACCGAGTTCTCGCCTCTTGAACCAAGACTGAGCGTACAACCACACGAGGCCCTATTATGGTACCCTCTCGACTCACTAACTTGCCTAGTAGATTCCATGAGTCACATAGTTTGCGCGTTATCTGGACATATGCATTGCATTCTGCTTGGGGGAAAAGGTACATAACAGGTAGGTAAGCGTGGTCGTGGTGGCTGGGGTTAGAGTCCCTGGGGAAACCCACCTCGCCTCACATCGTTAAGGACCGACTTCGGGACTTGACCCGTTACGGCCGAACAATCCTTAGCGCGTGACTCATGGTCTCGGCGACAGCAAGGTAAAGGTCGTGGTCAACCACCCTCTGCCGGCTTTCCAAGGAAGAGAGCTAATGATTCTGGCATTAAGAGTCGGTTGGTACGTGTGGATAAAATTGTGCACCCCTGCAGGGTTAAATCTTTTCGAAAAGCCGTGTCCACGGTTATGGACGACTTGGGAACGGACGTGGAGATCATAGAGAACTTTAACCTGATCGTAAAACTTGGCAACCAATGTGTGTTTACGGACACCTTCTCCGGGTGTTGAGGGGGTGATCCGAGGATAGTGGTTCGAGATGATGAAGATTGGTGGATACAATATGATAATCAGTAGAGCTAGAGATGTCGCTCTCCTTATCCCCTTTTAAAGGTTCTAAGTAGTCGAGCTTCTCCTCCCTCTTGTTTAACAAAGGAAAATGGCTTTACGCAAAAGAAGCTCTACAGAAAGCCCGCATACCCGCTTTGCTAAAAGGTTGTACTAAGTCTTGCTAAGTCCCTGTACTCAGCTTTGCATGATTTTGTTTCAGACGAAGTCGCTCCAACAGATGGTGGTTTCTAGTCGACATCGATGAGTAGCTTGGGGTTCCTAGGTGGAAGCCTGGAATCTATGGGCTGGAACGTCGCCGTTATGCTCCTGGCCACTTAGGCCTTTTGCTATCTTGCTATGTCTAATAGCATAACTTCGCTTTCGTTGATTGATGAAATGTCAGGTCAGTGACCTCTGCTTGTAATGCTTTTGTTCTTCGCTCAGTTATGAGCTTGTATTACTTCTTGAGTCGTAGAGTCACTGTTGTGTTACCGATTCTCTCACTGTAGTCTCTCGGGCTCTAGGTTAGGCTTATATCAGACGAAGATCTGGTATTTGTCTAACCCTGATCCCGGGGGTGCCACACTCTGCCTCCGATTCAAACGCTGACGGTCACCTCTACATCTGATTCAAAGTGCGCAGGGCGTGGGCAAGCCGAGACCCAGTTGGATCTTTGCCACGAACCAGTCCATGACAGACAATAATCCTTTTACGAGAGGGGCACCCGACCGGAAAAAAATCACATTGAAGAAAGCGGCAAGAAAAAATTAGAGGGAAAAGATCACAAGAAGCAGCGTGCGTCTCATCTCGCGGCGGGATCCTGCCTAGCCAGTCCCTTTAAGGAAAACGAATAGGAGGCTGCGACGACAATGGTTCGCCACATGGAAACGCTCGGTCGGCTAAGGTTGGGGATAGGAGGAAGCAATCGCTGGGAGGAAGAAGTGTTCCAGATCCCGATCTTGCAACACGGTTGTCGGTGAGACGTATCTGGGCCTCCAAGGTGGACAACGAAGGACGGCGCATGGAGCAGGAGAGAGAAGAAATATGGACAACGAAGGTCGGCGCAGGGAGCAGGAGTTTTCCACAGGGAGAAGACCTGCGTGAGGGGCTGCCCGACGGTCTGTGCGCATGGAAGTGACCCGGGCGGTGCTCGCGCGAGGGAACGGGGACGTCGGTGGCCGGCGAGATCTAGAGGAGCTCTGGAGGGTGTGGGATTTGGGGAAAAAATCGGGACAGAGAGAGAAAAATCGGGGACGCACGGGAGCGGAGATATGGAGGAAATGGGGCAGGGCCACCGAGCTGCGAATGGAGTGGGCTAGGCGGCCACGCCATGGAAGGAGCGGGGCTAACCGGCGGCGGTGGAGGGAGCTGAGGCGGGCGGAGGGACTCCATGACCCAGAGATCTGGGCGGTAGCTGGCCGGGGACGAGGGCAGCTAGGGTGCGAACTGAGAAATCGACGAATGGGGGTGGTGCCCAATGGAGGTCACCGGGGCCAGAGCTAGGAGGAAGCGGAAGGGCGGGCAACCTGCCTGGTTGTGGAGGAAACCAGGCCAGGGAGAAGTGGTTGAGAGAGATGACCGTGCTGGGTGGTTTCAGCCTTCACGTGGAGCGTGTGGGGTGCTTATTAGTACAGAGAGAGTAGTTCTTAGAAAATATAGTGAAGCAGATTAAAAGGTCACACGATAATTAATGTGAAATCCACAAATGAGGATAGACCTAGACTACACCAATTAATCAACGATTGGTAAGTTTTCTATAAGTCTCCCCAGCGCCTTGACTTACTTAGTAGATAAAATGGATGGTTCAGTGTAAGAGCAGAAATATTGTACCTGAAGTTAACATGCTACGAAGAGCATATTTGCATGGGTTCATTAAGTCAGGTTTGCTTCAGAGTATACACGCCTACTCGCACGTGCTTATAGATATGGACATGATGTGTTGTTTGGGCACGCAAAGGCAAACACCACACATCGTGCCACCAAAATTAATTCGACAGTTTTGACAATGAAAATATCACCAATTCCGTTTATGCATCTGACATGAATATGATCATATTTTAACCATGGATAATTAAGGTACTGAGGCTGAAAATGTCATACAGTTACCCAAAAAAGTAGAGTCGATAGAACTGGGTCAACTTAAAAACCTCATTAGATTAGAAAATAATCATATGGCTAGAACCACTAAAGCGATTGGACCACTACTCTTAAACACATAAAAAGATCGATGGAGCTTATTTTTGTGGGAAATATAAATTAATAAATATTTTCACATTAATTTCAACATAATTATAATAAAGCTGTAGTTTTTTGTAATCCATATTTCGTCCATAACTGAAAAGAAACATCAAAAAATAAATAAAATAATAATGGAAATTGGTTTTCTTACAAATTTCAAATAATCCCATAAATACATGAATCTGAAAGTAAGTTTTATACTGGAAATAAGGAGTTAAATTCATAGATGGTCTTTGACATATAAATAAAACCTACATTATTTCCATTTAACAGACAGAAAATTTACGTCTACATGCATCAATTGCATACAACAAATACTTGACCTAGTTCGTTATACATTTTTACATGACTCAACAAACAGTTAGTGAAGAACACCTACGGAGTGATCACCAATGTTGTTTGTATCGAAACAGTGAAACTTACATGTAAGATGGACGGCATTTTAAAATATGTCACATCCTATTTTTTGAGCTTCTGTGGTAACTAATTTCCAAACATGTGATACTTAAGCTAGCCTAATATGTACAGATTACACAATAGCAGAGTTGAATCCAATGATTTAGAACTTCATGTTTTCGGCATACATATTAGACAATTAGACGATATATTTTATTTCATGAAAAGATTTTGATAGTTAAAGACCATGCCCTCGCATTTGCGAGGGCCACCTTGCTAGTTGGTTGAATAATACGTTGACACTGTGTTATGCTTTAGTTAGTAAGTTATAACAATCAATAATGAGCATAAAATGCGTGGATTCTACTAGGGTTACATATTTATAATTTAATTAGTTGACACCATCGCATATCATCTACTACCTCTGTTAGGGATTATAAGGTTTCTCGAAATTTGAGCCCATCTTTAACTATAAATTTAACAGATTAAATACAAATTATAGTTACATAAATTATACCATTGAATTCATATTTGAAAAATGTTTCCAACGGTATACTTTTTGTAATAAATAATTATATTTTGTTAGTTCATCTTATGGTCAAAGTTAGGGTCAAATTTCGAGGGGGACATTATAATCTCTAACAAAGGTAGTATTGTTATGAGTGCTCCAACTACCTAGTTTGTAAATTATCTTGTAATAAACATGGAAATAGAATTAGAATAGGTTGCAATACGACCTAAATGAACGCACAGTCAGCTGTCACATTAGTGTGTTCCTACATAAAACATAGTTCGCGATGTGGACCTTCTCCTACAAATCGGATTTTGTAAAGGTATTCAACAACAATTGTTGCATTGTAGTGGAGACAATGGTAATAGCAATTACTAGTAAAATGTAATACTTAGGGTCCTCCTCCTCTTGGGATCTAGAACGGTCCACCTGCTTGCCCGGTCTATGCGTCGACCTTAGGAGAAGCGCACGTGATGGATAGATATGTCAGCACAAAAGCTCATGATGTGGTGGTATAGTGGAGTAGTGGCACTTGACAGAACCACCTTCGCAGAGGGGCTCGGGGCATGGCTATCTGTGGTGGGTGCCACCTTGACTTTGGACGTCGAGTCATTTAATGTCCTGCTATAGGTTTTATAGAGCACGCTGATTTCTTCCTTGATGATCCCGACCGAAGCATATTCAACCTCCCCCTTCTTTGTGAAAGTAGATGCCACATCCCTCCTCGGAGGCCTTGCGATGGAGGTCTGGTGCTTCGCCGAATAGCTTTGGCTTGCATTGCTTGGCAGATTCTTCATCAGCTAGGTGTGTGCGAGTTCTCGGGACCGATGTGGACATCAGAGCTGCGGCTCTGATATTATCGTTTTGTTGTTGTGTCGGCTTTCGTCACTTGGATGCCAGGGTTAGGGCCTAATCCCACTACTAGTGAGTGTGTTTTAGAGGTTGGAAGCTGGAGCAATAGGTACGAATTTTTTCATGTTATTGAGTATCGTTCTTTCCCGGTTAGACAAAAGTGGCATTGGCTCGAGTGGTGGGTGGCCTTAGAGTCGGTGTGTGATGTCATATAGTATCGGTTTTCGCGAGTTCTCTTTTTAACCTAGCTGTGTGGATTACTCATAAACCTACCCTTCTGTCCTTGTATTTTGGATTTCTCCAAGTTTATTTAATTTAATAATAATACGAATAGGCGGAGCCGCCCGCGGGTGAAGCAGAATCTTGAATTTCTCATGTTTGCAAGATTGAGAAATCAATCAAATAAGGCCCGAAATATTTGATGGGCCTCCATTGTCGTTTGAACCGGAATTCTCGAAGCGCTCAAGTTCATATACATACAAATCCATTTCGAATCACGACATCATCTGGATAAGACCTGAATAATCCATGGGCGCACCAGATAGTTCTGGAGCCCCTAACCATTCTCTAGAAACCACCACATCGTTCTACCTCCCTCGTGATTCCTGCGGTATATCTACAGGTCCGTGTATATAAACGCGCACGCACGGTGTACAATTCCATTGACACTGTCGCACTCATATTTCGCGTCCAACAATCGAAATCAAGAGGCAAATAACATCTCGAAGCGTCCGTGTGGCAAGAATGCAGCAAGCTGTGGTCTCCAATCTGCAACCTATCACCGCATCCCCGGGTGCTCCAGGAAGCAGGTTCACATGGACCAATGCTTCCTGCAGACCTAGGCTCGGCTCGGTGAAGGTCCGGTCCATCAAGAATGGGTCCACTGATAATCTTGACCATCTGCGGAGAGCCCCGACGGCCAGAAAGCAGCAGCAGCAGCAACAGCAGGGAAATGGAAGCCCTCCGAGGAGGAGGGTCATCCAGACCACGCCATTTGGTAATTCTAAGAAGTGCCACGCAATTTTTTTATTATTAGTTTGCTTTGCTTATTGACCTTTGTGTGATTATTGGATTCCTCATCGGCATTACTGATCTCAATCCCCATTTCTTGGTAAATTAATTAATCTCTCGACAGGACTATGGGACAGCTTTCCTGAAGCAAGAACGCTGAATCAAATGATGCGGACCATGGAGCGCATCGTAGACGAGGACGACGACGACCGCCGCCCGCTGGTGGTGCCGGCCGCCATGGTGTCGCCGACGGTGCAGCGAGCGGACAGCGCGGCCACCGCCTACCGACGGGGACGGACGCCGTGGGAGATCAAGGAGCGCGCCGGGGACTACCTAGTGCGGTTCGACATGCCGGGCATGACGAGGGAGGACGTGAGGGTGAGCGTGCAGGACCAGACGATGGTGGTGGTCGCCGAGAAGGCGGAAAAACAAGGAGAAGAGAATGGAGAGAATGAGAAAGAGGAGGAGGAGGCTGAAGCTTGGCCGGCGGCGAGCTACGGGCGGTACAGGACGCGGGTGGAGCTGCCGGAGAACGTGGATGTGGAGAAGATCGCTGCGGAGGTGAGGGACGGCGTGCTCTACCTCAACATCCCCAAGGTGTCGCCGTCCGGGGGCAAGGTCGTCAGTATCCAGGTGCAGTGAAGATGATACGCCAATGCGTAGCCGTCCTTCGTTAGCTTTCTTTTTGTAGTTACTTGAAGCATGATCAGTGTTGTTTACAAATGTAAAGGCAGCAGAGTCAATCAGAAAGACTTCCTTCCTTCTCAACAACAACAAAAAGGAGATAAATTGCAACGAAAGAACCTCCTCTTTTCGCATGTCCTCTATTCAGGACTTCCAAAAACTACTTGCTTATGACTGGCCTGCTTCCGTCGAAGCATTTGCTGTCAAATTTAAAAAGAACGAGGAAATTTAAAGCCTACTAGTATACTGGAGTACGTGTCATGGAATTAGGGTGAGTAATTCGCTAAATATACTGGAGTATGTGTCATGGAATTAGGGTGAGTAATTCGCTAAAATATGCTACTAGCTTGGCTAATTTTAACTAAGAAGAAGAAGCGGGCTGGGACATGTATGCTACAGAGAGTAGATTTTTAGAGCAGGTGCTTGGTGTGTACCTGTATCTAGACCGTCTATACTGTATCAAGATCCGTGCTAACTTTTTAACAACTTCTTATTTTTATATCTCACACCACATAATTTTAGAACTTGAAATTTCGCAGATCACGTAAACATCAACTAAAATATGGAAAATATATTTTGGATTGTTTATGTCACTATGTATATAAATATATCAGAAATTAAATTTCAAACTTGCGTGGAGCTCACCTGCTCCACCACACTAAACTACTCCCTCCGATTTAAATTAATTGATTTAACTTTGTCTTGATACGGATGTATCTACACGCGTTTGCTGACTAGATCCATTTGTATCTAGACAAAGTTGAGTCAATTAATATAAATCTAACTAGATCCATTTGTATCTAGACAAAATTGAATCAATTAATATAAATTAGAGGAAACATAATTTTTGTTGAGTTAAAAGCGGTCAATATGGCTCGATTACATTAAAGAGTGACTTAAGAAATAGAGGTGGTGGCTAGCTAGGGTGAAAATCCTAGCAGCTGCCGCCATCGTCCTAGCCGTCTACGACTGAAAATCATGGGTCCCGTCTCCTCAGCTTGCCACTCTGGCAGTTAGAGAACGTGGAGACCTCGAAGCAGCATTGTGGAAGGGTTCCTAAAGTTAAAGTTTGGTCAATCGGCATCATTGTTATGGTGGCTATGGTGATGTTTTGTGGGACAATAATAAGGTTGTTATCACCAGATTTTGGCCAAATCAGGAGATGTGCCGTAAGTGAAGATGGGCTTGAAGGATATACACGTGGAGCGTCTTTGAAGCGGCCTTGCACGAAGAAGTTTGGGCTAGATTACCCGTGTATCTGTAAACATAGTAGATTGCATTTTAGTTTAGAATTAAAAGATAGAGTTTAACCCGTGCACGGTTAGGTGCACGCCGAATTAGAAAGTCCCTTGGACTATAAATATGTATCTAGGGTTATCGAAAAAGGAGGACAATCACGTTCACAACAAACACAAATCAGGCGCATCGCCACCCCTCTTCGAGGGTTTCTTCCGGTAAGCATCATGCTGCCTAGATCGCATCTTGCGATCTAGGCGTCTGTTTATTCGTTACCTTGTGTTTCGTGCTGAAGCATTGTTGATGGCGAGCAGCACTATTTATCTTAGGTGTTTTGGGGCTTGCATGGATGCTTTTCTTATACATGCTTGCTTAGCTATGCTGCCCCTCGATATCTAGCTGCCCTTATACCTACCTAGGTGTAAGGGCAGCACCTTGCTTGTTCGTTATTTAGTAGATCCAATGTTATAGTTGCTCCTTGATTCTTCAAGGATTGGTTTAATATCTGTATGGTTAGGCCTTGCAAACGGGTTGAACGATCCGGTAGTACGTAAGATATGGGTTGTTAGTCCTAAGAGGGATGTTCCGGGAATTAACTTAATGTTGGTTTTTAGGCCTCTTTTAGGGTTAGTTTTCCATTATCTTTCGTGTCTATTAGGCTCAACTACGCGCAGGATGTTCCGATCATGCGGTGAAAACCCTGAACTGTCGTAGATTAGATTAGCTTTATATTGATCAAGCAGGAGCCCCATGTCATCGTTAACCCGACGTGAACCATGGGGCGATCGGCTCTTTGAGCCGATCCACAGGCAACCGAGAGCCGATCAGGCTCGTATTTAATGTTTACGTGTCTGCCATGCAGAAACTAATCGAAGCAATCCAACACCTTCCCGACCAGGTATAGGTCAGGTGGCACGCCTGCAACCGCTAGGACGTGTGCCGAACATTTGCGAGACACGTCGAGGGACCAGGGCCCCTGCAGTCTTGGAAGCCTCCGGCTCTTCGTGTTGCTTAACCACTCGCCGGTGGGTTTTGGCAACACATTCTCGCACGCCCGGTGGGACAATCTTCCGCAACAACCACGTCAACATCCAAGATGGCGGAAGAACCGATCAAGTATGAAGATCTGCTGCTGAGCACAAGAAGAAATATGATGATCTCAAGGCCATCTTCGAAGCCGATCTCATCGGCTCTTTCGAGAAGACCGTTCGCACGGCATTAAGTTCAAAGGGTTCCAACCCGAAGGCGCGTTAGAGGGACTAGATCTATCTCTCCCTTCGGAGGAACGTACCAGAGCCCTGCGACAAGAAATTAACTATGCCGTTGCTCATTCTCTACATCGGCATTCTGAGAGCCAGTGAACACTTTGGAGCGTGTTGCGCTCCACGTGGTGCAAGAAATCATGAAGCATCGATTCTCCTTCAGGACCTGCTCTAGGAACTCACCAGGGAGAAATACCGTTCTACACTACCACCACTGCATACACGGTGGCAGCTCCACAGCAACAAGGTTCACCGGCGTACGTCGTCTACAAGGTTGGAGGTGATCCCGGCGATTATCAGTTCTTGTATGAGCCGCCCAAGGAGATCCCGCATGGATACGTGTGCACATACGTGCCGGACTGCAACAAGTGGATGAGCCGGCAGAGGGACTCCTGCCACGGCGAGGGATTGCCACAGAAGGCAGTTCGGTGCAGATGTTGAGAAACAGGCGTGCTAACTATGCCAACCCATGAAAGCTCAACCTCTACAGCTCTACGGTGGATACCACTAGAATCTTGAGAGACCAGTTCGGTATCCTGCGAAGAAGAGAATGATCGGCTATTGCCGTATCCCAACGAGTATGACCTAATCCCACTACCGCCTAAATATCGGCTCCTTGACTTCACAAAATTCAGTGGAGAAGGATCTAGCTCAATTGAGCACGTGAGCCGATATTTGGCACTTGGGCATGGTCTCAGCTTCAGACCAGCTACGTGTGAGGTTCTTCTCACAATCTCTCACGGGTCCGGCCTTTGGGTGGTACACCTCGTTGCCACCAGATTCGGTTCGGACGTGGAAGCAGCTGGAGGAACAATTCCACATACAATACCATTCGAAGCTACGAAGCTGGCATTGCCGATCGACACAGTTCGCGAGGCGAGAGACGGTGTCTGAATACATTCAGCGCTCAGGACCGTCGAAACCGATGTTATTCGGTTCGTTTATCCGAGAAGGAAGCGATCGAGCTGGATAGCAGGCTGTCAGCGTCGCTCAAAGATGTGACCTTCCAAGCAGACTACAATTCCGGCGCATATGGTTCAGAAATTTACATCGTATGAACAGCGCCACCGTGTACCAGGACAAGTTCAAGCGCATCGCCTGATCGAGATGGAAGAAGATGAAGATTCTGCAGAAGATCAGGAGGTCGCTGTAGCTGAATGGACTCGGGGGCAAAACCCGTGTCCTGCAAGTGGGTGAAACAACCGGGGCCTGCAAAAGGGTTTGACTTTGATTTAAGCAAAACGGAGCAAATTTTTGATTTGTTGCTGAAGGAAAAACAACTGAAGTTACCCGAAGGCCACAAAATCCCCACGGTACAAGAGGTGAACGGCAGGCCATACTGCAAGTGGCATCACACGTTCACTCATGCCACCAACGACTGCAAAGTCTTGCGCGGACAGATTCAAATGGCGATAGAACAAGGCCGATTACTGGTCAGTTTGCCATGAGAGTTGACACGCATCCGATTCCCGACGTCAACATGGTGGATCTCAGCATCAGCATAAGACGCGAGCCAGGTTTCTCTTTTGGGATCAACATGGCAGGGCTTGCAGATCGCCATAGCAAGGATAAAGCTGAAAGCAGTCACTCCCATGGCAAAGATGAAGAGGAGGCCGATACACGCGATCGGCCCCAAAAAATAAAAAGCAAGGATTTCACCTCAAGCATGTCACGCAGCTATAGCGGAGAACCAAGAAGTTGTGAACCCTCAGTAAGCATTGCAATGAAGAAGGAGGCCGATTCTAGCAATCGGCCAAAATTAGCCTCAACATGCCTTATGTGTTCAACATTGATCTAGCAGGCGATGGAAAGCTGGAGTATGGGTTTACATCAGCTGATGAACTAGAAGAGATTGACATTGGTCCTGGGGATAAGCCACGACCAACATTTATCAGCAAAAAGTTAGATCCACATCTGAGGAGCCAGTTGATAGCCTTGTTGAAAGAGTACCTGATTGTTTCGCATGAGATTATACAGATGCCTGGGTTAGACAGGAGCATCATTGAGCATCGGCTCCCTCGAAGAAAGGATTTCGGCCGTTCCAGAGCGAGCACGACAGATGAAGGCCGAAATCTTGGTGGAAGTCAAGAAAGAGATCCAGAAGATGTTGGACGCCGGGTTCATCAGGCCATGCAGGTACGCTGAATGGATTTCCAATGTCGTACATGTGGAGAAAAAGGATGGCCGATGGTGCGTCGCCATAGATTTTCGGAATCTCAACAGTGCCACTCCAAAGGATGAATATCCGATGCCAGTAGCAGAGACGTTGATCAATGCAGCCGCTGGTCATAAAGTTCTAAGCTTCATGGATGGCAATGCCGGCTACAACCAAATCTTTATGGCTCCAGAAGATATAAACAAGACTGCATTCAGAGTGCCGGGCTCAGTAGGCTTGTTTGAATACGTAGTCATGACATTTGGACTGAAGAATGCCGGCGCAACATACCAAAGAGCCATGAATTACATCTTTCACGATTTAATCGGCAAATTGGTGGAGATTTACATCGATGACGTGGTGGTCAAGTCTGTCTCGGTGGACGGACACTTGGAAGATTTGCGACACGTCCTATACCGAACTAGGAAGTCCGGACTAAGAATGAATCCAAAGAAATGTGCCTTTGGTGTGACGGCCGGTCAGTTCCTGGGATTCTTGGTTCATGAACGCGAATTGAGATCGGCCTGAAAAGTCAAGAGGCAGTGCGAACGATGAAGCCACCCACCACGAAGAAGAGCTCCAGTGTCTCATCGGCAAAATCAATTTCGTCAAGGTTCATCTCCAACTTGTCAGGACGAATTGAGCCGTTCATGGGACTGGTCAAAATCAAGTCTGATGAGGAGTTTCGTTGGGGGGCAGAGCAACAAAAAGCATTTGACGATATTAAGGAGTACTTGACGAAGCCACCTGTGTTGGTTCCACCACAGCAAGACCGACCCTTCTACATTTACTTGTCGTAGCTGACACCTCCATCGCGTCGGTGGTGGTGCAGGTTTATGATGGTCTGGAAAAGTGGTTTTCTACCTCAGCGGAAGGATGTTGGATGCGAGAACGAGGTACCTCGAGATCGAGAAGTTGTGCCTGCCTGTTCTTTACACCAAGATTCAGCACATCTTGCTGAAAGCAAAATCATCGTCATCTGCAAATCGGACGTCATCAAGCATATGCGTCAGCTCCGGTGTTGAAAGGCCGACTCGGCAAATGGATGTTTGCTCTATCGGAATTTGATATCCGGTATCAACTGCGAAAGCAGTCAAGACAAGCGCTGGCCGATCTTATTGCTGAACGAATAAACACGGATGTAGCAGCACTATCGTGCGTGCATGGACCATGTTCTTCGATGGATCGGTTTGTGCAGATGGTTGTGGCCTCGGCATGCTACTCGTGTCGCCTCGGGGGGCAACATATTCCTTCTCCATCAGGTTATCTACACCTTGCACTAACAATGTGGCTGAGTATGAAGCGATATGCAAGGGAATGGAGTTGCTATTGGACGCCGGGGTAGAGGCAGTGGAGATCTTTGGGGATTCCAAATTAGTGATTTCTCAACTCACGGAGGAATACAAGTGTGAGAGCGAGTCACTCTTCCCATTATGGATGCAATGCCGTGAGCTGATGGCACAGTTCAGGTATATCAACTTCCATTGGATCCCAAGGTCGCAAAATACCGAGGCGAACGACCTCGCACAGACGGCGTCAGGATACAAAGACGTGGTAGAGGACGCCGATTTTCAGGTGCAGCTCATGGAACCTGATGATTGGAGAGCCGATATCTTCAATTACTTGAAAGATCCGGCTCGGGGGGCACCTAAACGGATAAGATACAGGGCCATGAAGTACGTCTTGATTGGTGATGATATGTTCTACAGGACTTTGGAAGGGTTACTTCTCAAGTGTTTGGGACCAGCCGAGTCCAATTGGCTCTTGCATGAGGTACATGAGGGTGCTTGTGGAACTCACCAATCGGCTCATAAGATGAAGTGGCTGATCAGGCGATCGGGATTTTATTGGCCCACTATGCTTGAAGATTGTTTCCAATACTATAAAGGGTGTCAAGCATGCCAGAAGTTTGGAAGCATTCAGATGGTGCCTGCATCAGCAATGAATCCCATCATCAAGCCGTGGCCGTTCCGAGGGTGGGGCATGGATATGATCGGCAAGATACATCCTCCTTCGAGCAAAGGTCATGTATGGGTTCTAGCCATTACAGATTATTTTACTAAATGGGTAGAGGCCGTTCCTATGAAGGCAGTGGCAGCGTGTTGTCGATTTTGTGAGGGAGCATGTTATTCACAGATTCGGGATTCCCAGACTATTACGACCGATGGAGGTTTGGTCTTCGTGTCTAAGGAGTTTAGAAAGTTCTGCGAGGATATGGGAATCAAGTCGATACGATCGTCTCCATACTATGCTCAAGCAAATGGACAGGCTGAAGTGTCCAACAAAAGTTTGATCAAGCTGATTAAGAGGAAGATCGACGAGCATCCTAGACGTTGGCACGAGGTATTGTCAGAAGCTTTGTGGGCTTATCGCATGTCGTGTCATGGAGCAATAAAAACCTCGCCATACCATCTGGTCTATGGACAAGAAGCTGTGTTACCCTGGAAATCAAGGCTGGGTCGAGAAGGGTTACATTTCAGAATGATCTAACTACTGAAGAATATGCAGCCCTGATGAGTGACAGATTGAGGATGCAACGGAACTTAGACTTTGGTCACTTGAGAAAATCAAGGAGAATAAAGCCAAGGTGGCTCGCGCGTATAATAAGAAGGTGAAGCTAAAGGAGTTCCAGGTTGGTGATCTGGTATGGGAAGCTGTATTGCCATTGGGGACTAAGGATAAAATGTATGGAAAGTGGTCTCCAAATTGGCACGGCCCATACAAAGTTGACCAAGTTTTAAAGGGTAATGCATACATGCTCAAGCAGCTTGGATGATGTGAAGTTCCCGGTGGCTGTCAATGGCCGCATCTCAAGAAGTACTTCCCAAGCATGTGGGATGATGAGCAGATATGGAGGCCGATACACGAAATCGCCGTAAAAAAATTTAAAATTTTGGGAAACAGCCGATGCACGGACATCGACTTTAGAAAAAAGCGATGCGCAGTCATCGACTTTAGAGGTGCAAAGTATCATGATCAGGTGTCAAGTTATTGTCTGAGTTTGAGGATTGTCTGCTTGAACCTATCGAATTGGTTATCAGATTAGCTTTATGGGCGTCTGATGGTACAAAGCCGATACGATGCTATCGGCTCTTGGGGCGTTGACCACCTTTGACAATCGGAAAATGAGGAGATATGAAATCGGAAGATTGGAAGTTAAATTGGAAGAACATTTTCATTGATTCAAAGGGGATTTTACAACGAAGAGCTAATTGCTCTCAAAAGGGGTCATCTGAGTGCCTAATGCACTGCTACTAGCCCTATACTACTCCCTAATCTAAGGGCCGTCGCTGCCCTCGCGTCGGTGCTGCTACCGGCGGGTCCTTCGTCGCTGATGAAGCCGCCAGGCGTCTTCATCCTCCTCGTCGTCGTCGTCGTCGTCGTCGTCGTCGTCATCTGATCAGGCCCAGCCTCGGAGGCGCTTGGCCGCCGGGTACCCGACGGAGGTGGAGTCTTCCTCCTCAGACTCCTCTGCCTCTTCTTCCTCCTCGTCGGAGGAGAGATCCGCCTCCCATGAGAGGAGGTCGTTCGCACGCCGCTTCCAGCTCCCCATTGATAAGGAACCGGAGGTCTTCTTCCCCGACGGCACGGGGCTCGTCGTCCTCCGACTCGATGGCGAAGTCCCATTCTCTCGCGTCCCAATACTCGGGCGCGAGAGCCTCATAGATGGCCATCTGATTGACCTCCGGCTCCAGTTCACTCGAGGAAGAGGATTGGGAGGAGAAGGATGAAGTGGAGGAGGAAGAGGAAGACATGGCTACGAAGGAGAGGGGTTTTTGGCCGACGGCTGGTTCGGATGGGGGATGAAGAGGTGAACTGTTCGATGCGGTTAAATAAAAGGAGATATAGTGGAGATTTAATGCTCGAGCAGTTTTCGAGGATGTGGTGCCAAACTGTCAAATCGTGCAGAGAAGTTGAGAAGGCAAGGCATTATGATGAAGAATACTGCGACGGTTCTGCTCTGCCACGACATGACCCTTTGAAGGAAAAACAGAGTGGTTTTGAAATTATCATTGCCAAACCAGGGGGGCATGTGTTATCACCAGATTTTGGCCAAATCAGGAGATGGGCCGTAAGTGAAGATGGGCTTGAAGGATATACACGTGGAGCGTCTTTGAAGCGGCCTTGCACGAAGAAGTTTGGGCTAGATTGCCCGTGTATCCGTAAACATAGTAGATTGCATTTTAGTTTAGAATTAAAAGATAGAGTTTAACCCGTGCACGGTTAGGTGCACGCCGAATTAGAAAGTCCCTTGGACTATAAATATGTATCTAGGGTTATTGAAAAAGGAGGACAATCACGTTCACAACAAACACAAATCAGGCGCATCGCCACCCCTTCTTTTGAGGGTTTCTTCCGGGTAAGCATCATGCTGCCTAGATCGCATCTTGCGATCTAGGCAGTACGCGTTTATTCGTTACCTTGTGTTGCTCGTGCTGAAGCATTGTTGATGGCGAGCAGCACTATTTATATTAGGTGTTTTGGGGCTTGCATGGATGCTTTTCTTATACATGCTTGCTTAGCTATGCTGCCCCTCGATATCTAGCTGCCCTTATACCTACCTAGGTGTAAGGGCAGCACCTTGCTTGTTCGTTATTTAGTAGATCCAATCTGTTATAGTTGCTCCTTGATTCTTCAAGGATTGGTTTAATATCTGTATGGTTAGGCCTTGCAAACGGGTTGAACGATCCGGTAGTACGTAAGGTATGGGTTGTTAGTCCTAAGAGGGATGTTCCTGGAATTAACTTAACATTGGTTTTTAGGCCTCTTTTAGGGTTAGTTTTCCATTATCTTTCGTGTCTATTAGGCTCAACTACGCGCAGGATGTTCCGAACATGCGGTGAAAACCCTAAACTGTCGTAGATTAGATTAGCTTTATATTGATCAAGCAGGAGCCCATGTCATCGTTAACCCGACGTGAACCATGGGGCGATCGGCTCTTTGAGCCGATCCACAGGGCAACCTGAGAGCCGACCGGGCTCGTATTTAATGTTTACGTGTCTGCCATGCAGGAAACTAATCGAAGCAATCCAACACCTTCCCGACCAGGTATAGGTCAGGTGCTTGCAACTTGGACATGTGGACATGTTGCGCCGAACGCGTCGAGGACCAGGGCCCCTGCAGTTTGGAAGCCTCCCCCGTGTCGCTTATTCGCCGGTGGGTTTTGGCAGGCAACAAAGGTACACCCACCTCCTCTTTCACGTTGTCGGCAGCGATCTCGCCGGCGGTCTTGAGAAGGGCGGGAATTTGTCTAGTCGCTGCATTCATGCTGGATCTCGTCTAGTCTACGTGATAGGTTTGGTGTTACAAGGTTCAAATCAATTCAGGGGTTCAATGACGACGACTTTGGTTGTGGTTCTTTGGTGCCCCTGGTTCTTAGGGGCACATGCATGAAGACTTCCCGATTGCCATCAACAATGTCAGGCCGACCTTGCTATGGGAGCAGCGACAACGGTGCGTCGGCAGTTTGCTCTGGCGGTAGTAGTGACCGTTTGGTGGTCCAAGAATCTTGATATAATTTTCATTATATTTGAGGTGCTTTGTATTTCTTGTGAATTCATGGAATAGATTAAGAACTTTCTCGCAAAAGGAAAGAAAATTGACTCAATTTATAAGAAAACAACGCACGTGAGGTGACTCGTCACAACCACCATATGCAACAAACACACACAATTCCATATTCCGGCCCGCAGCTCTGACTTACACCAGTTGGCACACAAAGCGACGCTACACGACCCACCCGTCTCATAGCCCTTGCTGCTTAGTCGACCGCTTGCATAACTCAAGCATCACGACAAATCCGGGGTCATCACCCGGTGTAGTAGCTAGATCGAATTTCGCATTGCCCGAAAAGAAACTAGCCAAGTTGATGAACTCGTGGTCCACACAGATCTCCGAGCCGCCACCGAAGCTCAGAGCAAGGCCACGACCAATCCCCATTGGACTATCGCTACGAAGAGGTTTCAAGGCCACCACCTCAGCACACGGCCACCATCCGAGGCCGCTGCCCTAGGGTCCGCCTCCTGTGACCAACGAACTACCTTGACCGATCGCCACGAACTAGACACGTCGCAAGGGTCAAGAGCCTCCAAGGCGATGCCTTCAATAAGGTAACGAAGTGTCCTTTACAGCCGCCCACTCCTGATAGTGCTTAGATTTTCACCCGAAGACCTTGGAACCACTCACGCTCGTTGGGAAACGATCGACCCGCCCGTGAAGTGAGAGGAGTAACAAACCGGCTAGCGGGGCCCTGACATCGACCACCAAGCTCCACCACATTCTGCATCCGCAGTAGTACATCACCCCACAAAAAATGCCATGCCAGCTGCATCCAAGCCGCAACCACCTCTCCGGGGTCGTCGCCCCGACTTCCACACCTCTAGAGCATGCCAAGCAGAAGGGGAAGATCAGGAAGTGCCCCTAGACTCCCAAACCTCGCCTCCCCGGTGCATTTGCTACCCACAATAGCTGGCCTCCACAAGACGACGCCATCACCTCCACGTCGCCCTCTAGGAGTCTAACCCCTCTTCACGGCCAGACAGCCCTCGCATGGCCCAGATCAGCCCTAGAAAGCACCGCACCCTGACATCACGTTGATGCGGCTCCGCCCCCTGAGCCAGGAGCTCCACACTCTGGCGCTCTACGCCACGCTCACCCGTAGCCTCGCCATCAACTCGCGCCATCCGTCGCGCCCCTGCACGCCATGGACTCCAGGAGCGAGTACTACGAACAATGGCGTAGTGATACCTTCGATCCGGATTACGAATTGTAGTATGATAAGATTTTTCCCTAGTAGAGCTAGGTTTAATCGAAACTTGGAAAGCATTGCTAAAATAGTGTAAATAAAACGTCTACAAGACTTGCTAGTTAATTTGATTTTAGGTTTACCGGACTTATCTAGTTTAATTTTAAGGGGGTTGTATTCAATGATGCAAAATAGGCCATGGTTAACGTTTCTCCTGCAACTATACATACATATATATTTGAAACGCAAGTGTGTAAAAAATAAAATATAGATAAAAGATTTGTGACCAGCACATCAGTAAATACTCTTGCCCCTAAAACCAGAGGTGACAAGAGTCTCTTGGTCTAACCACTGTTCTCACAATCGCGAGCCACAACATTTATTAAGCATATGAATACATATCAAAGCATTAAGCTAGATGATTGTGTCGTGATCCCAAATGAATCACTAAACATGTACCGTTACTTTTCTCTTTCTGTCACTGAGGTTTCGCGGTAGAAAGCCGTTCTCCACTCATCCCACCTCTTCCCTTGATCGATCCGAGTGACATGGGTACCTGCAGATCATCCAATCGAGGCAAAGAGAGGAGGATACAAGATTGCAAAACTCCTAACCAATCCTTACACATATTATAAGATTAGATGCACATAAACGCAGCGAGAATTCACCCCAACCCGCACCCAGTGAGGACTACTCACACATAATATCAAGATCAATAACAAAGATAGAAATCATTGTGGCAAATACTTAGATTTAAATCACAATATTCTTACAAATGGTCGCCAATTCTCAATGAGACCTCTATTACAACGGTGATGGCTATGGCTATATATGGAGGAGATTGGAGATTGAATTGATGAACTATGGTGGTGGATTTCCTTCGGTGTGGTGTAGATGGATCTGATGGATGGCGGCTTTGTTTGGCGACGAATCGCTCTCCTTTTGGCGTCGGGTCCTTCACAGAACTTATAGGGTTTGACCTCGGGAAGGCTGCGGCACCCAGTACGGGCGCATGGTAAGGGCAGGGCTTGCCCGTATGGCCCCGCCCATACTGATGCCCGTTAAAGTCCCTGGAACCGCCTCTTCGAGCCTAGTCAACTTTGCAGTACTCTTGACGTGATTTTCTTCAGTAATTGCAGGTCCGTTTGTCATTATGACGTGATTTCCTGCACATCCACATCTTATAAATAATCTCCTCTAATTTGAAGTCTAGCATGCTCATTAGGGTGATGAAGTTCATAATATGACCTAAGTCTAGATTGATAATGGCAAAATCTAGAGCATGGATTAACGGAAAATAAGTTGGGGATCGGAGGAGAAACGTACTATACTTCGATGGAGTGCGAGGAATCGAATCAAAAATGAAAGAATTTGGAGATCCAATGGGGTAGGTTTTGAGTTTGGAGGAGCAAGAGAGAGAGAGGATATGAAAATCTGATTAGGTTTACCTCTTCCCTGCCTATTAGTCGTTTCCAATACGCGGTACGGGCGCATCTCGCTCGTACTGGGTGCAGCCACATTGGGTTAAGGCAGTACGGTCATATCCCCCCGTAATGATGGTCATGAAACTTACGGGTTCCTTTCTACGAAATTTTGGAGTTTCATCGTCCTTGCGGTACGACCGGGTGGTATGGGCTGATTTGCCCGTACCGATGGTCTCTAAACTTGTGGATTATTTTGACGAAACTTCCAACTTTTCTCTTTCGGGCCGAAGATGTGGTATGGGCGCGTGGTATGGACGGATGCCATCGTACCGATGGTCGTTAAACTTACTGGAACCTGTGAAACTTTTAATTTCTGTGCATTCCTTCACATGTCCTTGTACATCAACATTATCTCGAAAATGACTAAGGACAAACAGTAGTATAGAATATTTGAAGAATGCTCAAATGTTAGTATATAAAATCGAAAGGCACTACTACTTATTTCTTCTCCTCTTTTCCAAAGGATCTCATGAACACTCTTTATTAAAAATAAAAAACAAACAAACAAATAAAACATTAAACTACACAAGAACTAGATAGAAAAATTTATTAAGCATGGGTTGCCTGTTGCCTCCCATGAAGCGTTTCTAGTTAAGGTCAATCAGCTTAACCAAGATGGTGATCGCCTAGATGTTGGAAGTGGAAGACCCACTCCAAAGTAATTAGCTTTCAAAGTGATAATCCCATTATCATCATGTTTGGCCTTCTTCTTTCTAGGGTACTACAAATGGGTCTTTGGATGGTAGTCCAATTCTCACATTCCCTTCATGCAAATTCATTAGAGCTTTTATAGTTCTAAGAAATGGCCTTCCTAAGATTATAGGAGCTACAGGATCTCCAGGAATGTCCACAATAACAAGATCAATAAGAGCGGGACATCCTTTAATTTCTACTACAATATTATCTTTAATACCTACAACTTGTTTATAAGTTGAATCAACTAAGTGAAGTCTTAGCTCAGTAGTTTTAAATGGCCCCAATCTTAACTTATCAAATAAGTTTTTTGGAATAGTGGTGTCGCTTGCACCAAGATCACAAAGTGCAGCCACCTCATTTGTTCCAATATGAATCTTAATAGTGGGCTCAAATATATCATCAAACTTAGCTAGGAGTTTTTCAACTAGCTTCTTATATTGTTGTTCTAACTCACAAACTTTGCATGCTACTTCATGAATAAATTGGTGGTACATGGTACCCTTCATCGATTCCGGGATTCTTGACTGTGATCATCTTCACTAGATCTTCCATGGAGTACTCTGGTGTTGGAGCATTGCTATAGTCCGGTTCTTCGGGTGCTTCACCTTCTCTGTCGACCCTTACCATCTTGAGATCTTCAACGGGTTTGGTTCTAGCTTACCTGCAAATCTTGCAAATATTATAGTTTAGCTTTCAACTATCTTCTCCAATTGTGCCTCAATGGTCTTTGTCCTTTCCTGTAGAACTTAAACATCGTTCTTAAGAGAAACAATTTCATTAGATAAATTCCCTAACATAGTGCTATGATTTTCAGTAAGCTTTGTGAGTGTGCAATTCTGTTCAGTTTGAGCATGCATAATTTTTTTGAAAGTTTTTTCAATTGAAACATTACCATTTCTTGCTCCACTACCATTAGTGTAAATATTATTTGGAACTCCTGCAGCATTAGTATATTTCTTTGGAAAATTAGAGCCAATAATTTTGACTCTTCCATGCAGGGTTTTAAGGATTTATTGCTATGAAGTCTAGTTCCTCAACATTAGAATTGGTGATGGCATTAACTTGGGTACTTTCCTTACCCTTAAAAATATTTAAAAGCTCATCTACCTTTGAAGTAAGCTCTTCATTGTTATCTTCGGTGATTGAATTCACCTTTCTTGAGAAGGATCTTTCTACATGCCATTGGGCATGGTTGCTTTGTGAATGTACAAGGATGTCTCCTAGAGAGGGGTGAATAGGCGGGTTGTAAAAACTTCTACTTGAGGTCTTAACAAGGCGGAATAAAACTAAGGTTTTCTTTTTATGAATAAATCCTATCAACTTGGGTTTGCCTATGTGCACCAACAACCTATGCTAAGCATGATGAGCAACAAGGTGATAGCAAACTAGATATAGAACATCAAGCACGAAGGCTATCACAATGTAAAGTGCATAGCTAAAGGAGCTCGGTTTGAGAAGTAACCAGTGCACGAGGAGACGACGATGTATCCCGAAGTTCACACCCTTGGGTGCTATGTCTCTGTTGGAGCGGTGTGGAGGCACTAGGCACTCTAATGAGCCGCTAGGGCCACCGTATTCTCCTCGAGCCTTTCCACCAAAGGGAAAGCCTCGATCCACTAAGGGACCCTTGAGGGTGGTCACCGAACCCGTACAAGCTTGGGCAAACACCCAAGTATCAAGCTCGAGGCAAACTCCACAACACGGAGGCTCTCAAGTACAAGGCCACAAAGGCTACCACACGCGGCTAGGGCGTGCGCAGCGGACGAGCGTGGCGGCTGCGCCAGCGAGCGGGTGCAGCGGCATCGAGCGGGAGCTGGCCAGCAAGGGAGCGAGCGGTCCAGCCTGGGCCAGGCGCTGGCGGTGGCCCATGCAGTAGAAAATAGAAAAAGTGGGATTGGGCTGGAGGAGGAAGAAACGGGCCGGCCAGTACTACCGGGTCCGGTACCGGCCTAGTACTGGCTGGGCTCCAGGGGCTTGCAGAGACACTGCCGGTAATGGTTCGGAACTCAGGCCGGTAGTACCGGTCCCTTTTCTTTTTCTTTTTCTTTTACCAAATAAGAGGCAACGGTAAAAAGCATATCTTGAGCTAGGAAACTCCAAATGAGGTGAAACCAATTTTGCTAGAAAGAGGACGACAAGAGCTACCTCCACACATGGTGAAAACATGGAAAAGAGTGAAGGATGATTTTCTTATGGATTTAAAGGTGCAACCTCTCAATACAGTATACCGGGAAAATCATCCAACTCGAACACGCAACATGAGATGCATCCGGAATCCGTTTCCGATGAGCTAGAGCTTGTCATGAGAATGAACACAAGCTCTAAAATATATCATGGATAAGAATCAAAAACAACCAAGAAACATGATGCAATGCATGCAAGGTTTGAGCTCTCTCCGATGATGCGACCAACTATCCTACCGAGCACAAACCTCGACTTTGCGCATTCCCCTCGAGCCGGCAAGCTCCGTCTTCATCCCTCTTCAACCTTGTACATGCCACCGTATTCATCCAACATAAACGCCACCGTCTTCATCCATCTTCTATGCACACCACCGTCTTCATCCATCTTCTACGCCGTCTTCATCCCTCTTCATCTTCTACACCATCTTCATCATCGAACTCGATCTTCTTCATCTTGCAACCTTGAGACCAACATATGGCTCAAGCATTGCCTATTGACACGACCTAAGATAGAATCTCAATAGAACCATTAGTCCATAGGGATTGTCATCAATTACCAAAAGCACACATGGGGGCTCCATGTCCTTTCACTTTGCATATCATCTAGAAGTCTTCTTGCCAGTTCAACCGGTTTGCTCATGAATGTTACTCCAGCTACAGTATCAAGCATAGACTTTGACATTGAGTTAAGGGCATTATAAAATAAGTGCAAAATTAACCAGTCCTCAATTCCATGACTTGGATAGTTCATGGTGGCTTCTTTCATCCTTTCCCATGCAAGCGCTAGTGGGTCGCGGTCTTCTTGTCTAAAACCTATAATGTTAGAATGCAGTTGCATAGTCTTTGCTAGTGGAAAAAACTTAGTCATGAATATATTAGTACATTCATCCCATAAAGTAACAGTGCCTTTAGGCAAAGCTAGCAACCAGTCTTTTGTTTTTCCTCTTGGTGAAAAAGGAAACAAGCGTAATTTTACCGCATTCGGGTCAACATCTTTAATGCGCATCATATCACATATTTCAGTAAATGTATTCAAGTGCATACCTGAATTCTCAGTGGCTGAGCCTCCAAATTGGTTCTGCTGAACCAAACTCAAAATGTTAGGCTTAATTTCATAGTTCTCCGATGTAACTGCGAGAGGCGTACCTACCGGCGAGAGGGCCAGGAGATTTGATTATGTGGCAATCTGCAACACACGCTGAATTGGGTCAACGATGATGTTAAACATCAAAGGAGATGACAGGTCACCCTGAAGACCTCTGTCATGTTGATGCTGGAGCCGGAGATGCCATGTAGAAGAAACTCCGAGGATGCAGTAAACCAAGAGATGAATATAGCTTATTCCCGAATTCATTTTTTTTGGTGTAGAATTATCCAATTTCATTTCACGTTTATTTGTTATGTTTCTACATACATTTCAAATTGATAGATACATTCACATAAGGCATAAGGAATTACATATGGATAACAAGAACACGATGCAATTCAATAGATGATGTAAAATAGATTATATGATGAACAAAACCTAACTTTTGAATCATCTGAGGAAAAAAGAAAGTCTCCAAAAGGTGCCCTCAAATGTTTGGTGATGTAAAAAAAAATTTGGCAGACCTAAATTTTGCTCTCAGGTGGTCTAACATCACATGGGTGGTAATGTAAAACAAAATACGGCAGCGCGCGAGAGGCCAACCACCAGTCTGAAGCTTCCCGGACCCGTGCGCCTCCCCGCCTCCCATCACGATTTGCCCGGTGCCGGCGACCGGACAGTCATGGATGCAGCCGATGGAGCCCACACCACCATCCCCACCCCTCCCATTGTTGATTCTCGCAATCTGATGGCCCCTGCCATCACCATGGTGCCCACAATAAACCCTAGCTACCCACCGATCCGCCTCCCAAGGATTCCTATTGGAGAAGGATGTGGGAGTTCTTCGTTGTTCGCAACAAGAGTATGAACAAGAATGAATGCTTCCATTCGTCATCGATGTGGAATCGTTTCGACGGATTTCCAAAAGTGGGGAGCTTGTTTGTCATAGTTGGATACTTTGAACCAGAGTGGCACCAGCGACAAAGACCGGGTAAAATCTTTGCTTCTCTTTGTTTGTGCCTACACTATTTTGCTTCTCTTGTGTGTACTAAATCATTTTGCTTCTCTATTGTCTTGGTGTACAAGAACATTGTGCAAAACTTGTTTAGAGGTGTCATCACAAAGGGACCAAAGAAAGGCCAAAAAGGGAAACCATTTACCTTGCATAATTCGTGTGTTTGTGCTTTTCATAGCCAAAAAGGCCAAAACATGTTAGATTTGATCTTTGCATGTTGTGATGATCTTGTACTGTTTAATTTCATGTGTTGTTCATATGTTTGTGGTGGCATACTAGAGAAACGCATTCTTAGAATTTCATGTTACCAGGTGTTTCATGTTTGATAATCTGCTTTTAGTCGAAGTAGGTAGGGTTGTAAGTGAAAAAATAGTGGGGTTTGTAAGAAACCAAAAGTATATGTTTCATATTTACTTTTGTCAAAATAGGTAGGTTTCTAAGCACAAAAAAAAAGTGGGGTTTCTATGGGACAAAAGATTGAGACTAAATTCAGCATCACGACTTGTATTTCATGGCTTGATATACCACGAATTGCTCGACCCCTTTTCAGTACATCTTCTACTCGGTGATTCTCAGGGAAAAAGAAACTATGTTTTGTAGTCGGTCAGGCAAAGCAATTCAGTTTAACTCGTGACAAAACATGTAGATAGTAGTTCCTGCTTGCTCCAGGCCAAATAAGTGGGACATGTAGTACTTATAAATTAACATGTTTTTTCTGAGTTTTTTACTCTTCAAAGAAACTGGGCATTTTGGAGTTCTCGCTAGCTCTACTTCAGCAACAGCTTGCACAAGTTGCAGCCTGCAGACCAATGCGCACCACCACACCTCTCTGCTCACTTTCATCAGGAGGTCTTCATTAGTTCCATCGCCTTCCTGCAACAATTGAACCGAAGGAGAATGTAAGATGCAGCAAAACAAATCGGAACATCAGCTAGATATGGAAGACCGACGCGGCATCCCTGCATGGCACTTCACAAATCCCAACCACATAATTTGTGATCCTGAGGCTGATATCGTGAGTCAATCCCCGCATGTTACAATCCACCTCGAAACAGCCTTTCACCCCGCTATATTAGAGCATCTCTAACAGAGCCCGTAAATCCCGCCGGAACTGAATTTTTCCGACGGATTTACGGGTTCAGGCCGAAACTTGCGCAGAACGAAGCCCGAATCGGTAAGCCAACCCGTATAAGTAGTCCGGGGGCCCGAGAAACTGGAGCGTCGAACTGTATAAATACAGGCTGCGGAGGGGAGTTGGGTTCCAAAACCCTATTCCCCGCTGCCACTGCCGCCGCGTCGCCGCTCCACCTCCGGCGAGGAATTACTTCGCCGTCGTCAGCTTCTCCACTCCACCGCCACCACCCCTCCCACCGCAATGGGGCGCTTAAGACGCGTCGGTAGGGGAGGGGGGCGAATCGGGGGCGGAAAGTCGCCACCGCGTCCGCCGGGTGTCCGGTCGGAGGCGGACAGCGCTAGGCGGTCGCGCTCCGACGGAGCTTGGAAGCGGGCGGCCCGCAAGTGGCCGCGCCAGTTCACGCGCCAGCCTGCACGCTCGGAGATGGGCGGGGAAGCCAAGGCGCCGCATGCCGACGCGTGCAGCTCGCCGCTGCCGGCTCTTCCGCGGCGACAGCAACGACGACGACGAGGAAGACGGGTCGCCGCTCACCTGCGGGACCTCGTCGGAAGCGGCATCGGTCGAGGTGGCCGCGCTCGTCCTCGCCTAGGCGCCGCCGGCGAGCCAAAAAAAAAAACCTTCTCCGTCGCTAGCAAAGCCCCGGGGCCAATTTCTTAGTTTTTAGGGTCAAATTAGCGCGGCGGATTAGGGTTAGTTAAGTATTTTGGTTGCTATTGTAAATTATGTTTCAATGTAGCTCGATCGGAGCAAGAATTCCTTTCATTTCGCAAGGATCATCCCAGCAAGATTTCCCGCGACTTTTGATTTCCGTTTTTCGGTTCACTTTTTCGGTTTCTATTCTGCGCCGCGACTCAAAACATCGAAACAAACAAATTCGGGAGACCGAACTCAGTTTTTTCGGTTCCACTTTATACGGGCTCTGTGAGAGATGCTCTTAATACAGCAAACACACAGTACAACTGTTGGGGCCTCAGCACAAGCACACCCAAACGAGAAAAAAAAAAGAAGGAAAAAATGGTTCTCAGTAACGTGTAGGAAATTTCCCGAATGGCATATGTCACAGTAGTAGAGTATGCAGCTGCTTTTCGTCAGTAATAAGGAAGTACTTTGCGAACCTAAGATCATACATTAGATGAGCAAAAGACAGTAGGTTACCTTAATTCTCTCTCAACCTCAGCATTCTCAGGGTCTAGTTTTTGTGCATCCAGAAGAGCATCACGAGCTTGTTTGTACTCCTAGATGAATAACAAAACAAGGAATGTGACCAGGATACAAGATCAATGATTAACAAGTAAACATGATGGCAGGAATGTGACCAGGCTAGAACATCACCCATAACTAAGTAACATGATGGCAGTGTAGACTCACCTTCAGTACCATGTGAGCTGCACCCTGACGGTAGCAAGCTTTTGCCCATTTAGGTCGCAGCATTCTGCACCTGAGAGCATCTGACAGAGCACCTTCACCGTCACCTATGGCCAGCTTACAAATACTCCTGTTCGCATACAGTGCCGCAGTCTCTCCATGATCTATCGCCTATGGTCAAACATGACAGGTCATACCAACATTATTCCCAACCTAAAACCATGACATGCTAAAACAATATTTTGTTGATCGTCACTTATCACAACTGGTAAAGATAGTATGGACACATTATTTAGAATGGAATTGTGGAACTGTCATGTTTTAGAATTGATACTGGTCCTAAGATCGATGAATGTGACAAGGCATGTGGTATATCTCGAGGAGCAAGGTTGGACGGCTGCGGTGCAGGGAGTTCGAAGGAGAGAAGGTTACGGCATGGATTAGATCTTTACTAGTTTATTATTCTGATTTATTGGATCATCCATATGTTGTGCACAAATTTTTTATAGGGAAGACTCAACTTCATGCCTAAGAATATAATCCCGACTTGCCTATGAACCATATCTTCAGCCTCCCCTCTGAAACACATTCTATTACTAGACTGATTGGCTTGTCAAACCTGGCTGCGGACAAATGGATCCAAGATAGAATATACTTCCATTCTACTCCAAGTAGAAACATGACTGAACTTTTGCTCATTAGTAAAGATTGTCTTGAGATCCTAATCATTTCAGATGGTCCTTGATCAGATCTAATCATAGTTGTTGATAATATATCCATTTTAGTTGGTCTTTTCTCGCATTAAATCATAGCGGCTTCAACATACTTCATCCGAAACTGATGGAGCTCATATAATTTGTCACCTGAGATCATTCATTGAGAATAATTTGCTTCTTCTATTTCTTTGGCAGACCAAAGCTCAAACCTTACACAAACAGTTTGGTGTCCAAAGTGATAATTGTAGAACTGCATGCACCGTATCAGCACACCCAAAAGCTTTAGCTGATAGGGAAAGGTGGGCTATGCATTTATACTTCATCGCCCCTCCTCATGTATGGCTCCCTCAGGCCTAAACGCAGACAAAAAGTGGACTGCAATTTCTTTTGAAAAATTGTGTCAGCTGGGTGTTAAACTCAAGATCTCTTGGCTCTAATACCAAATACAATTGCATGCACCGAACAAGTTCACCCAAAATATTAAGCTGGTGGGGAAAGGTGGGCTATGCACTTATACCTCAACAATAATATAAAATCTAGTTAGCGGACAAAACAATGCACTCCATTTGGTTCACCGTAGCATAACAAAGTTACCTTTTGAATTATCATAGATAAGTTGCAAGATATTTACCAAGTCATAAAGTTTCAGCGCCGTCTTATAATCCTTCTGCTTGAATGTCGTATCTGCCTGTGACTTGACAATATTTTTTCTTCTCTCAATGTCTCGTTGATCCTAAAATGTTGAAAAGAAATTATTGATATTCAAATTCTGGAACAAATAATCATTCTCAATGATAATTTATGTTACAGAAGAAAGTTAGCAATTCCTTTTCTGTCCTGAAGCTAAAAAATGCTACCGGTCCAATTTAAATTTCTGAAAATGGCATACTGTCCTATGTTGCATAGGTGACACGGCCACCTGCATAATTATAGGCTGAAAACCATCTCAAAGTTGAGGAACAGAAAGTATCTCTTCTCTGTTTGAAAGAAGTATGCTAGGAAATCATAGGCAATTCTTTTCTCTACCATTGAAAACTTTTGCATTAAGAGTAAGTTCACAATCTGGTAATCACCAGGTGGACTGCCATAAAGTGAGGTCAACAGACCAAAATATGATGCTCGTGAAGAACTCCACATCCACAGTAACAATTTTAATCTGTTTTTTTTTTCGAGAAAAGCGCAAAAGACACGTCTTGATATATTGAGAAGGTAGAAGGAAGTTTTAGCCCTCAGGCTGGGTACAACACAAAGTGATTAATTTTGATCTGTACTCAAGCATTGGTGTACCAGGGAGCACCTAACGATTCTGTAGCATTACCAGATTTGCTTCAATGCTCTACTTAACGATTAGGTTCACAACAGTAAATCAAATTGATAAAGATATCCCAAGAACTTGTAATGGTACGAATCTGACCCTGGGAGGCTCACACCAAAATCATATCTGGCTGAAATCCCACTGGAGAGACACTAAAGTGTAACCAATTTATCCTTCCTAATCTATACAGTGGCTGTTCTTATAAACACAGATGTCATGCCAGTCTTGTAAACTCAGGTGTCATGTGGTACAAGCAACACACATATACTCCCACCGGACGCTTTTAATCGACGCAGGCCTTAGTTCAGTAAGTGCATGCAGCTAGTTCATGCCCGCATCGATTAAAACAGACCCGAGGTAGTACGATTTTCAAAAGTGGAGCAGTTGCTTCCTTACAAATTGTAGACAAAACCAGGATTAGCTTTTTTATCTCCAAGGTTAGCTTTAACCTGTATAGTGTCCGTACTATTCAACCTTGGAAATAGAAGAACTCTTTTCCCCGATGATTTCTACCAATTCTCCAACATGATAAAGAAAGTTTAGTAAGCATTCCTGTTCATTACAGTCAATGGTTTGATTCATATAATGTTATGTTACCAATTAGTACTTCAGATCACGCATGAGTTCATAATTTCTAAAGATGGGCAGCCCAAGCCTTGGTGTCAGGCCAGAATAGGTGGTATCTCTGTAGGACAACACTCTTCCAAATTATAACTGGTAGAAGAACATAATTTGTTCTCAGGAGCCAATGCTTAAAGCTTTTAACTATATTTTTATACGAATTAATTACACAAGGTTGGCGCACCAAAGAAAACAACATAATTAAGTTCTGATCTCACTGCAAATGTGATAGCATGCATAAGTAACCCCAGGTCATAACACTTGAACGAAGTAATGGCTTACTGCCAAGCAATATTTAGTACCGGAAAAGCATAGGGCAATAAATAACTTACCAGTGGCTTCTTAGCTTGAATTTTTGCATGCGAGATTACTCCTTCAATACTCCAGTTTCGAACATTTGGTATCGGGTAAGTCAAAGGAAACAGCATTTCAACTTCCTCCTTGCAATCACGTACTGCAGCACGCTCTATTGGTAATCTACCCAACTGAGGAACATAAGGAAGAACTTTCATTTCTCAAATTACTATGTAGTTCAATAACCCCTTCAGAATATAAACAAAATAAATATGTGTAAAGACACAAACCATACAGAAAACTATAATATCAACGGAATAGTCAGGATTTAGGTTTAAGTTTTCATCAAATGTTTGAACGAGGATTCAACACAGCAAGCATTTACAGATTTGATAAGCAATTCAAGCTCTCACTTACTCAGAAAGAACACCAAAGGTGTTCAGCGAGGTACTTAAACTGTTCAGCAAGAGTTGACATTGAGACAAACATAAGAAGTTATAGTGGAAATTCCAACCTAGTTCCCCCATGAAATATATGTGCATATAACAAACAGAAGCAGCTGTATATGTGGTCATTTTAATTGCCCGTGACACATATGTCATAGTACAAATATAAAAAAATTCATTATGTGAGAAATATAGCAGTCTTATAAAAGGATTATTTGTATTTTCTTTTTGTATATGTCTGTTTCCTACTCTATCTCATACATGTACTTGTATATATATGGGCCTAAGGCCATGGGAATTGACAATAGATAAAGGTGCTTCCCTTATAACACAATATAGAGTAAATACATGAATACCATAAAAATAACACATTAGAACCACGCAAAGTGAAGGAAAATTAAATTTATTCTTGGGATTATTGTCTGAGTACATTTTAACAAATTTTGCTACCTGCAATGATGCGTAATGTGATCAGTATCTAATCAGCTGTCAAGTTAAGCACTGATATGACCTCTTTCAAAAATGAAAAATATTAATATATGTTAGCTCCTTCTGGGCTTAGCACAAGGCCATCAACCGTATCCGGACACTTTTGTTAGAAGAATGATACATATCAATACTGGAATAAAACAAACATGGTTGTTGTATTAAGAACATGATATTTATACATCAATAAAATTGTAATATATGTCCATTGGTATAAACTGTTACATACATACATCCATTGGTATAAACGGTTGGAGGATACGGCCAGGGATATTTTCTCCCAACATGGGTGGCAGCGTGATCTTCGGCTGGATCCTCCTAGCTAGTCTTTGTTTATGGTTTTTGAACTATGTTTTATATTAGAACACCTGTGTGGTTTTGTAACCAATCTGTGAGCGGCTGTGTGCATCTTAGTTATGCAGAGGCCGGGCTATTGCGCAAGTAATAAAGTGCCCATTTTCGAAAAAAATTGGTATAAACTGTCAGAATGAATCTCAACAAGAAAATTTCTCATTACCATGTTGAGCCTCAAAGCATCCTACTCATTGCCAAAATAGCTACTTAACATAACCAAAGTAGTTGAAGAATAATAACCAGAAGCTATATTCAAAAAGAGCGTAATACTAGATACCAGAATGACCAAAAGATGTAGAAAATAAACAAACATACGTCATCGGGAATATTAGGATCTGCCCCAGCCTTTAACAGAAACTGAATGAAGTTGGTATAACCTTCAAACCCCGTAGCGAAACTTAACGGAGTTATCCTGGAACCCTTGCCATTTACATCAGCACCAGCCTGTGAAAAGGACCATTCATAGTATGTTCATGATGCAATCTCCATGCACGATGTATATCAACATATAAGGGTAGAATACATGGTGGAGTACACACAATCACAGCACTAATGAAATAATAGTCAAGACAACACTGACCTTAATTAGCAGCTTCATGCACTTCAATGAACGGTAGAGAAGAGCATTCAGCAGGGGATATCCCATATCGTTAACAATGATGTTAGGCTGAAACAGAGTTTGTGCACTTCCCCTTAGCAAAACAGTAATGATTATTGTATCTTAAGAAGAAATAAATACATATAATGCTTTAACTGTAACCCTTGCTGATTAAAACTTGTCGATGTACTTCATTCTGAGTTAGCAAGTTCACATTGACAACATTTCTATGGATGCGCATCGCTTAGATGCAGAGGCCAGGAGATAAAATTATTTCTTTAAAAAGATATTAATGGCAATTCTAGTTATTAAAAAGTCAAAGTTACAATGTCTACATATTTAGTTTTATTTGTCATTCTGATAAACAAATTCCGAATGAAACACTTAAACCATAAATATCTTCAGTTACAGATCAAAGTCCATATTAAGTACAACTTCAAACAGTGTAGAGATTCTAGAGGACACTAGCGTTAGCAGGTAGTGTTGACTATGGAGCAAGGACTTAGATGAATATGCAAATACGATGTAATGCAAACACATTACAAGAGTCTAATGAGCTCTCAAAACTTCATAATAGCTTTTACTATTGCTATGAACGCGGCACCTCGAAAAAATTATGCACACACAATTATAGGAAATACCATAAGTAATTGTACAAGTAAAGAGGCAGAGTAATGCGTACAGCCTAACAGATTTCTAGCTAGTGGCTTGCACATATTATTAGCAGGGCTTTCCTACGAGTGGATTGTATTTATCATTTATTACGAAATGAAGTACCTCCATTTTCTTGGTTCATCCAGCATACAACTAAGCATGAGAAACTCACACTAAGCCGTTACGAAATGCAGGTGACATATTACTCCCGAGTGTTTCTCGTGTGACGAACAAGGATATCCAAATTTTAAAAGTATGTCTATCATATAATCAAGGAGTGAGTTTGTCTCTTTGGTGGTCTGAAGTACCTAATTGTGAATCATCCATTCAATCCTAGTAATTCAGATCTAACTAGCCATGAGATCTGGACTTGCTTAATGACATACACACCCAAAATGGATAAAGCGCTGCGATATCCAAGGATGTGTCAATGCAAGCAGCCAAAACAACCCCAGATTTAACATATATGTGTTTACATTATCGAAGTAGTTGGCAAAACAAAACGTAGTATCCAAATTCAATCTAAATAAAGAGACACAAGACAATACTCAAGGCTACATACATTTGCATGGTGGTCCAACAAAATCTTCATTGTTTTGTCACGCTCATTGATAGCAGCATCACATAGCGGTGTCCCACAGCCACAGTCTATGTCTACCGGTACTCCTTTTGAAAGCAGGAACTCTGTTATCTTACAGCATCCTGTGGTAAAAGAGAAGGTTACACAAGTCCAACACTGAACAAACTGATTGTGTCACCGTGGTAACAATAAAGCAAACTTATATCAAAGTAAAGCAATACAATAGAGAGCAAGTATGTGCGCATGTGTTAGGGGAACAACCTGCGGCCACAGCATGGTGGAGAACCGTGCGACCTTTTACATCTGCTTTCATTGGATCAGCACCATGATCAAGGAAATATTTCACCATAGAAACATCTCCAGATTGAGCAGAGATCATAAGAGGTGTTGCACCTGCAATAAGAATCTTAAATGATGCACGCATAGTAATAAAGCGACCATATGCATCAGTTTGATGCAGAGGCTGGGGCAACCCCATTTCGAAGAAAAAAAAATGATGCACGCATCTTGGACATCCAAACATGGACATGGCATCTGCCAAATTTAGAAAATATTTTTTTTGGAAGGAAGTAAGAGAAAAACCTCCAGCTCCATGTAAAACTCCAGGAGCATTGACATCTCCTCCGAGATCCTCCACCAAGTATTTGCACATCTCCAAATGGCCTTGGGATGCCGCGAGATGCAGCACATTCAGGCCATCCCGATTGAGGGAAAAAATGGTCCCTGGATCGCCATTCTCTTTGAGAAGACTCTTTACAGCACCTGTCAGCCAAAGTGAACATTGTCAAGGAGGCGAGTGTGCCGAAATAACAAGCTATAAATATAAGACGGCAAGATAGAAAAGGAGCAAGCATGCGCAAGGCACCACAAGCTGACTAGCTCAGAGGAACGATCGATGCATAATAATGCATTGTTGGACACGCAGTGCAAAGATAACATATTTTCCAAACTACTTGACTACATTATGTGCGCGGAGGTAATAGAGAACCGGATTGCATCCTGGGATTCGTTACATTTAGTCTTAACAGTGCTGCAAGTACTAGTTGTAAATAAGTAGGGTAAATTTCAGGGTGGTGGTGGTGGGTGGGTGGGGGTAGGAAAACCCCTCTGAGACCGACTAAACGACTGAACCAAAGAGGGGAAATTAACAGCAGAATGCAAACTAGTACCTTTGAGGCGGCCGAGGTTGCCGTCGAAGGCCGCCATCAAGAGGGCAACCTGACCTGCAAACACATACAAACCCACGGCACGCACGATTGGCATTAGAAACCCAGGCGGAGAGAAAGAGGGGACGAAACGCAGGAGCAATGGAAATGGGGGCAAAGAATCGACGCACGGGTGCCGTCGTCGGAGGGGCGGAGGTATACGAACGGCGCCGGCGCCATGGCCCAGCGCAGGCGAATCAGGCGATGATCTTGCTCGCGAGGTGGAGCTTCCCCCGGAAGCCTGAGTTGCGCTGCGGCGGAGGGAGACGGACGGGACGGGGGTTTTTGCCTGGGGACAGCCGGGAGTTGCGCCGCGGCGAAGGAATCCACACACTTCGAGCTAATCGGTCATGGTGTTTCTCGTGTACACACACTCCATGACATTGCTGGCCCGCCCTGAAGAGGGAACCTCGCCAGAGAGCCCACGAGTGGCGGGTAGACACGAGGAGGAGTAGGTCGTTAGTGCAGCGGGTAGACAGTAGGGGCGGTGCGATACAGCAGAGGTTACTTGCAGGGTGGATATAGCGCTCCATTTGACGATCGACACGTGTAAGCCAAGGACGAGTCAAAGGCTGCCACAGTGCCGTATATGAGAGCAGCTCTAGCAGCTACTACCATAAAAGTGGTCAAATCCATAAAATTATCGGCTTTTACAGCTTCGGTTTAGAAACGTGCGTAAATTAGATTCCGTAAATTAGTTCGAAGCCGAACCCAAGCCCACCAACCGTGTATACGAGGGTTTTGGTGGCCAAACCGAGTGAAACCCACACGCCCCGTAAACTGGTTGAACCTCGTCGGAGCAGACGCGCCACCGCCCTTCCGTCGTGGAACTAGCCGGAATTTGCCCGAAACTTGTCGGAATCGACCGAAAATGGTTGGAATCGGACAACACAAGTCGGAATCGAACTCCACTGCGGAGGCGGGGGTGGAGTAGGGCGGAGCGGGCCGGAGCAAGGTTGAACAGAGTTCGTCGGGAGGGTTAGGGTCAGGGCTGGGCGGGGCAGGCGTGACTGGGGCCCAGCCAGGCAGGGGTGGAGAGGACGCGGCCAGGCAGGGGTGGAAAAAGAAAAAAAAGAAAGCTGACATGTGAGCCTTTTGGCATGTTCAAAAATATTCCATTTTACGGTTTTGGTATACAGGATCTGCTCGGCCGTAGCCCGCACGAGCACATAATTTGTGTTTTTACAGGTCGCGAAATATGGTAGCTGCTACAGCTGCGCTGGGCAGTTTCTTTTCCCCTTCGAGCTAATCCAAGCCCTTGAATTCCCAAACAAGGGTGAGCTACCGCACAGCGGTCAAAAGGTACGTCATAGTCATCAAAACACACTCCATTTCGATCAGATATCTTCAAGCTTGTGTCTCTAATATTTTCTATATTTCAATTCGCAAAAGAAAATATTGTCTAGACTTTACAACGCAAATTGAATAAAATGGTTCTATGATTCTAGTAACTGTAATCTTTATGACTTTGTCCCTTATGATCCTACGATGTTCCGGTCCAATTTAGAATCACGATTCTAACAACCTTGCCCTTTGGTGTAAATCTTTGCATTTATATCTTAGCTTGATGTAGATCATCCAATAGTAACACCAAAATTTCAATTTTGTGATGTGAGAATTGATGTGATTGCCACATGATAAATACTAGTTGATGTTAGTTCTACATAGTTGTTGGATCTGTCATCATTGATTTTTCTATAATGAATTGTGTGTTGTCTAAATGCATCACATTGATGCAGAAGTTCACAAGATCGGTAATAATCTTCTTTTTTCATAAAGAAAAGGCTAGGAAATTCTCAGAACCTCTGGCGTACAGTAGAACAAGGCTCATAAATAAGGAAATCGTATCTACTAACCTACTAGAGAACCGATGCCTTCATGTCACTGCCTACTACCAAAGTCTTATATAAAGAGAGCAAGGCGACCTTAAGCAAGAGATGAATAGTGCACCCCCGCTTGCATGCTCTACTATATAATCTTCCAGTCACATTTTATATATTATTTGTTATGTTTCTGCATACACTTGAATTTAATAGATATAGGTATAGAAGGTGTCGGGAATAACCGATCGATATCAAGAATCACGTCATGCACTTGGATATACGAAAAGGCTCCGTGCCTATCCCAGCTTGTGTGGCACATCACTCCTTCTAGATAATGTTATTGAGATCCTCATGTCCTATACCCTACGAGCCAGGGGCAGAGCTCCAAGTAGGGCAAGGTAGGGAAGCAACCCTAACTTAATTTTGTCAATTTTTTTTGCATATGCACGTGTTTCTTGAACAAATTGAGTGGCCGTACATTTAAAACGGATTTCGTATGAGAAACTTATTCTTATTTTAAAACTGATTTTGAACTGAAAAGATGGACTTTATTTGGTCTAGTCAAAAACCAAATCTTCTCTTTGTAATATTTAATTCTCAATTTAACAAAACTCGACACTAAACAATGTCCTAGGTGGGTATTTAAGAAGGACTTGAAGATATTTGTGCCAACTTATGGGGTGTGGTAGAAACAAACTTTAGGTATGTGATGAATTATGTTTTATGATTCTACTTTTGCTTTGTATATTTTATTAATCAAAATTATCATTATATCATTTCATTCAATGTCTTTTCTTAAGGATGTGAGGACATGTTTGCTCAGTTGGATAACTTATGGTCAAGAGTCCCTGATGGAGGACGTCAATTTGTCTAGATTGTTACATCATAATCCTGAGTATGGATGGAATGGTAATAAATTGGGGGAAATGAAGAAAGGGTCAAGGCACCAGGTCACTATTGATTATTTTTACAGGGTAGACACCTTATACGTTGGTATATACTATATTACCACTGATTTTTACCATCTCTTTAATGAGCTACCCTCAGAGTTGCTTCAAAACATCTCTTGTCTTGACTCAATAACATTGCTGGTCTTTAGAGGGATTTATCATAGATCTGAGCATGAACATATACAATATAACCTTGAGTTATTCATCATTGCATGAAAATTTTAGGCATTGTATTGATATTTAAATGGTATATAATGTTTCATGTGGTTTATCGCCTCAGGTGAGATTGCTTTTACAAGTGACGAGGTCAACAACTGAAAAGGGGTTTCTCGGCAACAAATAACATTAAGATCTAGTTGGGAAAAAATATCTAATGGATACTTAATGACTTGATGAGGTGCTACCATGAGTGCGAGATTATCAAAAGTCTTGATCGATATAATTACAAAAATATTTGAGATGTTGACCTTTGCCATTCCTGAGGACTTCTCTATTGAAAGTTTATTACCGATGCTTCCTCCATCCATAAAAAGATATCGTAGATTTGTTTAGATACGTGTGTTTCTAGATGCGTTTTAGTGTTAAGTACATATATGAATCTAAACAAAATCCATGACATCGACTAAACAAAAGTTGTCTTGGGCGACGAAGTTGGCCGATAACCGTGGTTGATGGTGACCCATCTAGGACGTCTCCTTTGGTTTTGTGGTAGATTGCAAAACTTTTTTCTTGTTCTAGAGACCCTCAATCGCCACCGATTTAGGAAAAACGTGGCAGATGGTCGACTTGTGTGTGGTAGATGTCGATTTTTTTTGGCTATGTGTGCAAAGTCAACCCAAATCGGCACCCGCGGTCACTCCGGGCATTGAACCGGATTCCCGAATCCCGAACCGAACCCGTATATCCCGAACAGAAAAACATGAGTACTTATCCGGGTAGGTGTTTTGAATACCCGAATTAATTTCAGGAAATTCGGGCTTGTAGTGTCCGCACCCGAAGATCCCAAATATCCCAAAACAATTTGAGCCCATTAATGATTACAAAACCCAGCCCAAGCTAAGATATCCCTAGACTACACGATTGAAGCCACGGGTGGAGGCTAGCTTCTCTCCAGCCCTCTGCCCCACTCGCTCTTTGTGTCCGCCTTCCCCAGCCGCCAGCGCGCTAGGACCCTCAGCACTTGTTCGCAGCAGTAGATGCCACTCGTCGCCGCTCGCTGATGGCAACAATCCGTGAGTACCAATTTGTTAAGACTCCAAGTGACAAGTGCAGAATGTTGTAAGCAAGCGTATTATCCCCACAAGCTGACTCGAGGGTTTATATCGAACTCTCGGGAAATTGGCTTAGAAGTTGTCTTGTTTCTCTCCTCTTCTAACAACCTATAAAATAAAGTTCCTGCCTTGTGTCTCCAACTCCACCGTGTGGTTGTCAAACAAAAAGTTTTGTATTAGTCATAGGAAAATCAAGTAAGAAGTAAAGAAAGTAAAGTAAATAACTTAAGTAAAATAAATATAAACAAGTAAAGGCTAAGGGTATTTGGGTTTTGCGTGTGTGTATGTGAAGATAATATTTATGGCATTTTCGGATTAAAAGATAGTAGAAAATTTAAAGCAAGGTAAAAGTGTTGGAAATGTGTTTCTAGTAATTTAAAATGGACTGGGGTTCGTTGGTTCACTTGACTGCTCTTTTTTAAGTTGTAGTGAACACTAACAATTTATCAATGGAATAATATTGGTGGAACTTCAATATGTATTTGATAAGCATTCATATGGACATTACGTCCTAACACATAAGTGATGCAACACATCCCTCTTATACTCCTCAATAAAGAGAAAACTCCAAGCAATCTTGAATTAAGAATCAACAGAGTATAGCCTTAAGCAATATGACATAATGTTTCAATATTAAATATGCTACCTTGAACTAACAAGATTATCACAGTGTCACATGATAAAAATAGCACATTTATTCACTTTATCCCTAGATCATGAATTTGTTATCACTGTTCAATCACCAACACCATGCTACTTCGTCTAATACACACTTCTCCCCATACATGTTCTTGCATACAAGTTGGATCAGAACAAGCACTTAAGAACGGGATACATGATATGCATCTATCAATACATCTTACACATAATAGGTTCCAATCTCATATACCATTATCATAGAATAAAGATCCACCACATATGAATTACATATAGGACCATAATCATGTTGGGCAGCTCATATGGTACTACAATCTATGAAGAACACGAGAGACATAGATCAAGCTACTATCACAAACCCATAGTACAGAGGTGGACTACTCCTTCTTCATCATGGTGGTGACGGTGGAGATGTTGGAGAAGGTGGAGATCCCTCTAGCGGCGGCTCCGGCGGAGTTTCCCCCTCCAATCTTTCCTGGTTATGACTCTGTTTTGGTGTATTTTTTTCCACCGCGCTCTCCTCGATGAAGCACGGGGGGTTCATATATATATATAGGTTTTTTCAGGTCAAACGAAATATGTGGGCGAAAGAATTAGGCGAATCGAACGGCCGAGGGCCAGAAGCGCATGGATGGCACGCCCTCCTTGCCTGGGCGCACCACCACACCTCTTTTGGGCCTCCAGGCCCCTCCCGTGAGGCCCAAGCGCTCTAGATGGTTCTCTTGATGAAATATTAACATTCCCGAAATCTTAGCTCAATTTGACTCCATTTAGGTCCTTGAAAGTCCAAAATACACAAAACAAGGTTTTCGTGTCCTACAAAGTTATAACCCAAATAAAGGGGATCTCTGGTAACTTTCCAAAAATAATATAAATATTGATATAACATCATATATGTTGCAAATATGTGGAAATATGTGTCAACAAACTACAAAGTTCATACATGCATTTTACATGCATCACTCGCCACGGTCGATGATGACTTGACGAGGCGTCGGCCAACCCCCAGCTCAACGCCGCCGCATCGGCTAGCCCCAACACAACACCTCTGCGTCGGCCAACCCCCAGAAAAACACCGCCTACACGCGAACGTCTTGATCCTCCTCTGTCCTCTCCTCGTCGACACTCGACAACTCCCCGTCGACACCCGATGGCTCCTCCTTCCACTCATGGAGACTGCAGAGGGCAAGCTGCACCTCCGGCGCGTCAATTTGTGAATATTATTTGTTCAGCCTGTGTTTTGGGATACTCATGAATTACCCGAACCTGAATTGTCAGGTACCCAATTTTTCGGGTAGCAAATTTATGATGTATTTTTAAGTGTCATATTCTAGAACCTGGAGTATTTTTTTCCTAAATTATATGTCCCAAAATTTCAGGATTTCCCGAATGCCTAGAGTGACCCCGCGGTGTTTTAGAACTATGGGGCCACGATGGTAGCGTCTGTGGCCAAGATTTTTTTTGCGGCCGCACCCTCTGTTTGTAGGTCGCCACCTCGTTGAGTTCCTCGGTGAAGGCGTTTATCGTTTTGGGTGATGGGTCCCCGATGTCACCCTCTTTTGTACAAGAAACATTTGCTATCTTGGAATATTTTTTACCCATGATTTCCTGCTAATTGATTTTTTTTATATCATAGCCTCCTTGTTAACGTTGAGGGACGCTCTGGCTAGTGGGTCCTCGATGTGAGCCTCTCTGTACAAGAAACGTTTGCTATATTGGATTTTTTAACTTGAGATTTCTGGCTACATGACTTTTATTTTTGATCGCTCACGTCTAGTTGACGTTAAGGAACACTGCTGGCTGATGGCCCCCCAATATGAGCCTCCATGTACAAAAAGTGTGCTATCTTTGACTAATTTTTATCTGTGATATTACGGGCTACTTGCATTTTCTCAATCCCTTCCGTTAAACTTTAGTTTGCCAAGCTTAAGGGACGCAGCTGGCTAATGGGTTCCGATATCAGTGTCCCTCCATGTACAAAAAAACATGTGTCATCTGGATTATTTTTATTCGTGATATTGCATGATACTTGTTTTTTTATCTATTCCGTTAAACTTTACCTTGCCAAGTTTGAAGGATACTACTAGCTGATGGGTCCCGGATGTTAGCCTCTCAATACAGGATACTCGTTCCATCTAAATTATTTTTAACTCGTAATATTGCGAGATAGTTGTCATTTTTTGATCTCTTCCTTCAAACTTTACCTTGTTAAGTTTGAGGGGTTCTCCTTGTTAATGGGTCCGTGATGTTAGCCTTCATGAAAAAAATGTGTGCTATCTTGATTATTTTTAACCCATGATATTGCGGGCTACTTGCTTTTTTCGATTCCTTCTCTTAAACTTTTTTATGTTAAATGGGTCCTCAATGTTAGCATCCTTGTACAAGAAACTTGTGTCATATAGATTATTTTTTACCCGTGATATTGGAGGCTGTTTGCCTTTTTTCTAAACCCAGCCTTTGAATTTTACCTTCTTAACATTCAGTTGAGTGATGCAGTTGGTTGATGGGTCTCCGATGCTTCATGTACAAGAAACGAGTGCTATCTTTTTACCCATGATTTCTGGCTACTTGACATTCATTATTTTTATCTCGGTCGTTAAATTTTACCTTGTTAAGGTTGAGAGACACTGCAAGATGATGGGTCCTCTCGATGTCAGCTTGCCGTGATGCTATATAAAATTTTATAAGTAGGAATCGGAAAACTTAAAACGGAGGCCAAGCTAGACCATTTATTTACAAACACTCACAATTCGTATTTAAGTTTCAAAAAAATCAAAACAAAATTTTGGAGATAGCTAATTATGTATACTGCAATGGTGTAAAATATCGATACATACTACTCTATATTTTAGGCTACACAAAAATGAAATTTTTTGATAAATTTCCTAGTGAATAGTGCATATTTCAATACTATAAAATTTCTCAGATTTTGTCAATTTCATGTAGCCTAGAATACAAATCAGTTTGTGTCGAGATTTTACACCATCGTAGCATTCATCATTGGCTAACTCCAAAATTTTATTTTAAATGTTTTTGGAACTTCAAAGTACCAATTTTGAATATTTGAAAATAAAGAGTTGCATGTAGCTCGGCTCCAAAACGCTACACTCGGAGGAATCAAACAAGAAACCTCAACAATAGATAATTGTGTGCCCACAGTGGCTTGCCACTACGCCAACAACAGGATATGAGAGAGGTTGGTATGTCCGCTATACTAGCCATAAGTACATATTTGCTTTCTTAAAATATCTGCTACATACTTGCAAATATATATCTGCTTCAAAATAAAAAAAAGGTGACGCCTCTTATAGAGTTCCATATGAGGGAAAAAAGTTCTACATGATATGTTAAGAAACTTGGGTAGGCAGAGCTTGGACCAATCTTTTTTATGAGGGCATCTCCAACGGGGCGACGCAAACGGACGCTGAGTGACCGTTTGCATCCGTTTAGGCCGAAAATGCGTCTGGTACCACCTTCAGCGGGACGACGCATGGTGACCGATCTGTCTGCAGCGACGCAAACCTGGCCCAAAAATGCGTCAGGTTTGGGTCTGTGGATGCTACGCGGACGCAGCGGTTGTTCGCCCAGTCCTCGCACGGGCCCGCCTGGCAGGGGCACAGGTGCTTCGTCTTCCGTGGCATTACTTACGAGCGACGCGCTGCAGCTTTTCAGGGCCGCCTTAATGGCACGCCTCGGCTTCCGCAAGCGTGCGCTGCTGGGCGGCGTCGCAGTGGAAGGATATTGAAGGCGAGATGGGGTCCGAACCTCTTAAAGGAAGGCTGCCGGCGCCCATTTCCCCGACCACACCATTGCCAGAGCCCACCCTATCCACCCGACCGACGCCATGGGAAAGAAATGTTGGCCGTTCCGCAAGACCAAGAACGACCACGAGGCTGGCGGCTGGCGGCTCGCGGTTCAGCACGAAACCACGGGTCGGGCGGTACGCCCGCATCGAGTTCGTGCGAACCGGCCGGTGCCATGGCCGGACGCAAACCTACCTGGAGGAGGCTGGTACCTCAACTCCAGGCGCGTGCCGGTCCCCCCATGCCGCGCGAGGGCCGAGAGCGCCGGGACGAGGTGTGCCACCGCTGAGCGATCTTGTCGGCCGATCTCCGAGAAGATCCGGCGTACACGCTCAACTCCTACAACTGGATCTCGTTTGGGACGTGGAAGTTCGACGCGCGCCGCCGCGCTGGCTACCTCGGCGACCTCGAGTACTTTGACCGCGAGATCACCGCGGAAGAAGAGGAGAACGACGAGGAGGACGCGGACGAGAACGAGCAGGCGGAGCGCGCAGACTATGACCACGACGACAGTGGGCCGGCGTGGGATCCGGAGACCCAGCCGCTCGACATTAGCGAGGACGATACCATTGTCATGGCACTGGCCAATAGCGAGCTCGACAAGCTCAACGAGCTCACTATGTGGGACGGGCTCGCAATCCAGCTCCGCGAGTCGGCGCTCGCGCAGGGGAGGCCGGCGACTCCTCCGGCCAAGCCGACACGTTCCAATGACGGCGTGTCGGCTGCTGCTCCGGCCTGGGATCCGTGGCCACCTTCACCACAGCCTCCTGCACACGCGACGGCCTGGCCATAGTTGCCGCAGCCTGCCCTTCCTCCTCCACCGCCGGCGTACCAGCTTCCATGGCCGACGTGGGAGTTCATCGACCTCGTCACCCGACGACGAGCAATAGCCAGTACCTAGTTTTAGCACGCCTTTATGGCCTTTTTAAAGTTTTTTTTATGTTTTTTTATTAATGTAGATTATGACTTCTATGAATGGGAAGTATGCGCTGTGCCGCTGGAACCACCCCCGATGCAAACGGACGCACAGTCAATTTCGACCATTTGAAACGACACGTCCGTTTGGGCGTTCGAAATGCGTCGCCCCGCTGGAGATGCCCTGATGGCTGAAAGGATAAATTAAGAAGGTTTTAATTGACCTCAAATAAGGTGGGCCAGGCCGGGGCAAATGGTCTCTCCTTGATAAAAATCCAATGTGCTTGGGATGGCGGCCCACCTGAACAGCTCATTCGAAACAAGGGACCTAAAGTAATGGGACCTTAAAAACACCATTTCCTGGCCCCTAGTTATCATCTGATGTTGGGCACAGGAATTGCAATTTCAGCACTATCCACGTGACAACGCAATCATCTCCTCTTTTAATGTGCACTAAAACAGGTATTTTCGTCTGCGATGTCTAACAGTGCTCGTAGTATAACAGCTATGTATTCCTTCACAATTGACACTATTGTGAAGTTCAAAAGACGCGTTCCATTTGAACTGTTGAAACACAACCATCAAATGATATGATGACATTGACCATGTATCCGAGATTTGGTAAGTCACGTTGTTGAACGTAAGTATGACTGTATAAGCTGTAGAGATGAAGCCCTTCTTTCCTCTCATACTTGCAGAAATTTCATGGTTGCGAAAGTGATTAACGCATGCACGGATCAACAATTCGTAAAGGGGAAACATACAGTGTTATTCATCAGAAAGAAACCAAGAGAACGCAAAAACCACAAATTTTTACCAAGCATGATAGGGATGTTGTCCTATCTACAAATCTGCGTGTGTGGTGACCACGGCCACGTCCCGTAGGTTCCCTCAATAATAACATCTCCTCCCAGCAGTATAAAGTACCATACAAAAGCCGGTGGAGGCGACTCTTGTTCTCGGGAAAAGGAACTGCGATCAGAATCGGTCAGGCAAACCAATTCCATCCAAGCCAATGTAGCTCTACACAGAACATCTAGCTAGCTCTGGGGATGTAGCACTTATAAAATTGGCATGTTTTTTCCCGAGTTTTTAACTCTTCACAAAACATGAGGATTAGGAGTTCTTGCTAGCTCTACTTCAGTGACAACTTGTACATGTTGCAGACTGCACACCAATGCGCGTCACCACGCCTTCTGCTCAGCTTCATCACGAGGTCTTCATTAGTTCCATCGCCTTGCTGCAACAATTGAACCAAGCCAGAATGTAAGATGTAGCAATCAACAAAACAAATCGGAGCATCAGCCAAGCCATGGAAGACCTGCACATAATCCCTGCATGGCACTTCACAAATCACAACCACATAATTCATGATCCTGGGGCTGACATCGTGGGTCAAAGTACAACACAAGAAGGGGGAAAAATGGCTCTTAACGTGTAGGTAATTGCCCTTAATGGCATATGTCACAGTAGTACTGTATGCAACTGCTTTTCCTCAGTAAGGAAGTACTTTGCTAACCTAAGATCATACATTGGTTATGTTAATGCGGCGATTTACACAAAAATGACCCTTTTGAGTAAGAATTGCACAAAATGGCCCTCCAGCCAAACTATTTCACGCTTCTAACCCTTTTGTGTTGTGTGGCTCCCTTCGCAAGGGCGGGGTGTGGCGCCCTTCGCAAGGGCGCCACACCCTTCTGTGTGGCTCCCTTCGCAAGGGCACCACACATTCTGTCATACGTGGCAGCTCGAGCTTGCCTGCCGACAATGTGTGGCGGCGCTCCGACGGGCGCCACATAGATAGGTGTGGCGCCCTTCGCAAGGACGCCACACAAAAAGGTTAGAGGCATGAAATAGTTTGGCCGGAAGGTCATTTTGTGTGTTTTTTCCCACAAAGGGTTATTTTTTGCGTAAATCGCCTGTTAATGCACTCAAAAGAGATAAGAAAAATACAGCATGTTACCTTAGTTCTCTCTCAACCTCAGCATTCCCAGGGTCTAGTTTTTGTGCATCACGAAGAGCATCACAAGCTTGTTTATACTCCTAGATGAATACCAATAAAATCAAAGAATTTCACCAGGATACAAGATCAACAGTAAATAAGTAAACATGATGGCAAGAATGTGACCAGGCAACAACATCGCCGATAATAAGTATACACGATGGCAATGTAGACTCACCTTGAGTAGCATGTGAGCTGCACCCTGACGGTAGCAGGCTTTTGCCCATTTAGGTCGCAGCATTCTGCACCTGAGAGCATCTGACAGAGCACCTTCACCGTCACCCATGGCCAGCTTACAAATACTCCTGTTCGCATACAGTGTTGCATTCTCTCCATGATCTATCACCTATGGCCAAACATGACATGTCATACAAACATTATTCCCAACCTAAAATCATGGCATGCTAAAACACGATTGTCACGTGTGCCAACTGGTAAAAATAGTGTGGACACATTATTTAGAATGGAAATGTGGAACTGTCATGTGTTAGAACAGGTACTGGTCCTAAGATCGATGAATGTGACAAGGCATGTGGTACATCTCAAGGAGAAAGAATCGGACGGCCTTGGCGCAGGGACTGAGAAGGAGTGACGGTTACGGACATGGATTAGATCTTTACTGCTCCAGCCCTAAATACTTGTCGCGGATTTAGACAAAATATAGACTAAAATCTGTCTAGATTCAATGAACCTGCAACAAGTATTTAGAGCTGGAGGGAGTAGTTTATTCTGATTTATTGGATTATCCATATGTTGTACAGGATGCATTTATAGGGAACACTTCACTTGATGCCTAAGAATATAACCCCGACTTGCCTACGAAACCGTATCTTCATCTTCCTAACTAACCCAATACCCTCTGACAGGAACATATTCTCTTACTAGACTGATTGGCTTGTCAAACTTGGCTAGTCGGACAGTTAGATAACTATTCATTTGTGTCATATTCAGCACATTTTGTAAAATCAGTCCCAATGCGTGATAAATCATGTGAAATCATTTCAAGTCCCAAGTGATACGGCAAACTAACTAGTAATATATGTTTCAAGAAGTATGACTGTATAAGCACTACCTAGTAGTATCTTCTTGTAACATGTTTCGTCTTCAAGAGCTCTCATCGAATGTTTAACCAAATAACAATTCACCAATCTTTCAATCATTTTTTTCTGTTGAATCCATGTTGCCTGCTGAACAAGCTCCATGATGGAATATGCTTCCATTCTACCCCAAGTAGAAATATGACTGAACTTTTGCTCATTAGTAAATATTGTCTTGAGATCATAATAATTTCAGATGGTCTTTGGTCAGATCTAATTATAGTTGTTCAGAACATTTCCAATTTAGTTTGTCTTTTCTCAGATTAAATCATAGCTGCATCACAATACTTCATCTGAACCTGATGGAGCTCATATAATTTGTCACCTGCGATTATTTATTCAGAATAATATTTTTATTTTCTTTCTTTGGCAAACCAAAGCTCAAATCTTACACAAGAAGTTAGATATCCTAATTAAGTGATAATTGTAGAATTGCATGCACCGGACCAGTTCACGCAAAAGCTTAAGCTGATGGGGAAAGGTGAGCTATTCATTTATACTTCAACACCCCCCTCGCATGTGCCTCCCTCAGGCCTAAACGCGGACCAAAAGTAGGCTGCAATTCATTTATTTAAATTGCGCCAGCCGGGTCTTGAACTCAACATGGCTTGGCTCTGATACCATGTAGAATAGCATGCACGGTCACCGAAAATATTAAGATGGTGGGAAAAGTGGGCTATGCATTTAACTATCAGAGATAAGTTGCAAGATATTTACCAAATCATAAAGTTTCAGTGCTGTCTTATAATCCTTCTGTTTGAATGCCGTATCTGCCCCTGTCTTGGCAATATTTTTTCTTCTCTCAAAGTCTTGTTGATCCTAAAATTTTAAAAATAATTAATTGAATATTCAAATTTTGGAACAAATAACCGTTATCAACAATAATTTATATTACAGAAGACTAAGCAATTTCGTTCAACATTTGTCATAGTTTGGTACGTAGATGGCTAGCTCTTCCACATGCTGTTGCTGCAATGCAAAGTGCAGACCCGATCCTGAAGTTAAAGTACTACCGGTCCCATTTCAGTTTCTGAAAATGGCACACTGGCCCATGTTGCATTGGTGACATATTTTGGACCTAGCCCAAAAGGTCGAAGTTGAAGTTGAGGAACAGAGAGTATCTCTTCTCTGTTTCAAAGAAGTATGCTAGTAAATCACAGGAAATCCTTTTCTATACCATTGAATACTTTTGCAGTAAGGGTAAATTTACAATCTGGTAATCACCAGGTGGACTACCGTAAAGTGAGGACTAAAGACCAAAGTATGATGCTGGTGAACTCCACATCCATAGTATTAACTTTAACCTGTAACCAAGCATTGTACCAGAGAGCATCTAACGCTTCTGTAGCATTACCAGATTTGCTTCAATGCTCTACTTAACGATTAAGTTTAGGGTGTGACTAGTTCTCAGTCGACTGAGAACTAGATGACGTCATCAAACTCAGTTGCAACTCGTGACTAGCATGAACCATGAAGCAAATCTAATGGTCTGAAGCATTTTTCTTAGTTGCATCTCTACTTGCAACTGAAAAAAAATCTCAGTTGCAACCCAACTTGCAACTAATATGCACGAATCACGATGCAATCGAATGGTGTAGGATTTGACTGAGCACGAACTTAGTTCTCATCTAGTTCTAGATAGCTGAGAGCTAGCAAAACCTTTAAGTTTACAACAGTTAATCAAATTGAGAATTAATCCAAAAAAAAAACTTATAATGGGTACAAATCTAGCCCTAAGAGGCTCACACCAAAATCATATCCAGCCAAAATCCCACTGGCAAGACACTAAACTATGAGCATTTTATATCTTCTAATCTATACATTAGTTGTTCTTGTACGCACATATGCCATTCCGTCTTGTAAACACGGTCGTCATGTGGTACAAGCAATATGCATACATCATTTTGAAATAGTGGAGCAGTCGATTCCTTACAAACTGTAAACAAAGCCAGGATTAGCTTTTTCTCCAAGGGTAGCCTTAACAGGTATAGCGCCCGTACTTCAACCTTGGAAACAGAAGGATGCTTTTTCAATTAATAGTTCAGACCACACATGAGTTAATGTCTAACAATGGGTAGCCCAAGTCTTAGGCCAGAACAGTTGGTATCTCTGTGTGACCACATTCTTCCAAATTATAATTGGTAGAGAACATAGTTTGTTCTCGGGAGTCATTGCTCAAAGCTTTGAACTGTTTTCTTTATAAGAATTTTACAAGATTGGGGCACCTGTAAATGTGATATCACTGTAAATAAAGTTTTTTTTTGGCTTCGAACCGGAGACCTGTAGTGTGTTAGACTGACATGATAACCAGCTACACCACGAAAACACTAGTCTGTAAATTAAATTAAGTTCTGAATCTCACTGTCAATGTGATATTTATCATCCGTAAGTAACTACAGGTCATAACACTTAAACAAAGTGATAGCTTACTGCAATCAATATTTGGTATTCGAAAAGTATAAAGGCGATAAATAACTTACGAGTGGCTTCTTAGCTTCAATTTTTGCATGCGAGATTACTCCTTCAATACTCCAGTTTCGAACATTTGGTATCGGGTAAGTCAATGGAAACAACATTTCAACTTCCTCCTTGCAATCACGTACTGCAGCACGCTCTATTGGTAATCTACCCAACTGAGAAATGGAAGGAAGAACTGTCATTTCTCAACATATTAACAATGTAGTTCAAGAACCCCTTCAGAATATAAGGGAAAGAATCAGGATTTAGATTTTTTTTTCTATCAAATGTTTCAACCAGGATTTTAACACAGAAAACATTTACAGAGTTGCTAAGCAATTCAAGCTGCTCACATACTCAGAAAGAACACCAAAAGGTGTTCAGTGAGGTACTTCAACTGTTCAGCAAGAGCTGACATTTGAGACAAACGTAAAGTTATAGTGGAATCCCAACTGAGCTTGCCCTTGAAATATATGCATATAACAAACAGAAGTAGTTGTATATGTAATCGTTGCAATTGCTCGTGACTCATAGGTCATAGCACAAATATAAACAGGTTCATTATGTTAGAAATATAGTAATGTTATAGTAGGATTATTTGCATTTCCCTTTTGTTGTCTGTTTCCTACTCTATCTCATACATATAATTGTATATATATGGTCCTAAGGCTACATAAATACCCAATAAAAGTGATGAAGAAACACACAAAGTTATCTATGAAAATTTAATTTATTCTAAGGATTGTTGTCTGCGTCCATTTTAAAAAAAAATAGTTAGCTGGAATTATGTGTAATGGGATCAGTATCTAATCAACTGTCAAGTTAAGCACCGATATGACCTCTTTCAAAAATGAAAAATATTGATACATGTTAGCAACTTGTGGACATAGCACATCAACCCCATTCGGAGAAATTATTTTAGAAGAACGATATATGTACATACCAGAACAATACAAGCATGGCTGTTGTATTAAGAACATGATATTTATACATCAAATAAATAGCAATATACATCCATTGAAAAAACTGCCTAGAAGCAAGCATAATTTTCTCATTATTATACTGAGCCTGAAAGCATCATAAACTCATCGCTAAAATAGCACCTTAACAAAACCGAAGTAGATGAATAATAATAACCAGAAGCTATATTCAAATAGAGTGGAATACTGGATACCAGAATCACCAAAAGATGTAGAAAGTAAACAAACGTACATCATCGGTAATATTAGGATCTGCCCCAGCCTTCAACAGAAACCGAATGAAGTTGGTATAACCTCCAACCCCCGTAGCGAACACTAACGGAGTCATAATGGAACACTTGCCATTAACATCAGCACCGGCCTGTGGAAATTACTTTTCTTAGTATATTTATGATGCAATCTCCATGCACGATGTATATCAACATATAAGGTTGGCAGACATGCTGGAGTAGGCACAATCACAACATGGGAATATCTAGTCAAGAAAACACTAACCTTAATTAGCAGCTTCATGCACTTCAATGAACGGTATACAAGAGCATTCATCAGGGGATATTGCACACCATTAACAATGACGTTAGGCTGAAACAGAGTTCGGACACTTCACCCTTAGAAAACAGTAATGATTGTTGTATCTTAAGAAGATATGAATAAATACATATAATGCTTTAACTGCAACTCTTGCTGATTAAAAATGGCCGATGTACTTCATTCTAAGTTAGCAAGTTCACATTGACACCAGTTCTATGGATGTGGGCATCGTTTGCATGCAGAGGTCAGGAGATTAAATTTTTCCTTTTGAAAAAAAAATGACGCCAATTCTAAATTTCTAATTCTTAAAGCTAAAAATATCCCTGCGTGCACTGTCTTCATTACCCAGATAGAAAGCATTCCTGTACCGGCAGTGAAGTTCGTGCAAAATGTCCGAACGAAGGTATCCGCTTGGGATGGAAATGCATTTCAAGAGTCGAATGAGCTCATAAAATTAATATAATAGCTTTTACTATGGCTATGAACCGTGCACCTCCAAACAAGTATGCACACACAATTAAAGGAAATACCATAAGTAATAGTACAAGTAAAGAGGCAGAGTAATGCGTACAACATAACATACTACCTAGTGGCGCACAAATTATTAGCAGGGTTCCTACGAGTGGATTGTATTTATCAGTTATTACGGAATGTAGTACCTCCATTTTCTTGGTTCATCCAACCTACAACTAAGCATTGGAAACTCACACGTCACACTTATCCTTACTCTTTCGCCAAAACATCCAGTGGTCCTTACTTAAAGCATGTGGATGGTAATTTTGGGATTAATTACTAAATACAGGTGACATACTACTCTCAAGCGTTCGATTTAAAACAATGTCTATCATATAGTCTAGTAGTGTGCTTGCCTGTTTGGTGGTATGAAGTAGAAAATAGCGTATCGTCCACTCAATCCTAATTCAGATGTAACCAGCCTTGAAATCTGTACTTACTTAATGTCATGCACAAAAAAGATGGAATAAGCGTTGCAATATCCAAGGATGTGCCAATGCAAGCAACCAAAACAGCCCCAGATATAACGCATATGTGTGTACATGATCTAAGTAGTTGGGAAAGCAAAACACTCAAGGCTATATACATTTGCGTGGTGGTCCAACAAAATCTTCAGTGTTTTATCCTTCTCATTGGTAGCAGCAACATATAGCGGTGTTCCCTGGCCATAGTCTATGTCTACCGGTACTCCTTTTGAAAGCAGGAACTCTGTTACCTTACAGGATCCTGTGGTAAAAGAGATGATTCCGTAAGTCAAACACTGAACATACTGATTGTGCGGCCATGGTAAAAATAAATAGAGAAAACTTATCAAAATAAAGCAATACAATACAGAGCAGGTGTTAACACTGAACATACTGATTGTGCGGCCATGGTAAAAATAAATAGAGAAAACTTATCAAAATAAAGCAATACAATACAGAGCAGGTGTTAACACTGGACATACTGATTGTGCGGCCATGGTAAAAATAAATAGAGCAAACTTATCAAAATAAAGCAATACAATACAGAGCAGGTGTTAACACTGAACATACTGATTGTGCGTCCATGGTAAAAATGAATAGAGCAAACATATAAAAATAAAGCAATACAATACAGAGCAGGTGTGTGTCAGGGTAACAACCTGCACCCGCGGCATGGTGGAGAACCGTGCGGCCTTTTACATCTTCTTTCAGTAGATCACCGCCACGATCAAGGAAATATTTCACAGTAGGAACATCTCCAGAATGGGCAGAGATCATAAAAGGTGTTGCACCTGCAAGAAAATCTTAACGAAGCACCCATCTTAGAAAACCTAACATGGAATGACATCTGCCAAAAATAGAAATTGTGATCAATGTTAGAGAAAAACCTCCAGCTCCAACTACAACTACAACTCCAGGAGCATTCACATCTCCTCCGAGATCCTCCACCAAGTATTTGCAGATCTCCAAATGGCCTTTGTATGCCGCAGCATGCAGCACACTGAGGCCATACTTACTGTAAGCAAGAATCATCCCTGGATTACCATTCTCTTTGAGGAGACTCTTTACAACACCTATCACCCAAAGTGAACATCATCAAGGAAGCAAATGAGCCAGAATAACAAGCTATAAATATAAGACCACAAGATCGAGGAACCGGCTCCTCTAACTTAGCTCTTGCAAAGTTAGGCTAACATAGTCGTTGGATCTAAAACAAGAGGCCAAGATTATGTACTGTAGATCAAAATACTGTAGATTTTGTACTGTAGCTAATACACTCTGGATCAGCCCTGTTTGTAACACTGTAGTCTCAAACTGTTCACGTACTGTACAGCCAGATCTGAGTCATTCATTTACGATCCAATGGTAAATAACACACCAAGTCAGGGTACTGTAGCACCCTAACTTAGCAAGAGCAAAGTTAGAGGAGCTCGTTCCCAAGATCGAAAAGGAGCAAGCATGTGCAAGGCACCACAATCCCACTATTTCAGAGGAACGATTGATTCATTGCTGGACACGCAGTCAAAAAAAAAAAAACACATTTTTTCAATCTACATTATGTGCGCGGAGGTAACGGGGAATCAGATTGCACCCTCGGATTCGTCCCATTTAATCTTAACAGTGATCTGCGAGTACTAGACGTCAAGGAAGTGTAGCATCGCAGTAAATAAATAGGGTAAATCCACTCTGGGACCGACTAAACGACTGAACCGAAGAGGGGAAATTCAGAGCAGAATTTGAACTACCTTTGAGGCGGCCGAGGTTGCCGTCGAAGGCCGCCCTCATGAGGGCACCCTGACCTGCAAACACATACACACCCACGCCACGCCAAGCACGATTGGCATTAGAAACCCAGGCAGAGAGAAAGAGGGGACGAAACGCAGGAGCAATTGAAATGGGAGGAAAGGCTGGACGCACGGGTGCCGTCGTCGGAGGGGCGGAGGTATACGAACGGCGCCGCCGCCATGGCCGAGCGCAGGCGAATCAGGCGTTCTTGCTCGCGAGGTGGAGCTTCCCCTAGAAGCCTGTGAGTTGCGCTTGCGCCGCGGTGGAGGAGACGGACGGGACGGGGGTTTTGGCCGGGGGGAAAGGCCGGGCTGGGCTGCTCGGGCAGAAGGAATCCAACACTCGTGGAGCTAATCGATGACATTGCTACTCACACTCCATGACATTACTGGCCCGCACCGAAGACGGAACCTCGGCAGAGAGCCGACGAGTGGCGGGCGGAGACAGTAGCGGACGTTGCGGTACAGCAGAGGCTACTTGTGTTTAAAATAAATAAAAAAGCAGAGGTTACTTGCAGGGTGGATATAGCGGTCCATTTGACGATCGACACGTGTACGCCAAAGACGAGTCAAAGGCTGCACAGTACCGTATGAGCAGTTTTTCCCCTTCCAGCTATCTAATCCGGGCACTTGAATTCCGAAACAAGGGTATCTTCAAGCTTGTGTCTCTAATCTTGTCTATATTTTAACAAAAAAAAATCTTGTCTATATTTTCTCAAGTTTTTGTCTATGTGACAACAGTGGACAAATAAGCAGCACCCATGCATACCATTTGTCCATTTCATCTATTTTCTTTCTATTCAACAACATTTGACTATAGTTGTTTCTTGTATTGTCCTCACACTAATTCTTAGATAAATATTCTGTCATATAAAATTGATAAACATTTTAAATTGTAGTCTTCAAATGTCATCATTGTTCAAAGTTGAATTGAACTTTCACCCATGTCAAGCACCAAACAAAGTTCAATTTGCATGTACACAAGAGAGTCATTTTTCCATGGACACAATAAATTTAAATTTGCATATTATTTTAATTTTTCAACAAAATGAGAAAGGAACGATCCCGGTGTTTTTCCTCCTCGGATGCACGTCGGACATGTGGTACATAATTGCCCTTACGTCTAATGCTTGCTTATGGCTAAAATGGGATGTCTAATTGCTTTGAGACCTAGACGGGATGTTGAGGTGGAAAAAATATAGAAAAAGGTCTTATAAGAATTTTTTATCTGGCGAGGTGGGTGCACCTAATACGAGTCCTTTGATGCCCATTGGTATAATTATCGAAACCATGATTCTATAATGCAATTTTACGACTTCACGACGTAAATTGAATGAACTGGTTCTATTATTCTAGTAACTGGAATCTACGATTTTACGACTTTGATAGTTATGATCCTACGATGTTCCGACCTAATTCATAATCACGATTCTAACAACCTTGCCCTTTGGTGTAAATCTTTGCATTTGTATCTTAGTTTGTCATGGATCATCCAATAGTCTAGCTAGAATCTTTCATGTAACGCCAAAATTTCAATTTTATGATGTGAGAGTTGATGTGATTGCCACATGGTAAATGCTATTTGATGTTAGTTATACATAGTCGTTGGATTTGTCATCATTGATTTCGCTATAATGAATTATGTATTGGCTACATGCATCATCTTAATGCAAAAGTTCACAAGATAGGTAATAATTTTCTTTTTTTCACAAAGAAAAGACTAGGAAAATTCGCCGCTCACGTACACTAGAACAAGGCTCATAATTAAATAAGGAAATATTGCCTACTAACCTACTAGAGGACCGATGCCTTCATGTCACTGCCTCCTACCAAAGTCTTATATGAAGAGACCAATGCGAAATTAAGCAAGAGATGAATGACGCATCTCTGTTTTCATGCTCTACTGTAAAGTCATCCGGTCACATTTTGCATATTATTTGTTATGTTTCTACATACATTTAAATTTAATAGATATAGGTATAGAAGGCGCTGGGAATAACCGATCAGTATCAAGAATAACATCATGCACTCCGATATTCGAAAAGGCTCCGTGCCTCTCCCACATTGTGTGGCACATCAGCTATCTCCTTCTAGCTTATGTTGTTGAGATCCTCATGTAATATACCCTACGAGCCAGGGGCGAAGCTTCAAGTAGGGCAAGGAAGGGAAGTAGCCCTACCTTAATTTTTGGCAAAAACTTATACATACACACGTGTATTTATAACAAATTGAGTGGTCATACATCGAAAACAAACTTCGTCTGAGAAAGTTATTCTTGTTTTAAAGAACACTGCATAAAACTGATTTTGAACCGAAAATATGAACTCTACTGGTCTAGCCAAAAACCAACGTTTTCTCTTTGCAATATATAATTCTCAATCTAACAAAACCCGACACTAAAGAATGTCCTAGGTGGGTATTTAAGAAGGACATGAATATATTTGTGCCAACTTATGGGGTGTGGTCCAAACAAACTTTAGGTATGTGATGGATTATGTTTTATGATTCTGCTTTGGCTTTGTATATTTTACTAATAAAAATCAAAATCATATTAATTCATTCAATGTCTTTCTTTAAGGATGTGAGGACATGTTTGCGCAATAGAAGTTATGGTCAAGAGCCCCTGATGGTGGACGTCAATTTGCACAGGCAATCACATCATAATCCTAAGTATGGATGAAATGGTAATAAAATGGGGAAATCAAGAAAGGGTCAAGTGACAAAGGATTAATTTGTCAATGCCTACAGATTGTAGACTAGGGTTTTGCTAGAAATAGAGGGCAAGTAGATCTCGAAGGTTTCAGCCGGAAAGTACTCGCTGATTATGAAAACTAGGTTCTGTTGGATGTAGATTCGATCCTTTCTTCGTCCTCGTCCCCCTTATATAGAGGGTGGAGCCGAGGATTTCGTAATACACAAGTTACAGAGTTCGGGAGGGTTTCAAACCCAACACGTAAGATTACAAATCTCTATCTTTCCTAATACAAACTATCTTTCCTTAACACTAAATAGGCTTCCGAGTCTTGGGCCTTCAGTAAACCATCTTCGGCAGGCCCATTGGGGATGCCTATGTCATAGCCCGAGATTTTCTTGAATCGAAGAATCAGGGAAAATCTCCAACTTACTCATTACATAATCTTTCGATATGCAAATATTATTTTGTACAGGGATAACGGTAGTTGGGGCTAGTTCATCCGACGAATCAGGTACTAGTTAACCGCTCTAGTGGCAATCCGCAAAAACCTACTTCAAGATCACGTCCCCGGACATGATCTCGGGATACTGGTAAACTTCGACAGGTGCCTCTTAAGGTCTTACCATTCTGCCGAGTCCCGTCATATTTTATCGGGTACCTAACGCGTCCGTTAGGGATTTTCTTTGTATCTCATTGATACGGAAAAAAAGTAGCAGCCCGTCGCCGAGACGGTGCCACACCGCCGAACGGATCTGGTCTTACCTTCGCAAAGTTTTGCGGCATTCAGAGATTTATTCGCGACTTCTAGCGCTCCGAGAATATATTGTCGAGTGCTTTTCGGGAATAGCACATTTTATCGAGTCATATTTGATGACTTATTTTGTCTTCCCGATGGAGTATATGTAGAGTTATCTGTATAACTCGAATATGCTCACTTCGTTTTTTATTTTGATCAAAATTCATCGGGCACGCGAACAGCGTCCCGATGGGAGTAGCCCCCGAGGCTACAGCCAAGAACTTGTGCTTGGGTGTAGGCTCCACATATTTATATCCTCTGCTGCTATATTTGTAATCCTTCTCGATATTTTCATATCTATCGGGTGCACCAGCGCTCTTGATGGGGAGTAGCCCGAGGCTATGAAAAAATGCTTGCATTTGGTCATAGGCTCTCGCCATTTCTATCTTGTCATACTCGAAGTTTTCTGTTTTTCCAAAGTAGCCCCCGAGCGTTTGGGCAAAAACTTGTATTTGATCAAAGGCTTCTAAATAATCTTACGTTGTCGATATTCTCGCCCGGCTTCTTAGTCGAATTTTTCTCTTAACACCATGACGTCATTGTCGATGATAGCCACGATTTCGATTGGAAACAAGCGAAACCGCTCCTTTCACCGCCTTGTGGGTCCAAATTCTTTATCTGATTGACACGTCGTGCAAGTGGGGACACACGTTCTCCGCTTCCGGCACGCGCCGTAACTCCTCCAGTAAAATACTTTTTACCCCTTGTGTCTACGTGGTTGTCATCTGCCACCCTTTTCCATCCAACGGTCCGACACTTCGCCGCACCTCTATATAAGATCTCCTTCTTCTTCCTCGAGCACTTCCGCTCGCGCCGTTCTCCTACTCTCCTCTGCAAAATCTCCTCCTGTGCCCCACAACTCCTTAAGCTTATTTTCTCCAAGTTGTATTCCTGCACCATTGTTGATGCCACCGCGTCGGTTGATCAAGCACCTGAATCATCAATGGCTGGCCGAGATCTCGAAGCGGAATGGGAAAGGTCCAAAATTACCAACCAGGACATCAATCTCTTGAAGAAGCTGGGGATTAGCAAGAAACCTAAGGCGGTGTGCTTCCCTAGTGAAGAAAGCTACCCAACCCCTCCAATGGGGTATCGGGTAAGTTTCGTCGATCATCTCATCCGCGGTCTTTCCGCCCCATTCATACTTTTCTCCGTGGATTGCTTTTTGTTTACGGTCTTCAACTTCACCACCCGCCCAACTCAATCCTCCATATCTCCATTTTCATCACCCTTCGAGGCCTTCTTGGTCCAGCCTAACTGGGCATTATGGAAGCGCATTTTCTTTTGTCGCCGTACTGGCTCTCCCAATGTCGCCTATAATATAGGCGGCGTTGTTACTTCTGTTCGCCCCACAATCAATTACTTCGACGTCAAACTCCCTGACTCAGTTCAAGGGTGGCGAAGAAGTGGTTGTACATTCAGGAGGAGAACCATGGATGTGTCGAAGACAACATCCCTCCTTTCGATGGTGCCGAGAAAATCCTTCACCGCCGTTTCTTGGGATGCAGAGGCTACCGAAGAAGAAAAACTTGACAGAGGCCTTGATGACTCGCATCCATGAATTGCAAAATACCGCGCAAAGAGTTGTCGTATCCAAATTACAATGTATTTTCTTAGAGCGATAGAAGCCTCTTCAGGCTCGCAAATACCCTCTCTGGAATTATGTGGCGACGAGGACATAGATCGGTTGTCGACGGATTTGGAGGTCAAGGACTTGGAAAAGCTTGTCCGAAAAATCTCCCTCTCAAAGAAAAAGATCCTGTCCCTTCCTCTTGTCGTAAAACCATACAGCGCCACCAATGCTTCCCAAGGTAAACTTTGCCGCTTAATTTGTTATTGCCTTGCTATCTTTTTGTTTTTTGAAATCTTTCCCTGTTTTTATATAGAACCATCCAAATCTTGTCTCGCTTCCTCCCTTCCGAAGGTGGGGATGTCGAGGAAAGGGCCGTTATCTCCGACGACAACCAAGATGCCCCTTTAGAATGAACCCGAGATTCTCGAAATCTGCGGGATCTTATGAAAAGGAGGCCTCAAGGCACCGCATCGCACAATCTCCTCCTCCTGCCGCTTCCAAAGAACAAAAGGAAAAGGAATGATGTCGAAGATTCCGCACCTCCAAACCCGAAGAAGCTGTTCCTTCACGTCAAGGCAGCTTATGATCCATACCTGAGACCCTCATCGTAAGTCCCCTCTCTTTCTTTTTTTTTTTATTGCACTTGAAGATTTTTGTCTATCTTGCTTTTTATGCTGCCAACATTTAATCGCAGTGATGATGAGGAGGAAGTACCAGCTTCTCGATGTGGCTGCTCGAACGAGTACGTCACAAACTCTAGTCGTCTCTGGAGACGCCAGTTGAGAGAGGAATCCTCGCCTCCTCAACAAAACGTCGGCGCCGCTACTCCTCCTTCAAGCCCCCTTGTCCCTTCACCAAAAAGGGCAAGGATTGAAACAATCCCGAGCCTACTCTCCAATTGAGTAGCTCCTCTAACCCTCTCTTGGATGATGTAAGTTCTTAATTTGCTTGTCAATGTGTATATTTCCTCCGTTTGCTTCGTGTGCCATCATATTTTTACCATACCGACATTTTCTTTATTTATCCTTCTTTAACAGCCTATGATGAAAGAGCTTTTTCGTATCGGTGCCCAATTCATTGGGTACCGTGATTATGCCAGAAGACTGAAGGTAATGCCCGGCTCTTCTTTTTCCCTGCTTTCTTACTCCTTTATTGTCGATGTTTTTAACTAATTTCAACTTTCTTGCAGAAAAACCGGCGGAAGTCAACGAGCGTGCCAATACACTTACTAAAAATTAGAGCAAAGTGAAGAGGCTCGTAAGAAGGCCGAATCGATGCCGTTCAAGCTAGACGAGAAGCTGACAAGGCCAAGACCGATGCTGCTGGGTCGAAGATCTTAGGAAGAGACTTCATGCCGAGACTTCGCTAAGCGAGCATATAACTGCACAATCTTCTCGTGAGGAGGCGATCCTTAAGCGTCTAAGGTCGCAAAATCGTCGCTTTGTCAGTAAGTATCTGATACGTCTCCAACGTATCGATAATTTCTTATGTTCCATGCTACTTTATTGATGATACCTACATGTTTTATGCACACTTTATGTCATATTTGTGCATTTTCTGGAACTAACCTATTAACAAGACGCCGAAGTGCCTCCTGTTTCGCTGTTTTTGGTTTCAGAAATCCTAGTAACGAAATTCTCTGACTGGACGAAATCAACGCCTGTGTTCCTATTTTGCCCTAAGCATCCAGAACACCCGAGAGTCGCCAGAGGGGAGCCCTGTTCCTCGTGATGATGGTGGCGCGGCCGGGCTCCCGGCCGCGCCAGCCTATGGTGTCGTCGCCTCTTCGACCTTCCGACGCTCCTTTCGCCTCTATAAAGCCCCCGATCGAAACCCCACGGAAGAAGCCACGGCACGCGAAACCTTCCAGAGCCGCCGCCATCGCGGGCCAAGATCCTGGGGACAGAGTCCCTGTTCCGGCACGCCGCCGGACGGAAGTGCCCTCTTGAAGGCTTTCCATCGACACCGCTGCCATCTCCACCGCCATCTTCATCACTGCTGCTCCCATGAGGAGGGAGTAGTTCTCCATCGAGGCTCGGGGTTGTACCTAGAGCTATGTGGTTCATCTCTCTCCTATGTACTTCAATACAATAATCTCATGAGCTGCCTTACATGATTGAGATTCATATGATGATGCTTGTAATCTAGATGTCATTGTGCTAGTCAAGTGAGTTTTACTTATGTGATCTCCTGGAGACTCCTTGTCCCACGTGTGTAAAGGTGACAGTGTGTGCACCGTGGTGGGTCTCTTAGGCTATATTTCACAGAATACTTATTCACTGTTATGAATGGCATAGTGAATTGCTTATTTATATCTCTTTATGATTGCAATGTGTTTTGTATCACAATTTATCTATGTGCTACTCTAGTGATGTTATTAAAGTAGTTTTATTCCTCCTACACGATGTAATGGTGACAGTGTGTGCATCTGCTTTGGTTTATGCTATGATCAGATCTCTTGTAGATTGCGAAGTTAACTATTGCTATGATAGTATTGATGTGTATTATTCCTCCTACATAAGCATGAAGGTGACAGTGTGCATGCTATGTTAGTACTTGGTTTAGTCGTATTGATCTATCTTACACTCTAAGGTTATTTAAATATGAACATTGAATTGTGGAGCTTGTTAACTCCGGCATTGAGGGTTCGTGTAATCCTACGCAATGTGTTCATCATCCAACAAGAGAGTGTAGAGTATGCATTTATCTATTCTGTTATGTGATCAAAGTTGAGAGTGTCCACTAGTGAAAGTCTATTCCCTAGGCCTTGTTCCTAAATACCGCTATCACGTTTGTTAATGCGAATTACATCGTTTGCACTACCGCATGTTTACTTCGCAATATTACTACCATCAACGTGCACGCCAGCAAGCTATTTTCTGGCGCCGTACTACTGCTCATATTCATTCATACCACTTGTATTTCACTATCTCTTCGCCGAACTAGTGCACCTATTAGGTGTGTTGGGGACACAAGAGACTTCTTGCTTTGTGGTTTGTGGTTGCATGAGAGGGATATCTTTGACCTCTTCCTCCCGAGTTCGATAATCCTTGGGTGATCCACTTAAGGGAAACTTGCTGCTGTTACAAACCTCCTCTTTGAGGCCCAACACTGCCTACAAAAATAGAAGCACCCGTAGACATCAAGCACTTTTTCTGCGCCGTTGTCGGGAGGAAAGGTAAAAGGCACTCATACTCCGGTTCCGTAACAGATTCTTCTCGCGCTGCTGCTTGGGAGGAAAGGTAAAAGGTACTCACACCCTTTCGCACTAAGCTATTTTCCCGCTGTTGTGTTGTACTCAAGCTATTTCCTTAGACTCTAATTGCGACATTTGGTTTCTTATTTACACTAGTTAGGTATAATGGACAACAATGACCTTTTATTCTATTTCCTGATTTAAGACATGGATGGTTTGATAAAATTAAAAAACCCATGGAACATATTAATATGAATGCTTTGAACACTATTGTTGCTAATGCTATGGAAAATTTAAGCTTGGGGAAGCTGGCTTTGATGAGCATGATATTTTTAGTCCCCCAAGCATTGAGGAGAAAATTTACTTTGATGATACTTTGCCTCCCATTTATGATGATTATAATGATAGTAGTCTTTTGTTACCACCTGTTATGGAGGATAAATTTGATTATGATTACAATATACCTCCTATATTTGATAGCTACTTTGTTGAATTTGCTCCCACTACAATTAATAAGAATGACTATGCTTATGTTGGGAGTAGTAATTATTTTATGCATGAGACTCATGATAAGAATGATTTATGTGATAGTTATATTGTTGAGTTTGCTCATGATGCTACTAAAGTTATTATGAGAGAGGAAAATATGGTTGTAGAAATTTTCATGTTACTAAAACACCTCTCTATGTGCTGAAATTTTTGAAGCTACACTTGTTTTATCTTCCTATGCTTGTTACTTTGCTCTTCATGAACTTGTTTATTTACAAGATTCCTATGCATAGGAAGCATGTTAGACTTAAATGTGTTTTGAATTTGCCTCTTGATGCTCTTTTTGCTTCAACTCTTATTTCTTGCGAGTGCATCATTAAAACTGCCGAGCCCATCTTAATGGCTATAAAGAAAGAACTTCTTGGGAGATAACCCATGTGTTTTTTTACTACAGTACTTTGTTTTATATTTGTGTCTTGAAGTTGTTTACTACTGTAGCAACCTCTCCTTATCTTAGTTTTGTTGCATTGTTGTGCCAAGTAAAGTCTCTATGGTAAAGTTGATGCTAGATTTGGATTGCTGCGCGGAAACAGCATTGCTGTCTGTCACGAATTCTGGCACAAGTCTCTGTAGAAAATTCGAAAACATCTGCCAATTTACGAGCGTGATCCTGATATGTACGCAACTTTCATTAGATTTGAGTTTTTCCATTTGAGCAAGTCTGGTGCCATTTTAAAATTCGTCTTTACGGACTGTTCTGTCTTTGACAGATTCTGCCTTTTATTTCGCATTGCCGCTTTTGTTAAGTTGAATGAGTTTCTTTGTTCCATTAACTTTCAGAAGTTTTGTGCAATTTTCAGAAGTGTTAAGAATGATTGTGTCACCTCTGAACATGTGAATTTTTGATTATGCACTAACCCTCTAATGAGTTTGCTTGAAGTTTGGTGTGAAGGAAGTTTTCAAGGGTCAAGAGAGGAGTATGATATACTATGATCAAGAGGAGTGAAAGTTTCTAAGCTTGGGGATGCCCCGTGGTTCATCCCTGCATATTTCAAGAAGACTCAAGCATCTAAGCTTGGGGATGCCCAAGGCATCCCCTTCTTCATCGACAAAGTATCAGTTCCTTCTTGAAACTATATTTTTATTCGGTCACATCTTATGTACTTTACTTGGAGCGTCCGTGTGTGCTTTTATTTTTGTTTTGTTATCTTAGTTCTCTGAATAAGTTCATCCTTGTGTGGGAGAGAGACACGCTCCGCTGGTTCGTATGAACACATGTGTTCTTAGCTCATAATATTCATGGCGAAGTTTCCTCTTCGTTAAATTGTTATATGGTTGGAATTGAAAAATGCTACATGTAGTAATTGGTAAAATGTCTTGGATAATGTGATACTTGGCAATTGTTGTGCTCATGTTTAAGCTCTTGCATCATATACTTTGCACCCATTAATGAAGAAATACATAGAGTTTGCTAAAATTTGGTTTGCATAATTGGTCTCTCTAAGGTCTAGATAATTTCTAGTATTGAGTTTTGAACAACAAGGAAGACGGTGTAAAGTCTTATAATGTTTACAATATGTCTTTTATGTGAGTTTTGCTGCACCGGTTCATCCTTGTGTTTGTTTCAAATAACCTTGCTAGCCTAAACCTTGTATCGAGAGGGAATACTTCTCATGCATCCAAAATCCTTGAGCCAACCACTATGCCATTAGTGTCCACCATACCTACCTACTACATGGTATTTTTTCGCCATTCCAAAGTAAATTGCTTGAGTGCTACCTTTAAACAATTCAAAATTTATCACCTCTTATTTGTGTCAATGTTTAATAGCTCATGAGGAAGTATGTGGTGTTTATCTTTCGATCTTGTTGGGCAACTTTCACCAATGGACTAGTGGCTTCATCCGCTTATCCAATAATTTTACAAAAAGAGCTGGCAATGGGATTCCCAGTCCCAAATTAATTAACAAAAATAGACACTCCTCCATGGTATGTGATTGTTGGACGGCACCCGAAGGATTCGGTTAGCCATGGCTTGAGAAAGCAAAGGTGGGGAGGAGTGTCATCATAATAAAACTAAAAAAAGGCACTCCTTCATGGTATGAGATTGTTGGCAGGCACCCGAGGATTCGGTTAGCCATGGTTTGTGAAAGAAAGGTTGGAAGGAGTGCCACCCAAAAATAAAATAAAATGGGAGCCGCTCTTTGAAGGTTTGTCTGGCAAGGCGGTTAGAGTGCCCACTACCATTCGTTGACAACAACAAACACACCTCTCAAAACTTTACTTTTATACTCTCTTGATGTTTTCAAAATCAAAGCTCTAGCACAAATATAGCAATCGATGCTTTCCTCTTGAAGGACCATTCTTTTACTTTTATTGTTGAGTCAGTTTACCTATTTTTCTCCACCTCAAGAAGCAAACACTTGTGTGAACTGTGCATTGATTCCTACATACTTGTATATTGCACTTATTATATTACTTTGCATTGACAACTATCCATGAGATATACATGTTACAAGTTGAAAGCAACCGCTGAAACTTAATCTTCCTTTGTGTTGCTTCAATACTTTTACTTCGAATTATTGCTTTATGAGTTAACTCTTATGCAAGACTTATTGATGCCTGTCTTGAAAGTGCTATTCATGAAAAGTCATTGCTTTATGATTCAGCTTGTTTACTCATGTCATTACCATTGTTTTGATCGCTGCATTCATTACATATGTTTACAAATAGTATGATCAAGGTTATGATGGCATGTCACTTAAGAAATTATCTTTGTTATCGTTTTACCTGCTCGGGACGAGCAACTAAGCTTGGGGATGCTGATACGTCTCCAACGTATCGATAATTTCTTATGTTCCATGCTACTTTATTGATGATACCTACATGTTTTATGCACACTTTATGTCATATTTGTGCATTTTCCGGAACTAACCTATTAACAAGATGTCATGTGCTCTCCTGCTGTTTTTGGTTTCAAAATCCTAGTAACGAAATATTCTTAATTGGACGAAATCAACGCCTGTTCCTATTTTGCCCGGAAGCATCCAGAACACCCGAGAGTCGCAGAGGAGGCCCCGGCCCCAGATGATAGGGTGGCGGCGGGCCCCCGCGCCAGCCTATGGTGTCGTCGCCCATTCGACCTTCCGACGCTCCCTTTCGCCTATATAAAGCCCCCGCATCGAAACCCTTACGAAGAAGCCACGGCACAAACCTTCCGGAGCCGCCGCCATCGCGAAGCCAAGATCCTGGGACAGGAGTCTCTGCTCGCACGCCGCCGGACGGGAAGTGCCCGGAAGGCTTCTCCATCAACACCGCTGCCATCTCCACCGCCATCTTCATCACCGCTGCTCCCATGAGGAGGAGTAGTTCTCCATCGAGGCTGGGGCTGTACCGGTAGCTATGTGGTTCATCTCTCTCTATGTACTTCAATACAATAATCTCATGAGCTGCCTTACATGATTGAGATTCATATGATGATGCTTGTAATCTAGATGTCATTGTGCTAGTCAAGTGAGTTTTACTTATGTGATCTCCGGAGACTCCTTGTCCCACGTGTGTAAAGGTGACAGTGTGTGCACCGTGTGGGTCTCTTAGGCTATATTTCACGAATACTTATTCACTGTTATGAATGGCATAGTGAAGTGCTTATTTATATCTCTTTATGATTGCAATGTGTTTTGTATCACAATTTATCTATGTGCTACTCTAGTGATGTTATTAAAGTAGTTTTATTCCTCCTACACGATGTAATGGTGACAGTGTGTGCATCCGTGTTAGTACTTGGTTTATGCTATGATCATGATCTCTTGTAGATTGCGGTTAACTATTGCTATGATAGTATTGATGTGTATTATTCCTCCTACATAAGCATGAAGGTGTGCATGCTACGTTAGTACTTGGTTTAGTCGTATTGATCTATCTTACACTCTAAGGTTACTTAAATATGAACATTGAATTGTGGAGCTTGTTAACTCCGGCATTGAGGGTTCGTGTAATCCTACGCAATGTGTTCATCATCCAACAAGAGAGTGTAGAGTATGCATTTATCTATTCTGTTATGTGATCAAAGTTGAGAGTGTCCACTAGTGAAAGTCTATTCCCTAGGCCTTGTTCCTAAATACGCTATCATCGTTTGTTACTTTTATGAATTACTACGTTACTACCGCATGTTTACTTCCCGCAATATTACTACCATCAATCGCACGCCAACAGCTATTTTCGCCGTCACTTCTCATATTCATTCATACCACTTGTATTTCACTATCTCTTCGCCGAACTAGTGCACCTATTAGGTGTGTTGGGGACACAAGAGACTTCTTGCTTTGTGGTTGTGGTTGCATGAGAGGGATATCTTTGACCTCTTCCTCCCCGAGTTCGATAATCCTTGGGTGATCCACTTAAGGGAAACTTGCTGCTGTTCTACAAACCTCTGCTCTTGGAGGCCCAACACTGTCTACAAGAATAGAAGCACCCGTAGACATGAGTATCTGAATCACTTCTCATCCTTTGGACTTTCTTTCCTGCACTCGTTTGTTGATCAATAAGTTTTTATCTTGACAGGTAAAACCTCTCAAGAATTTGAGCTTGAAGATCCCGACAATGATCCTCTTATTGACGCCATTTCGTTCCTTGAGTTTCATGGAACAGAAGCACGCGAAGGCATTGATCAAGCTAAAGCAGGGCTGTCGCGACTCTTCCCCTACTTCTTCCCGAAGAAAGAGGAACCCGCGACTTTCCTTGCTCTTGCCAAGTGCTTTAATCCACTAGAAGATCTTGGGCTGAAGATGCGCCATGAAAATATGAAGGTCGTTCTTGAAAGCACTGTTGCCTTGGTCACTGATAGCCAACAGACTATCGACTGGGCAAAATTAGGCGACACGGAACATAGAGCAGACAAAATGGCGGTCATTGATCAAGGCGAAAGCTCAACACGAAGAAAATTCGGTCTTATCTCGGGATCAAGCCATCTTCAACTCCTAGCTCATCAAAGTCGGAGGTCTAGTTGAATGCCCCTTTGCTTTTTTTTCTTCTTAGTTTACCTCCTTCTTTTGGCACTGTCGCCATAGTGTTCTTGGCGATGATTGCTTCAGTAGGTCTCTAGAGATCCTTCTTTTGTAATGGACATGTATATATTATGAGAATGAATGGAAATCTATCTTTTGCTCAATGATTGATGTTGAAATTTCTTTTTTGAGTTAATTTTTGACAACTATACATCAACTCCTGGTCCTTCCGAGGTTTTTCCTTCGTCTCCTTCGAAGAAAACCCCTGTCGCTGTTAAATTTGTTGAAGATTCTGCGAGTAAGAATTCGGCAGAAGATTTGGAAGAACTTCGACAACAGCTCCAATCCACGAAGAAGCAATCACTTATGCTCATGGAACAATCTCGAAAATCTTCTGAAAGGGAAAAGTTGCGCTCCAACAAGCTCAAGATGCCATAACTGAAAAGGACGCCGCCGTTGCTGAAGCTGCTACATCCCGCGAAAATTTTATGCTTCAACTGCTGACAGATGCTAGCTTGGATATGGCAGGTGTGCTTCATTATCATTGTCGTGCTTTTTCTTTTCCTTTTGCTTGTCTCCTCGTTGCTCACTGATTCTTTCAAAAATAGGTTCTTTTTGGATGCTGCTACGAAGATGAGCGTGTCGAAGCTCGATCCAATGTACTTCTTCGGCTTGCCAAGGATCATGGTTCAAGTTTGGGGCACGCCTGAACGAACTCGCCAGATTGTCAGGTTTCAGGATCGCTCCAGGTTCGCGATTATCTCGACTTGTACAAGGACTCGTCTGGTCTATGGCACCATGTTTCCTCGCAATAAGATGGAGACTCTTCCTGCTTTAATGGACAAATTTCGAGATGCTCCTAATCCACGGCTTTGTGCGGGCTCCAATTGGCTGCTGGCGCAAGATTTGCTACGATCATGATAAAAATCTGCTACCCGGTTAGACGTGGGGATTGTTCCAAAGTGCTTGGCCAAGATGGCGAAGAGGAAGAAGAACTTCGGCAAATATGATGATATTGTTACTCTGCCGAAGATATGATGGATGAACTTTCGGATGGACGCCGAATTCTTCGTGAAGGGCAGCTACGCTGAGCATAGCACTCGTGCTATAAATAATGAGCGCTTGACAATAGACAACATACTGGGAAATCCTGAAGAAGCTGTTCCAAGAATTGTATCTTGTGTATATATTTTTGTACTGTAAAGTCACTATGTTTTTATTTTCAACGCCAAGCCCGGCGTTTTGATGGCAGTATTTTTGTTTTATAATGCGAGGTTATCCCAAGGAAAAATAAATATTGTATTATTTTTGGGGGTATGAGCCCCCGAGCTTTATGTTGACCGCTGTTTGTCGATATATTTTTATTTTGGCGAGGTATTTTATACCAAGGCGAGATATTTTGCGAGTTGTATTTTGTCGGCACCGTATATATATATATATATTGTATCTTGTAGGGGGAAGCCCCCGAGCCTGTCGAAAAGATATATTGTTCCACTATCTTTATTATATTGCAGCACCGCGAGCCCGCCTCATTAAAAACCTTTCCCGCCCCACTCGGTGCCCCGAAAAGGAAAAGAGTGCGTCTGAAAACTCGCGGGCGTTTCAGACATTGTATGTTTACAGAGGAGACTATATTTCGTCATCTAAGCGTAAAAACGCCTGAGTTGCGCCAATGCCAAGGATTTGGCTCAGCAATCCCCGTCTTCTTGTCCTTGATTCTGTATGCTCCTCCTTCGATTACTTCTGTGACATGTAGGTCCAAGCCATGGCGACTCGAGTTTTTCATGACTTGAGTCGCAAAACCAAGTCACCAACTTGGAAGGATCTTGGTCGCAATCGTCGACTGTGGTAGTTTTTCAGGTCCTGTTGATATTTGGCGACTCGTGACAGGACTTCGTCTCGAGCTTCATCAAGTGCGTCGACATCATCCTCCAAAGCTTTTCTCGAAGTTTCTTCATCATATTCTGTAACTCTTGGAGAATCATGCTCTATTTCTATCGGCAGGACTGCCTCGGCTCCATGGACCAGAAAGAACGGCGTCTCCTGCGTCGCCGTATTTGGTGTTGTTCGAATACTCCACAACACGCTTGGCAGCTCCTCGGCCAAGTATGCCGAGCTTTTTCCAATGGTCCTAACATGCGCTTCTTGATACCATTGCAGATGATGCCATTGGCCTTTCTCGACTTGACCGTTGGTCTGTGGATGTGCGACAGACGCAAAACTCAATTTGATGCCCACTTCTGCACAATATGCTTTGAACTCCTTGACGTGAAATTACGCCGTTGTCTGTGACGATGCTGTGAGGGACTCCAAATCGAAAGACAATGCTTTTCACGAACTTGATTGCCGACGCGCCGTCCGGTGAATTTATCGGCTTTGCTTCTATCCACTTAGTAAATTTGTCGACAGCAACGAGCATATACTCATATCCTCCTGGCGAAGCTTTGTGTAGTTTTCCCACCATGTCGAGACCCCATTGAGCAAAGGGCCATGACAATGGGATTGGCATCAATTCTGCCGGAGAGTGAGGTTTGGCGGCGAATCTTTGACACGCGTCGCAAGTTCGCACTATTTCCTTCGTCCTCAATTGCTGTTAACCAATAAAATCCCGCTCTGAAACTTTGGCCGCAATAGCTTGCATGATGCCCGATGACCCACAAGTATAGGGGATCGCAATCTTCGAGGGAAGTATTACCCAATTTATTGATTCGACACAAGGGGAGACAAAGAATACTTGTAAGCCTTAACAGCGGAGTTGTCAATTCAGCTGCACTGAAACAGACTTGCTCGCAAGAGTTTATCAAGAGTAACAGTTTTATGGCAAGGAAATAGTGAAATAACAGCAGCGGTGAAATAAAGACAGCAGTAGTGATTATAGTAAACAGCAGGATTAAAATACTGTAGGCAGGACGGATTTAACGGGCGTTGCATGGATGAGAGAAACTCATGTAACAATCAAAGCATGGGCATTTGCAGATAATAATAAAACGGTATCCAAGTACTAATCAATCAATAGGCATGTGTTCCATATATAGTCGTACGTGCTCGCAATGAGAAACTTGCACAACATCTTCTGTCCTACCAGCCGGTGGCAGCCGGGCCTCTAGGGAAACTACTGGATATTAAGGTACTCCTTTTAATAGAGTACCGGAGCAAAGCATTAACACTCCGTGAACACATGTGATCCTCACATCACTACCATCCCCTCCGGTTGTCCCGATTCTGTCACTTCGGGGCCATTGGTTCCGGACAGCGACATGTGTATACAACTTATAGGTAAGATCATAAACAATGAATATCTTCATGAATCAATAACATGTTCAGATCTGAGATCATGGCACTCGGGCCCTAGTGACAAGCATTAAGCATAACAAGTTGCAACAATATCATAAAAGTGACATCTACGGATACTAGGCACTATGCCCTAACAATCTTATGACTATTACATGACCAATCTCATCCAATCCCTACCATCCCCTTCAGCCTACAGCGGGGGAATTACTCACACATGGATGGGGGAAACATTGCTGGTTGATGGAGAGGCGTTGGCGGTGATGGCGGTGAAGATCTCCTCCAATTCCCCGTCCCGGCGGAGTGCCAGAACGGAGACTTCTCGCTCCCGCGACGGAGTTTCGCGATGGCGGCTCTCTGGAGGGTTTCTGGCGATTTCGACTTCTCCCCGTGCGTTTTTAGGTCGAACCCGATAAGTAGTCCAAAGGGGGCGTCGGAGGCCGGCCGAGGGGGCCAGACCACATGGCCGCGCGGGCCCCCTGGGCCGCGCCGCCATGTGGTGTGGGGCCCTCGGGCCTCCACCTCCTTTGCCCTTCTGGCTCCGTCAATATTTTGGTAAAATAGGGCCATCTGAAGAAATTCCGAGGATTTTCCCGAAAGTTGGATTTCTGCACAAAAACGAGACACCAGAGCAGTTCTGCTGAAAACAGCGTTAGTCCGTGTTAGTTGTATCCAAAATACACAAATTAGAGGCAAAACAATAGCAAAAGTGTTCGGGAAAGTAGATACGTTTTGGACGTATCAACTCCCCCAAGCTTAGCTTATTGCTTGTCCTCAAGCAATTCAGTTAACAACTGAGCGATAAAAGAACTTTCACGAACACATTTGCTCATATGATGTATATATTCTCATGCTATGGCTAATACTTAAGCAGTTCATAATGAGAACATGCAAATAAGATCATCCAACAGCTATGTCAATCATGGAGAAGTACCAATAATTAATAATAAGCACCATGAATCATGTATATAAGCAGGATTGCAATGTTCATAAGAGAATATGATAAAGTGGTATCTCGCTTGCCTGTATTTGATCGGCAAAACATAAATGCCGAGGCACCTCTTGAGTTCATAGAAGGACTAGAAGTAGTGATTGTCAAAGATAAAAGCATCAAAGTTATACCACAATTAATCATATTTTGAGACAAGCATATTATACTAAGAATGACAGTTGTGCTCTCAAGATAGTGCTCAAAGAAAGAATGGAGACACAACATAAAAAGTAAAAGATTGACCCTTCGCAGAGGGAAGCAGGGATTAACATGCGCTAGAGCTTTTCATTTGTAAAGCAGGAGTAAAATTATTTTGAGAGGTGTTTGTTGTTGTCAACGAATGGTAATGGGTACACTAACTACCTCATCAACCGGACTCACAAGAGCGGCTCCCATTTATTTATTTTTGGTTGGCACTCCTTCCAACCTTTCACAAACCATGGCTAACCGAATCCTCGGGTGCCTGCCAACAATCACATACCATGAAGGAGTGCCTTTTTATTTAAGTTTTATTATGATGATGACACTCCCCCAACCTTTGCTTACACAAGCCATGGCTAACCGAATCCTTCGGGTGCCGTCCAACAATCACAAACCATGGAGGAGTGTCTATTTAAATTAATTAATTCGGGACTGGGAATCCCATTGCCAGCTCTTTTTGCAAAATTATTGGATAAGCGGATGTGCCACTAGTCCATATGAGAGTCCGTCAAAAGTAAATGACAAGGTTGAAAGCTAAACACCACATACTTCTTCATGAGCTATGAAACATTAACACAAATTGAGAAGCATTTTGAAGGTTTTAAAGGTAGCGCATGAGAATTTACTTGGAATGGTTTGAAATGCCATGCATATGTATTTATGGTGGACACTTTTGGAACAACTTGGTTTTCAGGTGTTTGGAAGCACGAGCGGTAATCCCGCTCAGTACAAGTGAGGGCTAGCAAAAGACTAGGGAGCGACAAATCAAGAGAGCAGTAACTGTCATAATTATGCTTGCGGCAAAATAAATTAATGGAGGCATAAAAGTGATACAATAACTCTGAAGCAATATAAATCATCGAGGCTTAATTGACTTTTTGTTCAGTCATATGCATGCGTGAGCATGTGCCAAGTCGATATAAATGAATTATTCAGAGGAGGATACCACAATGCCATACTTACTTATGAATAAAACAATGCAAGCAAACATACATGACATGCTACTCATATTAATAAATTGGAACTAAGCATGAGAGACTATGAACTACTAGACTTTCTCAAAAAACATATACCTCACATGAACCAACTAAGCATGCTCATATGGATGAGTATATGTACAAAAATGAAAGCAAATAGAGTTCATACCAGCCTCTCACCACAATCAGATTGTCGTAGATCGTCATTATTGCCTTTTCACTTGTGTAGCTTGGATAATATGAAATGAAAACCACGCTCCAGCCACCGAAGACCATTGAACTCATGATGAACTTTACAAACCAAAGAAGAACAGCAAATATTTTTGGTGTTTTCGAATTAGAAACAAGAACAAAAGAAAACAAGCAAACAAAGCAAAATCTTTTTGGGTTTTCTTATAGCAAACTAACGATAGCAAATAAAGCAAACTAAGAGCGAGGAACCAAATAAACAAATGGTGAAGAGAAACAACAGAAATATTTTTGGTCTTTTTGTGTTTTAGGAAAGAAACAAAGTGAAAACAAAAGAATGCAAACTAACAGAAACACAGAAAAGCAGGATGACAGAAATCTGCCAAATCCTGACAGCAGTACAGAAATCGAATTTAACAAAAATCTTCCATTGCTCAGACCAAAAAGTGTTCAACTAATGAAAGTTAGATAACAACCTGGGGAACATGCTCAAAAATTGGCAACTCAAAATAACGTTCTGGCTGTGCGTACGAATTTTTTTGGTAACAGCACAGAATCTGTTTTTGGACAGCACTTCCCAAATATCATCTCCCTCTCATTAGAAAACCACTCTAGAGACTAAACAAGTATGTACAAGTATCCAGCAACCATAATATGCAAAGAATGAGTGATGCCGGTATACCTCCCCAAGCTTAGGCTTTTGGCCTAAGTGGAGTTCATTCCCAACGAGGGTCGGAGTTCCACGCCGGTGGATCATACATGGAGTGGTAATAGGGCCCCTGTGCAGAAGAATATCGTGGAGGCTCCACATGACCATGATGTTGATATGAGGAGCTCGCTGCATCGGATGAAGAGTCGGGGTGCTCCTCGGCCTCCTCCACATTTTCCTCGCACGACGGCTTTCTCTTTCTATGTATGCATTTAGCTCATTTTCTGTGATCGACCACCCGTTCCTGGCATCAAGGTTAAACAAAGCAGGTGCAGGCAATCGTACTAGTTTTTCAATTTTCTTAGTTATACTCCAACTTTTCTTATACAAAGTTATCCTATAATGCAGGTTGTTCAAACTAGATGCATCTGAAATAAACTCATGTCTAATCATGGAAACCACATCAAGCTTCTCTATAGAAAGCGGAATATCTAAATGGTGAGGTTCTACACCATGCACAGCTAATAAGCGAGAGGCGATAAGACCTCCACAAATTCCTCCTTTCTCACGGTTAGTAGCAAGTCTACAAGCTATTAAAGCACCCAAATTATAAATCCTATCCTGTTACAAAGCAGCAGCTAAGAAAGCCAAGTCTGGGACAGATAATTTACCTCCGATTCTTCTTGCAAGGACGCACTTTGTAATGAAATAGGCAAAGTAGCGGATGGCTGGATGTTGAATGCTACTAATCTTACCATCATTGGAGAGGCTCCTCCCATTACAAATCCTTGTATAAAGATCTGAGAGCTCCTGCGGTGTTCCCCTGATCTTCTCGCAGGATCCCCATTGCGGTACTCCAATTGCTGCACAAAAACACTAAATGACAAGTTGACAGCTTTATTGTAAATTTTATACTGGACCATGGGGTCAGATCGCGACCAATTGAACTTGAAGTCCTGCACGAAAGACATAGTTAATTTTGCATATTGTCTTGGCTCTCCTTCAACAAAACCACTCAGCCCTGCACGAGAGATTAGAGTTTGCACATCTTGTAAAATCCCCGCACTTCTCATAAAGTCCACGCATGGGTAGTAAGAGGGGTATACTCCCTCCTCACGATTGACTCTCGTAACTTGCTGGACTTCCAATTCTTCTTGGTTCAATTGGGGCACACCTCCTTCCATTTTCTGAAATTTTCAACAATCATTATAAAATTTGATTTCAAGGTGTGTAATTGAAGGGAACTACTATAGGAACTTGCTAGAGTACTACACATGCATCAAAACTAATTTCTACCACTTAGAACAAGCATGCAAGCTCACTAAACATGTTATCTACAGCAGCAAAATTCAAGATATACTCAACCAAATGAAATTCTAATTGGACAATCAAAGGAGTCACATACCAAGGAGTAAATGTGCCAAATTTCAGACAGAAATCTGGGCTGAGCAAGGAGATCGAAAAATCGCGAGTTCTTGAGCAGAAACACGAGTGAGAGAAACTTGGTACGAGTTTTTTCGGGAGAGAGAAGGTGCTGGGAGGAAGAGATGGTGTAGTGGGGCAAGGGGTGGCCCACACCACATGGTGGCGCGGCCCCCTTGCTGGCCGCCGCCTATGGTGTGGCACCCCCTGGTGCCCCACAGGTCATCCTCTGGTGCTCCCAGGTGCCTCGTCGAAAAATAGGACCAACGGTATAATTTTTGTAATTTTTAGAGAACTTTGAAAAATGCACATTTCTGGGTATTAAATTAATGATTACTGCGCAGGAAAATGATTTCTAAAATCTTAAATGACCAAAGCATATTGCAAAATAAAAGTGCTACAGCAAGTAAAATAGGTGGAGGGAGAAAGAAAGAAAGAAGTGTTGTTTAGCTCTTTTATGCAATAAAATATACTTGTTAACAAGGTTGATCAAGTCTTGCTACCAAATAAATTTTATATGACATAAGAAGAAATAAACCTCAAATCAATCATGTTACCTTATATTGAATTGATATGGATCCAATCACAAGAGTTTGATATTCTTCTTTAGGCTCATATATAGGACAATCAATGGATCCCACTTTGATAGTTTTCACATTAAAAATTGTATTGACTCCACATACTTTATCAATCCTCTTGGGAAAATAGACAGTGTGTTCCTTATCATCAACATTGAAAGTAACCATGCCTTTATTGCAATCAATAACAGCCCCTGCAGTATTAAGAAAGGGTCTTCCAAGAATAATGGACATATTATCATCTTCAGCATTTCCAACACAACGAAATCAGTTAATATCAAGCAATGCTGTAACCTGAACAGGAACATTTTCACATAAACCAACAGGAATAGCAGTAGATTTATCAGCCATTTGCAAAGATATATCAGTAGGTATCAATTTATCTAAATCAAGTCTCTTATAAAGAGAAAAAGGCATCACACTAACACCTGCTCCCAAATCACATAGAGCAGTTCTAACATAATTATTCTTGATGGAACAAGGAATAGTCGGTATACCTGGGTCGCCCAACTTCTTTGGAATCTTACCATTGAAGGAGTAATTAGCAAGCATAGTTGAAATTTCCTCATTGGGGACTTTCCTTTTGTTAGTAACAATATCTTTCATATACTTTGAATAAGGAGGCAATTTAATAGCATCAGTCAAAGGAATTTGCAAAAATAAAGGTTTCATCCAATCACAAAATTTATTATAATGTTCCTCCTCCTTTGATTTTAGTTTCTTAGCAGGAAAAGGCATTTGCTTTTGAACCCAAGGTTCTCTTTCATTACCATGTTTCTTTGTAATAAAATCTTCTTTAGTGTACTTTTTATTTTTAGCATGCTTTTCAGGTTCTTTTTCAATTTCTTCTTTATCAGGAGTATCATTCTTATCATTATTTTCCTCATGTTCATTACCACTTTCAGTTTCAGCATCAGAAATAGAAATACTATTAGGATCATTAACAGGTTCAGAGGATTCTACAACATTCTTATGTTTCTTTTTCTTTTTCTTAGATGGAGCACTAGTTTTAATTAGTTGAGAATCTTGTTCAACTCTTTTGGGATGCCCTTCAGGATATAGAGGATCCTGGGTAGAAACACCACCTCTAGTTGTTACTTCACAAGCATGTTTTTCTTTAGAATTATTTCCCAACAAGTCATTTTGCACTTTAGTAAGTTGATCAATTTGAGTTTGAACCATTTGAAAATGTTTAACAAGTATCTTAACATCATTGGAGGTTCTCTCCACAATACCATGCAATTCACTAATAGCTCGAGAATTTTCCATTAAATGATTCTCTACTCTCATATTAAAGTTTTCTTGCTTAACAATATAATTATCAAATTCATCTAAGCATTGAGCAGGAGATTTTGAATACGGAATATCTTCCCTAGTAAAGTGTTGAAGCGAGTGTACCTCAATCATGGATGAAGGGGGAATTGTCTCACATATATCTTCAATAGGAGGTAAATTCTTCACATCTTCAGGTTTAATACCCTTCTCCTTAAGAGACTTCTTGGCTTCCCTCATATCTTCATCATTTAATTTAATCATACCCCTCTTCTTCACTATCGGTGTCGGGGTTGGTTCAGGTGTAGACCAATCATCATGATTCCGGCCTATTTTAGCCAATAATTCTTCAGTCTTCTGGAGTTCTTTTCCTGAAAACACAACCAGCACAACTATCCAGGTATGCCCTAGACTCAATAGTTAGTCCACTATAAAATATATCAAGTAAATCATGCTTTTCCAAATCATGGTCAGGCTGAGCTCTAATAAGAGAACAGAATCTCGCCCAAGCCTCAGGCAATTTCTCTCCATCTTCCTGGTCAAAATTATAAATTCTCTGCAAAGCATGTTGAGCACTAGCAGGAAAGTATTTTCGAAAGAAAACATCACGCAAATCAGTTGGACTTTTAATAGAACCAGGAGGCAAATTATTATACCAAGTTTTAGCATCATCCTTTAATGAGAACGGAAAAATTTTAGCGACAAAATAAGTACGCATCTTGACATCATCAGAAAACACGCCACTAAGAGTAGATAACTCAGTCAGGTGTTCAACAGACTTTCTTTTTCAGTACCACAAAAGGGTGTTTTCTCAACAATAGCTATATGAGATAGATCAAGAGAAAAATCATAATCTTTATCCCTAATGTTTATAGGAGATGTGGCAAATTTAGGATCAGGAGATGGTTTATATCTAACAGCATGTTCTGCAAGCAACTTTTTAATTTTTCTTGCATCAGTAGTAGCATTGCATTTTTCAATAAAATCATCATCAAGCTCTACATAATCTTCATCAAGATCATCACTAGAATATTCAACAGACTCAGGTGAATTAACAGGTGTAGCAGCATTAGGAGTTTCAGTATTTTCAATTTGTCTAGACTTAGCAATTGTAGCATCTAGAAAAGATCCCAATGAACCACTATCATCAAGCACAGCAGAAACATTATCAATATTATGAGAATTTTCAGATTCAGCAGAAGTACCAGCACGCATGTGGCGGTGAAACAAGTTTATCAATCACAGAGGGTGAATCAAGAGCAGCAGAGGTACTCAGAGTTGTACCTTTTCTTGTAGTGGATGGTAATATGGCGATCTTAGTATCGCGAGGTTTACCCATAATGGAGAATTTGCAGCGAACAATATCAATCCAAGTGAACTTCCAAATAAAGCTATGCTCCCCGCAACGGCGCCAGAAAATAGTCTTGATGACCCACAAGTATAGGGGATCGCAACAGTCTTCGAGGGAAGTATTACCCAATTTATTGATTCACACAAGGGGAGACAAAGAATACTTGTAAGCCTTAATAGCGGAGTTGTCAATTCAGCTGCACCTGGAAACAGACTTGCTCGCAAGAGTTTATCAGTAGTAAAGTTTTATGGCAGTGAAATAGTGAAATAACAGCAGCGGTGAAATAAAGACAGCAGTAGTGATTATAGTAAACAGCAGGATTAAAATACTGTAGGCACAGATGACGGATAACGGCGTTGCATGGATGAGAGAAACTCATGTAACAATCAAAGCATGGGCATTTGCAGATAATAATAACGGTATCCAAGTACTAATCAATCAATAGGCATGTGTTCCATATATAGTCGTACGTGCTCGCAATGAGAAACTTGCACAACATCTTCTGGTCCCAGCCGGTGGCAGCCGAGCCTCTAGGGAAACTATCTGGATATTAAGGTACTCCTTTTAATAGAGTACCGGAGCAAAGCATTAACACTCCGTGAACACATGTGATCCTCACATCACTACCATCCCTCCGGTTGTCCCGATTCTTGTCACTGGGCCATTGGTTCCGGACAGCGACATGTGTATACAACTTATAGGTAAGATCATAAACAACGAATATCTTCATGAATCAATAACATGTTCAGATCTGAGATCATGGCACTCGGGCCCTAGTGACAAGCATTAAGCATAACAAGTTGCAACAATATCATAAAAGTGACATCTACGGATACTAGGCACTATGCCCTAACAATCTTATGACTATTACATGACCAATCTCATCCAATCCCTACCATCCCCTTCAGCCTACAGCGGGGAATTACTCACACATGGATGGGAAACATTGCTGGTTGATGGAGAGGCGTTGGCGGTGAAGGCTCCTCCAATTCCCCGTCCCGGCGGAGTGCCAGAACGGAGACTTCTGGCTCCCGCGACGGAGTTTCGCGATGTGGCGGCTCTCTGGAGGGTTTCGGCGACTTCTCCGTGCGTTTTTAGGTCGAACCCGATAAGTAGTCCAAAGGGGGGCGTCGGAGGCCGGCCGAGGGGCCAGACCACATGGCCGCGCGGCCCCCCCCGGCCGCGCCGCCATGTGGTGTGGGGCCCTCGGGCCTCCACCTCCTTTGCCCTTCTGGCTCCGTCAATATTTTGGTAAAATAGGGCCATCTGAAGAAATTCCGAGGATTTTCCCGAAAGTTGGATTTCTGCACAAAAACGAGACACCAGCAGTTCTGCTGAAAACAGCGTTAGTCCGTGTTAGTTGTATCCAAAATACACAAATTAGAGGCAAAACAATAGCAAAAGTGTTCGGGAAAGTAGATACGTTTTGGACGTATCATGCCCGCATATTCCTTCGTGTACATCTTTCAGGATTGTCCTTCCTTCTTCGGGTGTGACGCATCTCTGTAGCACACCCGAGATACTTCGCTTGTACAACTCCCCTTCCACAGTAAAAGCTTTAGATCGTCTAATTATTCGCCTTGCTTCAACTGGATCGGCTCGGTATTGTTTTCCTTAGGATGTATGATATGTATGCCTACATCCATGGAATTTGCACCATCATGACTAGCTCCGTTCCTCTTCTTCTTCTTCCGATGATTCTTTGGTGGTCGAAGATTTCTCTTCCTTCTCCTTTTTCTTTGTTTTCATTGGCTTTGTTGATCTCTCGCTATTTCTTCCCAAAACACGCCTGGAGGGATCGCGAGACATTGTGACCCGATGTTTGCAAGGACATCGGCTCATCATTGCTCAACTCTGCTGATGTGGTTTACCTCGCATCCATCAAACACTTTTTCCAGATTATTATACATCTCCTTGTATGCTATCATGCTCTCGTTGACTACATCGCATTGGTTCATGACTTGCTGTGCCACCAACTGTGAGTCGCTGAAAATTTTCAGTCGGGTTGCACCGCAAGCCTTCGCCATCTTCATCCCGTGTATGAGAGCTTCATATTCCGCTTCATTGTTAGACGCGTTTGGGAACGCCATCCGTAAGACATACTTTCAACTTGTCGCCTTCAGGTCATACCAATATCACGCCTGCTCCAGCGCCTTCCAACCTTTTGGACCCGTCAAAGTTCATAGTCCAGTTCTCGAGAAATCTGAGGCCCGTGTTTTGTAGCTCCATCCACTCGCAATGAAATCTGGTAGAACCTGCGATTTTATTGCCTTTCTTTTTCATACGTGATGTCCCGAGGGGAAAGTTCTATTCCCCAAAGGGAGACACGCCCGTAGCTTCTGGGTTGTTCAATATATTTGACAGAGGAGCTTCATTGACCACTATTATCGGGTGCGCCGAAAAATAGTGTCGCAATTTTCTTGCTGTTGTAAATACTCCATACGCCAGTTTCTGGTACTGAGGGTACCGCTGTTTTGAAGGCGACAGTACTTCGCTGATGAAATATACTGGCCTCTGAACTCCATGGAGATTTCCTTCTTCTCTCTCTCGACTACGAACCGTGCTGACCACTTGAGGTGTGGCTGCAATGTATAGGAGGAGAGGTTCTTCTTCTTAGGCGCCACCAAGATTGGTGGTGTCGAAATTGTGCGCTTGAGGTTCTCGAAGGCCCTGTCTGCTTCCTCGTTCCATTGAAATTTCTCCCCTTGTTTGATCAATACGTAGAACGGCAGCGCCTTTTCTCCTAGCCTGGCGACGAATCTGCTTAAAGCTGCGACTCGCCCCGTTAGCTATTTGTATTTCTTTCAACTTGGTTGGCTTCCTCATAGTTACGATGGCCTGTATTTTTTCGGGATTAGCTTCAATCCCTCTTGCTGATACTAAAAACCCGAGAAGTTCTCCCGCAGGAACGCCAAAGGAGCACTTTGCCGGGTTCAACTTAAGGCGAACTTGTCGAGGTTGTCGAAGGTTTCCTTCAAATCTTCGATTAGTGTTGACCCCTTCTTTGATGTTATCACGACATCGTCAATGTAGACTTGTACATTTTTCCCAATCTGTGTTGCAAGGCACTTCTGCATCATCCGCTGATATGTTGCTCCCGCGTTTTTCAAACCAAAGGGCATTGTTTTGTAAGAAAACACGCCGTAAGGTGTTATGAACGCTGTCTTGGCTTCATCTTCTTCTTTTAATCTGATCTGGTTATAACCAGAGTATGCGTCCAAGAAGGAAAGACGTTCACATCCTGCCGTGGAATCGATGATTTGATCGATCCTTGGGAGGGGAAAGTGATCCTTTGGACAGTGTTTGTTGAGACACGTAAAGTCGACACACATGCGAAGGACTTTCGTGTTTTTTTCGGCACCATCACTGGGTTAGCTACCCACGTGGCTTCTGTAGATATCTCTTTAGTAAAACCAGCATCTTTGAGTCGATCTATTTCTGATAACATAGCTTTGGTTTGGTTCCGAAAACGCCGCAAAGGTTGTTTGATTGGTCTCGCGAGAGGATCCAAGTTGAGGTGGTGCTCGGCAAGTTCCCTGGGTACTCCTGGCATGTCAGCTGGACACCATGCGAAGATTTTCCAGTGCTCACGGAGGAACTCGACGAGCGCGCTTTCCTATGCGATATCCATGTTTGTTGCAATAGATGTCGTTTTCTTTGGGTCCGTCGGGTGGATCTGCACCTCTTTTGAATCCTGGATGTGTTGAAAGTTGGCTCCCTGGGAGACCTCCGCATCTGCAGCACATCATAATCAGAGCCTTGGCGCCATATATCTGCTTGCATCCCGAAAGTTTCTGATAGTCGATGAAAATCCTTGTCGCACTTATCGATAATAAACTTCCCTTAATTGTGATAGGTCCCTGGGTCCAGGCAACCTCCACAATAGGTACGTATAATGTGGTACCGCCATAAACCTGGCATATGCTGGTCGTCCCAACAAAGCGTGATATTGCGACGGGAAATCTACAACTTCGAATTCCGCATTCTCTATCCTGTAGTTTTCTTCCAAACGAACGTCTAGATTGATCTTGCCCAACGGATAACTTGGCTTCTCCGGTGTGATCCCATGGAAACGTGTATCGGTGGTTTCAGGTTTGCCAGGGATATGTTCATCTTCCTCAATGTATCTGCATACAAGGTTTGCTGCTGCCGCCATCTATGAAAACTCTCGACACGTCAAAACCAGCAATTACTGCGGGTAGATGAGTGCCGATTGTCCTGGTCGAGGAACTTGCTGTGGATGATCCGCACTGTGAAGCCAATATCTTGTCCCGACCAATTTAGGTACTCAACTGTTGGTGGGGGCATCTTCTCTGCCATGAACACTTGCCGTGAAATTACCTTCGCCCTGTTGGATGGCCTAGCTTTCTGAATCATCGAGACCGCACCATTGGAATTAGGATCAACATATGGTGGTGGATGTGGTGCTGCCACTATTCTGAGATGGTGCCGATTTTCATCCGTGATTGCGGGAGGGGGTGGAAGGTGAATTTCGCTCCTTGTCCCCTGATGACCCACAAGTATAGGGGGTGTATCGTAGTATCTTCGATAAGTAAGAATGTCGATCCCAACGAGGAGCAGAAGGTGTTGACAAGCAGTTTCGATGAAGGATTCACTGTAAATGCTCACAGACAAGTATTGGGGTTTTGATGTAACGATGAATAAAGTACGAGTAAGTAAAGTGCGAGAGAAATAATTGCAGCGAGTGGCCCAATCCTTTTAGCACAAAGGACAAGCCGGTTTGTTTACTTATAATGACCAAACGTTCTTGAGGACACACAGGATTTTAGTCTAGTGCTTTCGCACATACGCCTAATTAATCTTCATTGTTTGGATAAGTGTTGTGTGGTGAACCTATGCTAATGCACCGCCCTTCCTAGGACTAATACATACTTGTGATTATACCCCTTGCAAGCATCCGCAACTACAAGAAAGTAATTAAGATAAATCTAACCACAACCTTAAACTCTGAGATCCTGTGATCCCTCTTGCATCGATATACCAACGGGGCTCAGGTTTCTGTCACTTCGGAACTCGCAATTAGCAACCGAATACAAGATGCACTCCCCTAGGCCCATAAATGGTGAAGTATCGTAGTCGACGTTCACACGACACCACTAGAAGAATGACACCACAACTTAAATATCATAACATTGAATATTACTCAACCATAGTTCACTACTAACATTTAGACTTCACCCATGTCCTCAAGAACTAAACGAACTACTCACGAGACATCATATGGAATACAATCAGAGGTGATATGATGATGAATAACAATCTGAACATAAACCTTGGTTCAACGGTTTCACTCAATAGCATCAATAACAAGTAGAAATCAACACCGGGAGAGTTTCCCTATCAAACAATCAAGATCCAACCCAAATCGTTACAGCGGTGACGAGGTGCAGCGGTGGTGATGGCCGTGTAGATGGTGGAGATGATGATGATGATGATGGAGATGATGTCCAGCTCGATGACGATGGCGATGGCGTCGATTTCCCCCTCCGGGAGGGGAATTTCCCCGGCGGATTCCCGCCCGCCGGAGAGCTCTTTTTCTCTCTGGTGTTCTCCGCCCCTGCAGAGGCGGCTGTAACTCTTCGTGAGGTATCCTCTGTGGCTTAGGTTTTCGGGACGAAGGCATACACGAAGAAAAGGAGGCGAGAGGGGCTTGATACGTCTCCAACGTATCGATAATTTCTTATGTTCCATGCTACTTTATTGATGATACCTACATGTTTTATGCACACTTTATGTCATATTTGTGCATTTTCTGGAACTAACCTATTAACAAGATGTCAATGCGCCTGTTTTCGCTGTTTTTGGTTTCAGAAATCCTAGTAACGAAATATTCTCGGAATCGGACGAAATCAACGCCCAGGTTCCTATTTTTCCCGGAACCATCCAGAACACCCGAGAGCCGCCAGAGGGAAGCCCTGGGGGCCCCACACCACACCCTGGCGCGGCCAGGGGGGGGCCGCGCCGCCCTATGGTGTGGTGGCCCCAGGCCCCCTCCGAGGCTCCCTTTCGCCTATATAAGGTCCTGACCTAAAAACCCCGACGGAGGAAGCCACGGTACGAGAAAAGTTCCAGAGCCGCCGCCATCGCGAAGCCAAGATCTGGGGACAGTAGTCTGCTCCGGCACCACGGACGGGGAAGTGCCCCCGAAGGCTTCTCCATCGACACCACTGCCATCTCCACCGCCATCTTCATCACCGCTTGCCGCTCCCATGAGGAGGGAGTAGTTCTCCATCGAGGCCTGGGGCTGTACCGGTAGCTATGTGGTTCATCTCTCTCCTATGTACTTCAATACAATAATCTCATGAGCTGCCTTACATGATTGAGATTCATATGATGATGCTTGTAATCTAGATGTCATTATGCTAGTCAAGTGAGTTTTACTTATGTGATCTCCGGAGACTCCTTGTCCCACGTGTGTAAAGGTGACAGTGTGTGCACCTGTGGGTCTCTTAGGCTATATTTCACAGAATACTTATTCACTGTTATGAATGGCATAGTGAAGTGCTTATTTATATCTCTTTATGATTGCAATGTGTTTTGTATCACAATTTATCTATGTGCTACTCTAGTGAAGTTATTAAAGTAGATCTATTCCTCCTACACGATGTAATGGTGACAGTGTGTGCATCCGTGTTAGTACTTGGTTTATGCTATGATCATGATCTCTTGTAGATTGCGAAGTTAACTATTGCTATGATAGTATTGATGTGTATTATTCCTCCTACATAAGCATGAAGGTGACAGTGTGCATGCACGTTAGTACTTGGTTTAGTCGTATTGATCTATCTTACACTCTAAGGTTACTTAAATATGAACATTGAATTGTGGAGCTTGTTAACTCCGGCATTGAGGGTTCGTGTAATCCTAATGTGTTTATCATCCAACAAGAGTGTAGAGTATGCATTTATCTATTCTGTTATGTGATCAATGTTGAGAGTGTCCACTAGTGAAAGTCTATTCTAGGCCTTGTTCCTAAATATCGCTATCGCCGCTTGTTAATGTTTTATCACATTACTGCCGTTGTTACTACTGCATGTGTTTACTTCCTCAATATTACTACCATCAACGCACGCCAGCGAGCTATTTTGGCGCCGTACTACTACTCATATTCATTCATACCACTTGTATTTCACTATCTCTTCGCCGAACTAGTGCACCTATTAGGTGTGTTGGGGACACAAGAGACTTCTTGCTTTGTGGTTGCAGGGTTGCATGAGAGGGATATCTACCTCCTCGAGTTCGATAAACCTTGGGTAATCCACTTAAGGGAAACTGTCGCGTTCTACAAACCGCTTGGAGGCCCAACATCGTCTACAAGAATAGAAGCACCCGTAGACATCAAGCACTTTTCTCCGCGCCGTTGTCGGGGAGGTAAGGTAAAAGGCACTATACTGTCCAGGTAACAGTACTTTTCTCGCGCCATTGTGTGTGTGCTCGAAGTTATTTCCTTTAGACTCTGGAATTGCGACATTTGGTTTCTTGTTTACACTAGTTAGGCATAATGACAACAATGACCTTTTTATTCTATTTCCTGATTTAGGACATGGATGGTTTGATGCGAAAATTAAAAAACCCATGGAACATATTAATATGAATGCTTTGAACATCATTGTTGCTAATGCTATGGAAAATTCTAAGCTTGGCTGGCTTTGATGAGCATGATATTTTTAGTCCCCAAGCATTGAGGAGAAAATTTACTTTGATGATACTTTGCCTCCCATTTATGATGATTATAATGATAGTAGTCTTTTATTACCACCTATTGAGGATAAATTAGATTATGATTACAATATACCTCCCATATTTGATAGTTACTTTGTTGAATTTGTTCCCACTAACTGCAATTAATAAGAATGACTATGCTTATGTTGGGAGTGTTGGAGATATGCCCTAGACCTAGCAGATAAGAATGCTTTATGATAGTTATATTGTTGAGCCTGTCTATGTTGAAAGTTATTATGAGAGGAAAATATGGTTGTAAAAATTTTCATGTTACTAAAAAACATCTTCTCTATGTGCTGAAATTTCTGAGTTACACTTGTTCTATCTTCCTATGCTTGTTACTTTGCTCTTCATGAACTTGTTTATTTACAAGACCCTTTTCATAGGAAGCATGTTAGACTTAAATGTGTTTTGAATTTGTCTCTTGATGCTCTCTTTGCTTCAAATACTATTTCTTTCTTGCTAGTGCATCATTAAAACTGCTGAGCCCATCTTAATGGCTATAAAGAAAGAACTTCTTGGGAGATAACCCATGTGTTTTTTTACTACAGTACTTTGTTTTATATTTGAGTCTTGGAAGTTGTTTACTACTGTCCTCTCCTTATCATGTTTTTGGTGCCAAGTAAAGTTTCTATGTTAAAGTTGATGTTATATTTGGGATCGCTGTGCAAACAGCATTGCTGTCTGCCACACGAATCTGGGAACAAGTCTCTGTAGAAAATCAAAAAAATCTGCCAATTTACGTGCGTGATCCTCAGATATGTACGTAACTTTCATTAGTTTTGAGTTTTTCCATTTGAGCAAGTCTGGTGCCATTTTAAAATTCGCTTTTACGGACTGTTCTGTTTTTGACAGATTCTGCCTTTTATTTTCGCATTGCCGCTTTTGCTTTGTTGAATGGGTCTCTTTGTTCCATTAACTTTCAGAAGTTTTGTGCAATGTCCAGAAGTGTTAAGAATGATTGTGTCACCCTCTAAACATGTGAATTTTTGATTATGCACTAACCCTCTAATGAGTTTGCTTGAAGTTTGGTGCAGATTCAATGGTCAATAGAAGAGGGTGATATAATGTGATCGAGAAGAGAGAAGGTTCAAGCTTGGGGATGCCCTGGTGGTTCATCTCTCTGCATATTTTAAGAAGACTAAGCATCTAAGCTTGGGATGCCCAAAAGTATCCCCTTCTTCATCGACAACTTATCGTGTTTCTTCTAGTGAAACTATATTTTATTCATCACATCTATGTTCTTTACTTGGAGCGTCTGTAGGTGTTTATTTTTATTTTTATTTTTATATCTTGCTCTCCAATAAGTTCATCCCTGTGGTGTGGGAGAGATTATCAGCCCGTTGGTTCGTATGAACACATGTGTTCTTAGCTCATAATGTTCAAGGCGAAGTCTTCTTCGCTAAATTGTTATATGGTTGGAATTGGAAATGCTACATGTAGTAATTCTAAAATGTCTTGGATAATGTGATACTTGGCAATTGTTGTGCTCATGTTTAAGCTCTGCATCATATACTTTGCACCCATTAATGAAGAAATACATAGAGCTTGCTAAAATGTGATTTTGCATAATTGGTCTCTAAGGTCTAGATACTCTCGTAAAGTTTGAACAACAAGGAAGACGTGTAGAGTCTTATAATGTTTACAATATGTCTTTTATGTGAGGTTTGCTGCACCGCTTCATATTTGTGTTTGTTTCAAATAACCCTGCTAGCCTAAACCTTGTATCGAGGGAATACTTCTCATGCATCCAAATCCTTGAGCCAACCACTATGCCATTTGTGTCCACCATACCTACCTACTACATGGTATTTCTCCACCATTCCAAAGTAAATTGCTTGAGTGCTACCTTTAAACATTTCAAAAGTTATTCCCTCTCAATTTGTGTTAATGTTTTTATAGCTCATGAAGAAGTATGTGGTGTTTATCTTTCAATCTTGTTGGGCAACTTTCACCAATGGACTAGTGGCTTCATCCGCTTATCCAATAACTTTGCAAAAAGAGTTTGCAATGGGATTCGGTGCCAAATTAATTAACAAAAAATGGGACACACTCCTCCATGGTATGTGATTGCTGAATGGCACCCGAAGGATTCGGCTAGCCGTGGCTTGAGAAAGCAAAGGTGAGGAGGAGTGCCATCATAATAAAACTAAAATAAAAAGGCACTCCTTCGTATGGTATGAGATTGTTGGCAAGCACCCGAGGTTAGCCATATATGGTTTGTGAAAGAAAGGTTGGAAGGAGTGCCACAAAATAAAAATAAAATGGGAGCCGCCCTTTGAAGGTTTGTCCGGCAAGGTAGTTAGAGTACCCGCTACCATTCGTTGACAACAACAAACACCCCTCAAAACTTTACTTTTATGCCTTTATGTTTTCGAAATCAAAGCTCTAGCACAAATATAGCACCGATGCTTTCCTCTTTGAAGGACCATTCTTTTACTTTATGTTGAGTCAGTTTACCTATCTCTCTCCACCTTAAGAAGCAAACACTTGTGTGAATCGTGCATTGATTCCTACATACTTGCATATTGCACTTGTTATATTACTTTACATTGACACTATCCATGAGATATACATGTTATAAGTTGAAAGCAAACCGCTGAAACTTAATCTTCCTTTGTGTTGCTTCAATACCTTTACTTTGATTTATCACTTTATGAGTTAACTCTTATGCAAGACTTTATTGATGCTTGTCTTGAAGTACTATTCATGAAAGTCTTTGCTTTATGATTCACTTGTTTACTCATGTCATTACCATTGTTTTGATCGCTGCATCTACTTTATATATGTTTACAAATAGTATGATCAAGATTATGATGGCATGTCACTTCGTAAATTATCTTGTTATCGCTTTACCTGCCTCTAGACGAGCGTAACTAAGCTAGGGATGCCGATACGCTTCCAACGTATCGATAATTTATGTTCCATGCTACTTTATTGATGATACCTACATGTTTTATGCACACTTTATGTCATATTTGCATTTTCCGGAACTAACCTATTAACAAGATGCCGAAGTGCCGGTTCCTTTTTCGCTGTTTTTGGTTTCAGAAATCCTAGTAACGAATATTCTCGAAATCGGACGAACGCACAGGGTCCCTATTTTTCCCGAACCATCCGTAACACCCGAGAGCCGCCGTAGGAAGCCCTTGGGGCCTGATACGCAGATGCACACGTCCGTTGGGAACCCCAAGTGGAAGGTATGATGCGATAGAAGCAAGTTTCCTCAGTATGAAACCAAGGTTTAATCGAACCAAAGAGGGAGCCAAGAAGCACGCTGGAAGGCTGATGGTCGCAAATGATGCGCTAACACTGTGGATTCCTAGCGCCAACGCGAACCTGCACAACACAAATAAGTACTTTGTCCCAACGAAATAGACTGAGGTTGTCAATCTCACCGGCTTGCTGTAACAAAGGATTAAACGATCGAGTGGAAGATGTTTGCAAAGAAAAAACAGTAAAACACAACGATTGTATGCTATGTAAAGAATAGGACCTAGGTCCACAACTCACTAGAGGTGTTCCTCCCATAAGATAAAAGCATGCTGGGTGAACAAATTACGCAATTTGACAAGTAGAGAAAGGCATAACAATGCATATACATGATATGATAAATATAGTGAGATTTAATTGGGCATTACGACAAAGTACATAGACCGCCATCCAATCGCATCTATGCCTAAAAAGTCCACCTTCAAATTATCATCCGAACCCCCTCCCGCATTAAGTTGCAAAGCAACGTACAATTGCATTAAGTATGGTGCGTAATGTAATCAACAACTACATCCTGGACATAGCATCAATGTTTTATCCCTAGTGGCAACAGCACATCCACAACCTTAGAACTTTCTCACTGTCCCGGCATTAAATGGAGTGCATGAACCCACTATCGAGCATAAATACCCCCTCTTGAGTTAAGAGTAAAAAAACTTACGAGCCTCTACTAATAACTGAGAGCATGCAAGATCATAAACAACACATGAACAATAGGATTGATAATCACCATAATCATGGTACTCTCTATCCACCGGAACCCGACAAACACAACATATAGAATTACATATAGATGATCTTGATCATGTTAGAAAGGCTGCTCACAAGATCCAACAATGAAGCACAACAAGGAGAAGACGACCATCTAGCTACTGCTATGGACCCATGGTCCAGGGTGGACTACCACTCATCACTCCGAGGCTAACACAGGTAGAGTTCCTGAGATGGAACCCCCTCCCAGGGTGCCGGAGGCGATTCCGTAATCCCCCGAGATGGGACGGCGAAGGCGGCTCCGTAAGGTTTTCCGTATCGTGCCTTCTTTGAGATCAAATTTCGCGACGGCTTTAAGAAGCTGAGGTCAACGCTGGGGCCACACGAGGGGCCCAAGGGGTCGGCCAGGGCTCGGGCCGCGCCGCCTCCTCCTCTGCCGCTCGTGGCCCTACTCCCGTTAGGTCTTCGGTCTCCTGGAAGCTTCGTGCAAAAATAGGACCCCGGGGCGAAAGTTTCGTCCAATCCCGAGAATATTTCTTACTAGGATTTCGAACCAAAAAAAACAGCAACAAAGAATCGGGTTCTTCTCGCATCTTTTGTTAATAGGTTAGTTCCGTAAAATGCATAAATATGATAAGTGTAAGCAAAACATGTAGGTATCAATAAAGTAGCATGGAACATAAGAAATTATCGAGCCGTTGGAGACGTATCATCCCTCAGTAATTTCATTTCTCGTCCTGAGCAGGTAAAACGATAACAAAGATAATTTCTGGCGTGACATGCCATCATAATCTTGATCATACTACGAAACATATGTAATGAATGCAGTGATCAAAGCAAGGTAATGACATGAGTAAACAAGTGAATCATATGACAAAGACGCCATGAATAGTACTTCAAGACAAGTATCAATAAGTCTTGCATAAGAGTTAACCTCCATAAAGCAATAAATCAAAGTAAAGGTGTTACAACACATAGGAAGATTAAGTTTCAGTGTTGCTTTCAACTTATAACATGTATATCTCATGGATATTGTCAATATAAAGTAATATAACAAGTGCAATATGCAAGTATGGATGAATCATGCACAGTCCACACAAGTGTTTGCTTCTAGTGGAAGGAGATAGGTAAACTGATCAACAATAAAAGTAAAAGAAAGGTCCTTCAAGAGGAAAGCATCATTGCTGTATTGTGGTAGAGCTTTTATTTTGAAAACATGAAACAATTTTATTGCCAATGGTAGTAATAAAGCATATGAGTTATGAAAATTATATCTACAAGTTGCAAGCCTCATGCATAGTATGAAGGAGATATGCCCTAGAGGCAATATTTAACTTGGACTGGTCGGATCTTCGTGATGCCATGTTTCAACCAAGTGTCACAAAGGGGTACCTCCATGTCACTTCAAAGGTCTAAGGAGAATGCTCGTGATTTCGGATTTCTCGCTTTTGATTATTCTCAACTTAGACATCCATACTGGGACAACGATGTAGCAATGATAATGGACTCCTCTTAAATGCATAAGCATGTAGCAATGATTATTGTTCTCTTATATGAGATTGAGGATATATGTCCAAACTGAAACTTCACCATGGTTCATGGCTTTAGTTAACGGCCCAATGTTCTTCTCCAACAATTTTGCATGCTCCAACCACTAAAATGAGGACCTTCAGACCAAGACGGACATGTGCATAGCAACTCACATAGATATCTAACAATAGTTGATGCATGCTCGTAAGCATGTTATCGCGCAACAAGCAACTTAATAAAATATAAAGCGCATACATATTCAATACTACGATAGTTTTAAGGCTATTTTGTCCCATGAGCTATATATTGCAAAGGTGAATGATGGAATTTTAAAGGTAGCACTCAAGCAATTTACTTTGGAATGGTGGAGAAATACCATGTAGTAGGTAGGTATGGTGGACACAAATGGCATAGTAGTTGGCTCAAGGTTTTTGGATGCATGAGAAGTATTCCCTCTCGATACAAGGTTTAGGCTAGCAAGGTTATTTGAAGCAAACTCAAGGATGAACAAGTGCAGCAAGACCCACATAAAAGACATATTGTAAACATTATAAGACTCTACACCGTCTTCCTTGTTGTTCAAAACTCACTACTAGATATTATCTAGACCTTAGAGAAACCAAATATGCAAATCAAATTTTAGCAAGCTCTATGTATTTCTTCATTAATGGGTAAAGCATATGATGCAAGAGCTTAAATATGAGCACAACAATTACCAAGAATACATTATCCAAGACATTTTAGAATTAATAGCATTTTCCAATTCCAACCATATAACAATTTAATAAGAAGAAACTTCGCCATGAACATTATGAGTAACAAGGACACATGTGTCCATATGCAAGCCGCATCTCTCTTCCACAAAGTGAATGCTAGATCCATCTTATTCAAACAAAAACAAAACGAAAACAAAAACAACTTCAAGTAAAGAACACAAGATGTGATTGAATAAAAAATATAGTTTCAGGGGGGAACCCGATGATGTTGTCGATGAAGAAGGGGATGCCTTGGCATCCCCAAGCTTAGACGCTGAGTCTTCTTAAAATATGCAGGGTGAACCACGGGGCATCCCTGCTTAGAGCTTACCCTCTTGATCATAGATATCATTCTCCTCTTGACCTGAAACTCTCCTTCACACCAAACTTCAAGCAAACTCATTAGAGGGTTAGCACAAATAATTCACTAATTCAGAGGTGGCACAATCATTATTTCACTTCTGGATGCATACTGCTACTGGACATTAGTGGATCAGAGTCCAACCAACATAGCAAAAGAGGCACAAGTGGTTTAAAAGGCAGAATTTGTCAAAATAGAACAGTCCGTAAAGACGAAATTTAGAGATGGCACCAGACTACTCAAATGGAAAAACTCAAACTAACAAAGTTGCGAGTATCTGAGACTATACGCCTAGAATTAAAAGATTTTTTCAATTCTTTAATAGAATTGTGTCTAGATTCGTGATATATTAGAGCTTCTATAGCAATCCCAAATATAACATCAACTTTGACATAGAAACTAAAAAAAAAAAAAAAACATGATAAGGAGAGGTTGCTACAGTAGTAAACAACTTCCAAGACTCAACAAAACAAAATTGCTAGGTAAAACATGGGTTGTCTCCCATATTTTTAACGCCTTTTCTAGCCAGACGCAAAGTGCAAATCAAGAACATCTGAGATAGAGTTTATCAACATCATAGCTTGTTCTTAATAATAGAATCAAAAGGCATTAGTCTTCAGAAGTGTTCCATACCTTTCTGAGAGGAAAATTGATATTTAATATTACCTTCATATCAATAACAGCACCAACAGTTCGCAAAGGTCTTCCCAACACAATTGGACAAGATGCATTGCATTCGATATCCAAGACATCAAAATCAATCTGCATTGGCATATTGTTAACCAATATAACATTATCAATCCCTCCCCAAAGGTTTCTTGCACATTATCGGTAAGATTAACATCCAAATAATTTTTTTTTGGCAAGTTAAGCATATCATAAATCTTTAGGCATAACGTAAATACTTGCACCAAGATCACATAAGTAATACATTCAAAGTCATTGAATTTCATTTAATGATGGGCTCCCAACCATCTTAACTTTCTAGGAATAGAAGTTTCAGGTTTTAGTTTCTCTTCGCTTTAATGAGAGCACTTGTAATATGTTTTGTAAAAGGCTAAATTTATAGCACTAGCATTAGACTTTTTGAACAAGTTTTTGTAAGAACTTATAACTTCAGATGTGGCAATCATCAAAAATCTAAATCATGCTACAGCAATGGGATCATCGTTCCCAAGGTTGGAAAAATTTCAGCAGCTTTATCACAGCCAGTTCAGCAGCTTTAGCAATTTCAGGTAGTTTTGTACAAGCACTAGAGTAGAAACATCACATCACCAATTATATTTCCATTTGCTAGTAGAAAAAGAACATGTAAGACTATAATACTAGTGGTGGTAATAGTCCAAACTTTAGCTACATTATTCTCTTTAGCTAGTTTTTCATTTTCTTCTCTATCCCACTGTTAGCAGCTCAGCCATTAATCTTATATTTCATTAATTCTAACTTGATGGCATTTGTTGTAGTAGTAATCTTATTATCAATATCAATGTTTAGTAGTCATTTAATTTCAAAGAAGATTGTGATGTGTATATAGAGATTCAAGCCAAGATTAAATTTAGTTTGCATTCAAATCTCCCTATTCAATTTTCGTTGATTTCCATTTTTTCAACAAGGTAGATTGTCATTCATAGTTTTAGTAAAACAATTGATTTTGCTCATATTGGCATTGCATAAAAAGTTTTTAGTGGATCTTCAATATTCAGCATCCTTCATATCTACCATAGCATTACCATTAGCAGGATATTGTTTAGAATTTGAGCAACTAATGAAGCTAACGGAACATTAGTTAGGATCAACATTAAATCTATCATTCACACATAGACATAATCACATCAATCTTATCACTCAAGGAAGAGGTTTCTTCAACAATTTACCTCTTAATTGTGGATTCTTCCGTGTGCCATTCAAGAATTATCATCATATCATCAGAAAGTTTGTGGTCACTTCCAATGATGGACATGTTGTACCTCCAAAGAGTTAATCCAATAAATTCCGCTAAGAAAAATTTAGTCCTACATAGAAGGTTTGGATGATCATCCAAGTAGTCGTCAGTCCATGGGTTGGGCAATTTCAAAGTTTTCATTCTCTCCCCTGCTTGAGCAACATGTTCAGTATCTAATTGCTAAAAATTATTGCTACTCAAAGATATAATTTTAGCCGGAGGATAATATTTACAATAAAAGCATCCCTGCATTTAGTCCATGAATCAATATTATTCTTAGGCAAAGAAACCAATCTTAGCTCTTCCTCTTAATGAGAAAGGAAACAATCTTCAATTTAATAATATCACTATCTACATCTTTATATACTTTTGCATTTACAAAGTTCAACAAAATTATTGAGATGGGCGTGGTACCATCGTAATCAGCACCGAAAATTACCTTCGTGCATGACCAGATTATAAAGCAAAGTTTAATTTCAAAGAATCACAGCAGCGGTGGAGCAATAGGTGGTGTAATAGAAATCATTATTATCTGCATTTGGTGAAGTCACACAATTTAGTATTTTTCGGGCTGACTCATTTTAGCTACAGTAAATAAAACAAACTAGATAAAGCAAATGTAAGTAAATTCAATTTTTTTCGTGTTTTCATATATAGAGAGTAAGACAAGAAATAAAGTAAAACTAGCAACTAATTTTTTTGTATTTTGATTTAGTGCAGCAAACAAAGTGATAAATAAATGAATATAAGACAAAACAAGCAAGAGATTGAAGTGAGACTTCCGTGCCGTGTCTTGGATCACTAACCTGTCAGCTTGTAAATTTAGCTCGATACGAGATGCACATCAGCCCGTTGGGAACCCCAAGTGGAAGGTAAGATGCGTATAGCCCTCAGGAGGAAACCAAGGTTTAATCGAACCAGAGGGAGCCAAGAAGCACGTTGAAGGTTGGTGGGCGAAATGTGATGCGGCGTAACACCAGGATTCGGCGCTAACGCGAACCTGCAATAACACAATTAAAGTACTTTGTCCTAAACGAAACAAGGAGGCTACTAATTCACCATTGGTTGTAACAAAGGATTAAATCAGATTGAGGGAAGATATTGTAGAAGAAACAGTAAACATAATGGTAGATTGTGGTGCTATGTAAAGACATTAGACCGGGGTCATCAGAGGTAGTCTCTCCCATAAGATAAAGCATGTTAGTGAACAAATTACAATGGGCAATTTATTAAATAGAGAAAGGCATAAATAATGCATATACATGATATGATAAATATAGTGAGATTTAATTAAGCATTACGACAAAGTACATAGACCGCCATCCAACTGCATCTATGCTCTGCAAGTCCACCTTCAGAAAGTCATCCGACCCCAAACATTGTTGCAAGCAATGCATTAACAATTGCATTGGCATGGTGCGTAATGTAATCAAACAACTACATCCTTAGACATAGCATCAATGTTTTATCCCTAGTGGCAAATGAAGACATCCACAACCTTAGAACTTTCTGTCACTGTCCTGGATTAAAGGGAGGCATGAACCCACTATCGAGCATAAATACCCCCTCTTTGGAGTTAAGAGTAAAACTGGCTGCAGCCTCTACTAATAACTATGAGAGCATGTAAGATCATAAACAACACATGAACAATAGATTGATAATCACCATAATCATAGTACTCTCTATCCATCGGATCCCGACGTACACAACATATAGAATTACATATAGATGATCTTGATCATGTTAGGCAGCTCACAAGATCCAACAATGAAGCACAACAAGGAGAAGGAGGACCATCTAGCACTACTGCTATGGACCCATGGTCCAGGGTGGACTACTCACTCATCACTCCGAGGCGCACCATGGCGTGTAGAGTCCTCCAGATGAACTCTCCGGCAAAAGGCTGAGGCGATCTCCGTAACTCCCGAGATGGGACGCGCGGCGGCGGCGTCTCAGGAAGGTTTCGCGTACCTTTCGCCACGGAAGCTTTAAGTAGGCGGAGGGTCAACGCTGTGGGGCCACACGAGGGCCCAGGGGGTAGGTCGGCGCGCCCGTGGCCCTGGCCGCGCCGGCCTCCTGCCTGCCGCCTCGTGGCCCCACTTCGTTAGGGCTTCGGCTTCTGGAAGCTTCAGGCAAAAATAGGACCCGGCGAAAGTTTCGTCCAATTCCGGGAATATTTCTTACTAGATTTCAAACCAAAAACAGCGTAAAACAGCAACTGGCTCTTTTCGGCATCTTGTTAATAGGTTAGTTCCGAAATGCATAAATATGGCATATAATGCATAAAACATGTAGGTATCATCAATAAAGTAGCATGAACATAAGAAATTATCGATACGTTGGAGACGACGTGGCCCGACACCACACCCCGGGGCGCGGCCGAGTGGGCCGCGCCCGCCCTATGGTGTGGTGGCCCTGTGGCCCCCCTCGGCCTTCGCCTATTTAAAGGTCCTCGACCTAAAACCCCGACGGAGGAAGCCACGGTACGAGAAGTCCCGTGAGCCGTCGCGAGATCGGGCCACACACGGGGTCTTAGACCTCATCAGAAGTGCCCCCGGAAGGCTTATCCATCGACACCGCTGCCATCTCCACTGCCATCTTCATCACCGCTACTGCTCCCATGGGGAGGGAGTAGTTCTCCATCGAGGCTCGGGGCTGTACTGGTAGTTATGTGGTTCATCTCTCTCCTATGTACTTCAATACAATAATCTCATGAGCTGCCTTACATGATTGAGATTCATATGATGATGCTTGTATCTAGATGTCATTATGCTGTCAAGTGAGTTTTACTTATGTGATTTCCGGAACTCCTTGTTCCACGTGTGTAAAGGTGACGTTGTGTGCACCTTGTGGGTCTCTTAGTATATTTCATGTAATTTATTCACCTGCTATGAATGGCATAGTGAAGTGTTTATTTATATCTCTTTATGATTGCAATGTGTTTTGTATCACAATTCTATCTATGTGCTACTCTGGTGAAGTTATTAAAGTAGATCTATTCCTCCTACACGATGTAATGGTGACAATGTGTGTGTGTATCCGTGTTAGTACTTGGTTTTATGCTATGATCATGATCTCTTTGTAGATTATGAAGTTAACTATTGCTATGATAGTATTGATTTGTATTATTCCTCCTACATAAGCATGAAAGTGACAGTGTGCATGCTACGTTAGTACTTGGTTTAGTCGTATTGATCTATCTTACACTCTAAGGTTACTTAAATATGAACATTGAATTGTGGAGCTTGTTAACTCCCGCATTGAGGGTTCGTGTAATCCTACGCAATGTGTTCATCATCCAACAAGAGTGTAGAGTATGCATTTATTCATTCTAATATGTGATCAATGTTGAGAGTGTCCACGTAGTGAAAGTCTATTCCCTAGGCCTTGTTCCTAAATATCGCTATCGCTGCTTTAGATATCGTTTTGTCATACATCACAAGGCGCTATTACCGCATGTTTACTTCCCCAATATTACTACCATCAACTGCACGCCAGCGAGTTATTTTCTGGCCTCCGTACTACTACTCATATTCATTCATACCACTTGTATTTCACCATCTCTTCACTTAACTAGTGCACCTATTAGGTGTGTCAAAGACACAAGAGACTTCTGCTTTGTGGTTGCAGGTTGCATGAGAGGGACATCTTGACCTCTTCCTCCCTGAGTTCGATAAACCTTTGGGTAATCCACTTAAGGGAAACTTATGTTGTCGTTCTACAAACCTCGCTCTTGGAGGCCCAACACCGTCTACAAGAATGAAGCACCCAGAGACATCAATGGCTGTGGACCCCCCTCTCATAGGGCGGCGCTGCCAGGCCTTGGGTCACGGGGCCTGGGTGGGGTGGGCCCACCCGGTCCCCTTCTCCCCTTCTGGCTCCTCCGTCATCTGGAAAAAGAGGTGTAATTTCCGGCAATTGTTGATCTTCCGAAATATTGCGTTCCGACGGTGCTTTTTCCAACAGAATCCCTGCTCCGGCGCGATCCTCCAATAATGATGAAACATGCAAAATAGATGAAATAACATATATTATGTCCAAACATGAAATATATCAATGAATAACAAAGAAATTATGGTATAAAATAGTGATGCAAAAATGGACGTATCATTCCCCCAAGCTTAGACTTCGCTGGTCCCCAAGCGAAATCAACTCAAGAACAGACCACATGTTTATGGAGTGAAGAGTCGATAAATAAAATAATGGACAAGAAGTATCATATTGATTCACACAAGATATTCTAATACATTCTCTTCGTATAACTCAACTTGAAATAAGTAAAGTGAAATCACAAAAAAAGGTGCATAGGAAATCATAGATGGTTATGGCAAACTTTGTTCTTTGGTCAGAGAACTAGTAACGGATTGCTCTTATTTAATAAGCGCGCTTTCATATTAGAATTTATATAGCAGGGTTTTCATTCTCAATCATAACAATCTCTCCTCATAATCATTGATAACTTTCAAAGTCATATTCATTCAGATAAAAATTTGTACTAAACAAGAAAGCATAAAAGACATGATTAACTAGATCATAGCATAAATGGTTGGTTCACAACAACTTAAGACAGAGGGAAATAGGTTTACCGACTCAACATAGAAGTAAAAGATAGGCCCTTCAGAGGGAAGCAGGATTAAATCATGTGCTAGAGCTTTTCAAGTTTTGAAATCATATAAAGAGCATAAAAGTAAGGTTTTGAGTGGTGTTTGTTGTTGTCAATGAATGGTAGCGGGCACTCTAACCCCTTGCCAAACGAACCTTCCAAGAGCGGCTCCCATGAGGGACGGCATCTCTACCAGCAAGGTAGATCATCCCCTTCTCTTTTGTTTACACATGTATTTTAGTTTTATTATGGATGACACTCCCCCAACCTTGGCTTTCTCAATCCATGGCTAACCGAATCCTCGGGTGCCTACCAACATTCACATACCATGGAGGAGTGTCTATTGCAAAATTAAGTTGCTTAATAAATCAGGGCAAACATGTGAAGAGAATTATTATGAAAGTTATTAATTGGGCTGGGAACCCCGTTGCCAGCTCTTATTGCAAAATTATTGGATAAGCGGATGTGCCACTAGTCCATTAGTGAAAGTCCGCCCAACAAGATTGAAAGATAAAACACTACATACTTCCTCATGAGCTATAAAACATTGACACAAATAAGGAGTAGTATAGTTTGAATTATATTTAAAGGTAGCACATGAAGTATTTACTTGGAGGGGCGCAAAATACCACATAGTAGGTAGATATGGTGGACACAAATGGCATGGGTTTGGTCTAAGGTTATGGATGTATGAGAAGCATTCCCTCTCAATACAGGTTTTTGGCTAGCAAGGTTTGATAGCAAGCATAAAGGTTGAGGAAACAAACAAATATACATATGATAGAAACAATCAGGCATCTTGTATACACAAGCAATTTTAACTTCATAGAATACTAAACTCACTAACATAAAGATAATGAGTAATATATCTACATGTATTTCTCTCTATTTAAACATCTAGATGTTGTTGCTATTGACCAATGCTAAGTTTGCCAAAAACCAAATAGATTTACTTGATGCCCCAAAGTGATATCAATACCAATGTCAAGAGGATCATATAATAGAGATTGCAACCTAAAATAAGGTGTGCAAAAAGTAAATGACAAGACTTCTCATTAATATTCCATAACGATACCTCACACCAACGGATACATAGATAACCAACTAAGAGAGATACTTCCACATTGCAAACTATTCCATATGATAACTTCCTACTCATGATATGACACTACTTTGATAGTAAAAGATAAAGGTAGTGATGATGTGATATCGCTGCACTCCCCCAAGCTTGGAACAAACCAAGGGGATGCCAATACCGGTGATGAATTACCTCTTCGGTGGTGATGGTGATGGATTCTTCGACAAGCTTCTTAACAAGCTCCTTTAAATCCTCAATCTCATAGGTGAGGTTGCTAATCAGCTCCGAGTTGTGCTCAACGCTGCTCATAATCATGTCGTGGCGAGTCCCAACTCCTAGAATTGTTTCCCCATCCTTCAACTTCAGAATTTCATCTCTCCCGCAATGTTAGAACGATCTATCCCAAACACTTGGCAACACTACCTTGGGGTCCTTTTAGTTTGACGATCGTAGATTAGATTGCGGAAAGGTGGTAATTGCTTGGAGAAGATGTCCTGGAGCTAAGCAGTTTACTAACTGCTCCTCCGGTAGCGATTCGTGCACTCCTCTTGGTGTTGGATGGATTTGATATCACACCAATGCTTGCAATGGTGGCACGCTGGTGTACTCGTGGAACTTCCTCCACTTCTTCCTCATCCTCACTCGCGTCTTCTTCCTTCAGTTCCGAGTCTTGAATATCTTCCTCCAAAGGTCCCTTGTCCCTGTTGTTGGAGACCATGGTGCTTCTGGATCAAAACATCCTGGCAAAAAACAGCTCGAAACAAAACACGACGAGAAAACGATATACCGACCTCCAGGGGTCCGGGGGATTATATAATATTTCATAACAAAGGAAGGTTCTGTGTCGTAAAACGAGTGGAAACGGGACGCCGCGGGGCTGTCACCATAGGGCGGCAGGCCGTGGGTGGGGCCCGCGCGCCTATGGTGACGGGCTCTCGCGCGTCTTCCACCCCGTTTCGATCCCGTAATTTTTCATATTTTCCAAAACAGCAGAAATATTGTTCAAAGCTAAACGCGGACTTTTTATTACTAAAACTCTGTTACCTATTCAAAGTCGGACTCGGCGAACTGCCAATTTGATCTTTGATGAAAGCCTCCGGTTATCACTTGGATAATATCAATATCTTCATTATAAGAATCTCCGTGAAATATAATGCTTGAGTCTTTGTCCATTCACAACTTGTGTGGCGTTACCTTCCAAAGAGCTAATTTTTATTGCTCCTGAACGATATACCTCCTCAATAACATATGGTCCTTCCCATTTTGAGAGTAATTTCCCTGCAAAGAATCTAAGACGAGACCGATACAATAGAACTTTATCTCCAACATTAAATTCTCTTTTAATAATTCTTCTATCATGCCACTTCTTAACTTTCTCCTCAAAAAGTTTAGCATTTTCATAAGCTTCACTTCTCCATTCATCTAAAGAACTCAATTCTAGCAACCTCTTCTTACCGGCAAGTTTAAAATCTTTAGTTCTCTAACACCCCAATAAGCTTTGTGCTCTAGTTCTAAAGGTAAATGACAAGCTTTTCCATAAACCATTTTATACGTTGACATACCCATGGGATTTTTATAAGCAGTTCTATAAGCCCATAGTGCTTCCTTCAATTTTTGCTTCCAATTCTTTCTAGATTTATTAATGGTCTTCCCAAAATAGTTTTAATTTCTCTATTTGTTAATTCTACTTGACCACTAGTTTGAGGGTGATAAGCTGAAGCAATTCTATGATTAATACCATACTAGGTGAAATAACATAAGTATTGTGTCCCAATATGAAATATATCAATGAATATCAGCAAATTATGATATAAAATAGTGATGCAAAATGGTCTCACCATCGCACTTTTGTGGGTATAGCTTCACCCATTTAGTAACATAATCAACAAAAACTAAGTATATGAGTGTTACCTTCGAAGAAGGGAAAGGACCCATGAAGTCAATCCCCAACAATCGAATGGTTCAATAACAAGAGTATAATTCATAGGCATTTCATTGCGCCTAGAGATATTACCAACTCTTTGACATTCATCACAAGATAAGATAAACTTCCTCGCATCTTTGAAAAGTGTTGGCCAATAAAAACTTCCGATTGTAGAACCTTTTGTGCGGTTCTATCTCCAACCGGGATGTCCTCCATAAACACTACCATGGCATTTACCAATATCTCTTGTTGTTCATATTCAAGACACACATTCGCATAATACCATCTACTCCTTCTTTATATAAAATGTGGGTCATCCCAAAAATAATGCCTCAAGTTATAAAAGAATTTCCTCCTTTGTTGAAACTAAAAAGGTTGGAGGCAAGTACTTGAAACAATAAAGTTAGCATAATCAATCAGCATACCAAGGACCATCTCGCGAGCTCACCTTATTACAGCGCCAATTGTTCATTTGGAAACTATCATTAACAAATGATCATAAGCAATATTTTCCAATCTAGACAAATTATCAAAGAATAAGATTATCAGCACCTTTCCTATCTATAATATGTAAATCAAATTCTTGTAAAAGAAGTACCCATCTAATAAGCCTTGGCTTAGCATCTTTCTTTGTCATAAGGTATCTAATTGCAACATGATCAGTATGAATCGGGACTTTTGAATCAACAATATAGGATCTAAACTTGTCACAAGCAAAGACTACAGCAATTCCTTTTCAGTTGTAGCATAATTCTTTGAGCAGCATCAAGAGTCTTACTAGCATAATGAATAACATTTAATTTTATCTACCCGCTGTCCAAGAACAACACCACAAGAAATCACTAAGATCACACATAATTTCAAAGGCAAATCTAATCAGAGGTTCAACTACGTGAGTGTGTTTAGGCTTTCTTTAGAGTTTCAAATGCTTCCTTACAATCATCATCAAAACAAAAGGTACTTTTTGAAGAAGAATAGTAAGAGGCTTTGAAATCTTGGAGAAATCTTTAATAAATTTCCTATAAACCCAGGATGACCAAGAACACTACGAATACCTTTAACATCCCTCGGATGGGGCATCTTCTCAATTGCTTCCAACTTTAGCTCTATCAACTTCAATACCTCTCTCGAAATTTTATGTCCCAATACAATTTCTTTCACATCTCTAAAACTTTATCAAGGTCTCCAGCAATTATCAAAAGAATTCCCATAGACAAAAATCATCCATGAACACCTCTACAATACTCTCACAAAAGCCATGAAAATAGCAGACATGCATCTTTGAAAGCAGCAGAGCATTACATAAACCAAAAGGCATACGCCTATAAGCATAAGTTCCATAAGGACAAGTGAAAGTGGTTTTCTGTTGATCTTTAGTTTTAAAGATTTGTGAAAACCCAGAATAAACATCAAGAAAGCAAAAGTGAGTATTTTTAGACAAAATCTTTCTAGCATTTGATCAATAAAGGGTAAAGTGTAAAGATCTTCTTAGTAACTTTATTAACTTTTTCTAAAAATCAATGCACATTCCCATACCCTACAACTACTCTTTGAGGGATGAGTTCATCATTATCATTAGATTAGGCACAACAGCCATTCCTCCTTTCTTAGGAACACAAATGCACAGGACTAACCCATCTAATATCAGCAATAGGATATTATAATACCAGCTTAAAGAAGTTTTAATACCTCATTTCTTACCACCTCCTTCATTTTCGGAATTAGACGACGTTGATGTTCAACAACATGCTTTGCATCATCTTCCATATTGATAGCATGTTGGCAAATAGAGGAAGAGAAATCCCTTCAAATCATCAAGAGTGTAGCCATTAGCTCCTCGCATGTTTCTTCAATATTTCCAATAACCTTTCTTCCCCAATCTCTCAAAGCTTAGAACTAATAATAACAGATATATTTTCTTATCATCAATATGAACATATTTAAGATTATCAGGGCAATGGTTTTAAATTGAAAACAGGATCTTCCTTTTGGTGGTGGTGTTGTACCTAAATCTTCAACTGGCAAGTCATGCTTGAGAAGTTGATGAAGGAAAATTTCATCAAGTTCATTTCTTTCTTCCCTAAAGACTTCACTACTATTCTCCAAATGCTGCTGCAAAGGATTAGTAGGAGCAAGAGCAATAGACGCACAATGTTCAACTCCTAAAATCATCACTAGGCAAATCACTTTATAAGGAGTTTGGCAAATTTAGAGAAATTAAACTCATAAGATTCACCACAAATTTAGTAACAGAATTTTTCCTTCTTGCAATCTATAACAGCTCCACAAGTATTTAGAAATGGTCTACCAAAAATAATAGACAATACTTACTAGCAGCAGAACCAAGTACCAGAAAGTCAGCAAGATATTTAATCTTACCACATAAAACTTCCACATCTTGAACAATACCAATTGGAGAGATAGTTTCTCTATTAGCAAGCCGAATAACCACATCAATATCTTCAAGTTCACAAGAACCAATTTCATGCATGATCTCGTATAAAGCTCATAAGGAATAGCGCTAATACTTGCACCAATATCACATAAACCATAATAACAATGATCCTCAATTCTAACAGATAGCATAGGAACACTAGTTTTTCTAGACTTATTAGGATGTGAAACAATATTGGAAGCATCTTCACAGAAAATAATATGACCATCTTCCACATTTTCAGTCACAAGATCTTTAACTATTGAAACAGCAGGTTTAACCTTAATTTGTTCTTCGTGTCTAGTAGGTTTCTTCATTTTATTAACCGCACTAGATATAACAGAATATTTCATTTTAGCAGGGAAAGGAGTTTTTCAATATAAGCTTCAGGAATAACATGATCATCAGTCAATCACTACACATTTGTTTACGTATGAATCAATTTTATCTTTATACCGGCTCATGATACTTATCAAAATTCTTCTTAGGCAATTCATAATGAGAGGCAAAAGCTTTGTAAATATTTGCAACAACTTTGGGAACAAGACCATAAATAGCACTCATATTATTTAAATTTATCAGTATCCATAAAAGCTTCAATGCATTTATAATCAAAGATTATACCTGATCTATCTTTGTCGTTCTCCCATTCTTCAGTAAGTATTCTCCCGGATCCGATCAAGAAGGTCCCTTTAAACTCTTCTTTGTTGCGTAAATGATCCATAACAAGAAGTATCCAGCAAGGTCTTGTCTTGAAAAGAGAGTGTGTATAGAAAATTATCAATAATAACATTACCAGAAAGCTCATGAATGTTTGAGCATTAAAGACTTCAATTTCCCCCAAGCTTGGGTAATACTCTCCATCATGAGGCCAGAAATTATATATGCGGTTCCGATCCTTGTGAATTTCTCACTTTGAGGATAAAATTTGGAATAAAATAAAGGCACAATGTCCTCCCAATTAAGAGAATCACCATTCTTCAGCACTTTATGCTTTACCAGACAACGACATATATAGAGAATAGTTTCTTTCTAACTTCATCCATAGCAACACCTGCATACTTGAATAACCCGCATAATTCATGTAAAAACGGTAAATGATCACAGGATGAACAGTCCCATCCCCTTCATAGCGGTTATCCATAACACGTTCAATACTTCATTGGTATTTTATACGGTATTACTCCTCACCTGGCGCCTCATCCACTCATGCAGTAGTAGTAGATTTCCCAAACAGAAATTGAAGAGAAGATCTTCCATAATGACTTATAGCAGCAGCCAGAAATAAAACAAACAGTAAATGTTTTCCTTACCAATTCCACTTACCAATAGCGTTTCACTCCCCGGCGCCATAAAATAGTCTTGATGACCCACAAGTATAGGGGGTGTATCGTAGTATCTTCGATAAGTAAGAATGCTCCATCCCAACGAGGAGCAGAAGGTGTTGACAAGCAGTTTTGATGTAGGAATCACTTTAAATGCTCACATACAAGTATTCAAGGGGTTTTGATGTACTAGAATAATGTACGAGTAAGTAAAGTGCGAGAGAAATACTGCAGCGAGTGGCCCAATCCTTTTAGCACAAAGGACAAGCGGTTTGTTTACTTATAATGACTGTTCTTGAGGACACAGGGGATTTTAGTCTAGTGCTTTCGCTTTCATACAGCGTTAATTAATCTTCATTGTTTTGATAAGTGTTGTGTGGGTGATCCTATGCTAATGCACCGCCTTCCTAGGACTAATACATACTTGTGATTATACCCCTTGCAAGCATCCGTAACTACAAGAAAGTAATTAAGATAAATCTAACCACAGCCTTAAACTTTGAGATCCGGCAACGGCGCCAGAAAATAGTCTTGGTGACCCCCACAAGTATAGGGGGTGTATTCTTAGTATCTTCGATAAGTAAGAATGTAGATCCCAACGAAATGAAGAAGTGTTGACAAGCAGAGTTTACCAGATGAAGGATTCCTTCAAATATACATATAAGTATTCAAGGGGTTTTGATGGTAGCAGTTGAATAAAGTACGAGTAAGTAAAATGCAGAGAGAAATAATTGCAGCGAGAGTGGCCCAATCCTTTTTAGCACAAAGGACAAGCCGTTTTGTTTACTTATAATGAACGTTCTTGAGGACACACAGGATTTTAGTCTAGTGCTTTCGCTTCATACAGCTAATTATCTTCGTTGTTTTGATAAGTGTTGTGTGGGTGAACCTATGCTAATGCACAGCCCTTCTGGGCTAGCCACATGCTTGTGATTGTACCCCTTCACAGCATCCAACAACTTTACAAGAAGTAGTCAGATGATCTAACCCACAGTAGCAAGCCCTAAGAAGTGCTGAGAGTCCTCTTGCATGATATATAGCGAGACTCAGGTTTCTGTCCTCAAACAGCCCGAAATTAGCAACTTAGGAATACAGATACACTCCCTATAGGCCATGTGGTGAGTATCGTGTAATTAATGATTCTGACACCATCAAATGACACCACAACAAGTATCCATAACATTGATATTACTCAACAGGTTCACTACTAACATTGGAGCTTCTGTGTGCTCAAAGACTAAACGAACTACTCCACGAGACATCATATGGAATACAGTCAGAGGTGATATGATGAGAATAACAATCTGAACATAAACCTTGGTTCAACGGTTTCACTCATCACCTCAATGCTCTCAGTGAGAGAATAACACCGGGAGAGTTTCACCTATCAAACAATCAAGATCCAACCCAATTTGTTACAGCGGTGCGGTGGAGATGGTGGTGTAGATGGTGGAGATGATGATGATGATGATGGAGGTGATGTCCAGCTCGATGACGATGGCGATGGCGTCATCCCCTCCGGGAGGGAATTTCCCCGGCGGATTCCTACCCGCCGGAGAGCTCTTTTCTCTACGGTGTTCTCCGCCCCGCAGTGGGCTGTGTCTCCAGTGAGTCACTCCTCATGGCTTGGGTTTTGGGCAGAGAGCATGCAGAAGAAGAGGCGGAGAGGGGCACAGCAGACCACTCCCCTAGGCGCGGGCCAGGCCTTGGCCGCGCCGACCTATGGTGAGCCCACCTTGAGTCCCCTCTTCTCCCCCTTGCAGCTCAAATCAGTCTCTGAAAAATAAGTTTGTGTAAGTTCCAAGTCAATTGTTAGTCTTAGAAATATTGCGTTACGACGATGCTTTTTCAGTAAGATGCAGCTCCGGTCTGCGATCCTCCAATAATGATAAAACATGCAAAATGATGAAATATGCAAGTATTATGTTCAAACATGAAAATATATCAATGGAATAATAACAAATTATGGTATAAATAGTGAAATGGACGTGTCAGCCCTGGGATTTCTGAGCTCGTGCTTGGGCATTACGAATTCCTGACTCGCAGCCTTGCTTGAAAATTGCGGCGGTCTTTTACGGAGATACCAGGCCTGACCCATTTTTAGCTGCTGTGCCTCTTTCCGTTGTCCGAGATAAAGAATTACCATCAAACACGGACCGTTCATCTCTCTCAGGGACATGAGATCTTTAGAACAGCAGTCCTAATTTTGCACTGTTCTTTGAGAATCACCTCTATTTGTGTGTTTGCTCATGCCTCTTTTGGTGATGTCTCGACTATTCCCTCCGGGATTTCCCCGAAACTTGGCCGTGTCCTTGGCAGGGCGTATTGTTGTGCGACGTGAGAAAATGGCAGCTATATTTTGAAAAATTGTGCAAGTCCACTCTTAGCGATCTATGCTTGTTATATCTTACGTCTTCTCCATCTGCCCATTTGTTCAGCTATCTCCATCGGTCACGATGTGTCTTGATTCGTTCTCACAAGGGTCTCGGCAAAAATCTCCCCATGATTCTGCCACCAACGCGTCTATTGCTCTCCCGTCTTGAATATATCCTCTGCGGTTTTAATGATGTTTCACCTCACGTGTCTATTTCTATGCTAGCTCAGTCGTGTTTAAATGGCTCACCCTCAACTCTTTAATGATGCAGTTTCACCCTGTTTGGATAGGAGAGTGTCTCACGAAGATATCTAAAGTGTCCAGTGTCAGATGAACTTTGGGGAAGTTTCTTTATCCAAGATCTTGCGCCGCTCAAGTGAACTTGGATACTTTGCATAGTTGTTGCTCTGGTTCCTCCTACTAGCTTCCTGCTCTGGAGATAATCAACGACCAATCCTCGGGATCTTGTGGCCATTCGTTTCTTGGTCTGAGGTAACATGTCTGCACAGGACTGAGTCTTCAGCTCTTCTGCGTAAACACGGGAGTCCACATGTCTTAGTAGGCAACCGGTGAATGCAGCGTTCTCTTCTTTCTTGTGGCGCTCTATCACCTAACCAAACTGATGTCTCTTGCTACTTGGTGGTGGATCTTGAACCGGCTGGTGGGTGGACTATTTTGCCTAGGATTTTCTTGGGAGGCGTGGCACTGTGACAGCTGTTACTTGCTACTCTACTCCCAGTGTGCCATATTAGACAGCCCGGACCTCTGTGAATCCCAGGAGGTGAGATGTGAGCCAGGATGTAGCTTGCGTTGCAGCTGTATCCTGCTTGGCGTTTTTTGGGATGATATTTCCCCTTGTATCCAGTGTCATGAAGATATGAGATTTTTGATCATGTTTCCTCTCTCTTCTTGGGTATATTTTACAAGCCGAGAGATCTCGCTCTCCTTGAAAAATCTCTCCCAAACCTCATCTGCCAGATTCCCGATTGTTAGCTAAGCTCTGCTCAGCTGTGGTGTGAGGCTGCCTCTTTTCTTCTATTCAAGGATGCTGTTTGTTTTTCCTACTTACTCGAGCAAGTCTATATTGATATGCTTGGAGTTCTTGTACGGTGCGGTAGTAGTCCAATCGGTTCTGAACCATCCATGGCTTTACATTTCAACCATGCTTCCTCGCAGGTGAACTCTTTCACGAGGTGAAGACCCGACATATTTAGTGCCTAAGCCTTTTCTAAGATCGAAGCTGCAGGATCGGCGTCATGGATTTACCAAATGCGTCAAAGAAGCCTACGACGTCTCCCGGATTACAATTGACTGCCTCTTCAATTGCTGGTGCGATGGTATTTCTTGCGTGATTTTTTTCAGGATTATTGACACATCATGTGGGTTGGTGAGGCCTTTCGTTGGCAACAGATTTGTTGATGAGAGGTGAAGCAATAAACTGACATGAAAATCATTGCTTATAAGGAGTCCGCCAGAGCATTTCCGAAAGATGTTGCGAAGATGTGGCGGGCACCAGCACCTTGATGTGGCTGGGCGTGGCGTGAAAACTCCTCGTCACTCGACGGAGAAGATTAGAATCGGCCGCTGAAAATTCGTGAGATCGGAACTTAAAGACGGTAGGATCCTTCCTTGTTGGCCAAAGAGGTCTCGAGCGTCATGACGATGGGCTTCTCAGAGATAGGCACATGCATCCATGCGGGAGGTGGGGTGAGAATAAAGTCGACTAGATCAGTTTTCTGATGACGCCAATTGACAAAAGTTAATTTGTAAATGCCTACAGATTGTGAACTAGGTTTTTCAGAAGTAGCCAGAAGTAGATCTAGGTTTCAGTGAAAAGTATTCGTGATTATGAAAACTAGGGTTGTTGTGATAGATTCGATCCTTTCTTCGTCCCTCGCTCACACCTATAGGAATTGGGCCGGGATTTGTAATACAAGTTAGGAGTTCGGAGGGTTTCGAACCCAACCGTAAGATTACAAATCTCTATCTTTCCTAATACAAACTATCTTTCCTTAACACTAAATCTTCCAAGTCTTCGTTTAGTAAACCCCGGGTACCATCTTTGGCAGGCCCATTGGGGATGCCTATGTCATCAAGACACCAAGTCACTATTGATTTTTACAATGTAGACACCTTATACATTTTATCGTTGTTATATACTATATTACTGATTTTGACCATCTCTTTAATGAGCTACCCTCGAAGTTGTTAGTCTCTAAGAAACTAAAATTCTAACTACACGCATGAATATATCCCAAGATCTATCCATGTAATAATGCGATAAGGGGATGATGTTGGTGCGTACCTATTAGACCGATAGAGGTTAACGTCGCTAGAACATGGATGATGTAGTTGAGCAGTCGGCCGAGCCTCGGGGTGGCGGGAAGTCTCTCCCCAGATGTCAGTACCACAAGTGCAGCACCTCGTAGTTTTGCACACGTGCGGTGCTTAACGATGCTCCGGCTCTGATCCGAGTTAAAGTAGATCTTGGATCGAGTATCCGACACGCTCGCGTCACGGTTGGGTTGTCTCCCCACGTGCGGTTCTTCGGAGAACTGCACGTCGAAAATAAAGAGATCTTTTGTATTTAATTGTGTATTTATTTTGCCCCAATGGACCTATATATATAGGGGCAAAGGGGTACTAGGCATCATAAGAGACCAATGTGGGACTAAACAAAATAGATGAGAGGAGGTCGAGCAGCCAAGCCAGCAGTGCGCGTATCCCTTTACGCCCCTGCCTCCTTCGGCCTTGTGGGTTGCCCACTTGGTCGGGCCCACCACCCTCCCCCTTTTTTCTTTATTTGGCCCCTTTCATGGGGCCTAATAAAATAGGGGTGCCCTTTGTAATTAAATAAAACCATATTTTATTATATTAAATATATTTTAATATATTAATTCATAATCAACATATTAAACATATCCTTAATTGGCATGGTACGGACACCTCCCGAACTATTTCGAACATCTTCCGGGCTTCTAGAGAACCATATTCGAATATATCTCTCAACTCCAGATGAATCCAAAACTATCTTTAGTTTCCTTGAACCCTTAAGTTTGTTACCTATGTTCATGAATAACATAGCTATGAATGGGCGAATAGGTCAACGACCATATGATCACTAAGAGTCTGGAGAACCATTACGATCACTATGAATACCATGAAGATATGATCGTCGTTTGAACTTATGCAATTAGTCTTACTCCTTTTATTCATTAATCGACACTTGTACAAGACATGATCATCGGTATCTCGATACCTAGTTCGATCTCGTTATAGACAAGGCTATTTCACTCGTTCACATGCAATTACATCCCCATGACCTATTCATTAGTTGCGCAACTTTCATGGATATAATATCACCAAGTGGGCCCTTATAAAGTATATTCCCGTCTCATAGATGGAACAAATCCAGCTCTTGAAACATAGGCCTCAACCATTCCATGATATACCCCAGTTACCTTTATGATCACCCTATCATGGTGTGATGGTTGATACGACTAAGGCAACCTCGGAGATGGCGATTAATACGATCTCATGGTCTAAGGATTAAGTTACTATGCATATTAAACTTGCAACATTTAACTCGATATCGGTGATCGTGTTACAATACTTATGTTGTCGCCATATCATTCATCGATGATATGACCTCATTGTCAATGACGTGTGTGTCCATGATGAGAAAACCTCGACCAACAATTGACCTCGAGAACTAGTCATGCACATGTATGCTTTTTTTGAAGGCTTGGCCTCTACATCAATCGATGCATACGACCTTTTATCAGTCGATACTCGTGTTCTTACTAGGGATAATTGGTTGCTTAGAGTACCACACGTGTATTAGTGTTTTCCTCATAATGCAGTTATAGCATGGCACGAAACTAATTATGAACATTTGGCATATAATAAATATGTATTATTATTTGTCTCTACAACACTATCTTCAACATGAGTTGCTTCAAAAACGTGTCTTGACTCAATAACATTGCTGGTCTTAGAGGGATTTATCATAGATCTTATTATGAGCATGAACATATACAACATAACCTTGAGTTATTCATCATTCACATGAAAACTTTATTTATGCATTGTATTGATATTTAAATGGTATATAATACTTCATGTGGTTTATCGCCTCGTTGAGCTGACATTGCTTTTACAAGTGACCATGTCAACAACTGAAAAGGGTTCTCGGCAACAAATAAAATTAAGATCTAGTTGGTCAAAAAGATGCAAGCGCTACTTAATGACTTGATGAGGTGCTACAATGAGTGAGGGATTATCAAAAGTTGAAAGAACATCTCTTACATTATGTTTTGTAGTGTTTGATGTCAATACATGTGATACTCTAATGTTTGATGAAGTGTTGCAGAGATTATATATATACATATATGTGGGTGTCTTGGGTGGAAAAAAGACAAAAGGAAAGCAGAAAAAGTTTCACAAATTTGGATAATCGGGCCGGATATTTGCAAAATATCCAGGGCCCCCAAAACTCGACTAAGGACTTTTCGCGATGTGGCTCCGTACTACCCTGGACATGGGCCAAACTTTTGGCAGGACATTTGCCGGAATTTCCCGGGGCGGATTTTTGGTAGGGCGGATTATCTAGGCCTCGAAAGTCTCAACGGCTGGATTTTGAGGGGGGTATTTATACCCCTTCTTCTACCTTCCTCCTTGCTCAATCATTGCACAAAATTCTGCCAAGCCTCACCACCATTAGAGCCACCTCAAGAACACAAGATTTGCAAGATCTCCTCCCTCACCCAACCAAAGCTCTTGATCTTTGGAGATTCGAAGGAGAAGACACCGATCTACATCCTCACCGAAGCGATTTACATTTCCCCCTCATATGCTTGAGGGCCCTCTTGCTAGTGTTCCTCTTTGGATCCCTAGTTGTTTGTTGTTGATGTATTGTTGTTGATTGTTGTGTTGTTACAGATTTGGGAGCCTCCAATTTGGTTGTGGATGTGTGCCCCAAGAACCTTGTAAAGGCCCGGTTTCCGCCTCGAGGAAATCCCTTAGTGGAAGTGGGCTAGACCTTCGTGGCGTTGCTCACAGGAGACTGAGTGAAGTCTTCGTGGCTGTTGGTCTGGCTTTCGTAGCGACCACACTCCTCCGAACATAGACGTACCTTCTTGCAAAGGAAGAAACTACGGGAATCAACTCCGTGTCTCCGTGTGCTCCACTCTCGGTTACCTCTATCCTTTATCTCCTCTATATATTGCGTAGCTATATCTTGCTTAGTCGTTGACCTTGTCATATAGGTAAATTCACATAGTTGCATATCTAGAGAATTTACCTTTGTGTCAAGCCTAAATTGAAAAAGAACTAAAAATTGGTTAGCACCTATTCACCCCCCCTCTAGGTGCGGCATACGATCCTTTCAATTGGTATTAGAGCCTCGGCTCTTATTTCGGGCTTAACCGCCTAAGAGTATGCCGGACGAGAACACTCGGAGGGGGCCGCAAAGCCGGTCTCCATGGATGATCTCAAGTCGATGGAAGCATCCTTGAGATCCGCCATGGAAACCCAAATGGAAAGCATTGATGAAAATGATTGCCAGCTTTCCCGCGGCTCCCCGTCATCCCGCCATAGAGGTAAAGGACAAGGGTGCGTTAGAAGAGGGAGGTGCTTCGACATTACCCTCCTCTACCAATCCCTTGAATGGTGATAACTTAACCACCCGGTGCTTCTCCTAGGGATCTAGTGGAGCTGTTAGCTACAATCAAGTGGCTCCACATTTCCTATCTCCCGATATCCCGGTTCCTCATCCTCATATAAACATTCGGGGCGACCCACCTAAGTTTAATGATAAAGATTTCGATACATGGCAATTTGAGTTTCGCTCTCATGTTTGCAGTGCCTCCAATGAACTTTGGAGAATCATCTTGGAAGGCTTCAAGCCCTACAACCCCGACAAGTTGACTAGAAGAGAAGCGGTTGATAATCAACTCAATGACATTGCCTTGCACATGATTCAAACTAGTGTGGGGACAAAGGACTTGTCTCGTGTTCGGAATTACCACCGCAAGGAATCTTGAAGGTTTGGCCGAAAAGTACTCGCATTATGAAAACTAGGGTTCTATTGACAATAGATTCGATCCTTTCTTTGTCTCGACTCCCCCTTATATAGAGGTGGAGCCGAGGGTTTCGTAATACACAAGTTACAGAGTTCGGGAGGGTTTCGTACCCAACCCGTAAGATTACAAATCTCTATCTTTCCTAATACAAACTATCTTTCCTTAACACTAAATGGGCTTCCAAGTCTTCTTATTCTTCGAGTCCTGGGCCTTTAGTAAACCCCGGGTACCATCTTTGGCAGGCCCATTGGGGATGCCTATGTCAGTAGCCCCGAGATTTTTCTTGAATCGAAGAATCAGGGAAAATCTCCAACTTTACTCATTACATAATCTTTCGATATGCAAATATTATTTTGTACAGGGATAACGGTAGTTGGGGCTAGTTCATCTGACGGATCAGGTACTAGTTAACTGCTCTAGTGGCAATCATAAACCTACTTCAAGATCACGTCCCTGGACATGATCTCGGGATACTGGTGTAAACTTCGACAGGGCGCTTAAGGTCTTACCATTCTATCGAGTCCCAGTCATATTTTATCGAATTTACCTAACGCGTCCGTTAGGATTTTCTTCATATGTTGATACGGAAAAAGTAGCAATCCGCCGTCAGAGACGGTGCCACGCCGCTCAGAACGGATCTGGGGTCTTACCTTCGCAAAGTTTTGCGGCATTCAGAGATTTATTCACGACTTTTAGCGCTCTGAGAATATATTGTCGAGTGCTTTTCAGCTGCTGGAATAGCACATTTTATCGAGTCATATTTGATGACTTATTTTGTCTTCCCGATGGGAGTATATGTAGAGTTATCTGTGTAACTCTTAATATGCTCACTTCATTTCTTTTTTTAATCAAAATTCATCGGGCACGCGAACAGCGTTCCCGATGGGAGTAGCCCCCGAGGCTACAGCCAAGAACTTGTGCTTGGGTGTAGGCTCCACAGATTTATATCCTCTGCTGCTATATTTGTAATCCTTCTCGATATTTTCATATCTATCGGGTGCGCGACCAGCGCTCCCGATGGGAGTAGCCCCCGAGGCTATGAACAAATGCTTGCATTTGGTCATAGGCTCTCGCCATTTCTATCTTGTCATACTCGAAATTTTCTATTTTTCCAAAGTAGCCCCCGAGCGTTTGGGCAAAAACTTGTATTTGATCAAAGGCTCTCGAAATAATCTTGCGTTGTCGATAATCTCTCCCAGCTTCATAGTCGAGCTTTTCTTTTACCATGATGACGTCATTGCTGATGATAGCCACGATTTCTGTATTGGAAACATGCGAAAACCGCTCCTCTCACTGCCTTGTGGGTCCAAATTCCCCATCTGATTGACACGTCGTGCAAGTGGGGGACACACGTCCTCCACTTTTTCTGGCGCACGTACTGTGCCCTCTGTCGTTTCTTTTCTCAGTGAAAAGCCATTTTTACCCCTTGTCCACGTGTAATCCATCTACGCCGTAAATTTTTCATCGAATGGCTGCGTCGATTCACCGCACCTCTATTTAATTCCATCATCTTCTTCCTCTGTCACTTTCGCTCACTCCGCCCATCTGCGCCTCTGCCAAAAATCCTCCATTGCGCTCATTGCCTTGCGCGCTCCTCCAAGCTTGTGCTGTTCTACTCCCCTCGAGTGGGAATCATCATCCCCGCGACACGCATACTCCAGCGCTTCAACAATCTCCAATGGCCACCGAAGATCTGGAGTGGGAGAGATCCAAGATCTCCAATCAAGACATGAACCTGCTGAAGAGGTTGGGATTCACCAAGGAGAAGGATGCACTGCGCTTCCCCCACGAGGAAAGCTACCCAAAGCCTCCAATGGAGTACCGGGTTAGTTTTGTTGACCATCTTATCCGCGGTCTTTCCCCTCCTATCCACGAGTTTCTGCGCGGTCTTCTTTTTGTTTATGGGCTTCAGCTTCACCAGCTGACGCCCAATTCTATCTTGCACGTGTCGATCTTTATCACATTGTGTGAATGCTTTCTCGGAGTCCAACCTAACTGGGCTCTGTGGAAACGCATCTTCTGCCTCCGCCGTAATGGCTCCCACGGCGTCGCCTATAATATTGGCGGCGTCATCAGTGTTCGATCTGACGTCGATTATTTCGACGTCAAATTTCCTGATTCTGTCCAAGGCTGGCGCAAGAGGTGGCTGTATGTGCACGAAGAAAGCTCTGATTCAATGGAGTACAACATCGCCCCTTTTGACGGAAAGGCCAAAATTCTTCGCCGCCGCTCCTGGGATGCTGAAGCTTCCGAAGAAGAGAAATTGGCGACAGAGGCGCTGATGACTCGCATCCGTGAACTTCAGAGTACCCGTGGTAAGGAGCTATCGGGTATCCAAATCACAGCCTACTTCCTTAGGATTAGAATGCAGCCTCTGCAAGCTCGAAAAAATCCCCTTTGGATGTACGCTGGTGATGAAGATGTCGAGAGGCTCTCCACAGATCTTTCTGCAAAAGATTTAGAGAAGCTAATCCGAAGAATCTCCAAGCTTAGCAAGAAGGACACCATTCCATCTTCTTGCAAGGTTGCGCCATTTTGCCGCGCCAATCCTCTTCCCAAGGTATTTGTTCTTCGCCGGTATTATACCTTCTTCCCGAATTATTTTTGTGTCGACTATTTTTACTTGTAGTGAAATATAATTGTTTTGTCGATATTCTTTATTTTCCACAGGGTCACCTTGTTCTATCTTCTCTTCCTCCCCTTCCCGAAGGTGGGGAAGTCGAAGAACGGGCTGTTGTCACCGACGACAACCAGGGTGCTTCTCGCCCTGAAAGTGGAGTCGGGGATTCTCATAAATCCGCGGCTTCTCTTGAAAAAGAGACTGAAGCAGAAGTTTCTTCGTCGACACGCTCATCTCTCCCTGCTGCTTCTCCAAAGGGCAAAAGGAAAAGGGATGAAGCCATCGACTCTGGCGCCTCCAAAGCTACACTCACTGCCGAGGAAGAAACTTTGGATCTTTACGGTGCTGCTCTCGTCAGCTCGTAAGTTCTTTGAAATTGCTATGTACTGTATTTTCCCTTTGTCGATGTTTTTGAAATTGCTATTTTATCTTGTCGCTATATTTATGGCAGTGACGATGAAGAAGAAGATGCTCCTATCGACGAGACTGCTCGAACGAGCACGTCTCGTACTTTAGTTGTTTCAGAAGCTCGTCCTGATGGCGACGAAACTTCTCCTCCTCCGCAAAACCTTGAACATCCAAAACCAGCCGAAAGCCCCCAAGCTCCTTCCCCGAAGAGAGCTAGGGTGGAAACAACCAAGGAACCAACCATATTAGCTGGTTGTTCCTCAACTTCTTTGATGGAAGAGGTAAATTGTTCTGTATTGACTTTTCGTTTGAAGTTTTCCTCTTTTTCTCCTTGATGTCAACTTTTTCTTCTTCCTATATTGATCCTTTTTTCATTGTAATCTCTCCAGCCTTTTATGAAAGAGCTCGTCCGCTTCGGTACCCAATTTATCGGGTACCGCGATTATGCCGGCGAACTTGAAGGTACCTACTTGTTCTGTCCAGCTTTCTTTGTCGAGTTTTTCCTGTCACTATCGATGATTATCTGTCTTTATGTTGGCAGGGAAACTGGCAGAAGCCAACAAACGTGCTGACGCCCTCGCTATTGAGTTAGAACAAAGCGAGAGTGCGCACACGAAAACCGTCGAGGATCTTCAAAAAAGACTCGACGACGCAAAAAGGGCCTTAGAAGAAAATGTAGCTCAGCATTCTGCTCGAGAAGAAGAGATCCTCAGTCGACTGGAAACTCAGAGTCGACGTTTTGTTAGTAAGTCCTTACACCCTTACTGTTTTCTCACGTCGTGTTTTGGTCTCCCCCCTTTGTTCTTTTCGATAACCTTTTTTTTTATGCTTTAAGCAGGGAGAACACATCAAGAATACGAGCTGGAAAATCCTGAGGATGACGAGCTTCTCGATGCGCTTTCTCTTCTCGAAATTCATGGGACGGAAGCTCGTAACGGATTAGATGAAGCTGAAGCTGGCCTGTCGCGGCTCTTCCCCTATTTCTTCCATAAAAAGGAGCGACCCGCAGTTTTCATTGACCTCGCCAAGTGCTTCAATGGCAATGAAGACCTTGGACTCCAACTTCGTCAAGAGGGACTAAAGGTTGGTGTCGAAGGTACTATGGCCTTGGTTGCAGAGAGTCAACAACAAGTCGACTGGTCGAAAGTTGGCGACGCGGGGAAGATTGAAACTAAGAAGTGGCAGTCGCTAATCAAAGCGGCAAAGCCCAATTCGAAGAAGATCCTCGCCACTCTTGGATATAAGCCAACAACCGCTCCGAGTTCTTCAAAACCGGAGGTCAAGTAGACCACTTTGCTTTTTTTCTTTTTAGTTTTATCTCCCCTTTTGGTGCTGTCGCCGTAGTGTTCTTGGCGATGACTGCTTCTGTAGTTCTCTAGAGGTCCTTCTTTTGTAATAGACATGTATATATTATGAAAATGAATGGAAATCTGTCTTTGCTCGATGATTGATGTCGAAATTTCTATTTTCAGTTAATTTTTGACAACTATACGGCAACTCCTGGTCCTTCCGAGGTTTTTCCTTCGTCTCGTTCGAAGAAAACCCCTGTCTCTGTTGAATTTGTTGAAAATTCTTCGAGTAAGAATTCGGCAGAAGATTTGGAAGAACTTCGACAACAGCTCCAATCCACGAAGAAGCAATCACTTATGCTCATGGAACAATCTCGAAAATCTTCTGAAAGGGAAAAAGTTGCGCTTCAACAAGCTCAAGATGCCATAACTGAAAAGGACGCCGCCGTTGCTGAAGCTGTTGCAGCTACATCCCGCGAAAATTTTATGCTTCAACTGCTGACAGATGCTAGCTTGGATATGGCAGGTGTGCCTCATTATCATTGTCGTGCTTTTTCTTTTCCTTTTTGCTTGTCTCCTCGTTGCTCACTGATTCCTGTTTTGGCAAAATAGGTTCTTTTTTGGATGCTGCTACTGAAGATGAGCGTGTCGAAGCTCGATCCAATGTACTTCTTCGGCTTGCCCATGATCATGGTTCAAATTTTTGGGGTACACCTGAACGGACTCGCCAAATTGTCAGGTTTCAGGATCGCGCACTCCAGGTTCGCGATTATCTCGACTTCTGTACAAGGACTCTGTCTCTGGTCTATGGCACTATGTTTCCTCGCAACAAGATGCCAGAGACTCTTCCTGCTTTAATGGATAAATTTCGTGATGCTCCTCGAATCCACGGCTTTGTGCGGGCCCAATTGGCTGCTGGCGCAAGATTTGCTATGATCATGATAAAAATCTGCTACCCGAAGTTAGACGTGGGTCAGATTGTTCCAAAGTGCTTGGCCAAGATGGCGAAGAGGAAGAAGAAACTTCGGAAAATATGATGATATTGTTACTCCTGTTGCCGAAGATATGATGGATGAACTTCTTCGGATGGACGCTGAATTCATCGTGAAGGGTAGCTACGCTGAGCATAGCACTCGTGCTATAAATAATGAGCGCTTGACAATAGACAACATACTGGGAAATCCCTGAAGATAAGTTGTTCCAAGAATTGTATCTTGTGTATGTATTTTCATGCTGTAAAGTCACTATGTTTTTATTTTCAACGCCAAGCCCCCGGGCGTTTTGTTGGCTGTATTTTTGTTTTATAATGCGAGGTTATCCCAAGGCAAAATAAATACTGTACTATTTTTGTGGGTATGAGCCCCCGAGCTTTATGTTGACCGCTATTTGTCGATATTTTTATTTTGGCGAGGTACTTTATACCAAGGCGAGATATTTTTGCGAGTTGTATTTGTCGACACTGTGTATATATATATTGTATCGTCTAGGAGGAAGCCCCCGAGCCTGTCGAGAAAGATATATAATTCCACTATCTTTATTATATTGCAGCACCGCGAGCCCGCCTCATTAAAAACCTTTCCCGGCCCCACTCGGTGCCCCGAAAAAGGAAAAGAGTGCGTTTGAAAACTCGCGGGCGTTTCAGTACATTGTATGTTTACAGAGGGAGACTATATTTCGGCATCTAGGCGTAAAACGCACTGAGTTGCCACGTTCCAAGGATTTGGCTCAGCAATCCCCGTCTTCTTGTCCTTGATTCTGTATGCTCCTCCTTCGATTACTTCTGTGACGATGTAAGGTCCAAGCCATGGTGACTCGAGTTTTTCATGACTTTTTGATTAAGTCGCAAAACCAAGTCACCAACTTGGAAGGATCTTGGTCGCAACCGTCGACTGTGGTAGTTTTTCAGTCCTGTTGATATTTGGCGACTCGTGACAGGACTTCGTCTCGAGCTTCATCAAGTGCGTCGACATCATCCTCCAAGGCTTTTCTCGAAGTTTCTTCATCATATTCTGTAACTCTTGGAGAATCATGCTCTATTTCTATTGGCAGGACTGCCTCGGCTCCATGGACCAGAAAGAACGGCGTCTGTGTCGTCGTATTTGGTGTTGTTCGAATACTCCACAACACGCTTGGCAGCTCCTCCGGCCAAGTATGCCGAGCTTTTTCTAATGGTCCTAACATGCGCTTCTTGATACCATTGCAGATGATGCCATTGGCTTTCTCGACTTGACCGTTGGTCGTGGATGTCAACAGACGCAAAACTCAATTTGATGCCCACTTCTGCGCAATATGCCTTGAACTCCTTGGACGTAAAATTACTGCCGTTTCTGTGACAATGCTGTGAGGGCTCCAAATCGAAGCGATGCTTTTCACGAACTTGATCGCCGATGCGCCGTCCGGTGAATTTATCGGCTTTGCTTCTATCCACTTAGTAAATTTGTCGACAGCAACGAGCATATACTCATATCCTCCTGGCGAAGCTTTGTGTAGTTTTCCCACCATGTCGAGACCCCATTGAGCAAAGGGCCAAGACAGGGATTGGCATCAGTTCTGCTGCCGGAGAGTGAGGCTTGGCGGCAAATCTTTGGCACGCGTCGCAAGTTCGCACTATTTCCTTCGCATCCTCAATTGTTGTTAACCAATAAAATCCCGCTCTGAAGACTTTGGCCGCGATAGCTGGACTGCTTGCATGATGCCCACATATTCCTTCGTGTACATCTTTGGATGATCCTTCCTTCTTCGAATTGTGACACATCTGTAGCACACCCGAAATACTTCGTTTGTACAACTCCTTTTACCACAGTGAAAGCTTTAGATCGTCTAATTATTCGCCTTGCTTCAATTGGATCGTCGGGTATTGTTTTCCTTAGGATGTATGATATGTACGCTGCATCCATGGAATTTGCACCATCATGACTAGCTCCTGTTCCTCTTCTTCTTCTTCCAATGATTCTTTGGTGGTACCCGAAGATTTCTCTTCCTTCTCCTTTTTCTTTGTTTTCATTGGCTTTGTTGATCTCTCGCTTATTTCTTCCCAAAATACGCCTGGAGGGATCGCGAGACATTGTGACCCGATGTTTGCAAGGACATCGGCTTCATCATTGCTCAATCTGCTGATGTGGTTTACCTCGCATCCATCAAACAGTTTTTCCAGCTCATTATACATCTCCTTGTATGCTATCATGCTCTCATTAACCGCATCGCATTGATTCATAACTTGCTGTGCCACCAACTGTGAGTCACCGAAAATTTTCAGTCGGGTTGCACCGCAGCCTTCGCCATCTTCATCCCGTGTATAAGAGCTTCGTATTCTGCTTCATTGTTAGACGCGTTTGGGAACGTCATCCGTAAGACATACTTCAACTTGTCGCCTTCAGGTGATACCAATATCACGCCTGCGCCCTTCCAACCTTTTGGACCCGTCAAGTTCATAGTCCAGGTTCTCGATAAATCTGGAGGCCCCGTGTTTTGTAGCTCCATCCACTCTGCGATGAAATCTGGTAAAACCTGCGATTTTATTGCCTTTCTTTTTTCATACGTGATGTCCCGAGGGGAAAGTTCTATTCCCCAAAGGGAGACACGACCCGTAGCTTCTGGGTTGTTCAATATGTTTGACAAAGGAGCTTCATTGACCACTATTATCGGGTGCGCCGAAAAATAGTGTCGCAATTTTCTTGCTGTAATACTCCATACGCCAGTTTCTGGTATTGAGGGTACCGCTGTTTTGAAGGCGACAGTACTTGCTGATGAAATATACTGGCCTCTGAACTCCATGAAGCTTTCCTTCTTCTTCTCTCTCGACTACCAGAACCGTGCTAACCACTTGAGGTGTGGCTGCAATGTATAAGAGGAGAGGTTCTTTCTCTTTAGGCGCCACCAAGATTGGTGGTGTCGAAATTGTGCGCTTGAGGTTCTCGAAGGCTCTATCTGCTTCCTCGTTCCATTGAAATTTCTCCCCCTGTTTGATCAATGCTTAAACGGCACGCTTTTCTCCTAACAGCGACGAACTGCAAAAGCTGCGACTCGCCCCGTTAGCTGTTGTATTTCTTTCAACTTTGTTGGCTTCCTCATAGTTACGATGGCCTGTATTTTTTCGGGATTGGCTTCAATCCCTCTTGCTGATACTAAGAACCCGAGAAGTTCTCCCGCAGGAACGCCAAAAGAGCACTTTGTCGGGTTCAACTTAAGGCAGAACTTGTCGAGGTTGTCGAAGGTTTCCTTCAAATCTTCGATTAGTGTTGACCCCTTCTTTGATGTTATCACGACATCGTCAATGTAGACTTGTACATTTTTCCCAATCTGTGTTGCAAGGCACTTCTGCATCATCCGCTGATATGTTGCTCCCGCGTTTTTCAAACCAAAAGGCATTGTTTTGTAACAAAACACGCCGTAAGGTGTTATGAACGCTGTCTTGGCTTCATCTTCTTCTTTTAATCTGATCTGGTTATAACCAGAGTATGCGTCCAAGAAGGAAAGACGTTCGCATCCTGCCGTGGAGTCGATGATTTGATCGATCCTTGGGAGGGGAAAGTGATCCTTAGGACAATGTTTATTGAGACACGTAAAGTCGACACACATGCGAAGGACTTTCGTGTGTTTCTTCGGCACCATCACTGGGTTAGCTACCCACGTGGCTTCTGTAGATATTTCTTTGATAAAACCAGCATCTTTGAGTCGATCTATTTCTGATAACATAGCTTTGCGGTTGGGTTCCGAAAAACGCCGCAAAGGTTGCTTGATTGGTCTCGCGAGAGGATCCAAATTGAGGTGGTGCTCGGCAAGTTCCCTGGGTACTCCTGGCATGTCAGCTGGACACCATGCAAAGATTTTCCAGTGCTCACGGAGGAACTCGACGAGCGCGCTTTCCTATGCGATATCCATGTTTGTTGCAATGGATGTCGTTTTCTTTGGGTCCGTTGGGTGGATTTGTACCTCTTTTGAATCCTTGGCTGTGTTGAAAGTTGGCTCCCTAGGAAACCTCCCTGCATCTGGCAGCACATCGTAATCAGTGAGCCTTGGCGCCATATATTCTGCTTGCATCCCAAAAGTTTCTGACAGTCGATGAAAATCCTTGTCGCACTTATCGGCAACACTTCCCTTAATTGTGATAGGTCCCTTGGGTCCGGGCAACCTCCACAATAGATACGTATAATGTGGTACCACCATAAACCTGGCGTATGCTGGTCGTCCCAACAAAGCGTGATACTGCGACGGGAAATCCACAACCGAACTCCAAATTCTCTATCCTGTAGTTTTCTCGGGTTCCAAACTGAACGTCGAGGTTAATCTTGCCCAATGGATAACTTGGCTTCTCTGGTGTGATCCCATGGAAACGTGTATCAGTTGGTTTCAGGTTAGCCAGGGATATGCTCATCTTTCTCAATGTATCTGCATACATAAGGTTTAAGCTGCTGCCGCCATCTATGAAAACTCTCGACACATCAAAACCAGCAATTACTGTGGGTAGGATGAGTGCCGATTGTCCTGGTCGAGGAACTTGCTGTGGATGATCCGCAATTGTGAAGCCAATGTCTTGCCCCGACCAATTTAGGTACTCAACTGTTGGTGGAGGCATCTTCTCTGCCATGAACACTTGTCGTGAGATTACCTTCTGCGCCCTGTTAGATGGCCTAGCTTTCTGAATCATCGAGACCGCACCATTGGAGTTAGGATCAACATATGGAGGTGGGTGTGGTGCTGCCGCTATTCTGAGCTGGTGCCGATTTTCGTCCGTGATTGCGGGAGGAGGTGGGAGGTGGATCTCACTCCTTGGCCCCTGGGGGTTTCTGTTCATTGCTTGGGCATTTGCAATTCCTGCGGCTCGCAACATTGCCTGAAAATTTCGGCAGTCTTTCTGGAGATGTCCTGACTGCCTCTTTCCGTTGTTGTCGAGATAAAAGTGCATTTGACACGGACCGTTCATCATCTCCTCGGGGGACACATAAGGTCTTTGAAACCTTGGTCCACTATTTTGCCTGTTGCCGCGAAAATCACCTCTATTGTCGCCTTGTTGCTCGTTACTCCTTTGATAATCATCTCGACTATTCCCTCCAGGATTTCCCCGAAACCAGCCGATATATGGCCAGGAGCGTCGTTGTTGTAGAACTGGCGAGAAAATCGCCTTCTATTTTGAAAATTTCGACCGCGATCCTCTTCTGGCGACCTGTGTCGCTTGTTATATATTGCGTCTTCTCCATCTGCCCATTTGTTGGCTATCTCCATCAGTGCTGATATTGTCTTAGGGTTAGTTCTCCCTAAGTCCTCGACGAAATCTCCTCGCCGAATTCCTGCCACGAACGCGTCTATTGCTCTCTCGTCAGATATATCCTCTGCCGAGTTTTTAATGATATTCCACCTCTGTATATATTTCCTCATCGACTCGTCGTGTTTCTGTCGACACGCCCTCAACTCCTCCAATGATGCAGGTTTCTTGCAGGTGGATCGGAAATGTCTCACGAAGATATCCTCGAAATTATCCCAGCTGTCGATGGAACCTGGGGGGAGTTTCTTTATCCAAGATCTCGCGGCACCACTCAAGTGAACTTGGATACTTTGCATGGCTGTTGCTCTGGTTCCTCCTACTAGCTTCACCATCTCGAGATAATCAACGAGCCAATCCTCGGGATCCTGCAGGCCATCGAATTTCTTGAAATTCTCGGGTAACTTAAACCCTTTTGGGACTCGAGTCTTTCGAACTCTTCTTGTAAAGCACGGGAGTCCGCACATATCTTCGTCGGCAACCTCTGGTGAATGCTGACGTTCTCTTCTTTCTTGTCGCGCTCTATCCACCCTCACTTGAACTGCTGTGTCTCTTGCTCCACTTGTTCTTGGTGGATCTTGGACCGCTGCAGTGGGTCGTGGACTATTTTGCCTAGGATTTCCTTCGGGAGGCGTGGCTGCGAACGCTGTTCCCATAACTCCTACTCCAGCCATTGCCATATTGAACAATGGTTCTCTCGGATCCCCAGGAGGTGGTCTGGACGCGAGGATGTAAGCTTGCGTTGCCATGTAACCTGCTTCTGGCGTTTTCGGGATGATATTTCCCCTTGTATCAATCGTCATGAAGGACATGTCGAGATTTTGAATTATGTTTCCTCTCTCTTCTTCAGGTATATTTTGCAGCCGAGATCTCGCTCTCCTTCGAGCCTCTCTATGGCTATCTGCCGAAGTTTCTGATTGTCGACTGAGCTCTGCTCGACGCCTGCTGGACGCGGAAGCTGCCTCTTTTCTCCTATTCAAGGATGCTGTCTGTTTTTCCAGCTCTCTACTTACCCGAGCAAGTCTATATTGGTATGCTTGTAGTTCTTGTACAGTAGCAGTGGTGGTCATTGGTTCTGAACCATCCATGGCTTTTGCGGCCCTATCCCATGCTTCCTGCGGGAGTTGAACTCTTGCGCGAGTTGAAGACCCAGCATATTTAGTGCCTAAGCCTTTTCTAAGATCAGCGGGATCGACGTATGGATTTCCCAAATCGTCGAAAGCCTCTGACGTCTCTGGTTCTGATCGGCCTGCCTCTTCGATTGCACAGATTTGATGGTATTTTGCGTATTGATTTTTGTCAGGTTTGGTGACACCATCATATAGATTGGTGAAGACCTTTCCGATGGCAGCAGATTTGTCGATGAAGTTGAAGCTGTCGACGCTGTCGGAATCGCTGCTTATAAAGGAGTCCGCAGACGACTCGAAAGATGTGTTGCTGAAGATCTTGGCGAGCTTTCCGTTTGCCTTGGTGTCGACGAAGCGTGGCGACGAAAACTCCTCGTCACTCGACGAAAAGTTAGAATCGACCGCTGAAAATTCCGACGAGATCGGAACTTCGAGACGGTAGGATCCTTCCTTGTTGACGCCAAATCGGAATTCTCCGAACGTCATGACGATGGGCTCCTCCAGATAGGCACATGCATCCATACGGGAGGGCGGGTGAGGAATAAAGTCGACTAGATGAGTTTTTTCCCGTTTACCTCGATCCATCGCATTGCTAGCCACCGACGAAGTCGACGATTCTGGACGTGCCATCGAGATCAGCTCCTTGCAACCTCTAATCCCACAGACGGCGCCAATTGACAAAGGATTAATTTGTCAATGCCTACAGATTGTAGACTAGGGTTTTGCTAGAAGTAGAGGGCAAGTAGATCTCGAAGGTTTCAGCCGAAAAGTACTCGCCGATTATGAAAACTAGGGTTCTGTTGACAATAGATTCGATCCTTTCTTCGTCCCTCGACTCCCCCTTATATAGAGGGTGGAGCCGAGGGTTTCGTAATACACAAGTTACAGAGTTCGGGAGGGTTTCGTACCCAACCCGTAAGATTACAAATCTCTATCTTTCCTAATACAAACTATCTTTCCTTAACACTAAATGGGCTTCCAAGTCTTCTTATTCTTCGAGTCCTGGGCCTTTAGTAAACCCCGGGTACCATCTTTGGCAGGCCCATTGGGGATGCCTATGTCACCTTGCACATGATTCAAACTAGTGTGGGGACAAAGGACTTGTCTCGTGTTCGGAATTTCACCACCGCCAAGGAAGCTTGGGATGGTTTGGCCGCTAGTTGCATGGGAAGTGATAGCATGAGAAGGAACAAGTACAATACCCTTCGGAATCAAGCCGAGGGATTCATGAGGCTACCGGATGAAGATCATGAAGTCATGTATGGAAGACTTCTCACCGTTGCCGATGCTTTCCGGAATGTGGGTGCCACCCACATCAATGACTCTTGGATCAAAGATAAGTATATTGATTGCATGATGCCGTTTGAACCCATTGATGTCAAGACTCTTGTTGGGAGAGAATGCTTCCTCTCTCACTTCTCAACAAGCGGTGCACGAGTTGCAAGCTCTCAAGGTGCTCGAGCAAAACTCTCATGATTCTCGCAATCGTGCCATTGGAATGTCAAGAGGGAACAATCTTGCCTTGACGATCAATTCTATGGAAGAAGTGAACCCCCAAGAACCATATAGGACATCTTGGAGTATGTCCTATCCGGAAGACTTGGAACTCCACTACAATGATCACATGGCCTTCCATGCAAAATCCTTTTGGGTTGATCCATCCAAGGCCAAGGAAGACAACATCAAGAGAAACAACTCAAGTGGGTCCACTAGCTTGGGTCCAAGATCAAGATCATGCTACAATTGTGGTGACAAGCGCCATTTCATCGCCCAATGCCCCTATGAGCATAGAGAGCTCATGGTGGAAGGCTCATTCCCAAGGACAAGAGCAAAGAATCAAAGGGCAAATATTCAAAAGCCCCCAACAAGAAGTTCTACAACAACAAGACCAAGAAGGGCAAGAGGCCCTCAAGAGTTGTGCTAGTGACTAAGGAAGAATATTCTTCCGATGAAGTTGAAAGCTCTAGTGATGATGAAGAGGAAAGCTCAAAGAAGTGGCCGCCATTGTCACTACCAACATTCCCTCTTCATCTCTCTTTGAATCCCCCAATGAGAATCCTCATATCAAGAATGCACATTGCTTCATGGCAAGGTCCACCTTGGACACATCTATTGTGCTATCAACTCAAGAAGAATATACCTCCGGAGATGATGATGTTGATGATGAAGAAGATGCAACCTCTAATGGATTGGTCGCTCTTGCCTCCCTCTCCACCAACTCTTCATCACCAAGTGAATCCCCCAATGAAGTCATTCATGTGGAGGAAGAAAGTTGCCTCATGGCTAAATCCTCCGAGGTATCATCCCCTAACCCCTCTATGCCTAACATATCAAATGATCTAGGGGTTAATCATGCTAGTTTAAAAGTGAAACAAGAAATGCTTGATTTTGATGAGTTCATTCTTAACTTACAAGGTGACACTAAAAAGCATGTTTCAAATCTCATGATTCGTCTAGCACAACTAAATGATACTCTTGAGAAAAAATGTCAAATAGAGAGAGAAGACTCTCTTGAAATTCATGCTCTTAAAAATGCTCTTGAGGAAAGTCAAGAAACTATAGCTTCTCTTGAGGAGAGGCTAGAAACTCTTGAAGAGCCTCAAGATAAAATTAACAAGCTCACTAAAGCTAGAGATCTTGCTAGGGCTAAGACTAAAGTGCTTAAAAAGGAAAAGGCCAAATTTGGTGTTGATCATGAGAAACTTGTGAAGGATCTAGATGAACTAGACAAAGCTCACAAAGCTTTGAAGAGTGAATACACTCTCCTATCCAAGTCTAATGAGCAACTTCAAATTAGGCTTGCTTCATATGATGTGCCTAGCTCCTCTACCTCTTCTTGTGATCATGCAAATGTTATTGAGGAAAATGCTAGGTTAAAGGATGAACTTGCTAAGGCCTCCTCTCCCCAAAGTAAACTTTCTTTGGATGATCTTTTGAGTAAGCAAAGGTCAAACAATGGGAAGGAGGGTCTTGGTTATAATGCCAAGGCTAAAAAGGCAAACAAGAAAAAGGCCAAGCCCGCACAAGAAAAGAAGAAAGATATCACTAATGGTGAAGCCCCTAAGGGCAAAACCATTAATGATGATGATGCGGGAAATGCTAACCCTCACTATGTTCTATTTAAAGATTATTATGGTGATGTCTATGCAAAATATGTTGGCCCATATGATGGTTATGTTGCTTGGTCTATTTGGGTCCCAAAGACCCTTGTTGCTAACAAAAGAGGACCCATTGAAAAATGGGTACCTAAATCCAAGAATTGATCTCATGTAGGACTATCACTACAAGAAAAGTTCTGATAGACAACGTCCCAAAATCGTCCACTAAGGGGTATTTTTCGTCGCCTATGGGCCTAACCCGACGATATGGGTTCTATTGTCGAAACTGCGTCAGGCAAAGTCCAACGACGATTTTTTCGGTCCGTCGCGCTTGGGCGCCCTTCCGCCACGGAAAATCGGACCGTTGCGGAAGTGTTTCCGGGAGCCCGTTGATTGCTGACGTCATGCAAACTGACACGTGCGACGCCGTTGCGCGCATTAACGGCGTTAACGCTGAAACCCCGTGGTAGATGGTAGGCCCACACGAGGCCTGCCACGTCTTAAGCGGGCCGGGCCAGATGACATAGTTTGACCGGTCAACTATATAGCTGGGCTGGTCCATTAGTTACGTGGGCCGGGCCTAACCTCTAATGTTGACTGGTCAAAACTTAAATGGGCCGGCCCATTTAACATGTGGGGTCCACCTTACAGGCGGGCCGGCCCAAGAAGCAAGTGGGCCGGGCCAAAAACACGGTGGGTCCCACTATCACATTAAAAGGCCGGCCCATTTAGTGTGTGGGGTCCACCATATAGCAAGTGGGCCGGCCCACAAGCTAGTGGGCCGGGCCAAAAACACGGGTGGGTCCCACTATCCTGTTAAAGGGCCGGCCCATTTAGTATGTGGGGTCCACCATATAGCAAGTGGGCCGGCCCAACAAGATAGTGGGCCGGGCCAAAAACACAGGTGGGTCCCACCTTCTGTTAAAGGGCCGGCCCATTTAGTATGTGGGGTCCACCATATAGTAAGTGGGCTGGCCCGAAGATAGTGGGCGGGCCAAAAACACAGTGGGTCCCACATTCTGTTAATGGGCGGGCCATTTGGTATGTGGGGTCCACCATATAGAAAGTGGGCCGGCCCAACAAGATAGTGGGCCGGGCCAAAAAACAGTGGGTCCCACCTTCCTATTAAAGGGGGCATTTACCATGTGGGACCACCATATAGCAAGTGGGCTGGCCCAACAAGCTAGTGGGCGGGCCAAAAGCACAGGTGGGCCCCACTTTCTGTTAAAGGCGGCCCAAATAGTATGTGGGGTCCACCATATTGCAAGTGGGCCGGCCCAACAAGATAGTGGGCCGGGCCAAAAACACAGGTGGGTCCCACTTTCCTCTTGAAGGGCCGGCCCGTTTAGTATGTGGGGTCCACCACAAAAGCAAATGGGCTGGCCCAACTAATTAGTGGGCCGGCCCAGTAGTGGGTGGGGTCCACCTTAAAGCAAGTGGGCCAGCCCAATTAGAGTGTGGGGTCCACCGTAACAAATGGGCTGGCCCAAGAAGAAAGTGGGCCAGCCCGTTTAGTTGCTGTTTATATGCCGGCATAATATGCGCTTTAGGATTTTGCGGGCAGGCACATATGTGATTTCGCTTAATTGGGCCGTTTAAGGGATGGGAATTCGTGATTTAGATACTGAGAATATTTACGCAGCATTGATTTCTGTCGGATAGCCTCACTTACCACAAGCACCAAAGAAAAAATGCGCGAAAGAACTATAAAAACTAACTAAATATTACATCAGCTGCAAGGCATTGAAAAAAATATTACAGAACCCAGAGAAATTGAATGGTAATTAAACCTAGCAATACAATGAAGCGATCCGGCAATCTTTTAAGTTGTCCATGCAGCACCTATATCTGAAACAAAGACATTACAAGTTAAGACAGCAACAATGGAAAGGCAAAGACACTACAATATTGTTTGCCAAAGAATTTGGAACTCATCATTTCGTCATTATAACAAGATCATTGTAATGCGCACAATAAGCAAACAAAGAGTGCATGCCGCATACCAACAGCCAATATAACAGAGCATGTTAGAATGAAACAGCAGACTTACTACTGTCGAGTCCCATGCAAACCAACATGTTCAGGGAGTACAAAATTGGCATGAACAACATAGTAGCAGGCTATAAATTTTGTAACAACGACTGAGCAAGATGAAGTTATGATGGCTACATCTACAGAGCAGGGAATGTAAACCAAAAATAGAAGTTACGATGGCAAAAGCTAAAGAGGAGGGAATGTGAACCAACATGTGCCAAGTGCAATTACTTCATTTTGGCCGTGAACTAAATAATACTCCTGAACTTATAGTGAAGGGGATGCAAATCAAGATGTTTCGGGATATAAACTTGTAATGAGCAACACATAGAGGATAGTTAATGTTGGAGCTTAGGATGGACCAGATACAGAATATAGTGGGATCACCTGTGAACTTGTATAAGAGGGAATGCAAACCAATATGTTCAGCTTTCCATATGTGAGCGTCATGCCAAGTCAGAGAAACAAGTCAATAATGCAGCTTTTGAAGAACAAGATGGCACGCAAAATTATTATCTAGTAGTATGACAAGTTTATTTGTACTACAGGCTAGATAGCAGAGTGATAGCATGCCAAACTAAGTCCTTACTTTGTTAGCTTACAATGAACTAGATACAAAACAATGGCATCACCTGTAGTACAGGGAATGCAAGCCAACATGTTCATGGAGTAAAAAATTGGCACAAACAACATAGTAGCAGGCCATAATTTTTGTAACAACGACTGAGCAAGATAAAGTTATGATGGCTAGATCTACAGAGCAGGGAATGTAAACCAAATATAGAAGTTACGATGCCAAAAGCTATAGAGCAGGGAATGCGAACCAACATGTGCAATTATCGATAATTTCTTATGTTCCATGCTACTTTATTGATGATACCTACATGTTTTATGCACATTATATGTCATATTTATGCATTTTTGGAACTAACCTATTAACAAGATGCCGAAGAGCCAGTTGCTGTTTTCTGCTATTTTTGGTTTCAGAAATCCTAGTAAAGAAATATTCTCGGAATTGGACGAAACTTTCGCCCAGGGTCCTATTTTTGCACGAAGCTTCCAGAAGACCGAAGAGCTAACGAAGTGGGGCCACGAGGCGGCGCAGGAGGCAGGCGGCGCCAGGCCTTGGCCGCGCCGACCTACCTCTGGGCCCCTCGTGTGGCCCCCGCGTTGACCCTCCGCCTACTTAAAGCTTCCGTCGAAACCCCCAGTACCGAGAGCCACGATACGGAAAACCTTACGGAGACGCCGCCGCCGCGAATCCCATCTCGGGGGATTCAGGAGATCGCCTCCGGCACCCTGCCGGAGGGGATTCATCTCCGGAGGACTCTACACCGCCATGGTCGCCTCCGGAGTGATGAGTGAGTAGTCCACCCCTGGACCATGGGTCCATAGCAGTAGCTAGATGGTCGTCTTCTCCTTGTTGTGCTTCATTGTTGGATCTTGTGAGCTGCCTAACATGATCAAGATCATCTATCTGTAATTCTATATGTTGTGTTTGTCGGGATCCGATGGATAGAGAGTACTATGATTATGGTGATTATCAATATATTGTTCATGTGTTGTTTATGATCTTGCATGCTCTCCGTTACTAGTAGAGGCTCTGGCCAAGTTTTTACTCTTAACTCCAAGAGGGAGTATTTATGCTCGATAGTGGGTTCATGCCTCCATTGAATCTGGGACAGTGACAGAAAGTTCTAAGGTTGTGGATGTGCTGTTGCCACTAGGGATAAAACATTGATGCTATGTCTAAGGATGTAGTTATTGATTACATTACGCACCATACTTAATGCAATTGTCTGTTGCTTTGCAACTTAATACTGGAGGGGGTTCGGATGATAACCTGAAGGTGGACTTTTTAGGCATAGATGCAGTTGGATGGCGGTCTATGTACTTTGTCGTAATGCCCAATTAAATCTCACTATATTTATCATATCATGTATATGCATTGTTATGCCTTTCTCTATTTGTCAATTGCCCGACTGTAATTTGTTCACCCAACATGCTTTATCTTATGGGAGAGACACCTCTAGTGAACTGTGGACCCCGGTCCTATTCTTTACATAGCATACAATCTACTTGTTTTACTTGTTTTCTTTGCAAACATCTTCCACTCGATACGTTTAATCCTTTGTTACAGCAAGCCGGTGAGATTGACAACCTCACTGTTCGTTGGGACAAAGTACTTGGGTTGTGTTGTGCAGGTTCCGCGTTGGCGCCGGAATCCCTGGTGTTGCGCCGCATCACATTTCGCGACCATCAACCTTCAACGTGCTTCTTGGCTCCTACTGGTTCGATTAAACCTTGGTTTCATACTGAGGGAAACTTGCTTCTATACGCATCATACCTTCCACTTGGGGTTCCCAACGGACGTGTGCATCTACGCGTATCAAGCATAAATTTCTGGCGCCGTTGCCGGAGATCAAGACACGCTGCAAGGGGAGTCTCCACTTCTCAATCTCTTTACTTTGTTTTTGTCTTGCTTTATTTTATTTACTACTTTGTTTGCTGCACTAAATCAAAACACAAAAAAATTAGTTGCTAGTTTTACTTTATTTACTCTTGCTCTCTATATCAAAAACACAAAAAAAATTAGTTACTTGCATTTACTTTATCTAGTTTGTTTTATTTACCGTTGCTAAAATGAATACTCCTGAAAATACTAAATTGTGTGACTTCACAAATGCAAATAATAATGATTTCCTATGCACACCTATTGCTCCACCTGCTACTACAGCAGAATTCTTTGAAATTAAACCTGCTTTACTAAATCTGGTTATGAGAGATCAATTTTCTGGTGCTAGTTCTGATGATGCTGCTGCCCATCTCAATAATTTTGTTGAACTTTGTGAAATGCAAAAGTATAAAGATGTAGATGGTGATATTATTAAATTGAAAGTGTTTCCTTTCTCATTAAGAGGAAGAGCTAAAGATTGGTTGCTATCTTTGCCTAAGAATAGTATTGATTCATGGACTAAATGCAAGGATGCTTTTATTGGTAGATATTATCCTCCCGCTAAAATTATATCTTTGAGAAGTAGCATAATGAATTTTAAACAATTAGATACTGAACATGTTGCTCAAGCATGGGAGAGAATGAAAACTTTGGTAAAGAATTGCCCAACCCATGGACTGACTACTTGGATGATCATCCAAACCTTCTATGCAGGACTAAATTTTTCTTCGCGGAATTTATTGGATTCAGCTGCTGGAGGTACCTTTATGTCCATCACATTGGGGGCGGCTACAAAACTTCTTGATGATATGATGATAAATTACTCTGAATGGCACACGGAAAGAGCTCCACAAGGTAAGAAGGTAAATTCTGTTGAAGAAACCTCTTCCTTGAGTGATAAGATTGATGTGATTATGTCTATGCTTGTGAATGGTAGATCTAATGTTGATCCAAATAATGTTCCTTTAGCTTCATTGGTTGCTCAAGAAGAAAATGTTGATGTGAATTTCATTAAAAATAATAATTTCAACAACAATGCTTATAGGAACAACTCTGGTAATAATTATAGGCCATATCCTTCTGCTAATGGTAATGGTTATGGTAATTCTTATGGGAATTCTTACAACAATAATAGGAATGTACCCTCTGGTCTTGAAGCCATGCTTAAAGAATTTATTAGTACACAAACTGCTTTTAACAAATCTGTTGAGGAAAAGCTTGATAAAATTGATACTATTGCTTCTAGAGTTGATAGACTTGCCTCTGATGTTAATCTTTTAAAATTGAAAGTTATGCCTAATAATGATATTGATAATAAGATTACTACTACAGCAAATGCCATCAAGTTAGAATTAATGAGAATATAAGATTAATGGCTGAATTGCGTGCTAGGTGGGATAGAGAAGAAAATGAAAAACTAGCTAAAGAGAATAATGTAGCTAAAGTTTGGACTATTACCACCACTAGTAATGCTAATTCTTCACATGTTGCTGCACCTCCTACTATCAATGGTAATATAATTGGTGTTGGCAATGTTTCTACTCCTAGTGCAAAGCGTACAAAACTGCCTGAAATTGCTAAAACTGCTGAAACTGCTTGTGATAAAACTGCTGAAATTTTTTCCAACCTTGGGAACAATGATCCCATTGCTGTAGCTCATAATGATTTAGATTTTGATGATTGCCACATCTCTGAAGTTATAAAGTTCTTACAAAAACTTGCTAAAAGTCCTAATGCTAGTGCTATAAATTTAGCCTTTACAAAACATATTACAAATGCTCTCATAAAAGCTAGAGAAGAGAAACTAAAACTTGAAACTTCTATTCCTAGAAAGTTAGAAGATGGTTGGGAGCCCATCATTAAAATGAAATTCAATGACTTTGAATGTAATGCTTTATGTGATCTTGGTGCAAGTATTTCTGTTATGCCTAAAAAGATTTATGATATGCTTGACTTGCCACCATTGAAGAATTGTTATTTGGATGTTAATCTTGCCGATAATGTTAAAAAGAAACCTTTGGGGAGGATTGATAATGTGCATATTACGGTTAACAATAACCTTGTCCCCGTTGATTTTGTTGTCTTGGATATCGAATGCAATGCATCTTGTCCAATTGTGTTGGGAAGACCTTTTCTTCGAACTGTTGGTGCTGTTATTGATATGAGGGAAGGTAATATTAAATATCAATTTCCTCTCAAGAAAGGTATGGAACACTTCCCTAGAAAGAGAATGAAGTTGCCTTTTGATTCTATTATTAGAACAAGCTATGATGTTGATGCTTCTACTCTCGATGTTACTTGATTTGCACTTTCTGCGCCTAGCTGAAAGGCGTTAAAGAAAAGCGCTTATGGGAGACAACCCATGTTTTTACCTACAGCAATTTTTTGTTTTGTTGAGTCTTGGAAGTTGTTTACTACTGTAGCAACCTCTCCTTATCATGTTTTTGTGCCAAGTAAAGTTTCTATGTCAAAGTTGATGTTATATTTGGGATTGCTGCGCAGAAACAGCATTGCTGTCTGTCACGAATCTGGGCACAATTCTCTGTAGAAAATTCGAAAAAATCTGCCAATTTACGAGCGTGATCCTCAGATATGTACGCAACTTTCATTAGTTTTGAGTTTTTCCATTTGAGCAAGTCTGGTGCCATTTCTAAATTCGTCTTTACGGACTGTTCTGTTTTTGACAGATTCTGCCTTTTATTTCGCATTGCCTCTTTTGCTATGTTGGATTTATTTCTTTGATCCACTAATGTCCAGTAGCATTATGCAATGTCCAGAAGTGAAAATAATGATTGTGTCACCTCTGAATGTGTGAATTATTAATTGTGCACTAACCCTCTAATGAGTTTGCTTGAAGTTTGGTGTGAAGGAAGTTTTCAAGGGTCAAGAGAGGAGAATGATATACTATGATCAAGAGGAGTGAAAGCTCTAAGCTTGGGGATGCCCCCGTGGTTCACCCCTGCATATTTTAAGAAGACTCAAGCGTCTAAGCTTGGGGATGCCCAAGGCATCCCCTTCTTCATCGACAACATCATCAGGTTCCTCCCCTGAAACTATATTTTTATTCAGTCACATCTTGTGTTCTTTACTTGGAGCGTCGGTTTGTTTTTGTTTTTGTTTTTGTTTGAATAAGATGGATCCTAGCATTCACTTTGTGGGAGAGAGACACGCTCCGCTGTTGCATATGGACACATGTGTCCTTAGGCTTTACTCATAATGTTCAAGGCGAAGTTTCTTCTTCGTTAAATTGTTATATGGTTGGAATTGGAAAATGCTACATGTAGTAATTCTAAAATGTCTTGGATAATGTGATACTTGGCAATTGTTGTGCTCATGTTTAAGCTCTTGCATCATATGCTTTGCACCCACTAATGAAGAAATACATAGAGCTTGCTAAAATTTGATTTGCATATTTGGTTTCTCTAAGGTCTAGATAATATCTAGTATTGAGTTTTGAACAACAAGGAAGACAGTGTAGAGTCTTATAATGTTTTCAATATGTCTTTTATGTGAGTTTTGCTGCACTTGTTCATCCTTGAGTTTGCTTCAAATAACCTTGCTAGCCTAAACCTTGTATCGAGAGGGAATACTTCTCATGCATCCAAAATCCTTGAGCCAACTACTATGCCATTTGTGTCCACCATACCTACCTACTACATGGTATTTCTCCGCCATTCCAAAGTAAATTGCTTGAGTGCTACCTTTAAAATTCCATCATTTACCTTTGCAATATATAGCTCATGGGACAAAATAGCCTTAAAAACTATTGTAGTATTGAATATGTACTTATGCACTTTATATTTTATTAAGTTGCTTGTTGTGCGATAACCATGCTTCTGGGGAACGCCTCTTTGTTGAATATCATGTGAGTTGCTATGCATGTCCGTCTTGTCTGAAGGTCTATCATTTTAGTGGTTGGAGCATGCAAAATTGTTAGAGAAGAACATTGGGCCGCTAACTAAAGCCATGAACCATGGTGGAAGTTTCAGTTTTGGACATATATCCTCAATCTCATATGAGAATAATAACTTTGCTACATGCTTATGCATTTAAGAGGAGTCCATTATCTGTTGTCCATGTTGTCCCGGTATGGATGTCTAAGTTGAGAATAATCAAAAGCGAGAAATCCAAAATGCGAGCTTTCTCCTTAGACCTTTGTACAGGCGGCATGGAGGTACCCCTTTGTGACACTTGGTTGAAACATGGCATGCAAAGATCCGGTAGTCCAAGCTAAGTAGGACGAGGTGCGGGCACTATTAGTATACTATGCATGAGGCTTGCAACTTGTAAGATATAATTTACATAACTCATATGCTTTATTACTACCGTTGACAAAATTGTTTCATGTTTTCAAAATAAAAGCTCTAGCACAAATACAGCAATCGATGCTTTCCTCTTTGAAGGACCATTCTTTTACTTTTATTGTTGAGTCAGTTTACCTATCTCCTTCCACCTTAAGAAGCAAACACTTGTGCGAACTGTGCATTGATTCCTACATACTTGCATATTGCACTTGTTATATTACTTTATGTTGACAATATCCATGAGATATACATGTTATAAGTTGAAAGCAACCGCTGAAACTCAATCTTCCTTTGTGTTGCTTCAACACCTTTACTTTGATTTATTGCTTTATGAGTTAACTCTTATGCAAGACTTATTGATGCTTGTCTTGAAGTACTATTCATGAAAAGTCTTTGTCATATGATTCACTTGTTTACTCATGTCATTACCTTTGCTTTGATCGCTGCATTCATTACATATGTTTACAAATAGTATGATCAAGATTATGATGGCATGTCACTTCAGAAATTATCTTTGTTATCGTTTTACCTGCTCGGGACGAGCAGAACTAAGCTTGGGGATGCTGATACGTCTCCAACGTATCGATAATTTCTTATGTTCCATGCTACTTTATTGATGATACCTACATGTTTTATGCACATTATATGTCATATTTATGCATTTTCTGAACTAACCTATTAACAAGATGCCGAAGAGCCAGTTGCTGTTTTCTGCTGTTTTTGGTTTCAGAAATCCTAGTAAAGAAATATTCTCGGAATTGGACGAAACTTTCGCCCAGGGTCCTATTTTTGCACGAAGCTTCCAGGAAGACCGAAGAGCTAACGAGTGGGGCCACGAGGCGGCAGAGGGGAGGCCGGCGCGCCAGGCCTGGCCAGCCGACACCTCTGGGCCTCGTGTGGCCCCGCGTTGACCCTCCCCTACTTAAAGCTTGTCGCGAGCAGTCCCGAGAGCCACGATAAAAAACCTTACAGAGACGCCGCCGCAATCCCATCTCGGGATTCGGGAGATCGCCTCGGCACCTGGGGAGGGGATTCATCTCCGGAGGACTCTACACCGCCATGGTCGCCTCCGGAGTGATGAGTGAGTAGTCCACCCCTGGACCATGGGTCCATAGCAGTAGCTAGATGGTCGTCTTCTCCTTGTTGTGCTTCATTGTTGGATCTTGTGAGCTGCCTAACATGATCAAGATCATCTATCTGTAATTCTATATGTTGTGTTTGTCGGGATCCGATGGATAGAGAGTACTATGATTATGGTGATTATCAATCTATTGTTCATGTGTTGTTTATGATCTTGCATGCTCTCCGTTACTAGTAGAGGCTCTGGCCAAGTTTTTACTCTTAACTCCAAGAGGGAGTATTTATGCTCGATAGTGGGTTCATGCCTCCATTGAATCTGGGACAGTGACAGAAAGTTCTAAGGTTGTGGATGTGCTTGTTGCCACTAGGGATAAAACATTGATGCTATGTCTAAGGATGTAGTTATTGATTACATTACGCACCATACTTAATGCAATTGTCTGTTGCTTTGCAACTTAATACTGGAGAGGGTTCGGATGATAACCTGAAGGTGGACTTTTTAGGCATAGATGCAGTTGGATGGCGGTCTATGTACTTTGTCGTAATGCCCAATTAAATCTCACTATATTTATCATATCATGTATATGCATTGTTATGCCTTTCTCTATTTGTCAATTGCCCGTAATTTGTTCACCCAACATGCTTTATCTTATGGAGAGACACCTCTAGTGAACTGTGGACCCCGGTCCTATTCTTTACATAGCATACAATCTACTGCAATTGTGTTTACTGTTTTCTTTGCAAACATCTTCCACTCGATACGTTTAATCCTTTGTTACAGCAAGCCGGTGAGATTGACAACCTCACTGTTTCGTTGGGACAAAGTACTTTGGTTGTGTTGTGCAGGTTCAGCGTTGGCGCCGGAATCCCTGGTGTTGCGCCGCATCACATTTCGCGACCATCAACCTTCAACGTGCTTCTTGGCTCCTACTGGTTCGATTAAACCTTGGTTTCATACTGAGGGAAACTTGCTTCTATACGCATCATACCTTCCACTTGGGGTTCCCAACGGACGTGTGCATCTACGAACCAACATGTGCAATTACTTAAAATTGGCCATGAACTAAATAATAGCAGGATGTTACTATAATACCTATAATTTTTGTAACAACGACTGAGCAAGATAGAAGTTATGATGGCTACATCTACAGAGCAGGGAATGCAAACCAAAATGTTCAATCGCTTAAAGTTAGCAATGAAGTAGAAAATAGCAACGTGTTACGGTCATAGCTAGGAATGAACTAAAAGAGCTTCAGACAAACAAGAATCTGAACCCAGAACATGGCGCTAAAACAAGGGACTTACATTAGGAGAAGCACTCTGTGGGAGTCACAGCAGATCTTCCTGGGGTTGATAGATCCGGTGATGAAGTACGCTACATGTGCTACTTGGGGTTGGAGAGACGGCCATTACACTTCATGGTTACTCATCTCATCTGCAAAAACGTAACGGCGCGTCGTTAGCACAAACAGATTCCCCCAAGATTAAACAAGAACTTGCAGGCAAGCAATAGAAAAGCGACAGTAGAAGAGTTTAGATCATGCACTGCGCCGGTGAAGCAGATCCGGTTCATGCACAGCGGTGTCGGTGAGCAAGATCCGATGCGGTGGACGACGGATCCGGCGAAGCGGCTCCGGCGGGGTGGACGATACCGCAGCTGAAGCGACTGCGGTAGACTGCTGGATGAGCATATGGTTTCGAGGTTCGGCGGGGATGATCCGGTCCGGTTGATGACGGCGTCGATGAAGCGGCTCCGGCAGGCAGCCGGATGACGAGGATCGCGAGGCCTCGGGTAGGCCAGGGAAGTCCGGCGGGGATGTTCCGGTGCGGTGGTCGTGGAGGTGGGAGAGAGGGACTTGGGAAGTTCCGGTGGGTGGTCTGAGGGAAATGAATTTTTTTTGGGAGGGTTTCCGGGCTAGGGAGGTGGTGATCCAAAAAATGACGGGCAGACCCCCCCACCAACCGACTTTGCTGCCATCTCCACAGGGGTAGAATGGGAATTTGGAAGCGTGTGAAATTTTTGTATTTTGTGGGCGGGAAGTTTTGCCGCTATGAGATTTTGAATTTGGCCACCGTCCAAGTATAATGATAAAAAATTGTGAGACCGTACTAGTACCTCTGTTCAAGGCCGAGTGCAAAATCAAATCATCATCACGTTGAAAATTTGTTACCAACTTACCATGATCATGATCTACCTCTGAAAATGGGCGCATCCACTAAAACTTGCAAAGTATAATGATACAAATTTGTGAGACCGTACTAGTACTTATGTTCAAGGTCGAGTGCAACATCAAATCATCATTATATTGAAAATTGTGTTACCATGATCATGATATTTCTCTGAATTTGGCGCATCCGCTAAATCTCGCAAAGGATAATGATAAAAAAAGGTGAGATTGTACTAGTTCTTATGTTCAAGGCCGAGTACAAGATCAAATCATCATCACGTTGAAATTTGTTACAATGATCATGACATATCTCTAAAATTGGTGCATCCGCTAAATCTTGCACGTGGCGCATCTCGGTGCGGAGCAACAAGTCGGTGCTATCAAGGTTGAGGCGTCGGTAGCGTCATCGGGCTCTCATCTCTTGATAGATCTTCTACATGGCGCGGCGCACCACCCGCCGATAAGCAGTCACATGTGAGACCGAGGTGGAGACGTCCCCGGCATCCTCGAGGCGCGGCCGCCCTTCTACGAGCCAGCGTCGACTCAAGGTATGAATCCATGTGGTGTCTTAGATTTATTGTTCTTCTCTTATGATTATTTTGAGCCGAACATGTGTGCTCTTTCTCTGAATATATTGCTTGAAAAGCTTACCAAGTTACTTAAATTCACTTCGTTCTTAATCTTGCGAGCTAATATTGTTATTTTTAATGAACGGTGGTGTGCGCAAGCAGAGTTATTTGTGGATGTGTTGAGCTGTTAGGCATAAGTCGAAATCCTCATCTAAACGAGGCCTCAGCTTAACACATAAAAAAGGTGTTCAATCTCGCCCACAATACCCTCTTCTTTCCTCTCCCTTTATTGGAACTTGTTTTGCAGACAAGGAAAGTGGCACGTGTAATGTGAGTAAAACCCTCTTAGCCAAAATCATCTACGAGCAAGATTTTCTATATTGTAGATGCCCCAATTGACTCTCATCCCCAAAGTAGTTTTTTATGTCAGTATAGACTTCTTTACTGGATGTATACTATCGTACATGGCATGCATTTGCCTAATGAGCAACATTGTATTGCTATTCTAGCCAACCTGATCGATATGTCAAGCTTCATGCACGAGATGCCATGTTTAATTTACTCCCTCGCTCTGATCCATATTTCTTGATGTGAAATGAATGTGAATCGGAGGGAGTACTTTTCTTAGATAGTACTATATCATTTCAAAAAAAAGTACTACTACATCACAAATGCATCAAAAGAGTACTACATCACAAGACCACCACGGTTGTACTAGTAGAGTTTAATGCTGAACTTCCAAAGGGATTAAGATTACACATATGAACTTTAAACATGACCAGGAGCATGAGGGCCAGCAGCAGGGGCGTTGACGTGGAGCAAGCTAGGCAAGACGTAATTCTGGAGGAAGAGGCCATATGATGCGTACTTGGCCTTGGTTGCAGGGCGGTGTTTCCCCCTATGTACTTAGGCCTACACCCATCGCATGTTGGATCAGGCTGTGGATGTCCTTCTAGAGAAATTTGCCACATAATGGGCAAAATAGCTCCCCGCGCATGCGGAAACGAATTTCACCACCCTTCAGCCGCTTGAGAACATAGCGGCTTTTCCGGTCCCTGCGCACCTTGTTGTTGTCCATGTCATCAGAATACTCCTATGAATTATTAAGTACTACATAATCAGGTTTTTTATGACAGATCGAATAAATACTCCACTAACATAATCAAACCTTAGAAACCCTAAAATTAAATGTGTAGAACAAGTAAATGGCAGAAGAAATCGTAATAAATCATGAGAAACCCTATGAACAACCATGAACATTAGCCACAACAATTGCAAGTCCACTAAGTATGAACACATAAATTGATTATATGACTACATGGCAGATTAGTCGAAATTAAACTAGAATCTGATCTTACGAATCGTAGAATCAATTACATCTACAAGAACAAGGTAGGATATCAAATCAATCAAGAACCAGGCTCGTGCAAACCATGTGAACAGCAATATGACACAAAGAGGGTTGGGACAGTTTCGGTAAAAGAGAAGTACCTCCTCGTCATCACCCTCAACATCCTCCTGGAACTGAACGTTTGGGCCGAAATCGTCGAAGGGGTCGAGGTTCGCGTCCAGCATCGGGCCTAGGAAGACCTCGCCGTGGTGGCCTGCAACGCCGTGCACATCTTCGGCGGGATAAACAACGTTGGTATCCACCTTCTGCTCGACGGCCAGGACGCCCGTTTCGACCGAGGTCGAAGAACCAGACAAGCAGAGGAGACGAGCGGCATGGGTGCCCGGTGAAGCCTCACCCGTCGTGACGGCCAGGATGCCCATTTCGACCGAGGTCGAAGAATCCGACAAGCAGAGGAGACGAGCGGCTTGGGTGCCCGGTGAAGCCTCACCCACCACGACGGCCACTACCGTAGAGGCATCCTCTGCGTGGGCGGTCGCCTATTGCTCCGCCTCGTATGCAATACCTATCTTCATGCTGTTGTGGTTGGAAACGGGAAAGTCGATGCCTCAGAGGTGCGGTGAGTGGATGGGGGTTTTCACAGTGTGGGGGAGGCAAGTTGGGGGAGTGGAGAGGACGAGCTCGCGAGAGATGATGAGGCCGATTATGTTATAGCCTCCGACTCCCTGTATCCAGTAGTGGACGCGTGAAGTCATGCATGTACTCGACTTTCCACTTTCTGGGAGACGTGTACGAAACTTTTTTTTGGACCATTTAACTTCATGTGGGACTCATGTATACCAATACTTCCAAACGTCATAAGTAATTCAAAATCATTCAGAATAATATGAGACCTTAACATTTTATTTTTTGTGTCAGATATTGTCTATGAAAAATAACATCCTTCAAAAAATAAATCCCCTATGCCAATCCGATCATGCCCGTCTACTCCAACTAGCTTCCTCGAGTAATTTGTCACCTTACATTCTTAAAATGAACCAAAATTTGGCACAGGGGTGCATCATCACATGGAAAATGATGTTACCATTCTGTCTTCCCATTTTTTTTTGAATTTTTCAAAATTGTCATGCCCTAACGGAAAAAATGTACTCCTTCTAAGAAGCATGTATCAGAATGGCATTACCAAAACCTAGGGGTGGGGTGGGGGGAGGGGGGCACATGGTGGTGTGATGATACATCACATTTGGACCACACAACACCATTTGGACCAACCAAAAAAAAACACCCTACACAAACCCTGGTCAAAACTAGTTTGACCAATATTACAAAAGTTGTACGGAGTACATAATTCAGAAACCGTCAGAAATATACGAAGCATTCAGGAGTCCCCAAAGTCAGTGACTTTGAGTCACTTACAACTGTGGTCCACATATCAGTCACCCAAAGTCATGGCAAAGTCAGCTTGGCAAAGTCACCGACAGACAAAGCAAGCAGTGAACAGACAACTCCGTAGCACTGAAAAGACATCTCACAGAAAAGGCTAGTACTACCTTTTCTTCCCGGATAAGCAAAAATAGCTGATCGGTACTGACGAAATGCACCAGGTCCGCAATGTACTCCAGCTATAAGTGAAGCATGCCTACCACTGAAGAGGAAATTCAAGATTCCACCAGATCCCCATATCACTCTTTTGCATAAAACACGGACATATCTTTTGCACAATTCACCACTTGTTGGTCTAATCTATCGCAGCTTCCATCAGTTGGTCATCCAATTAACGATTTAACGGATTAGAAAAATAAGCGGTGGAATTAGAAGTACTAGTAGCGAAATGTGCAAAATATACCGCCCTTCCCGAGGGGGTTTGTCCAGAAGAGGGCCGGATGACAATGTCCCGGGTGCATCCAGAAACGAGAGGGGTAGTTTCTAATACATGTAAGAAATTATTTTACAAAAAGGTACATATTAAGTAGTACAACTATTAGTACAGTACTACTATTTCGAGGGAAAATGCCATGTCGTGCGACCTCTAATCAATGAGTAGAAGTTGTAGGTGCGCCTAACATGCATTGCTGAAAGCTGGTTCCGCTGGAATTTGAGCTCAGCCGGGGCGGATTCTGCGAAGTTCGCCCGACGTCACTCATGTATCCCACCAAACTGCTCACTTCTTTCAATGTCTCTTCTCTTTCACTGCAGCTCTCCAACATCAGGTGCATCAACTTATCTTGTGCCTTCTGCCTCTCGAGAAGGGCAAGGATGGCGATGTCAGCATATTCAAGGTTCAACTTTTGGAGCTGTACTTTATCCTGAAGAAGGATTTTGTACTCTATATCAGACTTGTCTCTGTCGAGGCACACAGTCTTGAGTATGCTGCTGGCTTTCTCCGCTGATGCAATGTTCCTCTCTTTCTGCTTAATCAGCTCGTTCTTCAACATATCGCGCTCATTTCGAAGGCTGCAAATGAGCTCCACAAGAGTTTTCGAATTCTTCTTCTTGGCAGCCAAATCGTCTCGGAGGCGATCACACTCTAAGCTGAGCTCCTCGTTTTTTTCCATCAAGATGGCGACAGTGGTGTCGATAGTCGGCGCCGCTTCCTTCAGGGCGAAATCATCGGTAGCAAGTAAGCGCAAAGGAAGAAGAAGAAGAAGAAGAAGAAGAAGAAGATAACTACACAGTGCTTGGTGCTACCTCATTTCGCCGGGGTAGGGCCGGGTTGAAATCATCGGACGACGATGATTCCTTGGTCGTGGAAGTTGGTGCAGTAGGGGCGTCGTTGGAACTTCCAACCCTTTAAGATGTATAACCATAGAGACTCTTAAAGAGCTTGAGCCCGGGCAAGAAGAAACGAAAGTACATGGCGAAGGAAACTAACCCGGTGAGCACAGCACGGACGCGTTTCGGCGGCGGCGGCAGCGGCGGCGACGGCGAGCCCACTTGGTTTCTGGAACCGTCTCTCGAAATTTCGAGCCGGCGTTTTTTATCCGCGTACTTGACCGCCGGCGACCTGAAGTTTGAACACATTAATTGCTGGAGGAGAGAGCGACGAAAGAAACGAAAGTACATGGCGAAGGAAACTAACCCGGTGAGCACAGCACGGACGCGTTTCGGCGGCGGCGGCGGCGACGGCGAGCCCACTTGGTTTCTGGAAGCGTCTCTCGAAATTTCGAGCCGGCGTTTTTTCTCCGCGTACTTGACCGCCGACGACCTGAATTTTGAAGACATTGCTGGAGGAGAGAGCGACGAACAAATGTTTGTTAGGTGGAGAGAGGAAGAAAGTGAATGGAACGAGAGAGTTTAGCGTTTTGCCCTTATAGTCATAGTCGCTAACCGTGACGCGGGAAGGTTGGTCGTCGGCGTTTAATGGTCTCCCGCGTGGAAACCGAGGCGGCCACGAGGCAGCGGCTGGCCACGCGGCGTCCAGTCGCCTACGCCGCCGTAAATGAGGGTAGTTGCCTACCACCACCAGGTGACATGCACCTTTTGCATGTCACCGTGTGACATGCGGCCTAAATTCAAATTTAAAACATTGCGAAAAAAATCATGCATCCGGTGACATGCCCATGGCATGCCACCGATGAAGAGTTCCGTGCCATGCACTCTGGCACTCTGCGCCGTCTTGGATCAGAAAATGAGCGAAGAACGAGGACGAGGCACTAGTTCAAATTTAGGATGAAGTTTAAGTTTTATTTTGGTTTAAATTAGATTAGAGGGAGTAGTACTCTTACTTTATTACTCGTACTTGTGTTAATGTAGTAGTATTATTATGGTGGTGTACTTGCGTTCGTGTACTTGTTTCAGCTGTTTTGGTGAAGGAGACATGCATCACCTTTTTTGGTGATATATCTAGTCGTCATGTAGCCCTCTACCATGTACTATTTTTGCTATGAATATATGTGGTATTGATTGTCAAAAAAAAACCCCAAGATCCTGAAAAACTGTTGGTCTATCCCGAGAAACGAGGAGGTTTAAGGAAACGAGGAGTCCAGCGCGTGCGGAAGGAGCTTTAATCGTGCGAGCATGCAGGGGCAAAATGAGGAAACTAGCGATTACTTTCTCTCCTGCCAGTCTTATACCTTAATAAATGGGCAAACTGAGCACGTTGTAGCTAATCCTTTTATTAATTAAACAGCTATATTAGTCAATAAGATTGCCTTATGTTTTTCCTCAGTTTTCGCCAAGCCCTTATTTGTAACCCGCAGAAGGAGCTCAGACGGGAGGATTCCAGTTTAGTTGACCGTTCCGTGCTGACGTGTGGGGCTAGTAGAAAGGGACCGCGTGGGACAGGACGAGACCGCGTTTGGTTGTACGTGAGCAGGAGCTGGGTTCTGTCTCTCTCGGCGCGAATTGGCATTTTTAAGAGCACCTTTTCCCCCTCTGTCTCTTTGTCTTTATTAACCAAATTAGTATCAAATCTAGAGAAGCTTGCATTTCTGTCTTTCTTCAATTATTTGTGCCTTTTGGCCCTCGTTGTTTGCCCAATATGGCAGCAAATCTAGTACTCCCTCTGGTCCATATGTATGTAGTTAAATCTAGAAGCAAATCTCCAGGGTAATGTACTCCGTACGACAAATTCACAGTAATAGTAAATCGAGAAAACAAAGTAGGGCCAACAAAATATACTCCAGTAGAATAGGGATAGATAATAGGGATCCCTCCCTAGATAATAAGCTGCATACACAGCAGCCAACAGGTTCGAGGTTCTTCACAACACCATCATACTAACAACATAACAACAAGGGATCCCTAGCTAACAACAAAATAGAAGCTGCTTTGCAGCAGCAGCAGCACACGTCCGGGACTCCGCCTACCCCATCTGCCTCCACTTGTTGCTCCCCTTGGGAGCCTTGGGCTTGAGCGGAGGCATGCGCCCGGCGGAGATCTCCACCCGCTGGATGCTGCGGAGGTGCATGCCGAGCGCCATGTGCTTGGCGCGGAAGGAGTGGGGGTTCACCGACGCGCCGACCTTGGGGTTGGTGTTGCCGATGTTCTCGGCATGCGTGAGGAGGCAGTTGAAGTCAGTGCGGCCGAGCCTCCTAGTGCAGAAGGGGCACCTGTAGACACCCTTGGCGAAGTAGGAGACGTACTGGCCGACCTGCAGCCTCCGCAGCACCTGGCGAGTCTTGACGTCATGGTGCTCGTCGTCGCTGCCGACGTCGCTGCCAGACAGCTGATCCATATCAAACGGGAACTATTAGTGAATGAGATGCAACGATGACTAACGTGCATGATAACAAAGTAAGGAAAAACAGAGCCAGCCTCAGTTAGAGTGGACACGATTATATGTCTACAGGGATGGTGTTAGCGAACCATAGCTCATGCACAACAGATTTGTACACAGCAATGGTTCGCTGAACCCACTCTGTAAAAATTTGTGCCCAACGATTCATCATAGGCAAAGAAACAGATTCCAGATCTGATTTTGAACAGATTCCAGAATATTTGCAAAATTAAACGGTTGATATCTTTTGATTCCTGCATAAAATAACTGACTGAGATCCCATAAATTAACTGATTGAGATCCCATTATTACTTGCATAAATTAACCGAACGGCCGAACTCCAAATCTTAAACGAAATCAAGAAGGGATCAAAGCAAAATGGAATAAAATCGGCGCAAATATTAACCCAATACTCAACCATCTACAGATCGGCACTAATAGTTACTAGGGAACCAGCAAAAATAGGGTTCAAAAAGGAATGGGGAACAAAAAAGGGAGCAAACCATAGTTACCTCGTTCCATGGGTCGTCCATGAAGGTGTCGTAGGGGTTCGGAGGCGAGATGTACGGCACCGGCTCATAGGGGTCCCATCCCGGCGGGATACGACCGCCACCGGCGGCGGCGACGGCCTTTGAGGGGACGACGTCGAAGAGGGAGGCGTCGCGCTTGGAGCCGACGGCGTCATGGACGATGGGATTCGCATTCTCCATGTCCATCTCGCCTGCAGAGAGGGAGAGGGTTTTTGCTTTGGAGAAGATGATGGGACGTGAGAGGCGGCGTTGCATGAGCGAGTGAGAGTGACAGAGATAGTGCGAGGAGGCGTCTATAAAGGCGAGGGGTGGTTAATGCGACCCGCGTCCTACGCGTCCACCATTTAACGTCTGCACGTCTTGGGCTTCTGCAACGCGACACGCGTCCACAATTGCACGTCTTCGACTTCTGCACCGCGACTCGCGTCAGTACCCGTCAACAATTGCACGTCTTCCACTTCTGCACCGCAACACGCGTACTCGAGTCTAACCCTGGAAATTTAGATATACTCTCGAGTCTTATACTGTAGCATTTTTTGTGTGCTCGGTTTTCCCCTTGAGTACTAATACTGGCTAGTGCAATATACTCAGTTTTACCTCAAGTGCCTGGTCAACAGAGAGTCAACAAATGGGATTAACTAGTTAAATGAGTCAACAAATGGGATTATCAGTTCGTTTTCACGTGTTAAACTTGTCTAAATATTGGTCAAACCAAGGATTTGACCAAGATTCAAATGGGCAGAAAATTAAAAAAAATCAGAAAAATGAAAAACCAAAGCACATAGTCTTCTTATGTCATATAGTAAGCATTAAAGGTGATAAACAAGGTCTAGACATATTCAAACCATACAAATCATGTATCTACTCCTAACCCTAAACTCTGTCTTATGAAGTCAAGCATGAAGAGAAGTGGTTTTGGGTTTCAAACATGGAAATTTCAAAACCTCCCAAAAACTTCATTTTAGAGTGACTAAGAAGGATACATGCTTCCCTTTTCATTTTCATGTTTTAAACTTGTTTAAATCTTGGTCAAACCTAGGATTTGACCAAGATTCAAATGGGCATTAAAATTTAAAAATCAGAAAAATGAAAAACCAAAGCACATAGTGTTCTTATGTCATATAGTAAGCATTAAAGTTGATAAACAAGGTCTAGACATATTCAAACCATACAAATTATGTATCTACCCCCTAACCCCTAAACTCTGTCTTATGAAGTCAAGCATGAAGAGAACTGGTTTTGGGTTTCAAACATGGAAATTTCAAAAACCTCCCAAAAAATTCATTTTAGAGTGACTAAGAAGGATACATGCTTCCCTTTTCATTCTCATGTTTTAAACTTGTTTAAATCTTGGTCAAACCTAGGATTTGACCAAGATTCGATGGGCATCAAAATTTAAAAAAATCAGAAAAATGAAAAACCAAAGCACATAGTTTTCTTATGCCATATAGTAAGCATTCAAGTTGATAAACAAGGTCTATACATATTTAAACCAGACAAATCATGTATCTATAACCCTAAACCTTAAACTCTGTCTTATGAAGTCTAGCATGAAGAGAAGTCGTTTTGGGTTTCAAACATGGAAATTTCAAGAACATCCCAAAAGCTTCATTTTAGTGTGACTAAGAAGGATCAAGGCTTACCTTTTCATTTTCATGTTTTAAACTTGTTTAAATCCTGGTCAAATATAGGTTTGACCAAGATTCAAATGGGCATAAAATAAAAATATAGAAAAATGAAAAACCAAAGCACATAGTCTTCTTATGTCATATAGTAAGCATTAAAGTTGATAAACAAGGTCTAGTCTTATTCAAACTAGACAAGTCATGTATCTACCCGCTAACCCCTAAACTCTGTCTTATGAAGTCTAGCATGAAGAGAAGTCGTTTTGGGTTCAAACATGGAAATTTCAAGAACATCCCAAAAGCTTCATTTTAGTGTGACTAAGAAGGATCAAGGCTTACCTTTTCATTTTCATGTTTTAAACTTGTTTAAATCCTGGTTAAATCTAGGATTTGACCAAGATTCAAATGGGCATAAAATAAAAAAATAGAAAAATGAAAAACCAAAGCACATAGTCTTCTTATGTCATATAGTAAGCATTAAAGTTGATAAACAAGGTCTAGACTTATTCAAACTAGACAAATCATGTATCTATCCGCAAACCCCTAAACTCTATCTTATGAAGTCAAGCATGAAGAGAAGTGCATGGTTTTGGGTTTCAAACATGGAAATTTCAAAAAACTCCCAAAAAATTCATTTTAGAGTGACTAAGAAGGATACATGCTTCCCTTTTCATTTTCATGTTATATACTTGTTTAAATCTTGGTCAAACCTAGGATTTTACCAAGATTCAAATGTGCATCAAAATTCCAAAAAAATAAAAAAAATGAAAAAACAAAGCACATAGTTTTCTTATGTCATATAGTAAGCATTAAAGTTGATAAACAAGGTCTAGACATATTCAAACAAGAAAAATCATGTGTCTACCCCCTAACCCTAAACTCTGTCTTATGTAGTCAAGCATGAAGAGAAGTGCTTTTGGGTTTCAAACATGGAAATTTCAAAAACCACCCAAAAGCTTTATTTTAGAGTGACTAAGAAGGATCCATGCTTATCTTTTCATTTTCATATTTTAAACTTGTTTAAATCATTGTCAAACCTAGGATTTGACCAAGATTCAAATGGGCATAAAATTAAAAAATCAGAAAATTGAAAAACTAAAGCACATAGTCTTCTTATGTCATATATATAGTAAGCATTTAAAAGATGATAAATAAGGTCAAGACAATTCAAATAATACAAATCATGTATCTACCCCTAACCCTAAACTCTATCTTATGAAGTCAAGCATGAAGAGAAGTGGTTTTTGGTTTCAAACACAAAAATTTCAAAAACCTCCCAAAAGCTTCATTTTAATTAGACTAACTTATTAATTATGAAGGATCCAGGATTGATTACCTTTTCATTGTCATGTTTTAAACTTGTTTAAATCTTGGTCAAACCTGGGATTTGACCAAGATTCGAATGGGCATAAAAATTAAGAAAAAAATCGTAAGAATGAAAAACCAAAGCACATAGCCTTCTTATGTCATATAGTAAGCATTCAAATTGATAAACAAGGTCTAGACATGTTCAAACCAGAAAAATCATGTATCTACCCCTAACCCTAAACTATGTCTTATGAAGTCAAGCATGCATGAAGAGAAGTGGTTTTGGGTTTCAAACATGAAAATTTCAAAAACCTCCCAAAAGCTTCATTTTAGAGCGACTAATAAGGATCGATGCTTACCTTTTCATTTTCATGTTTTTACTTATTTGAATCTTGGTCAAATCCTAGGTTTGACCAAGATTTAAACAAGTTTAAAACATGAAAATGAAATGGGAAGTGTGTATACTTCTTAGTCATCTAAAATGAAGCTTTTGGGATGTTCTTGAAATTTCCATGTTTGAAACCCAAAACCACTTAAGACAGAGTTTTTGGTTAGGTGTAGATACATGATTTTTCTTGTTTGAATATGTCTAGACCTTGTTTATCAACTTGAATGTTTATGACATAAGAAGGCTATATATGTGCTTTGGTTTTCCATTTTTTTCATTTTTTCGAATTTTTTATGCCCATTTAAATATTGGTCAAATCCTAGGTTTGACCAAGGTTTAATCAAGTTTAAAACATGACAATGAAAAGGTAAGCATGAATCCTTTCTTAGTCACTCTAAAATGAAGGTACTTGAAATTTTTATGTTTGAAACACAAAACCCCAGTTCTCTTCATATGTTTGACTTCATAAGACAAAGTTTAGGGTTAGGGGTAGATATGATACATGATATTTCTGGTTTGAATATGTCTAGACCTTGTTTATCAACTTGAATACTATATGACATAAGAAGGCTATATATGTGCTTTGGTTTTTCATTTTTTTTTTGAATTTTACGCCCGTTTGAATCTTGGTCAAATCCTAGGTTTGACCAAGGTTAAAACAAGTTTAAAAAATGGCAATGAAAAGGTAAGCATGGATCCTTCTTAGTCACTCTAAAATGAAGCTTTTGGGAGGTTTGTGAAATTTCCATGTTTGAAACCCAAAATCACTTCTCCTCATACTTAACTTCATAAGACAGAGTTTAGGGTTAGGGGGTAGATACATGTTTTGTGTGGTTTGAATATGTCTAGACCTTGTTTATCAACTTGAATGCTTACTATATGACATAAGAATACTATGTGCTTTGGTTTTTCATTTTTCTGATTTTTTTAATTGTTAAACCCATTTGAATCTTGGTCAAATCCTAGGTTTGAGCAAGATTTAAACAAGTTTAAAACATGAAAATGGAAAGCTAAGCATGAATCATTCTTAGTCACTCTAAAAATCTTTCGGTCTGCAGAAGAGTCGAATCTGCAATCAGTAGTTACAAAAGCGACCCACCTTAGGGATGGATAATAAGACTTGGGCAATATAAACGTTGATACTTACTTTGTGATACTAAAATATATGTATCTAGACATATTTCAGTTGTAGATACATCCATTTTAACATCAAGTAATATGGATCGGAGGACTAGCTAAAGAACAATGAGAGGCAGTGTTTCTCTCCCCCAGCCTACTTGGCGGAGTGGCCCTCCATCAGGACAGGTGGTGATTCCGCTTCTCTCGTTGGAATTCCTTATCCCCCAGCCTACTCGGCGACGTGCGCTCCTCAGTGACCTGCGCGAGGGCGCCTCGGCGACCTACGCAAAGGTGGCTGGACTCGGAGCGCATCGACTTCCTTCTGCGGTGCCTGGATTGGATCGACCATCCCGCGCGTGTCCTCCACCATATTGTTTTTCTTCAAGATGCTGTCATCCATCATCTTCTTCACCGCATCATGTTGGGTGTTGAGGCTCCCGTTGAGAGCTTGAACGCACCTGTTTGATAGCTCGACGTTTTCTTCGCGAAGAAAGCCGCACTCGATCTTAAGCATCAAATTCTCGCCCTTGAGCTTCTTGATGACAGAGTTCGTTTCCTCACTTGATGGAACCCTCACATCATGCAGCTTGCCCCGGCCGGTGACCTCGTCCTTCAAAGTATCGACATCATCGCGAAAGTTGGAGGCGAGTTCCACGAGAGTTTTAAGCTCATCTCTGAAACACGCCGATGCTTCCTGCATGGCAATATCATCAGTACCGAAACAAAGTGACGAGAGGAAGACGAAAATGTCCAATCAGTGGTAACCTCTAAGCGCAGGAGACAGGGGTTGAAGTCGTCATGAGAAGATGTCAGGGTGCGTCGTGGGGCACTGAGATATGTATAAAAAGGATTAATACGGAATAAAGAGTTGGGACCTCCGGGCCAGGAAGAATCAAGAAACATGGCGATGGAAACCAACCAGGAATCTTCGACCGCACGACTGACGCCGTTCCGAGACGAGCGCGAAGCAGGGCCTTCGTTTTCTGGCGGGCCCTTTCTCGCGGCCAGCATCTGGATAGACCGCCGGCGGGAACTCTCCGCGTCCTTGGTCAACACTAGATGGTGCTTCTTCAAGCGAGATGGTGGCCTTGACTTCGGAGGCATCGCTGGAAGTGGAAGGAGACTGGAAGTGAAGCAAGAAGGGGATGGAAGAAGTACTCCCCCCTATTAAAACCAGACAACCGTCTCCTGCCCTCGCTTCGAGCAACCTGGTCCGCCCATCCTAAATCAACGGCCGAGAGGGGGCTCCCTTGCGAACTGAGATCCAGTGACTTTACCCAACAGAAGTTACCATGAACTTTACCTATACGAGCCATCAGGTTAAGATCCAACGAACATGGTCGATCTAAAATTTGAAATTAAAATTTATGTAGCTCAGAAAAAACAGAAAAACTTTACATTAAGACGTATTCTCGGAAAGTTCCAGTCCATTTAAAATATTAGTTTAGTTTAAGTTCGAAATTTGGATCAACCGCGAGCGTTGGATCTTGATCGAATGGCTCACGTGTGTAAAGTCGCATGGTGACTTCTCTTAGTGAAGTCACTGGATCTCAGTCCGCGAAGGGTCAGGACGCGGGAGCAGAAGCAAATGAATCGAGAGCGGTCCGGAGTATCCTGTCCGTCCACCGTAAATCAACGGGACAGAGCGGCTACCTTCTCTTCGAAGGCTCTGGCGCGCAACCCGAGGAATGGACATCTGTCGGCTAGTATAGAATTTTATAGCACGCCATTAATCGAGCTAGCAGTACTGTACTACTGACTACAACTCTGATGGACGTCCAAAGCTCTGAATAGTCAGGGGAAACAATGAATGCGAGCCAGGGTAGTACTACTGTAGTAGTGAAGCAATGGGGATTATCTGGAGCAAGTACGGAGTACCGAGTACAGTACTACAAAAGTGTTGTTCGTTGTTTTCGCAGTTCATTTTAGCGTAACGTCCAGGTTGTTGTCGAACCAGCTGTTAGATTTTGGGTAATTATTGTTAAGTTGCTGCTTCTTAATTAAAATTTATCAAAGTCATGTAGACTAGATCGATTTGTGAGAACATCCCAAAAGCTTCATTCATTTTAGAATGACTAAGAAGGATCCATTCTTACCTTTTCTTTTCATGTTTTAAACTTGTTTAAACCTTGGTCAAACCTAGGATTTGACCAAGATTTAAATGGGCATAAAAATTCAGAAAAAATCAAAAAATGAAAAACCAAAGCACATATATAGCCTTCTTATGTCATATAGTAAGCACTCGAGTTGATAAAAACTCTGTCTTATGAAGTCAAACATATGAAGAGAACTGGTTTTGGGTTTCAAACATGGAAATTTCACAAACCTCCCAAAAGCTTCATTCTACAGTGACTAAGAAGGATCCAGGCTTACCTTTTTCATTTTCAATTTCTTAACTTGTTTAAATCTTGGTCAAACCTAGGATTTGACCAAGATTCAAATGGGTATAACAATTCAAAAAAAACGGAAAAAAACCAAAGAACATAGTCTTCTGATGTCATATAGTAAGCATTCAAGTTGATAAACAAGGTCTAGACATATTCAAACCAAACAAATCATGTATCTACCCCCTAACCCTAAACTCTGCCTTATGAAGTCAAGCATGAAGAGAAGTGATTTTGGGTTTCAAACATGGAAATTTCAAAAACCTCCCAAAAGCTTCATTTTAGAGTGACTAAGAAGGATCCATGCTTACCTTTTCATTGCCATGTTTTAAACTTGTTTTAACCTTGGTCAAACCTAGGAATTGACCAAGATTCAAATGGGAGTAAAAATTCAGAAAAATTCAAAAAAAATGGAAAACCAAAACACATATATAGCCTTCTTATGTCATATAGTAAGCATTCAAGTTGATAAACAAGGTCTAGACATATTCAAAGCAGAAATATCATGTATCATATCTACCCCTAACCCTAAACTCTGTCTTATGAAGTCAAACATATGAAGAGAACTGGGGTTTTGGGTTTCAAACATAAAATTTTCAAGTACCTTCATTTTAGAGTGAGTAAGGAAGGATTCATGCTTACCGTTTCATTTTCATGTTTTAAACTTGTTTAAACCTAGGATTTGACCAAGATTTAAATAGGCATAAAAAATTCGAAAGAAATCAAAAAATGAAAAACCAAAGCACATATATAGCCTTCTTATATCATATAGTAAAAAATTCAAGTTGATAAACAAGGTCTAGACATATTCAAACAAGAAAAATCATGTATCTACACCTAACCATAAACTCTGTCTTAAGTGGTTTTGGGTTTCAAACATGGAAATTTCACAAACCTCCCAAAAGCTTCATTTTACAGTGACTGAGGAGGATCCATGCTTACCTTTTGGCTTAAACGTTTGAAACCAAAAACCACTTCTCTTCATGCATGCTTGACTTCATAACACAGAGTTTAGCTAGGGTTAGGGGGTAGATACATGATTTTCTGGTTTGAATATGTCTAGACCTTGTTTATCAACTTAATTGATTGCTTACTATATGACATAAGAAGACTACGTGCCTTGGTTTTCATTTTTTGTTTTTTTTTGAATTTTATGCTCATATATTTGAATCTTGGTCAAATCTTAGGTTTGACCAAGATTTAAACAAGTTTAAAACATGAAAATGAAAAGGGAAGCATGTATCCTTCTTAGTCACTCTAAAATGAAGCTTTTGGGATGTTCTTGAAATTTCCATGTTTGAAACCCAAAACGACTTCTCTTCATGCTAGACTTCATAAGATCAACAGGGTAGATACATGATTTGTCTGGTTTGGATATACCTAGACCTCGTTTAACTTGAATGCATACGATATGACATAAGAAGACTACGTGCTTTTGTTTTTCATTATTCTGTTTTTTTTGAATTTTGTGCCCACCCATTTGTATCTTGGTCAAATCCTAGGCTTGATAATGATTTAAACAAGATTAAAATATGAAAATGCAAAGGTAAGCATGGATCCTTCTTAGTCACTCTAAAATGAAGCTTTTGGGAGCAAAACCACTTCTCTTCATATGCTTGACTTCATAAGACGGAGTTTAGGGGTTAGGGGGTATAGATACATGATTTGTCTAGTTTGAATATGTCTAGACCTTGTTTATCAACTTAATTGGCTTACTATATGACATAAGAAAACTATTTGCTTTGGTTTTCTTTTTTCTGATTTTTTTCAATTTTGATGCCCATTTGAATCTTGTCAAATCCTAGGTTTGACCGAGATAATTTAAACAAGCTTAAAACATGAATATGAAAAGGGAAGCATGTATCCTTCTTTGTCACTCTAAAATGAAGTTTTTGGGAGGTTTTTCAAATTTCCACGTTTGAAACCCAAAACCACTTCTCTTCATATGCTTGACTTCATAAGACAGAGGGCAGGGGTTAGGGGTATAGATACATGATTTGTCTAGTTTGAATATGTCTAGACCTTGTTTATCAACTTTAATGCTTACTATATGACATAAGAAAACTATTTGCTTTGGTTTTTTTTTTCTGATTTTTTTCAATTTTGATGCCCATTTGAATCTTGTCAAATCCTAGGTTTGACCAAGATAATTTAAACAAGCTTAAAACATGAATATGAAAAGAGGAGCATGTATCCTTCTTAGTCACTCTAAAATGTAGTTTTTGGGAGGTTTTTGAAATTTCCATGTTTGAAACCCAAAACCACTTCTCTTCACATGCTTGACTTCATAAGACAAAGTTTAGGGGTTAGGGGTATAGATACATGATTTGTCTGGTTTAATATGTCTAGACCTTGTTTATCAACTTTAATGCTTACTATATGACATAAGAAGACTATGTGATTTGGTTTTTCATTTTTCTGTTTTTTATTTTTCTGCCCATTTGAATCTTGGTCAAATCCTAGGTTTGACCAAGATTTAGACAAGTTTAACACGTAAATGAGTTAACTTGGATTTCCTACCCTTGAATCCATAGGAAACTTTGTTCTAATGCACTATTATAATCAACCGAGTTTTTACACCAACAGGTCTGTCACTTACGTGTGGTGCCCACGCTTGAGGTCCCACACTTCAGTGAGCACAAGTCACGTGCAATAGGTACGCAAACTCCCAGCCATCTTCTTTGTCAAGAGAAGACGCATCAGGATGCGTATTGGAAGTCTGTGGGTCCTTCTGGATCCTTCCGTTGTCCCTCTCACAAAAAAAACAAATCTCTCTCATTCTCGGCCTCGCTCGCTCGCTCGCTCGCACCTCCTGCTCACTGACAAACCCTGCACAAAAGTCAACATCATCACCCGAAAAAGGGGAGACACCATAATTCTCTCCCTTCTTCTCTCCTTCCGAGTGATCCCTCTTCCTCCGAGTTTCACTCGACGGGCAAACACCCATGTGCTGCATAGTAATAATAAAAAGGTAGTACTCGTAGAAAAATCGATATACGAATCTGTAATTAAATAGGTTAAACTAGGGTTTTGCCCAGTTCTACAGATCAAGGGTTCAAAAAAATCCAACTACGGGGTTCGAACAACACGATTCTAATCCAAGAATTTTTTCGACCTAGGTCACCCAAATGGCCTCAAACTATAGGGTTAGCATCTAGTGCAGTATGTGTGAAAATGTATGCACTATGTGTGCTATAACTTGTATGTCTTTCATATTTGAACCAAATTTGAATAAGTTTGAAATATTTGAAAAGGGGCTTTTGGCTTAAACGTTTGAAACCAAAAACCACTTCTCTTCATGCATGCTTGACTTCATAAGACAGTTTAGCTAGGGTTAGGGGGTAGATGCATGATTTTCCTGGTTTGAATATGTCTAGACCTTGTTTATCAACTTAATTGAATGCTTACTATATGACATAAGAATACTATGTGCCTTGTTTTTTATTTTTTGATTTTTTTAAAATTTTATGCCCATTTGAATCTTGGTCAAATCCTAGGTTTGAACATGGTTTAAACAAGTTTAAATCATGAATATGAAAAATTAAGCATCTATATATCCTTCTTCGTCACTCCAAAATGTAGCTCTTCGGAGGTTTTTTCGAAATTTCCATGTTTGAAACCAAAACCACTTCTCTTCATGCATGCTTGACTTCATAAGACAGAGTTTAGGGTTAGGGGTAGATATATACATGATTTTCTGGGTTGAATATGTCTAGGCCTTGTTTATCAACTTGAATGCTTACTATATATATATGACATAAGAATGTTATGTCCTTTGTTTTTTCATTCTTTTGGTTTTTTATGAATTTCCATGCCCATTTGAATCTTTTGGTCAAATCCTAGAGGTTTGACCAAGATTGAAACAAGTTTAAAACATGAAAATGAAAAGTGAAGCTTGTATATCCTTCTTAATTAGTCACTCTAAAATGAAGTTTTTGGGAGGTTTTTGAAATTTCCATGTTTGAAACCCAAAACCACTTCTCTTCATGCTAGACTTCATAAGACAATTTAATTAGGGGTTAGGGGTAGATACATGATTTGTCTGGTTTGAATATGTCCAAACCTTGCTTGTTTATCAACTTGAATGCTTACGATATGACATAAGAATGCTTACCATATGTTTGAATTTTAAAAGCATATAGTCTTCTTATGTCATATAGTAAGCATTCAAAAGTTTTTCTTTGAGAGAGTAGCATGCATTCAAAAGTTGATAAATAAGATTTGTACATATTCAAACCAGACAAATCATGTATCTACACCCCCTAACCCTAAACTCTGTCTTATGAAGTCAAGCATGAAGAGAAGTGCTTTTGGGTTTCAAACATGGAAATTTCACAAACCTCCCAAAAGCTTCATTTTACAGTGACTAAGGGCTCCTTTGATTCATAGGATTTGCATAGGAATTGTGTAGGATTTGGTTCCTATGGGAAAATTTCCTATACATGTTGTTTGATTCATAGAAACATATCCTATAGGAAAAATTCCTATAGGAATCTTGTAGCGTAATTCCTATAGGAAAAAACATTGGCTCATACCTCATGAAAAAATTCCTTTGCTACAATCAAACACACTTCATCTTTCTATAGGATTCAAGTAGACATGTGTCATTCCAATCCTATGCCTTTCCTATTCCTATACTTTTCCTATCCTTTAAATCAAAGGAGCCCTAAGAAGGATCCAGGCTTACCTTTTCATTTTCATTTTTAAACTGCTTGTTTAAATCTTGATCAAACCTAGGATTTGACCAAGATTCAAATGGGCATAAAAAATCAGGAAAAAATGAAAAATGAAAAAACAAAACACATATATAGCCTTCTTATATATGTCATATATATAGTAAGCATTCAATTAAGTTGATAATTTTAAACAAGGTCTATACATATTCAAACCAGAAAAAAGCATGTATCTACCCATGCATATATATATAACCCTATACTTTTGTCTTATGAAGACGTCAAGGATGAAGAGAAGTGGATTTGGGTTTCAAACATGGAAATTTCAAAAACCTCCCAAAACATGTATATATCTACCCCTAAACCCTAATCTTTGTCTTATGAAGCCAAGCATATGAAGAGAAGTGATTTTGGGTTTCAAACATGGAAACTTCAAAAACCTCCCAAAAGCTTCATTTTAGAGAGACTAAGAATGATCCATATGCTTACCTTTTCATTGCCATGTTTTAAACTTGTTTTAACCTTGGTCAAACCTAGGACTTGACCAAGATTCAAATGGGAGTAAAAATTCAGAAAAATTCAAAAAAATTTGAAAAACCAAAGCACATATATATATATATATATATATATATAGCTCTATGTCATATAGTAAGCATTCAAGTTGATAAACAAGGTCTAGACATATTCAAAGCAGAAATATCATGTATCATATCTACCCCTAACCCTAAACTCTGTCTTATGAAGTCAAACATATGAAGAGAACTGGGGTTTTGGGTTTCAAACATAAAATTTTCAAGTACCTTCATTTTAGAGTGAGTAAGGAAGGATTCATGCTTACCGTTTCATTTTCATGTTTTAAACTTGTTTAAACCTAGGATTTGACCAAGATTTAAATAGGCATAAAAATTCAAAAGAAATCAAAAAATGAAAAACCAAAGCACATATATAGCCTTCTTATATCATATAGTAAAAAATTCAAGTTGATAAACAAGGTCTAGACATATTCAAACAAGAAAAATCATGTATCTACACACCTAACCATAAACTCTGTCTTAAGTGGTTTTGGGTTTCAAACATGGAAATTTCACAAACCTCCCAAAAGCTTCATTTTACAGTGACTAAGGAGGATCTATGCTTACCTTTTGGCTTAAACGTTTGAAACCAAAAACCACTTCTCTTCATGCATGCTTGACTTCATAAGACGAGTTTAGCTAGGGTACGTTAGGGGGTGTAGATACATGATTTCCTGGTTTGAATATGTCTAGAGACCTTGTTTATCAACTTAATTGATTGCTTACTATATGACATAAGAAGACTACGTGCCTTGGTTTTTTTTTTGCTCATATATTTGAATCTTGGTCAAATCCTAGGTTTGACAAGATTTAAACAAGTTTAAACATGAAAATGAAAAGGGAAGCATGTATCCTTCTTAGTCACTCTAAAATGAAGCTTTTGGGATGTTCTTGAAATTTCCATGTTTGAAACCCAAAACGACTTCTCTTCATGCTAGACTTCATAAGATCAACATGGGGTAGATACATGATTTGTCTGGTTTGGATATACCTAGACCTCGTTTAACTTGAATGCATACGATATGACATAAGAAGACTACGTGCTTTTGTTTTTCATTATTCTGATTTTTTTGAATTTTGTGCCCACCCATTTGTATCTTGGTCAAATCCTAGGCTTGATAATGATTTAACAAGATTAAAATATGAAAATGCAAAGGTAAGCATGGATCCTTCTTAGTCACTCTAAAATGAAGCTTTTGGGAGCAAAACCACTTCTCTTCATATGCTTGACTTCATAAGACGGAGTTTAGGGGTTAGGGGTATAGATACATGATTTGTCTAGTTTGAATATGTCTAGACCTTGTTTATCAACTTAATTGGCTTACTATATGACATAAGAAAACTATTTGCTTTGGTTTTTCTTTTTCCTGATTTTTTTCAATTTTGATGCCCATTTGAATCTTGTCAAATCCTAGGTTTGACCGAGATAATTTAAACAAGCTTAAAACATGAATATGAAAAGGGAAGCATGTATCCTTCTTTGTCACTCTAAAATGAAGTTTTTGGGAGGTTTTTCAAATTTCCATGTTTGAAACCCAAAACCACTTCTCTTCATATGCTTGACTTCATAAGACAGAGTTCAGGGGTTAGGGGGTATAGATACATGATTTGTCTAGTTTGAATATTTCTAGACCTTGTTTATCAACTTTAATGCTTACTATATGACATAAGAAAACTATTTGCTTTGGTTTTCTTTTTTCTGACTTTTTTCAATTTTGATGCCCATTTGAATCTTGTCAAATCCTAGGTTTGACCAAGATAATTTAAACAAGCTTAAAACATGAATATGAAAAGGGGAGCATGTATCCTTCTTAGTCACTCTAAAATGTAGTTTTTGGGAGTTTTTGAAATTTCCATGTTTGAAACCCAAAACCACTTCTCTTCACATGCTTGACTTCATAAGACAGAGTTTAGGGGTTAGGGGTATAGATACATGATTTGTCTGGTTTAATATGTCTAGACCTTGTTTATCAACTTTAATGCTTACTATATGACATAAGAAGACTATGTGATTTGGTTTTTCATTTTTCTGTTTTTATTTTTCTGCAATTTGAATCTTGGTCAAATCCTAGGTTTGACCAAGATATAGACAAGTTTAACACGTAAATGAGTTAACTTGGATTTCCTACCCTTGAATCCATAGGAAACTTTGTTCTAATGCACTATTATAATCAACCGAGTTTTTACACCAACAGGTCTGTCACTTACGTGTGGTGCCCACGCTTGAGGTCCCACACTTCAGTGAGCACAAGTCACGTGCAATAGGTACGCAAACTCCCAGCCATTTTCTTTGTCAAGAGAAGACGCATCAGGATGCGTATTGGAAGTCTGTGGGTCCTTCTGGTTCCTTCGGTCGTCCCTCTCACAAAAAAAAACAAATCTCTCTCATTCTCGGCCTCGCTCGACTCGCTCGCTCGCACCTCCTGCTCACTGACAAACCCTGCACAAAAGTCAACATCATCACCCGAAAAAGGGGAGACACCATAATTCTCTCCCTTCTTCTCTCCTTCCGAGTGATCCCTCTTCCTCCGAGTTTCACTCGACGGGCAAACACCCATGTGCTGCATAGTAATAATAAAAAGGTAGTACTCGTAGAAAAATCGATATACGAATCTGTAATTAAATAGGTTAAACTAGGGTTTTGCCCAGTTCTACAGATCAAGGGTTCAAAAAAATCCAACTACGGGGTTCGAACAACACGATTCTAATCCAAGAATTTTTTCGACCTAGGTCACCCAAATGGCCTCAAACTATAGGGTTAGCATCTAGTGCAGTATGTGTGAAAATGTATGCACTATGTGTGCTATAACTTGTATGTCTTTCATATTTGAACCAAATTTGAATAAGTTTGAAATATTTGAAAAGGGGCTTTTGGCTTAAACGTTTGAAACCAAAAACCACTTCTCTTCATGCATGCTTGACTTCATAAGACAGAGTTTAGCTAGGGTTAGGGGATAGATGCATGATTTTCCTGGTTTGAATATGTCTAGACCTACTTTATCAACTTAATTGAATGCTTACTATATGACATAAGAATACTATGTGCATTGTTTTTTATTTTTTGATTTTTTTAAAATTGTATGCCCATTTGAATCTTGGTCAAATCCTAGGTTTGAACATGGTTTAAACAAGTTTAAATCATGAATATGAAAAATTAAGCATCTATATATCCTTCTTAGTCACTCCAAAATGTAGCTCTTGGGAGGTTTTTTCGAAATTTCCATGTTTGAAACCAAAACCACTTCTCTTCATGCATGCTTGACTTCATAAGACAGAGTTTAGCTAGGGCGTTAGGGGGTAGATACATGATTTTCCTGGTTTGAATATGTCTAGACCTGGTTTATCAACTTAATTAATTGATTGTTTACTATATGACATAAGAAGACTATGTGCCTTGGTTTTAAATTTTTCTGTTTTTTTTGAATTTTACGCCCATATATTTGAATCTTGGACAAATCCTAGGTTTGACCAAGATTTAAACAAGTTTAAACATAAAAATGAAAAGGGAAGCATGTATCCTTCTTAGTCACTCTAAAATGAAGCTTTTGGGATGTTCTTGAAATTTCCATTTTTGAAACCAAAAACGACTTCTCTCTTCATGCTAGACTTCATAAGATCGACAGGGGCAGATACATGATTTGTCTGGTTTGGATATGTCCAAACCTTGCTTGTTTATCAACTTGAATGCTTACTATATGACATAAGAATGCTTACCATATGTTTGAATTTTAAAAGCATATAGTCTTCTTATGTCATATAGTAAGCATTCAAAAGTTTTTCTTTGAGAGAGTAGCATGCATTCAAAAGTTGATAAATAAGATTTGTACATATTCAAACCAGACAAATCATGTATCTACACCCCCTAACCCTAAACTCTGTCTTATGAAGTCAAGCATGAAGAGAAGTGCTTTTGGGTTTCAAACATGGAAATTTCACAAACCTCCCAAAAGCTTCATTTTACAGTGACTAAGAAGGATCCAGGCTTACCTTTTCATTTTCATTTTTAAACTTCTTGTTTAAATCTTGATCAAACCTAGGATTTGACCAAGATTCAAATGGGCATAAAAAATCAGGAAAAAATGAAAAATGAAAAAACAAAACACATATATAGCCTTCTTATGTCATATAGTAAGCATTCAAGTTGATAAACAAGGTCTAGACATATTCAAACCAGAAAAAGCATGTATCTACCCCTAAACTGTCTTCTGAAGAAAGCATGAAGAGAAGTGGTTTTGGGTTTCAAACATGGAAATTTCAAAAACCTCGCGAAAGCTTCATTTTAGAGTGACTAAGAAGGATCCATGCTTACCTATTCATTTTCATGTTTTAAACTTGTTTAAACCTTGATAAAACCCAGGATTTTACCTATTTAATCATAGATTCATAGGTCGATTTTTTACTTTTTTATTTTTACTATGCAGCACATGTGTGTTTGCCCGTCCAGTGAAACTCGGAGGAAGAGGGATCACACGGAAGGAGAAGAAGGGATAGCAGTCACGGGGCCCCTCTTATTATTTATGGTGTATATCTTTTTTCTGGTGATGTTGACTGTTGTGCAGCGTTTGTCAGTGCGCAGGAGGTGCGAGGCTGCGAGCGAGCGAGTCGAGCGAGGCCGAGAATGAGAGAGATGTTTTTTTCTTTTTCTTTTCCGTGAGAGGGACAACAGAAGGATCCAGAGACGACTTCCACTACGCATCCTGGTGCGCGTCTTCTCTTGACAAAGAAGATGGATGGGAGTTTGCGTACCTACTAATCTACTATAGTACTACTACACAAGAACCATATACATGTCAAACTTTTCAATCATGACCCACATGCATTTTATGTATATATTCACAACTTTTAATGCATGCATGAAAACTCAGCAAAATATGTGCATTTTGGGTTGTCGCACATAAATGTGCTTTTACTTGTCTGCCACCAATCCAATTTTCATGTGAGGGGGAAACATGACACACGATGGACATTTCCAATGTTTCACGAATTAATTATCTCAATTTGCATCCATATATATATGCGCCTGGTTACTGAAAGATCGAACCAAAGGTGAACTTGAAACGTTTTCATTTTCATGTTTTAAACTTGTTTAAATCTTGGTCAACCCTTGGATTTGACCAAGATTCATAAAAAATTCAAAAACATAGTCTTCTTATGTCATACAGTCAACATTCAACTTGATAAAACAAGATCTAAACATATTAAAAGAAGAATCATGTATCTACCCCCTAACCCTAAACTCTGTCTTTTGAAGTCAAACATGAAGATACGTGGTTTTGGGTTTACAAAATGGAAATTTCAAAAACCTCCGAAAAGCTTAATTTTGGAGTGACTAAGAAGGATACATGCTTACTTTTTCATTTTCATGTTTTAAACTTGTTTAAAGCTTGGTCAAACCTAGCTAGCTTGGATTTGACCAAGATTCAAGTGCGCATAAAAAATTCGAAAAAACCCCCAAAAATGAAAAACCATAACACATAGTCTTCTTGCGTCACATATATTGTAAGCATTCAAGTGTTGATAAACAATATCTAGACATATCAAACAAGAAAAATCATGTATCTATACCCCTAACCCTAAATTTGTCTTATGAAGTCAAGCATGAAGAGAAGTGGTTTGGGTTTTCAAACATGGAAATTTCGAAAACCGCCCAAAAGCTTCATTTCGGACTGACTAAGAAGGATCCATGCTTACCTTTTCATTTTCATGTTTTAAACTTGTTTAAATTCTTGTTCAAACCTAGGATTTGACCAAGATTCAAATGGGCATAAAAACAATCGAAAAAATCAAAAATGAAAAACCAAAGCACATAGTCTTCTTATGTCACATAGTAAGCCATTCAACTTGATAACAAGGTCTAGACCTATTCAAACCAGAAAAATCATGTATCTACCCCTAACCCTAAACTCATCTGTCTTATGAAGTCAAGCATGAAGAGAAGTGGTTTTGGGTTTCAAACATAGACATTTCAAAAGCCTCCCAAAAGCTTCATTTTGGAGTGACTGAGAAGGATCCATGCTTAATTTTTCATTTTAATGTTTTAAACTTGTTTAAATCTTGGTTAAACCTATGATTTGACCAAAATTTGATTCGGCATGAAAATTCAAAACAAATCAAATAAATAAAAAACCAATGCACATAGTACATCTTCTTATGTCATATACTAAGCATTCAAGTTGATAAGCCAGGTCTAGACATATTCAAACTAGAAAAATCATGTATCTACCCCTAACCCTAAACTCGATTTGTCTTATGAAGTCAATCATGAAGAGGTGTTTTGGGTTTCAGACATGGAAATTTCAAAAACCTTCCAAAAGCTTCATTTTGAAGTTACTAATTAAGAAGGATCACTACAAGAAAAGTTTGGCAACTTTTCTTGTAGTGGATCCAGGCTTAATTTTTCATCTTCATGTTTTAAATTTTGGTCAAACCTAGGATTTGTCCAAGATACAAATGGGCATAAAAATTCAGGGTAGCATCATACCCCCCTCCTTCCCGCGTAGAAAAAGTGTTAGGCGAGTAGTAGAATGGCATGACCAACAAGTTTCAAGTAAAATTTTGAATATGACCAAAATATACCAATTGATAGATGTGTGTGACCCAAGATTGAGCCATGGTACATTTTGCCAACAAAGTAGCAATTGAGTTGGCTTTCTACCTTAGTAGGCGTGCATTGGAAGGATGCATTATGCCGGCAAAGTTTTCAAACGTTCAAACTTTTCCGGTTTCTCATACAGTATTTGGCTCCTTGAGAAGCATTGATGTGATCATATAAGGTTATCCAAAACTTCGCCTTTCCCGTATTTGCCCGAGCACTCGACACCCCTCGTCCCATGGCGACTCCTCCAGCCATAGCCCCGTGCACCCAGGCTCCACGACTCAGCCTCGGAGGGGTGTGCGCTAAAAGCTCGCAAATGTCTGTGTGCCATTGGTGTGCGATGAAGCAGGCGGCTCTGTGTCTTGCTGTGGCTAGACTCCTGGCGCCCTTTGATCTAGGAGAGGGAGAGGAGGGAGGGGGTCCCATGAAGCGGCGGTGGCCCAGGTATCGGCGGCAGCCCAGGCAGCAGCGGCAAAGTGGGCTGGTCGGAGCATAGGCATGCGCCGGGGGCGAACCTCGCCGGGTGAGGATGCTTCCATTGTGAAGAAGCACTTGCCATCCAGGGCTTCGGGTTCGCCAACAAACTCAGCGCCTCGGTCCATGGCGTTGCCGTCGTGGGGACGTCGGGGGCGGCGGCGACGTGCTGCAGCCCCAGCCTTTAGTGGGGACCAAAGTGCGACCGACCACATCACGGCGTCGGCAGCATTGGGGATGCCGATGGGCATCCACTGCCACACACAGATTTGGGAGGTTCTGGCCGGGCCGAGTTCCAAACTTCCATCATCGGAGCCGAGGGCTTGGTACTTCAAATTCCGAATCAGGCAATCCTTCGACCCCAATCAGCTTCTGCCTGTGGTCCAAATCCGAGATATCTTGGCGGCAGCTATGCTGGTTAAGCTTAGCCGGACAGCGGCAATCGACGATCTGCAAAACCTAGATGCCTTCCGAGGATTTGCAGCAGCCGTCAATGCACTCGTGGAGGCATCGCATGCTGGTAGCAGCGGCGAATGCGGGTATGTTGTTTTACTCCCTTTGTATGCTTTTGTCATAAAAATCAATTTGCTAATTCTCATTCGATTGAAAATTAGACCCATTCACCATCAACTCTCAAACAGTGGACACTAGTAATATGTAGAACTAGAAATTACACAAGATTTCTGTACTGCTAGTACTATTACTTCGACGCTACATGTTGTTTACACGAGGAAATTGCACAAACTACCGCTTATTGCTGCCTTCGTTGCGTAAAACACTTTTTAAAACTGTAATTTTTTTCCGCACAAACCACCAACTATCGTGTTCTGTTGCAGGGAATTTCAAATTTAGGATTGAGCTGTTTAAGAGCAAATCAGATGATCGGGGACCACCAACTACTATAGTTTTAATTGCAAATAGAATAGATTTTGCAAAATTATGAAACGCACATAACGTTTGAATTACTACAATTTTTTTGAAGGTTTGATATTTTCATCATTTTTGTGTGAATCTTACACCAAGTAACACAACTTTCAGACGGAATACAAAATATTTTCAAACTTCCTAGATTTGATAGCTCAAATATTTTTAATTACTAGTTTTTCAGTATTTTAAAAAGTCGAAACACTATATTTTGGCTGAATGTTAGAAAATATATTTCATGATTATCCCATATTAGTTAAGAAGTACATAAACTAGTAGTAGTAATAAAGAACAGAGGGAGTTTATGGAGATACATCCATTAAGGGCATGTTAGTGTGTGTTGGTGTATTACTTATGCCTTCTTTGGTTAATACACTTCTCAAGTGATCCCCGCAAACCCTCTATTCTTGCCTAGAATACAAAAACTCCCCATCAAAGTATTAGTGCATTTTTTGGATGAGTATTCGAGAGGATTGGGTGAACACCAAGGATTTGCATAGGGAATTGGTACAATTGAATCCTTGGCTGTTTGATTTGTAGGATTGTTTCCGATAGGAATTTTTCCTAAGGATTTCTTTGCACAGATTCCATAGAAAATTAAACATCTACTCATACCTCTTTTTAAGAATGCTTTACTTTTCCTATGGTGGAATCAAACAAAGTTTGGATTCTATGAATTCCTATAGGATTGGAGTGGACATGACATTGCAATCCTACATTTCCCTATTCCTACATCTTTCGGTAGGCATTTGCCTAGAATAAATAACCATGTGTATTACGGAGTAGCAATAAAATATAGGTTTATTTCTCTAAAGCATCTTGCACTGTACTAGTACATGGCTTAAGAGACAATATTTTTACCATTTTTTTGCGAGAAGACAATATTATTACCATAGTTACTAAGTACATTTTATTGGATGATGAAGTGATAGCCCTCATCAATGCATTGTGAATTATTAGGGCATGGGTCGCACGTGATTTACGAGTACACCGCACGATCGAGAGCCGCCGTCCCTCTTTGCTTTTTACCGATGCGGCGGAGCTCCTCCCCACACCCACGAATAACTGAAAGCCACAACTGCTGGGGAAAAGTCTTGCGCCGAGAAAATCTACAACCGTGGTTGAGTACATGTGTTTCTTAAGATACGAGTGCTCCAATGCATTTTTTCTTTCCTTTTACTAATTTACCTTGAAAATCCTGCACGTCCACTTATTTGTGGACGGAGGGAGTATCACGCCAAGAGGAAGTAGGACAATAGTGGGCGCTTATAGCCCGCCTACGTGGTACTTTTGCCAGCTGTTGGCTCTTCTATTGTTCTTGCTCTAAAGAAACCCCGATTGTGAAAGGCCAAGGCGTACTTCTTTTGGTCACGCAAAATTCAAAATACTGCCATGGACATTGAATTGACATGACAACACATAGCTTGGGATGTCCAAATTTGCACGTTAGACCAGTGACTTGTTCTTCACCTTTTCAGAGGGAACAGTGACTTTTTATTATGGGTCTATACACTTTCCAAGAAACAGGAGGAGATGCTGTAGAGTGTAGAGGAGCGAAGTCAAGCGCCCCGCCCCCACCTGCCCTATTTCGGTTCACCTCCATCGTCTACCTCCGCCCCCGCCCGCACCAATCGACCACCTTCCATAGCACGCGCCAGTGCCGCCGCCATGCAGCTTTAGAATCAATTCCACCGCCCAGTTTGAGAGCCTCCGTTCTTCATCTTCCCCGCCACCTGCCGCCATCGAACCCAAATTAAACTCCAATCAGTTGAACCCAAACCTCATAGACCCACCCCCTGCCCTGCGATGGCGGCATCGAACAAGGAAAATGATGACTCTGAACTGTTTCAGAAGGTCTTTTCCGAAGGTCCCCTTGAAGAACTCGTAACAAGATGCGACGTCATCACCGCCGCGAGCCTCGTCGGTTCGTCCAAACTATTTTTCGACTCTGCAAATGATAGTGCAACTCTATCTTTTTCTCTCCCGTTTGGCCTCCCATGTGTTCTTCATTCTCACCCGACGAAGGTAGCACGGGATTGCAAGCTGACGCCGCTGGACAGGTTCTCCTCCGACGCTGTGATGCCAGACGGTACGGGTAAGCAGTGGGTAGGTGCCAATGGAGATTGGGTTGCCATGGTTGACACTGGCTTTCCTGCTTGCAAATGGAAACTTGTCAACGTCTACACTCGCCGTGAAATTCCTCTCCCTGTGCCGTTTGAAACCACCCACATTCCAAATATATACCACCACAACCTTCGTGCTATTATATTTCACAAGATATATATTTGCCAAGTTCCCACAGCTGCTGGGGGGTACAAAAATTTCTCTCTTGTTGCTGTTTTTGACATCAGAGTTGCCCTCCTTTGCGGCGAAGATTCTGGATGGACAGTTCTTACAGAGCCCAAGTCCCACATCTTTTACAATTACAGCGATGCAATTCTCCACAATGGGCTTGTGTTTGCCACAACTCATACTGGCACTGTTCACGCATGGAATCCTCAGCAAGCTGGTAATTTTCCTCCGGACGTAAGTAGTGTATGATGAGCTTCATTATTCATGGCTGTAAAGATAATTTTAATGCACAAACTTATTAATTTTCGAACCTGACTGATCTGACTTGGAGGCTTGGGGCATATTTGCTTCGGATGAAATTTCATTGGTATTTAGACTTTTTATTCGAGATGATTACCATAGAAAAATTTGAGGATTGTATAATTAGGAGTTTTATTCTCAGATTGAATTATGTTGGATTTTGACCTCTACTTGAACTTCTTGAAATGAATCCTTTGGTTTCCCATGTGATGTACTCAAATACACCAATATGCTGTATTATTGAATGGAAATGCCATTATATCATCCCATCTGAATCCTAATGCGTTTTCCCAATTCTTACGTTTTCAGATTTGTGCAAACCAAACATACCCTTCTTAACAGTAATTTCGTTTTCAAGCAGGTCCTCCGCTGATCGTAGAGCCACCGCCCATTGTGTTTGAATGGCGGTGTGCACTTGATGATGCTCTTGGCCATGATCACGAGGTCGATTATGGCATGTGGTGGTTAGCAAGATCTATAGATGGTTCTAGACTTCTTCTGATCCATACACTGGGCATTGCTGATGAAAGGGAATATTCCTGTAAAGTTTGCCATACTGCTTCTGATCGTCGTGTTCATCATGGTCGCACTGTTGGCAACTATGCTTCTGGGTTTGGTTGCCTGGTGTTCACGAAGGACACTAGTAAGTTAAATGAAGGTATTCCATGGGAAAAGATTGATGACCTTGGAGAATATTCTCTTTTCCTTGGAGTGAACTATCCGATTATGCTGCCATTAGGCGGTGCAGATGTTGTCCCAGGATGTCTGACGAGAAGAAATTGTGTGTACACCTTGCCGAATGAAGCATGGCTTCGCAATTCGCAGCTGCCTGAAATATGCCGATTCAGTCTGAATCGTGAAGATTGCGCCGTTGGTTTCCAAACCAACGCCTTGGAGAAAACATGCAAAACAAAAAAAGATAGGTACCTGGTAAAGACACCGCTTTGGTTCATCCCAAACTTCGCCAACGCCCCGGATTGGAACAAGTGTGATGTTTAATTCTGAAACAGGGCCTGCAGCCATTGTAGCTACTGATAGTATGTAATTTCATAGCTAATGAACGAGGCAATTGTGGTCTACTAATTACAACTGTTTTGTAAAGAGGTGGTCTATAAGTATACCCCTCTCTTCATTGATGCATTTGTGGTCTACATGATGGTACTCTTAAATATATGGGTGTGGCTCCTCAACACATAATGTGGGGGTATTATTGTGTTAAAGTTGAAGGCTTGATCAACTATAGGTTCACTTCTCTAGTTACATTACTAGGTACTCCGGTTGGCTATGTTGTGATGAAATTGTGTTCTGTTGTTCGGTGAAGACAAAAGTAGAACTATGGTATGCTTATGTTTAAGAGCAAGCGAGGGTTTAGCTTGAGATGTTAAAATTCAGATTTGAACTATTTTTTGATATGGAAATTTGAAATATATATGGTACTGTATATGATTATGTGTAACAACAAGCGACGAAAGGGCTGATGCTCCTATTCCTTGTCGGCGGGAGGACTATGTGTGCGGCGACTTGAGCCAAATTAGAAGGCCATAGCTATGTTGATTGGTCCTTGAAGTTGGAGGGGCTAGGATTTCGGATGAGCGGAGTGGGGGAAGTTGTTGCTCATGGAACATAAGTCCTTAAAATAGTAATGTTAGTATATAGGAGTACAAGGTATATACTTGTACTATTTTAGTACTATAATAAGTATATCGGGTTCATCAAAAAGAATTATCTCGGGTTCACAACCACGTGGGGTCAAGGTGAGGGAAAGTTGGTCAATACCTCTTACCGCTATATCCCCGCCCCAAGTTCTAATGCGCAAGTGCTGTTATTTTTTTTAAGGGAAATAGTGGTTCCTCTCCCCCGGAAACATGCCCCGCATCTCCACCTCCTAGTATCGTAGTACTACTACTGCATCTTCTCCAAAAAAAACCCTCTTCTGTCTCTTTCTCCCGTTCACCCCTCTCTCCCTTGCATTGGATTACCGACTCCAATGAAGCAGAAGCGTAAGATTGAGGAGATTCCTGATTGCTACCACCAGTCCATGGGGTGGGGCAACCTCCACTACCCACTGGTGGAGAACATAGCCGAGCGGGCGGATATCCTCAGCACTGGTCGCCTCGCTCGAGGCATGATCGGCATGCGGCATGCCATCCGCGGAGCGCATAAGGTTCCGTTCGGTTTACCGAGCCTGCTCCACTGCGACCCCGAGACATGGCCAGACGACCGCGACAATACTGTAAGAGTATTTATTTATTTACTCATCTCGTTTCAGCTTGTGTTTTTTCAATCAACTTTTCTTATTGCCAAACATCATGCATGAATTTAGACTCAACATCATCACCTGATTTGGGAGTACTGTAAGGTTTGCTGCCTTCACTATGCACATGTACTCTTCGGAATTGCTTTATTTATCCATTACATCTGTGCTTCAGTTCTGCACAATCCGCTCTTCATTCTGTCGAATACCTTGCATGCATAGACAATTTTGAAACAAATCCTATTTGCAGGGCATTCACGCGTTGCTGATGCCATTAGACAAGCCGACAGTTCCAGCATTTATCCATACCAAGGAGGAACTGGATGGACATGGACCCATGCACTGGGTGGGTTGTAACGGCGACTGGGTGGCATTTGTCCAGCAGGACGGGCACTTGACGATCCGCAACATATACATATCAGATACTATTATACCTCTTCCATCTCTGCAAGATGCAGGAATTTCTTTGGGCCCTACTAGTGAATGGTGGCATGGCAGCCCACCATTCCTGTTCAAATACAAAATAGATAAAAGTTTGGAACTGCTCAAAGTACGGATCGTCAAGAGGCCGTACAAAGATGATCTAGCAGGGCCATGGCATTACGAGGTAATCGTTGTATTTGACGAATTGATCGCTATCCTACAAGCGCCCCTAGAAAAGGAGTGGAATATCCTGAGAAACCCTGAATTCTTTGATAGAAACAGCTATGTCGATGCCATGGGCATTCCTGGATATGGTACAAGTTCACACCTACATCGTGTATACGCAGTTACATATCCGTATGGAGATGTTCTGGTTTGGGAACCATATACCTGTGGTGAGTCTTTGTTTTATGTCTTAACTAGTAAATGGCATGCTGCACATGTTGGACCAATTACGATTCGCAATACTGATGTATAAAAGTTGCGTTCTAAATGTTGTTCAAACTTTCAATACAACTAATAATTTGGTTATACCATCAAAATAAGTGTGAGCATACAGTTTATAAATATGAACAAAAATTTGGAACCTTTCTTAATCACTATCAAGTGGGACGTGTGATATCGGTGTGAGACTGCTCTGATTTTTCTTCATAATGGAAACATGACGGTTCTAGAAACACGTGGACACTGGTGTGGTATTTTTTTCACGCGAATACCTCTAATCCCAACCGTTAGATTTTGGACACCAACAGTTGGAATTGCTGCTACATGTCTTGTTAAAAACTGGTGCCTTATAGTAGTAGAAAATAGAAGATAGAAGAGAAGAGATAATTTTCAGTGTAGTTCCTACTTGCTGCATTGTGGTTGATCTTTGTGCATTGCAGGGACACATGCAGCCCCGCGTCTCATTGACGCCCCTGTCATTGAAGATGAAGAAGCAGAAGTGGCTGCAATTTTCGCTCAAATCGAGGGAGATGCTGTCATGGAAGATGATGAAGCAAATGTGGCTCAAGGCGATGGAGGTGCCGATGAAGATAATGATGCTGATGAAGAAGAATTAGAAGAAGAAGAATTAGAAGAAGACGAATTCGATGATGAAGAATTAGATGATGAAGAATTAGATGATGATGGTGATAATCATAATTATGAAGATGAAGATGTATTTCTTGGATTTTCTGACCAGCGCACTTGGTTCCTGGCACCAATGAGAGCAGAGTCCATTACTGGTGAATCTGATCTCGCGTGGATTCAGGTTAAAGGTTATCGGCCCATCCTCGGTCCTCCAATATTACATATGGGTAACAAGCTGAGGTCTTATCCTTTGGTACGGTGCTACGTTTTCTTGAGATCTGCCCATACCTTGGACCCTGTAGAAGAGGCAAGGTGGGAAAGATTGAACAATTTGAAGGGGCGTTCTTTATTTCTTGGACTCAATCACCCAATTTTCATGCTACCCCCGCCAATCGACGCAGAGGCTGCAGAACCAGATTTCCAATTGTTCAAACCTGACTGTGTCTTTGCTACCCACAATCGCGCCCGTGATACATGGATACGTCCAAGGCCAAATTGGTGCAGAATGCACGTCAATGGAGGTCCTGCCATAGGCTCAAGATTGCAGTACAAAAAAGAGAAGATTGAACATAGAGCCGAAGCACCCATGTGGTTCGTCCCAACACTTCCACCTGTTTTTCCTTGAGAAATAAGAGACAGATGGTGACCTTATTTTATAGAGAAAACATAGTGTTCGTGAACTTAACCTCATGAACATTCGCTGTTCGGTTTTTGCTGAAATCAAAATTTTGCAGAGATGAAGATCTTTGTTTGAATCCCGTGCTGAACATATTTTTCACAAATTAGCTACCCGTATTGTGATGAATACATGCTGGTTTGTTGTTTGGTGCAGTAGCAGACATGAAGATCTTTGTCCTGAATACCACAATGGACATCTTTTTTTTCTTCAAAAATTAGCTAAGCTCACGCTATTAGGCGCAAATGCCTATTAAGAGATTTGGTGCTCTTGGGCACCAGTGCTCCTGCTATTTTAGAAAAAAATAAAAAATATATTTATTTGTTCAAAAAATTAGAAAACAAATCATGGAGTAGCTAATGAATTGTCCCATAAACGTGCAAAATTTCAGTTTCAAATACAAAAAATTCTGGGCTACACAAAAGTAACAAACGTGTGGATCTGGGTATGCATATTTCAAATCTCCAAATTTCAACAGATTTTGTCTTTTTTGTGTAGTCTACAATATAAAGAATATCATATTAAAATTTTACACGCTTGTAGGTTACTTTATTTATTATGTCTACATTCATTTTCAGATTTTTTTGAAACAAATATGTATGCTATTTGATTTTTTTTAAACAGCAGAGCACTGGTGCCCATTAGCCAAAGACACTTTTCGCAAATGCCTACAATAAAGGAACGGATGGTGACCTTATTTTATAGAGAAACCATAGTGTTTGTGAAGTTAAAGTCATGAACACACGCTGTTCGGTTTTTGGTGAAATCAAAATTTAGCAGAGATGAAGATCTTTGTTTGAATCCCGTGATGAACACATTTTTCCTAAATTAGCTACCAGTATTGTGATGAATACATGCCGGTCTGTTTTTCGGTGGAGTAGCAGACATGCAGGGGATCGAAAGAAACGGCAAAGTAGCCAGAAATCAGGGGTCAAATATAAATTCGAGAAAGGAAACGTTTATTCAACAGTCAGGCTGACATGTGGGACGTATCTTGCAGCCGCGGCCCCAACATTTATCATTCAGAGAGGATGACATGTGGGACCCACGAACCAGTATCGTTCTCGGCGTTTCTCAAAGGGGGCAGGAGATCGAAAGAAAAAGGCAAGTAGCTCGAAATCAGGTGTCCAAAAAATCCAAGAAAGGAAAGGTTTATCGCACAAAGAGGCTGACATATTGTACCCAGTTTGCAGCAGCGTCATCAACGTTTCAAAGGCGGTGGAGTTCGAAAGAAAAAGGCAAATAGCCAGAAATTAGGGGTCAAAAATAAATCCAGCAAAGGAAACTTTTATCGTACAAAGAGGCTGACATGTGGGACCCAGCCAGCAGCGTCCTCAACGTTTCTAAGGTGGCAGGCAATGGAAAAAAGGCAAATAGCCAGAAATTAGGGGTCAAAAATAAATGCAACAATAGAAACTCTTATTGTTCATAGAGGCTGACATGTTGGACCCATGAGCCAGCAGGGCCCTCAACGTTTCAAAGGCGTCACGGGATCAAAAGAAAAGAACCAAGTAGTCATTAATTAGGTGTCAAAAATAAATCCAAGAAAGTAAATGTTTTACTTTTCATAGAGGCTGTCATATGGGACCCATGAGCCAGCAGCGTCCTCAACGTTTCTAAGGCGGCTGGGGATCGAAAAAAAAAGCGAAGTAGCCATTAATTAGGGGTCAACTATAAATCCAAGAAAAGAAATGTTTATTGTTCTTAGAGGCTGACATGTGGGAGCTATGCGCCAGCAGCGTCCTCATCGTTTCAAAGGCGGTCGGGGATCCAAAGAAAAAGGCAAATAGCCAGAAATCAGGGGTAAAAAAAATCCAAGAAAAGAAATATTATTGTTCATAGAGGCTGGCATGTGGGACCCATGAGCCAGCAGCGTCCACAATTTCAAAGGCGGCACAGGATCGAAAGAAAAAGGCAAGTGACCAAAAATCAGGGGGTAAAAAATCCAAGAAAAAAACTTTATTGTACATAGAGGATGACATGCGGGTCCCATGAGCCAACAACTTACTCGTCGTTTCAGAGGGCCGAGGCGGCATGAGATCGAAAGAAAAAGGAAAGTGACCAAATATCAGGAGCAAAAAATAATCCATGAAAAGAAACTTTCATTGTACATAGAGGATGACATAGGGTCCCATGTTGTAGCAGCGGTCTGAACGTTTCAAGGACGGCATGAGATCGAAAGAAAAAGGCAAGTGACCAAATATCAGGAGCCAAAAATAATCCAAGAAAAGAAACTTTTATTTTACATAGAGGATGACATGTGGGTCCCATTTTGCAGCAGCGGTCTCAATGTTTCATATGCGGCTTGAGATCAAAAGAAAACGAAAGTAGCCCGAAATTAGGGGGAATAAAACTCCAAGAAAAGAAAGTTTTTTGTACATAGAGGATGACATACGGGTCCCAAGGCGGCAGGGGAACAAAAGAAAAAGGAAATAGCCAAAAATCAGAGGGGTGAAAAAAAAATCCAAGAAAAAAGAAACTTTTAGAGTTCATAGTTCATAGAGGATGACATGCGGGTCCCATGAGGCAGCAGCGTCCACAACGTTTCCAAGGCGGCACACAGGACCAAAAGAAAAAGGATGTACCCCTGCTGGGCCTTTTGATCAAAAAATAATCCAAGATAAGGAAGATATAAATTGGGGCTGCCTGGCCATCTGGGCCTTCTAACCTGCTGGACGTCTTTTGACTCGTACAATTTCAGCCCACTCCAAAACAAGAAAGTCCTATGCTTCGCAAAAACAAAACAAAAACAAGGAGATTCATATTAGTTCGTTTATGTAAAAATAAAGATTTAATTTATCCGTTTGCAATAGCTCAGAGCGAAATACACTTTTTATTGTCTGTAAAATAATCAAGATATCACATGTTTCTTGTACGGGGAGGCTGACATCGGGACCCATGAGCCAGCAGCGTCGTCAAAGTTTTAAAGGCGGCAGGGGATCGAAAGAAAAAATAAATCAAAAATCAGTTGGTAAAAAAATCGAAGAAAAGAAACATTTATCGTTCTGAGAGGATGACATGCGGGACCCATGTGGCAGCAGCATCCTCAACGTTTCCAAGGCAGCACGGGATCCAAAAAAAAGGCAAAATAGCCAGAAATTAGGGGTCAAAATAACTCCAAGAAAAGAAAGGTTTATCGTCCATAGAGTCTGACATGTGGGACCCATTAGCGAGCAGATTCTTCAACGTTCAAAGGCGGCAGGGGATCAAAAGAAAAAGGAAGTAGCCAGAAATTAGGGGTAAAAAATAACTCCAACAATGAAAACTTTTATTGTTCATAGAGGATGACATGCGGGACCCATGAGCCAGCAGCTTCCTCAACGTTTCAAAGGCGGCATGGGATCGAAAGAAAAAGGCAAGTGACCAAATATCAGGAGCCAAAAATAATCCAAGAAAAGAAACTTTATTGTACATAGAGGATGACATGCGGCTCCCATTTAGCAGCAGCGGTATCACCGTTTGAGATGCGGCAGGAGGTCGAAAGAAAAAAGGCAAGTGACCAAATATCAGGAGCCAAAAAAAATCCAAGAAAAGAAAGTTTTATAGTACATAGAGGATGACATGCGGGTCCCATTTAGCATCAGCGGTATCACCGTTTGAGAGGCGGCAGGGGATCGAAAGAAAAAGGCAAGTGACCAAATATGAGGTGCCAAAAATAATCAAAGAAAAGAAAGTTTTCAACGTTTCAAAGGCGGCAGGGGATCAAAAGAAAAAGGAAGTAGCCAGAAATTAGGGGGCAAAAATAACTCCAAGAAAGGAAACTTTTATTGTTCGTAGAGGATGACATGGGGGACCCATGAGCCAGCAGCTTACTCAACGTTTCAAAGGTGGCATGAGATCGAAAGAAAAAAACGCAAGTGACCAAATATGAGGTGCCAAAAATAATCAAAGATTTATTGTACATAGAGGATGACATGCGGGTCCCATTTTGCAGCAGCGGTCTCAATGTTTGAAATGCGGCTTGAGATCAAAAGAAAAAGAAAGTAGCTAGAAATTAGGGGGTCAAAAAAATCCAAGAAAAGAAAGTTGATGGACATAGAGGTTGACATGCGGGTCCCATGTGCCAGCAGCTTACTCAACGTTTCAAAGGGGCCAGGGGATCAAAAGTAAAAGGCAAGTGACGAAATATCAGGAGCCAAAAATCAGAGGGTGAAAAAAAATCAAGAAAACAAACTTTTATAGCACATAGAGGATGACATGCGGGTCCCATGAGCCAGCAGGTTCCTCAACGTTTCAAACGTGGCATGAGATCGAAAGAAAAAGGCAAGTGACGAAATATCAGGAGCCAAAAATAATTCAAGAAAAGAAACTTGATTGTACATAGAGGATGACATGCGGGTCCCATGTGTAAGCAGCTTACTCAACGTTTCCAAGGCGGCAGGGCATCAAAAGAAAAAAGGAAATAGACAAAAATCAGAGAGTGAAAAAAAACCATAGAAAATAAACTTTTATAGCACATAGAGGATGACATGCGGGTCCCGAGCCAGCAGGTTCCTCAAAGTTTCAAACGTGGCATGAGATCGAAAGAAAAAAGGCAAGTGACCAAATATCAGGAGCAAAAATAATCCAAGAAAAGAAAGTTTATTGTACGTAGAGGATGACATGCGGGTCCCATTTTGCAGCAGCGGTATCACCGTTTGAGAGGCTGCACGGGATCGAAAGAAAAAGGCAAGTGACCAAATATCAGGAGCCAAAAATAATCCAAGAAAAGAAATTTTATTGTACGTAGAGGATGACATGCGGGTCCCATTTTGCAGCAGCGGTCTCAACGTTTCCAAGGCGGCACAGGACCAAAAGAAAAATGTAGTAGCCAGAAATCAGGGGGTGAAAAAAATCCAAGAAGAAAGATTTCAATTGGGCTGCATCTGGACATCTGGGCTTTCGAACTATCCTGCTTGGCCTTTTGACTCGTACAATTTCAGCCCACTCCAAAACAGGAAAGTTCCGAATTTTCTAAAAAAACAGGAAAGTCCTATGCTTCGCAAAGACAAAAAAACAAGGAGATTCAACATATAAGTTTGTTTATGTAAAAATAAAGATTTAATTATCCGTTTGAAATAGCTCAGAGCGCAATACATTGTTTATTGTCTGCAAAATAATCAAGATATCATATGTTTCTTGTACGGGGAGGCTGACATCGGGGACCCATGAGCCAACAGCGTCGTCAACGTTTTAAAGGCGGCAGGGGATGGAAAGAAAAAATAAACCAAAAATCTGTTGGTAAAAAATCCAAGAAAAGAAACATTTTCGTTCTGAGAGGATGACATGCGGGACCCATGAGGCAGCAGCATCCTCAGCGTTTATTGTTCATAGAGGTTGACATGTGGGACCCGTGAGCCAGCGGCGTCCTCAACGTTTTAAAGGCTGCAGGTGATCGAAAGAAAAAATAAGCCAAAAATCGTTTGGTCAACAAAATCCAAGAAAATAAACATTTACCGTTCTGAGAGGATGACATGCGGGACCCATGAGGCAGCAGCATCCTCAACGATTCCAAGGCGGCAGGGGAAATATCCAGAAATTAATGAGGGGTTCAAAATAAATCCATCAAAGGAAACTTTTATTGTTCATAGAGGATGACATGTGGGACCGACCTGCCAACAGCGTCCTCATCGTTTCAGAGGGCAGGAGATCAAAAGAAAAAGGCAAATAGCCAGAAATTAGGGGTAAAAAATAACTCCAAGAAAGGAAACTTTTATTGTTCGTAGAGGATGACATGCGGGACCCATGAGCCAGCAGCTTACTCAACGTTTCAAAGGCGGCATGAGATCGAAAGAAAAAGGCAAGTGACAAAATATCAGGAGCCAAAGATAATCCAAGAAAAGAAACTTTATTGTACGTAGAGGATGACATGCGGGTCCCATTTAGCAGCAGCGGTCTCAGCGTTTCAAATGCGGCTTGAGATCAAAAGAAAAAGAAAGTTGATTGTACATAGAGGATGACATGCGGGTCCCATGAGTCAGCAGCTTACCATACGTTTCCAAGGCGGCAGGGGATCAAAAGAAAAAGGAAATAGCCAAAAATCAGAGGGTGAAAAAAATAAAGAAAATAAACTTTTATAGTACATAGAGGATGACATGCGGGTCCCATGAGCCAGCAGGTTCCTCAACGTTTCAAACTTGGCATGAGATCGAAAGAAAAAGGCAAGTGACCAAATATGAGGAGCCAAAAATAATTCAAGAAAAGAAAGTTTTATAGTACATAGAGGATGACATGCGGGTCCCATTTAGCAGCAGCGGTATCAGCGTTTGAGAGGCGGCAGGGGATCAAAAAAAAAAATTGCCAAAAATCAGATGGTGAAAAAAACCAAGAAAATGAACTTTTATAGTACATAGAGGATGACATGCGGGTCCCATGAGCCTGCAGGTTCCTCAATGTTTCAAACGTGGCATGAGATCGAAAGAAAAAGGCAAGTGAAAAAATATCAGGAGCCAAAAATAATTCAAGAAAAGAAAGTTTTATAGTACATAGAGGATGACATGCGGGTCCCATTTAGCAGCAGCGGTATCACCGTTTGAGAGGCGGCAGGGGATCGAAAGAAAAAGGCAAGTGAAAAAATATGAGGAGCCAAAAATAATTCAAGAAAAGAAAGTTTTATAGTACATAGAGGATGACATGCGGGTCCCATTTAGCAGCAGCGGTATCACTGTTTGAGAGGCAGCAGGGGATCGAAAGAAAAAGTCAAGTGACCAAATATGAGGTGCCAAAAAATCCAAGAAAATAAAGTTCTATAGTACATAGAGGATGACATGCGGGTCCCATTTAGCAGCAGCGGTATCACCGTTTGAGAGGCAGCAGGGGATCGAAAGAAAAAGTCAAGTGACCAAATATGAGGTGCCAAAAAATCCAAGAAAAGAAAGTTTTATAGTACATAGAGGATGACATGCGGGTCCCATTTAGCAGCAGCGGTATCACCGTTTGAGAGGCGGCAGGGGATCGAAAGAAAAAGGCAAGTGACCAAATATGAGGTGCCAAAAATAATCCAGGAAAAGAAAGTTTTATAGTACATAGAGGATGACATGCGGGTCCCATTTAGCAGCAGCGGTATCACCGTTTGAGAGGCGGCAGGGGATCGAAAGAAAAAGGCAAGTGACCAAATTTGAGGTGCCAAAAAAACTCCAAGAAAAGAAAGTTGATTGCACATAGAGGATGACATGCGGGTCCCATTTAGCAGCAGCGGTCTCAACGTTTCCAAGGCGGCAAGGGATCAAAAGAAAAAGGAAGTAGCCAGAAATCAGGGGGTCAAAAAAATCCAAGAATAGAAAGAATTTTGGTTCATAGAGGATGACATGCGGGACCCATGATCCTGCATCGTAAACGGCTCGATCGGAGAACGTTGAACGAGATGGCGCGATCTAGAAAAAAACAATGCCAGAGAGGCTGCCATCTGGGCCCTACATCCCTCGGCGGTGCGGATTTGCGTTGACTCGGCCGGCGAACCCGAGATTTCGAGATGCACCACGTCCCGGGCCACCATACGCGACGTTTTGGCCGCTTTCGTCGGGCTAGGTGGCCTCAAAAACGAGAAAAAAAAGTTTTGACATGCACCACGGAGGGACCAAAAATCGTCGGCCATGGTACACCAGCAACCACGGCGCGACTTCAACTTCGTCGGCCATGGCAACTTTTCTTGTAGTGTATGCCGCCGAAGGTTCAAAATGGGTACTTGATAGTGGATGTACAAGTCATATGACCGGCGGCAAGAACCTCGTCAAGGAGTTGAGGCCCAACACAAATCATATCACCGTCTCCTTTGGCGATAATTCTACATCCGAGGTATTGGGTTTTGGCAAGGTTGTGGTTGCACACAACATTACACTTGTGGATGTCATGCTTGTCAAAACCCTTGGTTACAATTTACTTTCCGTTTCCGCCCTTGGCAAGATGGGTTTCGCCGTCTTTATTGATAATGATATTGTGGTCCTCTTGTGGAGCAAGACTCTAAAAGTCGCTTTCGTTGGGTATCGCGAACATAACTTGTATGTGGTGGACTTTTCGGGGACCACCACTTCAAGTGCGATGTGCCTATTCGGAAAGGCGGATGTGGGTTGGTTGTGGCATCGCCGCTTGGCCCATGTCAACATGAGAACTTTGCAAAGTCTCCACAAGGGGAACCATATTGTGGGACTAATGGAAAATGTTTCTTTTGCCAAAGATCGTGTTTGTAGGGCTTGTGTTGAAGGCAAAATGCATGACTCTCCGCACCCAAGCAAGACTATCATCTCTTCCAAGAGGATCTTGGAGCTCCTTCATGTGGATCTCTTTGGTCCTACCACTCATGCAAGTCTTGGTGCGAAGAAATATTGCTTGGTAATTGTTGATGACTATTCAAGATACACTTGGGTCTACTTTCTCAAGACGAAAGATGAGACTCAACAAATCTTCATTGACTTTGCCACCGAGGTGCAACGCCAACACAACCTCCTTATTATGGCAATAAGAAGTGACAACGGCTCCGAGTTCAAGAACTACACACTCAATGATTTTCTTAGTGATGAGGGGATAAGACATCAATATTCCGCTGCATACACCCCTCAACAAAATGGTGTTGTGGAGAGGAAGAACCGGACTCTTTGGATATGGCAAGGTCTATGATGGCGGAATACAGATCCCGCTATAATTTTTGGGCCGAAGCCATCTCCACCGCTTGCCATTCTTCTAACCGGCTCTATCTCCGCAAGGGCTTGAACAAGACTCCATATGAAATACTCACCGGCAACAAGCCTAATATCTCATACTTCAAGGTGTTCGGGTGTAAGTGTTTCTATAAAATCAAAGGAGTTCGTTTGTCTAAATTTGCTCCTAAAGCTTTGGAGGGTATATTTGTTGGTTACGGTGCCGAATCTCACACTTATAGAGTCTTTGATATATCTTCCAAGATTATCATCGAATCTTGTAGTGTGAAGTTCGAAGAAAATGATGGCTCCCAAGTGGGGCAAGTTGATGTTTGTGCAGGTGATGAAATACCTCAAGATGCCATAGTAAGAATGGGTGTGGGATTTTTCCGCCCCATTGAGGGACACGGTGTGGCGTCTCGGGAAGGACTATGCTCTACCACGGTGGAGCCCTCATCTTCTCAACATCAACAAACTCCATCTCTTGAAGCTAATGATGCACCAACCCAAGAACAAGAAGAAAACCCTCCCTCTCATGTACAAGATCAAGGACAAGATCAACCAAGGATTCATGATGGCTCCGATGAGTATCCATTTGATATTTGCGCTTCACCAAACATTGTCCAAGATCAAGCACATGAGGATGAGCATTCTCAAGAAATTGAGGAAGCTCAAATTGAAGGTCAAGACGGGGACCCAAATGATCAAGTTGATCAAGTGATACCTCCAAGGCCAAGAAGAACCAAGGAGGAGATCGAGGCCCGTCGTCTAGCAAGAAGAGAAAGGAACCTTGAAATTCGTGAACACACACATGACAAGGTCCTTGGTGATGTAAGGGCAAAGGTTTCCACAAGAAGGCAATTGGCTAACTTTAGCAATCATCATGCTTATATCTCCTTAGTGGAACCCAAGAAAGTATTTGAAGCCCTTGAAGATTCGGATTGGTTGGAAGCTATGCACGAGGAACTCAACAACTTCAAGCGCAACAAAGTGTGGACCTTAGTAGAGAAGCCAAAGGAGTGCCGCAATGTTATAGGCACTAAATGGATATTCAAGAACAAGCAAGATGAGTTTGGAAATGTTGTGAGGAACAAGGCAAGATTGGTGGCTCAAGGTTTCTCTCAAGTTGAAGGGATTGACTTTGGAGAAACTTATGCTCCCGTGGCTCGCCTTGAGTCCATCCGTATCCTTCTTGCTTATGCATCGCATCATAACTTTAAGTTACAACAAATGGATGTGAAAAGTGCATTTCTTAATGGTCCTTTGCATGAAGAGGTTTATGTTAAGCAACCCCCGGGGTTTGAGGATCTCAACTTTCCTAACCATGTCTATAAGCTTGATAAAGCACTTTATGGTCTCAAACAAGCTCCTAGAGCTTGGTATGAGCACCTTAAAGAATTGTTGATAGACCGTGGGTTTGATGTTGGGCTAATCGATCCCACTCTTTTTACTAAGAGGGTTAATGGGGAGCTTTTCGTTTGCCAATTATATGTTGATGATATTATCTTTGGCTCTACTAACAAAGCTTTCAATGATGAATTTTCAAAGCTTATGACCGATAGGTTTGAGATGTCTATGATGGGAGAGATGAAGTTCTTTCTTGGTTTTGAGATCAAGCAATTGAGAGAAGGGACTTTCATCAATCAAGCAAAATATCTCCAAGACATGCTCAAAAGGTTCAAGATGACCGAGATGAAGGGTGTAGCCACTCCTATGGTTACTAAATGTCATCTTGCACTAGATCCCAATGGTAAAGAGGTGGATCAAAAGGTATATCGCTCCATGATTGGATCCTTGCTTTACCTTTGTGCATCTAGACCGGACATAGTGTTGAGTGTTGGTGTGTGTGCAAGGTATCAAGCTTCTCCTAAGGAGAGTCACATGATGGCTCTCAAAAGAATCTTTCGATATTTAGTTGATACCCCAAGATATGGTATTTGGTATCCTAAAGGCTCAAGTTTTATTCTCAATGGATACACCGATGCGGATTGGGCGGGAGACAAGGATGATAGGAAATCAACTTCCGGGGCTTGCCAATTCCTTGGTAGGTCCTTGGTGTGTTGGTCTTCTAAGAAGCAAAATTGTATATCTCTCTCCACCGCCGAAGCCGAATATGTTGCCGCCGCAAGTGGATGCACTCAATTGTTATGGATGAGGCAAACTTTAAAGGAATACGGTGTCATTTGTGACAAAGTGCCTCTATTATGTGACAATGAAAGTGCTATCAAGATTGCCTATAATCCGGTGCAACATTCAAGAACGAAGCATATTGAGATCCGGAATCATTTTATTAGGGATCATGTTGCCCGTGGTGATATTGAGCTTATCTATGTTCCTACCAAAGATCAACTTGCCGATATATTCACGAAGCCTCTTGATGAAGCAAGGTTTTGCTATTTGAGGAATGAGCTAAATATCATTGATTCAAGGAGTATAGCTTGACCATCTTGCAAACACACCTTTGTCTCAAAACTTTATTTGGTTTAGATGTGGGCATGGAGATAGGGGGAGTGCGGTTTAAACTATTGAGCTATCCCTCCCCCCATAATGCCAACATTAAGAAATCATTCTCTTTATATCATATGTTGATATGTGAGCTTCAATGATGAGTAGTGGTTTTGGGCCCAAGATATATCTTCGCGGTGCCATGCCATAACACTCATATATGGTGGCCTAGGCCACCACACTCTTCTTTGTGAAGAGTTGGAGTTATTTGGATCTTATCGCCTTTTATTTGACAACTCCATGTTCTTATGGGAAATCACTCTAGTTTGGCCTTATTTGCTCATATCTTGCAAACTTGAGTGATCATGTACCATTAACAGTTTGAGCTTTCTAAACCCAAGCCTACACTCATCTATAAGCCATTTCCATCTTGCTCATATGTCATGTTTTGGTAAAAACTTGGAGTTTGAGGAATTTCGGTCGGATGATCTAGGTTGCCCCATCTTATTGGTCAATATGCATCTTATATGTGACGTGATACTTCATTGAACCACATATGGGCTTATGCAAATAACCAACAAAAGATAGGCAGGATTTCTAGTGTTCTAGAATTCTCCAGAAAACCGGATAATCCGGCCAGTTGGCAACCCGGAAAATCCGGCCCGGCCGGATTATCCACCCTTACATAGGGCCGGATTATCCGGCCTGGGTAGGTTGCGAAGGGATTTGAGAGGGGCGGGGTGGACGGTTGCAACCGCTCCCCCCGCGCCCCTCTCTCTCCTTCAAGGCGCCGAGCTCATCCTCCTCGCCGGAGCGCCCCGTCCGCTCCCTCTCGGAGTTTTTGGGTGGATCGGGTGCTCTCCTCCCTAGCTCTCATCTCCTCCAAGCGGCTCCTCCAATGGATGAGGGTATGTCTCACAATCCCTAACCCTAGGTGTTGTGATTTATATGTGCTATTTTCTTGGTGGAGATGGTGTCTAGTTGTTCCAAATCATGTGTAGTATACTCCATTTGCATGCTATGAGGCCGATCTGGTTCTAGACAAGTTTTTGCTTGAGATTTCTGCAGATTCGCAGGGCCGGATTATCCGCCCCGCGCCAGCCGGATTATCCGCCCCTCGGGGACCCCGGATTGGAGCTATAATGCTGCTGCAGTTTTGATTCAATCTATCATGTCTAAACTTTTATCGACTCATAGTATGTTTCTAGAGTACATTACTGTATCATACATGACTTATGAGCATTATCTTCTCTTTGCTATCCGTCTTTGTCTATCACAGGTAGTGGTTCTCGGGGCGCTCGGAGACGCTCAAGGCATGATCGGTCGTGATGAGTTTGCCTCCAATGCCCTCGCAAAAGCAAGTCAACTAGGGAGAACTACAAGTCAATGGATAGTGCCTCTTATGCAGCTATGCGTCAGAAGAACTGGTATGAAGACATTGAGAGGGACGATGAGATTGAGGACAAGCGCTTCTGGTGCATGGAGCAGGAGTTCATCTTCAAGGATATATATGAACCTATGAAGAAAGTGTGACCTATGCAAGCAATCAATGTGGATCTTCTAGCTGTTAACAATCACTTTGAGGATGCCATCTGGGTCACCGAGAGGATGGGTTTGCAGGATCTGATGAAGATACAGTGTAACTATAGTCCAGACTTGATTAAACAATTCTTTGCTACACTTGCTTTCAAGAAAGATGCAGAGCGCACTATGAAGTGGATGACTGGCTCCACCCCATGTGAGGCAACCTTGCGCCGGTTTGCTTCTATTCTTGGACTTCCAGTAGAAGGTGGTCACCGTCTCCATGGTCCTCAGAAGACGGATAAGATGGTGCTATTTGATCTCTATGACTCCTCTGGAGCTGTTGGTTCTACCAAGGGGCTCTTTCCTATCTATAGTCAGCTGCTCCGCTTCTTTCGAGCCACCATTGCTCCAAGTGGTGGAAACAATGATGCAATCCGTGGAGCTCTTGTGGATCTTATGCACCTCGGCTTTAAGTGTGCTCGTGATGGTAATGAGGAATTAGACTTCTCTCTTGATATCATGGACTTCATCTTTAATGAGATTCATGATGCCATGGTCTCCCGGACCACTATGCCCTATGCTCCATATATTCAACTTCTCATCAACAACATTGCTGCTCTTGATGAAGACTTGAGTCGTTTCCCTAAGGAGAACCACACTGTCAAGAAGGCTTACAAGAATAAGCCAGTTCCCCATGCTGCACCTGCTTCTGGCTCCTTTATGGGAGATGCTCGCTCTAGTGGCTTTGCCCCGCTCGCCATGTTGATATTCCTGTGATGCGAAGCATGTGAAGAAGCTTAGTTGGTTTCAGCGCAATATTCTGTGCATGAACATTGAGATTCACAAGGAAAACTTTGAGGCCAGCCGTCAGCGTTCAGAGATTCAGCATACTCAGGCGGTCATTCTTCACAAGCTCAATGGTGAGCAAGGATCTCCGCCTCAGCCTCTAGTTCACCCAGCTTACAGTGGGTGGCACTCTTCTCAGGTTCCTTGGACTGATCTGGAGTAGTGCATTCAGAGGGCCAACTACACTCGCGACTCTCCTCCTGCTGACACTGAAGATGAGTACCAAACCGAAGTGGAATCCGAGTGATCTCCATGGGGCGAGTAGCATCGCGCTTTTCCCCTTTTTGGCATCTCGATGCCAAAGGGGGAGAAGTGTTCTATTAGGTTTTCTCTACGGGGATTTGCATGGTGGTTAGGGCACAAGCATATGCGTTTATCATTCCTTTATTGCTTGTGTCCTCCTTTATGTCGTTTATTTGAACTATTTGGCTTGTTGGTTTGTTCGTTCAAAACTATGTGTTATATGTGGTTGTGAGACATTATGTTAAGGATTTCGGATTTCTATATGTTGAGACCAAGGTTTATTATATGGTGTGTGATGTTATATATCCGGTATTATATATCTCCATATGGGTATGATCTCTATCACCTTGTCTCAACTTCATATATGTCTATGTCTCTTGTTTGAGCTCATGTTGGATATCTCTTGTGTTGAGGCACCTCACACCTATATGTTGTGTATTTGTATTCAAATGCAAATTACTTGTATGCACACATGTAGGGGGAGTGCCTCTATGTTTTGCCAACATGCTTGCTCTCTATAGTGGTTTGCTTGCAAATCCGTATATTGTCATCAAACACCAAAAAGGGGGAGATTGAAAGAACATCTCTTACATTATGTTTTTGTAGTGTTTGATGTCAATACATGTGATACTCTAATGTTTGATAAAGTGTTGCAGAGATTATATATATACATATATGTGGTGTCTTGGGTGGAAAAACAAGACAAAAGGAAGCAGAAAAAGTTTCACCAGGCCGGATAATCCGGGCCGGATATTTGCAAAATATCCGGCCCCCCGAAATCGGCTAAGGACTTTTCGCGATGTGGCTCAGTACTACCTGATACGTCTCAAACGTATCTATAATTTCTTATGTTCCATGCTACTTTTATGACAATACTTGAATGTTTTATACATACTTTACATCATTATTATACATTTTACGGCACTAACCTATTAACAAGATGAAGCGCCAGTTGCTGTTTTCTGCTGTTTTTGGTTTCAGAAATCCTACAAAGGAAATATTCTCGGAATTGGACGAAATCAACGCCCAGGGTCCTATTTTTCCACGAAGCTTCCGAAGACCGAAGGGAAACGAAGTGGGGCAACAGGCGGCCACACACCAGGGCGGCGCGGCCCAGCCCTGCCGCGCCGGCCTAGTGTGTGGGCCCTCGTGACGCCCTGACCTACCCTTCCGCCTACATATAGCCTTTGTCGCGAAACCCCTGTACCGAGAGCCACGATACGGAAAACCTTCCAGAGACGCCGCCGCCGCCAATCCCATCTCGGGGGATTCAGGAGATCGCCTCCGGCACCCTGCCGGAGAGGGGAATCATCACCGGAGGGGCTCTACATCATCATGCCCGCCTCCGGATTGATGCGTGAGTAGTTCATCCTTGGACTATGGGTCCATAGCAGTAGCTAGATGGTTGTCTTCTCCGCTTGTGCTATCATTGTTTAGATCTTGTGAGCTGCCTAACATGATCAAGATCATCTATTTGTAATGCTACATGTTGTGTTTGGCGGGATCCGATGAATATAGAATATTATGTCAAGTTGATTATCAATCTATCATATATGTGTTGTTTATGTTCTTGCATGCTCTCCGTTGCTAGTAGAGGCTCTGGCCAAGTTGATACTTGTAACTCCAAGAGGGAGTAATTATGCTCGATAGTGGGTTCATGCCTCCATTTAATCTGGGACAGTGACAGAAAGTTCTAAGGTTGTGGATGTGCTGTTGCTACTAGGGATAAAACATTGATGCTTTGTCTAAGGATATTTGTGTTGATTACATTACGCACCATACTTAATGCAATTATCTGTTGTTTACAACTTAATACTGGAAGGGGTTCGGATGATAACCTGAAGGTGGATTATTTAGGCATAGATGCATGCTGGATAGCGGTCTATGTACTTTGTCGTAATGCCCTGATTAAATCTCATAGTAATCATCGTTGGTATGTATTGAATCTTTATTTGTCAATTGCCCGCCTGTAATTTGTTCACCCAGCATGTTAGTTATCTTATTGGAGAGACACCACTAGTGAACTGTGGACCCCGGTCCATTCTTTTACATCTGAATACAATCTACTACAATCATTGTTCTTACTGTTCTTTGCAAACAAACACCATCTTCCACTCGATACGTTTAATCCTTTGTTTTCAGCAAGCCGGTGAGATTGACAACCTCACTGTTACGTTGGGGCAAAGTACTTTGATTGTGTTGTGCAGGTTCCACGTTGGCGCCGGTTTCACTGGTGTTGCGCCGCACTACATTCCTCCACCAACAACCTTCACGTGCTTCTTGGCTCCTACTGGTTCGATAACATTGGTTTCATACTGAGGGAAACTTGCTTCTATACGCATCATACCTTCCACTTGGGGTTCCCAACGGACGTGTGCATCTACGCGTATCAAGCTAAATTTCTGGCGCCGTTGCCGGGGAGATCAAGACACGCTGCAAGGGGAGTCTCCACTTCCAATCTCTTTACTTTGTTTTTGTCTTGCTTTACTTTATTTTATTTACTGTCTTGTTTGCTTCATACTAAAACACAAAAAAATTAGTTACTTTACTTTCTGTCTTATTTACTAGCTCTATATCAAAAACAAAAAAAATTAGTTACTTGTCTTTATTCTACTTGCCTAGTTTACTTTATTACTGTTACAATGGGTACTCCTGAAAATACTAAGTTGTGTGATTTCACTAGCACAAATAATAATGATTTTATATGTACTCCTATTGCTCCACCTGCTACTACAGCAGAATTCTATGAAATTAAACCTGCTTTACTGAATCTTGTTATGAGAGAGCAATTTTCTGGTGTTAGTAATGATGATGTTGCTGCCCATCTTAATAATTTTGTTGAACTTTGTGAAATGCAAAAGTATAAGGATATAGATGGTGATATTATAAAACTGAAATTGTTTCCTTTCTCCTTAAGAGGAAGAGCTAAAGATTGGTTGCTTTCTTTGCCTAAAAATAGTATTGATTCATGGACTAAATGTAAAGATGCTTTTATTAGTAAATATTATCCTCCTGCTAAGATTATATCTTTGAGAAGTAGCATAATGAATTTTAAACAATTTGATAATGAACATGTTGCTCAAGCATGGGAGAGAATGAAATCTTTGGTAAAGAATTGCCCAACCCATGGACTGACTACTTGGATGATCATCCAAACCTTTTATGCAGGATTGAATTTTTCCTCGAGGAACCTATTGGATTCAGCTGCTGGAGGTACTTTTATGTCCATCACCTTGGGCGCCGCGACTAAGCTTCTTGATGATATGATGATCAATTACTCTGAATGGCACACTGAAAGAACTCCTCAAGGTAAGAAGGTAAATTCTGTTGAAGAAACCTCTTCTTTGGGTGATAAGATTGATGCTATTATGTCTATGCTTGCAAATGGTAGATCTCATATTGATCCTAATAATGTTCCTTTAGCTTCATTGGTTGCTCAAGAAGAAAATGTTGATGTGAATTTCATTAAGAGTAATAATTTCAACAACTATAGGCCATATCCTTTTAATAATGGTAGTGGTTATGGTAATTCTTATGGTAGATCTGTTTTGCCTAATGAGGAAAAGATATTGGAAATTGAAAGAACTACTAAGAGCTTTATGCAATCGCAATATGAGCAAAATCAATTGTTTACTAAAACTATGAATGAACAATCTGCCTTGTTGAAAAATATAGGAAATCAACTTGAAAATTTGAATGTGAAAATTTCTGGTTTGCAAACTAAACTTACAAATGCTGAAAATCGAATCTCATATATGTCTGAATCAAATCTTCTTTAATTAATAAAATGGCTGCTACAGCAAATGCCATCCAAGTTCGAATTAATGATAATATTAGAATGTTGGCTGAATTGCATGCTAGGTGGGATAGAGAAGAAAAAGAAAAACTTGCTAAAGAGAATAATGTAGCTAAAGTATGGACTATTACCACCACTAGTAATGTTGATTCTTCACATGTTGCTACACCTCCTACTATCAATGGTAAAATAATTGGTGTTGGCAATGTTTCTACTCCTAGTGCAAAGCGTACAAAATTGCCTGAAATTGCTGAAACTGCTGTTTGTGATAAAACTGCTGAAATTTTTCAAAATATTGGTGACAATGATTCCATTGCTGTAGAACATAATGGTTTAGATTTTGATGATTTTCATATTACTGAAGTTATAAAGTTCTTACAAAAACTTGCTAGAAGTCCCAATGCTAGTGCTATAAATTTAGCCTTTACAAAACATATTACAAATGCTCTCATTAAAGCTAGGGAAGAGAAATTAAAACTTGAAGCTTCTATTCCTAGGAAATTAGAAGATGGTTGGGAGCCCATCATTAAGATGAAATTCAATGACTTTGAGTGTAATGCTTTATGTGATCTTGGTGCAAGTATTTCTGTTATGCCTAAAAAGATTTATGATATGCTTGACTTGCCACCATTGAAGAATTGTTATTTGGATGTTAATCTTGCCGATAATGTTAAAAAGAAACCTTTGGGGAGGATTGATAATGTTCGCATTACGGTTAACAATAACCTTGTCCCCGTTGATTTTGTTGTTTTGGATATTGAATGCAATGCATCTTGTCCTATTGTGTTGGGAAGACCTTTTCTTCGAACCGTTGGTGCTGTTATTGATATGAAGGAAGGTAATATTAAATATCAATTTCCTCTCAAGAAAGGTATGGAACACTTCCCTAGAAAGAGAATGAAGTTGCCTTTTCATTCTAGGGATTTCTATTTTCATGCCCTCGGCTCCTTAGTTGTACTCAGTTTTCCCCAGATCCTTAGTTTTTCCTCAGTTTTCCCCAACCCCTTGTCTATAACCCGCAGAAAGAGCTCGGACGGAAGGAATCCCGTTTAGTTGACGTTGGTTGGTGCTGGCAAGTGGGGCCGCTGTTGGTGCCCCGCAGTGGACACGTCTCCACTTATCCAGATCATCGTGGGACCCACAACTTGTCCACGTTAGCGCGCCGGACCCACAGCTTACCCAGGTGACCGTTGCAAAATGGGAGCCCGAGCTAGCCCCGCGCCCGTGCCCGTGCCATTGCTTCCCCTTTCTTTCTCCGCGCCCCATTGTTCTTCTTCTCCGCCAGCGGCAGCCCTTCTCCGGCACGCGGGTGATGTCTAGTTTCTCTTCGACCTCCCGTTCTTCATGGCCGCAGTATGGACCCGTGCCTTTGACAAGATGCCCTGACTGCCCACGCCAGGAGCCTCTGAAGCGGTCGATCTGTAAGACGGACGAGAACGGCAACCGTGGACGTGAGTTCGTTGCATGCGAGAGCTTGCCATATAGAGAGGGGGATAAGGTTAGATCTCGCTCCAATTTCTCTGTTTTCTCTCGATTTTCTTGTTATTCCCTCGAATTTGGGATTTAGGGTTCACGTTGTTGTTTTCAGATCTTGAAGAAATGCAGGCATTTCGAGTGGATCGATGTGTACGTTCAGAGGCTTCAGTTGCAGGAATCAATTGGCGCTATTGGGGGGCGCAATTTGGGAGGGGGGGACTTGCTGTAGAGAATGCGGCGGAGAGAGGAGCCGTTCCGATTAGGGACCTTCCGATTATGCCTAATGCTCCCAATGCAGAACTGGTGGAAGTGAAGGGAGAACTGAAGAAAATGAACAAGCAGTTAAGGCAGCTGATCGAGTTGAAGAAGCAAGCTAATCTGATGGCTGGTTGTTTTTTTTGTTGTATAATTACGATCGGATTCTTATCATTGCTCACCAGGCGCTAGAAGTTGTTACAAGGGATACCTTGTTACAAATCCATTATTCAGTTACATGTACTTGTAGTTGTTTTCAAAGTTAGTGTGTGCATTCACCGAAATTACCAACTATATTCCCTAAAAGAAAAGGAAAGCTAAAGATAGTTGATAATTGTTAGAGGGGTGACAAATAATGCAATCACCGAAATCCGCAAATATGTATGCCTCATGTTTATACCAAAATTATACCACTTTTAGGCCTTTCCAAAATACCAATACCATATCCCAAACTATATTCCCTAAAAGAAAAGGAAAGCTAAAGATAGTTGATAATTGTTAGAGGGGTGACAAATAATGCAATCACCGAAATCCGCAAATATGTATGCCTCATGTTTATACCAAAATTATACCACTTTTAGGCCTTTCCAAAATACCAATACCATATCCCAAACTATATTCCCTAAAAGAAAAGGACAGCTAAAGATAGTTGATAATTGTTAGAGGGGTGACAAATAATGCAATCGCCGAAATTCGCAAAAATGTATGCCTCATGTTTATAACAAAATTATACCACTTTTAGGCCGTTTCAAAATACCAATACTATATCCCAAACTATATTCCCTAAAAGAAAAGGACAGCTCAAGATAGTTGATAATTGTTAGAGGGGTGACAAATAATGCAATCCCCGAAATCCGCAAATATGTATGCCTCATGTTTATACCAAAATTATACCACTTTTAGGCCTTTCCAAAATACCAATACCATATCCCAAACTATATTCCCTAAAAGAAAAGGACAGCTAAAGATAGTTGATAATTGTTAGAGGGGTGACAAATAATGCAATCGCCGAAATCCGCAAAAATGTATGCCTCATGTTTATAACAAAATTATACCACTTTTAGGCCGTTTCAAAATACCAATACTATATCCCAAACTATATTCCCTAAAAGAAAAGGACAGCTCAAGATAGTTGATAATTGTTAGAGGGGTGACAAATAATGCAATCCCCGAAATCCGCAAATATGTATGCCTCATGTTTATACCAAAATTATACCACTTTTAGGCCTTTCCAAAATACCAATACCATATCCCAAACTATATTCCCTAAAAGAAAAGGACAGCTAAAGATAGTTGATAATTGTTAGAGGGGTGACAAATAATGCAATCGCCGAAATCCGCAAAAATGTATGCCTCATGTTTATAACAAAATTATACCACTTTTAGGCCGTTTCAAAATACCAATACTATATCCCAAACTATATTCCCTAAAAGAAAAGGACAGCTCAAGATAGTTGATAATTGTTAGAGGGCTGACAAATAATGCAATCACCGAAATCCGCAAATATGTATGCCTCATGTTTATACCAATACTATATCCCAAACTATATTAAGTGGCAAACTCGTTATTGCATTCTCCACCGACAGAGAGAGAGAGAGATGGGTGGCCACGAAGAGAGAGAGAGAGAGAGAGAGAGAGAGAGAGAGAGAGAGAGTGCCACGAAGAGACGGATAGGGGTATACTGCCCGTTAGATCAGTGGATCAACGGTTCGTGGAGTCGATCCGTGTGACAACGGCTCAACCAATCAGGATAAGTTTGGGCTTCTCAGAGCATTTGTGACAGTACTTGAGGGCAAAACTGAGTAGTACTAAGAATCCAAGGGCACATAAATAGTAAATAGACTAAGGGATTCAAACAAAAGAATTACAAAATGAAAAATGTGTGTTTTGTACAATATAATTCATATTGGGCTACATCAAATTATTTGCAATTCAAATATACATGAGTGTGACAATTATGGCATCATTTAGACAAACTATGTTTTGGGAAAGATGTTTTGCAAAGGGGTTTGGGTGGAAAACCATGCATCTTCATAGCTACACTAGTGATTCTGAGAAGTGGCAATTTGTGGTAAAACTTGATTTATATATGTTTGTTAAGGTTTTCTAGGTGGCAGGTTGCGTAGGAAGACTCCATGAGTAGTTGCCACTATGTTTTTATTTTTTTGGATTTTTTTGCGCATGAAATGACTCAATTAGCTATGTTAATCTCATTTGTTGACTCTCTGTTGACCAGCTACTTGAGGGTAAAACTGAGTATATTGCACTTGCCGGTCTAAGTCCTCGAGGGGAAAACTGAGTACAGATAAAATTTCTGTATAAGGCCTGAGGTTATAACTGAGTACACCAAACGTCCCAGGGTTAGACTCGTGTAGCGGTGCACGCTGCAGCCGTGCATAGCGGACGCGTGTTGCGGTACACGCCACCTTCGTCTTTATAGAGCCCCTCTTTCTCTCCCTCGACGCACGTTCTCACTGGCTCACTGCAACCGCCTCTCCTGTCCCATCATCTTCTCCACAACCGAAGAAAAAACCCCGAAGAAAACCGCCGGCGATGGAGAAGAATGAGATGCCCATTGTCGGCACATCAGCCGCCGCCCCCGTCCAGGCCCCTGTCGCTGCTTCCAACGTAGCAGCCGGCGCATCGGCCGCCGCCCCCGTCCAGGCCCCTGTCGCTGCTTCCAACGTAGCAGCCGGCGCATCGGCCGCCGCCACCGTCCAGTCCCCCGTCGATTGGGACCCGTACGAACCAGTGCAGTACGACGCGCCGGAGAACCCCTACGACACCACCATCGTCGACAACGAGCCGGAGGTAACCCTTTGTTCCCTTGTTCTTATCTCATTTCAATCATTTTGTGTTAGATCTAGCGTTATTACGGTTCGTCTGTTCCTAGTTCAATCCTTTTGTGTTAGATCTTGCGTTATTACTGTTCGTCTGTTCCTAGTTCAATCCTTTTTTGTTAGATCTTGCGTTATTACTGTTCGTCTGTTCCTAGTTCAATCCTTTTGTGTTAGATCTTGCGTTATTACTGTTCGTCTGTTCCTAGTTCGATCCTTTTGTGTTAGATCTTGCGTTATTAGTGTTTGTGATTTGCTTTTGTTTAAGATTTGTGCCGATGATGATGAATATTTGGGCATAAATTGATTCAGGGTTTGGTCAGTAAACAATTGGTGTGTACAAATTTGTTGTGCATGATCTTTGGTTTACTGACTCAAATCCTGGATATAAGTGTGTCCAATGTAACTGAGGCTACCTCTTTTTTTCGAGCCCATATTATCATGCATGATTTTTTGTTCACTCTCTGTTCCATCATCGTTGCAATTGACTCCGTGTTTTTTGCACGATCTTTGGTGCTACGTGACAGGTGCAGAGCAGCGACGTCGACAGCGACGACGAGTCCTTCCACACCAAGACTCGTCACGTCCTCAGGAGGCTGCAGTCCGGCCATTACGATGGCCCCTTTGCTCGAGGCATTTACAAGTGCCCCTTCTGCAACAGGAAGCTCCGCGCCACCGACTTCAACTCCCTGGTGAACCATGCTGAATCCATTGGCAGATGTGGCGCTAGAGTTGGAAGGACCGTGAACGTGCATGCGTACATGGCCAAACACAAAGCACTTGGGATTCACCTGCGCAACCTCCAAGCGAGTCACACGCGCTACCTGGAGGCGTTGAACGTGCCTACTGCACTCTCTGTATGTGACTGCTCTATCTGTAGAGCAGCTTAATTTCATGTAAAATGTAGCTTATGTTGGATCTATCGGTACTACTTTTGGATCTGTCCTGAATATATCTATGCTATGTTGGTTGCTGTATGCAGCTTATCCTATATTTTCTCTCTGGATTTGTGCCCTAGATTTCCTACCTGATTGGGTAAAAACGAAGGCATAAAGAAATGAATGGCGTTAAAAAACAGAAGGAGAAGCTGCTCTAGATTTGCTACCAATTTGGGCTATCAAATATGAATGAGATCGAGCGATAGAGAGGAAAAAGGTACATTGAAAACTGCTAATCTGGGCGAAAGAGACAGAAACCACTCGTGCCCCCGTCCCGGACCCACACGGCTCCACACGCTACGGCCCCACACGCTACGGCCACACAAACACGGCCTCGTCCTGTCCCACGCGGTCCCTTCCTACCAGCCCCACACGACGCGGTCCCACACGACGCGACCCCACAAACGACACGACCCCACTCGTCAGCACGGAACGGTCAACTTAACGGATTCCTTCCGTCCGAGCTCCTTCTGCGGTTCAGACAAGGGCTTGGGGAAAACTGAGGAAAAACTAAGGAGCTGGGGAAAACTGAGTACAACTAAGGGCACGAAAATAGAAATCCCTTCAGTCTATTATTAGAACAAGCTATGATGTTGATGCTTCTTCTCTTGATGTTACTTGATTTGCACTTTCTGCGCCTAGCTGAAAGGCGTTAAAGAAAAGCACTTCTTGGGAGATAACCCATGTTTTATTTTATTTACTGTATTGTTGAGTCTTGGAAGTTGTTTACTACTGTAGCAACCTCTCCTTATCATGTTTTTGTGCCAAGTAAAGTTTCTATGTTAAAGTTGATGCTATATTTGGGATTGCTGCGCAGAAACAACATTGCTGTCTGTCACGAATTCTCGCAGAGCTCCCTGTAAAAAAATCTAAAAAATCTGCAAATTTACGAGAGTGATCCTCAGATATGTACGCAACTTTCATTAGTTTTGAGTTTTTTCATTTGAGCAAGTTAAGTGCCCCTGCCAGATTCATCTTTACGGACTGTTCTGTTTTTGACAGATTCTGCCTTTTATTTCGCATTGCCGCTTTTGCTATGTTGAATGAGTTTCTTTGTTCCATTAACTTTCAGAAGCTTTGTGCAATGTCCAGAAGTGTTAAGAATGATTGTGTCACCTCTGAATATGTGAATTTTTGATTATGCACTAACCCTCTAATGAGTTTGCTTGAAGTTTGTGTGGAGGAAGTTTTCAAGGGTCAAGAGAAGAGGATGATATACTATGATCAAGAAGAGTGAAAGGTCTAAGCTTGGGGATGCCCCGGTGGTTCATCCCTGTATATTTTAAGAAGACTCAAGCATCTAAGCTTGGGGATGCCCAAGGCATCCCCTTCTTCATCGACAACATTATCAGGTCATTTCTAGTGAAACTATATTTTTATTCCATCACATCTTATGTTCTTTACTTGGAGCGTCGGTTTGCTTTTATTTTTGTTTTGGTTTGAATAAAGTTGGATCCCACCATTCTTATATTGGAGATATTACGCTCCGCTTTTTCATATGGAACACTTGTGTTCTTAATTGTGCTTTAATGTTCATGGCGAAGGCTAAATTGCTTCGTTAAATTGCTATTTGGTTGGAATCAGAAAATGCTGCATATGGTTTGGAATAACTTGGCAATTGTTTGAGCTCTCATAGATCATGTTTAAGCTCTTGCATCATGTAGTTTAATCTATTAATGAAGAACTACCGTAGAGCTTGTTTAATTTGGTTTGCATGATTGGTCTCTCTAAGTCTAGATATTTTCGGGTAAAATGTTTGAACAACAAGGAAGACAGTGTAGAGTCTTATAATGCTTGCAATATGTTCTTGTGTAAGTTTTGTTGTACCTGTTCATACTTGTGTTTGCTTCAAACAACCTTGCTAGCCCAAACCTTGTACTGAGAGGAAATGCTTCTCGTGCATCCAAACACCTTGAGCCAAAACCCATGCCATTTGTGTCCACCATATCTACCTACTATGTGGTATTTTTCTGCCATTCCAAAGTAAATTACTTGAGTGCTACCTTTAAAATTTCATTCCTTTATCTTTGCAATATATAGCTCATGGGACAAATAGCTTAAAAACTATTGTGATGATGAATATGTAGTTATGTGTCTTAATTCTTATAAGTTGCTTGTTGGATATCATGTGAGATGCTATGCATGTTCGTCTTGTCTGAAGTAAGTGCGATTTCATGATCAAATGGTTTGAGTATGCATATGTTAGAGAAGAACATTGGGCCGCTAACTAAAGCCATGTATCATGGTGGAAGTTTCAGTTTGGACATACAACCTCAATCTCTTATGAGAATATTAACTGTTGTTGAATGCTTAAGCATTAAAAGAGGAGTCCATTATCTGTTGTCTATGTTGTCCCGGTATGGATGTCTAAGTTGAGAATAATCAAAAGCGAGAAATCCAATGCGTGCTTTCTCCTTAGACACTTGTACAGGCGGCATAGAGGTACCCCTTTGTGACACTTGGTTGAAACATATGTTATGCGATGATAATCCGTGTTTTCCGAGCTAAGTAGGACAAGGTGCGAGCACTATTAGTACTCTATGCATGAGACTTGCAACTTGTAGGAAGTATTATGCATAGCACATATGAATTATTACTACCGTTGACAAAATTGTTTCTATGTTTTCAAAACAAAAGCTCTAGCACAAAAATAGTAATCCATGCTTCCCTCTGCGAAGGGCCATTCTTTTACTTTATTGTTGAGTCAGTTTACCCACTTCTTTCTATCTTAGAAGCAAACACTTGTGTTAACTATGTGCATTGATTCTTACATGTTTACTTATTGCACTTGTTATATTACTCTATGTTGACAAATATCCATGAGATATACATGTTACAAGTTGAAAGCAATTGCTGAAACTTAATCATCCTTTGTGTTGCTTCAATTCATTCTACTTAGAATTTATTGCTTATGAGTTAGCTCTTATGCAACTCTTATTGATACTTGTTTGAAAGTACTATTCATGAAAAGTTTTGCTATATGATTCATTTGTTTAGTCATTATCTTTGTTAGCAATCTTTTGTTCAGATCACTCCATTCATCTCATATGCTTTACAATAATGTTGATCAAGATTATGTTGGTAGCATGTCACTTCAGAAATTATTTGTGTTATCGTTTACCTACTCGAGGGCGAACTAAGCTTGGGGATGCTTGATACGTCTCAAACGTATCTATAATTTCTTATGTTCCATGCTACTTTTATGACAATACTTGAATGTTTTATACATATTTTACAGCATTATTATACATTTTCCGGCACTAACCTATTAACAAGATGCCGAAGCCAGTTGCTTTTTTTATTTTTGGTTTCAGAAATCCTACAAAGGAAATATTCTCGGAATTGGACGAAATCAACGCCCGGGGTCCTATTTTTCCACGAAGCTTCCGAAGACCGAAAGGAAACGAAGTGGGGCGACGAGGCGGCCACACACCGGGCGGCGCGGCCCAAGCCCTGGCGCCGGCCTAGTGTGTGGGCCCTCGTGACGCCCCGACCTACCCTTCCGCCTACATATAGCCTTCGTCGCGAAACCCCCGTACCGAGAGCCACGATACGGAAAACCTTCCAGAGACGCCGCCGTCGCGAATCCCATCTCGGGGATTCAGGAGATCGCCTCCGGCACCCTGCCGGAGAGGGGAATCATCACCGGAGGGGCTCTACATCATCATGCCCGCCTCCGGATTGATGCGTGAGTAGTTCATCCTTGGACTATGGGTCCATAGCAGTAGCTAGATGGTTGTCTTCTCCGCTTGTGCTATCATTGTTTAGATCTTGTGAGCTGCCTAACATGATCAAGATCATCTATTTGTAATGCTACATGTTGTGTTTGGCGGGATCCGATGAATATAGAATATTATGTCAAGTTGATTATCAATCTATCATATATGTGTTGTTTATGTTCTTGCATGCTCTCCGTTGCTAGTAGAGGCTCTGGCCAAGTTGATACTTGTAACTCCAAGATGGAGTAATTATGCTCGATAGTGGGTTCATGCCTCCATTTAATCTGGGACAGTGACAGAAAGTTCTAAGGTTGTGGATGTGCTGTTGCTACTAGGGATAAAACATTGATGCTTTGTCTAAGGATATTTGTGTTGATTACATTACGCACCATACTTAATGCAATTATCTGTTGTTTACAACTTAATACTGGAAAGGGTTCGGATGATAACCTGAAGGTGGATTATTTAGGCATAGATGCATGCTGGATAGCGGTCTATGTACTTTGTCATAATGCCCTGATTAAATCTCATAGTAATCATCGTTGGTATGTATTGAATCTTTATTTGTCAATTGCCGCCTGTAATTTGTTCACCCAACATGTTAGTTATCTTATTGGAGAGACACCACTAGTGAACTGTGGACCCCGGTCCATTCTTTTACATCTGAATACAATCTACTGCAATCATTGTTCTTACTGTTCTTTGCAAACAAACACCATCTTCCGAGATATGGAGATATGCCCAAGAGGCAATAATAAAATGGTTATTATAATATATCTTTGTGTTTATGATAATGTTTGCATACCATGCTATAATTGTATTAACCGAAACATTGATACATGTGTGTTATGTAAACAACAAGGAGTCCCTAGTAAGCCTCTTGTATAACTAGCTTGTTGATTAATGGATGATCATGGTTTCGTGATCATGAACATTGGATGTTATTAATAACAAGGTTATGTCATTAAGTGAATGATATAATGGACACACACCCAAATGAGCGTAGCATAAGATCAAGTCATTAAGTTCAATTTGCTATAAGCTTTCGATACATAGTTGCCCTAGTCCTTCGACCATGAGATCATGTAAATCACTTACACCGAAAGGGTACTTTGATTACATCAAACGTCATTGCGTAAATGGGTGACAATAAAGGTGGGATTAAGTATTCGGAAAGTGTGAGTTGAGGCATATGGATCAATAGTGGGATTTGTCCATCCCGATGACGGATAGATATACTCTGGGCCCTCTCGGTGGGATGTCATCTGATTAGCTTGCAAGCATATGAATGGTTCATAAGAGATCACATACCACGGTACGAGTAAAGAGTACTTGTCGGTAACGAGGTTGAACAAGGTATGGAGATACCGATGATCGAACCTCGGACAAGTAAAATATCGCGTGACAAAGGGAATCGGCATCGTATGTAAATGGTTCAATCGATCACTAAGTCATCGTTGAATATGTGGGAGCCATTATGGATCTCCAGATCCCGCTATTGGTTATTGCTCGGAGAGGAGTCTCGACCATGTCTGCATAGTTCGCGAACCGTAGGGTGACGCGCTTAAGGTTCGATGTCGCATAAGTAGATTCGGAATATGAGTTGGAGTCCGAAGTTTTTGTTCGGAGTCTCGGATGGGATCCGGGACATCACGAGGAGGTCCGGAATGGTCCGGAGAATAAGATTCATATATGGGAAGTCAAATTCCGGGGTTCGGGAAAAAGTCCGGTGTTTTGACCGGAGCTTCTAGAAGGTTCTAGAGGGCCACCAGTGGGCCCACCACCCCGGGAGAGGCCACATAGGCGCCACATGGCATAGTGGGTCCTACCCACCATGACATGTGGGCCTAGGCCGGCCCCCCTTAGAGATAAGATCTATCTCTAGTTTAAATGGTTTAAATCTAGAGATAAGATCTATCTCCTAAAATAAATGGTTTAAATTAGGAGATAAGGGGGAAAACTTGGGGAGGAGTTTGCCCCCCCATGTGGCCGGCCAAAGGGGGTGGGTGGGCCCTAGGGGAAACCCTAGGCCGACCCCCCACCTATATAAAGAGGGGAGGGGGTGGCCGGCCAAGGCACCCCATCCAGAAACCCTGGCCGCCCCCTCTCTTCTCCTCCATATGCTGCGCAGGCTTAGGCGAAGCCCTGCAGCAATTCTTCTCCACCACCACCACCACGCCGTCGTGCTGCTGGGATTCCGTGGAGATCTACCACACCTCCGCTGCCCGCTGGAACGGGAGGAGGAAGGGCTTCATCGACACCGTACGCGCGACCGAGTACGGAAGTGCTGCCGGATTGCAGCACTGGGGATGATCGTCTACACCAACAACGAGATCTGATCTCGTAGGCTTTGGAAATCTTCAAGGGTTAGTATCTTATCAATCTCGTTGCTTCGATCTTGTAGATTAGATCTTGGGTGTTCCATAGATTAGATCTTGGTTTTATTCGTCTTGCGGTAGGAAAATTTTTGTTTTCTATGCAACGAACCCCATCAGTGGTATCAGAGCCATGTCTATGCATAGATCTGTTGCACGAGTAGAACACAATGGTTTTGTGGGCGTTGATGCTTTTGTTGCTTTAGTTTGTGTACTTTGCATCTTGCGGGATGGTGGGATGAAGCGGCCCGGGCTAACTTTACATGACCGCGTCTCATGAGACTTGCTCCACGCTTGACATGCAACTTGTATTGCATAAGTGGCTTTGCGGGTGTCTGTCTCTCCCACCATAGTGAAGATTCCAATTTGCACTTTCTATTGTCAACACTAGTATCACCGTTGTGGTTCATGTTCGTAGGTAGATTGGATCTTACTCGAAAACCCTAAACCACGTAAAATATGCAAACCAAATTAGAGGCGTCTAACTTGTTTTTGCAGGGTTTGGTGATGTGATATGGCCATGATGTGATGATGATTATATTTGATGTATGAGATGTTCATTGTTGTATTATGGCAACCGGCAGGAGCCTAATGGTTGTCTTTAATTTTTGTTAAAGACCTGCGTGTCTATTCATCATGTAATAGCTTTATTTCAAGTAGTTGTTATAGTAGCTATAAGTGATGGACAACCATGAAGCGGTGCCATGGACCTTGGTGCAATGCTGGTGATGATGGAGATCATGCTCATGTGCTTTGGAGATGGAGATCAAAAGCACAAGAAGAAAGGCCATATCATATCACATATTATGAATTGCATGTGATGTTAATCCTTTATGCATCTTATCTTGCTTAGATCGCGACGGTAGCATTATAAGATGATCCCTCTCACTAAATATCAAGATAATAAAGTGTTCATCCTTAGTATGCACCGTTGCTAAGACTTGTCGTTTCGAAGCATCTCGTGATGATCGGGTGTGATAGACTCTACATGTGCATACAACGGGTGCAAGCCAGATTTGCACACGCGGATACTAAGGTTGCCTTGACGAGCCTAGCATGTACAGACATGGTCTCGGAACACGGGATACCGAAAGGTAGAGCATGAGTCATATGAATGATATGATGAACACTTTGAGTGTTCGCCTTTGAAGCTACATCTTTTCTCGTGATGATCGGACTTGGTGTAGTGGATTTGGTTCGTGTAATCACTAAGACAATGCGAGGGATGTTGTTTTGAGTGGGAGTTCACCTAGTTAATTGAAGAATTAAAAATGAACTCAAATTATCATGAACATAGTCTGAATAGTATTTTGAATTAAATTTGTAGAATTGGCATCCGTTTTCTACCATGCGCTAGTCTTGTAATTGAGATAGAAATACTGTTAAGTCTGACAAGTAACTTTACGGACTGGTACCGTATTGTTAAAGAATCAAGATATGATTAAGTCCTAATGCAAACTTTTAGTAAACCTCACATTGATGATTCAAAGAGCAATGGTTTCAATTAGTACCTTAAATCATCTTGTCTCCGTGAAACTTGAAGTTCAAATCTGTTTGAAAAGTAAGGAGCTGAAAATTTTGTTTTCAGAAATGAGCAAGGTATGAGATATATGTGATATCTAAGACCTTATTGCAAGATGATAGAATATAATCTAGTGAGACTACATAAACTCATAAGTTTTATGGGAATGTACGAAGGTTGAAGATGCCAGGCATCCCAATCCTCCAACTAGTTGGGCACTAACGATATTCGCATATCCATGAAGTGATCGTCCTTAGTATGCACCGTTGCTAAGACTCGTCGCTTCGAAGCATCTCGTGATGATCGGGTGTTATAGATTCTACGTGTGCATACAACGGGTGCAAGCCAGATTTGCACATGCGAATACTAAGGTTAAACTTTACGAGCCTAGCATGTACAGACATGGTCTCGGAAAGTCGTCATGATTTGATGGATAAAATTATGAGTGAAATTGTTCATTACATTAAAAGGTTACTAATAGTGAAATCTAGAACACTTGTCATGTGATGGTCAACTTCAAGGTAAGAACCTCAAGGTTATTGGTATTTGACCAATGGACCTAGAAGTTATTGAAGGTGAAGTGTTCTCTGAGAATGAGGAAAGCTAAAAGAGAAACTACAAAAGATATTTTGGCAGAAAGAAAGAAAAGACTAGAAAGTCTAGCTCAGGTGTATATAGATGATATACATGTTATGGATGTATTCCTTGTTTGGTCACACAATGAAATTCTTGGGTAATTGTACCATATTGGTTGGTATGAGGTGTCATACAAGACAACGCAATACAAGAATACAATGGCCTAAGTGACTGACAAGGAATATGGTAGAAATGCACGTCTGGAACAAAATAAAGTGTTATTGTGTTCGTCGTTGGCATTTTACCTAGCCCTTCGGATTTTATAATAAAGAACTTTACAATGGTTGTTATGTTCTAGTCAAATGAAAACAATGAGTTGTTCAAATTATGACATATTCCATGTACGATGGATAAGTTATTATAAATCTTTATGGTGAAGCACACATACATAACACTGACGCTAAAATGCCATAAGGCAAATGATATGAATTCCACTCATTAGTGGAACCGCCATTTAGGTCATGTTAGAAAGGAACGCATGAAGGAACTCCATGCAAATGGACTTTTGGAGTCATTTGATTTCTGAATCATTTGGCGCTTGCAAATCTCTTCTAAAGAGAATGACTTAAATCCCGTTCATAGGCCAAGAGTTGAACGGGCAATTAACTTAGTGGAAACATACATGGTGATGTATATGGTTCACTGGGCATAGTTGTGTGCGGGAGATTCTTCTACTTCATGAAAACTTCTAACAATGAATTGAGTATATATGTGGATATATTCGATAAGGAAGAAGTTTGAAACATTTGAAAGGATTCAAATAAATTTCAGCATGAAGTGGAAATCATCGTAATAGAAAAGTCAAATATCTATGATTTGATCATGGTGGAAATATTTGAATTACGAGTTTTAGCGAACATCTAAGAGAGTTATGAAATTGTTCTACTACTCACGTTTCTTGGAGTATCATAGTGATGATGGAGTATCCAAGAGACGTATCCAAAACTTGTTGGATTAATGATGAGATAAAATAAAATGACGCCATTATATTTTTGTGGATTATGCTTTAGAGACTACCGCTTTTACACTGAATAGAGCATCATCATGATCCATTGAAATGACACCATATGAGTTATGGCATGGGTATAAACCCTAATAGTCCTTTCTTAAATTTTGGTATGCGTAGCATAAGTGAATGAGTTTACAACCAAAATCGGATGAATGTCTTTGTTGGTTATCCCAGAGAATTGATTGGGAATTCTTTCCACTATTAAGTAAAAGACAAAAGTGTTTGTTGATGTTACTTGCTTATTTCCAAGAAATTGTTTTCTAGCGAAGTATTTGAGTGGGAGGACAATGGAACTTGATAAGGTTCATGAACCTGAGCGTGATGATCAGAGTAGCACAGCATCGGAAATGGTTCCGGGAAGCAGCTACGAAGATCATGGCTCCCATGTCTATAAAGTGTTATAGTCATGGAGATCAAAGTACCTATTGAACCTTGTAGATATGGTTTACTTTGTGATCAAATGAATGATTTGTGAACAAAGGATTGATTTTGAACAATGATAAACCAACTACATACAAAGAAGTTATGATGGGCCCTGACTCCATTAAAATGGCTATGCGCCATGAAATCCAAGATAGGTGAACACTTTTTGAAAGTAAATGGATCTATAAAATTGATGGACTTGGATACAATATCCTTAAAGAAGCTTGACTTATCGAAAAGTTGTTTACGACAAAGTTCAAAGAGTTGACTACGATAAGATTAGATCTTCCGTGGCAATGCTTATAGTCTATGTGGATTATTCTAGTAATCGCTACATATTTCTTTTATGAGATATGATAGTAGGATGGCAGAAATACATTCCTTACCAGAAGTATGTATGAAGGATGTATACCAGATACAACCAAGAGTTTTGCTGGTCCGTGGAATACTAGATAGGTATACAAACTTCAATTGGATGAAGTAAGTATCGCGGAGTTGGAATCTTCACCGGATGAAATAATGAAAGAGTTTTGATTTCATCAGAAATGATGAAGATGCTTGCATTTGCAAGAAATTAAGTGGGAGCGCTGAGACATATTTATAATACTTTATGTAGATGACATATCGTTGATTAAAAATAATGTAATCATGTACTTGATGTGATTAAAAGGTTTCATTGAGAATTAACATCAATGAAAGGATATGAATTGAAACATATTTAGTGTCAAGATCTATGAAGATAGATAGAAACACATAATAAGTTTAAGTTTAAGTACATAGAATAGATATTGAAGTAGTTCAATTAAGAAGGTGTTCTTTTCATGTGAAGGTTTAACAAGACTTGAGTGTATTTGACACTCGATGAGTAAATACACATGAGTGATTTTAGATCACGAATAATATGTACAAAGTCAGAAGTCCTGTGCTCTAAAGTGTTACGAGCATGTACCAGAATGATTCATGTAATGATCATTGGCCAACAGTAAGGATATATATATATATATAGTTTTTATATGGGGTAATGACAAACAAATCGCTGTAAGATGTTGCACCGATATTAGTTTGGTTACATATAAAAATAAAATTTCAATCTCAATTAGGCTAAGAGTTATTTAAAAGGTAGCACAATGAGCTAGAACAAGTCTATGCTAGATTTGGATGAGTTCTAAATATTGTGACGGATTCTACAAACGAAGGCAGAGTATGTCATTGTTTTGACAATGACTGAGGATGTTAAGTCGAAGAGTTCTTGGAGAACTTGGTGTAGTTTCGACAGTGTCAGAATTTTGAAGCTATATTGTGTGTGACAATATTAGTGACTTATTTCAGACCGCGGAATTAAGGTTCCACCAGAGGACTAAGCATATACAATTAATGCCGACTCATTTGGAAAATGAGTGATGCGTTGAGACGCAAATGAATTGCAAAATACATACGTTTCTGAGCATGTCAGATCCGTTGACTAAAACCTCTCCCGTGAGCAAAACATGATAAGCACCAGAAGGCCAAGGTGTTATATCTTTACATATGTAAACTAGATTATTGACTCTAGTGCAAGTGGGAGACTGTTGGAGATATGCCCAAGAGGCAATAATAAAATGGTTATTATAATATATCTTTGTGTTTATGATAATGTTTGCATACCATGCTATAATTGTATTAACCGAAACATTGATACATGTGTGTTATGTAAACAACAAGGAGTCCCTAGTAAGCCTCTTGTATAACTAGCTTGTTGATTAATGGATGATCATGGTTTCGTGATCATGAACATTGGATGTTATTAATAACAAGGTTATGTCATTAAGTGAATGATATAATGGACACACACCCAAATGAGCGTAGCATAAGATCAAGTCATTAAGTTCAATTTGCTATAAGCTTTCGATACATAGTTTCCTAGTCCTTCGACCATGAGATCATGTAAATCACTTACACCGAAAGGGTACTTTGATTACATCAAACGTCATTGCGTAAATGGGTGACAATAAAGGTGGGATTAAGTATTCGGAAAGTGTGAGTTGAGGCATATGGATCAATAGTGGGATTTGTCCATCCCGATGACGGATAGATATACTCTGGGCCCTCTCGGTGGGATGTCATCTGATTAGCTTGCAAGCATATGAATGGTTCATAAGAGATCACATACCACGGTACGAGTAAAGAGTACTTGTCGGTAACGAGGTTGAACAAGGTATGGAGATACCGATGATCGAACCTCGGACAAGTAAAATATCGTGTGACAAAGGGAATCGGCATCGTATGTAAATGGTTCAATCGATCACTAAGTCATAGTTGAATATGTGGGCCATTATGGATCTCCAGATCCCGCTATTGGTTATTGCTCGGAGAGGAGTCTCGACCATGTCTGCATAGTTCGCGAACCGTAGGGTGACGCGCTTAAGGTTCGATGTCGCATAAGTAGATTCGGAATATGAGTTGGAGTCCGAAGTTTTGTTCGGAGTCTCGGATGGGATCCGGGACATCACGAGGAGGTCCGGAATGGTCCGGAGAATAAGATTCATATATGGGAAGTCAAATTCCGGGGTTCGGGAAAAAGTCCGGTGTTTTGACCGGAGCTTCTAGAAGGTTCTAGAGGGCCACCAGTGGGCCCACCACCCCGGGAGAGGCCACATAGGCGCCACATGGCATAGTGGGTCCTACCCACCATGACATGTGGGCCTAGGCCGGCCCCCCTTAGAGATAAGATCTATCTCTAGTTTAAATGGTTTAAATCTAGAGATAAGATCTATCTCCTAAAATAAATGGTTTAAATTAGGAGATAAGGGAGAAAACTTGGGGAGGGAGTTTGCCCCCCCATGTGGCCGGCCAAAGGGGGTGGGTGGGCCCTAGGGGAAACCCTAGGCCGACCCCCCACCTATATAAAGAGGGAGGGGTGGCCGGCCAAGGCACCCCATCCAGAAACCCCGCCGCCCCTCTCTTCTTCCTCCATATGCTGCGCAGGCTTAGGCGAAGCCCTGCAGCAATTCTTCTCCACCACCACCACCACGCCGTCGTGCTGCTGGGATTCCGTGGAGATCTACCACACTCCGCTGCCCGGAACGGGAAGAGGAAGGGCTTCATCGACACCGTACGCGCGACCGAGTAAGTGCTGCGGATTGCAGCACCGGGGATCGTCTACACCAACAACGAGATCTGATCTCGTAGGCTTTGGAAATCTTCAAGGGTTAGTATCTTATCAATCTCGTTGCTTCGATCTTATAGATTAGATCTTGGGTGTTCCATAGATTAGATCTTGGTTTTATTCGTCTTGCGGTAGGAAAATTTTTGTTTTCTATGCAACGAACCCCATCAGTAGATACGTTTAATCCTTCGTTTTCAGCAAGCCGGTGAGATTGACAACCTCACTGTTACGTTGGGGCAAAGTACTTTGATTGTGTTGTGCAGGTTCCACGTTGGCGCCGGTTTCTGGTGTGCGCCTCCATTCCTCCACAACAACCTTCACGTGCTTCTTGGCTCCTACTGGTTCGATAACCTTGGTTTCATACTGAGGGAAACTTGCTTCTATACGCATCATACCTTCCACTTGGGGTTCCCAACGGATGTGTGCATCTACGCGTATCACTACCCTGGACATGGGCCGGACTTTTGGCAGGACATTTGCCCGGAATTTCCCCAGGGCCGGATTTTTTGGTGGGGGCGGATTATCCGGCCCCAACTTAGGCCGGATTATCCGGCCCCAAGTCTCCAACGGCTGGATTTTGAGGGGGGTATTTATACCCCCTTCTTCTACCTTCCTCCTTGCTCAATCATTGCCAAGCTTCACCACCATTAGAGCCACCTCAAGAACACAAGATTTGCAAGATCTCCTCCCTCACCCAACCAAAGCTCTTGATCTTTGGAGATTCGAAGGAGAAGACACCGATCTACATCCTCACCGAAGCGATTTACATTTCCCCCTCATATGCTTGAGGGCCCTCTTGCTAGTGTTCCTCTTTTGATCCCTAGTTGTTTTTTGTTGATGTATTCTTGTTGATTGTTGTGTTTTTACATATTTGGGAGCCTCCAATTTGGTTGTGGATGTGTGCCCCAAGAACCTTGTAAAGGCCCGGTTTCCGCCTCGAGGAAATCCCTTAGTGGAAGTGGGCTAGGCCTTCGTGGCATTGCTCACAGGAGACCTGAGTGAAGTCTTCGTGACTATTGGTCTGCTTTCGTAGCGACCACACTCCTCCGAACATAGACGTACCTTCTTGCAAAGGAAGAGAACTACGGGAATCAACTCCGTGTCTCCGTGTGCTCCACTCTCGGTTACCTCTATCCTTTATCTCCTCTACATATTGCGTAGCTATATCTTGCTTAGTCGTTGACCTTGTCATATAGGTAAATTCACATAGTTGCATATCTAGAGAATTTACCTTTGTGTCAAGCCTAAATTGAAAAAGAACTAAAAATTGGTTAGCACCTATTCACCCCCCTCTAGGTGCGGCATACGATCCTTTCAAAAGTCTTGATCGATATAATTACAAAAGATTTTCAAATGTTTACCTTTGCCATTTCCTAGGACTTCATTAAAACTTTATTATTGGTACTTCCTCTGTCCATCAAAAATATATCATAGATTTGTTTAGATACGTGTGTATCTAGACATGTTTTAGTGTATAGACGAATCTAGACAAAATCCATGACATCCACTACAAAAAAGGATTGTCTTGGGCGACGAAGTTGGCCGACGACCGTGGTTGATGGTGACCCATCTACGAATTTTTTATTGGTTATGTGGTAGTTTGCAAAACCACTTTTCTTATTTTGGAGGCCATCTATCATCACACATTTAGGAAAAATGTGGCAGATGGTCGACTGGTGCGTGGTAGATGTCATTTTTTCGGTTGCATGTGCGAAGTCAACCCAAATCAGCACCCCAGGCTCCTGTAGAATTATGGGGGCATGATGGAAGCGTCTCTAACCGAGTATTTTTTCGGTCGCACTCTCTGTTTGGAAGGTGCGACCTGGTTGAGTTCCCCGATGAAGTTGTTTATCATTTTGGGTGATGGGTCCCTGATCTCAGCTTTTTTATACAAGAAACATTTGCTATCTTGGAATAATTTTTACTCGTGATTTCTTGCTACTTTATTTTTTTTCGATCTTTGCCTTCTGTTAACATTGAGGGATGCTGCTGGCTAATGGGTCCTTGATGGCAGCCTCTCTGTACAAGTAACATTTGCTATCTTGGATTATTTTTTACTCGTGATTTCTGGCTAGGTGACTTTTATTTTCGATCCCTGACGTCTTGTTGACGTTGTGGAACGCTACTGGCTGAGGGCCCCCCGATGTCAGCCTCCATGTACAAGAAACATGTGTTGTCTGTGATTATTTTTTATCTATGATATTTGTGGGCTAGTTGCCTTTTCTCAATCCCTCTCGTTAAACTTTAGTTTGCCACCTTGAGGGACGGAACTGGCTAATGGGTCCCCATGTCAAGGTTGAACTTTTCTTTTTTCTTTTTCTTTTTCTTTTTCTTTTCTTTTCTTTTCTATCCATCCCGATGTCAGCCTCCATGTACAAGAAACGAGTTCCTTTTTTATCCATTCCGTTAAACTTTAGTTTGCCAAGCTTGAGGGACGGAACTGGCTAATTGCGGGTTCCTTTTTTTTTATCCATTCCGTTAAACTTTACCTTGTCAAGGTTGAAGAACACTACTAGCTGATGGGTCCCCGATGTTAGCCTCCCTATACAAGAAACTCGTGCCATCTAGATTATTTTAACTCATAATATTGTGGGATAGTTGTTTTTTTATCTCTTCCATTAAACTTTACCTTGTTAAGTTTGAGGGGTTATGATTGCTGATGAGTCCTCCTTGTATAAGAAACTTGTGCTATCTTGATTATTTTTAACCCGTGATATTACATGCTATTTTCCTTTTTTGATATCTTCTGCTAAACTTTTCCTTGTTAAATGGTCCTCGATATCAGGCTCCTTGTATAAGAAACTTGTGCCATCTGGATTATTTTTTACCCGTGATATTGTGGGTTATTTTCTTTTTTTTCGAACCCAACCGTTTAATTTTACCTTCTTAACGATGAGTTGAGTGATGCAGCTGACTGATGGGCCCCTGATATCAGTCTTCATGTACCAGAAACGAGTGATATTTTTTACCTATGATTTATGGATACTTGACATTCATTTTCGATCTCGGTCGTTAAATTTTACCTTGTTAAGGTTGACGGACGCTGCAAGATGATGGCTCCTCTCGATACCAGCCTCTAAGAGCCGTGATGCTTTATAAAGTTCTATAACGAGTAGGAATCAAACAAGAGACCTCAACACTAGATAATTGTGTGCCTATAGTGGCTTGCCACTACGCCAACAACAAGATATGAAATATATGTGGTCTGCCTGCTATACTAGCCATAAGTACATATTTGCCTTCTTAAAATATCTGCTACATACTTGTAAATATTTATCTGCTTTAAAATACAAAGGTGACGCCTCTCATGGATTTCCATAAGAGGGAAAAAATGTTGTACATGATATGTTACTAAGAAACTTGGATAGGCAGTGTTTGGGTCAATCTTTGGTGTGATGGACCGAAAAGGATAAATCAGGAATGATTTAATTGACCTCAAGCATGGTGGGCCAAGTCGGGGCGAATGGTTTCTCCTTAATAAAAATTCAATGTGCTTGGAGTGGCGGCTGAAAAGCTCATTCGAAACAAGGGACCTAAGCAATGGACCTTAAAAACACCATCTCCTGACTTCTTTATCGAAAAAAATCCACGTGACAACGCAATCATCTCCTCTTTTAATGTGCACTAAAACAGGTCTTTTTGTCTGTGATGTCTAAGAGTGCTCGTGGTATAACAGCTATGTATTCCTTCACAATTTACACTATTGTAAAGTCCAAAAGACGCGTTCCATTTGAACTGTTGAAATGATATGATGACAGTTACCATGTATCCGAGATTTGGTAAGTCATGTTGTTGAACGTAAGTATGATTGTATAAGCTGCAGAGATGAAGCCTTTCTTTCCTCTCATACTTGCAGAAATTTCCTGGTTGCGAGAGTGATTAAAATTTGCGCGGATCAACAATTCGAAAAGGGGAAACATACAGTGTTATTGATCAGAAAGAAACCAAAAGAACACAAAAACCACAAATTTTTACCAAGCATGAGAGCATCTCCACGTCCCCCCGACGAGGCCCCACCTTTTTCCATCCGGACGGCGGTGCGCGCCCAGTTCCTCGTTTTCGTCCGATTGGGCTTAAATTCATCCGGCAATCCCACGCCATCCCGGCCCCGGGAGCGCTCGGGGACTCCGGACGAAGCAAGCGGAAAACCGAGGAAACTTCGCGTCTGGTGGCCCCAACTTGTCGGCGAGAGAAACCGATCGTCGTCCTCATCGCATCGTCTTCCGCGCGCTGTAAAAGCCCGCGGTCTGCATTCGCCGTCCGCGGCGAGTTAATGTCGTCGTCTTCCGCGCGCATCGTCTTCCGCGCGCACTCCGCGGTCAAAGGCTGCCGCATCGCGCGGACGCGTCGCACTCCACGCGTATCCCCCGCGCCAGCCGCACCTATATACGCCGCTCCGCTCGCCGCGAGGCGTATCCCGTGATTCAGGCTGCAAGCGGGACACACTGCGGGGCCCCGCGTTTGCGCCGCATACATCCGCAGTAATTATGCAGTAAGCCGCGTACGAGCCGCGTATGAACCGCGCGTTTTTGCGGCGCCGCGCGCGCCGCGTTTGCCGCGCTGCGCATTGGCCGTTCGCTAGGCTCGCTCGGTAGGCTAGCTAGCTCTGTTCTTAGCTTGATACAAAAACATAGAGTAGCAGATTCATAACGAGTTCTCACAGCGAATGGGATCCAGTGACTACCACGTTAAGTCTTTACACCTCCCATCTCCATATGACACAAAGCTAATAGCTCTAGTGCTTAGCACATCTCCAGCGAGGCGACACATTTCGGACACCAAAACGGACAGAGGGTTTGTGTCGTCGTTGGAACAAGTCGGCGTGGCCAAAGGAGTCGTCGGCCTCCCCTGAGCGAGCGCCAACTTGCGGAGCTAGATTGCGAGCCTGTCCCACATAGCGAGCTCCTTGGCAATGGCCTCCTCCTCGGTATTGTCCGATGGCTGGGTCTCCGGATCCCACGCCAGCACATGCCTGGAGTTGAGGTACCAGCCTCCTCCAGGTAGGTTTGCGTCCGGCCATGGCACCGACCGGTTTTCTTCTGAAAGGGGGCGCGCAAACTTGATGCGTCCGTACCGTTGGAGGGGGTACCAGTAGCATTTTCGGCACACGCGGACCAAACGGTCTTCGCCCCGTTGGAGATGCCCTTAGAAACGTCAGAGAGCATTTGACAGATTCAACAACATTTGATAGATTCAGCAGCATTTCAAATTGAAGATTCAGTAGTACGGACATAAACAAAAAAATGTGACAGATTCAACAGTACAGATTCAGCAGCATTTAAAAGTGACAGATTCATCAGTACAGACTATCTTACTGAAGCAAATTCTGCATCATGCAATTATCCATCGCCAGTGGCTGATAATGTGTAGTAGCTCCCACACTTGTGGCGGGCATAATTTCGCCGACCAGTATAGCAATGTTGGACAGAGGGTTGCAGAGACAAATGGCAATCTTGAATAGAAGGACAGCAGGGCTAGGCTCCGTCACTAGACCAAGCAAAATGTCAAAGGATAATACTGATAGTATGGCATACTTTATGATTTACTTGCCATCCTCCCTGAACAAATGCTCGCCATCCAGCTGTTGTTGTCCCTTCAGGTCGTCGCTGAAGAAGCACATTCAGCCTGAAAGAAAATTCAGGTTAGATAGTTAGTTTCCTTTCTCAAGATACTCTACTGCCTTGCTAGAGTTTCATGTCATTTCAAGATATTGTACTGCTTTGCTAGAGTTTTTCCCATACAACTTTCATTCCCAAACATTTGTTGCATACTCATGAGAGGAAATTATTCAAAAGAACTGTTCTACAAAAACACACTGAAATTTCTTATAGAAAAAATGTGTGAAAAAACCTGCAAGTAGTTTCATCGAACGTAAGTAACAAGAGCCCTAGATTGGAAATGCAAACAAGGAATTTGCTGCTACCAGTTCAAGTAGACCAAGTGTGCATGCTCCATTACACAGTTACATAAATTTTAACACATAAATATTGATGCAAACATTTTTAATGATGATTAAATTTCAGGTAGACCAAGTGTTCAGGGATGGTGGATTTCCACACACTCTAGAGAGGGTTCTTTGAAACAATCTAGGATCCATGAGCACCACATGTTTAAAATCACAGAAAAACAAGTGTACATCCAGTTCCTGGTAGCACATTTAGTTCCTGCTCATCTTTCAGCAACACTACCTAACATTCCAAGTCCGTTTCACAGTGTCATACAAATAATAATTTAACTCTGGATCTCCAAAGTTCGTTTTGTTGACACCTGGGAATTAAAGCATCTGTCACCTAAAATGCCATTATCTAGTAACAGACCTTGTCACACTCTTCAGTTCCATTCCACACGCTCTATTCCAGGCATAACTTAGGCGTGCTTTTATAAGACATCTTTTACAGTACCTTTTACCACAGCTGGTAAGGGGAGAGGTATGATTAGTCAACGGCCAGGATTAAACGGCCCGACAGCCCATCAACAAATACACCATGGAAAAAATAAAATTAGCTCTCCCGAAACGGGCCCAACAATTGGCCCAGCAGGAGAGAAGTCTCCAGACTCCGTCACCAGAGAAGTCACCGGCCTCCCTCAACATCGCGTTCTCCCTGGAGCGTGACCGCCGCCGCCATCGTCCCGTCGGCGTCGTCCTGCGCGGAGCGCAACCGCCGCCTCCGTCGACACCCTCGCGAGCCTCCGTCAACACCCTCGCCAGCCTCCGTCGCGTGACAGCCGCCGCCATCACGGCATCCCGTCGGCGTCGTCTTGCGCGGAGCGCAACCGCCGCCTCCGTCGACACCCTCGAGATCCCGTCGTCCCGCGTGGAGACTGCTGCCGCCATCGATACCCTGTCCTCCTGCATCTAGGGCGACCGCCGCCATCGACTCCACGCCATCCTGCATCGTGGGCGGCCGCCGCCACCAGCGAATCGGCCCGGTCCTGCATCGCCGGCACCAGGTATCCTATTTCTGACGAACACCGTATTGTGGATGCTTGCCACGTCGCTATTTGAGCCATGAGTGTGCTGTTCATGTGCTGTGGGTATTGGCCAGATCATGAAGTAAATAGATGATATTCTGTTTTAGAGACATTATGTATGGTGATGTGCCTCAGATTGCTAGCTCCACATGTGCAGGTGTGCATGTTGTGGCTTGTGAAACTACAATTATCATGACATAGTAGTCTGATTGTTGAGTCTAATGCCATCCTTTGTACATGTTGGTTTTATTCGTAATCAGTTTATCACATATAGAAAAAAAGGTGGAGGAAAAATGTTAAGAGATGTTCCAAAAGGAAAGACATTGTTCTGTGATAAAGTTTGTTTTAGATTCAAATCCTTGTTGTACTGTAAAGGCTTTCTGAGTTTATCAAAATTTACTTAGAGAGATACATGTATGATGTCTGGTTCTATTTAGTCAAACTTTAGGAGTTTGGAGGAAAGGTGTGGGATGAAGTTGTAATGGGCGCAAGTGATACTTGGTTTCATTTTTAATGAAATCAGGAGCGGGAGCTCCTCAATTCAAAAAAAAAAATGTTTATCCTGCAAATTCGTTACCTCTATTTCATTGATTTGCGAGTGTGATGCATACACTGCTTCCTTAGTTATGTGGTGTTGGCAGATTATTGGATGTTAATAAAGCTGTTATGTAGCCTGCAAGCACCAAATTCACATCATTTCTTTTGCAGATAAATTCACAACATGATAAGTCATGTTATCTTCATTGTATCTATATTTTTCTGCCAATATTATTTCTGGTATACGATATGTATTATTTACTGTTTCTTTTGTTTAAGCATATACCAGGTGGTATGTGATTTGAAGCAAAAGGTGCTGCTGTGTCGTCTTCCGAAGGTGGTTCTCTTCCCAACGTGTGATGATTCTGGTACATGGATGTGGCGATGTTCTGATAAGGTTTTAGGCTTAGCTCTGAAACACAAAACACATTTGCTTATTTGGAATGTCAGTTACATAGTTCAGTGTCAATTCTTCTCTGTAATATGATACCTACAAACAAAAAAGGGTTTTTATCTGATGCAATGGTTGTCTGAAACTCTGAAGGTGGTGGTGCTTCCCTGATGCTATGCTACTTGCAGCAGACAGTTTTTATGACATACGCCAGTATAGATGAACTCTGCTCTGACTTTCCGTTTTCTCATTTTCTTGTGCAACTGGTTTAGTATTATAGCTTTGCTTTGTGGGCTACTGGGTACAAAGTATCAGGGCTGAGAGCCTGAGAATGTGTAGACAAAGGAGCAGCTTTAACCAGTGATAATGGCGTTCTAAGTTTGCTTGTTGTTGTGTAGTATTCCTGTCAAGTTCTGTGAACATGGGAATCGGAAAACAATTTTTACAATGCTTTGTGTTGTACACTATAGGGAAGATATTATGCCCTAACAGGTGTAACGGTGAACTCCAAGTCCCCTAGCCGATAGTGTGCAGAAGGTTAGATCTATTAACTGGGCCAAATCTGACACATGACGACTGCTATTCATGAGTACTTTCACAATTTCAGACCAATGCTATGAGTAAGTCTCAAAGAGCTAAACGTTTGTAAATCTAGCAGTCTCTCGTTTGTAACTAACTACACTAGAGCGAGGAATTTCTTTTGTCTACGATGACTGAGTTTGAGAGTGCAATTGAACTATTTGAAAAGTAGCATAAAGAGTATTTTGAATCATACAAGATAAAGATTATAATACGCCAGATTTCTCGATCAGACAAAATGACAAACTCTGTTCGAAACATTATAAACTAAAGTAAAGACTTTGTAGTACGAAACTCTAGTTCGGAACATTATAAACTAAAGTAAACACTTTGTAGTACGAAACTCTAGTTCGGAACATTATAAACTAAAGTAAACACTTTGTAGTACGAAACTCTAGTTCGGAACATTGTAAACTAAAGTAAACACTGGAGAAAAGGATCATAGCAAATTTCGATCATGCCTCGCCATAAAGACCGGGACCTGTGCCGTCGATCTTGCCACGTGGTGGCATGCACAAGACAGAGGTCAGTCATCGGTAACATCTCGTCGAGCACGCCGTCGAGACCAGCCAGCACAAGGTTCACGGCCTGCGGCTCCTGCGCCTCCTCTGAAGACCCTCGATGGTGAGCCTGGTATGGAACTCCATCTTGCCCGGCGTACCACGCGCACAACGGCTCCACCGGCGAATACTCACTTGTGCGCCACAGCAGCGCACTGCCGGGTAGAAGTTCACCACACGCGTGCAGGCTCCGTCCAAGACGAATCGGACGAAGAAGTGGTATGGTGGGCTTGTCACCTCCGCCGTCGCCGACCTAGGCCGAAGTTCGCAGTGCTGCTCCAGAGACGCCACCAAATCCTCCGGCGTGACGCGCACGTTGCCGGCGATATTGATGAAGAGGGCGCGGCCGTAGTACTGCTTCTCCCGCTCCGCCATACCTGCCATGCATGCAAGGACGATGTGGCCCATGTCCGGTTGCAGCTGAAACATGACAAATATATTATGATTAGAATTTGAAAACAGACCATACCTTTTCAGAATCACCTTGTTTCAGCATACTCTGAAATACAGCAAATATTTTATGTCAGCTTTTGATCCTTTGCTGATCTTCTTTATGTTCTGTAATATATAAAGATCAAAAGCGCCTATTCCAGCAGCATCAGATCCTCTCATGCTTTTCAGTTTCCGGCAGATAGTAGTAAAGATACTGCAAGGAAAAATATTGAGGTGGAGGAATTACTGGAACTATCACTTATTCAGTTTATAACCTATAGGTAAATGAAAGCTACGGCAATATGACATAGTAATCAATTCAGACAATTTATTGAAAACATTTTAGTAGACTTCACTAAAACATAAGATTCATAAGTTATGAATCCTAATGTAACTAAATTTCCTTATTAGCGGCATATGAGGAAATGTCAGTTTGCTATCCAGTGGTTGTAGCCTAGTGAACATCTATGTGAGATTGCCTCAAATGGTTGCAAGGGGCTGCATAATCCGGCATGTTAATATAGCGAAACCTGGCCCTAGTACTCTAGAATTCAGAGAGATAGAAGCAACAACAGATGGAGATTCAGTTCCACGATATTTGTATCTAATACACATGCACAAATAGTACTGACAAGGGAATTAAGCCTTGAACTGACAGACAGATTTACATGTAACAATCAAAGGAATGTACTCCCACCGAAGGTGAGCAACAAGCATCCAGTCGTCGTCCTTGTCTTCATAAGTAAGGACATACTCCTGGTCTTGGAGGCAATCAGCCTTGCCATTGGTAATCCTGTCCTTGGCAGATGGTTTACGCACCACGCTCCAATCTAAAAGAAAGATGTTGTGGACTTTGAATTATTTGGTAGTTCGCCTACTACTGGATACTCGTCTATAGTATTTGATGACCTAGTCTTCTTATTCAGGTCTGAAGAGGAATAGTACAAACAATCGAAGTCTTGCAACCACATGGAAATACAATCTTTCTTATGTCATGTTTCTTCATGACTAATCAGACCCAAGCTGTGCAAATGATTCCACTCTTCCTCTATATTATAATAACCATTGCTTTTCAGATAATTGAGAAAAATCTAACATACGTTGAAAGCTAGAAGAAAACCTTCAAATAGAGCAACACTGTTCAACTGTATTTGCCTCAAAGGCTAAATCCATAAAATATGATAACTTCAGTAAGGGGTGTGTAACTGTATACGCATGATAGAGCAAAAATGCATACATCACATGAATTCAGAAACTGAAAGATCACATAAGACTTCAGATATTCCAGTCGCAAAAATTGCAGATAACAGACGCACTAAGCATGATTTGTTGTCTTCTATAAAATAGATTTCCTCCCAGATTAACGAGTGTAAACATAAACATATGAATAAATAGAGCGCAAGCACACAACATGGCAGGAACAATCTCTGTTATTTCATGCTTGACACAAAGGAAATGGCAGCAACAGTCGTTGTCAAAATGAACTATTGCTGTATGTAGCCTAGGATCTCACTCCCTCCTCTCAGCTCACGCGAGGTACAAGAGGATATTCAGAGAAAGATTCAGTACCGGCATAGTGTTTGCCGTGGCGGGAGACGTGCAAGAGGTAGCCCAGCCGCTGCGCCGGACGCCATCGCCGCCGGCCGGAAGCACCTCACCGGCGTGCTAGGGCGTTGAACATGGCCAGCCGCGGTGGCCGTCGCCGGGAGACACCGTCGAGCAGCCTTGCTCCTCCCCAGAGGACAATAGGAGCACCCGTCGAGCTCTGGCCTTTCCTTACCTCGGAACGCTCGCTCCGGTCCGTCGGCTCGGTCGGCACGGGTCGCTCTCCGTAGCAGGAAGAGGAGAAGGGCACCGGCAGTGGCCCGCGCCTTCCTCATTGTCGAGGTGCTCCTGGACCATGCAGAGCTCGCCTGTGGTTATTTCTGTCCAGGGACTCACGGGCGCCCGGAGGTCCGGGGGGGAACAGGTGGCGGGTCTCGGCCAGGTCGAGGAGGAGGAGGCCGTCGGAGCTCATGGCGCGGCCGCTTGCGGCGGCGAAGTCCATGCCGTCGGCGAGGTGGGCGGGGACGGAGATGTGGGAGACGTACAGGGCCGCGTCGAGGTCCATGGACGCGCGTGCCCGGCGACGGCACCCCCGACGCGTCGAACGCCGCCCTGCTGTAGACCATCGCCCAGGGAGGGCGCGAGGCCCCCGTGCAGAGGGAGCGGTGGAGGGGCGCCGACACGGTCAACGACAGGGTGCAGCAGCAGTCGGCCACGTCCACGTCCATGTCGAGGACGACCCGGACGCCGACCGCGGCGCAGACGGCGGAGTCGGGATGGGAATGGGGATGGAGAGGCCGAGATCCTCCGCGGCAATGGTGAGGATGGAGGCTGAGGAGCCGTTGTCCAACGTCGTGGCGCCGGAGTTGGGGATGGATATAGCGGCGGCGGCGGCGGAACCTCTCTCGTCGTGGAAGAACGAACAGGAATCCCACCCACAGCTGATCTGGTCGGCAGCTAATGGGGCTGGGCCCGTCAATTGGGCTGGCCCGCCGATGTTTTTTTTTTTTGAGGTGCGAAAATTGTGAGAGGTATGTAACATACCTCTCTCGTTTTCAACAGTGGTATGAAAAATTTTGGGCCATTGGATGGACGAAAATTAATGGCTATTATTTATTTAGGGGTACCACAAAACAACCCTTTTATAATGCCATTATCTAGTTTTCGCACTGATATATTTTAGTTACCATTGAGCAATGCCTGTCAAAACTGAGATGAACTACATAAAAAGTCCGCAATTTTTATACGAAATCTCAGCGGCGAATTGAATCCCAACAAGATATAGAAACGGCACAACAGAGCTGATTTTGCTACCTTGATGATGGCGGGGACGAGCGAGCTTCCGTTGGGATTCTTGCGCTGCGGCCGCTTCCCGCGGCCGGCGTCCGTGTGCATGTGGGGATCACCGCCGCCGTGCGTGCGCATCTGTGGTTCGCCGCCGTCGATATCTTGGCCGCCCACCCTCCCCACGCCGTCCGTGCAATGCTGTGGTTCGCCGCCATCGAACCCTAGCTTGCTTGTCGCCGTTGCCGGCCTAGCCTGCGTCTGCTCGTCGCTGGCCATCGTGGCTATTGAATGGAGGCACGGAATCAAGAGAGGAGGCGCGGAATCGAGGGAGGAGGCGCGGAATTGAGGGAGGAGTTAAGAACTGGAAGCGGTGAAGGAGGAGAGGGATAGGGCCCCGGACCCGGAACCGGAGGAGGAAGATCGGCCATGGCGGCTGGTGGCGCTCCCGTGGCGGAGGCGAAGGAGAAGACCCTTATCCTATCGCTAGGGAGAGGTCGTTCCCTAGTCCCTGCGCATGCGGCGCGACGCGGCAACCGGGCCGGCCCACAGACGCCGCTTCATTCTCTTGCAGTTTCGTGGAAACTCGCGTGTGTAGCTAAATGGGCCCAAATTTGCGGCGCCGCGGACGGCCCACTCCCGCTTGCAGCGTGACCCGTGATCCACTCTCCCTCCACTCTCCCTCCAGTCTCCGTCCACTCTCCCTCTACTCTCCGACGATGGCATTCTCCGACGACGACGGCGCAGCCAACGGCTTCCCCGCCGCCGCTCCCACGCGTGGGAGGGGCACCTCCACCAGGCGGGGTACCCCCGCCGCCGGACACGAGGCCTCCGGCGGGTGGCGGCTGAGTCGTGGCGGCGTACCAATCCCGCCGCCGCCTGGGGCGACCTCCCCGGACATCGAGATCGAGGAGGCGCGGATGACAATGACGGATGAGGAGCGCGCGAGCCACGCCACCACCCCGACAACTACACGGCGTGGAACTCGTACTTCGCGCGCGGTGGGAGCGGGAGCTCGCCTCGTACGACGGCCCGCCGCCTCCGCCTCCGCGCAACAACTCCGCGGGCCGCAAACGTTGGTGGAGCGCGCGGGCCGGAATCTCGAGGCCGTCCTCGAGCACATCCAGTGGCAACTTCCGTGCTCACGATGCCCCTCCATCGAGGGCATCGGCGAGCCGCCGCCGGAAACGTCGGCAGCCACGCGCATGGCTGCGCCGTCGTTCCGGATCGGCGCCGAGGTCATCGTTGGCGCCGGTGAAGAGGAGGAGACGGTCGCCTTCGACGCCGGCGCGTCAAGAAGGAGCCGGCGTCTCCGCCGCCGACCAGAGGGCGCAGCAGCGGCGCCTCGTCATCCGCGACCTTCCGCGCCGCAGAGCGGCCAAGAGGACGAAGAAAGAGGCCGCCGCAATCCAGCTCGCCGAGGAGGAGGCGAGCGCGCGGAGGACCCGCGATGGCGGAGGCGATCGCCAGGTCGTTGAAGGACATGGAGGAGGAGAAGCGCGCGGACGACGCCGCACGGATCTGCGCGACGGGAGCGCCAGGGAGGCGGAGCGAGCCGGCGGCCGCTGGACGCCGCCGCACGCCAACGCGCCGCTACAACCGCCAACGTCGATGCCGCGCGCTACCGCCGTCCTGCGACACCTCCTTCCGGCGTCGCTGTCCCCGTCGTCGACCTCAAGTCCTCCGACGACGATATGTACAAGCCATCCCCGGGGTGGTGAGACGCCGGCCAGGGCAGCAGCAGCCGGCCGCGCAGCCGAAGGACGACGGCTCCGACGACGACAGCGGCGACTACACGGTGTTCTACCCCCATTTAGGCATGTAGAGCGCCGTGTTTTAGAATTAGCATTTGAATTCCTCTAGCCGAATTCGAAATATAGTCGAATTCGGCCTCTATGTATGAACTCCGCCCGTTATGTAATAAATATCATTAAATTTAGTCTATATTTACCCGTTTTTAGCCGTAGTTTGTCAAGTTTCCGTTTTTTAAATTCGCCTGGGCACGCGGCTGGGAAACTACTACTCCCCACGCCAAATCTTCCTCCAATCCAAACGAAAATTTCGCCGAATTTGGGCGTGGGGAGCGCCAACGAGTGGGGATGCTCTGATAGGGATGTTGTCCTATCTACAAATCTGCATGTGTGGTGACCACGGCCACGTCCCGTAGGTTCCCTCAATAATAACATCTCCTGCCAGCAGTATAGAGTACCATACAAAAGCGGAAAAGCCCGGTGGAGGCGTCTCTTGTTCTCGGAAAAAGGATCTGCGATCTGTCCAGGAATCGGTCAGGCAAAGCAATTCCATCCAAGCCAACGTAGCTCTACACAGAACATCTGGATAGTATAGTAGTTCCTGCTAGCTAGCTCTGGGGCATGTAGCACTTACAAAATTAGCATGTTTTTTCCCGAGTTTTTAACTCTTCACAGAACATGAGGATTAGGAGTTCTTGCTAGCTCTACTTCAGTGACAGCTTGCACATGTTACAGACTGCACACCAATGCACGCCACCACGCCTCTCTGCTCAGCTTCATCAGGAGGTCTTCATTAGTTCCATCGCCTTGCTGCAACAATTGAACCAAGCCAGAATGTAAGATGTAACAATCAACAAAACAAATCGGAGCATCAGCCAGCCATAAGACCTGCACTGAATCCCTGCATGGCACTTCACAAATCACAACCACATAATTCACGACCCTGGGGCTGACATCGTGGGTCAAAGTACAACACAAGAAGGAAAAAAAACGGCTCTTAACGTGTATGTAATTGCCCTTAATGGCATATGTCACAGTAGTACTGTATGCAACTGCTTTTCCTCAGTAAGGAAGTACTTTGCTAACCTATGATCATACATTGGATATGTTAATACACTCAAAAGAGATACGCAAAAGATAGCATGTCACCTTAGTTCTCTCTCAACCTCAGCATTCCCAGGTTCTAGTTTTTGTGCATCACGGAGAGCATCACAAGCTTGTTTATACTCCTAGATGAATAACAACAAATCAAAGAATGTCACCAGGATATAAGATCAATAGTAAATAAGTAAACACGATGGCAACAACATCGCCGATAAATAAGTATACACGATGGCAATGTAGACTCACCTTGAGTAGCATGTGAGCTGCACCCTGACGGTAGCAGGCTTTTGCCCATTTAGGTCGCAGCATTCTGCACCTGAGAGCATCTGACAGAGCACCTTCACCGTCACCCATGGCCAGCTTGCAAATACTCCTGTTCGCATACAGTGTTGCATTCTCTCCATGATCTATCACCTATCACCAAACATGACATGTCATACCAACATTATTCACCGCCAAAAATCATGGCATGCTAAAACAATAATTTATGACTGTCACTTGTGCCAACTGGTAAAAATAGTGTGGACACATTATTTAGAATGGAAATGTGGAACTGTCATGTGTTAGAACAGGTACTGGTCCTAAGATCAATGAATGTGACAAGGCATGTGGTACATCTCAAGGAGAAAGAATTAGACGGCCATGGTGCAGGGACTAAGGAGTGACGGTTACGGACATGGATTAGATCTTTACTACTCCAGCCCTAAATACTTGTCGTGGATTTAGAAAAAATATAGACTAAAATCTGTCTAGATTCACTGAACCTGCAACAAGTATTTAGAGCTGGAGGGAGTAGTTTATTCTGATTTATTGGATTATCCATATGTTGTACACGATGCATTTATAGGGAAGACTTGACTTGATGCCTAAGAATATAATCCCGACTTGCCTATGAAACCGTATCTTCATCTCCCTAACTAAACCAATATCTCTAGTGGGCTAAGGTCTGAGAGCCACCCCTCTGACAGGAACATATTCTCTTACTAGACTTATTGGCTTGTCAAACTTGGCTAGTAGGACAGTTAGATAACTATTCATTTGTGTCATATTCAGCACATTTTGTAAAATTGGTCCCAATGCGTGATAAATCATGTGAAATCATTTCAAGTCCCAAGTGATACGGCAAACTAACGAGTAATATATGTTTCCAGAAGTATGACTGTATAAGCACTACCTAGTAGTATCTTCTTGTAACATGTTTCTTCTTCAAGAGCTCTCATCGAATGTTTAACCAAATAACAATTCACCAATCTTTCAATCATTGTTTCTATTGACTCCATGTTGCCTGCTGAACAAGCTCCATGATGGAATATGCTTCCATTCTACCCCAAGTAGAAATATGACTGAACTTTTGCTCATTAGTAAATATTGTCTTGAGATCATAATCATTTCAGATGGTCTTTGGTCAGATCTAATTATAGTTGTTCAGAACATTTCCAATTTAGTTTTTCTTTTCTCAGATTAAATCATAGCTGCACCACAATACTTCATCTGAAACTGATGGAGCTCATATAATTTGTCACCTGCGATTATTTGTTGAGAATAATATTTTTATTTTATTTCTTTGGCAAACCAAAGCTCAAATCTTACACAAAAAGTTAGATATCCTAAGTGATAATTGTAGAATTGCATGTACCGGACCAGTTCACACAAAAGCTTAAGCTGATGGGGAAAGGTGAGCTATTCATTTATACTTCAACACCCCCCTCGCGTGTGCCTCCCTCAGACCTAAACGCGGACCAAAAGTGGGCTGCAATTCTTTTATTTAAATTGCGCCAGCCGAGTCTTGAACTCAACACGGCTTGGTTCTGATACCATGTAGAATTGCATGCACGGTCACCCAAAATATTAAGATGGTGGGAAAGGTGGGCTATGCATTTAACTATCAGAGATAAGTTGCAAGATATATACCAAATCATAAAGTTTCAGCGCTGTCTTGTAATCCTTCTGCTTGAATGCCCTATCTGCCCCTGTCTTGGCAATATTTTTTCTTCTCTCAAAGTCTTGTTGATCCTAAAATTTTAAAACTAATTAATTGAATATTCAAATTTTGAAACAAATAATCAATCTCAACAATAATTTATATTACAGAAGAAAATAAGCAACTTCGTTCAACATTTGTCATGGTTTGGTATGTAGATGGCTAGCTCTTCCACATGCTGTTGCTGCAATGCAAAGTGCAGACCCGGTCCTGAAGTTAAAAGTACTACCGGTCCCATTTCAGTTTCTGAAAGTGGCACACTGCCCCATGTTGCATTGGTGACATATTTTGGACCTAGCCCAAAAGGACGAAGTTAAAGTTGAGGAACAGAGAGTATCTCTTCTCTGTTTCAAAGAAGTATGCTAGTAAATCACAGGAAATCCTTTTCTGTACCATTGAATACTTTTGCAGTAAGGATAAGTTTACAATCTGGTAATCACCAGGTGGACTACCGTAAAGTGAGGACTGCAGAGCAAAGTATGATGCTGGTGAACTCCACATCCGTAGTATTAACTTTAACCTGTAACCAAGCATTGTACCAGAGAGCATCTAACGCTTCTGTAGCATTACCAGATTTGCTTCAATGCTCTACTTAACGATTAAGTGTAGGGTGTGACTAGTTCTCAGTCGACTGAGAATTAAATTCACTTCTCAGTCAGATGATGTCATCAAATTCAGTTTCAACTCGTGACTAGCACAAACCACGAAGCAAATCTAACGGTCTGAAGCCTTTTTCTTAGTTGCATCGCTACTTGCAACTGAAAAAAAAATCTCAGTTTCAACCCAACTTGCAACAAATATGCACGATTCAATCGAATGGTGTAGGGTTTGACTAAGCACGAACTTAGTTCTCAGCTAGTTCTAGCTAGCTGAGAACTAGCAAAACCTTTAGGTTTACAACAGTTAATCAAATTGAGAATGAATCCAAAAAAAACTTATAACGGGTACAAATCTGGCCCTAAGAGGCTCACACCGAAATCATATCCGGCCAAAATCCAACTGGCAAGACACTAAAGTATGAACATTTTATATCTTCTAATCTATACATTAGTTGTTCTTGTAAACACAGATGCCATCCCGTCTTGTAAACACGAGTGTCATGTGGTACAAGCAATATGCATAGATCATTTTGAAATAGTGGAGCAGTCGCTTCCTTACAAACTGTAAACAAAGCCAGGATTAGCTTTTTGTCCAAGACCAAGGGTAGCCTTAACAGGTATAGTGCTCGTACTTCAACCTTGGAAACAGAAGGACACCTTTTCAATTAATAGTTCAGACCACACATGAGTTCATAATGTCTAACAATGGGCAGCCCAAGTCTTGTTAGGCCAGAACAGTTGGTATCTCTGTGTGACCACATTCTACCAAATTATAATTGGTAGAGAACATAGTTTGTTCTCAGGAGTCATTGCTTAAAACTTTGAACTGTTTTCTTTATAAGAATTTTACAAGATTGGGGCACCTGTAAATGTGATATCACTGTAAATTAAGTTTTTTTTGGATTCGAACCAGAGACCTGTAGTGTGTTAGACTGACATGATAACCAGCTACACCACGAAAACGCTGATCTGTAAATTAAACTAAGTTCTGAATCTCACTGTCAATGTGATGTTTATCATCCATAAGTAACCCCAGGTCATAACACTTAAACAAAGTGATGGCTTACTGCAAGCAATATTTGGTATTGGAAAAGCATAACGGCGATAAATAACTTACCAGTGGCTTCTTAGCTTCAATTTTTGCATGCGAGATTACTCCTTCAATACTCCAGTTTCGAACATTTGGTATAGGGTAAGTCAAAGGAAACAACATTTCAACTTCCTCCTTGCAATCACGTACAGCGGCATGCTCTATTGGTAATATACCCGACTGAGCACAGAAGGAAGAACTGTCATTTCTGTACAAATTAACTATGTAGTTCAAGAACTCCTTCAGAATATCAAGGGAAAGAGTCAGGATTTAGATTTTATTTTCTATCAAATGTTTCAACCAGGATTTAACACAGCAAACGTTTCAAGAGTTGCTATCCAATTCAAGCTTCTCACATACTCAGAAAGAACACAAAAAGGTGTTCAATGAGGTACTTCAAGTGTTCAGCCAGAGCTAAACAAAGTAACAAACATAATGTTTTAGTGGAATCCTAACTGAGTGCGCCATTGAAGTATATACGCATAACAAACAGAAGTAGCTGTATATGTAATCGTTTTAATTACCCGTGATTCAATAGGTCATAGCACAAATATAAACAGGTTCATTATGTTAGAAACTTATAGTAGGATTGTTTGTATTTCCATTTTGTATGTTTGTTTCCTACTCTACCATACCTGTACTTGTATATATATGGGCCTAATGCGATGGTTCAGAACAGATAAAGTTGCTTACTTTATAACACATTAGAGTAAATACATGAATACCGATAAAAGTAATGAAGAAATACACAAAGTAAGGTAGGAAAATTAAATTTTTATAAGGAATGTTGTCCAAGTACATTTTAACAAATTTAACTACCTGGAATGTGTGTAATGAGTTGAATATCTAATCAACTGTCAAGTTAAGCACCGATATGACCTCTTTCAAAAATAAAAAATATTGATATATGTTAGCAGCTTCTGGGCTTAGCACAAGGCCATCAACTGAATTCAGACTATCTTTTTTAGAAGAACGATATATATACATACCAGAACAAGACAAGCATCGTTGCTTTCAAGAACATGATATTTATACATCAATGAAAATAGCAATATACATCCATCGGAAAATCTTCCTAGGCACAAGCGTAATTTTCTCATTACCATACTGAGCCTCAAAGCATCATAAACTCATCGCTAAAAGAGCCCCTCAACATAACCGAAGTAGATGAATAACAATAATCAGAAGCTATATTCAAATAGAGTGGAATACTGGATACCAGAATCACCAAAAGATGTAGAAAGTAAATAAACATACATCATCGGGAATATTAGGATCTGCCCCAGCCTTCAACAGAAACTGAATGAAGTTGGTATAACCTCCAAATCCTGTAGCGAACACTAACGGAGTCATAATGGAACCCTTGCCATTAACATCAGCACCGGCCTGTGGTAATTACTGTTCTTAGTATAATCATGGTGCAATCCCCATGCACGATGTGTATCAACATATAAGGTTGGCAGACATGGTGGAGTAGGCACAATCACAACATGGAAATAAATAATAGTCAAGAAAACACTGACCTTAATTAGCAGTTTCATGCACTTCAATGAACGGTATATAAGAGCAGCCATCAGGGGATAATGCATACCATGAACAATGACGTTAGGCTGAAACAGAGTTCGGATACTTTCCCCTTAGCAAAATAGTAATGATTGTTGTATCATAAGAAGATAAGAATAAATACATATAATGCTCTAACCGCAACTCTTGCTGATTAAAAATGACCGGTGCACTTCATTCTAAGTTAGCAAGTTCACATTGACGCCAGTTCTATGGATGTGGGCATCATTTGCATGCAGAGGCCGGGACATAAATATCTTCCTTTTTGGAAAAAAAAAATATTGACACCAATTCTAATTATTAAAAGCTACAATATCTAAATATTTACTTCTATATGCCATTCAGATAAAAAAATCCAAATGGAAACTTAAACCATAATTATCTTCAAAAATAGATGAAGCCCATATTAAGTCAAGCTTCAAAAAGATTAGAGATTATAGAGCACACCAGCCTTAGCAGGTTGTGTCGACTATGAAACCAAAGGGTCAGCAAGGACTTGATGAAGACGCAAATACGATATGATGCAAATGCATTTCAAGAGTCAAATGAGCTCATAAAATTAATATAATAGCTTTTACTATTGCTATGAACCGTGCACCTCCAAACAATTATGCACACACAATTAAAGGAAATACCATAAGTAACAGCACAAGTAAAGAGGCAGAGTAATGTGTACAACATAACTTATGTCTACCTAGTGGCTTGCACAAATTATTAGCATGGATTCCTACGACTGGATTGCATTTATCACTTTATTATGGAATGTCCTCCATTTTCTTGGTTCATCCAGCCTACACCTAAGCATGAGAAACTAATACTAAGCCATTAGATGATAAAAAAACTTATCCCTTACGCATGTGGATGGTAATATTGTGATTAGTTGCTAATGCAGGTGACATACTACTCTCAAGCATTCAATTTCACAACAATGTCTATCATATAGTCTATTAGTGTGTTTGCCTGTTTGGTGGTTTGAAGTACCAAACAGTGAACAGGCCATTCAATCCTAATTCAGATGTAACCTGCCTTGATATTTCTACTTACTTAATGTCACACAACAAAAGATGGATTAAGCACTGCAATATCAAAAGATGTGTCAATCCAAGCAACGAAAACAGCCCTAGATTTAACATGTATGTGTGACATTACCTAAGTAGTCGGCAAAGCAAAACATAACATCAAATTCAATCTGAAAAAATAGACAAAAGATAACACTCAAGGCTATATACATTTGCGTGGTGGTCCAACAGAATCTTCAGCGTTTTATCCTTCTCATTGATAGCAGCAACATATAGCGGTGTTCCTTGGCCATAGTCTATGTCTACTGGCACTCCTTTTGAAAGCAGGAATTCTGTTACCTTACAGGATCCTGTGGTAAAAGAGATGATTCCGTAAGTCAAACACAGAACATACTGATTGTGCCGCTGTGGTAAAAGTAAATAAAGCAAACTTATCAAAATAAAGCAATACAATACAGAGCAGGTGTGTATCAGGGGAACAACCTGCACCCGCAGCATGGTGGAGAACTGTGCAGCCTTTTACATCTGCTTTCAGTAGATCACCGCCTTGATCAAGGAAATATCTCACAGTAGGAACATCTCCAGAATGAGCAGAGATCATAAAAGGTGTTGCACCTACGATATAATCTGAACAATGCACCCATCTTAGACATCCGAACATGGACATGACATGTGCCAAAAATAGATGCTCTGATATAAATGTTAGAAAAAAACCTCCGGCTCCAGCTCCAGCTACAGCTCCAGGAGCATTCGCATCTCCTCCGAGATCCTCCACCAAGTATTTGCAGATCTCCAAATGGCCTTGGATTGCCGCGACATGCAGCACACTGAGGCCATCCGTAATGAAAGAAAGAATCGTCCCTGGATCGCAATTCTCTTCGAGGAGACTCTTTACAACACCTATCACCCAAAGTGAACATCATCAAGGAAGTGAATGAGCCAGAATAACAAGCTATAAATATAAGGCCACAAGATCGAAAAGGAGCAAGCAGGTGCAAAAAAAAGAACACATTTTTGAAACTACTTTGACTATATTATGTGTGCGGAGGTAACGGGGAATCAGATTGCACCCTCGGAATCGTCATATTTAATCTCAAACAGTGATCTGCAAGTACTAGATGTCGAGGATACATAGCATCGCAGTAAATAAATAGGGTGAATTTCTGGAGACAGGAGGCAATAGATGGCTGTATGCAGCAATGCAGCTTGCCTAAGCCCACTCTGGGACCGACTGAACGACTGAACCGAAGAGGGGAAATTCAAAGCAGAATTTGAACTACCTTTGAGGCGGCCGAGGTTGCCGTCGAAGGCCGCCCTCATGAGGGCACCCTGACCTGCAAACACATACACACCCACGCCACGCGACGCACGATTGGACTTAGAAACCCAGGCAGAGAGAAAGATGGGACCAAAACACAGGAGAAATCAAAATGGGGGCAAAGGCTGGACGCACCGGTGCCGTCGTCGGAGGGGCGGAGGTATACGAACGGCGCCGCCGCCATGGCCGAGCGCAGGCGAATCGGGCGATCTCGCTCGCGAGGCGGAGCTTCCCCTGGGAAGCCTGAGTTGCGCTGCGGCGGAGGGAGTGGGACGGGACGGGGGTTTTTGCCTGGGGACAGCCGGGCTGGGCTGCTCGGAAGGAATCCACACTCTTGGAGCTAATCGATCATGGTGTTTCTCGTTTACACACACTCCATGACATTGCTGGCCCGCCCTGAAGAGGGAATCTCGGCAGAGAGCCGACGAGTGGTGGGTAGACACGAGGAAGAGTAGGTTGTTCGTGCAGCGGCCAGCGGGGGCAGACGGTAGGGACGGTGCGGTACAGCAGGGTGACGGTGGACACGTGTACACCAAGGACGAGTCAAAGGCAGCCGCTGTGTCGTATGAGAAGGTCTTTTTTTTCCTTGGTCTTTGAGGTGATCTGAGCCCCCCGGATTTTTGATTTACTAGCAAAAGTGCCCGTGCGTTGCACCAGGAGCCCCACTATACCGGTGATCCTTCGTACCCGAGAAATAGGGTGCTAGGTAGTAGTGGCGGGTTGATGAAGATAGCGAGATCGCTGGCCGCGGATGCGTTGAACCGTGATGGACTGCAAGCTTGTGCAAGCTCCCATTCTCCAGCGCCCCATCCTCGCCCGGCCCTGTCCTACCATTCTCCACTTCCGGCCGACCCGACGTTTTCGGTCGCACCTGAGCGCCTCTTATCCACTTGCTCTCGTTCGATTAGGGTCGTTCTGCGGCTTCCTCGCCGCGGGTGATTCTCTAGGCCGCAATCTCTCTGAGAGGAAAGACAATTAGCTCATATGGCAAGGGTCACAACTTGAATTCCTTCCTGGACCTGAGTCCAATCCCAATCTATGTTGCTTCCTTGTTGATTTGCAACTTGACAACGTATATGAATAGGTAGAAGTCGATGTGAAGAAGTGAGGTGGGATTATTATTAGCACCAATCACCGATCTATTCTACAGGGAGAGAACTTTGTTTAACCGTACCAGCCCAATAGCCCAATCCAGGTCCAGCCACCGACGCCCCTCCAATCCTATCCCTTCCCTTTCTCTCCCCTGGCTCAGCTCACCACACACAGCACGCAAGACCCAACCCCCGCTGCCACACGCGCTTTCTCGTCGCCGGCGCTGCTAGCTCCGCCTCCGGCCGACGCCACTTGCCTGCGCTCCGCCGCCTGTTATACTCTGCTCCGCCTCCGCCGCCATGCTACACCAGCCGCGCCGCCGCTATACTTCCGGCTGACGCCGACCTCTGTTGGTTTCTCTTTTCCCCGGCGTCTCTCCAACGTCCTCCTCGACGTCTCTATCTCCGGGAATGTGCTCTCACGCCTAATAAACATGTAATGACGGGAGGACGAACTCGACGGGCCTAACGGAAATAATTGAACCGCTATGGTGGCAAAGGTGCGTTACATGTGATTTGGTGGGAGGGCTAAACCATCCTAGAAAAAGTTGGACGAAAATTTTGGCAGAAACCTTAGCTCCTTTATTATTAGATACTAGCAAAAGTGCCCGTGCGTTGCACCGGGAAAAAAATTGAGACACTCCAATGAATCATCCGTGCTGATATTTCTCCTGCATGGCATCATCGATAAATATGATTAAGTCTAAGAAGATTAACTTGCGAGCCTCACGTTGCACCGACTCGTAACACCGCAGACTTTGTGCAATTTAAACATGTTGCATACCCTATTTTCACACATTTGCACAATATAATTTCATGGACTTGTTGTGATGGTTTGCGACACTCATACATGTGTTTAAAAAATAGTATTATTTTTTGAAAACCTTGTTACCACTCACAGATTAAGCTTTTGTAACGAGAAACATCGACGCAACCTAAAGTTCGCCCCTAAATTCTATCGACAGACGTAGCCCTAGCTGTACCAAAATAAAACAACACAATTATCAACATGCACTTGATAATAATCCGTATAACTTAATGTACACAATTCTTTTAATAATTGTAACAATTTGAATTTGATGTATTATTAAGTTTTATTTATTGTTATTTTTTGTTAATATAATCATTTATAAATAACGTAGATTATTTTTTATTTAGTCTACTATTTAGACTTTGCTGTTAATTTTAATATATATTTTTATTTAACTATAATCTACCCATTTGTCCCTCTTATCCTTATTTTTGCTTAGTCCTGCTTATTCCTCTCCACAGCATCTTCACACACCATAGACATGACATGCTCCCTTCCGGGCTTTGGTTCACGTTTTCTCCTATTTATGACGAACATCATTTATGTCTAATAAGATTAGATTGTCAGCCACCACAGGTCGTAGAGGCAGTAATGGTGATTGTCAGCCACCGCAGTTCGTATAGGCAGTAATGGTGGGTGTCATCCTAAAATTTTATTAATTATAAATTTAAACAAACTTATAGTTAGTATACACATAATATTTTGCTAATAATCTAAAATTTAGTATTAAAACATCCGTACGACTTCAAAAATATCACTATAGTAACTAAAATCATGTGGCAATTAGAGTTAAAAGTGGCATTGAAGAATTGTGGCTATTTATTGATTGATATGCACAATTTATAGCAATAGCCAATCCACTTTGAGAAACCACCTAATGCCTTACTTTAATGCTACTCGTTGTCGTTGAGAAACCACCAGGATCGCACCATACTTCCGTTTCGTCGGGTCGTACCACGGCGTTTCTTTCCTCTTTCAGGATTGCACCATACTCCTGTTTGGTTTTACAACTCCTTACTTCAGTCATGCATGATGACCAGCGGGCAAGCCCACAATCCCTCCGGCTTGGTTTAATCACATACATCCCCTTCCTTTATATCATGCACCATGCCCAACGGGGCCTCAATCCCTCCTCTTTAATTAGCTCACAATGATCGGTGCTGCTTGCTGTTCCCATGTCTGCTCGCTGATATCAGGCAACTTGCAATCATTTATAAATCGGTAGCGTTCGGTGTAAAGAGGCAAGGTGGGACTAAACATACGAAAGCTTACCAGATCTTGATTCTACGTTACGGCTCCTTTGTTGCACCAGGCCTGATGCACATGTGGCACGGCCCAACGGTAGGGATGGCCATCTGCTTTTTTTTAGTGGAACCAAACGACACGGAAATATGCTGCTCTCTTCAGAGGGAAAAATGAAAGAAAGATTAGTAAAGCAACATCAGCGAGCTTAGCGCCAGCCACAGCTGTTCTCGTCGTGATCAAGCTCTCCGCTAAGCCCGTAGAGCAGGAGACCCCTTCCCCAATGGAAGCTTCGACGAGCGCGGTAACTCCTCTGCCTCGGCCCCGAGGACAGCCTCTTGTTCTTGAAGCCAGCCACGGTGAGAGAGGAGAAGAAATAGGACCAAAATCTGCCTCAGTTGGCGCGTGTAGGACATCCTCCTCGATGACGACGCGTTCCCGCCATGGCCTAAGTCTCTACCTACATATTCCCCTGTTTCTCGGGTGTGGCCACGGACGCAGATGCTGCCGTGTGGTGCGCCGGCAGATGTACGCTGCCTCCGACGCGGCAAGGCGGCCACGCACCGGCGAGGAGCCGGGACTATGGCCACGGCCATGGGCACCACCGTCCCGGAAGTAGCACCGCCAGGGAAGGGGTCGCCTCTGCGCCCGTGGGGGTAACTCTGAGTTTCGCGGGCGCCAAATCGCTGATGAGGGTCGCGGGCCGTCGGAGCGCGCCCCTGCGGACGCTCGACGGCGCCCTTGCAGACGCTTCATGGCGTTGCGTGCGGCCTGGAGCTTTCGTGCGCCCGCGCCTGCGCCCCTGCGGACGCTCGAGGGCGTCGCCTGCGGACGACGACGGCTCCCCTGCAGACGCTCGACGGCGTCGCGCGTGGCCAGGAGCTGCTCGACGGTGCGGCGTCGCGCGCGGCCTGGGAGATGTTTCTGCTCCGTGTGGATCCTCTGTGGTGCAGCAGGGCAGTTGGCGGCACGGGCACGGTGGATGCCGGCGGCGGCAAGAAAGATGTTTCTGCAGGATTGCGGGGCAGGTGAACAGCACACGGGTGGGGCGTTCGTTCGTTCGGTTGCGTTGAAAAAAGAAAGAAAACTAACCGGTAGTGGCAACTTGCGGTACTATGTATTTTGGTGGGAGGGTAAAACGGTCCAAAAAAAAAGCGTTGACGAAACTTTTTGGCAGAAACCTTAGCTCCTTTATTATTAGGTATAGATAGATAGAAATTGTGTAGAATTCGAATTCTGTGAAAAAAATTCTACATAAGTTGTTTGATTTATAAGGAGCACCTATTATATAGAAACTAATTCTATAAGAATCTGTTAGTGTAGCTTCTATAGATAAAATATATTAGATCATACCTCATAAAAAAAGCATTTGCTACAATCAAACACACTTTATTTTCCCATGATTTAAGTATGCGTGAAATCTCAATCTTATGTTTTTTTCTATTTCTATGATTTTTCTATCTATGAATCAAAGGAGCCCCGAATCTATCCTCAAGTTATTTTACTCCATCTGTCTCGATACATTTTTTCCATAAAGAGCGCATTATTACTCAAACGGTTTTTAAGCATTACACCCAGCCTCTGCATAACAAGATGCACACAGCTGTTTATAAGTCCACATGTTCACAGATATACTCCTAGAAGGTACATAAAAAAGATGAATATCCCGGCGGCTAAGCTACATGTGCCTCAACAGTGGCGGAGCTTGAAACAAAAACTTGGGCGGGCCAAACCAAAGCTGGCCCCAAGAGTTTCTCCAAAACTAAACATTTGCCAATACTTAATACTACATTTGGTTCAACAGATCATCATACATGAATTGCTCCAATACAAATAAAGCATAATAACATAGTACTAAGATTCATTTTGACCGAAAGGTATGGAGTTACATTCTACAGATCAGCTCTTTGACTAGATTTTCTCATGGTAGGTACCTAAACTGCTAATTTCCTTTTAAAAACTAGATCAGTTCTTCTGATACTAGATTTGCTCATGGTAGGTACCTAAACTGTAATTTGTAAGTAACAATGGAATGAATTGTTCACGTTGCCAATTACCAAATTGTTAAACAATAACTTCAGCTGCTATAGCCTACAGGGCAATTGGTACGGAAACGGTTGTGCTTTGCACCTGGCCGCGCAGAAAGTGGAGCAGCCGTGGCCTATGCGATTGCAGCAAGAAAATCAGAGAAGCTGGAGGAGACCTTGTGGTGGACTGGGTTGCCGGATCGTCGCTCCTAGCTCTCTGGACGGCTGCCGGCCTGCGCCTGCTGCCTGGGGCTTAGCAGGTTAGGGTTGGGGCTGCAGCCTGGGCGCACTTGCTGGTTTGCCGTTGCTACTGGATTGGACGGTTGCTGGAACAAGCAGTTAAGCTGCTACCACCGCCGCTCGGTCGCTGGTTCACGGAGTCACTACCGTAGCTGACTAGCCTCCTTCCAGTGGCGCCATGGATGGGAATTGGGGACGCGCTGCTGACGAGCAGGAACATCCAAGCGGCGTACTGAATAGTGAACAGTCATATCTCACGTGAACTGGGCTGGTTAGTGGTGGGCTTTACACATGCAGCATAGGTATAAAAAACTTTTTTGCTCTTGGGATGGGCGGGCCATGGCCCAGTTTTGCCCCCACTAAGCTCCACCAGTGTGCCTCAATCCGTCTAAGATGCTGCCACCCATATTGTGAAATAAAGTCCTTCGCCGTGTTCTCTAATCGTGTAGACACCTCTGTAAAGAGGTCGCGATCCTCCAATCGTTGGAGTGGCGACCATGAACGGAGCAAAACCGTAACGCGGTATACAACCTGCAAGAGAGAAGAATTTTTGTCATTAAAAACCTTGTCATTTCTACATAGCCAAAGCGACCATATAACAGCTATCGCTCCCACCCTGATAAGTGTTTTATACCTAGCATCCACCCCATTAAGCCAATTGCCAAAAATATTTGCAATGCTTCTAGGAGGATATAAGGTAGAACCTATCTGAATGATTGACCATATAGACCTAGCAACTCGACAACTGAAGAAAAGGTGTTTTATTGTCTCTTGTTCATGACAGAAAACACATTTCGTGCAGCCGTGCCAATTGCGTTTGGCAAGGTTATCCTTCGTAAGAATCACACCTCGACGAAGATATCATGCAAAGACCTTTGTTTTCAAAGGTATCTTCATCTTCCAGATGGATTTATTATTAACAAACCGTTGACTGGGTATAATTAAGGCCTTGTACATGGAACTGACCGTGAATTTACCATTCTTGGTGAGATTCCATCGAAATTCATCAGCCCCCTGAACTAACTGGACTGAAGCTAACCTTTGTAGCAATTCATTCCATGAAGTTAATCTTGGGCCAATGAGATCTCGCCTGAACGTCATAGAGGGTGGAGATGTTTCCAATACTTTCTGTAAGGTATCACTCTTATGGCGAACAATATTATACAAAGCTGGATATTGTTCTCGGAGAGTGGTTGTACCTAACCATCTATCCTCCCAGAATCTTATCTCCGACCCATTCCTAATGGAGAACGAACCAAACGGGAAAAAATATTTTTTAGTTGCCATAATGCCAGCCCAAAAGTGTGAATCTCCTGGTTTCCATATAACCTGAGATATAGCTTTTGAACCCACATACTTTCTCCGCAAAAGTTGTTGCCATCGGCCATCCACAGTTAATAACCTGGCCAGCCATTTTCCTAGCAAAGCTCGGTTTTTAACTTCAAGATCATGGACTCCTAGTCCACCTTGATCTTTTGGATGGCAAACAACACTCCATTTGGTCAACCGATATTTTTTCTTCTCATTATCCCCTTGCCAAAAGAATCTCGATCGGAAATAATCCAATCTATGTAAGACTCCTTTGGGCAACTGGAAGAAAGAAATCATATACAGTACCATATTTGTAAGTACTGAATTAATGAGAACTAATCTTCCTCCAAGGGATAATAATTTTCCTTTCCAACTACTCAGGCGTTTTTGGAGTCTTTCCTCGACGATTTTCCATTCGGCCAACGTCAGCCTCCGATAATGAATCGGAATGACGAGGTAGCTAATTGGAAAACACCCAAGCCCACATACAAATAATTCGGCATATAGGTTGGCGTCATCTTTGGCCTCTCCGAAACAGAACAATTCACTTTTATGAAAGTTTATCTTGAGTCCTGACAATTGCTCAAAAGCTGAAAGAATTAACTTCAGATTTCGTGCTTTGTCCAAGTCATGATCCATAAATAAAATTGTGTCATCGGCATATTGAAGAATAGATAAGCCCCCATCTACCAAATGAGGAACTACCCCTTCGATCTGGCCATCGAGTTTAGCCCACTCAATTATAATAGCAAGCATATCCGCCACAATATTAAACAACATTGGGGATAGGGGATCGCCTTGCCTTAAACCTTTTTTTGTCTGGAAATATCTACCAACGTCATCATTGACCTTGATAGCAACACTTCCTCCAAAAACAAAGTTATTAATTAGAGCGCGCCACTCATCGGAAAAACCTTTCATCCTGAGTGTCTGTTGAAGAAAAGACCACTTGACCTTGTCATAGGCTTTTTCAAAGTCGATTTTGAGTATTACCCCATTCAACTTTTTGCGGTGCATCTCATGAATTGTTTCATGCAAAGTGACAACACCATCTAGGATGTATCTACCTTGCATAAAAGCAGTCTGGGATGGAAGTACCACATGATTAGCCACCGAATTAAGCCTAATAGTAGCAACTTTTGTAAAAAAATTAAAGCAAACATTAAGGAGACATATAGGTCTATATTGCTGAATCCGTTCTGCATCAGTCACTTTTGGTAAGAGAATGATTTCACCAAAATTGATGCGAAACAGTTCAAGTTGCCCCTTATGTAGTTCACTAAAAAGTTCCAAAAGATCATTCTTAATAATGTCCCAGAAAGACTGATAAAATTCTGCTGGGAAACCATCCGGCCCGGGCGCCTTATTATGTTCCATTTGGAAAACCGCTTTCCTTATCTCCTCCTCAGAATAGGGGGAAGTCATAATAGCGTTTTCTTGTGGGGACACTTGAGGAATATCATCAATCCTGGATTCATCCATGGATATATCAGATTCCCCGGGGGCTCCGAACAGACCTTTGTAATAAGATGTAATATAGGACTTAAGTTGTTCATGACCTTCAATCACACCCTCTTCCTGGACTAACGAATGAATGAGTTTCTTTCTGTGTCTGCCATTGGCTACACTATGAAAGTATCTCGTATTCGAATCTCCTTCCAGCAAAAATTGGGCTTTAGATCTTTGGTACCACTTGAGTTCCTCCTCCCTTAGTAGACCCGCTAACGTTGCATTGAGTTGACTTTTAAGATCAATCTCCTGCGTAGTTAACGGTCGTACCTCGGCGAGTGCCTCCAGATCATCTATTTTTGATGATAGGCTGAGTTTCTCTTTCTTTAGTACTCCAGTCATGTGCTTGGACTAACCCCCAAGGTATCTACGCGTCGAGCACAATTTATTATTCCACCTTTGGATTTGGTTGTTCCCAGCAACTGGCTTGTCCCATATAAATTTAATCATATCCGAGAACCCCTCCCTTTGTATCCATCCAAGTTCAAATTTGAATGGACGTCTACAATGAGGTATTGGGTTCCCGGTTGAAAGTAAAATAGACGCATGGTCTGACAAGGCTTCAATATGTGGCAGAACCCGTACTGAGACTAGGGGACATTTTAGTTCCCAATCTGAGTCCATCAATACACGGTCTAGCTTCTCGTAAGTAGGCTCTGGGAGGCTATTTGCCCAAGTAAATTGTCTCCCAATCATTGAGACCTCCCTTGACGGCATTGAATAAGAAGCGCCAATGCGTGTCAAACCTGCCCCTGCTCTTCTCCTGAGGGTATCTTATCATATTAAAATCACCCCCGATAATGATGGGGTGCGGATTATCTTTTGCTAGATTCACCAACTCACGAAGAAAAGCAGGTTTAGCAACGTCCTGAGCCGCCCCATATACGGAAACCAAACTCCAAATGAAATTATCAGATTTGTTCCGGATGTGGAGTTTTATATGAAAATCTCCTCCAGAATTATCTAAAATTTCCATGGTAGAAGTTCGGACTCCAACTAGTAGGCCACCCGAACGCCCCCGAGGTGGGCGGGATACCCAAGCGAAGTCTTCCCCGCCTGAAAGGCGATTTAGAAAACTAGTTGAGTAATTCCTCTTACCCGTTTCAGATATGGTAATAAAATCAAGACAATGTTCCCTAATGCAATCAGTGATGTGTAAGTGTTTAGGCAAGTCTTTAAGACCTCTGCTATTCCTAAACATGCCATTCATTTGGAAACAATAGGTTTTACATGTAGCCTACATGAGTAATATATTTTATTGAGATAAAATAGTAATATAAAAATATTATGTCCATCTATATATGATTTACATGGCAAGAAACTAATATCACTGGATAGGTTTTTAAACAATATACCAATATGCGATTGCGCATTGTCGTATCATTATGTCAAAAGCATGAAAAATGGCTCAGCATTTCAATCACACACATACAACAATTTTTCCACAACCATACAACACTTTCTATTTATGCAATAATTCATTGCAGCAAATCATAGAGTGATGTGTGCATCTCAATGAAGGAGGAGGGAGAAGAGGAGCAGGAAAGAAGGAGGGGGCACTGCTAGCGCGTAGAAGCTTCCTTGTGACGGTACAGCACACGTTCGTTGGGAACCCCAAGAGGAAGGTATGATGAGCACAGCAGTAAGTTTTTCCTTAGTAAGAAACCAAGGTTTATCGAACCAGTAGGAGATGAAGGCCACACGAAGGTTGTTGGTGGAGGAGTGTAGTGCGGTGCAACACCAGTGATTCTGGCGCCAACGTGGAACCTGCACAACACAATCAAGATACTTTGCCCCAACTTAACAGTGAGGTTGTCAATCTCACCGGCTTGCTGAAAACAAAGGATTAAACGTATGGTGTGGAGAATGATGTTTGCTTGTGAAGAACAACAAAGAACAGAGATTGCAGTAGATTGTATTTCAGATGTAAAAGAATGGACCGGGGTCCACAGTTCACTAGTGGTGTCTCTCCAATAAGATAAATAACATGTTGAACAAAGTGGGCAATTGACAAATAAAGATTCATATACATATCATGATGATCACTATGAGATTTAATCAGGGCATTACGACAAAGAACATAGACCGCCATCGAGCATGCATCTATGCCTAAAAAGTCCACCTTCGGGTTAGCATCCGCACCCCTTCCAGTATTAAGTTGCAAACAATAGACAATTGCATTAAGTATGGTGCGTAATGTAATCAACACAAATATCCTTAGACAAATCATTGATGTTTTATCCCTAGTGGCAACAGCACATCCACAACTTTAGAACTTTCTGTCACCCCAGATTCAATGGAGGCATGAACCCACTATCGAGCATAAATACTCCCTCTTGGAGTTACAAGTATCAACTTGCCAGAGCCTCTACTAGCAACGGAGAGCATGCAAGAACATAAACAACACATATATGATAGATCAATAATCAACTTGACATAGTATTCCATATTCATCGGATCCCACCAAACACAACATGTAGCATTACAAATAGATGATCTTGATCATGTTAGGCAGCTCACAAGATCTAAACATGATAGCACAAGAGGAGAAGACAACCATCTAGCTACTGCTATGGACCCATAGTCCAAGGATGAACTACTCACGCAGTCCGGAGGCGGGCATGGTGATGGAGAGCCCTCGGTGATGATTCCCTCGGCAGGTGCCGAGGCGATCTCTGAATCCCCCGAGATAGGATTGGCGGCGGCGTCTCAGTAACTTTTCTCGTATCATGGCTCTCGGTACTAAGGGTTTTCGCGGCGGAGAGTTTAAGTAGGCGGAAGGGCAGAGCCGGAGGAGGCACGGGGGCCCCACACAATAGGCTGGCGCGGGCCCCTCCTTGGCCGCGCCTGATACGTCTCAAACATATCTATAATTTCTTATGTTCCATGCTACTTTTATGACAATACTTGAATGTTTTATACATACTTTACAACATTATTATACATTTTCCGCACTAACCTATTAACAAGATGCCGAAGCGCCATTGTTGTTTTCTCTGTTTTTGGTTTCGAAATCCTAGTAAGGAAATATTCTCGGAATTGGACGAAATCAACGCCCACGGTCCTATTTTTACACGAAGCTTCCAGAAGACCGAAAGGGAAACGAAGTGGGCCACGAGGCCGATACAGCAGGGCGGCGCGGCCTGGGCCCTGGCCGCGCGGCCCTGGTGTGTGGGCCCTGTGGCCCCCCGACCTACCCTTCCGCCTACTTAAAGCCTTCGTCGCGAAACCCCCTGTACCGAGAGCCACGATACGGAAAACCTTCCAGAGACGCGCCGTCGCGAATCCCATCTCGGGGGATTCAGAGATCGCCTCCGGCACCTGCCGGAGAGGGGAATCATCACCGAGGGGCTCTACATCATCATGCCCGCCTCCGGATTGATGCGTGAGTAGTTCATCCTTGGACTATGGGTCCATAGCAAACTAGATGGTTGTCTTCTCCACTTGTGCTATCATTGTTTAGATCTTGTGAGCTGCCTAACATGATCAAGATCATCTATTTGTAATGCTACATGTTGTGTTTGGCGGGATCCGATGAATATAGAATATTATGTTAAGTTGATTATCAATCTATCATATATGTGTTGTTTATGTTCTGGCATGCTCTCCGTTGCTAGTAGAGGCTCTGGCCAAGTTGATACTTGTGACTCCAAGAGGGAGTAATTATGCTCGATAGTGGGTTCATGCCTCCATTGAATCTGGGATCGTGACAATAGGTTCTAAGGTTGTGGATGTGCTATTGCTACTAGGGATAAAACATCAATGATTTGTCTAAGGATATTTGTGTTGATTACATTATGCGCCATACTTAATGCAATTATCTGTTGTTTACAACTTAATACTGAAAGGGGTTCGGATGATATCCTGAAGGCGGATTATTTAGGCATAGATGCATGCTGGATAGCGGTCTATGTACTTTGTCGTAATGCCCTGATTAAATCACATAGTAATCATCATTGATATGTATTGAATCTTTATTTGTCAATTGCCCGCTGTAATTTGTTCACCCAGCATGTTAGTTATCTTATTGGAGAGACACCACTAGTGAACTGTGGACCCCGGTCCATTCTTTTACATCTGAATACATTCTACTGCTTTTACTGTTCTTTGCAAACAAACACCATATTCCACTCGATACGCTTAATCCTTTGTGTTCAGCAAGCCGGTGAGATTGACAACCTCACTGTTACGTTGGGGCAAAGTACTTTGATTGTGGTGTGTAGGTTCCACGTTGGCGCCGGTTTCACCGGTGTTGCGCCGCACTACACTCCTCCACCAACAACCTTCACGTGCTTCTTGGCTCCTACTGGTTCGATAACCTTGGTTTCTTTCTGAGGGAAAACTTGCCGCTGTGCGCATCATACCTTCCTCTTGGGGTTCCCAACGGACGTGTACATCTACGCGCATCAAGCAGGCGCCGTTGCCGGAACGAAGAAAAGTTACACCACAGAGAATTGCCTCCCACGGCAACAACTTTTTCTGGCGCCGTTGCCGGGGAGATCAAGACACGCTGCAAGGGGAGTCTCCACTTCCAATCCCTCCTTGGCCGCGCTGCCCTATGGTTAGGGCGCCTCGTGGACCCTCTCCGTCTCCTCTTTGGTCTTCTGGAAAAATAAGACCGTGGGCTTTTGTTTCATCCAATTCCGAGAATATTTCCCGTGTAGGATTTCTGAAACCAAAACAGCAGAAACAGGAACTGGCGCTTCGGCATCTTGTTAATAGGTTAGTGCCGAAAAATGCATCAAAACATCATAAAGTGTGAACAAAACATGTAGGTATTGTCATAAAACTAGCATGGAACATAAGAAATTATAGATACGTTGGAGATGTATCAAGCATCCCCAAGCTTAGTTCCTACTCGCCCTCGAGTAGGTAAACGATAAAAACAATAATTTCAAGTGACATGCTACCATCATAATCTTGATCAACATTATTGTAAAGCATATGAGATGAATGGAGTGATTCGAAGCAATGGATTGCTAACAAAGAGATAATGACTAACAACTGAATCATATAGCAAAAACTTTTCATGAATAGTACTTTCAAGACAAGCATCAAAAGACTTGCATAAGAGCTAACTCATAAAGCAATAGATTCAAAGTAAGTGGTTTCGAAGCAACACATAGGATGATTAAGTTTCAGCAATTGTTTTAAACTTGTAACATGTATATCTCATGGATAATTGTCAACATAAAGTAATATAACAAGTGTGATACGTCTCCAACGTATCTATAATTTCTGATGTTCCATGTTTGTTTTATGACAATACCTATATGTTTTGTTCACACTTTATATCGTTTTGATGCGTTTTCCGGAACTAACCTATTGACGAGATGCCGAAGTGCCGCCTGTTTTTGTTTTTGGTTTCGAAATCCTAGTAAGGAAATATTCTCGGAATTGGACGAAATCAACGCCCGCATCTTAGAATTCCACGAAGCTTCAACACCCGAGAGGAACCGAGGGGGCACAGGGGCCCCACACACAAGGCGGCGCGGCGAGGGCGCCGCCGCCGTGGCCCCCCGTAGCCCTTCCGACTCCGCATCTTCGCCTATAAGAAGCCCCCTGACCTAAATCTTCGAGACGGAAAAGCCACGGTACGAGAAACCTTCCAGAGCCGCCGCCATCGGGAAGCCAAGATCTGGGGGACAGGAGTGTCTGTTCCGGCACGCCGCCGGACGGGGAAGTGCCCCCGGAAGGCTTCTCCATCGACACCACCGCCATCTTCACCGCCATCTCCATCAACGCCGCTGCTCCCATGATGAGGAGGAGTAGTTCTCCCTCGAGGCAGGGTTGTACCGGTAGCTATGTGGTTAATCTCTCTCTACTCCAATACAATGATCTCATGAATTGCTTTGCATGATTGAGATCCATATGATGAGCTTTGTATCGCTACTAGTCTATGTGCTACTCATGTGATGTTATTAAAGTAGTATATTCCTCCTGCATGGTGTAATGGTGACAGTGTGTGCATCGTGTGGTTCTTGTCATAGATTATGATCATAATCTCTTGTAGGTTATGGAGTTAATTATCGCTATGATAGTATTGATGTGATCTATTCCCCCTTTCATAGTGTAATGGTGACAGTGTGTATGCTATGTTAGTACTCGGTTTATTTTGCAAAGATCTATTATGCTCTAAGGTTACTTAAATATGAATGTTGAATGTTGTGGCGCTTGTTAACTCCGGCTTGAGGGAGCTCTTGTAGCCCTACACAACGAATGGTGTTTGTCATCCAACAAAAGAGTGTATGTAGCACAAATGAGAGAAGTTATTATTTATTATGCGATCAATGTTGAGAGTATCCACTAGTGAAAGTATGATCCCTAGGCCTTGTTTCCAATACGCAAACACCGCTTACTTACTGTTCTGTTGCATGTTTACTCGCTGCCATATTTTATTCAGATTGCTATTACCACTCATATACATCCATACTACTTGTATTTCACCATCTCTTCGCCGAACTAGTGCACCTATACATCTGACAAGTGTATTAGGTGTGTTGGGGACACAAGAGACTTCTTGTATCGTGATTGCAGGGTTGCTTGAGAGGGATATCTTTGACCTCTTCCTCCCTGAGTTCGATAAACCTTGGGTGATCCACTTAAGGGAAAACTTGCTGCTGTTCTACAAACCTCTCTTGGAGGCCCAACACTGCTACAGGAAAGAAGCGTGAGTAGACATCAAGCTATTTTCTGGCGCCGTTGCCGGGAGGAAAGGTAAAAGGCACTCATACTCCGGTCCCAGGTAACTAAGTTATTTTCTGTTGCTGTAAGTGCTCAAGCAATTTCCTTTAGATCCTGCAATTGCATCTTTTGGTTTCTTGTTTACACTAGTTAGGCATAATGGAAAGCAACAATGAGCTTCTTATTCTATTTCCTGAGTTAAGACATGGATTGTTTGCTGCGAAAATTAAAAAACCTATGGAATCTTATTTGCATGCTAGTAGCAATGATATTAGTATGAACGCTTTGAACACCATTGTTGCTAATGATATGGAAAATTCTAAGCTTGGGGAAGCTGGTTTTGATGAGCATGATATTTTTAGTCCCCCAAGCATTGAGGAGAAAATTTTCTTTGATGATACTTTGCCTCCTATTTATGATGATTACAATGATAGTGGTCTTTTGGTGCCGCCTACTATGGAGAGTAAATTTAATTATGGTTATACTATGCCTCCTACACTTGATGAGAATAATAATGATAGCTATTTTGTTGAATTTGCTCCCACTACAACTAATAAAATTGATTATTCTTATGTGGAGAGTAATAATTTTATGCATGTGGCTCATGACAAGAATACTTTATGTGATAGTTATATTGTTGAGTTTGTTCATGATGCTACTGAAAGTTATTATGAGAGAGGGAAACATGGTTATATGCATCTTAATAATATTAAGTTTCCTCTCTTTATGTTGAGAATCTTGAAATTGCGCTTGTGTTGCTTTTCTATGCTTACCACTTTGTTCTTCATGAATTTATTTGTGTACAAGATTCCTTTTCATAGGAAGTGGGTTAGGCTTAATTTTTTTTCGATTTGCTTCTTGATGCTCTCTTTTGCTTCAACTCTTAATTCTTGCAAGAGTATCATTAAAATTACTGAGCCCATCTTAATGGCTATAAAGAAAGAACTTCTTGGGAGATAACCCATGTGTTTATTTTGCTACTGTTTTGTTGAGTCTTGGAAGTTGTTTACTACTGTAGAAACCTCTCCTTATCATGTTTTTGTGCCAAGTAAAGTCTCTATGGTAAAGTTGATGCTGGTTTGGATTGCTGCACGAAACAGCATTGCTGTCTGTCACTTCGCGCAGATCTCTTTGTAGAAGAGTCAAAAAAATCTGAAAATGTACGTGCGTGATCCTCAGATATGTACGCAACTTTCATTAGTTTTGAGTTTTTCCGTTTGAGCAAGTTAAGTGCCCCTGCAAAATTCGTCTTTACGGACTGTTCTGTTTTTGACAGATTCTGCCTTTTATTTCGCATTGCCGCTTTTGCTATGTTGAATGAGTTTCTTTGTTCCATTAACTTTCAGAAGCTTTGTGCAATGTCCAGAAGTGTTAAGAATGATTGTGTCACCTCTGAACATGTGAATTTTGATTATGCACTAACTGTAACAACCCAAAAATTTCAAAACAAACAAAATGAATTTCCCTAGTTCCAAATTTTGGAACCAACAAAAACTTTTATTAAAATAAGATCGATACATATAGATATTGTTTAAATCCTGTGTTTTACCATGAGGAGTGTTATTATGCTTATGTGCTAAACCCTAAAACCCTAAAGTGATCAAGTGAAGGTCACCCACCCAATAAAATAAAAGAGAAAGAAATCAAATAAGAAAAACCTTAAACCCTAATCTTCACCATAAATTATTTTGGATCTATTTTGAGAAACCCAAAATAAAATAAAAGACATATGGGGGCATATAGCCCTAATAGGTAAATCTTGAACCCTACCTTTATTCTTTATGCTAAATGGTGGTAAACCATTGTGAACCCCACTAAACTCTAAACCTCACCCCTCTTTTCACCACCCTGGTTAAAATAAAATAAAAAGAATTTAAATAAGAAAAAGGCATATGTGCCTATGGCTATTTTTATAAAACTTTACCCTAAGCTTTTCTACTTTGCTTAGAGGTTTGGAAAACCTTCACACACCTTACCTAGTACCTATCAAACCAAATCCAAGTGGTTTCCAAAGAAAATAAAAAGAAACTAAAAATGCCATAGAGGCATATGAGAATAAAATAGCAATTTGGGAAATAAAGAATATTGACCCTAGTACTTGTTGTGAATGGTTGGATCACTTCCATATGTCTTTTCAACACTCAACAACATCAAATGGGGTCAAGCCAAGTCAAATCAAAAATCAAATACAACATATGCATAGAGGCATATGTGGCACATAGCCATTTCCCCAATTCTTGACCTATGCACTTTAAACCTTGACCAAATGGTGTGAAACCATCTCTCAACCTAATATAATACTAAATTGACCCTAACCCATGCCCAAGTGAAGCAAGATGAACAATTTACAAAAATAATAAAATTTGAACCTCACCTCTTATGTGTTATGGTCAATTTTGCAAATCTTTGAACAAGACCTCTTGAAATGGATTCAATGGTTGGAAAATGTTTCTAAACTAATAAGAACCACTTTAGAGTCAACAAAAGTCAACTCAAATGGGGAGAAATCAAATAGGGAGAAAATCCCCAAAATTCACTCACATACACTTAGCCCAACTTGCAAATCTTCAACCAAGGCCACCAATGCTTGATTTATTGCTTGTAGAATACTTGTATATGATAAACAAACACAATTGCATCAAAGAAACAAGAATAAAATCAAAGGAAATCTCAAAACCATCTCACATGTGATGATGGTCATTTGTGTAATTTTTAACATGATCCCCTCTTTACCCCTCTGGCTTTGACTTTTCTGCAACCAAACTTGGTCAACTATGACCATGTCATCCAAGACCATATGAAGGTGAACAACTTTCATGTTGACCACCATACCCAAGGTTGACCAGGTTGACCAGAAATAAATTGACAAGGGATGACTTTGAAACAAAGAGAAGATTCCTCCACTTTTTGAAACTTTGCAAGACAACACCAATTTGACCACCACCACCACCATTCCATCTCTATGATTATATGAATGAGATCCACCAAAGGAATTTTCAAAATTTGAACACTTTTCTCTTTCGGCCATTTTCACAAACACCTTGTGGGCAGCACCTATGTTGGTGCCCATACTGAAATTTGGTTTGGACCAGGTCCAACCCTGGCCCTCCTCAGATGCTCTGGCACCCCTCTCACCTTTCAACACTAGTGCCACCACTTGCCTGCCCTTGCCTTGGATCAACTTGACCAGAACACCACCATGCCGGCCCTCATGTCACTCCACATGCTCACCTCCTCTCCTCTCCCATCCAGGCCACACCACCATGCCCTCTAGCTTGACTTGACCCTCCTGAAGCTGCTCATGCCTGCCCTTGACCAAGTGGACGTCGGCATTGACCAGACAAGCGTGCCCAGACCGCGCCCAGAGACGCCCATGCGCGACAGGACGCGCATGGTGACGCCCGGAGCACGCCAGAGCGCGTCGCCCCCACCTCAGCCTGCCCGCCACCAGCGCCTGCGCGTCGACTCACCTCACCACCAGGACACCGCCAGACAACCACACGAGCTCTCCCTCGCCCTGTAGCCATCGTCACGGACGATGACCATCCGCCGCAGTACACGGGTCCCCGATGACGACGACGACGCGATCACTCCACCCCTGGCCTCGCACGACGCGCGTCAGCATCACCGTGACATCAGGAACCCGACGCGCCCACTCCTTGCCCCTTCGCCGCCCTGGAACGCCGACGTCGTCGACGACCTTGCCCGCTCCCCGCAGTACCCCTGGCCGCTATAAAAGGAACCCCCGCCCTCTCAAATTGAGCACTCCACTCACCTTCCCTCCTCCCACAGACTCGCCTCGACCACCACCTCTGCTCGATTAGCCGCCGGAGACCTCCAATTGCAAGCTCGGAGCCCGCCGCCGCAGCAGCTCAACGAAGCTGACGTTTCCGAGCACCCCCGGAGCTACCACGACCCTCGTTCACCTCGCCGTCGTCTTCCACGTCGATCGCCCGCTCGCGACCTCTGGACGCCGGTCCCCTCCCTGACCCCCATGGCCGCCGGCAAGGTTTAGACCTCGCCGGAGCTCGCCGCCGACGAGGACGAACCCCAGCCGTAGATCTCCCTTTAATCCAACGGCCCGCAGCGCGCGCACCGCTTCGGCGCTTTACACGCACTGACAGGTGGGGTAGCCCCTGTCAGGCGGCCCGCGAGCATCGCCAGCGTAGCTGGGCCGGCCCATTTCCTTCTCGCGCGGCACAGCCCGTTAATTTCTCCCGCCAGCCCAGCTAGTTTAAATTCAAAAATCCAGTTTAGAGTTATTTTGCAATCTGATGCTAAGTTTAAAATTTAATAGGGACAAATTTACTCGGCCAAATTTTACAAACCTTATATTTTTGGAAAGCTTAGAGTTTTCTCTACACACTTCCACTGGATTCAAACCTAGATCTACCATAGAATTAAAGTGAGAAAATAAACAAGGCAGGGACTTTTCTGCCTTAGAATAATTATTAAAAATCAACCATAAATGTTTTTAAGTTGATTCCAACTCTCATAATTCACTTTTCAAATACTCTAATTGATTATGTAAAAATAGGATATGGGTACTGTATATGATCATGGGCTAGATTCAAATAGTGGCTATATGGCCATTTCTAGCTCATTTAAACTATTTCAAAAATAGTATTTAAATTATATGAGGTCTAGCATCTCATTTAAATCATTACTCCAAGTGATTCAATGTGAGTTGATGACACATGTATTAAAAACCCATATGTTCATATTGGAAAATATTAAATCATTTTCATGGTAGTATTTAAATTGTCAAAACCACTCATTAAAATCTTGTGAGATGTTTTGGTCTCATTTAAATCTTGTCCCAACTAAGTTAATATGGGGTAGAGACTATGGTCAATTTTAAACTCATATTAAGTTAGTTGAGGATATTAAATCATGAATCATGAGTATTAAAAAGGCATGAGGTGGTGTACCTCATTTAAATCACTTCCCAATTGATACTTATGAAGAGGTTGACTTTGGTCAACCTAGGTCATATGACATTAATTGAGGAAATTAAATCTTAATAATATTCAATAAGAGGAAATTATTTTCTCTCAAGAAATAAATAGGAACTCTAATTAATATTTATAATGAGAGGAAATTATTTTTCTTAAGAAAAAGATTAAATCAACTCACCTAATAAGAATGTTGCTTGATAGCTTAGTAGGAGTGATTTATGTGTATGCTTAATCTAGTACTTAGGCTTGTGTGGTAATTGTGTGTATTATACTCGTATTTAGACGCTAGTACCGAGGAGTACACCGAGGAGGAGGAGGTCTACTTCCAGGAAGAGGAAGACCACTTTGATCAGTACACCACGCAAGGCAAGCTAATATTCTTGCAAAGTGCAAAGCTCTACTAGAGCAAGCCACACTCACCAATTTACTTTATGCTTCATGATCCCATCCCAAGTTTTATTCTTCCAAACTTTTACTTTGAGTATTATAACTTGCTTTTATAGTTAACTTTGGTCTAGAAATAGAGTACTCCAAGGGTATCAAACTTAGCCTAGAAAGCTATAAGCTAAGTTAGCACCCCTCATGACTAGTTGCTAGTGCTAATAAATAAAATTGACTACTCTAGATGGGAACAGGTGAAATGAAATGACTTTGAAAACCTTGGAATGATGAGTCATTCTATTGAAAGATTTTGAAGGTGAATATGACTTGTGAATGACATGGTGAATTTTACAAAAACTGATGGTTGGGTTCGGATGCGATACCATTCCAATTTTTCAAGTACCCCCACAATACCTGATTATGGGTAAGGGCTTAACTGGAAGTTTATGTATCTTAGTATGGGTTCCCTCTAAACAAGCGTCATCGGGGTTATGCCAAGGGCTGCCTCCAAAGAAATATAAGATGATGTGAAATGACGTGAAAGGAGGTGAATGTCCGGCCCAAGCCCTGTGCAGTTCCCAGGCTGACTGTCTGTCTTCACGGGAGGCCAAGCTCATGGGGAGAGGTGCCTATACTAGGGTATGTAAGTGAAAGGTTATGGTTGGTAGTCCGCACACGGAGTGTGATAAATCAGGGCCAGTTAACCCTGACGGATTATTGCAAATGTTGTGGCACAAGTGTACGACCTCTGCAGAGTGTAGAACTATTCGAATAGCCGTGTCCACGGTTACGGACGATTGGAAAGGCCATACTGTTCCGTCATCAGACCATTTTCAAAAATGTGACAGGTGAAGGGTGACTTGTGATTTGAACTTGAAATGGTGACTTTGACTTGAATTACAACAGAGTTGTGGGAATGACACTAATGTTCCCACTGGATTTAGTCTAGCGACTCAAGCATCTTTACTAAATGCTTATGAAATAAAATTGGCTTTATGCAAATAAACTTAGAGCTTAGCACCCCCTTTACTATAGCTGATAGTGCTTACATTAGTATTAGTTTGCGAGTACTTTAAAGTACTCATGGCATTGTCCCTGGCTATTCAAATGGCCAGACTATGAAGGAGAACAGCAGTACGAGGAAGATGGACAGCAGGACGTCTACGACAACTAGGATCACTCCGGACGTCAACAGTTGCCTGTGGAATAGATGGACCGCAACCGTTACTTCGCTTCCGCTATGTGTTTTGTAATAGGATCTCTAGATCCACTATGATGTATTAAGACTGGATCATGTGATCCCTCTATGTAAGACAATTATGTGATGTAATGAATGATGTGTTGTGATATCAATCTATTATGTCTCGCAAAAACAATATTCCTGGGATTGCGATGAATGGCATAATAGGCATCTGGACTTAAAAATCCGGGTGTTGACAAGTTGGTATCAGAGCCATTGTTGACCTTAGGAGACCCTAGTTAGAATGGACGTCCTGAAAAATTTAGTTTCAAAAACAAATGAAGTAGATATTTATGAAAACTTATTCTCACTCTTATCCTTGAGATCTTTTCCAAAATAAGAGATCCATACTCCACTTTTCCTTATAATCCTACATAAAAGTTTGCACACTTGATCACTTCTCTAACTTACTCATCTTAAATTTCTCACAGATGGAATACCAATGGGAATGCTATCAGCTTGGTCACGGAGGAGAACTGAGGTTCGAAAAGGAATTGAAGCAACTAGTGGAATATCTAGGACACCCGTACCCCGAGTTCTTCGGAACATCCTTCAATAATCAGTTGGGAGGATCACCCCGGTGGGAAGTTTCTGCTGATCTAGGAAGAAAGCTTGGAGCCCCGGTATGGGAAACCATATGGTTTTCTGTAACGGGAAACACCTGGAAGGAAGGACTAGACAAAGCTATGCAAGAAGCAATTTCCCGTCTGTGTGGACAAAATGAGGACAAGATCAAGAACACCCGTTTCCTCTACTACCCAAGACATGACTCCATGGGAAGACCGATGACCATGCCCCCACCACAACCAGAGATGAACCCCTATGAAGCCCCTCAGGACTTCAGGCAGTACAAAACCCGCAGGGATTTGGATAACGCCCTCGCCTCTCGCCAAGCACCTCACCCGTGAAGAAGAAGCATCCACCCTGAAGAGTAGTATCACCCCAGCACTTAAGTAGGTGTGAGTTGTATCAGGATCCCCCTTGTATCGTAGAGCGATGAATGGTTCTTCAAACCAACGGTGTGTTAGCTTTGTAATGTATGATGCTTGGTATGAATGAAAAAGTGTTGTTGGTTTTTACCCCCGCAACACTACTCAAAATTTTTATGAACTTTTAAAAATTTAACAAAACAAACCCCTAGAAAATTCCCTCTTATCTTATCATCTACATCAATGTTCAGATGGCCCCTCCCAATCGCTCCAACGACGCAATGATGCAACTGCTGCAAACGATGATGGCAGACCGAGAAGCCGAAAGAGCTGAACGCCAAGCAAACCTTGCAGCACTTCAACAGCTTGCAAACAACAATCAAGGCCATCATGATCCCCCAGGATCAAAGCTAAAGAACTTTCAGAACACCAACCCTCCAATTTTCAACAAGACTGAAGAACCCCTCGATGCTGACGACTGGCTCCAGACAATGGAGAACAACCTCGAAGTTGCGCAAGTTGAAGCCGCAGAGAAAGTGCTGTTTGCCACGCACTACTTAGCAGGACCAGCCAGAGCTTGGTGGACCAGCACCCGTGCCATGAATGCGGGACAGATGATGACATGGGAAGACTTCAAGCTGAAGTTCAGCAAATACCATGTGCCCCAAGGACTGATCAAGAAGATGAGAGACGAATTCCGTGAACTGAAGCAAGGAAGAATGTCCGTGGTGGAATACCGCGACAGGTTTCTTACTCTGTCAAGGTACGCCCCGGATGAGACCGATACCAATGAAAAAAGGAAGGAGAGATTTCTGAACGGACTGCACGACGAGATGCAAACTGTGTTAGTGAACATTCCGTTCGCTGACCTCGAAGCCCTTGTGGACTCAGCCATACAGATGGAAGGAAAGCTGCATCAAGCCAACGAGAACCGCAAGAGAAGAATGATGAACCAGAATGGACCTCACCATACCCAGAAGTACCGCAACAACTCCTCTGGAGGATTCACCCTGATGGCGTGTAAATCACACGTTCGTTGGGAACCCCAAGAGGAAGGTATGATGCGCACAGTAGCAAGTTTTCCCTCAGAAAGAAACCAAGGTTTAATGGAACCAGGAGGAGCCAAGAAGCACGTTGAAGGTTGATGGTCGCGAAATGTGATGCGGCGCAACACAGGGATTCCGGCGCCAACGTGAACCTGCACAACACAACCAAAGTACTTTGCCCCAACGAAACAGTGAGGTTGTCAATCTCACCGGCTTGCTGTAACAAAGGATTAAACGTATCGAGTGGAAGATGTTTGCAAAGAAAATAGTAAAACACAATTGCAGTAGATTGTATGCTATGTAAAGAATAGGACCGGGGTCCACAGTTCACTAGAGGTGTCTCTCCCATAAGATAAAGCATGTTGGGTGAACAAATTACAGTCGGGCAATTGACAAATAGAGAAAGGCATAACAATGCATATACATGATATGATAAATATAGTGAGATTTAATCCGGGCATTACGACAAAGTACATAGACCGCCATCCAACTGCATCTATGCCTAAAAAGTCCACCTTCAGGTTATCATCCGAACCCCCTCCAGTATTAAGTTGCAAAGCAACAGACAATTGCATTAAGTATGGTGCGTAATGTAATCAACAACTACATCCTTAGACATAGCATCAATGTTTTATCCCTAGTGGCAACAGCACATCACAACCTTAGAACCTACTGTCACGATCCCAGATTCAATGAAGGCATGAACCCACTATCGAGCATAAATACCCCTCTTGGAGTTAAGAGCAAAAACTTGGCCAGAGCCTCTACTAATAACGGAGAGCATGCAAGATCATAAACAACACATAAACAATAGATTGATAATCACCATAATCATAGTACTCTCTATCCATCGGATCCCGACAAACACAACATATAGTATTACAGATAGATGATCTTGATCATGTTAGGCAGCTCACAAGATCCAACAATGAAGCACAACAAGGAGAGACGACCATCTAGCTACTGTTATGGACCCATGGTCCAGGGGTGGACTACTCACTCATCACTCCGGAGGCGACCATGGCGGTGTAGAGTCCTCCGGGAGATGAATCCTCTCCGGCAGGGTGCCGGAGGCGATCTCCAGAATCCCCCGAGATGGGATTCGCGGCGGCGGCGTCTCTGAAGGTTTTCCGTATCGTGGCTCTCGGTATGGGGGTTTCGCGACGGAAGCTTTAAGTAGGCGGAGGGTCAACGCGAGGGGCCACACGAGGGGCCCAGGGGTCGGCGCAGGCCCGGGCCGCGCCGGCCACCCTCCGGGCCCCGTGGCCCCACTTCGTTATCTCTTCGGTCTTCTGGAAGCTTCGTGCAAAAATAGGACCCTGGGCGAAAGTTTCGTCCAAGATATTTCTTTACTAGGATTTCTGAAACCAAAAACAGCAGAAAAGGCTCTTCGGCATCTTGTTAATAGGTTAGTTCCAGAAAATGCATAAATATGACATATAATGTGCATAAAACATGTAGGTATCATCAATAAAGTAGCATGGAACATAAGAAATTATCGATACGTTGGAGACGTATCAGCATCCCCAAGCTTAGTTCTGCTCGTCCCGAGCAGGTAAAACGATAACAAAGATAATTTCTGAAGTGACATGCCATCATAATCTTGATCATACTATTTGTAAACATATGTAATGAATGCAGCGATCAAAGCAAAGGTAATGACATGAGTAAACAACTGAATCATAAAGCAAAGACTTTTCATGAATAGTACTTCAAGACAAGCATCAATAAGTCTTGCATAAGAGTTAACTCATAAAGCAATAAATCAAAGTAAAGGTGTTGAAGCAACACATAGGAAGATTAAGTTTCAGCGGTTGCTTTCAACTTATAACATGTATATCTCATGGATATTTGTCAACATAAAGTAATATAATAAGTGCAATATGCAAGTATGTAGGAATCAACAGTTCACACAAGTGTTTGCTTATTAAGGTGGAAGGAGATAGGTAAACTGACTCAACAATAAAAGTAAAAGAATGGTCCTTCAAAGAGGAAAGCATCGATTGCTGTATTTGTGCTAGAGCTTTTATTTTGGAAACATGAAACAATTTTGTCAACGGTAGTAATAAAGCATATGAGTTATGAAAATTATATCTTACAAGTTGCAAGCCTCATGCATAGTATACTAATAGTGCCCGCACCTCGTCCTACTTAGCTTGGACTACCGGATCTTTGCATGCCATGTTTCAACCAAGTGTCACAAAGGGGTACCTCCATGCCGCCTGTACAAAGGTCTAAGGAGAAAGCTCGCATTTTGGATTTCTCGCTTTTGATTATTCTCAACTTAGACATCCATACCGGGACAACATGGACAACAGATAATGGACTCCTCTTAAATGCATAAGCATGTAGCAACAATTATTATTCTCATATGAGATTGAGGATATATGTCCAAAACTGAAACTTCAACCATGATTCATGGCTTTAGTTAGCGGCCCAATGTTCTTCTCTAACAATTTTGCATGCTCCAACCACTAAAATGATAGATCCTTCAGACAAGACGGACATGCATAGCAACTCACATGATATTCAACAATAGTTGATGGCGTTCCCCAAACATGGTTATCGCACAACAAGCAACTTAATAAAATATAAAGTGCATAAGTACATATTCAATACTACGATAGTTTTTAAGGCTATTTTGTCCCATGAGCTATATATTGCAAAGGTGAATGATGGAATTTTAAGGTAGCACTCAAGCAATTTACTTTGGAATGGCGGAGAAATACCATGTAGTAGGTAGGTATGGTGGACACAAATGGCATAGTAGTTGGCTCAAGGATTTTGGATGTATGAGAAGTATTCCCTCTCGATACAAGGTTTAGGCTAGCAAGGTTATTTGAAGCAAACTCAAGGATGAACATGTGCAGCAAAACTCACATAAAAGACATATTGTAAACATTATAAGACTCTACACTGTCTTCCTTGTTGTTCAAAACTCAATACTAGATATTATCTAGACCTTAGAGAGACCAAATATGCAAATCAGATTTTAGCAAGCTCTATGTATTTCTTCATTAATGGGTGCAAAGCATATGATGCAAGAGCTTAAACATGAGCACAACAATTGCCAAGTATCACATTATCCAAGACATTTTAGAATTACTACATGTAGCATTTTCCAATTCCAACCATATAACAATTTAACGAAGAAGAAACTTCGCCTTGAACATTATGAGTAAAGCCTAAGGACACATGTGTCCATATGCAACAGCGGAGCGTGTCTCTCTCCCACAAAGTGAATGCTAGGATCCATCTTATTCAAACAAAAACAAAAACGAAAACAAACCGACGCTCCAAGTAAAGAACACAAGATGTGATTGAATAAAAATATAGTTTCAGGGAGGAACCTGATGATGTTGTCGATGAAGAAGGGGATGCCTTGGGCATCCCCAAGCTTAGATGCTTGAGTCTTCTTAAAATATGCAGGGGTGAACCACGGGGGCATCCCCAAGCTTAGAGCTTTCACTCCTCTTGATCATAGTATATCATTCTCCTCTCTTGAACCTTGAAAACTTCCTTCACACCAAACTTCAAGCAAACTCATTAGAGGGTTAGTGAATCATTAATAATTCACTCATTCAGAGGTGACACAATCATTATTTTAACTTCTGGACATTGCATAATGCTACTGGACATTAATGGATCAAAGAAATAAATCCAACATAGCAAAAGAGGCAATGCGAAATAAAAGGCAGAATCTGTCAAAAACAGAACAGTCCGTAAAGACGAATTTAAAGTTGGCACCAGACTTGCTCAAATGGAAAAACTCAAAACTAATGAAAGTTGCGTACATATCTGAGGATCACGCTCGTAAATTGGCAGATTTTTTCGAATTTTCTACAGAGAACTGTGCCCAGATTCGTGACAGACAGCAATGCTGTTTCTGCGCAGCGATCCTAAATATAACATCAACTTTGACATAGAAACTTTACTTGGCACAAAAACATGATAAGGAGAGGTTGCTACAGTAGTAAACAACTTCCAAGAATCAACAAAACAAAAAATTGCTGTAGGTAAAAACATGGGTTGTCTCCCATAAGCGCTTTTCTTTAACGCCTTTCAGCTAGGCGCAGAAAGTGCAAATCAAGTAACATCGAGAGTAGAAGCATCAACATCATAACTTGTTCTAATAATAGAATCAAAAGGCAACTTCATTCTCTTTCTAGGGAAGTGTTCCATACCTTTCTTGAGAGGAAATTGATATTTAATATTACCTTCCCTCATATCAATAACAGCACCAACAGTTCGAAGAAAAGGTCTTCCCAACACAATTGGACAAGATGCATTGCATTCGATATCCAAGACAACAAAATCAACGGGACAAGGTTATTGTTAACCGTAATATGCACATTATCAATCCTCCCCAAAGGTTTCTTTTTGACATTATCAGCAAGATTAACATCCAAATAACAATTCTTCAATGGTGGCAAGTCAAGCATATCATAAATCTTTTTAGGCATAACAGAAATACTTGCACCAAGATCACATAAGGCATTACATTCAAAGTCATTGAATTTCATTTTAATGATGGGCTCCCAACCATCCTCTAACTTTCTAGGAATAGAAGTTTCAAGTTTTAGTTTCTCTTCTCTAGCTTTTATGAGAGCATTTGTAATATGTTTTGTAAAGGCTAAATTTATAGCACTAGCATTGGGACTTTTAGCAAGTTTTTGTAAGAACTTTATAACTTCAGAGATGTGGCAATCATCAAAATCTAAATCATTATGAGCTACAGCAATGGGATCATTGTTCCCAAGGTTGGAAAAAATTTCAGCAGTTTTATCACAAGCAGTTTCAGCAGTTTTAGCAATTTCAGGCAGTTTTGTACGCTTTGCACTAGGAGTAGAAACATTGCCAACACCAATTATTTTACCATTGATAGTAGGAGGTGCAGCAACATGTGGAGAATTAGCATTACTAGTGGTGGTAATAGTCCAAACTTTAGCTACATTATTCTCTTTAGCTAGTTTTTCATTTTCTTCTCTATCCCACCTAGCACGCAGTTCAGCCATTAATCTTATATTCTCATTAATTCTAACTTGGATGGCATTTGCTGTAGTAGTAATCTTATTATCAATATCATTATTAGGCATAACTTTCAATTTTAAAAGATTAACATCGGAGGCAAGTCTATCAACTCTAGAAGCGATAGTATCAATTTTATCAAGCTTTTCCTCAACAGATTTGTTAAAAGCAGTTTGTGTACTAATAAATTCTTTAAGCATAGCTTCAAGACCAGAGGGTACATTCCTATTATTATTGTAAGAATTCCCATAAGAATTACCATAACCATTACCATTAGCAGAAGGATATGGCCTATAATTATTACCAGAGTTGTTCCTATAAGCATTGTTGTTGAAATTATTATTTTTAATGAAATTCACATCAACATTTTCTTCTTGAGCAACCAATGAAGCTAAAGGAACATTATTTGGATCTACATTAGATCTACCATTCACAAGCATAGACATAATCACATCAATCTTATCACTCAAGGAAGAGGTTTCCTCAACAGAATTTACCTTCTTACCTTGTGGAGCTCTTTCCGTGTGCCATTCAGAGTAATTTATCATCATATCATCAAGAAGTTTTGTAGCCGCCCCCAATGTGATGGACATAAAAGTACCTCCAGCAGCTGAATCCAATAAATTCCGCGAAGAAAAATTTAGTCCTGCATAGAAGGTTTGGATGATCATCCAAGTAGTCAGTCCATGGGTTGGGCAATTCTTTACCAAAGTTTTCATTCTCTCCCATGCTTGAGCAACATGTTCAGTATCTAATTGCTTAAAATTCATTATGCTACTTCTCAAAGATATAATTTTAGCGGGAGGATAATATCTACCAATAAAAGCATCCTTGCATTTAGTCCATGAATCAATACTATTCTTAGGCAAAGATAGCAACCAATCTTTAGCTCTTCCTCTTAATGAGAAAGGAAACACTTTCAATTTAATAATATCACCATCTACATCCTTATACTTTTGCATTTCACAAAGTTCAACAAAATTATTGAGATGGGCAGCAGCATCAGAACTAACACCAGAAAATTGATCTCTCATAACCAAGTTCAGTAAAGCAGGTTTAATTTCAAAGAATTCTGCTGTAGTAGCAGGTGGAGCAATAGGTGTGCATAGGAAATCATTATTATTTGCATTTGTGAAGTCACACAACTTAGTATTTTCAGGGGTATTCATTTTAGCAACGGTAAATAAAACAAACTAGATAAAGTAAATGCAAGTAACTAATTTTTTTTGTGTTTTTGATATAGAGAGCAAGACAGTAAATAAAGTAAAACTAGCAACTAATTTTTTTGTATTTTGATTTAGTGCAGCAAACAAAGTAGTAAATAAAATAAAGCAAGACAAAAACAAAGTAAAGAGATTGAGAAGTGGAGACTCCCCTTGCAGCGTGTCTTGATCTCCCCGGCAACGGCGCCAGAAAAAGAGCTTGATGGCGTGTAAATCACACGTTCGTTGGGAACCCCAAGAGGAAGGTATGATGCGCACAGTAGCAAGTTTTCCCTCAGAAAGAAACCAAGGTTTAATCGAACCAGGAGGAGCCAAGAAGCACGTTGAAGGTTGATGGTCGCGAAATGTGATGCGGCGCAACACCGGGATTCCGGCGCCAACGCGGAACCTGCACAACACAACCAAAGTACTTTGCCCCAACGAAACAGTGAGGTTGTCAATCTCACCGGCTTGCTGTAACAAAGGATTAAACGTATCGAGTGGAAGATGTTTGCAAAGAAAATAGTAAAACACAATTGCAGTAGATTGTATGCTATGTAAAGAATAGGACCGGGGTCCACAGTTCACTAGAGGTGTCTCTCCCATAAGATAAAGCATGTTGGGTGAACAAATTACAGTCGGGCAATTGACAAATAGAGAAAGGCATAACAATGCATATACATGATATGATAAATATAGTGAGATTTAATCCGGGCATTACGACAAAGTACATAGACCGCCATCCAACTGCATCTATGCCTAAAAAGTCCACCTTCAGGTTATCATCCGAACCCCCTCCAGTATTAAGTTGCAAAGCAACAGACAATTGCATTAAGTATGGTGCGTAATGTAATCAACAACTACATCCTTAGACATAGCATCAATGTTTTATCCCTAGTGGCAACAGCACATCACAACCTTAGAACCTACTGTCACGATCCCAGATTCAATGAAGGCATGAACCCACTATCGAGCATAAATACCCCCTCTTGGAGTTAAGAGCAAAAACTTGGCCAGAGCCTCTACTAATAACGGAGAGCATGCAAGATCATAAACAACACATAAACAATAGATTGATAATCACCATAATCATAGTACTCTCTATCCATCGGATCCCGACAAACACAACATATAGTATTACGATAGATGATCTTGATCATGTTAGGCAGCTCACAAGATCCAACAATGAAGCACAACAAGGAGAAGACGACCATCTAGCTACTACTATGGACCCATGGTCCAGGGTGGACTACTCACTCATCACTCCGGAGGCGACCATGGCGGTGTAGAGTCCTCCGGGAGATGAATCCCCTCTCGGCAGGGTGCCGGAGGCGATCTCCTAATCCCCCGAGATGGGATTCGCGGCGCGGCGTCTCTGCAAGGTTTTCCGTATCGTGGCTCTCGGTACTGGGGGTTTCGCGACGGAAGCTTTAAGTAGGCGGAGGGTCAACGCGAGGGCCACACGAGGGGCCCAGGGGGTAGGTCGGCGCGGCCAGGGCCTGGGCCGCGCCGGCCACCCCTCGGCCGCCTCGTGGCCCCACTTCGTTATCTCTTCGGTCTTCTCGGAAGCTTCGTGCAAAATAGGACCCTGGGCGAAAGTTTCGTCCAATTCCGAGAATATTTCTTTACTAGGATTTCTGAAACCAAAAACAGCAGAAAACAGCAACTGGCTCTTCGGCATCTTGTTAATAGGTTAGTTCCAGAAAATGCATAAATATGACATATAATGTGCATAAAACATGTAGGTATCATCAATAAAGTAGCATGGAACATAAGAAATTATCGATACGTTGGAGACGTATCACACCCCAAGACACAACAAGCCCCCTGCTCAGAATTATCGCCCCAGCAACAACAACAACAACCGCAACACCAACAATAGCCGCAACAACAACAACAACAACACCAACAACAACAACAACCACCCCAATGGCAACAACCACCACCCCAATACTGCCCCCGTGACTGGGAGTAACGCTGTTCCCGTCAACCCCAAAGACAAGTCCACCGTCAACTGCTATGAATGTGGAGTTGTGGGTCACTTCTCCAATGAGTGCCCCAAGAAGCTTGCCAGGATTGCCGCCAATACCGCAGCACCTGCTCAGCAACAGCGCCGCTTTGCCGGAAGAAGGAATCAGAACAACAACAACGGCCGTCTCTACCACATGACTGCCACTGAAGCTCAGGAAGCACCCCAGACCATGCCAAGTATGTCCTCCTGTTAATAAAATGCTCAATCTCTCTTAGGAACCTAACTTTTCTTAAAATCTCGGGACGAGATTTGTTTAAGGGGGAAGGGTTTGTAACAACCCAAAAATTTCAAAACAAACAAAATGAATTTCCCTAGTTCCAAATTTTGGAACCAACAAAAACTTTTATTAAAATAAGATTGATACATATAGATCTTGTTTAAATCTTGTGTTTTGCCATGAGGAGTGTTATTATGCTTATGTGCTAAACCCTAAAACCCTAAAGTGATCAAGTGAAGGTCACCAACCCAATAAAATAAAAGAGAAAGAAATCAAATAAGAAAAACCTTAAACCCTAATCTTCACCATAAATTATTTTGGATCTATTTTGAGAAACCCAAAATAAAATAAAAGACATATGGGGGCATATAGCCCTAATAGGTAAATCTTGAACCCTACCTTTATTATTTATGCTAAATGGTGGTAAACCATTGTGAACCCCACTAAACTCTAAACCTCACCCCTCTTTTCACCACCCTGGTTAAAATAAAATAAAAAGAATTTAAATAAGAAAAAGGCATATGTGCCTATGGCTATTTTTATAAAACTTTACCCTAAGCTTTTCTACTTTGCTTAGAGGTTTGGAAAACCTTCACACACCTTACCTAGTACCTATCAAACCAAATCCAAGTGGTTTCCAAAGAAAATAAAAAGAAACTAAAAATGCCATAGAGGCATATGAGAATAAAATAGCAATTTGGGAAATAAAGAATATTGACCCTAGTACTTGTTGTGAATGGTTGGATCACTTCCATATGCCATTTCAACACTCAACAACATCAAATGGGGTCAAGCCAAGTCAAATCAAAAATCAAATACAACATATGCATAGAGGCATATGTGGCACATAGCCATTTCCCCAATTCTTGACCTATGCACTTTAAACCTTGACCAAATGGTGTGAAACCATCTCTCAACCTAATATAATACTAAATTGACCCTAACCCATGCCCAAGTGAAGCAAGATGAACAATTTACAAAAATAATAAAATTTGAACCTCACCTCTTATGTGTTATGGTCAATTTTGCAAATCTTTGAACAAGACCTCTTGAAATGGATTCAATGGTTGGAAAATGTTTCTAAACTAATAAGAACCACTTTAGAGTCAACAAAAGTCAACTCAAATGGGGAGAAATCAAATAGGGAGAAAATCCCCAAAATTCACTCACATACACTTAGCCCAACTTGCAAATCTTCAACCAAGGCCACCAATGCTTGATCTATTGCTTGTAGAATACTTATATATGATAAACAAACACAATTGCATCAAAGAAACAAGAATAAAATCAAAGGAAATCTCAAAACCATCTCACATGTGATGATGGTCATTTGTGTGATTTTTAACATGATCCCCTCTTTACCCCTCTGGCTTTGACTTTTCTGCAACCAAACTTGGTCAACTATGACCATGTCATCCAAGACCATATGAAGGTGAACAACTTTCATGTTGACCACCATACCCAAGGTTGACCAGGTTGACCAGAAATAAATTGACAAGGGATGACTTTGAAACAAAGAGAAGATTCCTCCACTTTTTGAAACTTTGCAAAACAACACCAATTTGACCACCACCACCACCATTCCATCTCTATGATTATATGAATGAGATCCACCAAAGGAATTTTCAAAATTTGAAAACTTTTCTCTTTCGGCCATTTTCACAAACACCTTGTGGGCAGCACCTATGTTGGTGCCCATACTGAAATTTGGTTTGGACCAGGTCCAACCCTGGCCCTCCTCAGATGCTCTGGCACCCCCTCTCACCTTTCAACACTAGTGCCACCACTTGCCTGCCCTTGCCTTGGATCAACTTGACCAGAACACCACCATGTCGGCCCTCATGTCACTCCACATGCTCACCTCCTCTCCTCTCCCATCCAGGACACACCACCATGCCCTCTAGCTTGACTTGACCCTCCTGAAGCTGCTCATGCCTGCCCTTGACCAAGTGGACGTCGGCATTGACCAGGACAAGCGTGCCCAGACCGCGCCCAGAGACGCCCATGCGCGACAGGACGCGCATGGTGACCACCCGGAGCACGCCAGAGCGCGTCGCCGCCCCGTCACCTCAGCCTGCCCCTCGCCACCAGCGCCTGCGCGTCGACTCACCTCACCACCAGGACACCGCCAGACAACCACACGAGCTCTCCCTCGCCCTGTAGCCATCGTCACGGACGACGACCATCCGCCGCAGTACACGGGTCCCCGATGACGACGACGACGCGATCACTCCACCCCTGGCCTCGCCACGACGCGCGTCGCATCACCGTGACATCAGAACCCGACGCGCCCACTCCTGCCCCTTCGCCGCCCTGCGCCGACGTCGTTGACGACCTTGCCCGCTCCCCGCAGCACCCGCCGCTATAAAAGGAACCCCCGCCCTCTCAAATTGAGCACTCCACTCACCTTCCCTCCTCCCACAGACTCGCTCGACCACCACCTCTTCGATTAGCCGCCGGAGACCTCCAATTGCAAGCTCGGAGCCCGCCGCCGCAGCAGCTCAACGAAGCTGACGTTTCCGAGCACCCCCGAGCTACCACGACCCTCGTTCACCTCGTCGTCTTCCACGTCGATCGCCCGCCTCGCCGACCTCTCGGACGCCGGTAAGACCCCTCCCTGGACCCCCATGGCCGCCGGCAAGGTTTAGACCTCGCCGGAGCTCGCCGCCGACGAGGACGAACCCCAGCCGTAGATCTCCCTTTAATCCAACGGCCCGCAGCCGCCGCACCGCTTCGGCGTTTACACGCACCGGTGGGGTAGCCCCTGTCGCGGCCCGCGAGCATCGCCAGCGTAGCTGGCCGGCCCATTTCTTCTCGCGCACAGCCCGTTAATTTCTCCCGCCAGCCCAGCTAGTTTAAATTCAAAATCCAGTTTAGAGTTATTTTGCAATCTGATGCTAAGTTTAAAATTTAATAGGGACAAATTTACTCGGCCAAATTTTACAAACCTTATATTTTTGGAAAGCTTAGAGTTTTCTCTACACACTGGATTCAAACCTAGATCTGTTATAGAATTAAAGTGAGAAAATAAACAAGGCAGGGACTTTTCTGCCTTAGAATAATTATTAAAAATCAACCAGAAATGTTTTTAAGTTGATTCCAACTCTCATAATTCACTTTTCAAATACTCTAATTGATTATGTAAAAATAGGATATGAGTACTGTATATGATCATGGGCTAGATTCAAATAGTGGCTATATGGCCATTTCTAGCTCATTTAAACTATTTCAAAAATAGTATTTAAATTATATGAGGTGTAGCATCTCATTTAAATCATTACTCCAAGTGATTCAATGTGAGTTGATGACACATGTATTAATGACCCATATGTTCATATTTGAAAATATTAAATCATTTTCATGGTAGTATTTAAATTGTTCAAAACTACTTATTAAATCTTGTGAGATGTTTTGGTCTCATTTAAATCTTGTCCCAACTAAGTTAATATGGGGTAGAGACTATGGTCAATTTTAAACTCATATTAAATTAGTTGAGGATATTAAATCATTAATCATGAGTATTAAAAAGGCATGAGGTGGTGTACCTCATTTAAATCACTTCCCAATTGATACTTATGAAGAGGTTGACTTTGGTCAACCTAGGTCATATGACATTAATTGAGGAAATTAAATCTTAATAATATTCAATGAGAGGAAATTATTTTCTCTCAAGAAATAAATAGAAACTCTAATTAATATTTATAATGAGAGGAAATTATTTTTCTTAAGAATAAAATTAAATCAACTCACCTAATAAGAATGTTGCTTGATAGCTTAGTAGGAGTGATTTATGTGTATGCTTAGTCTAGTACTTAGGCTTGTGTGGTAATTGTGTGTATTATACTCGTATTTAGACGCTAGTACCGAGGAGTACACCGAGGAGGAGGAGGTCTACTTCCAGGAAGAGGAAGACCACTTTGATCAGTACACCACGCAAGGCAAGCTAATATTCTTGCAAAGTGCAAAGCTCTACTAGAGCAAGGCACACTCACCAATTTACTTTATGCTTCATGATCCCATCCCAAGTTTTATTCTTCCAAACTTTTACTTTGATTATTATAACTTGCTTTTATAGTTAACTTTGGTCTAGAAATAGAGTACTACAAGAGTATCAAACTTAGCCTAGAAAGCTATAAGCTAAGTTAGCACCCCTCATGACTAGTTGCTAGTGCTAATAAATAAAATTGACTACTCTAGATGGGAACAGTGAAATGAAATGACTTTGAAAACCTTGGAATGATGAGTCATTCTATTGAAAGATTTTGAAGGTGAATATGACTTGTGAATGACATGGTGAATTTTACAAAAACTGATGGTTGGGTTCGGATGCGATACCATTCCAATTTTTCAAGTACCCCCACAATACCTGATTATGGGTAAGGGCTTAACTGGAAGTTTATGTATCTTAGTATGGGTTCCCTCTAAACAAGCGTCATCGGGGTTATGCCAAGGGCTGCTCCAAAGAAATATAAGATGATGTGAAATGACGTGAAATGAGGTGAATGTCCGGCCCAAGCCCTGTGCAGTTCCCAGGCTGACGGTCTGTCTTCACCGGGAGGCCAAGCTCATGGGGAGAGGTGCCTATACTAGGGTATGTAAGTGAAAGGTTATGGTTGGTAGTCCGCACACGGAGTGTGATAAATCAGGGCCAGTTAACTGATGACCCACAAGTATAGGGGGTGTATCGTAGTATCTTCGATAAGTAAGAATGTCGATCCCAACGAGGAGCAGAAGGTGTTGAAAGCAGTTTCGATGAAGGATTCACTGTAAATGCTCACAGACAAGTATTCAGGGGGTTTTGATATTGCAGATAAATAAAGTACAAGTAAATAAAATGCGAGAGAAATAATTGCAGCGAGTGGCCCAATCCTTTTTAGCACAAAGGACAAGCCGGTTTGATTACTTATAATGACCAAACGTTCCTGAGGACACACGGGGATTTTAGTCTAGTGCTTTCGCTACATACAGCTGATTAATCTTCATTGTTTTGATAAGTGTTGTGTGGGTGAACCTATGCTAATGCACCGCCCTTCCTAGGACTAATACATACTTGTGATTATACCCCTTGCAAGCATCCGCAACTACAAGAAAGTAATTAAGATAAATCTAACCACAGCCTTAAACTCTGAGATCCTGCGATCCCTCCTGCATCGATATACTAACGGGGGCTCAGGTTTCTGTCACTCCGGCAACCCCGCAATTAGCAACCGAATACAAGATGCACTCCCCTAGGCCCATAAATGGTGAAGTGTCGTGTAGTCGACGTTCACACGACACCACTAGAAGAATGACACCACAACTTAAATATCATAACATTGAATATTACTCAACCATAATTCACTACTAGCATTTAGACTTCACCCATGTCCTCAAGAACTAAACGAACTACTCACGAGACATCATATGGAATACAATCAGAGGTGATATGATGATGAATAACAATCTGAACATAAACCTTGGTTCAATGGTTTCACTCAATAGCATCTACAACAAGTATAGAATAACACCGGGAGAGTTTCCCCTATCAAACAATCAAGATTTAACCCGAATTGCTACAGCGATGACGAGGTGCAGCGGTGGTGATGGCGGTGTAGATGGTGGAGATGATGATGATGATGATGGAGATGATGTCCCGCTCGATGACGATGGCGATGGCGTCGATTTCCCCTCCGGGAGGGAATTTCCCGGCGGATTCCGCCCGCGGAGAGCTCTTTTCTCTCTGGTGTTCTCCGCCCCGCAGAGGCGGCTGTAACCCTTCGTGAGGATCCCTCTGTGGCTTAGGTTTTCGGGACGAAGGAGTACGCGAAGAAAAGGAGGCGAAAAGGGTCGTGGGCCCCAGGTGGCGCGGCCAGGCCATGGGCCGCGCCGCCCTATGGTCTGGGCCCACGTGGCCCCTCTCTTCTTCCCCTTCTGGCTCCCTCCGTCATCTGGAAAAATAGGAATTTTCGTGAAATTCCCTTCCACAGTTGATCTTCCGAAATATTGCGTTCGACGGTGCTTTTTCCAGCAGCTCCGGTGCTTGATCCTCCAATGATGATGAAACATGCAAAATAGATGAAATAACATAAGTATTGTATCCCAATATGAAATATATCAATGAATAACAGCAAATTATGATACAAAATAGTGATGCAAATTGGACGTATCAACTCCCCCAAGCTTAGACCTCGCTTGTCCCCAAGCGAAACTGAGCTCGATAAACGAGACCACATGTTTATGGAGTGAAGAGTCGATAAATAAAATACGGACAAGAAGCATCATATTCATTCACACAAGACATTCTAGTAAACAACTTCCTCATATAACTCATCTCGAAATAAGTAAAGAGAAATCACAAGTAAAGGTGCATAAGAAATCATAATTGGTGATGGCAAACTTTGTTCTTGGTCAGAGAACTACTAACGGATTGTACTTCTAAGCAAAGCTTTCATATTAGATTTTATAGCTGAGCCTTCATATTTAAGCATAACAATCTCTTCATAATCATTGATAACTTCAAAGTCATATTCATTCAGATAAAATTGGTACTAAACAAGAAAGTATAAAAGACATGATTAACTGGATCACAGCATAAATGATTGGTTCACAACAACTCAATTGCTTGCTTGAGATAGAGGGAAATAGGTTTACTGACTCAACATAAAAGTAAAAGACAGGCCCTTCGCAGAGGGAAGCAGGGATTAAATCATGTGCTAGAGCTTTTCAAGTTTTGAAATCATATAAAGAGAATAAAAGTAAGATTTTGAGAGGTGTTTGTTGTTGTCAACGAATGGTAGCGGGCACTCTAACCCCCTTGCCAAACGAACCTTCAAAGAGCGGCTCCCATGAGGGACGGCATCTCTACCAGCAAGGTAGATCATCCCCCTTCTTTTGTTTACACATGTATTTTAGTTTTATTATGGGTGACACTCCCCCCAACCTTGGCTTTCTCAATCCATGGCTAACCGAATCCTCGGGTGCCTTCCAACATTCACATACCATGGAGGAGTGTCTATTGCAAAATTAAGTTGCTTACTGATAAATCAGAGCAAAATATGTGAAGAGAATTATTAATGAAAGTTATTAATTGGGGCTGGGAACCCCGTTGCCAGCTCTTATTGCAAAGTTATTGGATAAGCGGATGTGCCGCTAGTCCATTGGTGAAAGTCCGCCCAACAAGATTGAAAGATGAAACACCACATACTTCCTCATGAGCTATAAAACATTGACACAAATAAGGAATAGTAGTTTGAATAATTTAAAGGTAGCACATGAAGTATTTACTTGGAATGGCAAAAATACCATGTAGTAGGTAGGTATGGTGGACACAAATGGCATAAGTTTGGTCTAAGGTTATGGATGTATGAGAAGCATTCCCTCTCGATACAGGTCTTTGGCTAGCAAGGTTTGATAGCAAGCATAAAGTTGAGGGAAACAAACAAATATACAAATGATAGAAACAATCATGCATCTTTCTCATAAGCACAAGCAACTTTAACTTCAGAATACTAAGCATAGAGATAATAGTAATATATCTAAGTGTATTTCTCTCCTTCATTAAACATCAAGATGTTGTTGCTATTGACCAATGCTAAGTTTGCCAAAACCAAATAGATTTACTTGATGCTCCCAAAGTGATACCCATACTCATGTCAAGAGTAATCATATAATGGAGATTGCAAACTAAAATAAAGTGTGCAAAAAGTAAATGATAAGACTTCTCATTAATATTTCATAACGATAACTCACACCAACGGATACATAGATAACTAACTAAGAGAGATACTTCCACATTGCATACTATTCCATATGATAACTTCCCTACTCATGATATGACACTACTTGATAGTAAAAGATAAAGGTGGTGATAATGATGTGATACCGCGGCACTCCCCCAAGCTTGGAACAAACCAAGGGGATGCCAATACCGATGATGAATTACTCCTTCGGTGATGGTGGTGATGAATTCCTGACAAGCTTCTCAATAAGCTCCTGGAGCTCGTCAATCCTGTATATGAGATTGCGAATCATCTCTGAATTGTGCTCGACGCGGTTAAGGAGTCTGTCCGACGGTGAGTCCCAACTCTTGGAGTTATTTCCCCACTCTTCAGCCTCAGGCTCCTTCTCTCCTGCAGTGTCAGAACGATTTATATCCCAATTACTCGGCAACACTACCTTGGGGGTCCTTTCAGTTTGACGATCGTAGATTAGATTGCGGTAAGGGTTGTAATGGCTCGGAGAAGATGTCCTTGGAGCCAAGTAATGACGTGGAACCGCTCCTCCGGTAGCGATTCGTGCACTCCTCTTGATGTTGGATGGACTTGATATCACGCCAATACTTGCGACGGTGGCTTGTTGGCGTTCCTGCGGAGCTTCCTCCACTTCTTCATCCTCTCTTACATCTTCTTTCTTCAGCTCCGGGTCTTGAATATTTTCCTTCAAAGGTTCCTTGTCCTTGTTGTTGGAGACCATGGTGCTTCTAGATCAAAACAAATCTGGCAGAAAACAGCTCGAAACAAAACACGACGAGAAAACGATATTACGGACCTCCAGGGGTCCGGGGGATTATATAGCAAATATTTTTACGACAAAAGGAAGGTTCCAGGCCGAAAACGAGTGGAAACGGGACGCCGAGGCGGCCAGACCATAGGTCGGCGCGGCCAGGGTGGGGCCCGCGCCGGCCTATGGTGGCACGCCCTCGCGCTTTTTCCACTCCGTTTCGATTCCGTAATTTTTCATATTTTCTAAAAACAGCAGAAATAATGTTCGGAAAGGTAAACGCGGACTTTTTATTACCTGTACTGTTACCTATTCAAAGTCCAGTTCTGGCGGACTGTCAATTTGTCCTTTGATGAAAGCCTCCGGTGTTTCCACTTGAATAATATCAACATCAACATTATAAGAATCACCCGAGATATAATGCTTGAGTCTTTGTCCATTCACCACTTGTGTGGCATTGCCTTGGAGAGAGCTAATTTTAATTGCTCCTGAACGATACACCTCCTCAACAACATATGGTCCTTCCCACTTCGAGAGTAATTTCCCTGCAAAGAATCTGAGACGAGACCGATACAATAGAACTTGATCTCCAACATTAAATTCTCTTTTAATGATCCTTCTATCATGCCATTTCTTAACTTTTTCTTTAAAGAGTTTAGCATTTTCATAAGCTTCACTTCTCCATTCATCTAGAGAACTTAATTGCAACAACCTCTTATTACCGGCTAATTTAGGATCTTTATTTAGTTCTCTAACAGCCCAATAAGCTTTGTGCTCTAGTTCTAGAGGTAAATGACAAGCTTTTCCATAAACCATTTTATAAGGTGACATTCCCATAGGATTTTTATAAGCAGTTCTATAAGCCCATAACGCTTCTTTCAATTTGCTAGGCCAATTCTTTCTAGATTTATTAACAGTCTTACCTAAGATAGCTTTAATCTCTCTATTTGATAATTCTACTTGACCACTAGTTTGAGGGTGATAAGCAGAAGCAATTCTATGATTAATACCATACTTAGCAAGAGTTTTTCTAAAACCTCCATGAATGAAATGAGAACCTCCATCAGTCATAATATATCTAGGTACTCCAAATCTAGGAAATATAATATCTACAAGCATTTTTATAGAGGTCTCACCATCAGCACTTTTTGTAGGTATAGCTTCTACCCATTTAGTAACATAATCAACAGCAACAAGTATATGAGTGTTACCGTCTGAAGAAGGGAAAGGACCCATGAAGTCGAATCCCCAACAATCGAATGGTTCAATAACAAGAGTATAATTCATAGGCATTTCATTGCGTCTAGAGATATTACCAACTCTTTGACATTCATCACAAGATAAAATAAATTTCCTTGCATCTTTGAAGAGTGTTGGCCAATAAAAACCTGATTGTAGAACCTTCTGCGCGGTTCTATCTCCAGCGTGATGTCCTCCATAAACACTACCATGACATTTATTCAATATCTCTTGTTGTTCATATTCAGGAACACATCTTCGCATAATACCATCCACTCCTTCTTTATATAAGTGTGGGTCATCCCAAAAATAATGCCTCAAGTCATAAAAGAATTTCCTCCTTTGAGCTGAAAAGGTTGGAGGCAAATACTTCGAAACAATAAAGTTAGCATAATCTGCATACCAAGGGCTCTCTCGCGAGCTCACCTTTATTACAGCCAATTGTTCATTTGGAAAACTATCATTAACAGGAACAGGATCATAAGCAATATTTTCCAATCTAGACAAATTATCAGCAACAGGATTATCAGCACCTTTCCTATCTATAATATGTAAATCAAATTCTTGCAACAGAAGTACCCATCTAATAAGCCTTGGCTTAGCATCTTTCTTTGTCATAAGGTATCTAATTGCAACATGATCAGTATGAATTGTAACTTTCGAATCAACAATATAAGGTCTAAACTTATCACAAGCAAAGACTACAGCTAACAATTCCTTTTCAGTTGTAGCATAATTTCTTTGAGCAGCATCAAGAGTCTTACTAGCATAATGAATAACATTTAATTTTTTATCTACCCGCTGTCCAAGGACAGCGCCTACAGCAAAATCACTAGCATCACACATAATTTCAAAAGGCAAATTCCAATCAGGAGGTTCAACTACAGGAGCAGTTGTTAAGGCTTTCTTTAGAGTTTCAAAAGCTTCCTTACAATCATCATCAAAAACAAAAGGTACATCTTTTTGAAGAAGATTAGTAAGAGGCTTTGAAATTTTAGAGAAATCTTTAATAAATCTCCTATAAAACCCAGCATGACCAAGAACACTACGAATACCTTTAACATCCCTCGGATAGGGCATTTTCTCAATTGCTTCAACTTTAGCTCTATCAACTTCAATACCTCTTTCGGAAATTTTATGTCCCAATACAATTCCTTCATTAACCATAAAGTGGCATTTCTCCCAATTAAGAACAAGGTTAGTTTCTTCACATCTCTGCAAAACTTTATCGAGGTTTCGCAAGCAATTATCAAAAGAATTCCCATAGACAGAAAAATCATCCATGAACACCTCTACAATACTTTCGCAAAAACCATGAAAAATAGTAGACATGCATCTTTGAAAAGTAGCAGGAGCATTACATAAACCAAAAGGCATACGCCTATAAGCATAAGTTCCATAAGGACAAGTAAAAGTGGTTTTCTCTTGATCTTTAGCTTTAACAGCAATTTGTGAAAACCCAGAATAACCATCAAGAAAGCAAAAATGAGTATTTTTAGACAACCTTTCTAACATTTGATCAATAAAGGGTAAAGGGTAATGATCTTTCTTAGTAACTTTATTAACTTTACGAAAATCAATGCACATTCTATAACCTACAACTATTCTTTGAGGAATAAGCTCATCATTATCATTAGGCACAACAGTCATTCCTCCTTTCTTAGGAACACAATGAACAGGACTAACCCATCTACTATCAGCAATAGGATATATAATACCAGCTTCAAGGAGTTTTAATACCTCGTTTCTTACCACTTCCTTCATCTTCGGAATTAGACGACGTTGATGTTCAACAACAGGCTTTGCATCATCTTCCATATTAATAGCATGTTGGCAAATAGAAGGAGAAATCCCTTTCAAATCATCAAGAGTATAGCCAATAGCTCCTCGGTGTTTCTTCAATATTTCCAATAACCTTTCTTCCTCAATCTCTGAAAGCTTAGAACTAATAATAACAGGATATATTTTCTTATCATCAATATGAGCATATTTAAGATTATCAGGTAAGGGCTTTAAATCAAAAACAGGATCTTCCTTTGGTGGCGGTGTTGTACCCAAATCTTCCACCGGTAAATCATGCTTGAGAATAGGTTGGCGACGAAAAATTTCCTCAAGCTCATCTCTTTCTTTCCTAAAAGCTTCACTTTCACTATTCTCCAAATGTTGCTGCAAAGGATTATTAGGAACAAGAACAATAGATGCACACTGCTCCATTTTAAAATCATTACTAGGCAAGTCAACTTTATAAGGAGTTTTGGTAAATTTAGAAAAGTTAAATTCATAAGGTTCACCAGCAAATCTAGTCAAAATTTTCTCTTTCTTACAATCTATAATAGCTCCACAAGTATTTAGAAAAGGTCTACCAAAAATGATAGGACAATGATCACTAGCAGCAGAACCAAGTACCAAAAAGTCAGCAGGATATTTAATCTTACCACATAGAACTTCCACATCTCGAACAATACCAATCGGAGAAATAGTTTCTCTATTAGCCAGATGAATAACCACATCAATATCTTCAAGTTCACAAGAACCAATCTCGTGCATAATCTCCGTGTAAAGCTCATAAGGAATAGCACTAACACTTGCACCAATATCACATAAACCATAATAGCAATGATCACCAATTCTAACAGATAGCATAGGAACACTAACTTGTTTGGATTTATTAGGATGTGAAACAATATTAGAAGCATCTTCACAGAAAATAATATGACCATCTTCCACATTTTCAGTCACAAGATCTTTAACTATAGCAACAGCAGGTTCAATTTTAATTTGTTCTTCAGGTTCTTTAGGTTTCTTTTCACTTTTATTAACCGCACTAGATATGACAGAGTACTCCTTCATTTTAGCAGGGAAAGGAGTTTTTTCAATATAAGCTTCAGGGATAACATTATCAACAGTTTCAATCACTACACATTTGTTTACAGATGAATCAATTTTATCTTTATACGGTTCATGATACTTGTCAAAATTCTTCTTAGGCAGTTCATAATGAGAGGCAAAAGCTTTATAAAGATTTGCAACAACTTGGGAATCAAGACCATATGTAGCACTCATATTACGAAATTTATCAGTATCCATAAAAGCTTCAATGCATTTATAATCATAAATTATACCTGATTCTCTATCTTTGTCGTTCTCCCATCCTTCAGTATTTTCTTGGATCCGATCAAGAAGGTCCCTTTTAAACTCTTCATTCTTGCGTGTAAATGATCCAGAACAAGAAGTATCCAGCAAGGTCTTGTCTTGAAAAGAAAGTCTTGCATAGAAATTATCAATAATGACATTACCAGGAAGCTCATGAATGGGGCATTTGAGCATTAAAGACTTCAATCTCCCCCAAGCTTGGGCAATACTCTCTCCATCATGAGGCCAGAAATTATATATGCGGTTCCGATCTTTGTGAATTTCACTTGGAGGATAAAATTTGGAATAAAATAAAGGCACAATGTCCTCCCAATCAATAGAATCACCATTCTTCAGCAATTTATACCAGTGCGCCGCTTTACCAGACAGCGATATAGTGAATAGTTTCTTCCTAACTTCATTCATAGAAATACCTGCACATTTGAATAACCCGCATAATTCATGCAAAAACAATAAATGATCACCAGGATGGACAGTTCCATCCCCTTCATAGCGGTTATCCATAACACGTTCAATAATTTTCATAGGTATTTTATATGGTACTACTTCCTCACCTGGCGCTTCATCCACTACCGTTGCAGTAGTAGTAGATTTCCCAAATAGAAATTGAAGAGAAGATCTCTCCATAATGATTTATAGCAGCAGGCAGAAATAAAATCAGCACAAACAGTAAATTTCCTTACCAATTCCACTTACCAATAGCGCTTCACTCCCCGGCAACGGCGCCAGAAAATAGTCTTGATGACCCACAAGTATAGGGGGTGTATCGTAGTATCTTCGATAAGTAAGAATGTCGATCCCAACGAGGAGCAGAAGGTGTTGGCAGCGGTTTCGATGAAGGATTCACTGTAAATGCTCACAGGCAAGTATTCAGGGGGTTTTGATATTGCGATAAATAAAGTACAAGTAAATAAAATGCGAGAGAAATAATTGCAGCGAGTGGCCCAATCCTTTTTAGCACAAAGGACAAGCCGGTTTGATTACTTATAATGACCAAACGTTCCCGAGGACACACGGGGATTTTAGTCTAGTGCTTTCGCTACATACAGCTGATTAATCTTCATTGTTTTGATAAGTGTTGTGTGGGTGAACCTATGCTAATGCACCGCCCTTCCTAGGACTAATACATACTTGTGATTATACCCCTTGCAAGCATCCGCAACTACAAGAAAGTAATTAAGATAAATCTAACCACAGCCTTAAACTCTGAGATCCTGCGATCCCTCCTGCATCGATATACTAACGGGGGCTCAGGTTTCTGTCACTCCGGCAACCCCGCAATTAGCAACCGAATACAAGATGCACTCCCCTAGGCCCATAAATGGTGAAGTGTCGTGTAGTCGACGTTCACACGACACCACTAGAAGAATGACACCACAACTTAAATATCATAACATTGAATATTACTCAACCATAATTCACTACTAGCATTTAGACTTCACCCATGTCCTCAAGAACTAAACGAACTACTCACGAGACATCATATGGAATACAATCAGAGGTGATATGATGATGAATAACAATCTGAACATAAACCTTGGTTCAATGGTTTCACTCAATAGCATCTACAACAAGTATAGAATAACACCGGGAGAGTTTCCCCTATCAAACAATCAAGATTTAACCCGAATTGCTACAGCGATGACGAGGTGCAGCGGTGGTGATGGCGGTGTAGATGGTGGAGATGATGATGATGATGATGGAGATGATGTCCCGCTCGATGACGATGGCGATGGCGTCGATTTCCCCCTCCGGGAGGGAATTTCCCCGGCGGATTCCTGCCCGCCGGAGAGCTCTTTTCTCTCTGGTGTTCTCCGCCCCGCAGAGGCGGCTGTAACCCTTCGTGAGGATCCCTCTGTGGCTTAGGTTTTCGGGACGAAGGAGTACGCGAAGAAAAGGAGGCGAAAAGGGTCGTGGCCCCCGAGCATAGGGTGGCGCGGCCAGGCCATGGGCCGCGCGCCCTATGGTCTGGGCCCACAGTGGCCCTCTCTTCTTCCCCTTCTGCTCCCTCCGTCATCTGGAAAAATAGGAATTTTCGTGAAATTCCCTTCCACAGTTGATCTTCCGAAATATTGCGTTCTGACGGTGCTTTTTCCAGCAGAATCCTGGCTCCGGTGCTTGATCCTCCAATGATGATGAAACATGCAAAATAGATGAAATAACATAAGTATTGTATCCCAATATGAAATATATCAATGAATAACAGCAAATTATGATACAAAATAGTGATGCAAATTGGACGTATCATTAACCCTGACGGATTATTGCAAATGTTGTGGCACAAGTGTACGACCTCTGCAGAGTGTAGAACTATTCGAATAGCCGTGTCCACGGTTACGGACGATTGGAAAGGCCATACTGTTCCGTCATCAGACCATTTTCAAAAATGTGACAGGTGAAGGGTGACTTGTGATTTGAACTTGAAATGGTGACTTTGACTTGAATTACAACAGAGTTGTGGGAATGACACTAATGTTCCCACTTGAGTTAGTCTAGCGACTCAAGCATCTTTACTAAATGCTTATGAAATAAAATTGGCTTTATGCAAATAAACTTAGAGCTTAGCACCCCCTTACTATAGTTGATAGTGCTTACATTAGTATTAGTTTGCGAGTACTTTAAAGTACTCATGGCTTTGTCCCTGGCTATTCAAATGGCCAGACTATGAAGGAGAACAGCAGTACGAGGAAGATGGACAGCAGGACGTCTACGACAACTAGGATCACTCCTGACGTCAACAGTTGCCTGTGGAATAGATGGACCGCAACCGTTACTTCGCTTCCGCTATGTGTTTTGTAATAGGATCTCTAGATCCACTATGATGTATTAAGACTGGATCATGTGATCCCTCTATGTAAGACAATTATGTGATGTAATGAATGATGTGTTGTGATATCAATCTATTATGTCTCGCAAAAACAATATTCCTGGGATTGCGATGAATGGCATAATAGGCATCTGGACTTAAAAATCCGGGTGTTGACACTAACCCTCTAATGAGTTTTCTTGAAGTTTGGTGTGGAGGAAGTTTTCAAGGGTCAAGAGAGGAGGATGATATACTATGATCAAGAAGAGTGAAAGGTCTAAGCTTGGGGATGCCCCGGTGGTTCATCCCTGCATATTTTAAGAAGACTCAAGCATCTAAGCTTGGGGATGCCCAAGGCATCCCCTTCTTCATCGACAACTTATCAGGTCACTTCTAGTGAAACTATATTTTTATTCCGTCACATCTTATGTACTTTACTTGGAGCGTCTGTGTGCTTTTATTTTTGTTTTGTTATTTTCATTCTATGAATAAATTCATGCTCATGTGGGAGAGAGACACGCTCCGCTTTTTCATATGAACACTAGTGTTCTTCATTCTTACTTTTAATGTTCAAGGGCGAAAGTTGATCGCTTCACTTGTTGCTATTTGGTTGGAATCAGAAAATGCTTCATATGGTCTTGAATAATTTGATACTTGGCAATTGTTTTGAGCTCTCATTAGATCATGTTTAAGCTCTTGCATCATGTAGTTTAAATCTAGTAGTGGAGAACTACCGTAGAGCTTGTTAAAATTTGGTTTGCATGATTGGTCTCTCTAAGTCTAGATATTTTCTGGTAAAGTGTTTGAGCAACAAGGAAGACAGTGTAGAGTCTTATAATGCTTGCAATATGTTCTTATGTAAGTTTTGCTGTACCGGTTCATACTTGTGTTTGCTTCAAACAACCTTGCTAGCCAAAGCCTTGTACTGAGAGGAAATGCTTCTCGTGCATCCAAAACCTTGAGCCAAAACCTATGCCATTTGTGTCCACCATATCTACCTACTATGTGGTATTTCCTGCCATTCCAAGTAAATACTTCATGTGCTACCTTTAAACAATTCAAAAGCTATCATCTCTTATTTGTGTCAATGTTTTATAGCTCATGAGGAAGTATGTGGTGTTTTATCTTTCGATCTTGTCATTTACTTCTGACAGACTTTCACAATGGACTAGTGGCTCATCCGCTTATCCAATAATTTTGCAAAAAGAGCTGGCAATGGGGTTCCCAGCCCAATTAATTAACTTGCATAATAATTCTTTCATGTTTTGCTCTGATCTATCAGTAAGCAACTTAAATTTGCAAATAGACACTCCTCCATGGTATGTGAATGTTGGAAGGCACCCGAGATTCGGTTAGCCATGGCTTGTGTAAGCAAAGGTTGGGGGAGTGTCATCTAATAAATAAAACTAAAGTACATGTGTAAACAAAAGAGAAGAGGGATGATCTACCTTGCTGGTAGAGATAACGTCCTTCATGGGAGCCGCTCTTGAAAGTCTGGTTGATAAGGTAGTTAGAGTACCCATTGCCATTCGTTGACAACAACAAAAACCTCTCAAAATTTTACTTTTATGCTCTCTATATGATTTCAAAACTTGAAAAGCTCTAGCACATGATTTAATCCCTGCTTCCCTCTGCGAAGGGCCTATCTTTTACTTTATTGTTGAGTCAGTTTACCCATTTCCTTCCATCTTAGAAGCAAACACTTGTGTCAACTATGCATTGATTCTTACATACTTGCTTATTTGCATTCATTATATTACTCTATGTTGACAATTATCCATGAGATATGCATGTTGAAAGTTGAAAGCAACCGCTGAAACTTATATCTTCCTTTGTGTTGCTTCGATGCCTTTACTTTGAATTTATTGCTTATGAGTTAGCTCTTATGCAAGGCTTGTTGATACTTGTCTTGAAAGTACTATTCATGAAAAGTTTTGCTATATGATTCATTTGTTTAGTCATCATCTTTTGTTAGCAATCTATTGCTTTGAATCACTCCATTCATGTCATATGCTTTACAATAATGTTGATCAAGATTGTGTTGGTAGCATGTCACTTTAGAAATTATTTGTTGTTATCGTTTACCTACTCGAGGGCGAGTAGGAACTAAGCTTGGGGATGCTGATACGTCTCCAACGTATCTATAATTTCTGATGTTCCATGCTTGTTTTATGACAATACCTACATGTTTTGTTCACACTTTATATCGTTTTGATGCGTTTTCCGAACTAACCTATTGACGAGATGCCGAAGTGCCAGTTTGCTGTTTTTGGTTTCGGAAATCCTAGTAAGGAAATATTCTCGAATTGGACGAAATCAACGCCCAACATCTTAGAATTCCACGAAGCTTCCAGAACACCCGAGAGGAACCGGGGGCCACAGGAGCCCCACACAATAAGGCGGCGCGGCCAGAGGGAGGGGGGCGCCGGCCTACTGTGTGGGCCCCCCGTAGCCCTTCCGACTCCGCCTCTTCGCCTATAAGAAGCCCCCTGACCTAAATCTTCGAGACGGAAAAGCCACGGTACGAGAAACCTTCCAGAGCCGCCGCCATCGCGAAGCCAAGATCTGGGGGACAGGAGTCTCTGTGGCACGCGTCGGGACGGGGAAGTGCCCCCGGAAGCTTCTCCATCGACACCACCGCCATCTTCACCGCCATCTCCATCAACGCTGCTGCTCCCATGATGATCGAGGAGGGAGTAGTTCTCCCTCGAGGCTGAGGGTTGTACCGGTAGCTATGTGGTTAATGTCTCTCTCTCTCTGTACTCCAATACAATGATCTCATGAATTGCTTTGCATGATTGAGATCCATATGATGAGCTTTGTATCGCTACTAGTCTATGTGCTACTCATGTGATGTTATTAAAGTAGTATATTCCTCCTGGTGTAATGGTGACAGTGTGTGCATCGTGTGGTTCTTGTCGTAGATTATGATCATAATCTCTTGTAGGTTATGGAGTTAATTATCGCTATGATAGTATTGATGTGATCTATTCCCCTTTCATAGTGTAATGGTGACAGTGTGTATGCTATGTTAGTACTCGGTTTATTTTGTAAAGATCTATTATGCTCTAAGGTTACTTAAATATGAATGCTGAATGTTGTGGCGCTTGTTAACTCCGGCTTGAGGGAGCTCTTGTAGCCCTACTGTCAACACCCGGATTTTTAAGTCCAGATGCCTATTATGCCATTCCTCGCAATCCCAGGAATATTGTTTTTGCGAGACATAATAGATTGATATCACAACACATCATTCATTACAACACATAATCGTCTTACAACAAAGGATCACATGATCCAATCTTAATACATCATAGTGGATCTAGGGATCCTATTACAAAACACATAGCGGAAGCGAAGTAGTAGCGGTCGTGGTCCATCTATTCCACAGGCAACTGTTGACGTCAGGAGTGATCCTAGTTGTCGTAGACGTCCTGCTGTCCATCTTCCTCGTACTGCTGTTCTCCTTCATAGTCTGGCCATTTGAATAGCCAGGGACAAAGCCATGAGTACTTTAAAGTACTCGCAAACTAATACTAATGTAAGCACTATCAACTATAGTAAAGGGGTGCTAAGCTCTAAGTTTATTTGCATAAAGCCAATTTTATTTCATAAGCATTTAGTAAAAAGCCTCTTCATTTGCTAACTAACTCAAGTGGGAACATTAGTGTCATTCCCACAACTCTGTTGTGATTCAAGTCAAAGTCACCATTTCAAGTTCAAAATCACAAGTCACCCTTCACATGTCACATTTTTGAAAATGGTCTGATGACGGAACAGTATGGCCTTTCCAATCGTCCGTAACCGTGGACACGGCTATTCGAATAGTTCTACACTCTGCAGAGGTCGTACACTTGTGCCACAACATTTGCAATAATCCGTCAGGGTTAACTGGCCCTGATTTATCACACTCCGTGTGCGGACTACCAACCATAACCTTTCACTTACCTACCCTAGTATAGGCACCTCTCCCCATGAGCTTGGCCTCCCAGGTGAAGACACCAACTCCTGGGAACTGCACAGGGCTTGGGCCGGACATTCACCTCATTTCACGTCATTTCTCATCATTTCATATTTCTTTGGAGGCAGCCCTTGGCATAACCCCGATGACGCTTGTTTAGAGGGAACCCATACTAAGATACATAAACTTCCAGTTAAGCCCTACCCATATCAGGTATTGTGGGGGTACTTGTAAAATTGGAATGGTATCGCATCCAAACCCAACCATCAGTTTTTGTAAAGTTCACCATGTCATTCACAAGTCACATTCACCTTCAAAATCTTTCAATAGAATGACTCATCATTCCAAGGTTTTCAAAGTCATTTCATTTCACCAGTTCCCATCTAGAGTAGTCAATTTTATTTGTTAGCACTAGCAACTAATCATGAGGGGTGCTATCTAGCTTTCATTGCTCTAGGCTAAATTTGATACTCTTGTAGTATTCTATCTCTAGACCAAAGTTAACTATAAAAGCAAGTTATAATAATCAAAGTAAAAGCTTGTAAGAATAAAACTTGGGATGGGATCATGAAGCATAAAGTAAATTGGTGAGTGTGCCTTGCTCTAGTAGAGCTTTGCATTTTGCAAGAATATTAGCTTGCAAGGGTATAGCTTGCATTGGAGTTAGCTTGCATTGATAATAGCTTGCATTGATAATAGCTTGCATTGATAATAGCTTGCATTGATAATAGCTTGCCTTGGTTGGAGTAGTGATCAAAGTTCTCTTCCTCTTCAAAGTAGTCCTCCTCCTCCTCGATGTACTCCTCGGTACTAGCGTCTAAATACGAGTACAATACACACAATTACCACACAAAGCCTAAGTACTAGACTAAGCACACACATAAATCACTCCTACTAAGCTATCAATCAACATGCTTATTAGGTGAGTGGATTTCATTTTATTCTTAAGAAAAATAATTTCCTCTCATTATAAATATTAATTAGAGTTCCTATTTATTTCTTGAGAGAAACTAATTTCCTCTTATTGAATATTATTAAGATTTAATTTCCTCAATTAATGTCCTATGACCTAGGTTGACCAAAGTCAGCCTCTTCATAAGGATTAATTGGGAAGTGATTTAAATGAGGTACACCACCTCATGCCTTTTTAATACTCATGATTAATGATTTAATATCATCAACTAATTTAATATGAGTTTAAAATTGACCATAGTCTATACCCCATATTAACTTAGTTGAGACAAGATTTAAATGAGACCACTACATCTCATAAGATTTAATAAGTAGCCTTGAATAATTTAAATACTACTATGAAAATGATTGAATATTTTTAAATAAGAACCTATGGATTATTACTACATGTGTCATTAATTCTCATTGAATCCCTTGGAGTAAGTATTTAAATGAGAGGCTACACCTCATATAGTTTAATACCACATACTAATGATTTAAATGAGGTGTAGCACCTCATACCATTTAATTTTAACATGGTAAGGATCTAATATTATCAATAATTCATATGAGACCTAAATGACCAGAGTCTCTAGCTTATTTTGAATTGTTCATGACAAGATTTAAATGAGAGAAATATTCCCATAAGATTTATTAATAGTTTTGGACAATATCTTTGACTAGAACTAGCCATAAAGTCCTTTAATTAAACTAGGCCATGATCATTCAAGGTAAGCATGGCATATTTTTGCAGAAACAATTAGTGTAAGTGAAATGTGAATTATAGGAGTTGGAATCAACTCAAAAGCATTTTTGGTTGATTTTTAAGAATTAATCTAAGGCAGAAAAGTCCCTGCCTTGTTATTTTTATCATTTAAATTCTATAACAAAACTAAAGTTGGGGCCAGTGTAGTTTTGTAGATAATTTAACAAGGTTTCCAAATATATAAAATTTGTCAAATTTGGTTTGGTAGATTTTATTCTATTTAATTTTCAAAACAGCATCTGAGAAACAATAATTAAATTCGAAATTTCTTTGTTTGAAATGTGGGCTTGGCGGGAAAGAAACTGGGCCGAAACTGTTTGAAAAGTGGCAAAGTAGAGATGGGCCGGCCCAGCTAATGCTGCGGGCCAGCTGACAGCAGGCCCCACTCGTCAGCGGGTGAGACTTACCGAATCGGTACGGGGCGCTGAGGACCGTCGGATCAGAACGCGATCGGACGACTGGGCGTCGTCGTCGCTGTCGACGAGAGAGGCGAGCAACGGCGGCTCGGGTAGGGGGTCGGCGGCGAGCTGGAGCTCCGGCGAGGATCAGCGACGGTGCCGGACGACGTTGTCGAGGACGAGGAAGCAGATGGCGCAGACGACGGCTCGAATGGTGGCCTAATTCGACGGCGGCGATCTCAGGTCCTCTGCGGGCTCCGGCGAGAAATTGGAAGGCTCCGGTGAGCAATCGAGGGGGAGGAGTGGACGAGGAGGGTCAGAAGAGAGTGGGGAGCGAGATGGGGTGGAGTTTTGAGGCGGGAGCGTCCTCCTTTTATAGCGCGGCCGAGGAGCGGAGGGGCAGAGGCATGGCGATGGTGGTGACGGAGTTACAGCGTCGGAGAGGAGTGGGCGGTGATGCTGCTCTCTTCCCTACGTCACGGTGATCACGACGCGCTTGAAGGCACTGAAAACGGGGGTCTGTAGCGAGCAGGAGCGTGACGCGCGCGTGTTGTACCGTGGCGGACAGTCGTCGAAGGTGACGACGGCGACAGGGCTCCGGCGAGCCAACGGCGATGTCCAGGAGGTTGCTGGGTCCACGGTGAGGCTGCAGGTGAAGGGAGAGGTCGAGGGGAGCACTGAGTCGACGGGTCGAGCAGGCGTACTGGCGCGCTCCGGGGCGTCACCATGCGCGTCCTGTCGCGCGTGGGCGTGTCTGGGCGCGTGTGGCCTGGGCAGTGTCGACGTCGTTTCGGTCAAGGGCGTGCATGGTCAGCTTCAGTAGAGTCAGGGGAAGTTGATGGACATGCTGGAGTGACTTGGATGGGAGAGGAGAGGAAGTGAGCAAGTGGGGTGACATGGTGGCCGGCATGGGGGTGTTCTTGTCAAGCTGGTCCAAGGCAAGGGCTGGCAGGGCTTGGCACTGATGCAGAGGGGTACAGGGATGCAGAGGGAGTGCAGGGTTGGACTTGGTCCAACTCAAAAATCCAGCATGGGCATCATTTTCAGTTCTGCCCACAAGGTGTTTGTACCAATGGCCGAAAGAAACTTATTTTCAAAATTTGGAAATTCCTTTGGTGGATCTCATTCATATAATATTTGAAGTAGATTGGTGGTGGTGGTGCTCATTTTGGTGAAGGTTTGCAAGAATTCAAAAAGTTGGCCATCTTCTCTTTGTTTCAATGTCATCACTTGTCTCCTCTATTCTGGTCAACCTAGTCAACATGAGGTATGGTGGTCAACATGAAAGTTGTTCATCTTCATATGGTCTTGGATGACATGGTCATAGTTGACCAAGTTTGGTTGAAGAAAAGTCAAAGCCAGAGGGGTAAAGAGGGGATCATGTTAAAAATCACACAAATGACCATCATCACATGTGAGATGGTTTTGAGATTTCCTTTGATTTGATTCTTGTTTCTTTGATGCAATTGTGTTTGTTTATCATATCTAAGTATTCTACAAACAATAGATCAAGCAATGGTGGCCTTGGTTGAAGATTTGCAAATTTGGCTAAGTGTATGTGAGTGAATTTTGGGGATTTTCTCCCTATTTGATTTCTCCCCATTTGGGTTGACTTTTGTTGACTCTAATGTGATTCTTATTAGTTTAGAAACATTTTCAAATCATTGAATCCATCTCAAAAGGTCTTGATCAAAGATTTGCAAAATTGACCATAACACATAAGAGGTGAGGTTCAAATTTTATTATTTTTGTAAATTGTTCATCTTGCTTCACTTGGGCATGGGTTAGGATCAATTTAGTATTATATTAGGTTGAGAGATGGTTTCACACCATTTGGTCAAGGTTTAAAGTGCATAGGTCAAGAATTGGGGAAATGGCTATGTGTCACATATGCCTCTATGCATATGTTGCATTTGATTTTTAATTTGACTTGGCTTGACCCAATTGATGTTGTTGAGTGTTGAAATGGCATATGGAAGTGATCCAATCATCCACAACAAGTCCTAAGGTCAAACTTCTAAAATTCACAAATTTGCATGTTACTCTCATATGCCTCTATGGCATTTTTAGTTTCTTTTTATTTTCTTTGGAAACCACTTGGATTTGGTTTGATAAGTACTAGGTAAGGTATATGAAGGTTTTCCAAACCTCTAAGCAAAGTAGAAAGGCTTAGGGTAAAGTTTTATAAATATAGCCCTAGGCACATATGCCTCTTTCTTATTTAATTTCCTTTTATTTTAATTTAGCTAGGGTGGTGAAAAGAGGGGTGAAGTTTAGGGTTTAGTGGGGTTCACAATGGTTCACCACTATTTAGCATAAATAATAAAGGTAGGGTTCAAGATTTACCTATTAGGGCTATATGCCCCCATATGTCTTTTATTTTATTTTGGGTTTCTCAAAATAGATCCAAAATAATTTATGGTGAAGATTAGGGTTTAAGGTTTTTCTTATTTGATTTCTTTCTCTTTTATTTTATTGGGTGGGTGACCTTCACTTGATCATTTTAGGGTTTTAGGGTTTAGCACATAAGCATAATAACACTCCTCATGGCAAAACACAAGATTTAAACAAGATCTATATGTATCAATCTTATTTTAATAAAAGTTTTTGTTGGTTCCAAAATTTGGAACTAGGGAAATTCATTTTGTTTGTTTTGAAATTTTTGGGTTGTTACAAACCCTTCCCCCTTAAACAAATCTCGTCCCGAGATTTTAAGAAAAGTTAGGTTCCTAAGAGAGATTGAGCATTTTATTAACAGGAGGACATACTTGGCATGGTCTGGGGTGCTTCCTGAGCTTCAGTGGCAGTCATGTGGTAGAGACGGCCGTTGTTGTTGTTCTGATTCCTCTTCCGGCAAAGCGGCGCTGTTGCTGAGCAGGTGCTGCGGTATTGGCGGCAATCCTGGCAAGCTTCTTGGGGCACTCATTGGAGAAGTGACCCACAACTCCACATTCGTAGCAGTTGACTGTGGACTTGTCTTTGGGGTTGACGGGACAGCGTTACTTCCAGTCCTGGGGGCAGTATTGGTGTTGTTGTTGTTTCCCTTGTTGTTACTGTTGTTGTTGTGGTGGTTGTTGTTGTTGTTGTTGTTGCCTCCGGGCTTCGGGGGTCCTCCATTGTTGTTGGTGTAGTTGGGGCGATAATTCTGAGCAGGGGGTTTATTGTATCTTGGGGTGAATCCTCCAGTTGAGTTGTTGCGGTGCTTCTGGGTATGGTGGGGTCCACTCTGGTTCATCATTCTTCTCTTGCGGTTCTCGTTGGCTTGATGCAGCTTTCCTTCCATCTGTATGGCTGAGTCCACAAGGGCTTCTAAGTCAGCGAACGGAATGTTCACTAACACCGTTTGCATCTCGTCATGTAGTCCGTTCAGAAATCTTTCCTTCCTCTTCTCATTGGTGTCTGTCTCATCCGGGGCGTACCTTGACAGTGTAAGAAACCTGTCGCGGTATTCCACCACGGACATTCTTCCTTGCTTCAGTTCACGGAATTCGTCTCTCATCTTCTTGATCAGTCCTTGGGGCACATGGTATTTGCTGAACTTCAGCTTGAAGTCTTCCCATGTCATCATCTGTCCTGCATTCATGGCACGGGTGCTGGTCCACCAAGCTCTGGCTGGTCCTGCTAAGTAGTGCGTGGCAAACAGCACTTTCTCTGCGGCTTCAACTTGCGCAACTTCGAGGTTGTTCTCCATTGTCTGGAGCCAGTCGTCAGCATCGAGGGGTTCTTCAGTCTTGTTGAAAATTGGAGGGTTGGTGTTCTGAAAGTTCTTTAGCTTTGATCCTGGGGGATCATGATGGCCTTGATTGTTGTTTGCAAGCTGTTGAAGTGCTGCAAGGTTTGCTTGGCGTTCAGCTCTTTCGGCTTCTCGGTCTGCCATCATCGTTTGCAGCAGTTGCATCATTGCGTCGTTGGAGCGATTGGGAGGGGCCATCTGAACATTGATGTAGATGATAAGATAAGAGGGAATTTTCTAGGGGTTTGTTTTGTTAAATTTTTAAAAGTTCATAAAAATTTTGAGTAGTGTTGCGGGGGTAAAAACCAACAACACTTTTTCATTCATACCAAGCATCATACATTACAAGGCTAACACACCGTTGGTTTGAAGAACCATTCATCGCTCTACGATACAAGGGGATCCTGATACAACTCACACCTACTTAAGTGCTGGGGTGATACTACTCTTCAGGGTGGATTCTTCTTCTTCACGGGTGAGGTGCTTGGCGAGAGGCGAGGGCGTTATCCAAATCCCTGCGGGTTTTGTACTGCCTGAAGTCCTGGTGTGCTACATAGGGGTTCATCTCCGTGTGTGGGGGCATGGTCATCGGTCTTCCCATGGAGTCATGTCTTGGGTAGTAGATGAAACGAGTGTTCCGGATCTTGTTCTCATTTTGTCCACACAGACGGGCGATTGCTTCTTGCATAGCTTTGACTAGTCCTTCCTTCCAGGTGTTTCCCGTTACAGAAAACCATATGGTTTCCCATACCGGGGCTTCAAGCTTTCTTCCTAGATCAGCGGAAACTTCCCACCGGGGTGATCCTCCCAACTGATTATTGAAGGATGTTCCGAAGAACTCGGGGTACGGGTGTCCTAGATATTCCACTAGTTGCTTCAATTCCTTTTCGAACCTCAGTTCTCCTCCGTGACCAAGCTGATAGCATTCCCATTGGTATTCCATCTGTGAGCAATTAGGATAAGTAAGTTAGAGAAGTGATCAAGTGTGCAAAATTTTATGTAATTTTACCAGGAAAAGTAGAGTATGGATTTCTTTCTTCGAAAAGATCTCAAGGCTAAGAGTGAGAATAATTTTTTCATAAATATTCACTTTATTTGTTTTTGAAACTAAATTTTTCAGGACGTCCATTCTAACTAGGGTCTCCTAAGGTCAACAATGGCTCTGATACCAACTTGTCAACACCCGGATTTTTAAGTCCAGATGCCTATTATGCCATTCCTCGCAATCCCAGGAATATTGTTTTTGCGAGACATAATAGATTGATATCACAACACATCATTCATTACAACACATAATCGTCTTACAACAAAGGATCACATGATCCAATCTTAATACATCATAGTGGATCTAGGGATCCTATTACAAAACACATAGCGGAAGCGAAGTAGTAGCGGTCGTGGTCCATCTATTCCACAGGCAACTGTTGACGTCAGGAGTGATCCTAGTTGTCGTAGACGTCCTGCTGTCCATCTTCCTCGTACTGCTGTTCTCCTTCATAGTCTGGCCATTTGAATAGCCAGGGACAAAGCCATGAGTACTTTAAAGTACTCGCAAACTAATACTAATGTAAGCACTATCAACTATAGTAAAGGGGTGCTAAGCTCTAAGTTTATTTGCATAAAGCCAATTTTATTTCATAAGCATTTAGTAAAAGCCTCTTCATTTGCTAACTAACTCAAGTGGGAACATTAGTGTCATTCCCACAACTCTGTTGTGATTCAAGTCAAAGTCACCATTTCAAGTTCAAAATCACAAGTCACCCTTCACATGTCACATTTTTGAAAATGGTCTGATGACGGAACAGTATGGCCTTTCCAATCGTCCGTAACCGTGGACACGGCTATTCGAATAGTTCTACACTCTGCAGAGGTCGTACACTTGTGCCACAACATTTGCAATAATCCGTCAGGGTTAACTGGCCCTGATTTATCACACTCCGTGTGCGGACTACCAACCATAACCTTTCACTTACCTACCCTAGTATAGGCACCTCTCCCCATGAGCTTGGCCTCCCGGTGAAGCAACCGTCAACCCGGGAACTGCACAGGGCTTGGGCCGGACATTCACCTCATTTCACGTCATTTCTCATCATTTCATATTTCTTTGGAGGCAGCCCTTGGCATAACCCCGATGACGCTTGTTTAGAGGGAACCCATACTAAGATACATAAACTTCCAGTTAAGCCCTACCCATATCAGGTATTGTGGGGGTACTTGTAAAATTGGAATGGTATCGCATCCAAACCCAACCATCAGTTTTTGTAAAGTTCACCATGTCATTCACAAGTCACATTCACCTTCAAAATCTTTCAATAGAATGACTCATCATTCCAAGGTTTTCAAAGTCATTTCATTTCACCAGTTCCCATCTAGAGTAGTCAATTTTATTTGTTAGCACTAGCAACTAATCATGAGGGGTGCTATCTAGCTTTCATTGCTCTAGGCTAAATTTGATACTCTTGTAGTATTCTATCTCTAGACCAAAGTTAACTATAAAAGCAAGTTATAATAATCAAAGTAAAAGCTTGTAAGAATAAAACTTGGGATGGGATCATGAAGCATAAAGTAAATTGGTGAGTGTGCCTTGCTCTAGTAGAGCTTTGCACTTTGCAAGAATATTAGCTTGCAAGGGTATAGCTTGCATTGGAGTTAGCTTGCATTGATAATAGCTTGCATTGATAATAGCTTGCATTGATAATAGCTTGCCTTGGTTGGAGTAGTGATCAAAGTTCTCTTCCTCTTCAAAGTAGTCCTCCTCCTCCTCGATGTACTCCTCGGTACTAGCGTCTAAATACGAGTACAATACACACAATTACCACACAAAGCCTAAGTACTAGACTAAGCACACACATAAATCACTCCTACTAAGCTATCAATCAACATGCTTATTAGGTGAGTGGATTTCATTTTATTCTTAAGAAAAATAATTTCCTCTCATTATAAATATTAATTAGAGTTCCTATTTATTTCTTGAGAGAAACTAATTTCCTCTTATTGAATATTATTAAGATTTAATTTCCTCAATTAATGTCCTATGACCTAGGTTGACCAAAGTCAGCCTCTTCATAAGGATTAATTGGGAAGTGATTTAAATGAGGTACACCACCTCATGCCTTTTTTTAATACTCATGAATAATGATTTAATATCATCAACTAATTTAATATGAGTTTAAAATTGACCATAGTCTATACCCCATATTAACTTAGTTGAGACAAGATTTAAATGAGACCACTACATCTCATAAGATTTAATAAGTAGCCTTGAATAATTTAAATACTACTATGAAAATGATTGAATATTTTTAAATAAGAACCTATGGATTATTACTACATGTGTCATTAATTCTCATTGAATCCCTTGGAGTAAGTATTTAAATGAGAGGCTACACCTCATATAGTTTAATACCACATACTAATGATTTAAATGAGGTGTAGCACCTCATACCATTTAATTTTAACATGGTAAGGATCTAATATTATCAATAATTCATATGAGACCTAAATGACCAGAGTCTCTAGCTTATTTTGAATTGTTCATGACAAGATTTAAATGAGAGAAATATTCCCATAAGATTTATTAATAGTTTTGGACAATATCTTTGACTAGAACTAGCCATAAAGTCCTTTAATTAAACTAGGCCATGATCATTCAAGGTAAGCATGGCATATTTTTGCAGAAACAATTAGTGTAAGTGAAATGTGAATTATAGGAGTTGGAATCAACTCAAAAGCATTTTTGGTTGATTTTTAAGAATTAATCTAAGGCAGAAAAGTCCCTGCCTTGTTATTTTTATCATTTAAATTCTATAACAAAACTAAAGTTGGGGCCAGTGTAGTTTTGTAGATAATTTAACAAGGTTTCCAAATATATAAAATTTGTCAAATTTGGTTTGGTAGATTTTATTCTATTTAATTTTCAAAACAGCATCTGAGAAACAATAATTAAATTCGAAATTTCTTTGTTTGAAATGTGGGCTTGGCGGGAAAGAAACTGGGCCGAAACTGTTTGAAAAGTGGCAAAGTAGAGATGGGCCGGCCCAGCTAATGCTGCGGGCCAGCTGACAGCAGGCCCCACTCGTCAGCGGGTGAGACTTACCGAATCGGTACGGGGCGCTGAGGACCGTCGGATCAGAACGCGATCGGACGACTGGGCGTCGTCGTCGCTGTCGACGAGAGGGGCGAGCAACGGCGGCTCGGGTAGGGGGTCGGCGGCGAGCTGGAGCTCCGGCGAGGATCAGCGACGGTGCCGGACGACGTTGTCGAGGACGAGGAAGCAGATGGCGCAGACGACGGCTCGAATGGTGGCCTAAATCGACGGCGGCGACCTCAGGTCCTCTGCGGGCTCCGGCGAGAAATTGGAAGGCTCCGGTGAGCAATCGAGGGGGAGGAGTGGACGAGGAGGGTCAGAAGAGAGTGGGGAGCGAGATGGGGTGGAGTTTTGAGGCGGGAGCGTCCTCCTTTTATAGCGCGGCCGAGGAGCGGAGGGGCAGAGGCATGGCGATGGTGGTGACGGAGTTACAGCGTCGGAGAGGAGTGGGCGGTGATGCTGCTCTCTTCCCTACGTCACGGTGATCACGACGCGCTTGAAGGCACTGAAAACGGGGGTCTGTAGCGAGCAGGAGCGTGACGCGCGCGTGTTGTACCGTGGCGGACAGTCGTCGAAGGTGACGACGGCGACAGGGCTCCGGCGAGCCAACGGCGATGTCCAGGAGGTTGCTGGGTCCACGGTGAGGCTGCAGGTGAAGGGAGAGGTCGAGGGGAGCACTGAGTCGACGGGTCGAGCAGGCGTACTGGCGCGCTCCGGGGCGTCACCATGCGCGTCCTGTCGCGCGTGGGCGTGTCTGGGCGCGTGTGGCCTGGGCAGTGTCGACGTCGTTTCGGTCAAGGGCGTGCATGGTCAGCTTCAGTAGAGTCAGGGGAAGTTGATGGACATGCTGGAGTGACTTGGATGGGAGAGGAGAGGAAGTGAGCAAGTGGGGTGACATGGTGGCCGGCATGGGGGTGTTCTTGTCAAGCTGGTCCAAGGCAAGGGCTGGCAGGGCTTGGCACTGATGCAGAGGGGTACAGGGATGCAGAGGGAGTGCAGGGTTGGACTTGGTCCAACTCAAAAATCCAGCATGGGCATCATTTTCAGTTCTGCCCACAAGGTGTTTGATCTAATGGCCGAAAGAAAATTATTTTCAAAATTTGGAAATTCCTTTGGTGGATCTCATTCATATAATATTTGAAGTAGATTGGTGGTGGTGGTGCTCATTTTGGTGAAGGTTTGCAAGAATTCAAAAAGTTGGCCATCTTCTCTTTGTTTCAATGTCATCACTTGTCTCCTCTATTCTGGTCAACCTAGTCAACATGAGGTATGGTGGTCAACATGAAAGTTGTTCATCTTCATATGGTCTTGGATGACATGGTCATAGTTGACCAAGTTTGGTTGAAGAAAAGTCAAAGCCAGAGGGGTAAAGAGGGGATCATGTTAAAAATCACACAAATGACCATCATCACATGTGAGATGGTTTTGAGATTTCCTTTGATTTGATTCTTGTTTCTTTGATGCAATTGTGTTTGTTTATCATATCTAAGTATTCTACAAACAATAGATCAAGCAATGGTGGCCTTGGTTGAAGATTTGCAAATTTGGCTAAGTGTATGTGAGTGAATTTTGGGGATTTTCTCCCTATTTGATTTCTCCCCATTTGAGTTGACTTTTGTTGACTCTAATGTGATTCTTATTAGTTTAGAAACATTTTCAAATCATTGAATCCATCTCAAAAGGTCTTGATCAAAGATTTGCAAAATTGACCATAACACATAAGAGGTGAGGTTCAAATTTTATTATTTTTGTAAATTGTTCATCTTGCTTCACTTGGGCATGGGTTAGGATCAATTTAGTATTATATTAGGTTGAGAGATGGTTTCACACCATTTGGTCAAGGTTTAAAGTGCATAGGTCAAGAATTGGGGAAATGGCTATGTGTCACATATGCCTCTATGCATATGTTGCATTTGATTTTTAATTTGACTTGGCTTGACCCAATTGATGTTGTTGAGTGTTGAAATGGCATATGGAAGTGATCCAATCATCCACAACAAGTCCTAAGGTCAAACTTCTAAAATTCACAAATTTGCATGTTACTCTCATATGCCTCTATGGCATTTTGAGTTTCTTTTTATTTTCTTTGGAAACCACTTGGATTTGGTTTGATAAGTACTAGGTAAGGTATATGAAGGTTTTCCAAACCTCTAAGCAAAGTAGAAAGGCTTAGGGTAAAGTTTTATAAATATAGCCCTAGGCACATATGCCTCTTTCTTATTTAATTTCCTTTTATTTTAATTTAGCTAGGGTGGTGAAAAGAGGGGTGAAGTTTAGGGTTTAGTGGGGTTCACAATGGTTCACCACTATTTAGCATAAATAATAAAGGTAGGGTTCAAGATTTACCTATTAGGGCTATATGCCCCCATATGTCTTTTATTTTATTTTGGGTTTCTCAAAATAGATCCAAAATAATTTATGGTGAAGATTAGGGTTTAAGGTTTTTCTTATTTGATTTCTTTCTCTTTTATTTTATTGGGTGGGTGACCTTCACTTGATCATTTTAGGGTTTTAGGGTTTAGCACATAAGCATAATAACACTCCTCATGGCAAAACACAAGATTTAAACAAGATCTATATGTATCAATCTTATTTTAATAAAAGTTTTTGTTGGTTCCAAAATTTGGAACTAGGGAAATTCATTTTGTTTGTTTTGAAATTTTTGGGTTGTTACACCTACACAACGAATGGTGTTCGTCATCCAACAAAAAAGTGTATGTAGCACAAATGAGAGAAGTTATTATTTATTATGCGATCAATGTTGAGAGTGTCCACTAGTGAAAGTATGATCCCTAGGCCTTGTTTCCAATACTGCAAACACCTCTTACTTCATTCTCTTGCATGTTTACTCGCTGCCATATTTTATTCAGATTGCTATTACCACTCATATACATCCATACTACTTGTATTTCACCATCTCTTCGCCGAACTAGTGCACCTATACATCTGACAAGTGTATTAGGTGTGTTGGGGACACAAGAGACTTCTTGTATCGTGATTGCAGGGTTGCTTGACAGGGATATCTTTGACCTCTTCCTCCCTGAGTTCGATAAACCTTGGGTGATCCACTTAAGGGAAAACTTGCTGCTGTTCTACAAACCTCTGCTCTTGGAGGCCCAACACTGTCTACAGGAAAAGAAGCATGAGTAGACATCAAAGTGCAATAAGTAAACATGTAAAAATCAATGCACACAGTTGACACAAGTGTTTGCTTCTAAGATAGAAAGAAGTAGGTAAACTGACTCAACATAAAGTAAAAGAAAGGCAGAGGGAAGCAGGGATTACTCATGTGCTAGAGCTTTTTATTTTGAAAGCATGGAAACAATTTTGTCAATGGTAGTAATAATTCATATGTGTTATGCATAAAACTTCCTACATGTTGCAAGCCTCATGCATCGAATACCAATAGTGCCCGCACCTTGTCCTAATTAGCTCAGATTTCCATGGATTATCATTGCATTACATATGTTTCAACCAAGTGTCACAAAGGGGTACCTCTATGCCACCTGTACAAAGGTCCAAGGAGATAGATCGCATTTGATTTCTCAGTTTTGATAGATCTCAACTTGAGGACATCCATACCGGGACAACATAGAAAAGAGATAATGGACTCCTCTTTTTAATGCTTAAAACATTCAACAACAAATAATATTCTCATAAGAGATTCTGAGGATTAGTGTCCAAACTGAAACTTCCACCATGATACATGGCTTTGGTTGGCGGCCCAATGCTCTTCTCTAACAATATGCATACTCAAACCATTTAATCATGATAAATCACCCTTACTTCAGACAAGATGAACATGCATAGCAACTCACATGATATTCAACAAAGGTGTAAAAAGTTGATGGCGTCCCCGAAACATGGTTACCGCTCAACAAGCAACTTATAAGAACTAAGATACATAGCAATATATTCATCACCACAATAGTTTTTAAGGCTATTTTCCCATGAGCTATGTATTGTAAAGACAAAGGAATGAAATTTTAAAGGTAGCACGCAAGCAATTTACTTTGGAATGGCAGAAAAATACCACATATAGGTAGTTATGGTGGACACAAATGGCATGGGTTTTGGCTCAAGGTTTTTGGATGCACGAGAAGCATTTCCTCTCAGTACAAGGTTTTGGCTAGCAAGGTTGTTTGAAGCAAACACAAGTATGAACAGGTACAGCAAAACTTACACAAGAACATATTGCAAGCATTATAAGACTCTACCTTGTCTTCCTTGTTGTTCAAACATTTTCACCAGAAAATATCTAGACCTTAGAGAGACCAATCATGCAAACCAAATTTCAACAAGCTCTATGGTAGTTCTCCACTAATAGATTTAAACTACATGATGCAAGAGCTTAAACATGATCTATAAGAGCTCAAAACAATTGCCAAGTATCAAATTATTCAAGACAATATACCAATTACCACATGAAGCATTTTCTGTTTCCAACAAAATAACAATAATGAAGCGATCAACTTTCGCCATTGAACATTAAAAGTAAAAGCGAAGAACACAAGTGTTCAAATGAAAAAGTGGAGCGTGTCTCTCTCCCACACAAGCATGGTAGGATCCGATTTATTCTGAGAATGAAAATAACAAAACAAAAATAAAAGCACACAGACGCTCCAAGTAAAGTACATAAGATGCGACGGAATAAAAATATAGTTTCACTAGAAGTGACCTGATAAGTTGTTGAAGAAGGGGATGCCTTGGGCATCCCCAAGCTTAGATGCTTGAGTCTTCTTGAAATATACAGGGATGAACCACGGGGCATCCCCAAGCTTAGACTTTTCACTCTTCTTGATCATATTATATCATCCTCTTCTCTTTACCCTTGAAAACTTTCTCCACACCAAACTTAAAGCAAACTCATTAGAGGGTTAGTGCATAATCAAAATTCACATGTTCAGAGAGGACACAATCATTCTTAACACTTCTGGACATTACCCAAAGCTACTGAAAGTTAATGGAGCAAAGAAATCCATTCAACATAGCAAAAGAGGCAATGTGAAATAAAAGGCAGAATCTGTCAAAACAGAACAGTCCGTAAAGACGAATTTTTCGGAGGCACTTAACTTGCTCAGATGGAAAAACTCAAAACTAATGAAAGTTGCGTACATATCTGAGGATCATGCATGATTTTTCGCTGATTTTTTTGATTCTTCTACAGAGAGAAAAACGCGAATTCGTGACAGACAGCAAATCTGTTTCTGCGCAGAAATCCAAATCTAGTATCAACTTTACTATTAGAGACTTTACTTGGCACAATAACATGATAAGGAGAGGTTGCTACAGTAGTAACAACTTCCAAGACTCAACAAAACAGTAGTAAAAATAAAACCATGGGTTATCTCCCAAGAAGTGCTTTCTTTAACGCCTTTCAGCTAGGCGCAGAAAGTGCAAATCAAGTAACATCAAGAGAAGAAGCATCAACATCATAATTTGTTCTAATAATAGAATCAAAAGGCAACTTCATTCTCTTTCTAGGGAAGTGTTCCATACCTTTCTTGAGAGGAATTGATACTTAATATTTCCTTCTTTCATATCAATAATAGCACCAACAGTTCGAAGAAAGGGTCTTCCCAAAACAATAGGACAAGATGCATTGCATTCAATATCCAAGACAACAAAATCAACGGGGACAAGGTTATTGTTAACCGTAATGTGAACATTATCAATCCTCCCCAAAGGTTTTTTTTATAGAATTATCAGCAAGATTAACATCCAAATAACAATTTTTCAATGGTGGCAAATCAAGCATATCATAAATTTTCTTAGGCATAACAGAAATACTTGCACCAAGATCACATAAAGCATTACAATCAAAATCATTGACTTTCATCTTAATTATGGTCTCCCAACCATCTTCCAACTTCCTAGGAATAGAAGCTTCAAGTTTTAATTTCTCTTCTCTAGCTTTAATGAGAGCATTTGTAACATGTTTTGTAAAGGCTAAATTTATAGCACTAGCATTAGGACTTCTAGCAAGTTTTTGTAAGAACTTTATAACTTCAGAAATGTGACAACTATAAAAACCTAAACCATTATGATCTACAGCATTCTGAAAAATTTCAGCACTTTTATCACAAACAGTTTCAGCAGTTTCATGCAATTTTGCACGCTTTGTACTAGGAGTAGAAACATTGCCAACACCAATTATTTTACTATTGATAGTAGGAGGTTTAGCAACATGTGAAGAATCAACATTACTAGTGGTGGTAATAGTCCAAACTTTAGCTACATTATTCTCTTTAGCAAGTTTTTCTTTTTCTTCTCTTTCCCACCTAGCATGCAATTCAGCCAACATTCTAATATTATCATTAATTCGAACTTGGATAGCATTTTTTTAGCAAACTTAGTATCTTTAACTTCATCAGGCATAACTTTCAGTTTTAAAAGATCAACATCAAGAGCAAGACTATCAACCTTAGAAGCAAGAACATCAATTTTACCAAGCTTTTCTTCAACAGTTTTATTAAAAGCAGTTTGTGTACTAATAAATTCTTTAAGCATGACTTCAAGACCAGAGGGTACACTCTTATTATTGTTGTAAGCATTACCATAGGAATTACTATAACCACTACCATTATTAGAAGGATATGGCCTATAGTTGTTGTTACCATAATTATTATTCTTAATGAAATTCACATCAACATGCTCTTCTTGAGCAACCAATGAAGCTAAAGGAACATTATTAGGATCAACATGAGATCTACCATTTGCAAGCATAGACATAATAACATCAATCTTATCACTCAAAGAAGAGGTTTCTTCAACAGAATTTACCTTCTTACCTTGAGGAGTTCTTTTAGTATGCCATTCAGAGTAATTGATCATCATATCATCAAGAAGCTTTGTTGCAGCACCCAAAGTGATGGACATAAAAGTACCTCCAGCAGCTGAATCCAATAGGTTCCTCGAAGAAAAATTCAATCATGCATAAAGGTTTGGATGATCATCCAAGTAGTTAGTCCATGGGTAGGGCAATTCTTTACCAAAGATTTCATTCTCTCCCATGCTTGAGCAACATGTTCATTATCAAATTGCTTAAAATTCATAATGCTACTTCTCAAAGATATAATCTTAGCAGGAGGATAATATTTACCAATAAAAGCATCTTTACATTTAGTCCATGAATCAATACTATTCTTAGGCAAAGATAGCAACCAATCTTTAGCTCTTCCTCTTAATGAGAAAGGAAACAATTTCAGTTTTATAATATCACCATCTATATCCTTATACTTTTGCATTTCACAAAGTTCAACAAAATTATTAAGATGGGCAGCAGCATCATCAGTACTAACACCAGAAAATTTCTCTCTCATAACAAGATTCAGTAAAGCAGGTTTAATTTCATAGAATTCTGCTGTAGTAGCAGGTGGAGCAATAGGAGTACTTATAAAATCATTATTATTTGTGCTAGTGAAATCACACAACTTAGTATTTTCAGGAGTACCCATTGTAGCAGTAATAAAAGTAAACTAAGCAAACAGAATAAATAAAGTGAAAACAAGTAACTATTTTTTGTTTTTGATATAAAGCAAACAAGACAGAAAATAAAATAAAGTAAAGCAACTGATTTTTTTGTGTTTTTGATATAAAGAAAGTAAACAAGACAGAAAATAAAATAAAGTAAAGCAAGACAATAAACAAAGTAAAGAGATTGGATGTGGAAGACTCCCCTTGCAGCGTGTCTTGATTTCCCCGCCAACGGCGCTAGAAAAAAGTAGCTGCTAGCGCGTAGAAGCTTCCTTGTGACGGTACAGCACACGTCCGTTGGGAACCCCAAGAGGAAGGTATGATGAGCACAGTAAGTTTTCCTCAGTATGAAACCAAGGTTTATCGAACCAGTAGGATGAAGGCCACGTGAAGGTTGTTGGTGGAGGAGTGTAGTGCGGCGCAACACCAGTGATTCCGGCGCCAACGTGGAACCTGCACAACACAATCAAGATACTTTGCCCCAACTTAACAGTGAGGTTGTCAATCTCACCGGCTTGCTGAAAACAAAGGATTAAACGTATGTTGTAGAGATGTTTGCTTGTGAAGAACAACAAAGAACAGAGATTGCAGTAGATTGTATTTCAGATGTAAAAGAATGGACCGGGGTCCACAGTTCACTAGTGGTGTCTCTCCAATAAGATAAATAACATGCTGGGTGAACAAATTACAGGTGGGCAATTGACAAATAAAGATTCATATACATATCATGATGATCACTATGAGATTTAATCAGGGCATTACGACAAAGAACATAGACCGCCATCCAGCATGCATCTATGCCTAAAAAGTCCACCTTCGGGTTAGCATCCGCACCCCTTCCAGTATTAAGTTGCAAACAACAGACAATTGCATTAGTATGGTGCGTAATGTAATCAACACAAATATCCTTAGACAAAGCATTGATGTTTTATCCCTAGTGGCAACAGCACATCCACAACCTTAGAACTTTTGTCACTGTCCCAGATTCAATGGAGGCATGAACCCACTATCGAGCATAAATACTCCCTCTTGGAGTTACAAGTATCAACTTGGCCAGAGCCTCTACTAGCAACGGAGAGCATGCAAGAACATAAACAACACATATATGATAGATCAATAATCAACTTGACATAGTATTCCAGATTCATCGGATCCCCCAAACACAACATGTAGCATTACAAATAGATGATCTTGATCATGTTAGGCAGCTCACAAGATCTAAACATGATAGCACAAGAGGAGAAGACAACCATCTAGCTACTTCTATGGACCCATAGTCCAAGGATGAACTACTCAAGCATCAATCCGGAGGCGGGCATGGTGATGTAGAGCCCTCAGGTGATGATTCCCCTCTCCGGCGGGTGCGGACGATCTCTGAATCCCCCGAGATGGGATTAGCGGCGGCGGCGTCTCGTAACTTTTCTCGTATCGTGGCTCTCGGTACTAGGGTTTCGCGACGGAGAGTTTAAGTAGGCGGAAGGAGAGTCGGAGGAGGCACGGGGCCCCGTAGCGGCGCGGGCCCCTCCTTGGCCGCGCCCTATGGTTAGGCGCCTCGTGGCCTTCGTATCCTCTTCGGTCTTCTGAGCTCCATGGAAAAATAAGACCGTGGGCTTTTGTTTCGTCAATTCGAGAATATTTCTGTGTAGGATTTACGAAACCAAAAACAGAATTTGGCGCTTCGGCATTTGTTAATAGGTTAGTGCCGGAAAATGCATCAAAACATCATAAAGTGTGAACAAAACATGTAGGTATTGTCATAAAACTAGCATGGAACATAAGAAATTATAGATACGTTGGAGACGTATCAGGCACCACTAGGAATCTGCATCTGATGATGGCTTCCCATCGGACCAGTATGTGGTCATACGATTGGAAGCATGACATATCTTGGATTCTTAGCGAACCCGTTCGACGGTTTCCTAAAACGAGGATCTGATTGCATGCTTCGGTATTTAGTAATGCTAACATTTCTCAACAAAACCCCCAAATTAGTGGGATACGAATTAACTACTCCCAACCTAACTCTTGGGTTTTTTCTTCTTGAAACAAATCCTCTTTTGAAGGAAATTAACAATGTTAACAAATTTTAGGCATGCAGATTTGCTTCTCTTTTGGTAGGAATTTTTTAGTTTCCAACTTTATTTCATTTTGCTTCATTTAAACTAAATTTTGCTTAATTTCAAAAGACTTACGTTTATATCTAAACATATTTGTTGTAAAGTTGCAGATTATGTTTCTCTGATTGGACTATTGAATACTGCTTCCATGGTGAATGGACTTTTTTTTGGATGTACTGTACAAAACGTGCCTTCAACATTAGTGCATTATTATGTTTGAACCATTAAATTTCATTTTGGTATATCACATATTTCAGACAACATAATTGTTTGCTTCCTTCAAGTCCTCAAAATACAAAGCTTCGTACTTTCATATCACATATTTCCTACATTTTACAAATCTGTTTCATTGGAGAAAATTTTAGTGCTTCATACATTCACTTGACATATTTCGGGCAACATAATATTTGCTGCAGGTCGTCAAAATGCACAACTTCATACTTCCTTATCACATATTTCCTACATTTTACAAATTTGATTCATTTAGAGAAAACTTTAGTGCTTTAGACATTCACTTGACATATTTTGGACAACATAAATATTTGCTTGCTTAAAGTTGTAAAAAAACATAGTTTCATACTTTCATATCACATATTTCCTATTTGTTGCAAATTTGCTTCATTCTACATTCGATTGATTCATTTGTTGTGTGTGGAGACATCAATCTAGAAGGTCGTAGCTCTTGAAAGACATGATGCAATCGTAGGTTTCTTTGCTTCTGTGTTTGGTCCTCAACTCATCCTCTTTGACCATAGACATCGCCGCCGAGATGAAATTCATTGGTGATCTGGGAAGAAGATTGACGTGGGCATTACCCTTCGGGTAACTGATATTTTCCTATCCTGTATAGCCCAACTGGAGGCCCATGAAGACAACCGATGGCGAGGTGGGCCACTAGGTCGGTGCCGAAGAAGATTCCTTGAAGACCAAGACGAAGATCAATCGAACAAGGAAAGTTTAGAACTAGGTCTCTTGTAAACCTAGTCGTACTCGTGCAGATCTCTTGGGACCTGGCCCCCTATATAAGGGCCAGGAGAGGGGCTGCCGAGGGACACAATCAATCTTAGCAACTTTAGCCACCACAAGTCCAGAGCTAGGTCACCGTAGCACTTAGCCTCTCGACGAGAACACAGCCGAAACCTTCGGCACCCCATTGTAACCCGATATTTTCATAATCAAGATCAGACAGGCAGGACGTAGGGGTGTTACCTCATCGAGGGCCCTGAACCTGGGTAAATTGCTCTTCCCGCTTGTCTGTTAACCGATGTCTCGTGTCAGCCTATAGGATTCCATCAACCCTAAGCCCCAATCGGAGGGCATTGTCGAGGAGCACCCTCGTCAATTGGCGCCGTCTGTGGGGACCCTGTTGGCACAAGATCCGTCATCGGCAGATCCAACCATGTCGTCGGCAGCTTCGTCGACACCATCATCATCATCGCCGATCTTGGGAAGCCCGATTCGATTCGGCTCCTATGAGTTCACCCCGCACAGCGACTCTTCTCGCTCGACTTTTTCAGATCTGCAAGGAAACATGGAGATGACGTTCGGGAGCGTCCACTACAACGTCAACGCAGAAGGAATCCTTCAACTGCTAGATCCACCGCTTCCGGATCGACGAGAAGCCATCATCACGGGGCCGATCATGTCGTCATCAATTGATCTCTCAGCTGGGCTAACAGATTCAACTGATTCATCCGCACCATCGACTCCTCGATCGACATCTTCAATGTCGGTCGGATCCGATGACCCCGTGCCATCAGAGATGACCTCGTACTACTGTTTGAACTGTGACACCAGGCACGGGCTGGGATCGAGTGACACACCGTTCATCTGTAGCGCCCAGTATTCATCGGGAGAGGACAGCGTCGACAACATCGTCAAGGAAGGCACCTGGAGAATAGCACGCCACCAAGTCTACGCTGCCAACAACACAGGAAACGCAAGGAACGGAGGAGGTGGAGAGCACACTCCTCGTTCCAGCAGACGATGAAGCTTCGAAAACAGTGCCAGTAACCATAGTAGCGATTACACCATCGCGGAGGAAGAATGGGCAGCTGCCAGGGCAGCCGTGCTTAATAATACACCGCTCCCGGCTGGAACTTTGGTTGGAACCCTCAATGCCTTTCGCGAAATATTGGATAAGAATCGGGAGCGGCTGTCACTCGAGCAAACCACCCTCGAGAAACGCCTGCTTGCGGCAGAACAATCTAGCGAACGACGAAGGGGCTCGCGAGGAAGCGCCTCCCGAAGCAGTCAAGGTGCGGGGAAACACCGATCGAGATTATCCAGGCTTTCGGAAGACGATGCTAGGGAAATAACATCAAACTTATCCAGGTCGTTCATGACCACGGATACCGCAGGAATGCTGAGGCCAAAAACCGTCGAGGGAGCAACTGCCAACCTCGCGGCGTACCTTGTCAACCAACGACCCGAAGGTTCTATGGTTCAAGCTCATCGGGGCGCTCTAGAAAGTCTCGCAATCCTGGGAGATAAACTGGTTCCACGAAAAGAAAAAGCCTCGCCCCAAGCCGGAGGTTCAAAACACCGTTCAAGGGATGCTCGAGACGAGATTACCCAGAGCAGAATCGATAAAGCCAGACGACGGCGAGCTGCGAGGGGGGAATACGACAGCGATGCCTCAGAGGAAAGCGAGGAGTACGACGGCGAGCTGAGAGGGGGCGACTGCTTGAGTTACAAGATTCGTGAGATGATGCCACCCAAGAAGTTTAAACCTACCCCCACCGACGCCGCTAAGTATGATGGACAGCAGGAGCCAAGATCATGGATAGATGATTACCTGCAGACTGTGATCCTACATAACGGAAATCAGATAGCGGCAATGCAGTGCTTGCAGCTTTACCTGAAAGATTCGGCACGAGCCTGGCTGAGGGGCCTGCCGAAGGGATCTATCAAGTCATGGGACGACCTGGTGGATGCTTTTGTCGCTAACTTCCAAGCAACATACAAGAGACCTGTTGGGATCGAAGAGTTGCGGCATTGCCAGCAGAAGCCGAAAGAGTCAATGCGCGCATACATCGGGAGATTCACTAAACTCCTGAACGCTGCCGAAGATGTTTCCGTCGACAGAGCAATCGATGCCTTTAGCGATGGCATCCGACGTGAAACTTACATAGAAGAACTCGGACGCAAGAAGCCAAAGACTATAACCAAGTTAATGGAAATTGCCAACAGCTGGGCTGATGGCGAAGACAATGTACGAAGACCACGGCAGCGCAGTGACGACGAAGACGATCAGCCGAAGAACGATTCGGGTGGGCGCAGGGATCGTCGCAAGAAGAGGAAAGACCGCAGTTACGATGACAACAACTTGGTAGCTGCTGGATATTCCGATCGACAAGATGATCGGTATGATGATAGGCGAGATGATCGGCAGGACGGCAACCGGAGCAACTCTGGGAACCGTAGCAACTACAAGCCACGACCTCAGAGGACACCCGAGTTACCCTTTGCCGAACAGATAAATGCACCTTGCTATCTGCACGCATACATCGACTCTAAAGACAATAAGAAGAAGTCAAGCCACTTGCTCAGAGATTGTCGACAGTTCATCGAGATGCAGAAGCTCATCCAGCAGCAGCAGCAGCCACCACCACCACCTCCACCTCAGCACCAGGTCCAGCAAGTTCAGCCTCACAATCCCAACGAGTCCTTTCCACCACCTCATGGGCAGATGAGCATGATTCACATGACTGGCGTTTCGAGAAGGGAGATGAAGAAGCTCACCCAAGAAATCAACCTAGCGGAAAGCATCATGGCAAATATCCCTGAGTATATCGACTGGTCATCTCAGAGCATCACGTTCAGCAGGGCAGATCACCCGATGACAATCCCAAAGCCGGGACATGCTGCGCTAGTGGTTGAGGCGCAAATTGGAGGATTTAAGATGAGCAAAGTTTTTATGGACGGTGGAAGCGGGCTAAACCTGATATTCCTCGACACGATCAAAACCATGGGAATCACGATGAGGATGCTAGAAGAGACAGACACCTGTTTTCATGGGATCCTCCCCACCTCACCGGCGTACTCTATTGGCAAAGTTTTCCTGAACGTTGTCTTTGGTAAACCCGATAACTTCAGGAAGGAAAAGATCGAGTTTGAAGTAGTGAATTGGGAATCACAGTACCACGCTATACTCGGAAGATCAGCTTATGCCAAGTTCATGGCTGTGCCGCACTACGCATACCTCAAGCTGAAAATGCCTGGGAACAATGGGACTGATACGTCTCCAACGTATCTATAATTTATGATGTTCCATGCTTGTTTTATTGCAATACCTACATGTTTTGTTCACACTATATATCGTTTTGATGCATTTTCCGGAACTAACCTATTGACGAGATGCCGAAGTGCCGGTTCCTGTTTTCTGCTGTTTTTGGTTTCAGAAATCCTAGTAAGGAAATATTCTCGGAATTGGACGAAATCAACGCCCAAGATCTTATTTTCAGGAGCTTCCAGAACATCAAGAAGAGTCGGAGACGAGCCGGGGGAGCCCACACCACCGGGCGGCGCACCTAGGGCTCGGCGCGCCCCCTATGGTATGGTGGCCCAGGGTCCCCTCCAGGAGCTGCCCTTCCGCCTATATAAAGTCCCGACCTAAAACCGATACGAAAAAGCCACGGTACGAGAAACCTTCGAGCCGCCGCCATCGCGAAGCCAAGATCTGGGGGACAGGAGTCTCTGTTCCGGCACGCCGCCGGGACGGGGAAGTGCCCGGAAGGCTTCTCCATCGACACCACCGCCATCTCCATCAACGCTGCTGCTCCCATGATGAGGAGGGAGTAGTTCTCCCCGGAGGCTGAGACCGGTAGCTATGTGGTTAATCTCTCTCTCTGTACTCCAATACAATGATCTCATGAGCTGCCTTACACGATTGAGATCCATATGATGAGCTTTGTATCGCTACTAGTCTATATGCTACTCATGTGATGTTATTAAAGTAGTCTATTCCTCCTGCATGGTGTAATGGTGACAGTGTGTGCATCGTGTGGTTCTTGTCGTAGATTATGATCATAATCTCTTGTAGGTTATGGAGTTAATTATCGCTATGATAGTATTGATGTGATCTATTCCCCCTTTCATAGTGTAATGGTGACAGTGTGTATGCTATGTTAGTACTCGGTTTATTTTGCAAAGATCTATTATGCTCTAAGGTTACTTAAATATGAATGCTGAATGTTGTGGCGCTTGTTAACTCCGGCTTGAGGGAGCTCTTGTAGCCCTACACAACGAATAGTGTTCCTCATCCAACAAAAGTGTGTATGTAGCACAAATGAGAGAAGTTATTATTTATTATGCGATCAATGTTGAGAGTGTCCACTAGTGAAAGTATGATCCCTAGGCCTTGTTTCCAATACTGCAAACACTTATGTTCTGTTGCATGTTTACTCGCTGCCATATTTTATTCAGATTGCTATTATCACTCATATACATCCATACTACTTGTATTTCACTATCTCTTCGCAACTAGTGCACCTATACATCGACAAGTGTATTAGGTGTGTTGGGGACACAAGAGACTTCTTGTATCGTGATTGCAGGGTTGCTTGAGAGGGATATCTTTGACCTCTTCCTCCTGAGTTTGATAAACCTTGGGTGATCCACTTAAGGGAAAACTTGCTGTTGTTCTACAAACCTCTGCTCTTGGAGGCCCAACACTGTCTACAGGAAAAGAAGCGTGAGTAGACATCAAGCTATTTTCTGGCGCCGGGGAGGAAGGTAAAAGGCACTCATACTCCGGTCCCAGGTAACTAAGTTATTTTTGTTGCCGTTGTAAGTGCTCGAAGCTATTTCCTTTAGATCCTGCAATTGCATCTTTTGGTTTCTTGTTTACACTAGTTAGGCATAATGGAAAGCAACAACGAGCTTCTTATTCTATTTCCTGAGTTAAGACATGGATTGTTTGCTGCGAAATTAAAAAACCTATGGAATCTTATTTGCATGCTAGTAGCGATGATATTAGTATGAACGCTTTGAACACCATTGTTGCTAATGATATGGAAAATTCTAAGCTTGGGGAAGCTGGTTTTGATGAGCATGATATTTTTAGTCCCCCAAGCATTAGGAGAAGATTTTCTTTGATGATACTTTGCCTCCTATTTATGATGATTACAATGATAGTGGTCTTTTGGTGCCGCCTACTATGGAGAGTAAATTTTATTATGATTATACTATGCCTCCTACACTTGATGAGAATAATAATGATAGCTACTTTGTTGAATTTGCTCCCACTACAACTAATAAAATTGATTATACTTATGTGGAGAGTAATAATTTTATGCATGTGGCTCATGACAAGAATGTTTTATGTGATAGTTATATTGTTGAGTTTGTTCATGATGCTACTGAAAGTTATTATGAGAGAGGGAAACATGGTTATATGCATCTTAATAATATTAAGTTCCCCTCTTTATGTTGAGAATCTTGAAATTGCGCTTGTGTTGCCTTCCTATGCTTGTCACTTTGTTCTTCATGAATTTATTTGTGTACAAGATTCCTTTTCATAGGAAGTGGGTTAGGCTTAAATGTGTTTTAAATTTGCTTTTTGATGTTCTCTTTTGCTTCAACTCTTCTTTCTTGCGAGAGCATCATTAAAATTGCTGAGCCCATCTTAATGGCTATAAAGAAAGAACTTCTTGGAAGATAACCCATGTGTTTATTTTAATACAGCAATTTTTGTTTTGTTGAGTCTTGGAAGTTGTTTACTACTGTAGCAACCTCTCCTTATCATGTTTTTGTGCCAAGTAAAATCTCTATGGTAAAGTTGATACTAGATTTGGATTACTGCGCAGAAACAGATTTGCTGTCTGTCACGAATTTGCGCAGAACTCTCTGTAGGTAATTCAGAAAAATCTGCAAATTTACGTGTGTGATCCTCAGATATGTACGCAACTTTCATTAGTTTTGAGTTTTTCCATTTGAGCAAGTTAAGTGCCCCTGCAAAATTCGTCTTTACGGACTGTTCTGTTTTTGACAGATTTTGTCTTTTATTTCGCATTGCCGCTTTTGCTATGTTGAATGAGTTTCTTTGTTCCATTAACTTTCAAAGCTTTGTGCAATGTCCAGAAGTATTAAGAATGATTGTGTCACCTCTGAACATGTGAATTTTTATTATGCACTAACCCTCTAATTAGTTTGCTTGAAGTTTGGTGTGGAGGAAGTTTTCAAGGGTCAATAGAAGAGGATGATATACTATGATCAAGAAGAGTGAAAGGTCTAAGCTTGGGATGCCCCGGTGGTTCATCCATATTTTAAGAAGACTCAAGCATCTAAGCTTGGGGATGCCCAAGGCATCCCTTCTTCATCGACAACTTATCGGTCACTTCTAGTGAAACTATATTTTATTCCGTCACATCTTATGTACTTTACTTGTAGCGTCTGTGCTTTTTTTCGTTTTGTTATTTTCATTCTCTGAATAAATTCATGCTCATGTGTGGGAGAGATACACGCTTTTGTATGAACACATGTGTTCTTAGCTTTACTTTTAATGTTCAAGGGCGAAAGTTGATTGCTTCACTTGTTTCTATTTGGTTGGAATCAGAAAATGCTTCATATGGTCTTGAATAATTTGATACTTGGCAATTGTTTTGAGCTCTTATAAATCATGTTTAAGCTCTTGCATCATGTAGGTAAATCTAGTAGTGGAGAACTACCGTAGAAATTTGGTTTGCATGATTGGTCTCTCTAAGGTCTAGATATTTTCTGGTAAGAGTGTTTGAGCAACAAGGAAGACAGTGTAGAGTCTTATAATGCTTGCAATATGTTCTTATGTAAGTTTTGCTGTACGGTTTATACTTGTGTTTGCTTCAAACAACCTTGCTAGCCTAAGCCTTGTACTGAGAGGAAATGCTTCTCGTGCATCCAAACACCTTGAGCCAAAACCCATGCCATTTGTGTCCACCATATCTACCTACTATGTGGTATTTTTCTGCCATTCCAAGTAAATACTTCATGTGCTACCTTTAAACAATTCAAAAGTTATTATCTCTTATTTGTGTTAATGTTTTATAGCTCATGAGGAAGTATGTGGTGTTTTATCTTTCGATCTTGTCATTTACTTCGGCGGACTTTCACAATGGACTAGTGGCTCATCCGCTTATCCAATAATTTTGCAAAAGAGGTGGCAATGGGGTTCCAGCCCCAATTAATTAACTTGCATTAATAATTCTCTTCACATGTTTTGCTCTGATCTATCAGCAAGCAACTTAAATTTGCAAATAGACACTCCTCCATGGTATGTGAATGTTGGAAGGCACCCGAGGATTCGGTTAGCCATGGCTTGTGTAAGAAAAGGTTGGGAGGAGTGTCATCTAATAAATAAAACTAAAGTATATGTGTAAACAAAAGAGAAGAGGGATGATCTACCTTGCTGGTAGAGATAACGTCCTTCATGGGAGCCGCTCTTGAAAGTCTGGTTGATAAGGTAGTTAGAGTACCCATTACCATTCGTTGACAACAACAAACACCTCTCAAAATTTTATTTTTATGCTCTCTATATGATTTCAAAACTTGAAAAGCTCTAGCACATGATTTAATCCTGCTTCCCTCTGCGAAGGGCCTATCTTTACTTTATTGTTGAGTCAGTTTACCCATTTCCTTCCACCTTAGAAGCAAACACTTGTATCAACTGTGTGCATTGATTCTTACATACTTGCTTATTTGCATTCATCATATTACTCTATGTTGACAATTATCCATGAGATATACATGTTGAAAGTTGAAAGCAACTGCTGAAACTTATATCTTCCTTTGTGTTGCTTCGATGCCTTTACTTTGAATTTATTCCTTTATGAGTTAACTCTTGTGCAAGTCTTATTGATGCTTGTCTTGAAAGTACTATTCATGAAAAGTTTTGCTATATGTTATCTATTTGTTAGCAAACTATAGATCATTGCTTTGAATCACTTCATTCATGTCATATGCTTTACAATAATGTTGATCAAGATTGTGTTGGTAGCATGTCACTTCAGAAATTATTTGTGTTATCGTTTACCTACTCGAGGGCGAGTAGGAACTAAGCTTGGGGATGCTTGATACGTCTCCAACGTATCTATAATTTCTGATGTTCCATGCTTGTTTTATTGCAATACCTACATGTTTTGTTCACACTTTATATCGTTTTGATGCATTTTCCGGAACAAACCTATTAACGAGATGCCGAAGTGCCAGTTCCTGTTTTCTGCTGTTTTTGGTTTCAGAAATCCTAGTAAGGAAATATTCTCGGAATTGGACGAAATCAACGCCCAAGATCTTATTTTCCGGGCTTCGAACATCAAAGAAGAGTCGGAGGCGGGCAGGGGGCCCACACCACCGGGCGGCGCGGCCTAGGGCCTGGGCGTGCCCCTATGGTCCTGGTGGCGGGTCCTCCGAGCTGCCCTTCGCCTATATAAAGTCCCTGACCTAAAACTTCGATACAAAAGCCACGAGCGAACCTTCAGAGCCGCCGCCATCGTGAAGCCAAGATCTAGGGGACTGAGTCTCTGTTCCGGCACGCCGCCGGGACGGGGAAGTGCCCCCGGAATCACGGTGGGCGTAAACCCGAAACCCGAGCCCCGAACCCGGATTACCCGGACCCGGACCCGAAAGACCCGAAACCCGAAAAATCGGGTGCTGAAACGGGTGCTAAATTCAGATACCCGAACTTAATATGGGAAAACTGTAGGTGTCGGGACCAGACCCAGCTTAACCCGAGTAGAATCGTACAATATTTTGGCCCAGGTGCCTAGCTAGTAGTTTACTCCCGCACAAGCACAGCCCAAGGCCCATGCGGCCAGCTAGTTTTCCAACTGCTGCCTCCAGTCCACACCACGATGCCCACCAGTCCAGCAATTTCCAAGCGCTACCTCAATCAGTCAACCCTAACTCCCGCACAGGAATAGGACGCACTCGCCACAACCTGGCCGCCGCCACTCTCTCCCCGACCTGGCCGGCCCCGCCCTCTCCCCAATCTGGCTGCTGCTGCCTGCGACTCGGTCGACTACCTCCAGCCGCCCCGCTTGAGAACGGCAAGCAGCAGCTCCGCGCCGACCGCCTCCATCGATGGCGTGCTGTGGTGCAGCGCCGCGACGGGCACGTCCCTCGACGGCGTGATGGAGTGCAGCGCCGCATCGCTAATCGTCCGCCCCCTCGGTCGATTGCTCCCGCAGTTCTTGACCATCCTGCATCTTGTAGTTCCCCATTCAGGCTAATCGGGGATAACCCGAACCCGGACCCGAATTTCCGGGTACCCGAATCATCGGGTAGCAATTTTCTGGCAAGAAATTCGGGTGCCTTTTCTCCAAACCCGAATTTCCATTTACCCGAGAAACCCGACCCGAATAATTCGGGTTACCCGAACGCCCAGCGTGACCCCGGAAGGCTTCTCCATCGACACCACCGCCATCTCCATCAACGCTGCTGCTCCCATGATGAGGAGGGAGTAGTTCTCCCAAGGCTGAGGGCTCTACCGTAGCTATGTGGTTAATCTCTCTCTCTGTACTCCAATACAATGATCTCATGAGCTGCCTTACATGATTGAGATCCATATGATGAGCTTTGTATCGCTACTAGTCTATGTGCTACTCATGTGATGTTATTGAAGTAGTCTATTCCTCCTGCATGGTGTAATGGTGACAGTGTGTGCATCGTGTGGTTCTTGTCGTAGATTATGATCATAATCTCTTGTAGGTTATGGAGTTAATTATCGCTATGATAGTATTGATGTGATCTATTCCCCCTTTCATAGTGTAATGGTGACAGTGTGTATGCTATGTTAGTACTCGGTTTATTTTGCAAAGATCTATTATGCTCTAAGGTTACTTAAATATGAATGCTGAATGTTGTGGCGCTTGTTAACTCCGGCTTGAGGGAGCTCTTGTAGCCCTACACAACGAATAGTGTTCATCATCCAACAAAAGAGTGTATGTAGCACAAATGAGAGAAGTTATTATTTATTATGCGATCAATGTTGCGAGTGTCCACTAGTGTAAGTATGATTCCTAGGCCTTGTTTCCAATACTGCAAACACCGCTTACTTGTTCTTTGCATGTTTACTCGCTGTCATATTTTATTCAGATTGCTATTATCACTCATATACATCCATACTACTTGTATTTCACTATCTCTTCGCCGAACTAGTGCACATATACATCTGACAAGTGTATTAGGTGTGTTGGGGACACAAGAGACTTCTTGTATCGTGATTGCAGGGTTGCTTGAGAGGGATATCTTTGACCTCTTCCTCCCTGAGTTCGATAAACCTTGGGTGATCCACTTAAGGGAAAACTTGCTGCTGTTCTACAAACCTCTGCTCTTGGAGGCCCAACATTGTCTCAAGGAAAATGCCTGGGAACAATGGGACAAACATCACAGTCTATGGAAGTTTTTCACGCTCAGACAATTGTGATCGCGAGTTTCAGAAGATTGCTGCAAAGTTTGGGCTCAGGCAGGAAGCTGTCGATCTCCCTTCAAAAACGTCGGCACACGATAGAGGAATGATGAACGCGTCAAGAACATGAAGAAGAAGCCAGCCAATCTCGCTATAGAGGTTCCTACAGTGAAAACTTCGGCAGCTGACGGCACTACAATCATAGAAGAAAACAAGAACCTGGCAATCACCGCCCGGACCCGTGGCGAAATCAGCGATGCTTCCAAAACCGCTGACGCGGTGGACAAGCTAGAAGACAAGAAGGACCTTCCTCTTGCTTAAGAGGATGGATAGTAATTCGTTTTTTAGGCAGGGTGCTTTTTCGTCCCTTAGTTATTTGCTTACTCTATTAATGAAAACTTAAGTTTTGTTTTTCTGAAGCATTGCAGTAATTCGGGTTACCCGAATCACATCATCGTGAACCTTGTTTTGCATATTCTGGCGAACAGTGGTGCGATGAAAAAACACGTCTAGAGATTGCACTCTAATAAAGCCTCTGAAATTACGAGTGCTATGATGCAAAATCGACAAAGTCACTACCCTTTCGCTATAGATGCCTCAAAGAGTGCCGTAAATAGCAGGGAACATGAAACACATATACTAACGACCCACGCTCGGCACTTTACTTATGGAAGTGCCAAAGAGCGACGGAGTCATCGGCAGAGCTGGTGCTCCCGATATATTCGGGAGCTGCTGTCAAGACATGCATCGGTTGAAAGCAAAGTTGCACATACAACGGGTTTAGCAAAACCCGCAACACGAGCTGATCACTCAAACAATTTGCTGACCAACGAATACACATATGCTTAAACGAGCAATTAAGATTTGCTCCTTCAAAATTTGCCAACGGCATTAACATGGTAAAAATGCATGTACGTAGTCTAAACTTAACAACCCAAATATTCGGATGTAGTAAGTAACCAAAGTCTTCTATTTACAGTAGGAGCATGACCCTGAATTACTCTTGCGGAGTTTCTTTTTCTTCAGGTGCCTTCGAGTCCTTTTCAAGCTTGTCGACAATTATATTGGCAGGCAGCATCACCTTCGGGTACAGAAGCTCCAAATCACCTACCGCTTTGGCAATTGACAGCAGGTTTGCTGAAGGATAACGAGGGCAAGTGTAAATCTAGCTCCCGCAAAAACTTGAGCACGAACCAAGTCTCGGATCTTCCTGGCGCTGCTAAATTTCGACATTAAAGTCAACAACGTAGGAGGAACCGCGTTCAGAGGGAACATTGTTTTCCAGATTACCCTCAGCCCTTTGTAGCACTTGTCGAAGAAACGGTGCACTTGTTGGACCCGGTCTTGGAACTTCGCGACAGTCGAAGCCTTCGACTGTTCCCTCCAGAAAACTTCGTCTGCTGATGATAGCTGGGTCAGTGCGTTTACACGCTCATGTATACGCTTGCTTTCTTCGGCCTTGTTCAGAGCTATGACTAGCAAAAGAACCAACAGAAGATGAGAAAGTGCATTTCACGGAACAGCAAAGAGCAAGAGAGTCGGGGCACTTACAGTTCAAACTTTCGGTAGCCTTAATAGCGGCAATCTCATTCTTCTTATTGATAATGGCAGCTAAGGCATAAGTGCTGCGCATATCTTTCTCCATCTGCGCGATCCGTTCCTTCATGCGTTGGAGTCGATCACTTTCAGGGATAGCACCCGAAGAGTCATCGACAAAAGCAGGCACAGGATAAACCTGCAAAATATTGTTCAAAAGCGCGACGGATTATATGGAGTCAACATTGGAAATTACCCCCATCGGGAGCGTGCAAATACAAATATTATAGCAAGGGTATGTGATACGTCGCAAACGTATCTATAATTTCTTATGTTCCATGCTACTTTTATTACAATACTTGAGTGTTTTACACATACTTTACAACGTTATTTTACATTTTCCGGCACTAACCTATTAACAAGATGCCGAAGTGCCGGTTCCTTTGTTTTCTGCTGTTTTTGGTTTCAGAAATCCTAGTAAGGAAATATTCTCGGAATTGGACGAAATCAACGCCCAGGTCCTATTTTTGCACGAAGCTTCCAGAAGACCGAAAGGGGGACGAAGTGGGGCCACGAGGCGGCCAGACACCAGGGCGGCGCGGCCCAGGCCCTGGCCGCGCGGCCCTGTTGTTTCGGCGCCTCGTGCCGCCCTTTGACCTACCCTTCCGCCTACTTAAAGCCTCCGTCGCGAAACCCCCTGTACCGAGAGCCACGATACGGAAAAAATTATTGAGAGGCCGCCGCCGCCAATCCCATCTCGGGGATTCGGAGATCGCCTCCGGCACCCCTAGCAGGAGGAATCATCACCAGAGGCTCTACATCATCATGCCCGCCTCCGGATTGATGCGTGAGTAGTTCATCCTTGGACTATGGGTCCATAGCAGTAGCTAGATGGTTGTCTTCTCCGCTTGTGCTTTCATTGTATTAGATCTTGTGAGCTGCCCAACATGATCAAGATCATCTATTTGTAATGCTACATGTTGTGTTTGGCGAGATCCGATGAATATAGAATATTATGTTAAGTTGATTATCAATCTATCATATATGTGTTGTTTATGTTCTTGCATGCTCTCCGTTGCTAGTAGAGGCTCTGGCCAAGTTGATACTTGTAACTCCAAGAGGGGGTAATTATGCTCGATAGTGGGTTCATGCCTCCATTAAATCTGGGACAGTGACAGAAAGTTCTAAGGTTGTGGATGTGCTGTTGCTACTAGGGATAAAACATTGATGCTTTGTCTAAGAATATTTGTGTTGATTACATTACGCGCCATACTTAATGCAATTATCTGTTGTTCGCAACTTAATACTGGAAGGGGTTCGGATGATAACCTGAAGGTGGATTATTTAGGCATAGATGCATGCTGGATAGCGGTCTATGTACTTTGTCGTAATGCCCTGATTAAATCACATATTAATCATCGTTGATATGTATTGAATCTTTATTTGTCAATTGCCCGCCTGTAATTTGTTCACCCAGCATGTTAGTTATCTTATTGGAGAGACACCACTAGTGAACTGTGGACCCCGGTCCATTCTTTTACATCTGAATACATTCTACTATTTTACTGGTCTTTGCAAACAAACACCATCTTCCACTCGATACGTTTAATCCTTTGTTTTCAGCAAGCCGGTGAGATTGACAACCTCACTGTTACGTTGGGGCAAAGTACTTTGATTGTGTTGTGCAGGTTCCACGTTGGCGCCGGTTTCACTGGTGTGCGCCGCACTACACTCCTCCACCAACAACCTTCACGTGCTTCTTGGCTCCTACTGGTTCGATAACCTTGGTTTCATACTGAGGGAAACTTGCTTCTATACGCATCATACCTTCCACTTGGGGTTCCCAACGGACGAGCTAAATTTCTGGCGCCGTTGCCGGGGAGATCAAGACACGCTGCAAGGGGAGTCTCCACTTCCAATCTCTTTACTTTGTTTTTGTCTTGCTTTATTTTATTTACTACTTTGTTTGCTGCACTTAAACAAAATACAAAAAAATTAGTTGCTAGCTTTACTTTATTTAATGTCTTGTTCTCTATATCGAAAACACAAAAAAATTAGTTTCTTGTCTTTACTTTATTTGCCTAGTTTACTTTATTACTGTTATAATGGGTACTCCTGAAAATACTAAGTTGTGTGACTTCACTAGCACAAATAATAATGATTTTATATGTACTCCTATTGCTCCACCTGCTACTACAGCAGAATTCTATGAAATTAAACCTGCTTTACTGAATCTTGTTATGAGAGAGCAATTTTCTGGTGTTAGTACTGATGATGCTGCCCATCTTAATAATTTTGTTGAACTTTGTGAAATGCAAAAGTATAAGGATATACATGGTGATATTATAAAACTGAAATTGTTTCCTTTCTCATTAAGAGGAAGAGCTAAAGATTGGTTGCTATCTTTGCCTAAGAATAGTATTGATTCATGGACTAAGTGTAAAGATGCTTTTATTAGTAAATATTATCCTCCTGCTAAGATTATATCTTTGAGAAGTAGCATAATGAATTTTAAACAATTTGATAATGAACATGTTGCTCAAGCATGGGAGAGAATGAAATCTTTGGTAAAGAATTGCCCAACCCATGGACTGATGATGTCTACGGGTGCATCTATTCTTGTAGACAGTGTTGGGCCTCAAGAGCGAGAGGTTTGTAGAACAGCAGCAAGTTTTCCTTAAGTGGATCACCAAGGTTTATCGAACTCAGGGAGGAAGAGTTCAAAGATATCCCTCTCAAGCAACCCCGCAACCACAAAGCAAGAAGTCTCTTGTGTCCCCAACACACCTAATACACTTGTCAGATGTATAGGTGCACTAGTTCGCGAAGAGATAGTAAAACACAGGTGGTATAGATGGTGGTAATATTGCAGAAAGTAAAGATGCAGTAAAACAGTAAACAAGCGGCGCCAGAAAATAGCTTGCTAGCGTGGGAAGCAATTCTTTGTGGTGGAAACAAGGCCTAGGGATCATATTTTCGCTAGTGGACACTCTCAACATTGATCACATAATAAATAAGTTCTCTTTCCTTTGTGCTACATATACTCTTGTTGGATGATGAACACCACTAATTGTGTAGGGCTACAAGAGCTCCCTCAAGCCGGAGTTAACAAGCGCCACAACATTCGATATTCATGTTTAAGTAACCTTAGAGTATAATAGATCTTTGCAAAATAGACCAAGTACTAACATAGCATGCACACTGTCACCATCACACTATGAAGGAGGCATAGATCACATCAATACTATCATAGCGATAATCAACTCCATAACCTACAAGAGATTATGATCATAATCTACGACAAGAACTACACGATGCACACACTGTCACCATTACACCATGCAGGAGGAATAGACTACTTTAATAACATCACATGAGTAGCACATAGATAAATAGTGATACAAAACACATTGCAATCATAAAGGGATATAAATAAGCACTTCACTATGCCATTCATAACAGTGAATAAGTATTCTGTGAAATATAGCCTAAGAGACCCACACGGTGCACACACTGTCACCTTTACACACGTGGGACAAGGAGTCTCCGGAGATCACATAAGTAAAACCCACTTGACTAGCATAATGACATCTAGATTACAAGCATCATCATATGAATCTCAATCATGTAAGGCAGCTCATGAGATTATTGTATTGAAGTACATAGGAGAGAGATGAACCACATAGCTACCGGTACACCCCGAGCCTCGATGGAGAACTACTCCCTCCTCATGGGAGACAGCGATGAAGATGGCGGTGGTGTTGATGGAGAAGCCTTCCGGGGGGCACTTCCCCGTCCCGGCGGCGTGCCGCAACAGAGACTCCTGTCCCCCAGATCTTGGCTTCGCGATGGCGGCGGCTCTGGAACTTTTTTCGTACCGTGGCTTATTCGTCTCGTGTTTTAGGTCAGGGACCTTTATATAGGCGAAGAGGCGGCGTCAGAAGGTCAACGAGGCAACGACACACTGGGGCGGCCTCCCCCCTGGGCCGCGCGGGGGTGGTGTCCAGTGGCCAGGTGGCCCCTCGGTCCCTCTCGGGTGTTCCGGAAGCTTCGCGTGATCCTAAGATCTTGGGCGTTGATTTCGTCCGATTCCGAGAATATTTCCTTACTAGGATTTCTGAAACCAAAAACAAGAAACAGCAACTGGCCCTTCGACATCTCATCAATAGGTTAGTTCCGAAAACGCATAATAATGACATATAATGTGTATAAAACATGTAGGTATCATCAATAAAGTAGCATGGAACATAAGAAATTATAGATACGTTTGGGACGTATCAAGCATCCCCAAGCTTAGTTCCTACTCGCCCTCGAGTAGGTAAACGATAACAATGATAATTTCTTAAGTGACATGCCATCATAACCTTGATCATACTATTGTAAGCATATGAGATGAATGCAGCGATCAAAACAATGGTAATGACATGAGTAAACAAATGAATCATAAAGCAAAGACTTTTCATGAATAGTACTTTCAAGACAAGCATCAATAAGTCTTGCATAAGAGTTAGCTCGTAAAGCAATAATTCAAAGTAGAGGTATTGAAGCAACACAAAGGAAGATTAAGTTTCAGCGGTTGCTTTCAACTTATAACATGTATATCTCATGGACATTGTCAATGTAAATTAATATAACAAGTGCAATATGCAAGTATGTAGGAATCAATGCACAGTTCACACAAGTGTTTGCTTCTTGAGGTGGAGAGATAGGTGTTGACTCAACATAAAAGTAAAAGAAAGGCCCTTGAGGGAAGCATTGATTGCTATATTTGTGCTAGAGCTTTGATTTTGAAAACAAGAAACAATTTTGTCAACGGTAGTAATAATTCATATGTGCTATGCATAATACTTCCTACAAGTTGCATGTCTCATGCATAGAGTACTAATAGTGCTCGCACCTTGTCCTACTTAGCTCGGAGACACGGATTCTCATCGCATAACATATGCTTCAACCAAGTGTCACAAAGGGTACCTCTATGCCGCATGTACAAGTGTCTAAGGAGAAAGCACGCATTGGATTTCTCGCTTTTGATTATTCTCAACTTAGACATCCATACGGGGACAAGACAACAGATAATGGACTCCTCTTTTAATGCTTAAGCATTCAACAACAGTTAATATTCTCATAAGAGATTGAGGTTGTATGTCCAAACTGAAACTTCCACCATGATACATGGCTTTAGTTAGCGGCCCAATGTTCTTCTCTAACATATGCATACTCAAACCATTTGATCATGAAATCGCACTTACTTCAGACAAGACGAACATGCATAGCATCTCACATGATATCCAACAAAGATAAAGTTGATGGCGTCCCCAGAAAACATGGTTACCGCTCAACAAGCAACTTATAAGAATTAAGACAGATAACTACATATTCATCACCACAATAGTTTTTAAGGCTATTTTGTCCCATGAGCTATATATTGCAAAGGCGAATGATGGAATTTTAAAAGTAGCACTCAAGCAATTTACTTTGGAATGGCGGAGAAATACCATGTAGTAGGTAGATATGGTGGACACAAATGGCATAGTGGTTGGCTCAAGGATTTTGGATGCATGAGAAGTATTCCCTCTCGATACAAGGTTTAGGCTAGCAAGGTTATTTGAAACAAACACAAGGATGAACCGGTGCAGCAAAACTCACATAAAAGACATATTGTAAACATTATAAGACTCTACACCGTCTTCCTTGTTGTTCAAACTCTTTACTAGAAATTATCTAGACCTTAGAGAGACCAATTATGCAAACCAAATTTTAGCAAGCTCTATGTATTTCTTCATTAATGGGTGCAAAGTATATGATGCAAGAGCTTAAACATGATCACAACAATTGCCAAGTATCACATTATCCAAGACATTTTACCAATCACTACATGTAGCATTTGTTTCCAACCATATAACAATTAACGAAGCAGTTTCAACCTTCGCCATGAACATTAAAAGCTAAGAACACATGTGTTCATATGAACCAGCGGGCGTGTCTCTCTCCCACACAAGGATGAACTTATTCAGAGAATGAAAATAACAAAACGAAAATAAAAGCACACAGACGCTCCAAGTAAAGTACATAAGATGTGACTGAATAAAAATATAGTTTCACTAGAAGAAACCTGATAAGTTGTCGATGAAGAAGGGGATGCCTTGGGCATCCCCAAGCTTAGATGCTTGAGTCTTCTTAAAATATGCAGGGATGAACCACGGGGCATCCCCAAGCTTAGACCTTTCACTCTTCTTGATCACATTATATCACCCTCTTCTATTGACCCTTGAAAACTTCCCACACCAAACTTCGAGCAAACTCATTAGAGGGTTAGTGCACAATCAAAAATTCACATGTTCAGAGGTGACACAATCATTCTTAACACTTCTGGACATTGCACAAAACTTCTGAAAGTTAATGGAACAAAGAAACTCATTCAACTTAACAAAAGCGGCAATGTGAAATAAAAGGCAGAATCTGTCAAAAACAGAACAGTCCGTAAAGATGAACCTGGAAGGGGCACTTAACTTGCTCAAATGGAAAAACTCAAAACTAATGAAAGTTGCGTAAATATCTGAGGATCACACACGTAAATTTGCAGATTTTTTTGATTTTTTTACAGAGACTTCTGCTCAAATTCGTGACAGACAAGCAATGCTGTTTCTGCGCAGCAATCCAAATCTAGCATCAACTTTACCATAGAGACTTTACTTGGCACAAAAACATGATAAGGAGAGGTTGCTACAGTAGTAAACAACTTCCAAGACTCAACAAAACAAAAATTGCTGTAGTAAAATAAAAACATGGGTTATCTCAAGAAGTTCTTTCTTTATAGCCATTAAGATGGGCTCGGTAATTTGAATGATACTCTCGCAAGAAAGAAGAGTTGAAGCAAAAGAGAGCATTAAGAAGCAAATTCAAAGCACATTTAAGCCTAACCCACTTACTATGAAAAGGAATCTTGTACACAAATAAATTCATGAAGAACAAAGTGGTAAGCATAGAAAAGCAACACAAGCGCAATTTCAAGATTCTCAACATAAAGAGGGGAAACTTAATATTATTAAGATGCATATAACCATGTTTCCCTCTCTCATAATAACTTTCAGTAGCATCATGAACAAACTCAACAATATAACTATCACATATAACATTCTTGTCATGAGCCATATGCATAAAATTATTACTCTCCACATAAGCATAATCAATTTTATTAGTTGTAGTGGGAGCAAATTCAACAAAGTAGCTATCATTATTATTCTCATCAAGTGTAGGAGGCATAGTATAATCATAATAAAATTTACTCTCCATAGTAGGCGGCACCAAAAGACCACTATCATTATAATCATCATAAATAGGAGGCAAAGTATCATCAAAGAAAATTTTCTCCTCAATGCTTGGGGACTAAAAATATCATGCTCATCAAAACCAGCTTCCCCAAGCTTAGAATTTTCCATATCATTAACAACAATGGTGTTCAAAGCGTTCATACTAATATCATTGCTACCAGCATGCAAATAAGATTCCATAGGTTTTTAATTTTCGCAGCAAACAATCCATGTCTTAACTCAGGAAATAGAATAAGAAGCTCATTGTTGCTTTCCATTATGCCTAACTAGTGTAAACAAGAAACCAAAAGATGCAATTGCAGGATCTAAAGGAAATAGCTTCGAGTACTTACAACGGCGCCGGAAAATAGCTTAGTAGCCGAGATCCGGAGTGTGAGTACCTTTTACCTTTCCTCCCGGCAACGGCGCCAGAAAATAGCTTGATGTCTACGGGTGCTTCTATTCTTGTAGACAGTGTTGGGCCTCCAAGAGCAGAGGTTTGTAGAACAGCATCAAGTTTTCCCTTAAGTGGATCACCCAAGGTTTATCGAACTCAGGGAGGAAGAGGTCCAAGATATCCCTCTCAAGCAACCCAACCACAAAGCAAGAAGTCTCTTGTGTCCCCAACACACCTAATACACTTGTCGGATGTATAGGTGCACTAGTTCGGCGAAGAGATAGTAAAACACAGGTGGTATAGATGGTGGTAATATTGCAGAAAGTAAAGATGCAGTAAAACAGTAAACAAGCGGCGCCAGAAAATAGCTTGCTGGCGTGGGAAGCAATTCTTTGTGGTGGAAACAAGGCCTAGGGATCATACTTTCGCTAGTGGACACTCTCAACATTGATCACATAATAAATAAGTTCTCTTTCCTTTGTGCTACATATACTCTTGTTGGATGATGAACACCACTAATTGTGTAGGGCTACAAGAGCTCCCTCAAGCCGGAGTTAACAAGCGCCACAACATTCAATATTCATGTTTAAGTAACCTTAGAGTATAATAGATCTTTGCAAAATAGACCAAGTACTAACATAGCATGCACACTGTCACCATCACACTATGAAGGAGGCATAGATCACATCAATACTATCATAGCGATAATCAACTCCATAACCTACAAGAGATTATGATCATAATCTACGACAAGAACTACACGATGCACACACTGTCACCATTACACCATGCAGGAGGAATAGACTACTTTAATAACATCACATGAGTAGCACATAGATAAATAGTGATACAAAACACATTGCAATCATAAAGGGATATAAATAAGCACTTCACTATGCCATTCATAACAGTGAATAAGTATTCTGTGAAATATAGCCTAAGAGACCCACACGGTGCACACACTGTCACCTTTACACACGTGGGACAAGGAGTCTCCGGAGATCACATAAGTAAAACCCACTTGACTAGCATAATGACATCTAGATTACAAGCATCATCATATGAATCTCAATCATGTAAGGCAGCTCATGAGATTATTGTATTGAAGTACATAGAGAGAGATGAACCACATAGCTACCGGTACAGCCCCGAGCCTCGATGGAGAACTACTCCCTCCTCATGGGAGACAGCAGCGGTGATGAAGATGGCGGTGGTGTTGATGGAGAAGCCTTCCGGGGGCACTTCCGTTGCATTATCAATCTATCATATATGTGTTGTTTATGTTCTTGCATGCTCTCCGTTGCTAGTAGAGGCTCTGGCCAAGTTGATACTTATAACTCCAAGAGGGGGTAATTATGCTCGATAGTGGGTTCATGCCTCCATTAAATCTGGGACAGTGACAGAAAGTTCTAAGGTTGTGGATGTGTTGTTGCTACTAGGGATAAAACATTGATGCTTTGTCTAAAGATATTTGTGTTGATTACATTACGCACCATACTTAATGCAATTATCTATTGTTTACAACTTAATACTGGAAGGGGTTCAGATGATAACCTGAAGGTGGATTATTTAGGCATAGATGCATGCTGGATAGCGGTCTATGTACTTTGTCGTAATGCCCTGATCAAATCACATAGTAATCATCGTTGATATGTATTGAATCTTTATTTGTCAATTGCTCGCCTGTAATTTGTTCACCCAGCATGTTAGTTATCTTATTGGAGAGACACCACTAGTGAACTGTGGACCCCGGTCCATTCTTTTACATCTGAATACATTCTACTGTTTTACTGGTCTTTGCAAACAAACACCATCTTCCACTCGATACGTTTAATCCTTTGTTTTCAGCAAGCCGGTTAGATTGACAACCTCACTGTTACGTTGGGGCAAAGTACTTTGATTGTGTTGTGCAGGTTCCACGTTGGCGCCGGTTTCACTAGTGTTGCGCCGCACTACACTCCACCAACAACCTTCACATGCTTCTTGGCTCCTACTGGTTCGATAACCTTGGTTTCATACTGAGGGAACTTGCTTCTATACGCATCATACCTTCCACGGGGGTTCCAAACAAATGTGCTAGCAAGGGTATGCTGGCAACATTGCCAGCATGAAATTCATTACAACTGCATGAGTTTTATGACAAGACATCGTTTTGATCAAGCAAAATTACAAGGCTCAGGGGGCTTGGGTCTGGTTTGATAAACTGGGACCAGTTGATGATTTCTTTGCCTCGACCAACTCAAGGAGCTGGCGAGCACATGTAAGAGCCGAAGCCTTAAAGGCACCCAGATCGACGAATTTTCCATCGAGTCCCTTCGGTAGCTCTTTGGACCAAGGTAGTCAGAGTCGGCATTCGGAGTTGGATCGATTTTCGTCAGGCAGAATCGAGTCGTAGTATCGAATCGTAGAATCTGGGATCCTGCCATATTTACTCAGAGAAGATCTTTTTATCACACAGAAAGTTTGTGTAATAGTATAATGGAGATAAAAATTATAATACATAAAGTTTCTAGCAATAATGTTCTAGCAATAGATCATTTGATATTTGGTAGGTAAAGCAAGTGAAAATGGCTTGGGATGTTTAAGTAGTATCCTTGTATGGTTTTGCGGATGGGAAAAATAATGAGTTAGTAGAATCGGAAAAATCCATAAAAGGGATCGAGAGTCTACATTACTCTAAAGGATTCTATGATTTTGATCGGGACTCAATATGGATTCTATGCGATTGAGATTCATAGTGGGATTTGGATCGATACGGTGATGTAGATCGTCAAATCGTAGGATTCCTGTAGTAGGATCGGGATTCTGACTACCTTGCTTTGGACATCTCTTCAATATTAGCTTTGAAGCCATGACCCATCATAAGCTGGAAGGCAAGGAGGGCACCATAGGTACGCGAAGTACGTTTGAATACCTCGATAACCTCCTTGGTGTTGACGGCAAAAGCGTCGATCAGCTGCCCCAAAGTCTTGTCTTGACTGATCTTGGGGAAAATCATCAAGTGGATCCGCGCCATGGCTCCCTTGCCCTTCTGAAGGAGGTCCTGAACAAGCTGATGAGACGCAAGCGTCATCGACAGAGCGTTTGGTGGAGAATTGTTCGGGACCTCGTCCAGAGCCTCAACAGGGATATCAGCAGCCCCTGAGAAGAATGAAGCACGGAGAAGACATTAACAAAAGAATCAATGTTTGCAAAAGCAATAATCAACAAGGGCACAAAAAGAGGATTACTGAGCAAAGCCAAGGAGGACTGGCGGAGAAGATCATCCTTCTCCATCGCCCAAGCTTCAGCAGTGAGCCTGGCTGCTTCTTCGTCCTTCAGCCTCCTCTTCAGCTCCTCGAGTTCCTCCTTCAAAGTGTCAATTTCTGTAAGATCTTCGGCAGCAATCTTAATTGCGCCTTCCAATTTCGAGGAGGAGGACTCGACCTCCTTCTGCAGCTGAGCCTTGTCGACCTCCAAAGAAGCGTATTGGGAGGCGAAAGATTCCAAGGATGATATAACAGCTCGCAAGTCCTTAAAGATAAAGGAAAAGTTTTATCGGATGAAGTACTGCAAGGTCTATTCGAAAGCTGTTGGATTCAAACAAGAAAAGACTTACAGGTTTTCCTGAAGGAGGAGTTGCGGCAGCGGCAGCCGAAGGAATATTCTTCCCCTTGGAAAGGGAAGAAGCAGTCGATATTTGGGCTGTGGGGATTGTGGCAGGGGCCAAAGCCTCAGAAGCTGAAAGATCTGACGGAGCAGCGCTAGTTTTGGATTTCTTGGGCGGAGGCTCGATGAAGCCTTCATCACTACAAAAGTAAATGGTTGGTGGAGTCAAACAGAGGATGCGAATAGCAAAGGCAAAATGCAGGTTTTGAAGAAAAGGCAAGGACTTACAGATCGTAAAGATCATCTTCATCGGCAAAGCCGCCGGATGACCTCTTCGAAGGCAGTGCTTCGGCCTCCTCCGCAGCTGCATCAACAAAGGCAGCGTGATCAGCGTCGTCATCGTGCATTGATCCCGCTGTGTCGCTAATATCGTTGGCTGCAGATTTGGGATCGATAAGGATGGCTTCAGGGTTTATTGGGTCAGCATGTTCGGCTTCCGAGCTTGCATTTCCCTCAGTGTGAGACCCCACGGGGACTGAGGAATCTCCTCTCTCGGAAATATCGTTCGGCAGGTCTTGCAAGTAATCAGGATCTATGGGATTCTGTCAAAGGTAAAACAAGTAAGTACAATGGCAGTCGTGTTAATCAAGAAAAACAGCACAATGAGAATGTGAAAGAAAAGAAATTACCTCGGTTGGCGGGTGATCAGCATCAAATGGTAGATGGGAAGATGTGAGAGGGATTGAATCTTCCTGGCTGAAGTGAGTAAGACGACGAACTTCGTCAAGTAGTTCTTTTTCGGATAATTCGGCAGCATTTATCCTAGTCCCGTCCTTGGGACCCGAATACAACCACATCGGGTGAGCTCTAACCATGATCGGCTGAACTCGACGCTTCAAGAACACAGCGGCTACCTCTGTGCCTATCATGGTCTGACCATCGGCTTCCTTGATCCGAAGGAATCTGTCAAATAACCTATCGACTGCTGGTTTTTCGTCGGGAGAAAGGGTATTTTTCCAAGATTGCTTAGGCTTGGCTTCAAGAACATCGGAAAAGCGAGAAGTTGGAGTTCGGCTGTTGGAGAGTCTCTAATATAGAACCACTTCAGCCTCCATCCTTGCACAGACTCCCTCATCGGGAAGTTGAAGTAATTAACTTCTTTACGGGCAACGAAACCGACTCCGCCGATAACAAAGGACCCGCCACTGCTGTTGTACCTTTTCACGAAGAAGATTTTCTTCCACAAACCAAAGTGTGGCTCAATGCCCAAGAACGCTTCGCAGAGAGTAATAAAGATGGCAAGATGGAGGATTAAGTTGGGAGTTAACTGCCACAGTTGGATCTCGTAAACTCGAAGGAGATGGCGAAGGAATTTGTGAGCGGGAAGCGAAAGACCTCGATGCAAAAAAGATAAGAACATCACGGTAAAACCAGCAGGGGGATTGGGCCGTGAAATCGCACCTGGGAGAATAACATTCCCCTCTTCAGAAGGAATATATCCGAGGCTTTTAGCCTTCTTCTCATCGCGCTTCATGGTGGTGGAACCTGGCCAATCGCCGGGGATGGACCCAGCCGCAGAACTCGATGGCGCTGGCGGCGCCAGAGCTGGAGGAGGAGCGTGGCAGGCGCTCCTTTTTGGAGGGTTTGGAGAAGATCTGACGGTGGCGCCGCTGCTCGCAGCGCTAGTAGCAAGGGTGGAGATCTTCTTCTTCCCCATCTTGCAGAATCATGAGAGATCTGGATTCGGCGGCGGCGGCGCAGTGGTTTTGACTGCAGGAGATGAATGGGGAAGAAAAGGATGCAATGATGGAGTGTGAGGAGAATAAAATCTGCAACGAGAGATTATAAGATCAAACGGGCACGTGTCCCCAATTTATTGAAAGAGTCTCTTTTTCATCAACAAATCACGGGAATCGAGGAGACGCTTTGGTAACTGCACGCAAGAAGTGGTGATTTCTTAAAAACAGAACCACAGTAGGATGGGCCCAACGGTGCGTGTCTGTCATGTCGGAGGCGCAACAATGGTGAAGTCATCACGCGTCATAAAGCTTGATTGAGGAGTCGAAGAAACAAAACTGTCGAGTGGTCAACTTGAGTCTACGCACGGATTGCAAGCATCCGCACCTAGACTCGGGGGCTACTCCATCGGGAGCGCAGGGCGCGCAGATAAACGTGAACTCGAAGATGTTTTTCATATAAGAAGGACGTGAAGAAGTATTTGAAGAAAAGAACGGTATGTTTCAGCTCGAGTCTGCACCCGGTCACAAGCGCCCGTGCCCAGACTCGGGGGCTACTCCCATCGGGAGCGCAGGACGCGCACCCGATAAAACTTTTGCACTCCAGGATCATGCCCGGGGACTTGATTCTGTGTAGGGTAACGTTGTTTTGCCAACGGCAGTTAACCAGCAAAGCTGGACACGTTACTCAATATCCTTTACGCATTAAATCTTATTGAGAAAGTACAAGCCTCGATATGAGTTTATCGGATGATTTATGAAGACTTGCAAGAAACTTCGGCAGAAGAAAATATTCGAGTAGCACAACTTGAGTCTACACACGGATTGCAAGCATCCGTATCTAGACTCGGGGGCTACTCCCATCGGGAGCGCTGGACGCGCACCCGATAAAAGAAGACGAAGCCAGTACAAGATGGACAAGAACTATCGAGAGAAGAACATTCAGCGGAGGCATGCTTTAGTCTCTACCCGAAATATCTTCGGCTAGACACTCGGGGACTACTGACGTGGGCATTACCCTTCGGGTAACTGATATTGTCCTATCCTGTATAGCCCAACTGGAGGCCCATGAAGACAACCGATGGCGAGGTGGGCCACTAGGTCGGTGCCGAAGAAGATTCCTTGAAGACCAAGATGAAGATCAATCGAACAAGGAAAGTTTAGAACTAGGTCTCTTGTAAACCTAGTCGTACTCGTGTAGATCTCTTAGGACCTGGCCCCCTATATAAGGGCCAGGAGAGGGACTGCCGAGGGACACAATCAATCTTAGCAACTTTAGCCACCACAAGTCCAGAGCTAGGTCGCCGTAGCACTTAGCCTCTCGACGAGAACACAGCCGAAACCTTCGGCACCCCATTGTAACCCGATATTTTCATAATCAAGATCAGACAGGCAGGACGTAGGGGTGTTACCTCATCGAGGGCCCTGAACCTGGGTAAATTGCTCTCCCCGCTTGTTTGTTAACCGATGTCTCGTGTCAGCCTACAAGATTCCATCAACCCTAAGCCCCAATCGGAGGGCATTGTCGAGGAGCACCCTCGTCAAAGATCTTAGTCTCGATCATGTTTATAGAATCCAACTAATATTCAATAAAGGGATTTCTATTTTCGTGCCCCTGCTTCGTTAGTTGTACTCAGTTTTCCCCAGCCGCTTAACTTTTCCTCAGTTTTCCCCTCCCTCTAGTTTGAAACTCGCAGCGCTCGGACGGGAGGGTTGCCGTCTGGTCAGAGGCCTTGACCGTTACCGGTGACGGATAGGGAGCCGTGAATTTACCGTTGCTTTCGAACTGTGTTGACTGTTGACTGGAGGAGCTCACACACCGCCCCTCCGCCCGAGACTGGAGGAGCTCACACACCGCCCCTCCGCCGCCACGCCGTCCTGCCCACCTAACTTATGGCGTCGTCCGCCGCCGAGCCGCCCCCTCCCCCACCACCACCCCCGGGAGGCGGAGAGGGATCCGCCTCCACCAGATCTAGATCTACCCCTGTCGCGGTAGAGTTTGTATATCCGTCTGGTGTGCCGCCTCTTCCCGTCAGCCGCGGAGAAGATTGGGAATCGGAGGGATCTAACGCATGGATTCCATCTGGGTAAGCATCGTCTGCCTTGTGAATTAACAGTAGGCAGTTTTTGAGCGTGAATCGTTGTTGCTCAACTAACTGCGTTGCTTTTCGAATAGGATTGATCCAGCGCTGGCTTTTCGGCTGGTGGTTAGGCTGGATTCTAGCTTTACGCGTGATTCTAAACGCAATATCAATGGGTTTAACTTCCCTGCGGTGGTTGCAACCACCATCTCGTTGAGGGATTTGAAAGCTAACATCTGCGATAAGTACCCCTGGAGCCCTCGCGAAGCAGTTCATTCCGAATATTTCAACAGCACGGAGCGAAGATTTGTTCCACTAATTTCCGATGACGATCTGGGAATTCTTTTTGCTTTGAATGCTTCTTGCCGTTTCGGTAAAATTCGTATCCATGTGGACAGGGGCCAGACATCATCTGGTGTTGGGGCATCATCAGGTGGTCGGGCATCATGTCTCTCTACTGCTGCTGCCTCTGCTAATAGTGTGCGCCGCGGCGCTCCTTGTAGGTCCACAGCAGCACCATCTGTCCCCAGTGCGAGTGGTAGCCAGATCGTTCCTGTGGTCAATGTGGAGGACGATGCAGAGATTGGGGATCAGTCTCCTGAAGATGATGAGGATGAGTTAATGTTTCCTGAATTGGTAGATCGATGCAGTAAGCAGGCAATGGAGGATCAATACATGGAAGATATTGCTTTTGGTGCCAGATTTGATGAGACTGATGATGAAGAGAAGAATGAGAACGATGACAGCCTCGTTTTAGCCGATTACGAAGGTGAAGACTTGCCAACAATTGAGTGGAACAGGGAGGATCCTCAGCTTGCAAAAGGCACCGTGTTTCAAACGATGATGGACTGCCGTAATGCAATTACTACATATCACATTCTCACTAAGAATAATTATGAGGTTATTAAAAGTGAGCCAGGTAGGTTCACAATTAAATGCACATACCCAAGGTGTAGGTTTAGGCTGCATGCATCCACAATGCGCAGAAGCAGCTTGGTTCAGGTACTACGCCAACCAGTTGTGTATTTAGATCACGGTGTAAAATTTGTTATCTATTACTGACATCCCTTATCATTGTGTTTCAGATAAAGAAGAATGAGGAGATCCATAGGTGTCCACCTCTAGGGGGAGAGCCAGACTGAAAACAAAGCTAGCGAAGACTAGGTGGTTGGCAGATATAATCCTAGATTGGCTGAGAGAAACTCCTTCACTTGGTCCAACAGCACTCCAGAAAAAGGTGGCTGAGAAGTATAAAGGGATGAAAGTACCTTACATGAGGATGTTCTATGCAAAGGAAATGGCTCTTGACAAGATCAATGGTCCATGGAATGAAAGCTTTCAGTTGCTTTACACTTTCAAAGCTGAAGTGGAGATGGCTAGTCCAGGCAGTGTTGTAGCAATAGACAAGCATACAGTTCCCTACAAATTGAAAAGCGGGAAGGTAATGCACAAGGAATGTTTTAGAAGGGCTTTTGTTTGTTTCAAAGCTTGTTGGAAAGGCTTTTTGGACGGTTGCAGGCCTTATTTGGCCGTGGATGCATCAGCTCTTCATGGCAGGTTTAAAGGACAGCTAGTTGCTGCTACTGCAGTTGATGGACATAATTGGATGTTCCCTGTTGCTTATGGAGTTTTGGAGGTTGAGTCAGAGGAAAGTTGGACTTGGTTTCTGCAGAATTTGCGTGACCTTATAGGTCATCCACCAGGACTTGTTATCCACACAGACGCTTGCAAAGGTTTGGAGAGTGCGGTAGAAGCAGTATTCCCTGGAGTGGAGCATAGGGAATGTATGCGACACTTGGTACAGAATTTTACAAAGAAATTCAAGGGTAAAGTTTTTACTGACAACCTATGGCCAGCTTCATACACATGCAGCTCTAGGAAGCATATGTTTCATTTGGATGTGTTGTATAAACAAAAACCTGGGGTGAAGGAGTACTTGGATGAACATCATGGTAGGGTGTGGTCAAGAAGCCAATTCAATGAAATTTGCAAGGTAGACTATGTAACAAGTAACCTTGCGGAGAGTTTCAACTCAAAGGTCAAGTCATTGAAAGGGCTTATGCTGTGGCAAATATTTGATAAGATTAGGCAGATGATCATGATAAAGATCGATCTGCGTCAAAGAATTGCATCCACAAAATATGCTGGCCATCTCATGCTCCCATCTTTGATTAAGTCTTTGCATGACAGGGCAAAACAATTGAGGATGCAATGCGTCAGAAAAGGAATGGAGGCTGAGGTAACCTACACTGACAGTAAAAACAGGCAGTGGAGGTATCCAGTGAGTTTGGTTGATAGGACATGCCATTGTAGGGGATGGCAGATCCGTGGGATACCCTGCATACACGCATTGTTTTTCATGAGTGTTATAGGGGGTGAAGATGGTGAAGTTGATCAGTATGTGTCAGAGTATTTCTCTGTTGCCAAATTTAGGGCTGCATATGCTATGAATGTTCCTACCTTGTTGGGAAAAGACCAATGGATGAAAGTCGATCCAGGCTTCAAACTGTACTCTCCAGTATTGACTAGACCGGCAGGTAGGCCGAGGAAGAATAGGATCAGAGCTAGTGCAGAGGGTGGTGCACCGATTCGAAAACGTAAGTGCAAACGTTGTGGAATCCCTGGACACATTGCTAGGATTTGTAAAAATGATGTTGACCCAGCTTTTGGAATGGAAGATCAGGCGGGAGCAGCAAATGCAGAGGAGAATGAAGCAGCAATTCAACTTGAGGAGATTGAAGCAGCAGTTCAACATGAGGAGATTGAAGCAGCAGTTCAACATGAGGAGATTGAAGCAGCAGTTCAACATGAGGAGATTGAAGCAGCAATTGAACATGAGGAGATTGAACCGATGGATCGAGAGCAGAGGGAACAGATGGATGTAGAATGGCTTCGACCGATGAGTCCAGAGGAGAAGGAACAGTATGATCGAGATTGCTACGACAGTACCTTTGCCCAGATTGCTGCTAACTTCGAAGAGCATATTCAAGAAGAAAAAGCACAAGCTTCGCAGAAGAAGAAGAACAAGAAAGAGGGCAAAAGGAAGGTAGACACCGGTAATATCCCTGGTAGGGTTACCCGGAGTAAGGTGGTGGCCCCAGCGAGTCACACCAGGAGCAAGAGAAAGATTTTATTCTGAACAACTAATTTGTATTTGTATGAACAATTTGTATTGGGGTTCCCTTTGTGTTGAACAATTTGTATTGGGGTTCCCTTTGTATTGGGGATGCCTTTGTGTTGAAAAATTTGAATTTGTATGAACAATTTGAATTTGAATAAGGGTTCCCTTTGTATTGGGGATCCCTTTGTGTTCAACAATTTGAATTTGTATGAACAATTTGTATGCCACATTTAAGCCAAATTTATCATTTTCTCTAGGGTTTAGGGTTTTAGGGTTTAAGGGTTTTAGGGTTTAGGGTTTTATTCAAAATAATTCAAAACATGGTGGAACCTTCCCATGGAGTCTTGTTATGTTACCTACAACCTAGAGAAATAATAATGGAAAAGGAAATATAGAGATATGAAGTTTTTATGCCAAAAGCTTCAAAATCACTTCCTAGTCCATGAGCTACTAGCTATGAAGATGCAGGGCTTTCTGCTCAATACACCTCCCAAATACCCACTATGCTTACAAACTTCGTCCAAATGAGTCCAAATTCGTCACACTTGTGTATCTTTGTATTGCAAACAATATCACGTCGGCCAAAATGTAATATATTGTTCAAATAACACAATTTTACAATTTTTATGCCAAAAGCTTCAATTTCCCTTAGTCCCTTTATTATTTGGGTGCCCCTGTTTTACTTAGTGTTACTCAGTTTTCCCCTCCGGGCCCACTTGTTTTACTCAGTCCTACTCAGTTTTGCCCTTTCGATAAACATTTCCTCACTTTTCCCCCTCTTAGTTCTACTCAGTTTTCCTCACTTGTACTCACTGGCTGATCTCTGATTGGTCGAGATGTATGTCACACGGATCTTGGTTGGTTGAAAGCTCAACGAACGCTTGCACCGTTCGATCATTTATGATCGGACGGCCTGTATATCTCTCTCTACCACGATGGACGCATACGGAGAGAAGAGCAGAGCACATACCTACCAACCCTGGCAGTCGCATATTCCAGTCGCATCTTCCTCTCTCCTATTTCCTCTCTTACTCCGGCGGTCGCGGCGGCGCGGATCTAACCGTGCGTGCGGCGGCGTGCGGCGGCGCGGATCTAACCGTGCGGCGGCGTGGATCTAAGAGTGCCGGTGAGGATCTAACCCTCAGAAATAGTTGAAATGTCTCTCTCTGTCTCACTTTCGTTTCTCTTCTCAGATCTGTTGAATGATGAAGAGCACCAAGACGGCGGCAGATCATTGAAGCCATCTCCTACAACATCGCTTCGACGGCGCAGATCCAGCATTCAATGTCGGAGCCTGTTGATGTCTCACTTCTGTTGCCCTCCTCAGATCCGTTGCTGATGAAGGACACCAAGACGGCGGCGGTGCCGACAGTGGTCATCGATGCCACGAACATTGAAGCCATCGCCTACAACATCGCTTCGACGGCGCAGATCCAGCATTCAATGTCGGAGCCTGTTGATGTCTCACTTCCGTTGCCCTCCTCAGATCCGTTGCTGATGAAGGACACCAAGACACCGGCGGTTCCGAGAGTGCGAATCGATGCCAAGACGATTGAAGCCATCGTCTACAACCGCGCTGCAAAGCCGCCGATCCAGCCCTCCGCAGATCCGTCGCTGATGAAGTACACCAAGACAGCGGCGGTTCCGACACTGGTCATCGATGCCACGAACATTGAAGCCATCGCCTACAACATCGCTTCAACGGCGGATGGCGCAGATGACCACCCCTCAGCCGCCCGTCGTCCCGGCCTTTCTTGCCCATCGGTGCGCGGCCGTGTTCGACGCCGCAAATTGGGATAAATTATGATAAATTTGTATTTTTCAATTTCCAATTGGGATAAAATTGTTCGAACTACTACGTCCGTCTCAAAAAGAGCTTCTCCACGTTCTTGATGTGTCCATGTACATCAGTATGTATGATTTGAATTCTATCCCAACTTGATTGAGAAGATTTTGATATGTATTTGATTCGAGAGGCTGGTACATGCTTTCACTTTTGGGATTGTACGCCAAAATACAGTGGTTAGAGCCATCTACATGATTTGAATTGTACGCCAAAATACAGTGCTTAGAGCCACAACAAAATACAGTGGTTAGAGCCATCTACTGAATAACAATTCTATACTAAATCGTCTACCAGAACCACATAACTGCTAGGACAGGGATGACACCTAATAAAACTGCCCAGATGAATCTACTTTTCTCCTCTCCCATCACTTGAAGTTCATGTTCTAGATTTTCTACCACTTGATCAAATACGGCAAGATCTGTCTCAACTCTCAACTTCTCCTTGCGAATAAGCTCTGAATTCTTCTTTTCTTCCTCCACAGTACGCTTCAGCTCGAATATCATCAGGTTTTTACGGGCCAATTCATCACCTAAATTGGCCACCTTCTCCTCCAAATCCATCCTCTGGCTACACCACTGGGTTGATTCATCTTGGTATGCAATGTACCATAGATCATCGGCTTGCCTGGCTAACTGTAACAATAATGGAAAAAAGAACAACTGAAATCACTCCAACAGGCCATGGCGGCACTTCAAAATCAATGTTAGTACAGAGAGCTGAAGCTAGATACCTGCACTTCCGACGAGGTAGGAGAAGTAGAACGTGGCCACGACATGATCGAATCCCCACCCTCACCGGTGTACCCGCTACGACCAGACATTGAGGACTATTTCGCACCTGCAAACTCCAATAAATTACGGGAACCGAATCGATTAGGGGGCGGGGGAGGCAGAAGCGGAGGTCTTACCAAGCTATACTACCAATTGGTGCGCGGAACAAATCCCGGTCGTCGTGGGCGGCGGATCTGCTTGCGGACTTTCCTGCGGTGGGTACGTGCGTGACGAAACAAGTGCTGGAGCCGTGGTTGACTTGCGCCGCAGTCCGTCCGACGCCGCCGGGGGACAGAGCCGGCGGGGCGATGAGGCGCCGGCGATGGCTGCTCCGTCCGACGGTGGGGAACGAGCTCCGGCGATGGCTGCTCCGTCCGACGGTGGGGAACGAGCTGCCAGCGGTTCTCCGGTGACTAATGATGGGTCTAGCTTATAAGAATAATTAATTAGCGAACTTGTTGCTTCTCTCTATGATATTCTCTAAATAAATAGACGACCCCACTGGTCATTGGCTGCGGCAGCCCCACAGAGCGGCAATATATGTCTTTTCCTGAAAAATAGACGACCCCACTGGTCATTGGCTGCGGAGGCCCCACCGAGTGGCAATATATGATTTTCTCTAAATAAATAGACGACCCCACTGGTTATTGGCTGCGGCAGCCCCACAGAGCGGCAATATATGTCTTTTCCTGAAAAATAGACGACCCCACTGGTCATTGGCTGCGGAGGCCCCACCGAGCTGCAATATACGCTTTTCTCTAAATAAATAGACGACCCCACGGTCATTGGCTGCGGCAGCCCAGAGCGGCAATATATGTCTTTTCCCGAAAAATATACGACCCCACTGGTCATTGGCTGCGGCAGCCCTATAGAGCGGCCCCATTTGTCATTGGCAGCACCGCGTATAAAATCATGAAATAAAACGGCCCACACGTCAACGATAGATGGATGGCAGCTCCGACGTGTCTCCTGACCCTACCCGTCAGCACGAGACGGTCAGGGAGGAGCTGCCCCTCTGCGGCCCCACCCGGTCAGACTAACGGTCAAGGCCTCTGACTTGATGGCTACCGGCCGTTCCAGCACTTGTGCGTCTTCCAAACTAGAGGAGGGGAAAACTGAGAAAAAACTAAGGGGCTGAGGAAAACTGAATACAACTAAGAACTTGAGGGCACGAAAATAGAAACCCCTTCAATAAAACCTCCTCAAAATAGTGATCCCGCACCCAAAGAAATATTATACAGAAAGCACATGACAACGGTTCCAACCAATATAACTACTATATTAAACCGTAACAAACATCTTTTTTCTCAAATTTTCGATTTTTTTTTGGGATTAACCTTGGGTTGACACGTTTAGGTTTAGATGCACAATCATCTGCTGTGTGCACTGTACGTGTTGTCTACCATTTTTAGGGAGGCTGAAAAGCACACGTACGTTCTTTTTCTTTTCTTCCACGCGTGGCTGTAGCGTTGCTGTGGAACTGTACATGGTCAAAGCTGCACCCACGCCGCGTAACACCGCATCGGTTTCCGAGCGAAACCATCCAATTTGCCTACCATCTCTTCCCCTCTCTCATTTTCTCTTCCTCCCCATGGCCGCCATGCCATGGCTGCTCCCATCCCTGGCCACAGCCGCACTCTCCTCCTCCTTTCCTGCCCCCCCCCACTGCACGCGCCCGCTCTATTCCCCATCAGCGGGAGGCCGCGCCATGGTATCGCGCGGGGCAGGACGAGCGCCGATCTGCGTGCGGCAGTTGGGGTGGCGGCGGCGGCGTCGACGTGGAGGCGGGCCAACAAGCAGGGAGAGGGCGCACCCTCTCTATTCCCCATCAGCAGGCGACGACGGCTCCATGGAATCGGGGCGGGGCATGACCTCGGGAGGCAGTTAGGGTGGAGGCGATGGCGCCGGTGTGGAGGCGGGCCGGAAAGAAGGGCGAGGGGAGGTCAGATACAGCCGCCTCGACCATGGAATCCATCCGCGACCAGCGAACTACCAGCGGCTAGATGCCTTTGCGGGCAGGTGCGGCGCTTGGCTATGTTTACAGGTTCAACCCGGTTGCTCCTCCTCTTTTTTAGGTATAGAGATATACTTCCCAACTCCTATTCCTCTGTCTCATTTTTCTTTTTTCTCGGGCGGCCTAAATCGGATATGTGGTCTTCTTGCCCGGCAGGCCGTTGTCACTTTCAAATCTGGTATTGTGGTTAATGATGCAGTGTAAGGCAGCAGCCGCCACAAGTTTGATGGAGTGACGCTGGGTGGATGGCCACGGTGGAGTGGACTACGCAGCCATCACCGGCGGCCCTGGAGGCGGGAGGAGCCATGGTAGCAGCGGCATACTCTAGGGAGGGTGCTTGATGTCGTGGGTTTGGCTCTAGGAGGAGAAGCACCTGCTGCTCCTGAACGGTGACGACAGCAGCAGGACCAAATATGGCAACAAAGAGACCAAGCAACGGTGTGCTCGACCACACGCTCTCCATCCCCATCTCCAGGAAAGGTTGGACTTCAATTCATGCTCCACCCCTCTTCCATCTCTCCCTCTAATATTTTGTTTATTGGTTTAGAGCATGTTCATGTACTGTCTCATACTGCTGGTTTTGCAATGGAAATTTCCATCTATAAGCTCCTTTGTTTTATTGTATTTTTTCAGCTTGATCACTAAGCATGATAGTGTGAAACTACACAATATCAGTTGCATTTTAATATTCCTAGATATATTAGCTTGCTTTGGCCGAGCCTTTAAATTTTCTTCCTTGCAGCAATTATTTCAACTGGTTTGAGGTGTGATCAGAAGTCCTCTAGCTTCTGGATTCCCAAAACTCCGGCGTGTAGCAGTGCCAAAAAGTCTACCTTCACGGAGCATCCGAGAAGCTAGCCCAATTTGATGTACAAATACACATCTATATAAGTGGATCTGGTAAGTTCCATTGGAGTATGATGTTTTTTACTGTCTAGAATAGCAAGACACCTGATGCACCAGGGAATATATTTACATTGAAACCTATATGTTTACCTACTATTACTGATTCCAAAAATACTGTCATTCCAGATTAAAGGGGCATCGGCACCATCTACATCTTGATGGCAGAGCAATGATGTGCATCCACTGGTTATAGAGAGATCTGAGATTGTGACTTCCTTGCTCTAGCATTACATTTTTTTCGTTGCCTTACGATGTATTACTTGATTCTGGAAATCAAATCTTAATATGGTTATTACTATATATCACCGTTCTGAACTGTGATATATGTTTGCCTTATAATGTAAATCTTATGTTTATGATTATCAATGGGAGTGTGTGTGTGTGTGTGTGTATGTGTGTGTGTGTGTGTGTATCAGGCCAGTTTCATTTTAGACGAGAGAAAAAATTGTATTAACAAGGATGGCAAAAATATTTGATTATACATTTGGGTTGGGTTCCATGTTCTTTTGTTTCGACCTATTTAATTGTCTTCCATTGCTCTGGACAGTTGACATGGCATTGACTGCATCAATTATCTCACTTGCGCACACCACATTTTCACGTGGTTTCTCTCAAGATCTAGATTGTACCGGTTGCTCATTATATGTAATTTATCTTTTGTGCCCTATATTTTCAAAATTAATCAATAAAAAATATGCAAATCTACGGCCCCTTATTTATTTTGCAGTCCCTCTTTCCTTGCAGATGTTAGACTTTTGTGTTTTGCTGCCAACTACAAATAAGGTTTTGTGTGGAAATAGATAAGCATGATTCAAAGGCAGGATATTCAGATTTTTACAACAGGATTGTTTTCCTTACTTCATAGATTCTCATGGTGCTCCTCTAAGATTTTTTTGTGGTCAGTTACCTTTTTGTTGCCATCCAGTTTTCAGTGATGCTCAACTTTCGAGTTTTGTAAGCAGGCTGGCAGGCATGCATTTCTAAAGTAGATGAATATGAAATGAATCAATCTTGATTTGTGTTTAATTTGCCTGTGGTGGCAGTTTGATGGTTCAGACTCAGTTGAGTAGCAGATCTCTTTTTGCGCACACTTTTCAGTCCTCAATCCATGCTGAATTCTTTCGTTCCGAGTTCAGATATTATTTTTGCATAGAGGGCTTAGTAAAAACTTTTTGCAAAAAAAACTTACGAGTAAGGAGGTTCTGAAATAATTTTCTTAACTATACACGACACCGGTATTTTAGTATTTATGGTAGAATTTGAAAGGATGATAACATTACAATACGTTATATGCTATATGGTTATGTAAGAATGGTGTTGTAGGCTCTACGTTAACTGACTATGATATCATTTGAGAAAGATGTTCTATGTTACTAATTAATTAGAGCTCTGGCAATGTGGTAAGCGATTTCTTCAAGTTGACGTTCTGAAAATCTGCCACCGGTTGCTGGAGGAGCGAGGGTGAGGAGGGCCGCGGCAGCGCAGATGAGGTACGCAATCTATATCCTTTACCTCTCTTAGTTCTTTGGCCCTGCTTGCTGTTTTGACATGGTCAAGTGGGATAATATCGAGCCGATGAATCCTGTCAATGAGGACTAAAACTTACCTTGCTTGAATGGATATGCATCTGAGGAGGCAAGCAGCAATTTGTGCATGTGTTATTACAGGTATAAATCCTCTCTGTCTACGCGATTTTTGGATGCAACTCATGTAATTCATTGTATTGGCTTATCCGGTTTGTGATCTGCAGGTATTCAAGATTTCTTTTAGCTTCCAGATTTTTTTTGGCTTCAACTATATTGCTCGGCAGAATGGTATACTTAGCTGAAAACAATAGTGCCACAGTGAAACAATTGTGTCTAGGTCAGAACGGCAATGAAGACAACATTGGTCATGGATGCTTGGCAGAGAGGCCATCAATGGAAGATACGTGTGCATGTCACGGGCTTCTAAGAAGACAAAGATTCAGAAATCTATATGAATTGGATTTCATCTTGGTCTGACTGTGAGGTACAATACCAAACACACACTTTCATGCTGCGTGTTTACTTAAGACAGTTATTGCTGTAGAGCATTGGTTATGGATTTATTTCTGCTCTAACCTATCATATGTCTCTGATTATTTAAATTGATAGTCCTTCAGTTACCAGATCACTTGCTCTTGGTTCGCTTATTGTTTCCTTTTTTACCATCTCCTAGGGAGAAAACTTGCATAGTGTGTTCCCCCACTTTTAGCGCTATGGAATCTTTAGCTATACAAAATAATTATGGGGAAAAGTTAACATCAGTGGAAACGGACCAAGGCACAAGATTCCTCATATCTTTGTCTCAAGGATTTTTCCGATATTTTTCCGTCTCGCAGTTGAGTTTGATCTATGCAAAATTAGATATGAACTAGACCGGTAGTATATACTCTACAGGTTGCACTTTATTAACCTACTGCCTCCATGGTGTTTGTTCTTAAGCGTGTTCCCAATCAGACTATCAATGGGTAATTTCACTGAAATGAACTAACTGAAAGCGTGTTTCAGAATGCCGCAGCTATTTCTCTTCTAGCCTTTGCTCTTGGATCTCTTTCATGTGGTAATTTTGGTTTCGATTTAGGCACTAACTACAGGATAGAAACAAAGAACCCATGCTGTCTCAGAGAAAGATAACATACCAGTTACTGTCGGCTGAATCCGCTCTTGCTTCACGGGAGGTTGCCTAAATCATCTATCCTCCTTAGACTCTTGAAGGTATTGATTACCTTCCTTTGTTTTCCTACATGAGTTAAAAGCCTCTACTATCAAAGTTGTAAATGTCCAGAAAAAGAGGTAGGCAGGGAAGCATACAATTTTTATTACACATGCACCTTTAATGAATTAATGTTATTTTTGTTGCGCCAATAGAACTTCCATGATTTGTTTACCAAATCCGGACACAGACTCATGAATACTTGGCTAAAAATATTTTCCAGAAAATCCAGGAAAAGAAATATTGTGTTAATAATTCTGATGCTACAGCTTTATATACCAAGGTATTGATCAAATGCAACTAAGTTTTCATCTTTCTTGCTACACAAACAGCTATGATTGGAAAAGTTTTAGTTAGTATACATCATGTTCAAGATTTGTAAACCAATGTGCTAATCAAAGTTAGAAAAAGAGAAGACAGAAAAGGGCACCTTCTGAATTGATTTTGATGCTGCATGTTTTGGTTATCCACAGAGACTACAGGCCACAGCTCATGTGGTTTGCTGACGGCACCCTATCCGCTCAATCGCCAGTGAGCTTACTCGGTTTGGGTCACTTGTGCATGCTGCCGGATGCGCAAGTCGAGCTCTACTGCCCGTCTGGCCCTGCAAACAAGCGGGCGTCTTGCTATTGCTCGCAACGGCGTCCCCAACGCGGCATGGGACGGCAGCCTCACCGGCTCGACGGCATGACACACTGCTCTACGAATCAGGGATGCGGCTGAGCTTGAGCATAGCGAGCCTCGCCCTCACGTGCCTGCACACTTTCAGTCACCAAAGCATGCCGGCCATGGACGCTGGCGTCGTGACTGCAAATTCAACGCCACAGCGGGGAGCACAGCGCAGCCTCTCAGCGCGTGTCTGGCTGCCGGGAGCCACGTCTCCTTGGCCGACGGCACGCCGCTGTGTGCCGAATCTGATAGAGAGAGATGGGGGGAGAGAGGGGAGGAGAAAGGGATAAGGAGCGGCGGACAGAGACAGTGTTGGCCGTAGAGGCACACACTCGAGCACTCGGTGCATGCACGTTCCTGTGTCACATGCTCACGGCATGTGCGTAACAAGTGTCGGATTAGGTAATGCTGTCGTACCTCCAGCTCCAGTCTATGGAGTAGAGAATTACCGTATGGTTGTATTAAAGTACGTGCATAATTTGTCTTCCTAAAACGAAGCAATAATACAAAACTTATTGTTGAATATAAACTTGATGATGTTAACAAATTCAACTTTGTCTTTTATATTCTATTAGTGCGCTGTTTAAGAAAGTTTGTACAATATTATCTATGCTTTTTAACTAAAGAAAATGTCATTTACAGGTTAAATGAACACAATCCAATTCTTATTCCAACCTAATAGTTGATGTGCTAAGGAAACTAAATTGTTTCAAAAGCACGGCACTGAGATTGGTAATAAAAATAGACATTTCAAATGTAAGTCATTTAGGTAAAGAAATATCCATTCGTATTCTAAAAAATAGATATTATTATAATTCAATATTCAATAGTACAACTATATGTACTTTATTTATATTCTGGTTTATTTTAAGCACAATATGCTCATTTGATTCTAATCCAGAGAAATAACTTCATAATAATACACATAAAGAGTAAAATAAATTTTGCCTAATTAAGCTTCATAAGTTTTAGAGAACATTAAATGTAGTGGGCTAGATAGTTAAGCTTTATATTTGTCCTCTGTTATGGATATTTCAAACCTAACTTCCAAATTTTCATGTCACAATTATAGATATAGTTTCCTTATCACATTGAAACACTTATGGGATTGCATGTCGCATGAATAACTCTTATGAAAATTTCCAAACATATTTAACGTCTGTGGTTATTTCAAATGCCAAGCATATTATTTCATAAATATTTGCAATATTTGTAATACGCAGGCAAACTTAGATAATTGGTGCCTTTTAAAACAATCATTGAAAAGAGGTCCACCAGGGGCACAGCATGGGGCCGCATTTAAACTTACTATTATTTTTATTTCAGTTAACATGCAGCCTCAAGCAAAAAAAAAACAATGACAAATTATTCCATAGGAAGATAATCTAAACTAAACAAATATTCAACAGATTAAAAAAGAAGTCACTGGGCAGAAATCAATTCAAATCAATTCAAACAACAATTGTCTAATTTGAGATTATGTACCAAAAATCGAATATACAAACCATTAATTATCTTTTATTCTGCGTATCATAATCGTCTCACAGGGCATGTGGCTTATTTGCACTTCACATCTTCGAAAGGTCACCAAAATATTCATAACTATAGCTTTTTTTTTATAGAAGCCCTCAAAAATAGTAGTTTGTGGCGAGGTTGAAAAATCACAATTAGTTTGTCCTGAAATCACACACATGAAATTGATTGTAAGTTGTTGAGTTGTTGATATTCATATAATATTTTTACCTTTTTCTTTTGCTAGGTCAACTATATCAGTGCAAATATCAAGAAGGTGCATCAAAAGTATGGAACTGTGTGCGCTGCCGACTTCACTCACCACTATAAAGCTTTAGCCCTAATATTCACTCATCACTATAAAGCTTTGGTCCTAATAAGACCAGTTCATATTGACCCTATGTGTACCTATTTCACCTATCTATCCTGTTCTGTAAGATCACTTCTTTCAACACATGTATACCAGTGATCTTCTTTCCATGTTTACGGATTCCAGTATAAGCAGGTGGTATCGTTCTTATCTTATCTGATATGCAGTGCAAGACACTGACCATATTATGTTGTGACCATACTGCTAGCAACTAACTTTTCTGTATATCTCATTCATCCTTCTCTTCGTGCTTCCAAGGTTCTTTTCATATAGCTTCAGCACAGGCGCGGCGTGCCGCCGCGCCCCTCTTTTGCTAGTGGTTCTTTATGCCATTAAAAAAAGGAATGCATGGATTTAATCTTCAAAAGTGTATTAAATATGGACAGATCCGGACCTTGCATTTACCTATATCCTAGTCGTGTAGTCCTTGAATGGGTCAAGATGGTGGGAGGGACACCGTGGAAGCAGACTCTGGCTGTCTGTTTGGGCTAGAGTATAGCCTGATCGACTCTGCTATCCCGCTACTGACCCTGGCACGCCGTTTGAATGACATGTGATTTAACACGCGAGTCGATCCAAAGGAGGTGCAGTTATCGGCGACAGCTGGAGGGTTGTGGCCGATGGGAAGAGCTGAGGTGCAGTGGTGAGAGAAGAATCACGGTGGTGGATCAAGCGGATGGTGTCGAGCGGGGGCTTGATATAGGGGGGGGGGCTCACAAATGGTGCCGACCATAATTTATGGGTTGTAATTTAGCGAGCGGGGAAAAGTTATTGGAATATCGGCCCCATTGGATGAAAGCGAGATGAACACCATTGGAGGGGTCTGACAATTGTTTCCCATCAGCCTACGTAGTGTTTACCTTGTTTCACCTCCTATAATAAATCTGAAGTCTGATTTTCTTCACATGCTATGGGTTATATCGAAACAACTTGTCTACATAACAATGTTGAATCCTACATAAGATTTTTGCCACAATTAGAACCCTGTAGTTTTGAACGATCTAACAACTATTTGTGGGAAGACAAACTCTACTATACGAAACGCAAATAAAAATAAATATTTAGACATAATTTAGAAAGGTAGGATTCTGTTAGTTTTCCCAGAAATAGTGCTTTTTTGCTTTTGGACTCATTTTTCTTCTTCAAAAGTCTCCTATATGGACCTAGTTGTTTTCCATTTTTCTCTAGGTTTGGAACAAGTCTCCGTTTCATTTTTACCCCTACTTTCACAATTTATGAACTTTTTTGCTCGATTCTCGAATGATAAAAAGTTGATGCCTGGCAAGTGTACGATGATGTTAGATAATTTGTGAAGTACCCTTAGATTAGAACATGACTTTTACCTAGGTTTGGCAGGTTCGGATCTACTTGTGCTGTTGTGCAGGTAGTAAATCTAGTTCTGCCTTCGTTGGTATTATACAGGAACTAAGTATAATGGGGTTTACAATGATGAACCTGACGAGTTGTACGGGGAAATGGGTGATACAAAGCGAAACAATCTAGGTCGATATGGATCCTACAGGTTCGATGGCTTGTGCTTTGATAGATCACAAGAGCTTGATACTCCTTAATTTCATAGTCATAGATTGGCGGCAACCTTCTTCCATCTGAGTCGGCTTCCTAAAGAAAATTTTAATTCATTGACCTACCATACGACTAATGACTTCACGTCCTTGTCTACCACCCAAGTCTTTATAAAGAGCAAGTCTGTCTTGAGCAAGACATATAGTATGATCCTATTTTCACTTCTCTATTCTAGAAATTATGCAGTCTCATTTCACGTGTTATTTGTTTTGTGATCAACACATCCTTGAATTTGATTGGTATAGACATAGAAGGCATCGGGAGCTATTGATTGACAACAAGAATTACATGATGCTCTTACATGATGCTCTAAGAACTAAATTCACCTAATTTCGCATACCAAGAGCTGATCAGACTTCAAATCAGGGTACTTTAGTAGGAAATTCAACGCCCCCAAAACTAAACCAATATTCAATCAAGCAGAACGAAATAAGATCTGAATAAGAATCCCTTCTTCATTTGTGAAATTCGTAAATCATCTATACTCTCCAAAATTTAGCTTGTGTCAAACCTTTCTTGTGCATTTATTCATACTAGCACAGTGGCCCTCGCAAATGCGAGGGCGCATCATCTTTCTTTTAATTGAGAGTGTGTATGAATTAAATCTGTCGTTTAGGAGATATACATGTTATTTCATTTGTATAACATAGTTCTAAGAACATCATACCTAGATATTGTGTTAAATAAAATATCAAATTTGTAGGTAACATCTTTAATAATCTTTAGTTTTTGGATGAAGGATTATTTTCTATATCGAAATGAAACGACCATATAAGTGAGTATATCCCCTGTTTGTACACAATATTAGATTTAGTACATACAATTGTATTTATGTCTTGGCATCCGGTAGTTCATATTACCCTGGAGTTTATGTAGTATTGTTGTTTCAATACACCAACTAAAGATTTAGAGAGTCAATCATCTGTATTAGATGTAGAACTATAAAGTTCATATTTTGTATCGCAAATAATGATGAAGGTCTAGCTAGAAAAAAATTTATTAAACAAAGTTCATAGGATTGTCCCAATGGTGCAAACGAAGTTTACTTTTTAGATGAATATTTATTAAACAATTAATAAATAATGTATTTTGCAAAGCTTTATCCGTATTAACTTATTTTAAATTGTCTCAGTAACACACTTATATATTGTTAGTAAAGAGTAGTTTGAGGACAACTTTTCTAGCATATCATCTACTATATACTAAAAGTTCCGGTAGCGCATGTTGTACCAAAATCATGTTCGTGCTTGTGGCACCAGGACATATTTTATGTACCTGAACTTTTGAATCTCTACTGTTCATACCTATATATGGTTAACGTAAAATCACCGGATTAGATTATTTAGTCTATATGGATTAAATCGTGGTGTTTCTATTTTAGTTATGTATCTTGATTTTAGTTTATAATATATAGATAGATAGATAGGTTAATGTTTGCCAACATGGCTTAGTAAAATATTTTTACCTAACAGTTACATCTTCCCCTCATTTGCTCACTTAATTCCAAAAGGTGCCATGTTCTCCAAGATCTAAATTATCATATTGAGGAATGTTAGACTGTTTTTAAGAAAAAAATTAATAAAAACTCTTTTTTATGACCAGTATATCTGTATTATTTGTCAACCCATAAAAGAGCTGACAGACCATCTTAAGAAAATCTTATAAATGTGCGAGAAATAGCCGATTCAGTTTCATTTTAAGAACTTTTTGTGCCTTGCTTTAGTTGGCATTTGTACATAGAAGGATGGGCTGATTTTATTTTTCATAGGAGTATTACGTACGTACCCCTTCGCTCAGGTGGTGGTGGTGACGCCTCATGCAATAATGTTTCCCCGGCTTCAACCCCATCTTGACGGCTACGTCGAGAAGCTTGTGGGTATGGTGTGATCTTCAAGGATTTCGTCTGCCCGTGGGGATCTTCGGATCGTCAAAGAGCTTCATCGACAGCTCATCCTACTTCTTGATCTCCGGGACGGATGTGGTCTTTTCGACCCGTTCGGCGACTTCCCGTCCGCAACCAACAACGTCGGGCTGGCTCGGGGAGAAGCGGCATCAGCGGCGCACCGTCAACACGGTCTGGAGGTTGAAGATGAAGGGCTTCTCAAGGATCTCGTTGTAATTTTTGTTTTTCTTGGTCTGCTTTGTACCGTTCGGTGTTTCTTTTAATGTCAGTGTCCTATACGCAAAAAAAAGATGGGATAATTTTGCGCACGTGGTCGTACCGATCTATACGCGAGGATGGTTGATATACAGAAATCATGATACAACTATTAAGTAAGCTCGTATACTAATATTCCGTAAACTCAGATAATTGTGCCGAATTATCAGTAACACCAGACATATTCCCTCCATCCGAAGATAAGTGAACTCAGATTTGTGAAAATTCGCATATATTTGGACGTGATTTAGTGCGTAGATACGTACGGATCTAGACAATTTGCTTCACTTATTTCCGGACAGAGGACGTATAAGTTATGTATAAATTTAATATTAATTATGAAAACCACAAAACACATGATCACCTATTATGTTTAGTTTTATCAGGTAGTCACACTGATTTATACACGAGCATGGTTTATATTTGATTAGAAAACAGAGAAATATATAGAAATATTCTATAAAGTCGGTTTATTTATATTCCGTAAACTTAGTGTATTAAATAATTATGTCGTTCATCACTAACATCATACATACTCCATCCATCCGGAAATAATCACTCGGATTTTTCTATATTTGTATGTACTCGGAAATATTTTCACGTATAGATATATGAAAATCCAGACAAATAGCCAATATTTTCTAGATCGCCATCCTCTTATTAGTTCCGCTCCATTTGATTTAGGCATCCTATATTCTTCATAGCATCATTTTCAAAGGACTATTTGTACCCATCCCCAAAAAAAGAACGTGAAGAAGATGGACACTGCTTCCTTAGATTACACGGATAAAAAAAAGTATAGCCATTTTAAAAGAAACAATAGTACTACCTATTCAAGACTCTATTTTCTTGTACTTTCCCATGTATACACGTGGTGGGGGACCTTTCCAAAACTCTATTTCCTTGTACATTCCCATGTATACACGTTGGTGGGCTGTATATCCATCCGGGACGTGACGATATTTACGTAACGCTTATTGATTTTAAATCTTAGCCATTAAAATTAAGATTAATGATATATATAATTTAAGCGTATGTGGATTAACCTAATGTCTCCGTTCAAACCTCTTATTTTGCTTTTAGTATATAACTAGCAAAAGTGCCCGTGCGTTGCATCGGGAGAGACGTATAAAGTAAAAGATTGTTACTACATCTTGCCGCAGAAATACATACTTTATGGGCCTCAAGAACAAAAGATATTCTTCTCAACCCAACACCAGAAGCCAATTTTTCCTCCAGCCACAATCAAAGAAGCGCTTCGCTACCATTCTCCTTCACCAAAATAATTGCAATACGCTGATGGGCAGTGGAATGCACCAATGTTCTAATTGAATTCAACATCTAGATCCAAACTCAGAACTATTAGACTGATCTTTTGCCACCAGGATGGTCATGCCCATGTATATTCCCTACGCAAGGTTACCCAGAGAATACTCATATATTATGTAAGTGTTTTCCCAACAACAAAATATTCTCATCCCTAGCATCCAAATGTCTCTAGATGGGTTCTTACTTTATACTTTCATTTGAATTCCTACATAAAGTTCGCATGTTCCAATCTGTAGAAATAGTTCCTAACTGCATACACCATAGACTTATACATCCCTCCTCTCTGTACTCTCAGTTTCAAGATTTTTATCATTATCTTCCTTTCTGACGGTATGTTTTTCTGAATTATTGCCATGTACAGTTTTTTCCATTTGCAGTAAAAGATCGATTACTCAACCTACCTTGTTCAATTGAATTTTTTTCTCTACCATTGACCATCGAAGACTAAAACAGCTAAGAGAAAAGTGCTCATTCAGACTCGGCCCAATTTCACTAACATGTAAAAGAATAAACCGGACATCATAGATTTTTATTAGCATGTATAGAGCATGAACAAAATATCTATAAGGGGCTATTTGTTTTCCACACACCTGCTTGAAGCAAATCAAAGAGATTGCAGCGTCAGGGGTTGCCGAGGCTTCACCTTCGGCGGGAGTGCACAATGGCGTGCGTGACTGGAGAAGCTCTGCCCGGCCGGTAGCTCTGCTGTTGCTACCTCGAACAAACAACACAGAAAATCTGCAGCGGAATCTAAACAACCACACACCAAATTCACAAATCGTAACCGCCGCTGCCTCAAAATCGTGCCTTTCTCCAGTCTGCTTGCTCCACCACCTCCGTATATCAGCAGGAACCCATCTTTCTCCAATACCGACGAGCCTGCTCCGCCCAGCCTAAGTCTGCCCTCACTTCCATGGCTCGATCTGGTGCAAGCTTGGATCCGGCCGCAACCAGAACCGGCTCCTCCACGACCAAATCAGATGGCACCGCCGCCTCCCATCCCACCACCGTAGAAACTTGATATGCGGGCGCCACCGGCGGCAAACCATAGAGCAGGGCGGCGGGAGATTCGTGGAGGAGAGGGCGACGATGAGAGGACGGGTTCGCGCGACTGCGGCAGGGGTGGACGTTTTTTTGGTTGTCAATCTGGTCGCTGGGAGATCTGACTGTGGTGGGTGTCGCCTCGGTCGCGGGACGTTGATTTGGTGGCGGTGGAAGTCGGATTTGGTCGCTGGGTAGCTCCATCCCCGCAGTCGGTCGGCGGGGAAAAGGAAACAGTCGGTCGCGGGGGAAAAGGAAACAAACCGGTACATGGCAGTTTCATGTATTATGCGATTTGGTGGGAGGGCAAAACGGTCTAAAAAAAAAGCGTTGACAAATTTTTTTGGCAGAAATCTTAGTTTCTTTATTATTAGGTATAGACCAGCACAGTAGCCCTCGCAAATGCGAGGGCATCATCTTTCTTTTAATTGAGAGTGTGTATGAACTAAATCTGTCGTTTAGGAGATATACATGTTATTTCATTTGTATAATATAGTTCTAAGAACATCATACCTAGATATTGTGTTAAATAAAATATCAAATTTGTAGGTAACATCTTTAATAATCTTTAGTTTTTAGATGAAAGATTATTTTCTATATCGAAATGAAACGACCATATATGTGAGTATATCCCCTGTTTGTACACAATATTAGATTTAGTACATACAATTATATTTATGTCTTGGCATCCGGTAGTTCATATTACCCTGGAGTTTATGTAGTATTGTAGTTTCAATACACCAACTAAAGATTCAGATAGTCAATCATCCGTATTAGATGTAGAACTATAAAGTTCATATTTTGTATCGCAAATAATGATGAAGGTCTAGCTAGAAAAAAATTATTAAACAAAGTTCATACGATTGTCTCCATGGTGCAAACGAAGTTTACCTTTTAGATGAATATTTATTAAAAAATTAATAAATAATGTATTTTGCAAAGCTTTATCCGTATTAACTTATTTTAAATTGTCTCAGTAACACACTTATATATTATTAGTAAAGAGCAGTTTGCTGACAACTTTTCTAGCATATCATCTACTATATACTAAAAGTTCTGGTAGCCCATGTTGTACCAAATCATGTTCGTGCTTGTGGCACCAGGACATATTTTATGTACCTGAACTTTTGAATCTCTATTGTTCATACCTATATATGGTTAACGTAAAATCACCGGATTAGATTATTTAGTCTATATGGATTAAATCGTAGTGTCTCTATTTTAGTTATGTATCTTGATTTTAGTTTATAATAGATAGATAGATAGATAGGTTAATGTTTGCCAACATGGCTTAGTAAAACATTTTTACCTAACAGTTACATCTTCCCCTCATTTGCTCACTTAATTCCAAAAGGTGCCATGTTCTCCAAGATCTAAATTATCATATTGAGGAATGTTAAACTGTTTATAAGAAAAAATTAATAAAAACTCTATGATTGATCTTAGGACCATCAGCACATATTTTTACTCTCTCCATCGCCCCCTCCTCATGCGCTTTTTGAAGGAGCACAGAGAACGCCTCTGCACAAATAATGAAGAGGTATGGTTACAAGGGATCACCTTGCCTGAGGCCCCTTTCTGGTGTAAAAGTTTCAGACAATCTTCCATTTATTTTCACTCCGTACTTAACTGACCGTACGCAGTTCATGATCACATCTATCCACTGACTTTGAAACCCCATTTTTGTCAATATATGTTCCAGAAAATTCCACTCCACCCGGTCATAAGCCTTACACATGTCTAATTTGATCACCACCAAACCATCACGTCCCCCTTTTTTTGTATGCATCAAGTGGGTAATCTCATAGGCCAATAGGACATTGTCCGTTATCATTCGGCCAGGGACGAAGGCAGATTGTGTTGGTGATATGATCTCCGGTAATACTAACTTCAACCGGTTTGCCAGAACTTTTGAGATCAGCTTGTACACAACATTACAAAGACTGATTGGCCTGTACTCCGAAAGTCTCTCAGGATTTTTAACTTTCGGAATAAGGACAATCATCGTTTCATTCCACCCTTCGGGCATGGCTCCACCATTCAACACCCCAAGAACCTCCTCTTGAATTTTTGGTCCCATCACTTGCCAGATTTTTTTTGTAAAATACCGCTGGCATACCATCTGGTCCCGGGGCTTTCAAATCACCAATAGAGTCTAGAGCTTCCTTTATTTTCTCCCCGGTGTATGGCCGGTTCAGAAATTCATTCATTTCCGTTGTGAGGACTGATACGTCTCAAACGTATCTATAATTTCTTATGTTCCATGCTACTTTTATGACAATACTTGAATGTTTTATACATACTTTACATCATTATTATACATTTTCCGGCACTAACCTATTAACAAGATGCCGAAGCGCCGCTTGTTTTTTGCTATTTTTTGTTTCAGAAATCCTAGTAAGGAAATATTCTCGGAATTGGACGAAATCAACGCCAGTGTCCTATTTTTCCACGAAGCTTCCAGAAGACCGGAGGGATAACGAAGTGGGGCCACGAGGTGGCAACAGGCGGCGCGCCCAGGCCCTGGTCGCGCGGCCCCGTGGTCCGGCCTCCCCGTCGCCTGACCTACCCTTCCGCCTACAAATAGCCTTCGTCGCGAAACCCCCGTACCGAGAGCCACGATACGGAAAACCTTCCAGAGACGCCGCCGTCGCGAATCCCATCTCGGGGATTCAGGAGATCGCCTCCGGCACCCTGCCGGAGAGGGGAATCATCATCGGAGGGGCTCTACATCATCATGCCCGCCTCGGATTGATGCGTGAGTAGTTCATCCTTGGACTATGGGTCCATAGCAGTAGCTAGATGGTTGTCTTCTCCGCATGTGCTATCATTGTTTAGATCTTGTGAGCTGCCTAACATGATCAAGATTATCTATTTGTAATGCTACATGTTGTGTTTGGCGGGATCCGATGAATATAGAATATTATGTCAAGTTGATTATCAATCTATCACATATGTGTTGTTTATGTTTTTGCAAGCTCTCCGTTGCTAGTAGAGGCTCTGGCCAAGTTGATACTTGTAACTCCAAGAGGGAGTAATTATGCTCGATAGTGGGTTTATGCCTCCATTTAATCTGGGACAGTGACAGAAAGTTCTAAGGTTGTGGATGTGCTGTTGCTACTAGGGATAAAACATTGATGCTTTGTCTAAGGATATTTGTGTTGATTACATTACGCACCATACTTAATGCAATTATATGTTGTTTACAACTTAATACTGGAAGGGGTTCGGATGATAACCTGAAGGTGGATTATTTAGGCATAGATGCATGCTGGATAGCGGTCTATGTACTTTGTCGTAATGCCCTGATTAAATCACATAGTAATCATCGTTGGTATGTATTGAATCTTTATTTGTCAATTGCCCGCCTGTAATTTGTTCACCCAGCATGTTAGTTATCTTATTGGAGAGACACCACTAGTGAACTGTGGACCCCGGTCCATTCTTTTACATCTGAATACATTCTATGTTTTTTATCGTTCTTTGCAAACAAACACCATCTTCCACTCGATACGTTTAATCCTTTGTTTTCAGCAAGCCGGTGAGATTGACAACCTCACCGTTACGTTGGGGCAAAGTACTTTGATTGTGTTGTGCAGGTTCCACGTTGGCGCCGGTTTCGGTGTTGCGCCGCACTACCTCCTCCACCAACAACCTTCACGTGCTTCTTGGCTCCTACTGGTTCGATAACCTTGGTTTCATACTGAGGGAAACTTGCTTCTATACGCATCATACCTTCCACTTGGGGTTCCCAACGGACGTGTGCATCTACGCGTATCAAGCTAAATTTCTGGCGCCGTTGCCGGGGAGATCAAGACACGCTGCAAGGGGAGTCTCCACATCCAATCTCTTTACTTTGTTTTTGTCTTGCTTTACTTTATTTTATTTACTGACTTGTTTGCTTCATACTAAAAACACAAAAAATTTAGTTACTTTACTTTCTGTATTATTTATTTGCTCTATATCAAAACACAAAAAAATTAGTTACTTGTTTTTACTTTATTCTACTTGTTTAGTTTACCTTTTGCTTATTTCATCATGCTCCATCCTAAGTTTACTCTGGAAAAAATACCGGTAGGACAAGGATCTATCATTGGAAGAGATAATTTAGAAGAATTTTTCACTCATGTTAGTATGGATGAAGATTTTGAAGATATACCATTATTAAAAACTGCTCCTACTTATGAAAGTGCTTCTGCCTGTTTAGTACACATGTTGGAAACTAGATTTGTTAATCTCAATCTCATAATACAACATATGTTTCTTACACTTTCGGATATGGAGATGGGAGAAAAGAGAAATTTTGTTTTAAAAGTCCTTGTTAGAGAATTTGAGGATATAGCTAAAGAAGCTAGAAAAGTTTTTATTAAGCATAAGAGGCTTGGTTTCTTCCCTAATATTAAACAAATACTTGAAAAGATGGATATGGATAGAATTAAGTACACTAATAATGTTAATGATGGTAGGGAGATTAAAGCACCGATACCTAGTAAGCTCCTAGGGATGCATGAAGCTTTAGAAAATAACTATGCTTGGCTTGTTCCTGAAAATTTGTTTGATGAAGATAGTAAGCCTAGGAGCAATGAAAGAGGAGTTACTTATATAGACCATATACAATGCATTGTTGAGAAAACTCCCGACTCCTCAGGTAATGATGTTGATGCTTCTTCTCTTGATGTTACTTGATTTGCACTTTCTGCGCCTAGCTGAAAGGCGTTAAAAAAAGCACTTCTTGGGAGATAACCCAAGTTTCATTTTATTTACTGTATTGTTGAGTCTTGGAAGTTGTTTACCACTGTAGCAACCTCTCCTTATCATGTTTTTGTGCCAAGTAAAGTTTCTATGCTAAAGTTGATGCTATATTTGGATTGCTGCGCAGAAACAGCATTGTTGTCTGTCACGAATTCTCGCAGAACTCTCTGTATATAAATCGAAAAAATCTGAAAATTTACGAGCGTGATCCTCATATATGTACGCAACTTTCATTAGTTTTGAGTTTTTCCATTTGAGCAAGTTAAGTGCCCCTGCCAGATTCGTCTTTACGGACTGTTCTATTTTTGACAGATTCTGCCTTTTATTTCGCATTGCCGCTTTTGCTATGTTGAATGAGTTTCTTTGTTCCATTAACTTTCAGAAGCTTTGTGCAATGTCCAGAAGTGTTAAGAATGATTGTGTCACCTCTGAATATGTGAATTTTTGATTATGCACTAACCCTCTAATGAGTTTGCTTGAAGTTTGGTGTGGAGGAAGTTTTCAAGGGTCAAGAGAAGAGGATGATATATTATGATCAAGAAGAGTGAAAGGTCTAAGCTTGGGGATGCCCCGGTGGTTCATCCCTACATATTTTAAGAAGACTCAAGCATCTAAGCTTGGGGATGCCCAAGGCATCCCCTTCTTCATCGACAACTTATCAGGTCACTTCTAGTGAAACTATATTTTTATTCCATCACATCTTATGTTCTTTACTTGGAGCGTCGGTTTGCTTTTATTTTCGTTTTGGTTTGAATAAAGTTGGATCCCACCATTCTTATATTGGAGATATTACACTCCGCTTTTTCATATGGAACACTTGTGTTCTTAATTATGCTTTAATGTTCATGGCGAAGGCTGAAATTGCTTCGTTAAATTGCTATTTGGTTGAAATCAGAAAATGCTGCATATGGTTTGGAATAACTTGGCAATTGTTTGAGCTCTCATAGATCATGTTTAAGCTCTTGCATCATGTAGTTTAATCTATTAATGAAGAACTACCGTAGAGCTTGTTTAATTTGGTTTGCATGATTGGTCTCTCTAAGTCTAGATATTTTCGGGTAAAGTGTTTGAACAACAAGGAAGATAGTGTAGAGCCTTATAATGCTTGCAATATGTTCTTGTGTAAGTTTTGCTGTACCTGTTCATACTTGTGTTTGCTTCAAACAACCTTGCTAGCCCAAACCTTGTACTGAGAGGAAATGCTTCTCGTGCATCCAAACACCTTGAGCCAAAACCCATGCCATTTGTGTCCACCATATCTACCTACTATGTGGTATTTTTCTGCCATTCCAAAGTAAATTACTTGAGTGCTACCTTTAAAATTTCATTCCTTTATCTTTGCAATATATAGCTCATGGGACAAATAGCTTAAAAACTATTGTGGTGATGAATATGTAGTTATGTGTCTTAATTCTTATAAGTTGCTTGTTGAGCGGTAACCATGTTTCTGGGGACGCCATCAACTTTTTACCTTTGTTGGATATCATGTGAGATGCTATGCATGTTCGTCTTGTCTGAAGTAAGTGCGATTTCATGATCAAATGGTTTGAGTATGCATATGTTAGAGAAGAACATTGGGCCGCTAACTAAAGCCATGTATCATGGTGGAAGTTTCAGTTTGGACATACAACCTCAATCTCTTATGAGAATATTATTTGTTGTTGAATGCTTAAGCATTAAAAGAGGAGTCCATTATCTGTTGTCTATGTTGTCCCGGTATGGATGTCTAAGTTGAGAATAATCAAAAGCGAGAAATCCAATGCGTGCTTTCTCCTTAGACATTTGTACATGCGGCATAGAGGTACCCCTTTGTGACACTTGGTTGAAACATATGTTATGCAATGATAATCCGTGTTTTCCGAGCTGATTAGGACAAGGTGCGAGCACTATTAGTACTCTATGCATGAGACATGCAACTTGTAGGAAGTATTATGCATAGCACATATGAATTATTACTACCGTTGACAAAATTGTTTCTATGTTTTCAAAATAAAATCTCTAGCACAAAAATAGTAATCCATGCTTCCCTTGCGAAGGGCCATTCTTTTACTTTATGTTGAGTCAGTTTACCCACTTCTTTCTATCTTAGAAGCAAACACTTGTGTTAACTGTGTGCATTGATTCTTACATGTTTACTTATTGCACCTGTTATATTACTCTATGTTGAAAAATATCCATGAGATATACATGTTACAAGTTGAAAGCAACTGCTGAAACTTAATCATCCTTTGTGTTGTTTCAATGCATTCTACTTTGAATTTATTGCTTATGAGTTAGCTCTTATGCAACTCTTATTGATACTTGTCTTGAAAGTACTATTCATGAAAAGTTTTGCTATATGATTCATTTGTTTAGTCATTATCTTTGTTAGCAATCTTTTGTTCAGATCACTCCATTCATCTCATATGCTTTACAATAATGTTGATCAAGATTATGTTGGTAGCATGTCACTTTAGAAATTATTTGTGTTATCGTTTACCTACTCGAGGGCGAGTAGGAACTAAGCTTGGGGATGCTTGATACGTCTCAAACGTATCTATAATTTCTTATGTTCCATGCTACTTTTATGACAATACTTGAATGTTTTATACATACTTTACAGCATTATTATACATTTTCCGGCACTAACCTATTAACAAGATGCCGAAGCGCCAGTTGCTGTTTTCTGCTGTTTTTGGTTTCATAAATCCTAGTAAGGAAATATTCTCGGAATTGGACGAAATCAACGCCCGTGTACTATTTTTCCACGAAGCTTCCAGAAGACCGGAGGGATAACGGGGCCAGACAACAACGGCGCGGCCCAGGCCCGGCCGCGCGGCCTGTGGTCCGGGCCCTCGCGTCGCCCCCGACCTACCCTTCGCCTACAAATAGCCGTCGCGAAACCCCCTGTACCGAGAGCCACGATACGGAAAACCTTCCAGAGCCGCCGTCACGAATCCTATCTCGGGGATTCAGGAGATCGCCTCCGGCACCCGCGGAGGGGAATCATCACGAGGGGCTCTACATCATCATGCCCGCCTCCGGATTGATGCGTGAGTAGTTCATCCTTGGACTATGGGTCCATAGCAGTAGCTAGATGGTTGTCTTCTCCGCATGTGCTATCATTGTTTAGATCTTGTGAGCTGCCTAACATGATCAAGATCATCTATTTGTAATGCTACATGTTGTGTTTGGCGGGATCCGATGAATATAGAATATTATGTCAAGTTGATTATCAATCTATCATATATGTGTTGTTTATGTTCTTGCATGCTCTCCGTTGCTAGTAGAGGCTCTGGCCAAGTTGATACTTGTAACTCCAAGAGGGAGTAATTATGCTCGATAGTGGGTTTATGCCTCCATTGAATCTGGGACAGTGACAGAAAGTTCTAAGGTTGTGGATGTGCTGTTGCTACTAGGGATAAAACATTGATGCTTTGTCTAAGGACATTTGTGTTGATTACATTACGCACCATACTTAATGCAATTATCTGTTGTTTACAACTTAATACCGGAAGGGGTTCGGATGATAACCTGAAGGTGGATTATTTAGGCATAGATGCATGCTGGATAGCGGTCTATGTACTTTGTCGTAATGCCCTGATTAAATCACATAGTAATCATCGTTGGTATGTATTGAATCTTTATTTATCAATTGCCCGCCTGTAATTTGTTCACCCAGCATGTTAGTTATCTTATTGGAGACACCACTAGTGAACTGACCCCACCATTCTTTTACATCTGAATACATTCTACTGTTTTACTGTTTTTGCAAACAAACACCATCTTCCACTCGATACGTTTAATCCTTTGTTTTCAGCAAGCCGTGAGATTGACAACCTCACTGTTACGTTGGGGCAAAGTACTTTGATTGTGTTGTGCAGGTTCCACGTTGGCGCCGGTTTCACTGGTGTTGCGCCGCACTACATGACAAAGGATTAACTTGTCAATGCCTACAGATTGTAGACTAGGGTTTTGCTAGAAGTAGGGGGCAAGTAGATCTCGAAGGTTCAGGCGAAAAGTACTCGACGATTATGAAAACTAGGGTTATGTTGACATAGATTCGATCCTTTCTTTGTCCCTCGACTCCCCCTTATATAGGAGGTGGAGCCGAGGGTTTCGTTTTGCAAGTTACAGAGTCCGGGACGGTTTCTAACTCATCCCGCCAGATTACAAATAACACTTCCTATTACAACTCTAACTTTCCTTAATATATCTTGGGCTCCCGAATCTTCTTATTCTTCGGATAGTGGGCCTTCAGTAAACCCCGGGTACTATCTTCGGCAGGCCCATTTAGGATGCCTATGTCAGTAGCCCCCGAGATTTTGCTTGAATCGTAGAGTCAGGGAAAATCTCGACTGTTTATTTTTATTCGAGAGCTTTTATTTATATTTCTTCACATAAAATTCTATATTGTACAGGGATAATGGTAGTTGGGGCTAGTTCATCTGACGGATCAGGTACTAGTTAACTGCTCTAGTGGCAATCCGCAAAAACCTACTTCAAGATCACGTCCCCGGACATGATCTCGGGATACTGGTGTAAACTTCGACAGGTGCCGCTTAAGGTCTTACCATTCTGTCGAGTCCCAGTCAAATTTATCGAGTACCTAACGCGTCCGTTAGGATTTTTCTTCGTATCTGTTGATACGGATAAAAGTAGCAGAGCGCAGTCTTTGGCGATGCCACGCCCAGCAGAACGGATCTGGGGTCTTACCTTCGCAAATTTGCGGCATTCAGAAATTGATCGCAACTTTGGCGTTCTGAGAATATATTGTCGAGTGCTTTTCGCCTTTGGAATAGCACATTTTATCGAGTCATATTTAATGACTTATTTTGTCTTCCCGATGGGAGTATATGTAGAGTTATCTGTGTAACTCGAAATATACTCACTTCTGTTTCTTTATTTTGATAAAAATTCATCGGGCACGCGAACAGCGTTCCCGATGGGAGTAGCCCCCGAGGCTACATCCAAGGACTTGTGCTTGGGTGTAGGCTCCACAGATTAGTATCCGTTGCCGCTATATTTATAATCTTTCTCGACAGTTTTATATTTATCGGGTGCGCGACCAGCGCTCCCGATGGGAGTAGCCCCCGAGGCTATGAACAAATGCTTGTATTTGATCTATCTATCGTCATACTCGAAATTTTCTATTTTTCCAAAGTAGCCCCCGAGCATTTGGGCAAGAACTTGTGTTTGATCAAAGGCTCCCGAAATAATCTTGCGTTGTCGATAAATTTTTTCGAGCTTCATAGTCGAGCTTTTCTTTTACCTTGATGACGTAGTTGCTGATGATAGCCACGATTTCTGTGTTGGAAATACGCGAAAACCGCTATGTATCACTGTCATGTGGGTCCCTTTTTCCTATCCAGTTGACACGTCGTGCAAGTGGGGGACACACGTCCTCCGCTTTTTCTGGCACGATTACTGTATCTCCTGCCTGTTCACTTCTCGGTAAAAATACCTTTTTACCCCTTGTACACGTGGTTGTCATCTGCATCCTTTCTTTTGTCAATCCAACGGTTGCGACGATCTGGCACACTGCTATATAAAGCCATCGTCTTCCTCCTTGAGCACTTTCGCTCACGCCGCATCTCTGCTTCTCCTCTGCAACTGCCCCCTTGCTCCCATTAGCTCTAGCGCTCGAGCACTTTTCCCCTTTCTCTGCTAGCTCCGTTGATGCCGCCGCGCGCTCGTTTGATTAGACACAGCACACCAGAATCGAAGATGACATCAACAGATCTGGGAAGTGCCGAGTGGGAGAGATCCAAGATCTCAAACCAAGACATCAACATGCTGAAGAAGATGGGATTCAGCAAGAAAGAGAACGCGCTCCAGTTCCCCAAGGAGGAGAGCTACCCAAAGCCTCCAATCAACTATCGGGTCAGTTTTGTTGACCACCTCATCCGAGGACTTTCTCCCCCAATCCACGAATTTCTGCGTGGTCTCCTGTTTGTCTATGGTCTTCAGTTGCATCATCTGACGCCCAACTCTCTCCTCCACATTTCGATTTTTATCACACTCTGTGAGTGCTTTCTCGGGGTCCAACCCAATTGGGCCCTGTGGAAACGCATCTTTTGCATTCGCCGCAATAGCCACCACAACGTCGCCTACAATATTGGCGGCGTTGTTATATGCGTTCGGTCGGAAGTCGACTATTTTGATGTCAAATTTCCCGACTCCGTCCAAGGCTGGCGGAAAAAGTGGCTATACGTCCATGAAGAAAGCTCCAACCCGGCGGAAGAGAATATCGCTCCTTTTGACGGAGAAGCTAAAATCTTTCGTCGCCGTTCTTGGGATGCTGAAGCTACTGAAGCGGAGAAATTGGCGACAGAGGCGCTGATGACTCGCATTCACGAGCTACAGAACACCCGCGGGAAAGAACTTTCGGGTATTGAGATTACCGCCTATTTCCTTAGGACTAGAGTGCAGCCTCTCCAGGCTCGCAAAAACCCCTTCTGGAAATACGCTGGTGAAGAAGATGCTGACAGGCTCTCGAAGGATCTTCCCTTGAAGGACTTTGAGAAACTTATCCGCAAAATCTCATCGCTGAACAAGAAGGATTTAATTCCTACTTCTTGCCGTGTCGCGCCATTTAGTAGCGCCAATCCCCTTCCCGAGGTAATTTATTTTGTGTAGCTGTATTTGTTTCCTCGGGCTTTGTTATTTTGTCGATTATTATTTTGCTAACGCCTTTTTCTCGACATCTTTTCTTTTCTCAGGGCCACCTTGTTCTTTCTTCTCTTCCTCCTCTTCCTGAAGGTGGAGACGTGGAGGAGCGTGCCGTTGTCGACGATGACAACCAAAGCACCACTCGCCCTGCCACTGAAATCGCGGGTTCTCACAAATCCGCGGCTTCTGCTGAGTCAGAGGCCACTGCCTCGACACACTCTCTTCCTCATGCTTCAAAGAGGAAGAGAGACGACGTAAAAGATTCCGGCACTTCCAAAGCCGAAGAAGCTGAGCCTTCACATAAAAAGGCAGCTTTTAACCCATACACTGATGCCCTCGTCAGCTCGTGAGTTACTCCTTGCTCTTTACTATTCCTGTTTTGATGTTTCTTGTCTCTTGCTTCTTATACTGCCGCCATTTTATTGTAGTGATGAGGAGGAAGAACAAGCTGTTGATGCTACTGCACGAACGAGTACGTCGCGTACTTTGATTGTGTCTTCTCCTCCCCACCAAGACATTGTGCAACCATCGCCAGTGGAGAGCCCCCGAGCCTCTCCATTAAAGGGAGCGAGAATGGAACCATCGAGAGATTCTATCCAATTCCCTGGTGGATCTTCGACACCTTCATTGGATGATGTAAACCTTAAATCTTTCAATACTTCAATCATACTGAATATTTGCCGTATATATATTGGTTATATTGACTTCGTTTTCCTCATTGATCGTTTTTTCAGCCTTTGATGAAAGAGTTTATTCGCCTTGGTACCCAATTTGTCGGGTATCGTGACTACACCAAGAAACTCGAAGGTATTATTGTCTTGTTCTGTTGCTGCGTGTATACCATGATTTCATCATAGTATTTATCTGCCGCAATTTTTCCAGGAGATCTTGCGGAAAGCAACAAACGTGCGGACGCTCTTGCTGTTAAGTTGAAGCAGAGCGAAGAAAATCGCCAAAAAGCTGAAAAGGATGCTGCCACCGTTCAAGATCTTCGAGAGAGGCTTCACAAAGCTGAAACTTCATTGAGTGATAACATAACTCAGCAATCAGCTCGAGAGGCAGAAATTCTTTCCCGCTTGGAATCGCAGTGTCGGCGTTTTGTCAGTAAGTTCTCGAATCTTTGATTTGCCTTGGATTATCTTGCTTTTCACCATAGTCTTTATTTTTATACGACTGTCTGATTGTTTGTAGGGCGGACGCATCAAGAATATGAGGTTGACGGTCCTGTGGGTGACGAGCTTCTCGACGCGCTGACCCTTGCCGAAATTCATGGGGATGAAGCACGCGACGGGCTTGAAAATGCTGAAGCTGGCTTGCTGAAGCTTTTCCCCTATTTCTTTCCGAAGAAAGAGACTCCCGCTACCTTTGTAGAGCTCGCAAAAACCTTCAATGGACCCGAAGATCTTGGGCTGAAACTTCGCCAAGAAGGCCTGAAAATTGGCGTTGAAGGCACCATTGCGCTGACTGCTAATAGTCAACAAGACGTCGACTGGTCCAAGGTTGGCAACATAGGGGAGATGGAGACAAAGAAATGGCAATCTCTAATTAGAGCTGCCAAACCTTCTGCAAGACCCATCCTCTCCTTCCTTGGTGTTAAACCAGCGCCTGCTCCAAGTGCATCCAAGCCGGAGGTCAAGTAGACCACCTTGTCTTTTTTATTTCTATCTTTTGATGCTAGCGCCTTAGTCCTCCTGGCGGTGATTAGGTCTTCTAGGGATCCTTCTTTTGTAACAGACATGTATATATTATGAGAATCAATGGAAATCTATCTGTCTCAATGATTGATGTCGACGTTTTTCTATTTTTTCAGTTGATTTTTGACAACTATACGTCCATCCCTGGTTCTTCCGAAGTTTGTCCTTCGTCCCTTCCGAAGAAGTTCTCTGTCCCTGTTAATTTTGTTGATGATTCTGCGAGTAAGGATCTGACAGAAGAATTGAAAGAACTTCGAGGACAACTTCAATCCGTGAAGAAGCAATCACTTATGCTCATGGAACAATCTCGAGAATCTTCTGAAAGAGAAAAAATTGCACTCCAACAAGCTCAAACTGCCATTGCTGAAAAGGACTCTGCTGTTGCTGAAGCTGCTGCAGCTACGTCTCGAGAAAATTCTATGCTCCAGCTGCTAATAGATGCTAGCTTGGATATGGCAGGTAAGTTTCATTGTCTTTGTCTTGCTTCTTCTTTTCCTTTGCTGCTTGCCTCCTTATTACCCACTGACTTGTTTTAAGAAACAATAGGTGCTTTTTTGGATACTGCAACTGAAGATGAACGTGTCGAGGCTCGTTCCAATGTTCTTCTTCGGCTTGCACGTGAACATGGGTCGACTTTTTGGGGCACACCTGAACGGACTCGCCAAATCGTGAGATTTCAAGATCGCGCGCTTCAGGTTCGCGAGTATCTTGACTTCTGTACAAGGACTTTGTCTCTGGTTTATGGTACCATGTTTCCTCGCAATAAGATGCCAGAGACCCTTCCTGCATTGATGGACAAATTTCGAGATGCTCCTCGCATCCACGGCTTTGTACGAGCCCAACTAGCTGCTGGCGCAAGGTTTGCGATGATCATGATAAAAATCTGCTACCCGAAGTTAGACGTAGGGCAAGTTGTCCCAAAGTGCTTGGAGAAGATGTCGAAGAAGAAAAGAAACTTCGGCAAATATGATGACATTGTTACTCCTGTTGCCGAAGATATGATGGATGAACTTCTTCGGATGGATTCCGAATTCTTCGTGAAGGGTAGCTACGCTGAGCATAGTACTCGCGCTGTAAATAATGAGCGCTTAACCATAGACAATATATTGGGAAATCCTTGAAGACGAACTTATTCCAAAATTTGTATCCTGTGTATACGAGCTATATTGTAAAGTCATTATATTTTTATTTTTGTCGCCAAGCCCCCGGGCGTTTTGATTGCAATATTTTTTGTTTATTATAATGCGAGGTTGTCCCAAGGCAAGATAATATACACTGTGTACTATTTTTGCGGGTGCAAGCCCCCGAGCTTTTTGTTGATCACTATTTTGTCGATATCTCTTTTTATTTTGGCGAGGTATTTTTACCAAGGCAGGATGCTTCTTTTGCGTTCATCGACATTATGTGTATATATATATTGTATCATTTAGGGGGAAGCCCCTGATCCTGTCGAGAAAAAGATATATAATTCCACTATCTTTATTATATTGCAGCACCGCGAGCCCGCCTCATTAAAAACCTTTCCCGGCCCCACTCGGTGCCCCGAAAAAGGAAAAGAGTGCGTCTGAAAACTCGCGGGCGTTTCAGTACATTGTATGTTTACAGAGGAGACTATATTTTGGCATCTAAGCGTAAAAACGCCTGAGCTGTGCCACGTTCCAGGGATTTGGCTCGGCAATCCCTGTCTTCTTGTCTTTGATTCTGTATGCTCCTCCTTCGATTACCTCTGTGACGATGTAGGGTCCAAGCCATGGTGACTCGAGTTTTTCGTGACTTTTTTGGTTGAGTCGCAGAACTAAGTCACCAACTTGAAAAGACCTTGGGCGCAATCGTCGACTGTGGTAATTCTTCAGGTCCTGTTGATATTTGGCGACTCGTGACAGGACTTCATCTCGAGCTTCGTCAAGTGCATCGACATCGTCCTCCAAGGCTTCTCTCGAGGTTTCTTCATCATATTCTGTGACTCTTGGAGAATCGTGCTCTATTTCTATCGGCAGGACTGCTTCGGCGCCATGGACCAGAAAAAACGGCGTTTCCTGTGTCGCCGTATTTGGTGTTGTTCGGATACTCCACAATACACTTGGCAACTCCTCCGGCCAAGTATGCCGAGCTTTTTCCAATGGTCCTAGCAGGCGTTTCTTGATGCCATTGCAGATAATGCCATTGGCTTTCTCGACTTGTCCATTGGTCTGTGGATGTGCGACAGACGCAAAACTCAATTTGATGCCCACTTCTGCGCAGTATGCTTTGAACTCCTTGGACGTGAAGTTACTGCCGTTGTCTGTGACAATGCTATGAGGAACTCCAAATCTGAAGACGATGCTTTTTACGAACTTAATCGCCGATGCGCCGTCCGGTGAATTTATCGGCTTTGCTTCTATCCACTTTGTAAATTTGTCGACAGCAACAGCATATACTCATAACCTCCTGGCGAAGCTTTGTGTAGTTTTCCCACCATGTCGAGACCCCATTGAGCAAAAGGCCAAGATAATGGGATTGGCATAAGTTCTGCTGCAGGAGAGTGAGGTCTGGCGGCGAATCTTTGGCACGCGTCGCAAGTTCTTACTATTTCCTTTGCGTCCTCGATTGCCGTTAACCAATAAAATCCTGCTCTGAAAACCTTAGCCGCGATAGCCCGGCTGCTCGCGTGCCCGCATATTCCCTCGTGCACGTCTTTCAGGATAATTCTTCCTTCTTCGGGTGTTACGCATCTCTGTAGTACGCCCGAGATACTTCGTTTGTACAGCTCCCCTTTTACCACAGTGAAAGCTTTTGATCTCCTAATTATTCGCCTTGCTTCAACTGGATCGTCGGGTATCGTTTTCCTTAGGATATATGAGATGTAAGCCTGCATCCATGGAACTTGCACCATCATGACTAGCTCTTGCTCTTCTTCTTCTTCTGCTGTGTCTTTGGTGATACTCGAGGTTTTCTCTTTCTTCTCCTTCTTTGTTTTTGCTGGCTTTGTTGATCTCTCGCTTATCTCTTCCCAAAACACGCCTGGAGGTATCGCGAGACACTGTGACCCGATGTTTGCAAGAACGTCGGCTTCATCGTTGCTCATCCTGCTAATGTGGTTTACCTCACAACCATCGAATAACTTCTCCAGCTCATTGTACACCTCTTTGTATGCTATCATACTTTCGTTGACTGCATCGCATTGGTTCATGACTTGCTGTGCCACCAATTGTGAGTCGCCGAAAATTTTCAGTCGGGTTGCACCACAAGCTTTCGCCATCTTCATCCCGTGTATAAGAGCTTCATATTCTGCTTCATTGTTAGATGCGTTTGGGAACGTCATCCGCAGAACATATTTCAACTTATCGCCTTCAGGTGATACCAATATCACGCCTGCTCCAGCACCTTCCAATCTTTTGGACCCGTCGAAGTTCATGGTCCAAGTTCTCGATAAATCTGGGGGTCCCGTGTTTTGTAGCTCCATCCATTCTGCAATGAAATCTGGTAAGACCTGCGATTTTATTGCTTTTCTTTTTTCGTACGTGATGTCCCGAGGGGAAAGTTCTATTCCCCAAAGGGAGACACGACCCGTAGCTTCTGGGTTGTTCAGTATATTTGACAAGGGAGCCTCGTTGACCACTATTATCGGGTGCGCCGAAAAATAGTGTCGCAATTTTCTTGCTGTCGTGAATACTCCATATGCAAGTTTCTGATATTGCGGGTACCGCTGTTTTGAAGGCGACAGTACTTCGCTGATGAAATATACTGGCCTTTGAACTCCATGAAGCTTGCCTTCTTCTTCTCTCTCGACTACTAGGGCTGCTGCCACCTGCGGTGTGGCTGCAATGTACAAGAGGAGAGGTTCTTTCTCTTTCGGTGCCACCAATATCGGTGGTGTCGAAATTGCTCGCTTGAGGTTCTCGAAGGCTCTATCTGCTTCCTCGTTCCATTGAAATTTTTCCCCTTGTTTGATCAATGCATAGAACGGCAGCGCCTTTTCTCCTAGCCTGGCGACGAATCTGCTTAAAGCTGCGACTCGCCCCGTTAACTGTTGTATTTCTTTCAACTTTGTTGGCTTTCTCATAGTAACGATGGCCTGTATTTTTTCGGGATTAGCTTCAATCCCCCTTGCTGATACTAAGAACCCGAGAAGTTCTCCTGCAGGAACTCCAAAAGAGCACTTTGTCGGGTTTAGCTTGAGGCAGAACTTGTCGAGGTTGTCGAAGGTTTCCTTCAAGTCTTCGATCAGAGTCGACCCTTTCTTTGATGTTATTACGACATCGTCAATGTAGACTTGTACATTTTTTCCGATCTGTGTTGCTAGGCACTTCTGCATCATCCGCTGATATGTTGCTCCCGCGTTTTTAGACCAAAGGGCATTGTTTTGTAGCAAAACACGCCATAAGGTGTGATGAACGCTGTCTTGGCTTCATCTTCTTCTTTCAATCTGATCTGGTTATAACCAGAATATGCGTCCAGGAAGGAAAGACGTTCGCATCCTGCCGTGGAGTCGATGATTTGATCGATCCTTGGGAGGGGAAAGTGATCCTTGGGACAATGTTTGTTGAGACACGTGAAGTCGACGCACATGCGAAGGACTATTGTGTGTTTTTTCGGCACCATCACTGGGTTAGCTGATACGTCTCCAACGTATCGATAATTTCTTATGTTCCATGCTACTTTATTGATAATACCTACATGTTTTATGCACATTATATGTCATATTTATGCATTTTCTGGAACTAACCTATTAACAAGATGCCGAAGAGCCAGTTGCTGTTTCTGCTGTTTTTGGTTTAGAAATCCTAGTAAAGAAATATTCTCGGAATTGGACGAAACTTTCGCCCAGGGTCCTATTTTTGCACGAAGACCGAGATAACGAAGTGGGGCCACGAGGCGCCAGGGGTAGGGCGGCGCGGCCCAGGCCCTGGCCGCGCCTAGCCCCCGGGCCCCTCGTGTGGCCCCCGCGTTGACCCTCCGCCTACTTAAAGCCTCCGCCGAAACCCCAGTACCGAGAGCCACGATACGGAAAACCTTACTGAGACGCCGCCGCCGCGAATCCCATCTCGGGGGATTCAGGAGATCGCCTCCGGCACCCTGCCGGAGAGGGGATTCATCTTCCGGAGGACTCTACACCGCCATGGTCGCCTCCGGAGTGATGAGTGAGTAGTTCACCCCTGGACCATGGGTCCATAGCAGTAGCTAGATGGTCGTCTTCTCCTTGTTGTGCTTCATTGTTGGATCTTGTGAGCTGCCTAACATGATCAAGATCATCTATCTGTAATTCTATATGTTGTGTTTGTCGGGATCCGATGGATAGAGAGTACTATGATTATGGTGATTATCAATCTATTGTTTATGTGTTGTTTATGATCTTGCATGCTCTCCGTTACTAGTAGAGGCTCTGGCCAAGTTTTTGCTTTTAACTCCAAGAGGGAGTATTTATGCTCGATAGTGGGTTCATGCCTCCATTAAATCTGGGACAGTGACAGAAAGTTCTAAGGTTGTGGATGTGCTGTTGCCACTAGGGATAAAACATTGATGCTATGTCTAAGGATGTAGTTGTTGATTACATTACGCACCATACTTAATGCAATTGTCTGTTGCTTTGCAACTTAATACTGGAGGGGGTTCGGATGATAACCTGAAGGTGGACTTTTTAGGCATAGATGCAGTTGGATGGCGGTCTATGTACTTTGTCGTAATGCCCAATTGAATCTCACTATATTTATCATATCATGTATATGCATTGTTATGCCTTTCTCTATTTGTCAATTGCCCGACTGTAATTTGTTCACCCAACATGCTTTTATCTTATGGGAGAGACACCTCTAGTGAACTGGACCCCGGTCCTATTCTTTACATAGCATACAATCTACTGCAATTGTGTTTACTGTTTTCTTTGCAAACATCTTCCACTCGATACGTTTAATCCTTTGTTACAGCAAGCCGGTGAGATTGACAACCTCACTGTTTCGTTGGGGCAAAGTACTTTGGTTTTGTTGTGCAGATTCCACGTTGGCGCCGGAATCCCTGGTGTTGCGCCGCATCACATTTCGCGACCATCAACCTTCAACGTGCTTCTTGGCTCCTACTGGTTCGATTAAACCTTGGTTTCATACTGAGGAAACTTGCTTCTATACGCATCATACCTTCCACTTGGGGTTCCCAACGGACGTGTGCATCTACGCGTATCAAGCTAAATTTCTGGCGCCGTTGCCGGGAGATCAAGACACGCTGCAAGGGGAGTCTCCACTTCTAAATCTCTTTACTTTGTTTTTGTCTTGCTTTATTTTATTTACTACTTTGTTTGCTGCACCTAAACAAAATACAAAAAAATTAGTTGCTAGTTTTACTTTATTTACTGTCTTGCTCTCTATATCAAAAACACAAAAAAATTAGTTACTTGCATTTACTTTATCTAGTTTGTTTTATTTACCGTTGCTAAAATGAATACTCCTGAAAATACTAAGTTGTGTGACTTCACAAATGCAAATAATAATGATTTCCTATGCACACCTATTGCTCCACCTGCTACTACAGCAGAATTCTTTGAAATTAAACCTGCTTTACTAAATCTTGTCATGAGAGATCAATTTTCTGGTGTTAGTTCTGATGATGCTGCTGCCCATCTCAATAATTTTGTTGAACTTTGTGAAATGCAAAAGTATAAAGATGTAGATGGTGATATTATTAAATTGAAAGTGTTTCCTTTCTCATTAAGAGGAAGAGCTAAAGATTGGTTGCTATCTTTGCCTAAGAATAGTATTGATTCATGGACTAAATGCAAGGATGCTTTTATTGGTAGATATTATCCTCCCGCTAAAATTATATCTTTGAGAAGTAGCATAATGAATTTTAAACAATTAGATACTGAACATGTTGCTCAAGCATGGGAGAGAATGAAAACTTTGGTAAAGAATTGCCCAACCCATGGACTGACTACTTGGATGATCATCCAAACCTTCTATGCAGGACTAAATTTTTCTTCGCGGAATTTATTGGATTCAGCTGCTGGAGGTACCTTTATGTCCATCACATTGGGGGCGGCTACAAAACTTCTTGATGATATGATGATAAATTACTCTGAATGGCACACGGAAAGAGCTCCACAAGGTAAGAAGGTAAATTCTGTTGAAGAAACCTCTTCCTTGAGTGATAAGATTGATGTGATTATGTCTATGCTTGTGAATGGTAGATCTAATGTTGATCCAAATAATGTTCCTTTAGCTTCATTGGTTGCTCAAGAAGAAAATGTTGATGTGAATTTCATTAAAAATAATAATTTCAACAACAATGCTTATAGGAACAACTATGGTAATACTTATGGTAGATATGAGGAAAGGATGCTAGAAATTGAAAGATCCACTAAAAACTTTATGCAATCGCAATATGAGCAAAATCAATTGTTTACTAAAACTATGAATGAACAATCTACCTTGTTGAAAAATATAGGAAATCAACTTGAAAACTTGAATAGGGAGATTTCTGGTCTGCAAACTAAAATTTCAAATGCTGAAACCCGAATCTCATACATGTCTGCATCACAATCTTCTTTAATTAATAAAATGGCTGCTAAACCTGATGATATTGATAGTAAGATTACTACTACAGCAAATGCCATCCAAGTTAGAATTAATGAGAATATAAGATTAATGGCTGAACTGCGTGCTAGGTGGGATAGAGAAGAAAATGAAAAACTAGCTAAAGAGAATAATGTAGCTAAAGTTTGGACTATTACCACCACTAGTAATGCTAATTCTTCACATGTTGCTGCACCTCCTACTATCAATGGTAAAATAATTGGTGTTGGCAATGTTTCTACTCCTAGTACAAAGCGTACAAAACTGCCTGAAATTGCTAAAACTGCTGAAACTGCTTGTGATAAAACTGCTGAAATTTTTTCCAACCTTGGGAACAATGATCCCATTGCTGTAGCTCATAATGATTTAGATTTTGATGATTGCCACATCTCTGAAGTTATAAAGTTCTTACAAAAACTTGCTAAAAGTCCTAATGCTAGTGCTATAAATTTAGCCTTTACAAAACATATTACAAATGCTCTCATAAAAGCTAGAGAAGAGAAACTAAAACTTGAAACTTCTATTCCTAGAAAGTTAGAAGATGGTTGGGAGCCCATCATTAAAATGAAATTCAATGACTTTGAATGTAATGCTTTATGTGATCTTGGTGCAAGTATTTCTGTTATGCCTAAAAAGATTTATGATATGCTTGACTTGCCACCATTGAAGAATTGTTATTTGGATGTTAATCTTGCCGATAATGTTAAAAAGAAACCTTTGGGGAGGATTGATAATGTGCATATTACGGTTAACAATAACCTTGTCCCCGTTGATTTTGTTGTCTTGGATATCGAATGCAATGCATCTTGTCCAATTGTGTTGGGAAGACCTTTTCTTCGAACCGTTGGTGCTGTTATTGATATGAGGGAAGGTAATATTAAATATCAATTTCCTCTCAAGAAAGGTATGGAACACTTCCCTAGAAAGAGAATGAAGTTGCCTTTTGATTCTATTATTAGAACAAGCTATGATGTTGATGCTTCTACTCTCGATGTTACTTGATTTGCACTTTCTGCGCCTAGCTGAAAGGCGTTAAAGAAAAGCGCTTATGGGAGACAACCCATGTTTTTACCTACAGCAATTTTTTGTTTTGTTGAGTCTTGGAAGTTGTTTACTACTGTAGCAACCTCTCCTTATCATGTTTTTGTGCCAAGTAAAGTTTCTATGTCAAAGTTGATGTTATATTTGGGATCGCTGCGCAGAAACAGCATTGCTGTCTGTCACGAATCTGGGCACAGTCCTCTGTAGAAAATTCGAAAAAATCTGCCAATTTACGAGCGTGATCCTCAGATATGTACGCAACTTTCATTAGTTTTGAGTTTTTCCATTTGAGCAAGTCTAGTGCCAGCTTTAAATTCGTCTTTACGGACTGTTCTGTTTTTGACAGATTCTGCCTTTTATTTCGCATTGCCTCTTTTGCTATGTTGGATTTATTTCTTTGATCCATTAATGTCCAGTAGCATTATGCAATGTCCAGAAGTGAAAATAATGATTGTGTCACCTCTGAATGTGTGAATTATTAATTGTGCACTAACCCTCTAATGAGTTTGCTTGAAGTTTGGTGTGAAGGAAGTTTTCAAGGGTCAAGAGAGGAGTATGATATACTATGATCAAGAGGAGTGAAAGCTCTAAGCTTGGGGATGCCCCCGTGGTTCACCCCTGCATATTTTAAGAAGACTCAAGCGTCTAAGCTTGGGGATGTCCAAGGCATCCCCTTCTTCATCGACAACATCATCAGGTTCCTCCCCTGAAACTATATTTTTATTCAGTCACATCTTGTGTTCTTTACTTGGAGCGTCGGTTTGTTTTTGTTTTTGTTTTTGTTTGAATAAAATGGATCCTAGCATTCACTTTGTGGGAGAGAGACACGCTCCGCTGTTGCATATGGACACATGTGTCCTTAGGCTTTACTCATAATGTTCATGGCGAAGTTTCTTCTTCGTTAAATTGTTATATGGTTGGAATTGGAAAATGCTACATGTAGTAATTCTAAAATGTCTTGGATAATGTGATACTTGGCAATTGTTGTGCTCATGTTTAAGCTCTTGCATCATATACTTTGCACCCATTAATGAAGAAATACATAGAGCTTGCTAAAATTTGATTTGCATATTTGGTCTCTCTAAGGTCTAGATAATATCTAGTATTGAGTTTTGAACAACAAGGAAGACGGTGTAGAGTCTTATAATGTTTACAATATGTCTTTTATGTGAGTTTTGCTGCACCGGTTCATCCTTGAGTTTGCTTCAAATAACCTTGCTAGCCTAAACCTTGTATCGAGAGGGAATACTTCTCATGCATCCAAAATCCTTGAGCCAACTACTATGCCATTTGTGTCCACCATACCTACCTACTACATGGTATTTCTCCGCCATTCCAAAGTAAATTGCTTGAGTGCTACCTTTAAAACTCCATCATTCACCTTTGCAATATATAGCTCATGGGACAAAATAGCCTTAAAAACTATCGTAGTATCGAATATGTACTTATGCACTTTATATTTTATTAAGTTGCTTGTTGTGCGATAACCATGCTTCTGGGGAACGCCATCAACTATTGTTGAATATCATGTGAGTTGCTATGCATGTCCGTCTTGTCTGAAGGATCTATCATTTTAGTGGTTGGAGCATGCAAAATTGTTAGAGAAGAACATTGGGCCGCTAACTAAAGCCATGAATCATGGTTGAAGTTTCAGTTTTGGACATATATCCTCAATCTCATATGAGAATAATAATCATTGCTACATGCTTATGCATTTAAGAGGAGTCCATTATCTGTTGTCCATGTTGTCCCGGTATGGATGTCTAAGTTGAGAATAATCAAAAGCGAGAAATCCAAAATGCGAGCATTCTCCTTAGACCTTTGTACAGGCGGCATGGAGGTACCCCTTTGTGACACTTGGTTGAAACATGGCATGCAAAGATCCGGTAGTCCAAGCTAAGTAGGACGAGGTGCGGGCACTATTAGTATACTATGCATGAGGCTTGCAACTTGTAAGATATAATTTTCATAACTCATATGCTTTATTACTACCGTTGACAAAATTGTTTCATGTTTTCAAAATAAAAGCTCTAGCACAAATACAGCAATCGATGCTTTCCTCTTTGAAGGACCATTCTTTTACTTTTATTGTTGAGTCAGTTTACCTATCTTCCTCCACCTTAAGAAGCAAACACTTGTGTGAACTGTGCATTGATTCCTACATACTTGCATATTGCACTTGTTATATTACTTTATGTTGACAATATCCATGAGATATACATGTTATAAGTTGAAAGCAACCGCTGAAACTTAATCTTCCTATGTGTTGCTTCAACACCTTTACTTTGATTTATTGCTTTATGAGTTAACTCTTATGCAAGACTTATTGATGCTTGTCTTGAAGTACTATTCATGAAAAGTCTTTGTCATATGATTCAGTTGTTTACTCATGTCATTACCTTTGTTTTGATCGCTGCATTCATTACATATGTTTACAAATAGTATGATCAAGATTATGATGGCATGTCACTTCAGAAATTATCTTTGTTATCGTTTTACCTGCTCGGGACGAGCAGAACTAAGCTTGGGGATGCTGATACGTCTCCAACGTATCGATAATTTCTTATGTTCCATGCTACTTTATTGATAATACCTACATGTTTTATGCACATTATATGTCATATTTATGCATTTTCTGGAACTAACCTATTAACAAGATGCCGAAGAGCCAGTTGCAGTTTTCTGCTGTTTTTGGTTTCAGAAATCCTAGTAAAGAAATATTCTCGGAATTGGACGAAACTTTCGCCCAGGGTCCTATTTTTGCACGAAGCTTCCAAGACCGAAGAGATAACGAAGTGAGGCCACGAGGCGGCCAGAGGGTAGGGGCGGCGCGGCCCGGCCCCGGCCGCGCCGACTAGCCCCGGGCCCCTCGTGTGGCCCCCGTGTTGACCCTCCGCCTACTTAAAGCCTCCGTCGCGAAACCCCCAGTACCGAGAGCCACGATACGGAAAACCTTCCGAGACGCCGCCGCGAATCCCATCTCGGGGGATTCAGGAGATCGCCTCCGCACCCTGCCGGAGAGGGGATTCATCTCCCGAGGACTCTACACCGCCATGGTCGCCTCCGGAGTGATGAGTGAGTAGTTCACCCCTGGACCATGGGTCCATAGCAGTAGCTAGATGGTCGTCTTCTCCTTGTTGTGCTTCATTGTTGGATCTTGTGAGCTGCCTAACATGATCAAGATCATCTATCTGTAATTCTATATGTTGTGTTTGTCGGGATCCGATGGATAGAGAGTACTATGATTATGGTGATTATCAATCTATTGTTTATGTGTTGTTTATGATCTTGCATGCTCTCCGTTACTAGTAGAGGCTCTGGCCAAGTTTTTGCTTTTAACTCCAAGAGGGAGTATTTATGCTCGATAGTGGGTTCATGCCTCCATTAAATCTGGGACAGTGACAGAAAGTTCTAAGGTTGTGGATGTGCTGTTGCCACTAGGGATAAAACATTGATGCTATGTCTAAGGATGTAGTTGTTGATTACATTACGCACCATACTTAATGCAATTGTCTGTTGCTTGCAACTTAATACTGGAGGGGTTCGGATGATAACCTGAAGGTGGACTTTTTAGGCATAGATGCAGTTGGATGGCGGTCTATGTACTTTGTCGTAATGCCCAATTAAATCTCACTATATTTATCATATCATGTATATGCATTGTTATGCCTTTCTCTATTTGTCAATTGCCCGACTGTAATTTGTTCACCCAACATGCTTTTATCTTATGGGAGAGACACCTCTAGTGAACTGTGGACCCCGGTCCTATTCTTTACATAGCATACAATCTCTGCAATTGTGTTTATGTTTTCTTTGCAAACATCTTCCACTCGATACGTTTAATCCTTTGTTACAGCAAGCCGGTGAGATTGACAACCTCACTGTTTCGTTGGGGCAAAGTACTTTGGTTTTGTTGTGCAGATTCCACGTTGGCGCCGTCCCGTGTTGCGCCGCATCACATTTCGCGACCATCAACCTTCAACGTGCTTCTTGGCTCCTAATGTTCGATTAAACCTTGGTTTCATACTGAGGGAAACTGCTTCTATACGATCATACCTTCCACTTGTTCCCAACGGACCATGCACTGGGTTAGCTACCCATGTGGCTTCTGTAGATATTTCTCTGATGAAACCAGCATCTTTGAGTCGATCTATTTCTGATAACATGGCTTTGCGGCTAGGCGCCGAGAAACGCCGCAAAGGTTGCTTTACTGGTCTTGCGAGAGGATCCAAATTGAGGTGGTGCTCGGCAAGTTCCCTGGGTACTCCTGGCATGTCAGCTGGACACCATGCGAAGATTTTCCAGTGCTCACGGAGGAACTCGACGAGCGCGCTTTCCTATGCGACATCCATGTTTGCGGCAATGGACGTCGTTTTCTTTGGATCTGTCGGGTGGATCTGTACCTCTTTTGAATCCTTGGTTGTATTGAAAGTTGGCTCCTTAGAAGATCTTCCTACCTCTGGCAGCACATCATAATCAGTGAACCTTGGCGCCGCATATTCTGCTTGCATCCCGAAAGTTTCTGATAGTCGATGAAAATCCTTGTCGCATTTATCGGATAACGCGAAACTTCCTTTGATTGTGATAGGTCCCTTGGGCCCAGGCAACCTCCACAACAGATATGTATAATGCGGCACTGCCATGAACCTGGCATACGCTGGTCGTCCCAACAAAGCGTGATATTGCGACGGGAAATCCACAACTTCGAACTCCAAATTCTCTATCCTGTAGTTTTCTCGGGTTCCAAACTGAACGTCGAGGTTGATCTTGCCCAATGGGTAACTTGGCTTCTCTGGTGTGATCCCATGGAAACGTGTGTCAGTTGGTTTCAGATTTGCTAGGGATATGTTCATCTTCCTCAATGTATCTGCATACATGAGGTTTAAGCTGCTGCCGCCATCTATGAAAACTCTCGACACATCAAAACCAGCGATTACTGCGGGTAAGATGAGTGCTGATTGTCCTGGTCGAGGAACTTGCTGCGGATGGTCTGCGATTGTGAAGCCGATGTCTTGCCCCGACCAATTTAAGTACTCGACTGTTGGTGGAGGCATCTTTTCTGCCATGAACACTTGTCGCGAGATTACCTTCTGCGCCCTGTTTGATGGCCTGGCTTTCTGAATCATCGAGACCGCACCGTTAGAGTTGGGGTCAACATATGGAGGTGGGTGTGGTGCTGCCGCAATTCTAAGCTGGTGTCGATTTTCGTCGGTAATTGCGGGAGGAGGTGGAAGGTGGATCTCGCTCCTTGGCTCCCGAGGGTTTCTGTTATTTGCTTGGGCATTTGCAATTCCTGCGGCTCGCAACATTGCCTGAAAATTACGGCAGTCTTTCTGGAGATGTCCTGACTGCCTCTTTCCATTGTTGTCGAGGTAAAAGTGCATTTGACACGGACCGTTCATCATCTCCTCGGGAGACACGTAAGGTCTTTGAATCCTTGGTCCACTATTTTGCCTGTTGCCACGAAAATCACCTCTATTGTCGCCTTGATGTTCGTTACTCCTTTGGTAGTCGTCTCGACTGTTTCCTCCAGGATTTCCTCGAAAACCAGCCGATATATGGCCGGGAGCATCGTTGTTGTAGAACTGGCGAGAAAATCGCCTTCTATTTTGATAATTTCGACCACGATCCTCTTCTGGCGACCTGTGTCGCTTGTTGTATATTGCGTCTTCTCCATCTGCCCATTTATTGGCTATCTCCATGAGTGCTGATATGGTCTTAGGGTTGGTTCTCCCTAAGTCCTCGACAAAATCTCCTCGCCGGATTCCTGCCACGAACGCATCTATTGCCCTCTCGTCAGATATATCTTCTGCCGAGTTCTTTATGATGTTCCACCGCTGTATGTATTTCCTTCGACTCGTCGTGTTTCGTCGACATGCTCTCAACTCTTCCAATGACGCAGGTTTTTTGCAGGTGGATCGGAAGTTTTTCACGAAGATGTCCTCGAAGTTATCCCAGCTGTCGATGGAACTTGGGGGGAGTTTCTTTATCCAAGATCTCGCGGCACCGCTCAAATGAACTTGGATACTTTGCATAGCTGTTGCTCTGGTTCCTCCTACCAGCTTCACCATCTCGAGATAATCCACGAGCCAATCCTCGGGATCTTGCAGGCCGTCGAATTTCTTGAAATTCTCGGGTAACTTGAACCCTTTCGGTACTCGAGTTTTTCGAACTCTTCTCGTAAAGCACGGGAGCCCACACATATCTTCGTCGGCAAGCTCTGGTGAGTGCTGACGCTCCCTTCTTTCTTGTCGCGCTCTGTCTACCCTTACTTGGACCGCTGTGTCTCTTGCTCCACTTGTTCTTGGTGGGTCTTGAACTGCTGCGGTGGGTCGTGGACTATTTTGCCTAGGATTTTCTTCGGGAGGCGTTGTTGCAAACGCTGTTCCCATAACTCCTACTCCAGCCATCGCCATATTGAACAATGGTTCTCTCGGGTCCCCAGGAGGTGGTCTGGACGCGAGGATGTAAGCCTGTGTTGCCATGTAACCTGCTTCTGGTGTTTTTGGGATGATATTTCCCCTTTCATCGATCGTCATGAAGGACATGTCGAGATTTTGAATTAGGTTTCCTCTCTCTCCTTCGGGTATATTTTGCAGCCGAGATCTTGCTCTCCTTCGAGCCTCTCTGTGACTATCTCCCGAAGTTCCTGAAAGGCGACTTAACTCTGCTCGGCGTCTGCTTGATGCAGAAGCTGCTTCTTTCCTCCTATTCAGGGATGCTGTCTGTTTTTCCAACTCTCTGCTTACCCGAGCAAGTCTATATTGATATGCTTGTAACTCTTGTACGGTAGCAGTAGTATTCATTGGTTCTGATCCATCCATGGCTCTCGCAGCCCTATCCCACGCAGCTTGCGGGAGTTGGACTTTTGCGCGAGTTGAAGATCCGGCATATTTAGTGCCTAGGCCTGTTCTGAGATCAGCGGGATCGACGTATGGATTTCCCAAATCGTCGAAAGCCTCTGACGTTTGTGGTTCTGATGTACCCGCTTCTTCTATTGCACAGATCTGGTGGTATTTTGTGTATTGATTTTTGTCAAGATTGGTGACACCATCATATAGAGTGGTGAAGACCTTTCCGATGGCGACAGATTTGTCGATGAAGTTGAAGCTGTCGACGCTTTCGGAGTCGCTGCTTATAAAGGAGTCCGCAGACGACTCGAAGGATGTGTTGCTGAAGATCTTGGCGAGCTTTCCGCTTGCCTTGTTGTCGACGAAGCGTGGCGACGAAAACTCCTCGTCACTCGACGAAAAGTTAGAATCGACCGCTGAAAATTCCGACGAGATCGGAACTTCGAGACGATAGGATCCTTCCTTGTTGACGCCAAATCGGAATTCTCCGAACGTCATGATGATGGGCTCCTCCAGATAGGCACATGCATCCATACGGGAGGGCGGGTGAGGAATAAAATTGAATAGATCAGTTTTTCCCTTGTTACCTCGATCCATCGCGTTGCTTGCTGTCGACGAAGTCGAAGATCTTGAACGTGCCATCGAGATCAGCTCCTTGCAACCTCTAATTCCCACAGACGGCGCCAATTGACAAAGGATTAACTTGTCAATGCCTACAGATTGTAGACTAGGGTTTTGCTAGAAGTAGAGGGCAAGTAGATCTCGAAGGTTCAGGCGAAAAGTACTCGACGATTATGAAAACTAGGGTTATGTTGACAGTAGATTCGATCCTTTCTTTGTCCCTCGACTCCCCCTTATATAGGAGGTGGAGCCGAGGGTTTCGTTTTGTACAAGTTACAGAGTCCGGGACGGTTTCTAACTCATCCCGCCAGATTACAAATAACACTTCCTATTACAACTCTAACTTTCCTTAATATATCTTGGGCTCCCGAATCTTCTTATTCTTCGGATAGTGGGCCTTCAGTAAACCCCGGGTACTATCTTCGGCAGGCCCATTTGGGATGCCTATGTCACTAGCCCCCGAGATTTTGCTTGTCTTGGCTCCTAGGTTCGATAACCTTGGTTTCATACTGAGGGAAACTTGCTTCTATACGCATCATACCTTCCACTTGGGGTTCCCAACGGACGTGTGCATCTACGCGTATCAAGCTAAATTTCGCCGTTGCCGGGAGATCAAGACACGCTGCAAGGGGAGTCTCCACATCCAATCTCTTTACTTTGTTTTTGTCTTGCTTTACTTTATTTTATTTACTGTCTTGTTTGCTTCATACTAAAAACACAAAAAAATTAGTTACTTTACTTTCTGTATTATTTATTTGCTCTATATCAAAACACACAAAAATTAGTTACTTGTTTTTACTTTATTCTACTTGTTTAGTTTACCTTTTGCTTATTTCATCATGCTCCATCCTAAGTTTACTCTGGAAAAATACCGGTAGGACAAGGGTCTATCATTGGAAGAGATAATATAGAAGAATTTTTCACTCATGTTAGTATGGATGAAGATTTTGAAGATATACCATTATTAAAAACTGCTCCTACTTATGAAAGTGCTTCTGCCTGTTTAGTACACATGTTGGAAACTAGATTTGTTAATCTCAATCCCATAATACAACATATGTTTCTTACACTTTCGGATATGGAGATGGGAGAAAAGAGAAATTTTGTTTTAAAAGTCCTTGTTAGAGAATTTGAGGATATAGCTAAAGAAGCTAGAAAAGTTTTTATTAAGCATAAGAGGCTTGGTTTCTTTCCTAATTTTAAACAAATACTTGAAAAGATGGATATGGATAGAATTAAGTACACTAATAATGTTAATGATGGTAGGGAAATTAAAGCACCGATACCTAGTAAGCTCCTAGGGATGCATGAAGCTTTAGAAAATAACTATGCTTGGCTTGTTCCTGAAAATTTGTTTGATGAGAATAGTAAGCCTAGGAGCAATGAAAGAGGAGTTACTTATATAGACCAGATACAATGCATTGTTGAGAAAACTCCCCTCTGGTAATAATGTTGATGCATCATCTCTTGATGTTACTTGATTTGCACTTTCTGCGCCTAGCTGAAAGGCGTTAAAGAAAAGCACTTCTTGGGAGATAACCCAAGTTTCATTTTATTTACTGTATTGTTGAGTCTTGGAAGTTGTTTACTACTGTAGCAACCTCTCCTTATCATGTTTTTGTGCCAAGTAAAGTTTCTATGCTAAAGTTGATGCTATATTTGGATTGCTGCGCAGAAACAGATTGCTGTCTGTCACGAATTCTCGCAGAGCTCTCTGCATATAAATCGAAAAAATCTGAAAATTTACGAGCGTGATCCTCATATATGTACGCAACTTTCATTAGTTTTGAGTTTTCCATTTGAGCAAGTTAAGTGCCCCTGCCAGATTCATCTTTACGGACTGTTCTGTTTTTGACAGATTCTGTCTTTTATTTCGCATTGCCGCTTTTGCTATGTTGAATGAGTTTCTTTGTTCCATTAACTTTCAGAAGCTTTGTGCAATGTCCAGAAGTGTTAAGAATGATTGTGTCACCTCTGAATATGTGAATTTTTTATTATGCACTAACCCTCTAATGAGTTTGCTTGAAGTTTGGTGTGAAGGAAGTTTTCAAGGGTCAAGAGAAGAGGATGATATACTATGATCAAGAAGAGTGAAATGTCTAAGCTTGGGGATGCCCCGGTGGTTCATCCCTGCATATTTTAAGAAGACTCAAGCATCTAAGCTTGGGGATGCCCAAGGCATCCCCTTCTTCATCGACAACTTATCAGGTCACTTCTAGTGAAACTATATTTTTATTCCATCACATCTTATGTTCTTTACTTGGAGCGTCGGTTTGCTTTTATTTTCGTTTTGGTTTGAATAAAGTTGGATCCCACCATTCTTATATTGGAGATATTACGCTCCGCTTTTTCATATGGAACACTTGTGTTCTTAATTATGCTTTAATGTTCATGGCGAAGGCTGAAATTGCTTCGTTAAATTGCTATTTGGTTGGAATCAGAAAATGCTGCATATGGTTTGGAATAACTTGGCAATTGTTTGAGCTCTCATAGATCATGTTTAAGCTCTTGCATCATGTAGTTTAATCTATTAATGAAGAACTACCGTAGAGCTTGTTTAATTTGGTTTGCATGATTGGTCTCTCTAAGTCTAGATATTTTCGGGTAAAGTGTTTGAACAACAAGGAAGACAGTGTAGAGCCTTATAATGCTTGCAATATGTTCTTGTGTAAGTTTTGCTGTACCTGTTCATACTTGTGTTTGCTTCAAACAACCTTGCTAGCCCAAACCTTGTACTGAGAGGAAATGCTTCTCGTGCATCCAAACACCTTGAGCCAAAACCCATGCCATTTGTGTCCACCATATCTACCTACTATGTGGTATTTTTCTGCCATTCCAAAGTAAATTACTTGAGTGCTACCTTTAAAATTTCATTCCTTTATCTTTGCAATATATAGCTCATGGGACAAATATCTTAAAAACTATTGTGGTGATGAATATGTAGTTATGTGTCTTAATTCTTATAAGTTGCTTGTTGAGCGGTAACCATGTTTCTGGGGACGCCATCAACTTTTTACCTTTGTTGGATATCATGTGAGATGCTATGCATGTTCGTCTTGTCTGAAGTAAGTGCGATTTCATGATCAAATGGTTTGAGTATGCATATGTTAGAGAAGAACATTGGGCCGCTAACTAAAGCCATGTATCATGGTGGAAGTTTCAGTGTGGACATACAACCTCAATCTCTTATGAGAATATTATTTGTTGTTGAATGCTTAAGCATTAAAAGAGGAGTCCATTATCTGTTGTCTATGTTGTCCCGGTATGGATGTCTAAGTTGAGAATAATCAAAAGCGAGAAATCCAATGCGTGCTTTCTCCTTAGACATTTGTACATGCGGCATAGAGGTACCCCTTTGTGACACTTGGTTGAAACATATGTTATGCAATGATAATCCGTGTTTTCCGAGCTGATTAGGACAAGGTGCGAGCACTATTAGTACTCTATGCATGAGACATGCAACTTGTAGGAAGTATTATGCATAGCACATATGAATTATTACTACCGTTGACAAAATTGTTTCTATGTTTTCAAAATAAAAGCTCTAGCACAAAAATAGTAATCCATGCTTCCCTCTGTTGCCATGGCCGACGAAGTTGAAGTCGCGCCGTGGTTGCTGGTGTACCATGGCCGACGATTTTGGTCCCTCCGTGGTGCATGTCAAAACTTTTTTTTCTCGTTTTTGAGGCCACCTAGCCCGACGAAAGCGGCCAAAACGTGGCGTATGGTGGCCCGGGACGTGGTGCATCTCGAAATCTCGGGTTCGCCGGCCGAGTCAACGCAAATCCGCACCGCCGAGGGATGTAGGGCCCAGATGGCAGCCTCTCTGGCATTGTTTTTTTTCTACATCGCGCCATCTCGTTCAACGTTCTCCGATCGAGCCGTTTACGATGCAGGATCATGGGTCCCGCATGTCATCCTCTATGAACCAAAATTCTTTCTATTCTTGGATTTTTTTGACCCCCTGATTTCTGGCTACTTCCTTTTTCTTTTGATCCCTTGCCGCCTTGGAAACGTTGAGACCGCTGCTGCTAAATGGGACCCGCATGTCATCCTCTATGTGCAATCAACTTTCTTTTCTTGGAGTTTTTTTTGGCACCTCAAATTTGGTCACTTGCCTTTTTCTTTCGATCCCCTGCCGCCTCTCAAACGGTGATACCGCTGCTGCTAACTGGGACCCGCATGTCATCCTCTATGTACTATAAAACTTTCTTTTCATGGATTATTTTTGGCACCTCAAATTTGGTCACTTGCCTTTTTCTTTCGATCCCCTGCCGCCTCTCAAACGGTGATACCGCTGCTGCTAAATGGGACCCGCATGTCATCCTCTATGTACTATAAAACTTTCTTTTCCTGGATTATTTTTGGCACCTCAAATTTGGTCACTTGCCTTTTTCTTTCGATCCCCTGCCGCCTCTCAAACGGTGATACCGCTGCTGCTAAATGGGACCCGCATGTCATCCTCTATGTACTATAAAACTTTCTTTTCTTGAATTATTTTTGGCACCTCATATTTGGTCACTTACCTTTTTCTTTCGATCACCTGCCGCCTCTCAAACGGTGATACCGCTGCTAAATGGGACCCGCATGTCATCCTCTATGTACTATAAAACTTTCTTTTCTTGGATTTTTTTGGCACCTCATATTTGGTCACTTGACTTTTTCTTTCGATCCCCGCCTCTCAAACGGTGATACCGCTGCTGCTAATGGGACCCGCATGTCATCCTCTATGTACTATAAAACTTTCTTTTCTTGGATTTTTTTGGCACCTCATATTTCGTCACTTGACTTTTTCTTTCGATCCCCGCGCCTCTCAAACGGTGATACCGCTCTGCTAAATGGGACCCGCATGTCATCCTCTATGTACTATAAAACTTTCTTTTCTTAAATTATTTTTGGCTCCTGATATTTTTTCACTTGCCTTTTTCTTTCGATCTCATGCCACGTTTGAAACGTTGAGGAACCTGCAGGCTCATGGGACCCGCATGTCATCCTCTATGTACTATAAAAGTTCTTTTTCTAGGTTTTTTTTCACCATCTGATTTTTGGCAATTTCTTTTTTTCTTTTGATCCCCTGCCACCTCTCAAACGCTGATACCGCTGCTGCTAAATGGGACCCGCATGTCATCCTCTATGTACTATAAAACTTTCTTTTCTTGAATTATTTTTGGCTCCTGATATTTTTTCACTTGCCTTTTTCTTTCGATCTCATGCCACGTTTGAAACGTTGAGGAACCTGCAGCTCATGGGACCCGCATGTCATCCTCTATGTACTATAAAAGTTCTTTTTCTTGGTTTTTTTTCACCATCTGATTTTTGGCAATTTCTTTTTTCTTTTGATCCCCTGCCACCTCTCAAACGCTGATACCGCTGCTGCTAAATGGGACCCGCATGTCATCCTCTATGTACTATAAAACTTTCTTTTCTTGAATTATTTTTGGCTCCTCATATTTGGGCACTTGCCTTTTTCTTTCGATCTCATGCCACGTTTGAAACGTTGAGGAACCTGCTGGCTCATGGGACCCGCATGTCATCCTCTATGTGCTATAAAAGTTTCCTTTGTTGGATTTTTTTCACCCTCTGATTTTTGGCTTGCCTTTTTCTTTTGATCCCCTGCCCCCTTTGAAACGTTGAGTAAGCTGTTGGCTCAAGGGACCCGCATGTCATCCTCTATGTCCATCAACTTTCCTTTCTTGGATTTTTTTTCACCCCCTAATTACTAGCTACTTTCTTTTTCTTTTGATCTCAAGCCGCATTACAAACATTGAGACCGCTGCTGCAAAATGGGACCCACATGTCATCCTCTATGTACAATAAAGTTTCTTTTCTTGGATTATCTTTTGCTCCTGATATTTTGTCACTTGCCTTTTTCTTTCGATCTCATGCCGCCTTTGAAACGTTGAGTAAGCTGCTGGCTCATGGGTCCCGCATGTCATCCTCTACGAACAATAAAAGTTTCCTTTCTTGGAGTTATTTTTGACCCCTAATTTCTGGCTATTTGCCTTTTTCTTTGGATCTCCTGCCCCTTTGAAACGATGAGGACGCTGTTGGCAGGTCGGTCCCACAAGTCATCCTCTATGAACAATAAAAGTTTCCTTTGATGGATTTTTTTGAACCCCTAATTAATTTCTGGATATTTCCTTTTTTTTCTTTGATCCCCTGCCGCCTTGGAATCGTTGAGGATGCTGCTGCCTCATGGGTCCCGCATGTCATCCTCTCAGAACGGTAAATGTTTCTTTTCTTGGATATTGTTTACCAAATGATTTTTGGCTTATTTTTTCTTTCGATATCCTTCCGCCTTTAAAACGTTGAGGACGCTGCTGGCTCACGGGTCCCACATGTCAGCCTCTATGAACAATAAGCGCTGAGGACGCTGCTGCCTCATGGGTCCCGCATGTCATCCTCTCAGAACGAAAATGTTTCTTTTCTTGGATTTTTTACCAACAGATTTTTGGTTTATTTTTTCTTTCCATCCCCTGCCGCCTTTAAAACGACGCTGCTGGCTCATGGGTCCACGATGTCAGCCTCCCCGTACAAGAAACATGTGATATCTTGATTATTTTGCAGACAATAAACAGTGTATTGCGCTCTGAGCTATTGCAAACGGATAAATTAAATCTTTATTTTTACAACATATATCTTGAATCTCCTTGTTTTTTGTTTTGGCGAAGCATAGGACTTTCCTGTTTTTTTTTTTTGAGAAAAATCCGAACTATCATGTTCTGGAGTGGGCTGAAATTGTACGTGTCCAAAGGCCCAGAAGGATAGTTCGAAGGCCCAGATGTCTAGATGTAGCCCAATTGAAATCTTTCTTTTCTTGGATTTTTTTCACCCCCTGATTTCTGGCTACTTCATTTTTCTTTTGGTCCTGTGCCGCCTTGGAAACGTTGAGACCGCTGCTGCAAAATGGGACCCGCATGTCATCCTCTATGTACAATAAAGTTTCTTTTCTTGGATTATTTTTGGCTCCTGATATTTGGTCACTTGCCTTTTTCTTTCGATCTCATGCCACGTTTGAAACGTTGAGGAATCTGCTGGCTCATGGGACCCGCATGTCATCCTCTATGTACAATAAAAGTTTGATTTCTTGGATTTTTTTCACCCTCTGATTTTTGGCTATTTCCTTTTTCTTTTGATCCCCTGCCGCCTTTGAAACGTTCAGAAGCTGCTGGCTCATAGGTCCCACATGTCAGCCTGTATGAACGATAAAGCTTTCCTTTCTTGGAGTTTTTTTGACCCCCTAATTTCTGGCTACTTTCTTTTTCTTTTGATCTCAAGCCGCATTTGAAACGTTGGGACCGCTGCTGCAAAATGGGACCCGCATGTCATCCTCTATGTACAATAAAGTTTCTTTTCTTGGATTATTTTTGGCTCCTGATATTTGGTCACTTGCCTTTTTCCTTCGATCCCATGCCACGTTTGAAACGTTGAGGAACCTGCTGGCTCATGGGACCCGCATGTCATCCTCTATGTACTACAAAAGTTTATTTTCTTGGGTTTTTTTTCACTCTCTGATTTTTGGCTATTTCCTTTTTCTTTTGATCCCCTGCCGCCTTGGAAACGTTGAGTAAGCTGCAAACTCGTGGGACCCGCATGTCATCCTCTATGTACAATCAATTTTCTTTTCTTGGAGTTTTTTTACCCCCTAATTTCTGGCTACTTTCTTTTTCTTTTGATCTCAAACCGCATTTGAAACGTTGGGACAGCATGTCATCCTCTATGTACAATAAAAGTTTCTTTTTTTGGATTATTTTTCACCCTCTGATTTTTGGTCACTTGCCTTTTTCTTTCGATCTCATGCCGCCCTTGAAAACGTTGAGGAACCTGCTGGCCCATGGGACCCACATGTCATCCTCTATGTACTATAAAAGTTTCTTTTCTTTGATTTTTTTCACCCTCTGATCTTTGGCTATTTCCTTTTTCTTTTCATCCCCTGCCGCCTTGGAAACGTTAGTAAGCTGCTGACTGGTGGGACCCGCATGTCATCCTCTATGTACAATCAAGTCTCTTTTCTTGGATTTTTTTTACCCCCTTATTTTTGGTCACTTGCCTTTTTCTTTCGATCTCATGCAGCCTCTGAAACGTTGAGAAGCTGCTGGCTCATGGGACCCACATGTCATCCTCGATACTATAAAAGTTTCTTTTCTTGGATTTTTTCACCCTCTTATTTTTGGCTGTTTCCTTTTTCTTTTGATCCCCTGCCGCCTTGGAAACATTGATTAAGCTGCTGACACAAGGGGCCCGCATGTCATCCTCTATGTACAATCAACTTGCAAGATCTTGGGGCGGAAGAGCTTGTATAAGTGGGACCCATATGTCATCCTCTATGTACAATAAAAGTTTCTTTTTCTTGGATTATTTTTTGCTCCTGGTATTTGGTCTCTTTCCTTTTTCTTTCGATCTCATGCCGCCTCTGAAACGTTGAGTAAGGTGCTGGGTCATGGGACCCGCATGCCATCCTCTATGTACAATCAACTTTCTTTTCTGGGAGTTTTTTTACCCCTAATTTCTGGCTACTCTTTTTCTTTTGATCTCAAGCCGCATTTGAAACGTTGACACCGCTGCTGCAAAATGGGACCCGCATGTCATCTTTTATGTACAATAAAGTTTCTTTTCTTGGATTATTTTTGGCTCCTGATATTTGGTCACTTGTCTTTTTCTTTCGATCTCATGCCCCCTTTGAAACGTTGAGGAAGCTGCTAGCGCATGGGTCCCGCATGTCATACTCTATGAACAATAAAAGTTTCCTTCCTTGGAGTTATTGTTTACCGCTAATTTCTGGCTACTTCCTTTTTTCTTTTGATCCCCTGCCGCCTTGGAAACGTTGAGTAAGATGCTGACACAAGGGGCCCGCATGTCATCCTCTATGTACAATCAACTTGCAAGATCTTGGAGCGAAAGAGCTTGTATAAGTGGGACCCATATGTCATCATCTATGTACAATAAAAGTTTCTTTTCTTGGATTATTTTTTGCTCCTGATATTTGGTCACTTTCCTTTTTCTTTCTATCTCATGCCGCCACTGAAACGTTGAGTAAGGTGCTGGCTCATGGGACTGTACAATAAAGTTTCATTTCTTAGATTTTTTTTACCCAGTGATTTTTGCTAACTTGCCTTTTTCTTTTCGATCATATGCCGCCTTTGAAATTCAGGTCGCCGCTGGCTCATGAGTCCCACAAGTCAGCCTCTATGAACAATAAACCTTTCCTTTGTTGTATTTTTTTTACCCCTAATTTCTGGCTATTTGCCTTTTTCTTTTGATCCCCTGCGGCCTTTGAAACGATGAGGACGCTGCTGGCAGGTCGGTCCCACATGTCATCCTCTATGAAGAATATAAGTTTCCTTTTTGGATTTATTTTTGACCCCTAATTTCTGGCTATTTGCCTTTTTCTTCTGATCCCTGCCGACTTCGAAATGATGAGGATGCAGCTGGCAGATCGGTCCCACATGTCAGCCTCTATGAACAATAAATGTTTCCTTTGTAGGATTTATTTTTTACCCCTATTTTCGGGCTACTTGCCTTTTTCTTTGAAACGTTGAGGACGGTACTGTCTCATGGGTCCCACATGGCATCCTCTCTGAACGATAAACCTTCATTTCTTGTTAACGACAGGTTTATCAGTATTATTTTCGCAGACTAATACAAGCTCTTTGGCTCCAAGATCTTGCAAGTTGATAGATTAAATCAAGGAATTATTAGGATATGTTTTAAATTTCAAATCCACTTTATGAATTTTTAAAAATACCGTTATCCATGTGGGTATGGAGCGATCAAGGATTTTCATATTGGGCATGAGCAGTTTCAAAAATTGGAACCCTATAATTCAAAATAAATAAAAACAACTTTTATGTAGAATCTCCGTGTATTTTTTTTTGCCAATCATAGGATCTGTGTTTCATTAGAAAAGGGCCGAAATTGCATGAGCAGAAAGGCCCATTTGTAGTTATTGGGCTTCGACGGCCGGAGCAAGTAGGCCGAGAGCAATTACCATGTAGATGGCCGTTGGCAACCCAAAGTGAAATATTGGGCCCAACAGGGGAATGCTGAACAGTACTATTTTCTAATTGGAAGGTGGTACATGGCGTAATCCTGCCAAAAAAAAAGATGGACACGGGTTGCTGAAATTTGCCCATCTGCGCCTAATATCGCCGCCGCGGCTCCGCTTCCGCCGCCGCCGCCATGCCTCGTCTCGCGTCGAGCTCGCGGTACTGCCGCGTCTCGGGCACGGGGTACCGCGGCGTCCGCGCGCGCCCCAAAGGTACGTATTACGCGGAGATACGTGACGGCGGCGAGCGCATCGGCCTCGGCACCTACGAGACCGCGCACGAGGCCGCGCGCGCGTACGACGCCGTGGCGTGGCGGCTCGGGCGCCCGCGATCGTCGATGAATTTCCATGACGTGTGGACGCGCCAGCAGGCCGAGGATCTCGCGCCGCCGCCGTACATCGTTAGACAGGAGGAACAGCACCGCCGCCGCGAGACGGAGCGCCGTTTGCGCATCGCCGAGCGGGACGAGCGCGCGGCGCGCGAGTGGGCGGCCCGCTTCCCCGAGGACGTTGCCGCCGAGAACGAGCACTTCCGCAGACGGAGGGCGGAGAAGGCGACGAGGCGGGCAGCGAAGAAGGAGGACCGCGCACGACGGAGGGCGGAGAAGGCGACGAAGCGGGCCTTCATCGAAGCGCAGCTCGCCGGGCCGACCACCATTGGCGAGGACGACCCCCGTTGGATTGACCTCTTCTCGTCGGATCCGGTGTCGGGCACGACACCGGACTCGTCAGATGTCGAGTTTTAGTTTAGTTTTATCGCACTACTTTGTACAAATATGAACTACGGAGTATCTATCAAGCTAATTTTATCCTATTTTATGTCTATTTCTAGTCTTTGTTTGATCTTCTGTTTTACTGCACTCTATTTTTCATTATATTCTGTTTTTGGCGCTGCATTTATAGCGCCTCTGAAAATACGCTGTTTCAGCCCTGCATTTGGCCGCCACAGTTTGCAGCTTCCGGTGAAGCTATTGCCGGCTCCATGCGCAGCATCAGCCATTCAGCCCACAGCGCCTAAATATAGAGCCACTGCTGGAGTTGCTGTAATATGTTTGTCAGCAGGAGCTTACCTAATTAGTTAAAAAAAAGATGTTCAGCGTGGGATTCGAAAAAAAGATCTTCATGTTTTTTTCCTAGCTATCCTAGTTCGGACTTTTCATTGTGTTGGCTAGTGCATGAAGCTTGACACCTGTATTATGTGATCCTGATATGAGGATAAGAACACCTTCAGGTTGCATTGCTAATGGTGTCTACTGCAGCAGTGGCGTACCTTCAATGGAGACTGATGCAAGAGAGTTGGTACTGGTGAACCTGCACCTGACATCATCGTGCCACCTGAAGTAGGTTGTGTATTGGGATTAGACTGATAAGCATAGCACCTTGCAAAGAACAAGATGCTGCTAGTGTTGGTTAACGTGATTTTACGACAAAAGTCATGTATGCTCAACAGGTGCCGTACCTAGTTTGGATATTGTGTTGTTACCCTTTTGTGGTTTGGTGTTTGTCCAACAGAGAAAGCTACTCTTTTCCCGTGTAAGTGTTATTATGTGAACAAAAGTTGTATGTACATATATATCGGTCAGAGAACCAAGATTGCATATTCTTGCCTGGTTATAACACATAAGTCATAATAACAATTAAAGAGAAAAGGAACATTTGCCTTTGCAATGTGATTGTGCCAAGTAGATTAGACAACCAACCACAAACATTACAGGTCAACAGCCAAACGCATGCGAAAGTCCTAAGGTAAGCTCCATAATACATGTTGAAACCAAAAGCCTAGAAACCATAAGAAAGGTAGCTCGACATCACAGTTCCACGACAGCAGCATACTGATCATAAAACATATATCAAGTCAGGACAGCTGCACCACTGGGTAAGCATCCATGGGGTCTGGCTCAAGAGCGAAGACTGTGTGAATGCTGCAAAATGTGGCTCTTGCCTCACCCCACCCATACATCTTATCATGGAACCTTACCAAATCAGCATGAATCATCTTGACATAAACATAGCTCCTCTCTCCATGCTGATGGGATTGAACAATGCGCCAGTTGCAGTGCTTCAGCTTGTCAAACAGTATGCAGGAGATAACGAAGCATGCTGGCTGGTCTTTTGTAGTGACAATGGCTTGGAGTAGCTGGTCCTGTGAACCACCCAACTGGATCTTTAGAGCTTGAAGGACAGTCCGTGCCATATAAGCTACCGTTGCTGACTTCAGCTCGGGTTCAGGTGAATGACAGCTGACATCTTGTCCTCGAGATGCAGATCCTTCTTGATCAGATTCAGCGGAATCATCACCACTACTTACAGGTGCATCAGGTTCTACAGAAGGCACATCAGGTACATGCTCAAGTTCATAGGAGTTGGGTGGGACAGCACTGTTTGCTGAAATCTCTACAATACCAGCTCCAGGTAGACCACCAGTATCTACAGAGGGTAAACCACCAATATCCACTTCAGAGGATTCTCGTGGCACGACACCTTTCGCTAGAGGCTCTACCATACCAGCTCCAGGTCCACCACCAGTCAGTACTGTGGGCATAGTCATGACGGGTTCTACCAATACAAAACCTCCTTCGGGTGGCGTGGCAACTTCGGGTGCAGGATCATCAGATGCAGATCCTTCTTGATCATCACCACTACTTACAGGTGCGTCAGGTTCAACAGAAGGCACATCAGGTACATGCTCCGGTTCATAGGAGTCGGTAGCACGGTAGAACCTAAAGGGATAGTAGGACCAGATATGTTCTCGGACAGGACCGCTTGCTGAAATCTCTACAATACCAGAGGGTAAACCACCAATATCCACTTCAGTTAGAGGCTCTACCCTACCAGCTCCAGGTCCACCACCAGTCAGTACTCTGGGCAGGACGGGTTTTAACAATGCAAAACATACTTCAGGTGCAGGATCATCAGTAGCAACTCCAGCATCAGCACCAGTTATATCGGTCTTGACAATAGGTAAACCGTTTTGCTCCAGTTCAGAGAATTCCCGTGGCACGACACCGTTCACTAGAGGCTCTACACTAGCAGCTCCAGCTGCACCACCAGTTTCTACAGCAGGGGGTAAACCCAATCCACAACCTTCTTCATGTGACACGATGATGCCAGGTATAGGCTCATCAGTACCAGGTCCAGCTGCATCAGTCTCCATAGACAGTAAACAAGGTGGCGTCGGAGGTTTAAAAGACTGGCATGCCATTTCACCTTTGTCATCAGACAATATAGAGTTTTCTTCAACTCTATGTTTCTGCAATAATAAGCACATGAACAGAAATTAGACCAGAGCATCTAGCCATCTAACAGGGGCAGCGGCAAAACAAGCGTCGGTCCATATGTTTACCTTGTCATCTGGGATATCAGAACACACAGATTTAGAAGTCATTTCACATAGCATCCGCTTTTTCGTTCCTTCCCCTACGTCCATCTGGAATAAGTAATACTATTGATCACATAAAACTAATTAATCAAATATATGCATATGTTGAGAAGTTTGCACGGCAAATTGTGGATTCTGCTTTTATCACCTACGAATCGTCGTTCTATATATTTACCTTGTTATCTGGGATATCAGAAGTCAAAGAATGAGAAGTCATCTCACTAAGTATCGGTTTTTTCGCTCTTTCCCCTCCATCCATCTGCAATAAGAAGTACTATTGATCACATAAAGCCAATTCATTGAATATATGCATATGTTGAGAAGTTTGCACAACAAATTGTGGATTCTACTTCCAATCACCAAGTAATCTCGTGAGAAATGCATGATCAAGATATGTTTCTCCCTCTTGATCGACATCTGCATCTCCATTAAGACTAATCATCGTGCGATGGTGCTAGCGCATACACTTCCAATCACCAGACAAGCAAAAAATTGTTGATTCTAGTAATGCTTAATCAGCAGTGGCCATGGAACGACCACAGATCGACCAAGCAAAAAAATAAATCATCAGCCTACTGACCACCAGGCAAAACAAACTAGGCCCATACATGGCCTCACAAATCATCATCAAACGTCGATCAAACTAGCAAGTTTGAACATGGATTACTAATTTATTTTCTGATAAAGTGAGTATATTAATATCGAAAGATATTGATTACACTGAGCCTCTGCAACAACGCAATACCTTACTGGTAGTACGGATGCACATGGATTCCTAATACTCCCTCTGTTCGGTTTTAATTAGTCGACGAGAGGGAGAGAAGAAAATGAACTGTCGATGCTTTCAACTAGAGTCAATTAAATACGAACGGAAGAAGTACGTAGTAGTATTGACAAATATCCGGATCTAGTCTAAAAACAAATTGGCATGTAAATCCTAGTAGTCTACTAAACTAGGATCAATACCCTAGATTAGGGTTGCAAGCGGCGTCCGCGAATCGTCCCGCAAAGCAGAAAATTAGAGCAAATAGTGGTTGAGATTAGAGCAGATTTAAAGCACTCGCACTGAAACTAGCTAGCCCGCTACCCACCCCGCTTGACACCCTGCCCTAGATGTGAATCTACACCAAATATTCAAACAAGGATGAGCAACCGCCAATAAAATTTTATCCGCACATCATCATCTCTACCATACAAAAGGGTATGGTGATTTCACATACAGCCATTGTTGCCGCGGGACGAGGATGAGTGATGCGCCGCGGAGAAGGTGCCTCACGCCTCTGTCGCCGCCGCCGTCGAAGATGAAGTCGAAGCCGCGCGATTGTGGTCCGTCGCCGATATGGAGGTGGAGCTACTAGGGAAGAGATGGAGGTGGAGGTGGAGAGGGAGTGATGGTTTGTACTAGTGGCGGCCGGTGAGATAGTTATAAATACAGCCTCTCTCTCTTTTTTGGCAAGGAATGCAGCTTCTCTTGGAAGGCAACGAGGCAACGCACTCCAGATTATTATAATAATATGGACGGAGAAATTTGGTCGCATCTGTGTTGTCTTGTCAAATGAATCACCAGGATTTGCTTTTAGTACTCCAGATTTGGGCGACCCAAGGAAGTAGAGATAGTAATGTACGCCATCTAGCTGCACGCTATCAAATCAAATAAATGGTCATGCCATTTACTTTTAAGATGGTGCAGCAGTTATTCTGACCAAAGAAACATGCACGTCTGCTGATTATTTCTGATGGGTATACATTTACCGTCCGCTAGCAAAGATTGTTTGGCACATTGTTCTTATGGCTTTCAACATCACACCCCTTAATAATATTATTAATCAATGTTTGGGCAATCAATTGAGTGTGTTAATAAAAAATTAAAACCCACAAATCCAACTGTACTATTTTTAGGACCATATGAAAGACAAGGAATGATTTTAAATGCCATATAGAGTACCTCCAACCATGTGAAATATGGTTCTGTCATGCAGGTGATACCCATGGCTTCGCATTGGATCTGTATGTTGTCCTACATACAGTCAACTATGAAGTACCACGATTTGGTTTTTGGGTGCAACCGGCTAGAGAATGATGCACGGGTTTGTACAGCCAGTACAATTCACATTAAGATTTTCTGATAGGATGTTGATGTGTATATGTAAGAATCATACACTAGAATGTCTTCTATGTTTAGATGGTTGATCTACGTTTATACTTTCTGTGAACCATGAGGTTAAGACCTTTGTACTGTAATAAAGATTGCTAAATAACAGTATATATGTATGCCTCTAGGGACACTGAAACAGCCAAACAGCCATGCATGTGTATAGACCGTATTTGATCAAATTAAAAGAAGCGCCTGGGTTCATGCAAATAGCATAAATTTATCACCTAAGTACATTAGCTATAAATAGTTAAATAGGAGTCAAGACCAACTGAGCTAGCTAGTAGTATGATCCTACTATTACATAAATATCCCTAACTCTGATTGTCTTTGTTCCAGTCCAGCGCGTTGGTGTAGCTTGGGATGAACCAAAACCCCGTATGCCAGTTGGCCCCTGGACCGCTGCTTGAGAAAGATATGCTTTGGTGGTCTTCGCCATTTAGACTGAAGCGGAAAATTTCTTGATGTGATGTGTCAAACTGAGAGCCAATGGCCTGAGGCGTGGTGTAGATGCAGTTTCTTCTTGTCAAATATCCTGGGGGAAATGTTGCACCACCCACTGGCATGAAAATCGGATAGTTCAACCCAAGGAACATAGAATAGTCTCCAAGATTAGTAACCCTTTCCCACGGGTTGGCTGGAAGTAACCGACTAGTGTCATTCGAGAATACAATGCAGGTATACCCCGAATAGCTGTGAACAGCGCGACCGCAATGGACAGAAGGGGTACTATCATAATGAGTTGGAGCACCGTCAGCGTCAAAATCCATTACGCCACGTGCATAGACCAGGAGAAGTCTAGAACGATCTTGAGATCTTGCCAGCCACCACGTACGACTATTAGAGTCAAAATCATCATCGTCATCAAATCCAGCCGTCCACGGAATGAATGGAGCAGGGAGCACTATAGGACCTTGAAAAAGGAAAGAACACGTCACATGAAAATATATTTCATGATTTATCTACTAGTGATATTGATTTGATATTGGGATGCCAATACTAGTACTTTATAAAATCATGGTCGAACATAAGATGGTTTGAAATATATTTCGAACATCTTGGTAAAACTTCATGTGGATTTAAAACATGTTCCCGAAAATATTGGTCCAAATTTTAGATGGTTTGAATATAAACAAATGAAAGTCTTTATCAATATTGCATGGCACCTTTATTGATTCTATTTCTACTCTACCTTAAATTTTCTAGGGAGTAATAATAAAGAAACTTAATTACTAGGGGGCCTTTTTCCTAAGGAACAACATGCACATTAGACCATACTAAAATTCCTATAGATGTTAAATTCTATATATGTCCATACCACAAGAGGGTTATGGTGTGCGCCTATGGAATTCCTTTAAGCCAAAAGATGCCAAGACAGTTCAACAAATAAGAGGTGAAATACTATATAAGTTACGTATATAAAAAAGATAGGGAGGAAATGTTACCAAATTGATTAGGATCCCATGCATAAACATTTCCAAGCTCAGTAACGGCGAACACAAGTCCGTTATGTATAATTGCATCGCAGTATATGGCGCCGTACTGAAACTGGTTTTCAAGAAATATCCATTCACGAGGATATTCGCCATGGAGGTAGGCAATTGCAAAGTCGAAGATTGCGACAAGGGAGAAATCTTGATACCCCCTAGCAGCTGTAGGAACTTGGCAAATAGCTATCTTCTGCAGTTGAATAGCAGAACGCTGATACTCGAATATAAGTGGATTGTGTGTGGTTTCCAACTTGTTCCTCAAAGATGGAAGCTTAATCTTGCGATGAGTGTACACATTGAGGAGGTTCCACTTGCCTTCGGGGCCAACCATGGCGATCCAATCTCCATTGGCGCCTGCCCGCTCCTCATCCTTACCGTGTGGCATTAGGCCATCATAGGAGAACCTGTCCAGCGGCAGTAGTTTGCACTTGCTGTGCACCGGCAAATCCTCCTTGAACACCGCCCATGGTTTATCCGCCGGGTCACAACAGAGAACACACGGAAGGCCAAACGGCTGAGAAGCAGGCAGAGTGGCACTGTATTTGGCTGACTGAAGAATACTTTTGGAGGAACCGACTAGGGACGCGGCGGTGATGGCGTCGCACTGGCTGATGAGCACTTCAAGGGGGCCTTCCGTAAACACCTTGTGAAACAGCCCAGATCCACAGACCCTGCTCGATTTCGCCATCACAATGAGGCAGGTGGTACAATGGGGTTGGTATTTTCTTGGGCGATCTACTGATTCGAACTTTGGGAGAGAGATGGCGATCAATGGCGGCAGGTGGGGGTTTGAGTTGGAGAACAGAGGCTCTCAAACTGGGCACTGCTGGATAGGATGCGAAACGCAGGCGCGTGCTATGGAAGATGGGCGGAGTGGGGATAGACGACGGAGGTGAACCGAGACGCTCATATACTGCCTACTGCAGTTTCGAGGAGAGTGTGAATGTGTTCAAAAAAAGAGGAGAGTGTGAATGTGTTCAAAAAAAGAGGAGAGTGTGAATGTGACCCGACACCCGAGTAGGAGCCGAGCAGACGGACTATAGGAGTAGCCCCATCATTACAGAACATTAATCGTGCTTCCTACAATAAATAAGTGAAACATCCCAGGCTTGTGTTGTCTAATCAAATCGATGGCCATGTCAGTATTATGGTGAACAAATAAAACAAATACACACCAACCTTGTTCTTTTTGCAACGTACACCAACCTAGCAAGGCATCAACCTTCTCGCCATCAACTACGACTCCGTGGCTCCGTCCCACCAAAGTTGTCTCAACTTTGTAAAAAAAATACATCTATCCATCTAAATTTTAACAAAGGTGAGACACTTTTGGTGGGACCGAGGGAGTACAAAAAAACTTCACTACTCCATGCTAGTATCGGCCACTAATTCAAATTTCAACTGAAGGCGTGCTATTTTATGGTCCTGAAAATTGCCAAAAAAAATACAACCCAAAAATGCAACAGATCCATGTTAAGGGGGTACACCCTACGCAATATACATTAAGAAACTTTGAAACTTCAGCGACCTTGTAAGAATGCCCATGACAGTGCAGTTTTGCCAAATTAGGAAGAGACGAAATATGAATTCAACCAAAGAAATCTAAACGAATCCTTAGACAATAGCATAGTTAACACGTTCAGAAAAAAATGATGACTCCAAAAGAACAACATTAGCAAGAAATAGTCCATTTTAGTTTGAATTTGCAGTCACATACATAACTAGTAGTACTGCCAAAATACTATAATACTCCGAGCTGCATTCTAGCACTCCAACTAGCTAGTAATAGTTCTGGAGTAGTAGTACTACTACTATACAAGTCCAAAATACATCCGAACGAACCCTACTTCGAACTAAACTACTCCCTCCGATCTTCGAGTAACTACATTGCAGTATGACTAAACGAAGATTATTGTATAACCTTCTTGTTGATGCAAACGCAGATAGGCAACACACGCTGCCCTCCATTCTGCTTCGCGTAACGGGGCGGCACCGCCAGGAAAGAAGTGAGCTGCTGCAACATGATCGAGCTAGGCGTCGGGGAGCTCGTCGGCTCGATTACCGCCATCAAGGTGTCCGTCGAGAGGTCACTGGTCCCAGCCGTCGCCGGCGCCGGCGGACCAATCACCAACAGCTGCGCCTTGTACATCGGAAACAAGCACGCGGCCGACCTGATGCACACACAGGACACAATGGTGGTCGGGCCGAGCGCTCCAACGGTGATGGCGAACACGCTACCGTCTTCTTCCCCACTGCCGATGAACAGGTGTCCCCGCGGTTGTACCGGAAGACGAACTATGCACCAGGCGGGTATGCCATACTGGAACGTAAACACTGGGATGGAGTGGGATGCTTGGAGGTGTACCAGGAGCTCCCGCGGCGGGCCGGTGAAGCTGCAGCCGGTATTGATGGCCTCTGTGCAGCCGCACGGACCATGCGGGCACGCGATATAGTGCTTGTAGGACTCCGTGGAGGCGACCAAGCTCTGGCAGCCGACGCACTTGACCATTGCCCCAGATCGATTCGACGGCGGCAATCTTGGCCCAGATCGATTCGACGGCGGCAACCACGCCGGCTGCTCGCACTTCTTGCACGGGTTCGGCGCAAGCTCGCCGACGCAGCGCCGACAGCCCATATGACCGCCCTTGCACTGCACGGAACAACGTACGTGGCATCAGTTGTCATTGACATTTCTCACAGGTGAACCTAAGAATGAAATCGGAAGGGAGCGACCTTGGATATGGGGGGTTTGAAGGGCAGCAGGCAGAGGGGGCACAAGAAGAGGGCCTCCTCCATCTTCAGAGAAGAGTGATCGGGAAAACGAGAACGGGATGGGTTCTTTTTTTTATACATGCCTTGGAGTGGAGTATGGATACTACTACTACTTATAGGAAGAACTTCCTTGCTAAGAATCGGCGTCGGCCGTACGCAAGCATAGATGCACCAGCGGCTCTGCAGTTTGTCAAAATAAAAGGACAGAGCTGCAGTGACTTGAAGTCTCCAAATCTCATTGTGACTTGGTGCCACCATCTACCAACCATTTGAGATCCAACGTTCCAAACTAATCTCTTATTTCGAACCTAAAAACAAAAATTACGAAAAAAATCCAGTAAAATGTAGATGCCTTGTTCTAAAATCTGTGAATATTTCATCCCACTCGGACGATTAGCTTGTGATTAAAGAGCTTTTTACGTATACGAGCACTAGTTTAAACTAAATACTCCCTCTGATTCATATTAAGGGCTCCTTTGATTTAAAGGATAGGAAAAGCATAGGAATAGGAAAGGTATAGGATTGGAATGACATGTCTACTTGAAACCTATAGGAAGATGAAGTTTGTTTGATTGTAGCAAAGGAATTTTTCCATGAGGTATGAGCTAATGCTTTTTTCCTATAGGAATTACACTACAAGATTCCTATAGGAATTTTTCCTATAGGATATGTTCCTATGAATCAAACAACATGTATAGGAATTTTTCCCATAGGAACCAAATCCTACACAATTCCTATGCAAATCCTTTGAATCAAAGGAGCCCTAATTGACTTCAATATGGATGTATCTAGAACTAAAATGTGTCTAGTACATCCATATTAGAGTCAATTAATATGAACCGGAGGGAGTATATATTTGCTCACAAACCTTTGATTCAAATCGAATGAAACTTCACCAAAATATAAATCGAAATATGCACGATTAACTGGAAGTTCTTGAAATATTTCTGAGCAATTATAATAATTATTTAGTTTAAATTCTAAGTCGATCGCATACATTGGATCTGAGATGGATGGTGGATGGTGGCACCAAGTCACTGTGAAACTTGGAAGTATCAAGTCAGTGAAGCTCTATCCCAAAATAAAAGCTTCGTGAAGGGGGCAGTTTGGTTCAAAAAAGAAGACAGTGCCAAGCAGTTGTCAAACAATACCCATATAGTCAAATGTACTCCCTCTGATTCAAATGAATTGACTCAACTTTGTCTAGATATATGGATGTATCAAGTCACTGAAGCTAAAATAAAAGCTTCATGAAGGGGGAAGTTTGGTTCGAAAAAAATACAGTGCCAAGCAGCTGTCAAATAGTACCATAACGTCAAATGTACTCCCTCCGATTCAAACGAAATGACTCAACTTTGTATTTTGCATGTTAAAGGTTTTTCGTAAAACTTGGCCAATCTTAACATAGTTTGCCTTTCTAAAAAAAGATATAAGCCCTAAGGCTCCTTTGATTCATAGGATGGGAAAACCATAGAAATATGGAAAACATAGGATTGAGATTTAATGGCTAGTTGAATCATATAGGAAGATGAGTTGTGTTTGATTGTGCCAAAGGAAATTTTCCATGAGGTATGACCTAATGTTTTATTCTTATAGGATTTGCACTGCAAGATTCCTATAGGATATGTTCCTATGAATCAAACAACTAGTGTGGGGAAAATTCACATGTGATCTAAATCCTACATAATTCCTATACAAATCCTATATATGAATTTTAGTTGTTAGGTCACTTAAAATGACTTCACTTGAAGAGTTACATTTTTGTTTTTTTCTGAATTAGTAGTGATGCCTAACCATATATATACCTAAACCAAGAGAATCAGCATAAACTTATGTATATTAATAGTAAGCGCATATATGAATGTTTTTTTATCTACAAACCCAGGGTCATATATATGTACATAGAAACATGCATATATACTAGTTTTTGTACCTTGGTGTGTTCCTCTTTTGGGCTATCTCTTTTTTGTTCACCGATTCACAACCAACGCCCTAGATTAATTTGGCACTTAAAAAATAACATTTTGTTTTTGGCGCACTAACACAAATAGTAGTAGCACGGTCAACACTGTAGAGAAGTACAAAATAAATGTGTGTGGGAAAAAATGACTTAAAGTGACCATTACATTGAGAAAAAGGGTAGAACCAAGCATTGCACAGGGAAAAAGCAGTGTAGTGCCCAGAAGAAAAAAACAAGTTGGGTTATACTCCCTCCATCCTGAAATAATGGGTGTAGAGTTAAAATTTGTCCATAAAAGAGTGTACTTCTCGTTTTGCAATGCACTTCAAAATTTGTCCACAAAAGAGTGGTAGTAAAAAATATTTCTTTCTCATCACGAGGGATATAGTTTCTTCACGACTAGTACGTACTACCTCCATCACAAAGCTTAAGTCTTTTTTTAAGAGTCAAAGCAAGTAAAGGTTGACGAAAATTTAGAACAATCTATCAACTAATATAATATTTTGTAGATACCATACCAAAAAAAATCGTTGTCTATGTATTGATATTAATTTTGTATTTTGCATGATAATGATTTTTGGTAAAATCTTAGTTTACCTTGACATAGTTTGAGCTTCTAAAAATAATATAAGCCTTACGCTTTGGGATGGAGGTAGTAGTATTTAGCATAATATGGTTTTCTTATTTACTACATGCATTTAGATCATTGGAGGTGGAAAAGTTGAAGAGGAAAGTGATGGTCGATGACAGTTTCCCAATGTAATAATAAAATCCTTAATATGCCTTGAAAACCCACACGTACGCTCTTTCTAGGACAGAGGCAGTATGAGGTAATGCACCCACGCGCTGTCATCTGCCGGTTCGTGCTATGTCTCCCAAATCTTGAAATATCGTCAGTTATCCATTTCACGTCCACACTTCTCCCTCTCTCCACGGACTAGGAAAAAACCCTCTCTTCACTTCCCCTTCCCATTCCACCGATGGAGAGCCCAACCGACGCCGTCAACGCAGCGAAAGCGAAAGCCGCGCGGCTGGCCTTAGCCGCAGAGGAGGCGTGCAGAGCCGCGACCGCAGCACGCATGGCCGCAACGGCGGCGATCATTGCCGCAGCGGATGCCAAAGACGAAGCGGAGGCCATTGCCGAAGGTCGGGCCATCGGTCGCTCATCGGCATCTGATGCTGTTGGTAGATGGGTCCACTCTCTTGGGAAGCATCCCCTAGATGACGAGGACGAGGTTGAACTCATCTTTGAACCGCCGCCGCCGACCTTCGACGAGAATATCGTCGACGAGGGGGAGGAAGTATGTTCCGATTCACCTCTCTCCCTTATTCAACATAGCCCTGTATCGATTTGCGCTATGGTCTCTCCCTCTTTTTTTTGCGCTATAGCGTTTTGAATTAGCGTCAGAATCTTTTTAGATTCATATTCAGTATTAGTTGCAACTGCTACATATTTGCTTCACATCCGATTCACCTCTCTCCCTTATTTAACATAGCCCTGTATCGATTTGCTCTATGGTCTCTCCCTCTTTTTTTTTTGCGCTATTAGCGTCAGAATCTTTTTAGATTCATATTCATTATTAGTTGCAACTGCTACATATTTGCTTCACCTGTTTATTTGGCATGTATCAGGTTGCTACTGATGAGGTTGACAGCGATGTCGAGTCGCGTCATAGGAAGGCCAGGGCCACTCTCAACAAGCTTAAGGCGGGGAAGTTCGACAAGTATTGGAGTGAACCCTGGACTGGTGCCAGGAACAGCTGCCCCTTCTGCACAAAGAGCATAAAGGTTGACTTTCGAAGCGTCCTGCAGCATGCCGAAGCCGGTGGGTCCGGCTGTCTCAAAGTTGGGGAAACTGTTAACCGATCCGGCTTCATAGCCAACCACATGGCATATGGGCTATTCCTAAGGAAGAAATTGAACCAAGCTATCGAGACCGGTCGTGTGCCTCCTCCCAAGCCCAAGCCACCAAAGATTAAAGGTATGGGCAGCAAGAAGCAGAAGAAGCGGGACCAGGAAGAAGATGGTAAATATACTCCGTAACTGTTGTGCATGTTTGTCTCTCCTACTGCTTCAAAAGCAGCATCTTTTGTTGAACTCTGTTTATGTTTGCTGCTCAGCAGCGTTTGTGGTGAACCTATTAGCTTAATTAGGGGTTGTTGAACTATGTCTGTGTTGAACCTTGCTTAATTAGGTTGTGTTGAACTCTGTTTGTGTTGGCGTGGGAAGGGGGGCATGATGCTACCCTGAATTTGCGGGACCCCCAAAAAACTTGCAAATACGAGTGATGCATCCAAAAGGAACAAACTTCTTACATGGTAGACCCCAGTCTGAAAGCAAGAAATGCGATCGGGTCCTTAACAGCCACCGCCCGGATTGATCGGGTATTTTGCCTGCCTACCGCATGTGACTTGTGCTCACTGAAGTTTGGGACCTCACGCATGGGCACCACACGTAAGTGACAGACCTGTTGGTGTAAAAACTCGAGTGATTATTATACTGCATTAGTACAAAGTTTCCTATGGATTCAAGGGTTGGAAAGCCAAGTTAACTCATTTTCATGACTAAGAAGGAGCCAGGCTTACTTTTTCATTTTCATGTTTTAACTTGTTTAAATCTTGGTCAAACAAAGGATCTGACCAGGATTCAAGTGGGCATAAAAATTCAAAAAAGAAATCAAAAAAAAAACCAAAGCACATAAGCTTCTTATGTCATATAGTAAGCATTACAGTTGATCAACGAAGTCTAGACATATTCAAACCAGAAAAATATTGTATATACCCCCTAACCCTAAACTCTGTCTTATGAAGTCAAGCATGAAGAAAAGTGGTTTTGGGTTTCAAACATTGGAAATTGAAAAAACTCCCAAAAGCTTCATTTTGGAGTGACTAAGAAGAATCCAGGCTTTCATTTTCATTTTCATGTTTTAAATTGGTTTAAATCTTGGTCAAACCTAGGATTTGACCAAGATTCAAATGGACATAACAAATTCAAAAAAATCAAAACCAAACACATAGTCTTTTGATGTCATATAGTAAGCATTCAAGTTGATAAACAAAGTCTAGACATATTTAAACAAGAAAAATCATGTATATACTTGGCCCCTAACCCTAAACTCTGTCTTATGAAGTCAAGCATTAAGAGGAGTGGTTTTGGGTTTCAAACATGGAAATTTAAAAAACCTCCCAAAAGCTTCATTTTGGAGGGACTAAGAAGAATCCAGGCTTACTTTTCATTTTCATGTTTTAAACTGGTTTAAATCTTGGTCAAACCTAGGATTTGACCAAGATTCAAATGGGCATAACAAATTCAAAAAAAAACTAAACACATAGTCTTTTGATGTCACATAATAAGCATTCAAGTTGATAAACAAGGTCTAGACATATTCAAACCAGAAAAATCATGTATCTACCCCCTACCCCTAAACTTTGTCTTATGAAGTAAAGCACGGAGAGATATCATTTTGGGTTTCGAACATGGAAAATTTAAAAAAACCTCCCAAAAGCTTCATTTTGGAGTGAATAAGAAGGATCCACACTTACTTTTCATTTTCATGTTTTAAACTTGTTTAAATATTGGTCAAACCTGCAAGGATTTGACCAAGATTCAAATGGGCATAAAAATTCAAAAAAAAAACGAAAACCACTTCTCTTCGTCCTTGACTTCATTAGACAGAGTTTAGGGTTGGGGTATATACATGATTTGTAATGTTTAAATATGTATAGACTCTCTTGATCAACATGAATGCTTACTATAACTTAAGAAGCTTAATTATGTGCTTTGGTTTTTCATTTTTTGAATTCTTTATTGAATTTTTATGCCTATTTGAATCTTGGTCAAATCCTAGGTTTGACCAAGAATTAAACAAGTCAGTAACATGAAAATGAAAAAGTAAGCCTGGATCCTTCTTATTCACTCAAAAAATGAAGCTTTTGGGAGGGTTTTTGAATTTTCCATGTTTGAAACCCAAAACCATTCCTCTTATATGCTTGACTTCATATATATCACAGAGTTTAGCCTTAGGGGGTATATACATGATTTTTCTAGTTTGAATATGTCTAAACCTTGTTTATCAACTTGAATGCTTACTATAAACCAAAAATTCATGTATCTACACCTAACCCTAAACTATGCATGAAGAGAAGTGGTTTTGGGTTTCAAACCTGGATATCTCAAAAACCCTCCCAAAAGCTTCATTTTGGAGTGAATAAGAAGGATCAAGGCTTAATTTTTCATTTTCATGTTTTAATCTTGTTTAAATCTTGCTCAAACCTAGGATTTGACCAAGATTCAAATGGGCATAATTTAAAAAAATGAAAAATCAAGGCACATAGTCTTCTTATATATGTCATATAGTAAGCATTCAATTAAGTTGATAAACAAGCTATGGACATATTCAACCCAGAAAAATCATGATGAATCTACCCCCTATATATCCCTAAACCCTAACTTATGAAGTCAAGCATGAAGAGAAGTGGTTTTTGGTATAAATCATGGAAATTTCATATTCATGTTTATTAAACTTGTTTAAATCATGGTCAAACCTAGGATTTGACCAAGATTCAAATGGGCATAAATATTCAGAAAAAACAAAAAATGGAAAATCAAGGCACATGTTTTAAACTTGTTTAAATCTTGGTCAAACCAAGGATTTGACCAAGATTCAAATGGGCCTAAAAATTTAGAAAAAAATCAAAAAGAGAATGAAAAACCAAAGCACATAGCATTCTTATGTCATATGTATAGTAAGCATTCAAGTTGATAAACAAGGTCTAGACATATTCAAACCAAAAAATCATGTATATATCTACCCCTAACCCTAAACTGATCTGTCGATCTTATGGAAGTCAATCATGAAGAGAAGTGGTTTTGGGTTTCAAACATGGAAATTTCAAGAACATCCCAAAAGCTTCATTTTAGAGTGACTAAGAAGGATCCATGCTTACTTACTCGTTTGCACGTGTTAAACTTGTCTAAATCTTGGTGAAACCTAGGATTTGACCAAGATATGATTCAAATGCGCAGAAAATTAAAAAAGTCAGAAAAATTAAAAACCAAAGTACATAGTCTTCTTATGTCATATAGTAAGCATATTCAAGTTGATAAACAAGGTTTGGACATATTCAAACCATACAAATCATGTATCTATACCCCCTAACCCTAAACTTTTTCTTATGAAGTCAAGCATGAAGAGAAGTGGTTTTGGGTTTCAAAGATGGAAATTTCAAAAACCTCCAAAAACTTCATTTTAGAGTGACTGAGAAGTTAGCATTAAAGTTGATAAACAAGGTTTAGACATATTCAAACCAGACAAATCATGTATCTACCCCTAACCCTAAACTCGGTCTTATGAAGTCTAGCATGAAGAGAATCGTTTTGAGTTTCAAACGTTTAAGCCAAAAGCCCCATTTCAAATATTTCAAACTTATTCAAAGTTGGTTCAAATTTGAAAGACATACAAGTTATAGCACACATAGTGCATACATTTTCACACATACTGCACTAGATGCTAACCCTATAGTTTGAGGCCACTTGGATGAGGTCGAAAAAGTTCTTGGATTAGAATCGTGTTGTTCGAACCCCGTAGTTGGATTTTTTTGAACCTTGATCTGTAGTACAGGGCAAAACCCTAGTTTAACCTATTTAATTATAGATTCGTATATCGATTTTTCTACCTTTTTATTATTACTATGCTGCAGATGTGCGTTTGCCCGTCGAGTGAAACTCGGAGGAAGAGGGATCACTCGGAAGGAGAGAAAAAAGGCAGAGCATTATGGTGTCTTCCCTTTTTCGGGTGATGATGATGATGTTGACTGTTGTGCAGGGTTTGTCAGTGCGCAGGAGGTGCGAGCGAGCGAGCGAGCGAGCGAGTCGAGCGAGGCCGAGAATGAGAGAGATTTGTTTTTTTTTGTGAGAGGGACAACCGAAGGATCCAGAAGGACCCACAGACTTCCAATACGCATCCTGATGCGTCTTCTCTTGACAAAGAAGATGGCTGGGAGTTGGCGTACCTATTGCACGTGACTTGTGCTCACTCAAGTGTGGGACCTCACGCGTGGGCACCACACGTAAGTGACAGACCTGTTGGTGTAAAAACTCGGTTGATTATAATAGTGCATTAGAACAAAGTTTCCTATGGATTCAAGGGTAGGAAATCCAAGTTAACTCATTTACATGACATTATTTTTTCCATGAAGCAAAGTTAACACTATCAATTGGTACATTTTGGAGTGACTAAGAAGGATCAATGCTTACTTATTCGTTTAATTTCACGTGTTAAACTTGTCTAAATCTTGTTCAAACCTAGGATTTGACCAAGATTCAAATGGGCAGAAAAATAATTAAAAAACAGAAAAATGAAAAACCAAATCACATAGTCTTCTTATGTCATATAGTAAGCATTCAAGTTGATAAACAAGGTCTAGACATATTCAAACCAGACAAATCATGTATCTATACCCCTAACCCCTAAACTCTGTCTTATGAAGTCAAGCATGAAGAGAAGTGGTTTTGGGTTTCAAACATCGAAATTTCAAAAACCTCCCAAAAGCTTCATTTTAGAGTGACTAAGAAGGATACATGCTTCCCTTTACATTTTCATGTTTTAAACTTGTTTAAATTATCTTGGTCAAACCTAGGATTTGACGAAGATACAAATGGGTGGGCACAAAATTCAAAAAAATCAGAAAAATGAAAAACCAAATCACATAGTCTTCTTATGTCATATCGTAAGCAATCAAGTTGATAAACAAGGTCTAGATATATCCAAACCAGACAAATCATGTATCTACCCCCTGTCGATCTTATGAAGTCTAGCATGAAGGGAAGTCGTTTTGGGTTTCAAACATTGAAATTTAAAGAACATCCCAAAAGCTTCATTTTAGAGTGACTAAGAAGGATACAGACTTCCCTTTTCATTTTCATGTTTTAAATTTGTTTAAATCTTGGTCAAACCAAGGATTTGACCAAGATTCAAATGGCCCTAAAAATTCAGAAAAAAATGAAAAGAATGAAAAACCAAAGCACATAACATTCTTATGTCATATGTATAGTAAGCATTCAAGTTGATATACAAGGTCTAGACATATATATTCAAACCTAGGATTTGACTAGCTAAGATTCAAATGGGCATAACAAATTCAAAAAACAAAAACCAAACACATAGTCTTCTGATGTCATATAGCAAGCATTCAAGTTGATAAACAAACTTGTTTAAATCATGGTCAAACCTAGGATTTGACCAAGATTCAAATGGGCATAATTTTAAAAAAATGTAAAATCAAGGCACATAGTCTTCTTATGTCATATAGTAAGCATTCAATTAAGTTGATAAACAAGGTCTAGACATATCAAACCAGAAAATTCAGGTGTCTAGCTAGCTACCCCTAACCCTAAACTCTGCACGAAGAGAAGTGGTTTTGGGTTTCAAACATGGATATTTCAAAAACCCTCCCAAAAACCTTCATTTTGGAGTTAATAAGAAGGATCAAGGCTTACTTTTTCATTTTCATGTTTTAATCTTTTTTAAATCTTTGTCAAACCTAGGTTTTGACCAATATTCAAAAGGGCATAATTAAAAAAAATGAAATATCAAGGCACATAGTCTTCTTATGTCATATAGTAAGCATTCAATTAAGTTGATAAACAAGCTCTAGACATATTCAAACCAGAAAAATCATGATGTATCTACCCCCTATATATCCCTAAACCCTAACTTATGAAGTCAAGCACGAAGAGAAGTGGTTTTTGGTTTAAATCATGGAAATTTCAAAAACCCTCCCAAGAGCTTCATTTTGGAGTGACTAATTAAGAAGCATACATGCTTACCTTTTCATATTCATGTTTTAAACTTGTTCAAATCTAGGTCAACAAACCTAGGATTTGATGAAGAATCAAATGGGTATAAAAAATTTAAAAACAAGCTCTAGATAAGCTCAAGTTGAAAAACAAGTTCTAGACATATTCCAACCAGAAAAATCATGCATGTACCCCCTATATATATATATATCCCTAAACCCTGACTTATGAAGTCAAGCATGAAGAGAAGTGGTTTTTGGTTTCAATCATGGAAATTTCAAAAACCCTCCCAAGAGCTTCATTTTGGAGTGGCTAAGAAGGATAGATACTTAATTTTTCATATTTATGTTTTAAACTAGTTTAAATCATGGTCAAACCTAGGATTTGACCAAGATTCAAATGGGCATAAAAATTCAAAATAAATGAAAATAAATGAAAAACCAAGGCACGTAGTCTTCTTATGTCATATAGTAAGCATTCAATTAAGTTGATAAACAAGGTCTAGACATATTCAAACCAGAAACATCATGTATCTAGCTACCCTAGCCCTAAACTCTGTCTTATGAAGTCAAGCATGCATGAAGAGAAGTACGTGGTTTTTTGGTTTCAAACATGGAAATTTCAAAAACCCTCTCAAGAGCTTCATTTTGGAGTGACTACGAAGGATACATGCTTAATTTTCATATTCATGTTTTAAACTTGTTTAAATCATGGTCAAACCTAGGATTTGACCAAGATTCAAATGGGCATAATTTAAAAAAATGTAAAATCAAGGCACATAGTCTTCTTATGTCATATAGTAAGCATTCAATTAAGTTGATAAACAAGGTCTAGACATATCAAACCAGAAAAATCATGTATCTACCCCTATATATCCCCAAAAACTCTGTCTTTATGAAGTCAAGCATGAAGAGAAGTGGTTTTTTGGTTTCAAGCATGGAAATTTCAAAAACCTCCCCAAACTTCATTTTAGAGTGACTAAGAAGGATACAAGCTTGCCTTTTCATTTTCATGTTTTAAACTTGTTTAAATTATCTTGGTCAAATCTAGGATTTGACAAGATTCAAATGGGCAAACATATGATAAGTGATGCAAATATCATTTCTAAGTGCGGGCAAACCAGAGATATGTGGTTTTTGGTTTCAAACATATTCAAACGAGAGAAATCATGTATCTACCCCCTAACACTAAACTCTGTCTCATGAAGTCAAGCGCATGCATGAAGATATGTGGTTTTTGGTTTCAAACATGGAAATTTCAAAAACCCTCCCAAGAGCTTCATTTCGAAGTGATTAATTAAGAAGCATACATGCATGCTTACTTTTTCATATTCATGTTTTAAACTTATTCAAATCTTGGTGAAACCTAGGATTTGACCAAGATTCAAATGGGTATAAAAATTTAAAAAATACAAAAAAGGTCTTCTTATGTTATATAGTAGGCATTCAATTAAGTTGATAAACAAGTTCTAGACATATTCAAACAAGAAAAATCATGCATGTATCTACCCATAACCCTAAACTTTGTTTCATGAAGTCAAGCATTGTGGTTTTTGGTTTCGAACATGGAAATTCAAAAACCCTCCCAAGAGCTTCATTTTGAAGTGACTAAGAAGCATACATGCTTACTTTTTCATATTCATGTTTTTAACTTATTCAAATCTTGGTGGAACCAAGGATTTGACAAAGATTCGAATGGGTATAAAAATTCAAAAAAAACAAGGTCTTCTCTTATGTTATATAGTAAGCATTCAATTAATTTGATAAACAAGGTCTAAACATATTCAAACCAGGAAAATCATGTATCTACCACCTAACCCTAAACTCTGTCTTATGAAGTCAAGCATGCATGAAGAGAAGTGGTTTTTGGTTTCAAGCATGGAAATTTCCATGTTTGAAACCCAAAACCACTTCTCTTCATATGCTTGACTTCATATGACAGAGTTTAGCGTTAGGGGGTAGATACATGATTTTTTGGTTTGAATATGTCCAGACCTTGTTTATCAACTTAAATGCTAACTATATGACATCAGAATGGGCATAAAAATTTAAAAAAATTAAAAATGTAAAACCAAAATTTAATTGGGAGGAAAGGGTACATGAATTACAATTAAAAAACAAGGTAACTTAAATACTTGGATGCCCCAAGATGTGTGGAAGCCCAAAACAATGGCAAAACATATCATGTGCGCATGCTGCATCCAATTCAAGTAGAACACATAGTAGGCACCGATAGTTTGACCTAAATTTGAAATCAAAGAGAAGGTGGTTAGAAAAAATCAAAATTGGCAAAGCAAAGCATGAAATCAAAAAATTGTGATGCACTCTAGCTATGAAAATTATCAAACAATGCAAACCAAAATGATTTTTTAGAGGAATACTAGTTCAACTTATTTAATTTTTTATTTGTAGGCCAAAATCAAACCCCGTAGTTGGATTTTTTTTTCAACTTGATCTGTAGTACTGGGGAAAACCCTAGTTTATAACCTATTTAATAATAGATTCGTAGTCGATTCTTTTACTTTTTTATTATTACTATGCAGCACATGTGTGTTTGCCCGTCGAGTGAAACTCGGAGGAAGAGGAATCACTCGGAAGGAGAAGAAGGGAGAGCAGTCACGGGGCCCCTCTTATTGATGGTGTATATTCTTTTTCTGGTGATGTTGACTGTTGTGCAGGGTTTGTCAGTGCGCAGGAGGTGCGAGCGAGAGCGAGCGAGCGAGTCGAGCGAGGCCGAGAATGAGAGAGATTTGTTTTTTTTTGTGTGAGAGGGACAACCGAAGGATCCAGAAGGACCCACAGACTTCCAATACGCATCCTGATGCGTCTTCTCTTGACAAAGAAGATGGCTGGGAGTTGGCGTACCTATTGCACGTGACTTGTGCTCACTCAAGTGTGGGACCTCACGCGTGGGCACCACACGTAAGTGACAGACCTGTTGGTGTAAAAACTCGGTTGATTATTATAGTGCATTAGAACAAAGTTTCCTATGGATTCAAGGGTAGGAAATCCAAGTTAACTCATTTACATGACATTATTTTTTCCATGAAGCAAAGTTAACACTATCAATTGGTACATTTTGGAGTGACTAAGAAGGATCAATGCTTACTTATTCGTTTAATTTCACGTGTTAAACTTGTCTAAATCTTGTTCAAACCTAGGATTTGACCAAGATTCAAATGGGCAGAAAAATAATTAAAAAACAGAAAAATGAAAAACCAAATCACATAGTAAGCATTCAAGTTGATAAACAAGGTCTAGACATATTCAAACCAGACAAATCATGTATCTATACCCCTAACCCCTAAACTCTGTCTTATGAAGTCAAGCATGTGAAGAGAAGTGGTTTTGGGTTTGGGGGTATATATACATGATTTTTATTGTTTAAATATATATAGACTTTGTTGATCAACATGAATGCTTAATTACTATATGACATAAGAAGTTTATGTGCTTTGGTGTTTCATTTTTTTGATTTCTTTTTTGAATTTTTATGCCCATTTGAATCTTGGTCAAATCCTAGGTTTGACAAAGATTTAAACAAGTTTGAAACATGAAAATGAAAAAGTAAGCTTGGATCCTTCTTAGTCACTCCAAAATGAAGCTTTTGGGTGGGTTTTTGAAATTTCCATGTTTGAAACCCAAAACCACTTCTTCTCTTCATGCTTGACTTCATAAGACAACGTTTAGGGTTAGGGGGTAGATACATGATTTTTCTGGTTTGAATATGTCTAGACTTCGTTGATCAACTTGAATGCTTAGTATATTACATAAGAAGACTATGTGGTTTGGTTTTTGATTTTCTTGATTTTGTTTGATTTTTTATGACCATTTGAATCTTGGTCAAATCCTAGGTTTGACCAAGATTTAAACAAGTTTAAAACATGAAAATGAAAAAGTAAGCATGGATCCTTCTTAGTCATGACAATGAGTTAACTTGGCTTTACTACCCTTGATGAATCCATAGGAAACTTTTTGTACTAATGCAGTATAATATTCTGGTTTGAATATGTCTAGACCTTGTTTATCAACTTAATTTGAAAGACATACAAGTTATAGCACACATAGTGCATACATTTTCACACATACTGCACTAGATGCTAACCCTATAGTTTGAGGCCATTTGGATGAGGTCGAAAAAATTCTTGGATTAGAATCGTGTTGTTCGAACCCCGTAGTTGGATTTTTTTGAACCCTTGATCTTTAGAACTGGGCAAAACCCAAGTTTAACCATGCAAGATTCAAATGGCCCTAAAAATTCAGAAAAAAATCAAAAGAATGAAAAACCAAAGCACATATATAGCATTCTTATGTCATATGTATAGTAAGCATGCATTCAAGTTGATAAACAAGGTCTAGACATATATATTCAAACCAGAAAAATCATGTATATATCTACCCCTAAAACTCTAATTAAACTATGTCTTATGAAGTCAATCATGTAGAGAAGTGGTTTTGGGTTTCAAATATGGAAATTTCAAGAACCTCCCAAAAGCTTCATTTTAGAGTGACTAAGAAGGATCCAGGCTTATCTTTTCATTTCATGTTTTAAACTTGTTTAAATCCTGGTCAAACCTAGGATTTGACCAAGATTTATGGGCATAAAATTCAAAAAAATCAGAAAAATAAAAAACCAAAGCACATAAGCATATTCAAGTTGATAAACAAGGTTTGGACATATTCAACCCATACACAAATCATGTATCTACCCCTAACCCTAAACTCTGTCTTATGAAGTCAAGCATGAAGAGAAGTGGTTTCGGGTTTCAAACATGGAAATATCAAAAACCTCCCAAAAACTTCATTTTAGAGTGACTGAGAAGGTTGCATGCTTCCCTTTTCATTTTCATGTTTTAAACTTGTTTAAATCTTGGTCAAACCTAGAATTTGACAAGATTCAAATGGGCATCAAAATTCAAAAAAATCAGAAAAAGAAAAACCAAAGCAATAGTTTTCTTATGTCATATAGTAAGCATTAAAGTTGATAAACAAGGTCTAGACATATTCAACCAGACAAATCATGTATCTATACCCCTAACCCCTAAACTCTGTCTTATGAAGTCAAGCATGTGAAGAGAAGTGGTTTTGGGTTTCAAACATCGAAATTTCAAAAACCTCCCAAAAGCTTCATTTTAGAGTGACTAAGAAGGATACATGCTTCCCTTTTCATTTTCATGTTTTAAACTTGTTTAAATTATCTTGGTCAAACCTAGGATTCGACATGATTCAAATGGGCATCAAAATAAATAAAAAACAGAAAAAGGAAAAACCAAAGCAATAGTTTTCTTATATATGTCATATAGTAAGCATTAAAGTTGATAAACAAGGTCTAGATATATCCAAACCAGACAAATCATGTATCTACCCCCGGCCTGTCGATCTTATGAAGCTAGTCTACTAGCATGTGAAGGGAACTCGTTTTCGGTTTCAAACATAGAAATTACAAGAACATCCCAAAAGCTTCTCCATTTTAGAGTGACTACGAAGGATACTGACTTCCCTTTTCATTTTCATGTTTTAAACTTGTTTAAATCTTGGTCAAACCAAGGATTTGACCAAGATTCAAATGGGCCTAAAAATTTAGAAAAAAATCAAAAAGAGAATGAAAAACCAAAGCACACATAGCATTCTTATGTCATATGTATAGTAAGCATTCAAGTTGATAAACAAGGTCTAGACATATTCAAACCAAAAAATCATGTATATATCTACCCCTAACCCTAAACTGATCTGTCGATCTTATGGAAGTCAATCATGAAGAGAAGTGGTTTTGGGTTTCAAACATGGAAATTTCAAGAACATCCCAAAAGCTTCATTTTAGAGTGACTAAGAAGGATCCATGCTTACTTACTCGTTTTCACGTGTTAAACTTGTCTAAATCTTGGTGAAACCTAGGATTTGACCAAGATATGATTCAAATGCGCAGAAAATTAAAAAAGTCAGAAAATTTAAAAACCAAAGTACATAGTCTTCTTATGTCATATAGTAAGCATATTCAAGTTGATAAACAAGGTTTGGACATATTCAAACCATACAAATCATGTATCTATACCCCCTAACCCTAAACTTTTTCTTATGAAGTCAAGCATGAAGAGAAGTGGTTTTGGGTTTCAAAGATGGAAATTTCAAAAACCTCCAAAAACTTCATTTTAGAGTGACTGAGAAGTTAGCATTAAAGTTGATAAACAAGGTTTAGACATATTCAAACCAGACAAATCATGTATCTACCCCTAACCCTAAACTCGGTCTTATGAAGTCTAGCATGAAGAGAATCGTTTTGAGTTTCAAACGTTTAAGCCAAAAGCCCCATTTCAAATATTTCAAACTTATTCAAAGTTGGTTCAAATTTGAAAGACATACAAGTTATAGCACACATAGTGCATACATTTTCACACATACTGCACTAGATGCTAACCCTATAGTTTGAGGCCACTTGGATGAGGTCGAAAAAGTTCTTGGATTAGAATCGTGTTGTTCGAACCCCGTAGTTGGATTTTTTGAACCTTGATCTGTAGTACTGGGCAAAACCCTAGTTTAACCTATTTAATTATAGATTCGTATATCGATTTTTCTACCTTTTTATTATTACTATGCTGCAGATGTGCGTTTGCCCGTCGAGTGAAACTCGGAGGAAGAGGGATCACTCGGAAGGAGAGAAAAAAGGCAGAGCATTATGGTGTCTTCCCTTTTTCGGGTGATGATGATGATGTTGACTGTTGTGCAGGGTTTGTCAGTGCGCAGGAGGTGCGAGCGAGCGAGCGCGAGTCGAGCGAGGCCGAGAATGAGAGAGATTTGTTTTTTTTTGTGTGAGAGGGACAACCGAAGGATCCAGAAGGACCCACAGACTTCCAATACGCATCCTGATGCGTCTTCTCTTGACAAAGAAGATGGCTGGGAGTTGGCGTACCTATTGCACGTGACTTGTGCTCACTCAAGTGTGGGACCTCACGCGTGGGCACCACACGTAAGTGACAGACCTGTTGGTGTAAAAACTCGGTTGATTATAATAGTGCATTAGAACAAAGTTTCCTATGGATTCAAGGGTAGGAAATCCAAGTTAACTCATTTACATGACATTATTTTTTCCATGAAGCAAAGTTAACACTATCAATTGGTACATTTTGGAGTGACTAAGAAGGATCAATGCTTACTTATTCGTTTAATTTCACGTGTTAAACTTGTCTAAATCTTGTTCAAACCTAGGATTTGACCAAGATTCAAATGGGCAGAAAAATAATTAAAAAACAGAAAAATGAAAAACCAAATCACATAGTCTTCTTATGTCATATAGTAAGCATTCAAGTTGATAAACAAGGTCTAGACATATTCAAACCAGACAAATCATGTATCTATACCCCTAACCCCTAAACTCTGTCTTATGAAGTCAAGCGTGTGAAGAGAAGTGGTTTTGGGTTTCAAACATCGAAATTTCAAAAACCTCCCAAAAGCTTCATTTTAGAGTGACTAAGAAGGATACATGCTTCCCTTTACATTTTCATGTTTTAAACTTGTTTAAATTATCTTGGTCAAACCTAGGATTTGACGAAGATACAAATGGGTGGGCACAAAATTCAAAAAAATCAGAAAAATGAAAAACCAAATCACATAGTCTTCTTATGTCATATCGTAAGCAATCAAGTTGATAAACAAGGTCTAGATATATCCAAACCAGACAAATCATGTATCTACCCCCTGTCGATCTTATGAAGTCTAGCATGAAGGGAAGTCGTTTTGGGTTTCAAACATTGAAATTTAAAGAACATCCCAAAAGCTTCATTTTAGAGTGACTAAGAAGGATACAGACTTCCCTTTTCATTTTCATGTTTTAAATTTGTTTAAATCTTGGTCAAACCAAGGATTTGACCAAGATTCAAATGGCCCTAAAAATTCAGAAAAAAATGAAAAGAATGAAAAACCAAAGCACATAACATTCTTATGTCATATGTATAGTAAGCATTCAAGTTGATATACAAGGTCTAGACATATATATTCAAACCTAGGATTTGACTAGCTAAGATTCAAATGGGCATAACAAATTCAAAAAACAAAAACCAAACACATAGTCTTCTGATGTCATATAGCAAGCATTCAAGTTGATAAACAAACTTGTTTAAATCATGGTCAAACCTAGGATTTGACCAAGATTCAAATGGGCATAATTTTTAAAAAAATGTAAAATCAAGGCACATAGTCTTCTTATGTCATATAGTAAGCATTCAATTAAGTTGATAAACAAGGTCTAGACATATCAAACCAGAAAATTCAGGTGTCTAGCTAGCTACCCCTAACCCTAAACTCTGCACGAAGAGAAGTGGTTTTGGGTTTCAAACATGGATATTTCAAAAACCCTCCCAAAAACCTTCATTTTGGAGTTAATAAGAAGGATCAAGGCTTACTTTTTCATTTTCATGTTTTAATCTTTTTTAAATCTTTGTCAAACCTAGGTTTTGACCAATATTCAAAAGGGCATAATTAAAAAAAATGAAATATCAAGGCACATAGTCTTCTTATGTCATATAGTAAGCATTCAATTAAGTTGATAAACAAGCTCTAGACATATTCAAACCAGAAAAATCATGATGTATCTACCCCCTATATATCCCTAAACCCTAACTTATGAAGTCAAGCACGAAGAGAAGTGGTTTTTGGTTTAAATCATGGAAATTTCAAAAACCCTCCCAAGAGCTTCATTTTGGAGTGACTAATTAAGAAGCATACATGCTTACCTTTTCATATTCATGTTTTAAACTTGTTCAAATCTAGGTCAACAAACCTAGGATTTGATGAAGAATCAAATGGGTATAAAAAATTTAAAAACAAGCTCTAGATAAGCTCAAGTTGAAAAACAAGTTCTAGACATATTCCAACCAGAAAAATCATGCATGTACCCCCTATATATATATATATCCCTAAACCCTGACTTATGAAGTCAAGCATGAAGAGAAGTGGTTTTTGGTTTCAATCATGGAAATTTCAAAAACCCTCCCAAGAGCTTCATTTTGGAGTGGCTAAGAAGGATAGATACTTAATTTTTCATATTTATGTTTTAAACTAGTTTAAATCATGGTCAAACCTAGGATTTGACCAAGATTCAAATGGGCATAAAAATTCAAAATAAATGAAAATAAATGAAAAACCAAGGCACGTAGTCTTCTTATGTCATATAGTAAGCATTCAATTAAGTTGATAAACAAGGTCTAGACATATTCAAACCAGAAACATCATGTATCTAGCTACCCTAGCCCTAAACTCTGTCTTATGAAGTCAAGCATGCATGAAGAGAAGTACGTGGTTTTTTGGTTTCAAACATGGAAATTTCAAAAACCCTCTCAAGAGCTTCATTTTGGAGTGACTACGAAGGATACATGCTTAATTTTCATATTCATGTTTTAAACTTGTTTAAATCATGGTCAAACCTAGGATTTGACCAAGATTCAAATGGGCATAATTTAAAAAAATGTAAAATCAAGGCACATAGTCTTCTTATGTCATATAGTAAGCATTCAATTAAGTTGATAAACAAGGTCTAGACATATCAAACCAGAAAAATCATGTATCTACCCCTATATATCCCCAAAAACTCTGTCTTTATGAAGTCAAGCATGAAGAGAAGTGGTTTTTTGGTTTCAAGCATGGAAATTTCAAAAACCTCCCCAAACTTCATTTTAGAGTGACTAAGAAGGATACAAGCTTGCCTTTTCATTTTCATGTTTTAAACTTGTTTAAATTATCTTGGTCAAATCTAGGATTTGACAAGATTCAAATGGGCAAACATATGATAAGTGATGCAAATATCATTTCTAAGTGCGGGCAAACCAGAGATATGTGGTTTTTGGTTTCAAACATATTCAAACGAGAGAAATCATGTATCTACCCCCTAACACTAAACTCTGTCTCATGAAGTCAAGCGCATGCATGAAGATATGTGGTTTTTGGTTTCAAACATGGAAATTTCAAAAACCCTCCCAAGAGCTTCATTTCGAAGTGATTAATTAAGAAGCATACATGCATGCTTACTTTTTCATATTCATGTTTTAAACTTATTCAAATCTTGGTGAAACCTAGGATTTGACCAAGATTCAAATGGGTATAAAAATTTAAAAAATACAAAAAAGGTCTTCTTATGTTATATAGTAGGCATTCAATTAAGTTGATAAACAAGTTCTAGACATATTCAAACAAGAAAAATCATGCATGTATCTACCCATAACCCTAAACTTTGTTTCATGAAGTCAAGCATTGTGGTTTTTGGTTTCGAACATGGAAATTCAAAAACCCTCCCAAGAGCTTCATTTTGAAGTGACTAAGAAGCATACATGCTTACTTTTTCATATTCATGTTTTTAACTTATTCAAATCTTGGTGGAACCAAGGATTTGACAAAGATTCGAATGGGTATAAAAATTCAAAAAAAACAAGGTCTTCTCTTATGTTATATAGTAAGCATTCAATTAATTTGATAAACAAGGTCTAAACATATTCAAACCAGGAAAATCATGTATCTACCACCTAACCCTAAACTCTGTCTTATGAAGTCAAGCATGCATGAAGAGAAGTGGTTTTTGGTTTCAAGCATGGAAATTTCCATGTTTGAAACCCAAAACCACTTCTCTTCATATGCTTGACTTCATATGACAGAGTTTAGCGTTAGGGGGTAGATACATGATTTTTTGGTTTGAATATGTCCAGACCTTGTTTATCAACTTAAATGCTAACTATATGACATCAGAATGGGCATAAAAATTTAAAAAAATTAAAAATGTAAAACCAAAATTTAATTGGGAGGAAAGGGTACATGAATTACAATTAAAAAACAAGGTAACTTAAATACTTGGATGCCCCAAGATGTGTGGAAGCCCAAAACAATGGCAAAACATATCATGTGCGCATGCTGCATCCAATTCAAGTAGAACACATAGTAGGCACCGATAGTTTGACCTAAATTTGAAATCAAAGAGAAGGTGGTTAGAAAAAATCAAAATTGGCAAAGCAAAGCATGAAATCAAAAAATTGTGATGCACTCTAGCTATGAAAATTATCAAACAATGCAAACCAAAATGATTTTTTAGAGGAATACTAGTTCAACTTATTTAATTTTTTATTTGTAGGCCAAAATCAAACCCCGTAGTTGGATTTTTTTTTCAACTTGATCTGTAGTACTGGGGAAAACCCTAGTTTATAACCTATTTAATAATAGATTCGTAGTCGATTCTTTTACTTTTTTATTATTACTATGCAGCACATGTGTGTTTGCCCGTCGAGTGAAACTCGGAGGAAGAGGAATCACTCGGAAGGAGAAGAAGGGAGAGCAGTCACGGGGCCCCTCTTATTGATGGTGTATATTCTTTTTCTGGTGATGTTGACTGTTGTGCAGGGTTTGTCAGTGCGCAGGAGGTGCGAGCGAGCGAGCGAGCGAGCGAGTCGAGCGAGGCCGAGAATGAGAGAGATTTGTTTTTTTGTGTGAGAGGGACAACCGAAGGATCCAGAAGGACCCACAGACTTCCAATACGCATCCTGATGCGTCTTCTCTTGACAAAGAAGATGGCTGGGAGTTGGCGTACCTATTGCACGTGACTTGTGCTCACTCAAGTGTGGGACCTCACGCGTGGGCACCACACGTAAGTGACAGACCTGTTGGTGTAAAAACTCGGTTGATTATTATAGTGCATTAGAACAAAGTTTCCTATGGATTCAAGGGTAGGAAATCCAAGTTAACTCATTTACATGACATTATTTTTTCCATGAAGCAAAGTTAACACTATCAATTGGTACATTTTGGAGTGACTAAGAAGGATCAATGCTTACTTATTCGTTTAATTTCACGTGTTAAACTTGTCTAAATCTTGTTCAAACCTAGGATTTGACCAAGATTCAAATGGGCAGAAAAATAATTAAAAAACAGAAAAATGAAAAACCAAATCACATAGTAAGCATTCAAGTTGATAAACAAGGTCTAGACATATTCAAACCAGACAAATCATGTATCTATACCCCTAACCCCTAAACTCTGTCTTATGAAGTCAAGCATGTGAAGAGAAGTGGTTTTGGGTTTGGGGGTATATATACATGATTTTTATTGTTTAAATATATATAGACTTTGTTGATCAACATGAATGCTTAATTACTATATGACATAAGAAGTTTATGTGCTTTGGTGTTTCATTTTTTTGATTTCTTTTTTGAATTTTTATGCCCATTTGAATCTTGGTCAAATCCTAGGTTTGACAAAGATTTAAACAAGTTTGAAACATGAAAATGAAAAAGTAAGCTTGGATCCTTCTTAGTCACTCCAAAATGAAGCTTTTGGGTGGGTTTTTGAAATTTCCATGTTTGAAACCCAAAACCACTTCTTCTCTTCATGCTTGACTTCATAAGACAACGTTTAGGGTTAGGGGGTAGATACATGATTTTTCTGGTTTGAATATGTCTAGACTTCGTTGATCAACTTGAATGCTTAGTATATTACATAAGAAGACTATGTGGTTTGGTTTTTGATTTTCTTGATTTTGTTTGATTTTTTATGACCATTTGAATCTTGGTCAAATCCTAGGTTTGACCAAGATTTAAACAAGTTTAAAACATGAAAATGAAAAAGTAAGCATGGATCCTTCTTAGTCATGACAATGAGTTAACTTGGCTTTACTACCCTTGATGAATCCATAGGAAACTTTTTGTACTAATGCAGTATAATATTCTGGTTTGAATATGTCTAGACCTTGTTTATCAACTTAATTTGAAAGACATACAAGTTATAGCACACATAGTGCATACATTTTCACACATACTGCACTAGATGCTAACCCTATAGTTTGAGGCCATTTGGATGAGGTCGAAAAAATTCTTGGATTAGAATCGTGTTGTTCGAACCCCGTAGTTGGATTTTTTTGAACCCTTGATCTTTAGAACTGGGCAAAACCCAAGTTTAACCATGCAAGATTCAAATGGCCCTAAAAATTCAGAAAAAAATCAAAAGAATGAAAAACCAAAGCACATATATAGCATTCTTATGTCATATGTATAGTAAGCATGCATTCAAGTTGATAAACAAGGTCTAGACATATATATTCAAACCAGAAAAATCATGTATATATCTACCCCTAAAACTCTAATTAAACTATGTCTTATGAAGTCAATCATGTAGAGAAGTGGTTTTGGGTTTCAAATATGGAAATTTCAAGAACCTCCCAAAAGCTTCATTTTAGAGTGACTAAGAAGGATCCAGGCTTATCTTTTCATTTCATGTTTTAAACTTGTTTAAATCCTGGTCAAACCTAGGATTTGACCAAGATTTATGGGCATAAAATTCAAAAAAATCAGAAAAATAAAAAACCAAAGCACATAAGCATATTCAAGTTGATAAACAAGGTTTGGACATATTCAACCCATACACAAATCATGTATCTACCCCTAACCCTAAACTCTGTCTTATGAAGTCAAGCATGAAGAGAAGTGGTTTCGGGTTTCAAACATGGAAATATCAAAAACCTCCCAAAAACTTCATTTTAGAGTGACTGAGAAGGTTGCATGCTTCCCTTTTCATTTTCATGTTTTAAACTTGTTTAAATCTTGGTCAAACCTAGAATTTGACAAGATTCAAATGGGCATCAAAATTCAAAAAAATCAGAAAAAGAAAAACCAAAGCAATAGTTTTCTTATGTCATATAGTAAGCATTAAAGTTGATAAACAAGGTCTAGACATATTCAACCAGACAAATCATGTATCTATACCCCTAACCCCTAAACTCTGTCTTATGAAGTCAAGCATGTGAAGAGAAGTGGTTTTGGGTTTCAAACATCGAAATTTCAAAAACCTCCCAAAAGCTTCATTTTAGAGTGACTAAGAAGGATACATGCTTCCCTTTTCATTTTCATGTTTTAAACTTGTTTAAATTATCTTGGTCAAACCTAGGATTCGACATGATTCAAATGGGCATCAAAATAAATAAAAAACAGAAAAAGGAAAAACCAAAGCAATAGTTTTCTTATATATGTCATATAGTAAGCATTAAAGTTGATAAACAAGGTCTAGATATATCCAAACCAGACAAATCATGTATCTACCCCCGGCCTGTCGATCTTATGAAGCTAGTCTACTAGCATGTGAAGGGAACTCGTTTTCGGTTTCAAACATAGAAATTACAAGAACATCCCAAAAGCTTCTCCATTTTAGAGTGACTACGAAGGATACTGACTTCCCTTTTCATTTTCATGTTTTAAACTTGTTTAAATCTTGGTCAAACCAAGGATTTGACCAAGATTCAAATGGGCCTAAAAATTTAGAAAAAAATCAAAAAGAGAATGAAAAACCAAAGCACACATAGCATTCTTATGTCATATGTATAGTAAGCATTCAAGTTGATAAACAAGGTCTAGACATATTCAAACCAAAAAATCATGTATATATCTACCCCTAACCCTAAACTGATCTGTCGATCTTATGGAAGTCAATCATGAAGAGAAGTGGTTTTGGGTTTCAAACATGGAAATTTCAAGAACATCCCAAAAGCTTCATTTTAGAGTGACTAAGAAGGATCCATGCTTACTTACTCGTTTTCACGTGTTAAACTTGTCTAAATCTTGGTGAAACCTAGGATTTGACCAAGATATGATTCAAATGCGCAGAAAATTAAAAAAGTCAGAAAATTTAAAAACCAAAGTACATAGTCTTCTTATGTCATATAGTAAGCATATTCAAGTTGATAAACAAGGTTTGGACATATTCAAACCATACAAATCATGTATCTATACCCCCTAACCCTAAACTTTTTCTTATGAAGTCAAGCATGAAGAGAAGTGGTTTTGGGTTTCAAAGATGGAAATTTCAAAAACCTCCAAAAACTTCATTTTAGAGTGACTGAGAAGTTAGCATTAAAGTTGATAAACAAGGTTTAGACATATTCAAACCAGACAAATCATGTATCTACCCCTAACCCTAAACTCGGTCTTATGAAGTCTAGCATGAAGAGAATCGTTTTGAGTTTCAAACGTTTAAGCCAAAAGCCCCATTTCAAATATTTCAAACTTATTCAAAGTTGGTTCAAATTTGAAAGACATACAAGTTATAGCACACATAGTGCATACATTTTCACACATACTGCACTAGATGCTAACCCTATAGTTTGAGGCCACTTGGATGAGGTCGAAAAAGTTCTTGGATTAGAATCGTGTTGTTCGAACCCCGTAGTTGGATTTTTTTGAACCTTGATCTGTAGTACTGGGCAAAACCCTAGTTTAACCTATTTAATTATAGATTCGTATATCGATTTTTCTACCTTTTTATTATTACTATGCTGCAGATGTGCGTTTGCCCGTCGAGTGAAACTCGGAGGAAGAGGGATCACTCGGAAGGAGAGAAAAAAGGCAGAGCATTATGGTGTCTTCCCTTTTTCGGGTGATGATGATGATGTTGACTGTTGTGCAGGGTTTGTCAGTGCGCAGGAGGTGCGAGCGAGCGAGCGAGCGAGTCGAGCGAGGCCGAGAATGAGAGAGATTTGTTTTTTTTTGTGAGAGGGACAACCGAAGGATCCAGAAGGACCCACAGACTTCCAATACGCATCCTGATGCGTCTTCTCTTGACAAAGAAGATGGCTGGGAGTTGGCGTACCTATTGCACGTGACTTGTGCTCACTCAAGTGTGGGACCTCACGCGTGGGCACCACACGTAAGTGACAGACCTGTTGGTGTAAAAACTCGGTTGATTATAATAGTGCATTAGAACAAAGTTTCCTATGGATTCAAGGGTAGGAAATCCAAGTTAACTCATTTACATGACATTATTTTTTCCATGAAGCAAAGTTAACACTATCAATTGGTACATTTTGGAGTGACTAAGAAGGATCAATGCTTACTTATTCGTTTAATTTCACGTGTTAAACTTGTCTAAATCTTGTTCAAACCTAGGATTTGACCAAGATTCAAATGGGCAGAAAAATAATTAAAAAACAGAAAAATGAAAAACCAAATCACATAGTCTTCTTATGTCATATAGTAAGCATTCAAGTTGATAAACAAGGTCTAGACATATTCAAACCAGACAAATCATGTATCTATACCCCTAACCCCTAAACTCTGTCTTATGAAGTCAAGCGTGTGAAGAGAAGTGGTTTTGGGTTTCAAACATCGAAATTTCAAAAACCTCCCAAAAGCTTCATTTTAGAGTGACTAAGAAGGATACATGCTTCCCTTTACATTTTCATGTTTTAAACTTGTTTAAATTATCTTGGTCAAACCTAGGATTTGACGAAGATACAAATGGGTGGGCACAAAATTCAAAAAAATCAGAAAAATGAAAAACCAAATCACATAGTCTTCTTATGTCATATCGTAAGCAATCAAGTTGATAAACAAGGTCTAGATATATCCAAACCAGACAAATCATGTATCTACCCCCTGTCGATCTTATGAAGTCTAGCATGAAGGGAAGTCGTTTTGGGTTTCAAACATTGAAATTTAAAGAACATCCCAAAAGCTTCATTTTAGAGTGACTAAGAAGGATACAGACTTCCCTTTTCATTTTCATGTTTTAAATTTGTTTAAATCTTGGTCAAACCAAGGATTTGACCAAGATTCAAATGGCCCTAAAAATTCAGAAAAAAATGAAAAGAATGAAAAACCAAAGCACATAACATTCTTATGTCATATGTATAGTAAGCATTCAAGTTGATATACAAGGTCTAGACATATATATTCAAACCTAGGATTTGACTAGCTAAGATTCAAATGGGCATAACAAATTCAAAAAACAAAAACCAAACACATAGTCTTCTGATGTCATATAGCAAGCATTCAAGTTGATAAACAAACTTGTTTAAATCATGGTCAAACCTAGGATTTGACCAAGATTCAAATGGGCATAATTTTAAAAAAATGTAAAATCAAGGCACATAGTCTTCTTATGTCATATAGTAAGCATTCAATTAAGTTGATAAACAAGGTCTAGACATATCAAACCAGAAAATTCAGGTGTCTAGCTAGCTACCCCTAACCCTAAACTCTGCACGAAGAGAAGTGGTTTTGGGTTTCAAACATGGATATTTCAAAAACCCTCCCAAAAACCTTCATTTTGGAGTTAATAAGAAGGATCAAGGCTTACTTTTTCATTTTCATGTTTTAATCTTTTTTAAATCTTTGTCAAACCTAGGTTTTGACCAATATTCAAAAGGGCATAATTAAAAAAAATGAAATATCAAGGCACATAGTCTTCTTATGTCATATAGTAAGCATTCAATTAAGTTGATAAACAAGCTCTAGACATATTCAAACCAGAAAAATCATGATGTATCTACCCCCTATATATCCCTAAACCCTAACTTATGAAGTCAAGCACGAAGAGAAGTGGTTTTTGGTTTAAATCATGGAAATTTCAAAAACCCTCCCAAGAGCTTCATTTTGGAGTGACTAATTAAGAAGCATACATGCTTACCTTTTCATATTCATGTTTTAAACTTGTTCAAATCTAGGTCAACAAACCTAGGATTTGATGAAGAATCAAATGGGTATAAAAAATTTAAAAACAAGCTCTAGATAAGCTCAAGTTGAAAAACAAGTTCTAGACATATTCCAACCAGAAAAATCATGCATGTACCCCCTATATATATATATATCCCTAAACCCTGACTTATGAAGTCAAGCATGAAGAGAAGTGGTTTTTGGTTTCAATCATGGAAATTTCAAAAACCCTCCCAAGAGCTTCATTTTGGAGTGGCTAAGAAGGATAGATACTTAATTTTTCATATTTATGTTTTAAACTAGTTTAAATCATGGTCAAACCTAGGATTTGACCAAGATTCAAATGGGCATAAAAATTCAAAATAAATGAAAATAAATGAAAAACCAAGGCACGTAGTCTTCTTATGTCATATAGTAAGCATTCAATTAAGTTGATAAACAAGGTCTAGACATATTCAAACCAGAAACATCATGTATCTAGCTACCCTAGCCCTCAACTCTGTCTTATGAAGTCAAGCATGCATGAAGAGAAGTACGTGGTTTTTTGGTTTCAAACATGGAAATTTCAAAAACCCTCTCAAGAGCTTCATTTTGGAGTGACTACGAAGGATACATGCTTAATTTTCATATTCATGTTTTAAACTTGTTTAAATCATGGTCAAACCTAGGATTTGACCAAGGGGCATATATGAATCTTTAGCAGGTGCGTTTTTTTACTAATCCATATGGAATATTTTGATAAAACCCTTTTAGAAGGCTTTGTTAAGGCCTCAAGGACAATGAGTTGGGAGGAGGCCAGGTAGACTGTAGCTAGGCATTGATTCGGAATTTATGATGCTTGCGACTTGCTTGCGCGGCTTGTTGATTTCCCAGGTGACGCAGCTTTTTTTGACTGCCCAGCCATGGATAGGTCATAGGAGTGCAGAGCTGTAGGCGGTGCGGATAAGTACGCGGGGCATTGATGATGTAGGTGTGTTCGGTTGCCCACGCGAGTGCAGAGCTGTACCTGTAGGGTTATGCGAGTAGGCCTTTAAACTGGGAGGTGGCACAAGAAGATTTTAGTAAGGAATGGTTCCTTTCCAGAGGAATGGAATGGTTCCATCCCCGCGTTCGGTTTGGACAAAAAGGAGGTACAGAATGGTACTGTTTTTTGTTCGGTTGGAGGAATTGGAGAGCAGAACGGAATGTGGTTAAACTAAACTTTTGTCTAAGAATCGTAATTAACAATGGCAAATAGCCTTTTAAATCTTAAAATCGTAATTAACAACGCCTAATGGCCTTTTTAATCTTAAAATCGTAATTAATGTTATTTTTTGTATGGTCGGGGAATTTGGAGAGTAGAACGGAATGAAGTTAAAGTTTAATCTTTTGTCTAAATATCGTAATTAATAGTGGCCTTTTTAATCTCAAAATCATAATTAACAACAACTAATAATTTTTTTGGTTGGATTAGTGAAGTGCTTTGTAATTAATAGCGGCTAAGTAACAGCCGTTCCACCACATTCCACCGATTCGGTGGAATGGGTGCATTCTGCATATGGGGAGAATATTCCCTTTCGAGGAACCACTCGGTTCCGTTCCATTCCACAACCGAACACAAGAATGGGCTCTAGGTGCGGAACGGTTCCATTCCATTCCACTTGGTTCTGGAACCGAACACACCCTAAATGCGTTGCAATGGAAAATGACAGTGTGTGGTGGCCTGATGGTGAAGAAGAAAGGTCGGGCGAAGAGTTGTTGGCTAGAGTCGGTTTTATACGAATCGACGAGGTGCGGGATAGTTTGATTTTAAGGGCTCCTTTCATTCACAGGATAGGGAAATCATAGGAGTAGGAATGTAGGATTGGGATTTGGGATGACATGTGTAGTTAAATCCTATAATAAGATGAGTTGCGTTTGATTGCGCCAAATGAATTTTTCCATGAGGTAGGACCAAATATTTAATCCTATACTAGGATTTGCACTACTTGATGATTCCTATAGGATTATTTCCTATTGGATATGTTCATATGAATCAAACTACTAGTGTAGGAAATATTCCTATAAGATCTAAATCCTATTATCTTATACCAACCTAATATGAATCAAAGAAGCCCTAAAGGATTTTCGAAGGAATCATGTACGAAGTATGATTTTTCTAAGTCACCCAACATATATACTAGGAATAGAACTAAGTAGTACCATATACTTAGGCCCGCATGCACAAATATTAAGTGTGGATTGAGGAAGTCGATAACTTGGGAAAAAACTTTCGCAACTGCACACCTATGTTACCACCCTTGCGACGCTAATTGTCGTAGAGCTGACCTAGAACGAACTCTTGTCTCGGTTAACATGAGAGAGATAAGGGATAAATACAATTGTGATACACTTTCCTAATATTTTGTTGAATGAGATAATCTTGTGTTTTCCTAATAGGGTTAATTAAGTACACATTTGGCAGCTCGTGTGTTGCATACGTTGGTGAACTTTAGACCCCAACTATATATTATTATTTGAACTCACCTCTAACACTTAATTATGTATAATAAGGTCCCTAACTAACCTCAAACACAATTAGGTATAACAGCGGTCCATAACTAACCTCAAACACTTAATTAGGTCTTACATTGCCCCCTTAGACTACCCCTTACCCTCAGCGACGTACGCAACATGGTGTTTGGGTTGAATGGCCCACCCTATTTTAAAATGTTTTAGTTAATTAATTATGTAAAAAATTATCACATATAAAGTGGAAAAAAGAAAATTAGTAAGGTGTGCCCACCTGGCCTACGGTTGTTTTGTGCGTCCTCCACTGCGTACTCCTCTTGATCTGTGACGATGAACATAGTTCTTTAGAACACATGCAACACTTACAGTTGATAGGCCGTTGCAAAGCTAATCAATGATAAAACCTGCTTTCATAATCCATTGTACTTTGATTTAATTAGTCCCTCTAATGGACCCCAACTATGTGTGCTTGAGATTTAGCAAAATGCTTTGCCGCCGTGCCACATAACAAATAATAAACAGACCAATCAAGTTTTTATCATTGCTAGACCTAACTAAGTGTTCAAGTGCTCAATTTTGACCACATTAGAGTTGAGGGGCCAAACATAATTCTTAAATACGTGAGGGACCGAACATATACTTCTAAACACCCGAGGGACAAGACAAATTTGAGTACTATTGTTATTATTAGACTAGTCACAATGGGGAGTATCATATAATAGTATCATACATATGATACTAATGTACAATATTATTTTCACAGTCCATATTATCATCATGTAGTAGTATAATATGTTACATGTATTTAGGGATTTGTAGAATCTCAATACAAAAGTGTGTACAAGATTTGTTTGGCAGTAATTTTTCTAGTTCTACATGATATGATACGATATCTACCTATGATACCACTATCGTCTCTTTCATCATTAACTGATATGACACATCAACATTTTGCATGCATGTAGTGCATGATACTACTTATGATATTGCCATTGCGAGTAGTCTCCCTTTGTCCTAGAGTACAATGCCAATTTGTTTTCAGAGGCAAACTTAGACTAATACTTGGGCCCGCCAATTATGAGTTGCATGTCATTCAAAACTATATCATCGGATGCTTGTTTCGATGAACTTTCCAATGGTATATTTTGCGGATGTCATAAAATTAGGCTGGTCATACTATTTCTATAGTGGGTAGTATCATGGAGTAGTATCATAGTAATGCTACATTTATTATTTTTTAGAATCTCAATGCAAATTTGTGTACAAGATTTGTTTAGCATTAAGTTTTCTCGTTGTTTGCGCTATGATACAGTATCTACCTATGTTACACTAATCTCCTCTCTCCTACTTAATTAGCTGCCAGATCAACATTTTTGTGGGACCAATGTGTATGATACTAGCTATGATACTAGCACTATCATGTGGGTACCTAAATCTCGAGTCAAAGTTTGACACGAAACCGATGTGGACTTTATTCATGGTGGAAGGGAGTAACAATCATAAGCACATTATTATTATTGTTTGAACAACATTTTATTTGATGTGCCATAAGAAGTTTAGAAACTCCTAGCCTGCGGAGGTGGCGTTTTGGCACACGCGTGCATATGCACCAATTATAGAAAATGATTAAAAAAATTATATAAATGTTAATTTTTTTGGTATACATTGTGACATCATATGTTCGTTCACAAGTTTTCGTGGAAAAACGACATTTTGTGTGGCGTGTAAAAAAAGGCAAAAAATATACTGTACGTAGTCGTGTTACAACATCAAAATTTGTCTTTTTTATAGGAGCCACATAATTTTTTTGTGAGAAAACTTGTGTACCAACATAAAATGTCTAGATATACATGTAAAATTTTAGTTTAGAATTTTTTGACACTTTGAAATATGGATTCACATAATGGGAGCATATGCTCCTATGAGGCAAAGTGCATTTCCGCTAGCCCCCGCCATTTCTTATATCTCTATATTGTCTATATATCTATACCTCTACCTCTACCCCCTTGGATTCCTGAACAGACGTACAGTACTAGTAGGGCCTACTATTTATTATTATTACATACTCTAAAAAAAAAACCTACTGCAGCCAAAATTTAATATCATCGAGCGGTAAAATTCCCCGCCAACGCCCAAATATCTCGCGCCGCAAAGTTTCAGATCTGCGAATATTTTTTTCCTCAAAAGAAGGACTGCGAAATTCCCTTCTACTCCTCTATCGCCCAGCTTCGCCCTAGTTTCGCCCGCAAGCCCTCAGAGAAACCGCCCCTCTTGCCTACCTCCAGATCTTCCCGGCCGCCGCACTTCGCCGTTCAAGCTGCCACGGCTTCAAACCCCGAGGCTGCCCTATCCGCACCTACTCCGGCGTCCACCGCACCGTATCTCGTTCGCCGACTCTATCGACCACCGCACCTGACCAGCTTCGCCGACACCGACGCCACCGTGCACTGCACATCATCTGCTTCACCGACCTTCTAGTTCGGCCGGCGCGCTGAACACTTCATCGACCGCCCAGCATGTCCTTCTCCGACCCCCCAAGATCTGCTTCCCCGGCACCCACCGCAACAGCAGTCCCCTCGCCGACCTCCACGTCACCCGTAAGAACGCGGAACACGTCTAAACGCCGCCCAGAAATAGGTAACCAGACATCCCTGCGCGTTTTGTTCTGTTAGGAGTATTGCAGCTGACTGTATTTCTGAATTCGTGCTATATTTCTAACTTACAAGTGCTTTCGTTGATAACCACCTCATCCTTTAGGTTTAAACACGACGCATAAGTATGTTTTTCCGTGACCAAACCCACCCATTCGCTGAAACTCTACATGGTATCAGAGCCTAGGTTTCCTTCCTGCTAGCCGCCACAAACAGTACCAAACAAGTTCTTCCTTTGATCACAAAACCCACCGTTGAGATGTAGAAATCCAGGCGGCGGGAGGCCGCATCAGGTGCTCTGCGTCGGTTGCGGCTATCACACACAGCGATGTGAGCTGTGTGAGATCGGCGGCTGCTCGCGCGGGGAGAAAGAAGAGGGTGAAGATCGTTTTGGTTTAGAAAGGAGAGAAGAGGAAGTGAATCCGTGGCAGAGAGATCTGGATCCGTGTGAGGGGCAGAAGTTGGAGGCGTGCGGAGTGGGGCGAGCCTTTGAGCGCAGGGCGGAGCCGGAGGTTGGTGCTGGACGTTGACCAGCGCGAGCCGGTCGATGTGGCCAGGTGCCGTACGCCAGGTTGGCCAGGGCGCGCAGACGAGGCGCCATCCGAGTGGAAGTGAGGAGAAAATGGAGATGTGAGGCTGTGAGGATATGTGGTGATGGAGTTGATGAGGCTGCGGTTGAGTCGTGATGGAGTTGATGAGGCTGCGGTTTAGTGGTGATGGTGATGGTTGTGGATATGTCCAGGGGAAAGGCATGCGTGCCTGAGGTGAGACTGGTTGAGGCCTGACCGGGGGATAGGCATGGGTGCTTGAGGAGTGGATGGTTGAGGCAGGAGTTGGCTGGGGGTTTGTGGGAGAGACGGAAGAGGTGGCCGGGCAGAGTGGAGAAGAGAGGCTGAGGACATTGAGGCGAGTGTGGATGGTTCTGCGGAACTTGTGTGGTGAGGCAGCCGGGGTTGTTGAGGACGTGTATGGTTAGGAGTTGTGCGTATCCCAGATGGTTGAAGCTGGATATCTTCGCTGCTGATGAAGAGATGAATCGAGATGACAAGATGATGGAAAGTGCAATGCTGTCATGTATCCTAGGAGTTATGCTGAATGTTCATTACTGGTAGTTGTCATATGTGTCATGTTGTTGTTGCAAGATGGCCATGGTTGTTTACCCATGATCATCTTGAGGGGGTGTGTTACCATGAGTGAGTTTAGTAGTAGCGCTGTAGTAATATTGTATCCAGTGTGAGGCCCATAGAGGCCCATGTCCAGTAGTATTGTAACCCTAACTCAGATGATATAAATACAGTGTGGTGGTCTGAGTAACCTAACCCACCCATTCGCTGAAACTCTACAAAATATGAGCCACCAATCATGAGCCGTTGAATGCTCTACATGTCCACGATTGACAACAACAACAACAACAAAGCCTTTATTCCCAAACAAGTTGGGGTAGGCTATACAAGTCCACAATTGACACGATTACAATTTCTCACTATTTGGCCGTAGGCTACTGCTCTAGTTACATCATGTTTGATATCTTTCTGCGATCCTGTATTACATGTTTATGCACGTCATAATGCTTCTACCAAGGTTCAAAAAAGCGCTAGGCGCTAAGCGAGCGGTGAGGCACTGCTTAGAGGAACTGCTGCTTAAGCGAGCTTAAGCGCCGCTTAAGCGCTCAGGCTAAAATCGTACGAACATGAAACAGGGAAGTCAAGATGGGCACATATACCCCTATAATATGCTGTAAATTTGTATCCTAAGCATGTAATGCTACATTTCTGAGGAATACGGGGATTAATACCTTGGTTAGCCTCGGTTTTGCTCCAATTTCTTATAAACACACAAGCAGCTAAGCAAACAATGTAACAAACACAAACAAGCAGCTAAGCTTTACTGGAGTAGCAAGCAGCTAAGCAGTAGAGGAGTAGCAAGCAGCTAAGCCAGACCTAATCACCATCAATGCATCGAGCAAGGAGCAGAGCAACACAGGCAACACACCAACACTCGCATAGAGGAGATTCTAGCACAAAACACGACCAGATTCCCTGTCTCGCTTAATCGAACGCTTAGGCCAAAAGCGAAGCGGAAGACAACCGCTCAGCGCTTAAGCGCGCTTAAGCGTACCTAGGCGTACGCTTTTTTGAACCATGGCTTCTACTACTATTTGGTGTCAATTTAATTATAGCAAAGCCGTGACTCGTAACTGTTTGTTATTATTACACGTGCAGCAGGCACATCTTACACTCATAAACGTAGAGTAAAGCTCGCCTATAATCATGTAAGTACCTGCTGTTTTTTGTATATTGCTTAATGCAAACTTCTATATCTTGGACCTGTTTCTGTTTACAATTGGCCTCTCCTTCATGCAGAGGAGAAACAGTGAGGCACCAGGTTCTTCTGTCCAAGTACCCGATGAGGTCCGTGTGACTCAAAAAAAAGCTCACGTAAGTTCCCTGTTTTTTTTGGAATGTTAATTTACCTCCTGTGCATAGTTCAATTGCATCATTTTCTGTATGTTGCACTACCTAAGTTGCCTAATGGAATCTAATAAAATATAAACAATGACCATATGGAACATTGCACACTGCCTTTGACCCATCTGGCATCCGGCATGCCTGGGTATAAGTTACATGATTTGGCTATGTTAATACAAGTCCTGAAATTCTATTATGTTAATTTTTTGCCTGTTGCTTCATTGAGTTTGCCTGTTGTTCCATGGCTAGTGCATGAAGTTTGATAGAAATGATCCTAGCTGAAATGATGCACTTTGTGTTTTTTTATTGCTTTATTCCTAACCTAGCTTCCTATTCTACTTGAAACATGATTGCTTTATTCCTAACCTAGCTTCCTATTCTACTTGAAACATGGTGAAAAAATAGTTATATTACTTGTTTAAATGTCTAGCTTTGTTTTTCTGAGTCCCATTGACATGATGTGGTATATCCATATTCAAATGATCTGGCTGTTTATATAATACGCTCCATGTTCAATTGCTTCATTCAGTTTCTAGTAATCTATTATACATGATGCACATGGTGCTACTTGTTATATGCCCTTTTTTGTTTGAGTTTGATCATGAATTCAAGATTAAGCATTGCCTAAACGTTGACCAACGTAGGAAGATTCCCTCCCTTGTCTATACGTTGTGAGATAGATGATGAGACCTCTCTAGCAGCGAATTTATACGCGCTAGATAACACCCCGTTTAATTCGGTCCTGTTGGGACTCGAACCCGGGTGGGCTGGCTGCGCACTCGCAAGCCTTGCCACTGAGCTAGCACTCAGTTCTCAGATTAAGCAATGCCTCGTTATGCTTAATTTAAATGTTATGGCACTTCATACAAGCCATACAATTAATTGTTGCATTGACCTTCTGCGATGTCGAAGGCACTATCTGAGTCATGCTTAAATCAATCATACATTATTTTCCTAATAGTATCAAATCCAACATGCACATCTTTTGACTGTATTTGGCTATTTGCTAGATTTCTTCTGTGCAGTGACCTGGCTTCGTTATTGGGCACATGATGTCTAGTTGCTTGGTTCATTGTATACATCATCGCCATGATCTAGTTTGGTTTGTTCTAAGAGGCATGTGGCTTAACTGGTTTCTTTGTTGTATCTGCCCATGGTTCTTTCAAAATTATGTCAACAATGCTGTTTGTTTGCCTTGTATTGTATTGCATTTTAACTTGTTTTGTCTTAGTTTCAGCCTGCAAACAAAGCTGTAATGTCAGTAGGGACAACCCATTTATCAAGTGTTGCGGTCATTTCACAGAGCAACAGTGACAGTGGCACGTGCTCTCATTGGTCCACTGAGTCCGGTACACCAACCATTCCAGAAGAAATAGATGTACGAGGCTCTATTTTTGATTGCTTGTTGTGTTATATCAGCTCAATGATGTTCTTGAAATTGGAGGTCTTTTATTGCATCATATGATGTTGTAACTTGTTTTATCTAAATTTCAGGCTTCAAATAAAGCTACAATGCCAGAAGCAAGGGCCAATGCCTCAAGTATTGATGTTTCACAAAGCAGCAGTGAGAGTGCATATTGCTCGCATAGGCCCATGGTATCTATTGGTCAACTTAATCCGGCACAAAGAGATTTCGGGGATGCACTCCAAGAGGCAGTTGATATATTTGGGCGGGAAAACAAAGATGCTGATGAATTAATTGCCAAGACACGCCAAGAGATACATGAATTGAAAAATAGGCAAACTTTGACAGAAAATGTTCTAAAGAATCTCCTATGCACTTGTCATGGTAAGCCAGTTGTGATGTGTCTGGGAATTGAAGGTGTCTAAATAAACTTTGATTCTGTTGTTCAGTCAAGTGGACTGCTGATGCCAATGCTGTAACTAATTACTGCTCAAAATTTCGTTCAAAATTTCGTGGTCTGTAATAATTGCAAATTTTGTTGTTGTACTAAAATTAGATATGTTCCATGTGGCTGCTGTATTTTGTGTGAAATAATTTCCTGATGTGTACTTCAATTAAACCATAAATCGACTGCATGCTGAAAATTTGAATCTGAGCGCACGTGTGAACTATTTTCTGCTCGTAATGCAATAACGGCTGTTTCTTGGAAGGACTACGTACATGGGTGAAAAGTTAGAGAAGCTACAGTACTCTAACTTGAAGGTGAAAAGTTAGAGAAGCTACAGTACTCTAACTTTCCTTCCCCCAAACCATATGTCTAAAATCCAAATAATTTAAATTAATTTGCACAATACAAACTTGTGTCTTGCATTTGAAGTAATTACATGCAGAGAAAATTATGGTGTAATAAAATTTAGTTTAGTTTTTAAACATCTACAGTAATCACCTTTATTAGTTAAAGACAGTGCATAACCTTGTACTTATGCTACAGAAGCCTGACTTTGCTTCTTTATTTTTCCTGACTTAGCTCCTTCACGTTAGAGGATACGGTTCCCGTACATGGTAGCCCATTAATAATTATGCCTGCTAGCAAGATAGATGGTCCTTATTATAGTCAGGCATGTCAACTTGTATGATTAAAAGTAGTTCGTACACATTAAATCTACCATCTGCATTTTTCTCTGTAATAACTTTTCTTTTTACACAACTCAAAACTTGTCTGGCTAATATGAAATTTGAGATGGCAAAACCCGGGAAAGATAAAGATATCACCAAAAACTCTTTCCTGCGAAATGCTGGGTTTTGAAGCCCAAGTCCAAGTCTTTCTCTGCTCAAGTTTTGGAGGAACAACTCCAAGTAGAACGAGTTGCAACAGCTATGCTAAGAACAAAAGTTGACATGTTGAGATCGAGATTAGAAGCATGTGATGCCCTACTGCACGAGGCCAATCAAGTTCGTTATAATCTCCCAAAGACTAAGAAAATGCCATAGATAATTGGAGATGAACACTAACATAGTGAGTACATTGGTCTTGTGAAATGTTTCCTTAGATTAAGGCACCGTTCAGACTTTTGTTGGTGGATGCATTTATCTGCGGTTGGGATCAACTTGGTAGTTGTTCCTGTGGATGTTATATAAATTAATTGCCTAGCCTTTTTTGAATCAGTTCGAACTTAAATGGTATCATAGCCAAGGTCTCAAGTTTGAATTGTCGAACGTGTGGTTTAATTTAATCTCTGTCGGGCGGCAAAATCTCCCACCAATCCTGAAATATTTCAAACGCATTTTTGAATGGGATTAAGAAGATAGATCATGATCATGGTAGTGACCTATATTCAACGTGATGATGATTTGATTTTGCACTCGGCCATGAACAGAGGTACTAGTACGGTGTCACAATTTTTTATCATTATACTTGTACCTTAGCGAAATTCAAAATCTCATAGCGGCAAAACTTCCCGCCCACAAAATACAAAAATTTCACACGCTTCCAAATTCCCATTCTACCCCTGTGGAGATGACAGCAAAGTCGGTTGGTGAGGGGTTTGCCCGTCATTTTTTCGATCACCACCTCCCTAGCCCGGAAACCCTCCCAAAAAAAATACATTTCCTTCAGTCTCTCATCTGAGACCACCCACCGGAACTTCTCAAGTCCCTCTCTCTACCACCTCCACGACCACCGCACCGGAACATCCCCGCCGGACTTCCCTGGCCTACCCGAGCCCTCGCGATCCTCGTCATCCGGCTGCCTGCCGGAGCCGCTTCATCGACGCCGTCATCAACCGGACCGGATCATCCCCGCCGAACCTCGAAACCATATGCTCATCCAGCAGTCTACCGCAGTCGCTTCAGCTGCGGTATCGTCCACCCCACCGGAGCCGCTTCGCCGGATCCGTCGTCCACCGCATCGGATCTTGCTCACCGACACCGCTGTGCATGAACCGGATCTGCTTCACCGGCGCAGTGCATGATCTAAACTCTTCTACTGTCGCTTTTCTATTGCTTGCCTGCAAGTTCTTGTTTAATCTTGGGGGAACCTGTTTGTGCTAACGACGCGCCGTTACGTTTTTGCAGATGAGATGAGTAACCATGAAGTGTAATGGCCGTCTCTCCAACCCCAAGTAGCACATGTAGCGTACTTCATCACCGGATCTATCAACCCCAGGAAGATCTGCTGTGACTCCCACAGAGTGCTTCTCCTAATGTAAGTCCCTTGTTTTAGCGCCATGTTCTGGGTTCAGATGCTTGTTTGTCTGAAGCTCTTTTAGTTCATTCCTAGCTATGACCGTAACACGTTGCTATTTTCTACTTCATTGCTAACTTTAAGCGATTGAACATTTTGGTTTGCATTCCCTGCTCTGTAGATGTAGCCATCATAACTTCTATCTTGCTCAGTCGTTGTTACAAAAATTATACTGTAGGTATTATAGTAACATCCTGCTATTATTTAGTTCATGGCCAATTTTAAGTAATTGCACATGTTGGTTCGCATTCCCTGCTCTATAGCTTTTGGCATCGTAACTTCTATATTTGGTTTACATTCCCTGCTCTGTAGATCTAGCCATCATAACTTTATCTTGCTCAGTCGTTGTTACAAAAATTATGGCCTGCTACTATGTTGTTTGTGCCAATTTTTTACTCCATGAACATGTTGGCTTGCATTCCCTGTACTACAGGTGATGCCATTGTTTTGTATCTAGTTCATTGTAAGCTAACAAAGTAAGGACTTAGTTTGGCATGCTATCACTCTGCTATCTAGCCTGTAGTACAAATAAACTTGTCATACTACTAGATAATAATTTTGCGTGCCATCTTGTTCTTCAAAAGCTGCATTATTGACTTGTTTCTCTGACTTGGCATGACGCTCACATATGGAAAGCTGAACATATTGGTTTGCATTCCCTCTTATACAAGTTCACAGGTGATCCCACTATATTCTGTATCTGGTCCATCCTAAGCTCCAGCATTAACTATCCTCCATGTGTTGCTCATTACAAGTTTATATCCCGAAACATCTTGATTTGCATCCCCTTCACTATAAGTTCAGGAGTATTATTTAGTTCACGGCCAAAGTGAAGTAATTGCACTTGGCACATGTTGGTTCACATTCCCTCCTCTTTAGCTTTTGCCATCGTAACTTCTATTTTTGGTTTACATTCCCTGCTCTGTAGATGTAGCCATCATAACTTCATCTTGCTCAGTCGTTGTTACAAAATTTATAGCCTGCTACTATGTTGTTCATGCCAATTTTGTACTCCCTGAACATGTTGGTTTGCATGGGACTCGACAGTAGTAAGTCTGTTGTTTCATTCTAACATGCTCTGTTATATTGGCTGTTGGTATGCGGCATGCACTCTTTGTTTGCTTATTGTGCGCATTACAATGATCTTGTTATAACGACGAAATGATGAGTTCCAAATTCTTTGCCAAACAATATTGTAGTGTCTTTGCCTTTCCATTGTTGCTGTCTTAACTTGTAATGTCTTTGTTTCAGATATAGGTGCTGCATGGACAACTTAAAAGATTGCCGGATCGCTTCATTGTATTGCTAGGTTTAATTACCATTCAATTTCTCTGGGTTCTGTAATATTTTTTTCAATGCCTTGCAGCTGATGTAATATTTAGTTAGTTTTTATAGTTCTTTCGCGCATTTTTTCTTTGGTGCTTGTGGTAAGTGAGGCTATCCGAGAGAAATCAATGCTGCGTAAATATTCTCAGTATCTAAATCACGAATTCCCATCCCTTAAACGGCCCAATTAAGCGAAATCACATATGTGCCTGCCCGCAAAATCCTAAAGCGCATATTATGCCGGCATATAAACAGCAACTAAACGGGCTGGCCCACTTACTTCTTGGGCCAGCCCATTTGATTTACGGTGGACCCCACACACTAATTGGGCTGGCCCACTTGCTTTAAGGTGGACCCCACCAACTACTGGGCCGGCCCACTAATTAGTTGGGCCAGCCCATTTGCTTTTTGGTGGACCCCACATAATAAATGGGCCGGCCCTTTAAGAGGAAAGTGGGACCCACCTGTGTTTTTGGCCCGGCCCACTATCTTGTTGGGCCGGCCCACTTGCTATATGGTGGAACCCACATACTAGTTGGGCCGGCCCTTTAACAGGAAAGTGGGACCCACATGTGTTTTTGGCCCGGCCCACTATCTTGTTGGGCCGGCCCACTTGCTATATGGTGGTCCCACATACTAAATGGCCCTTTAAGAGGAAAGTGGGACCCACCTGTGATTTTGGCCCGCCCACTATCTTGTTGGGCCGGCCCACTGCTATATGGTGGACCCCTCATACTAATTGGGCCGGCCCTTTACCAGGAAAGTGGGACCCACTGTTTTTGGCCCGCCCACTATCTTGGGGCCAGCCCACTTGCTATATGGTGGACCCCACATACTAAATGGGCCCTTTAACAGAAAGTGGGACCCACCTGTGTTTTTGGCCCGGCCCACTATTTTGTTGGGCCCCCTGTATGGACCCCACAAACGAAATGGGCCGCCCTTTAACCGGAAAGTGGGACCCACGTGTTTTTGGCCCGGCCCACTATCAGGTTGGGCCAGCCCACTTGCTATATGGTGGACCCCACATACTAAATGGGCCGGCCCTTTAACAGGAAAGTGGGACCCACCTGTATTTTTGGCCCGGCCCACTATTTTGTTGGGCCGGCCCACTTGCTGTATGGTGGACCCCACAAACGAAATGGGCCGACCCTTTAACTGGAAAGTGGGACCCACCTGTGTTTTTGGCCCGGCCCACTAGCTTGTTGGGCCGGCCCACTTGCTATACGGTGGACCCCACACTAAATGGGCCGGCCTTTTAACAGGCAAGTGGGACCCACTGTGTTTTGGCCCGGCCCACTTGCTTCTTGGGCCGGCCCAGTTGCTGTAAGGTGGACCCCACATGTTAAATGGGCCGGCCCATTTAACTTTTGACCAGTCAACATTAGAGGTTAGGCCCGGCCCACGTAACTAATGGACCGGCCCAGCTATATAGTTGACCGGTCAAACTATGTCATCTGGCCCGGCCCGCTTAAGACGTGGCAGGCCTCGTGTGGGCCTACCATCTACCACGGGGTTTCAGCCGGTTAACGCCGTTAACTGCCAGTTAACGGCGTCTGCCACGTGTCAGTTTGCATGACGTCAGCAGTCAACGGGCTCCCGAAAACACTTCCGCAACGGTCCGATTTTCCGTGGCGGAAGGGCGCCCAAGCGCGACGGACCGAAAAAATCGTCGTTGGACTTTGCCTGACGCAGTTTCCACAACGGAACCCATATCGTCGGGTTAGGCCCATAGGCGACGAAAAATACCCCTTAGCGGACGATTTTGAGACGTTGTCTATCAGAACTTTTCTTGTAGTGCATGCTTCCCTCTGCGAAGGGCCATTCTTTTACTTTATGTTGAGTCAGTTTACCCACTTCTTTCTATCTTAGAAGCAAACACTTGTGTTAACTGTGTGCATTGATTCTTACATGTTTACTTATTGCACTTGTTATATTACTCTATGTTGACAAATATCCATGAGATATACATGTTACAAGTTGAAAGCAATTGCTGAAACTTAATCATCCTTTGTGTTGCTTCAATGCATTCTACTTTGAATTTATTGCTTATGAGTTAGCTCTTATGCAACTCTTATTGATACTTGTCTTGAAAGTACTATTCATGAAAAGTTTTGCTATATGATTCATTTGTTTAGTCATTATCTTTGTTAGCAATCTTTTGTTCAGATCACTCCATTCATCTCATATGCTTTACAATAATGTTGATCAAGATTATGTTGGTAGCATGTCACTTCAGAAATTATTTGTGTTATCGTTTACCTACTCGAGGGCGAGTAGGAACTAAGCTTGGGGATGCTTGATACGTCTCAAACGTATCTATAATTTCTTATGTTCCATGCTACTTTTATGACAATACTTGAATGTTTTATACATACTTTACAGCATTATTATACATTTTCCGGCACTAACCTATTAACAAGATGCCGAAGCGCCAGTTGCTGTTTTCTGCTTTTTTGGTTTCAGAAATCCTAGTAAGGAAATATTCTCGGAATTGGACGAAATCAACGCCCAGGATCCTATTTTTCCACGAAGCTTCCAGAAGACCGGAGGGATAACGAAGTGGGGCCACGAGGTGGCCAGACAACAGAGCGGCGCGGCCCAGTGGTCTAGGCCCCTCGCGTCGCCCCCTGACCTACCCTTCTGCCTACAAATAGCCTTCGTCGCGAAACCCCTACCGAGCCACGATACGGAAAACCTTGAGACGCCGCCCGAATCCCATCTCGGGGATTCAGGAGATCGCCTCCGGCACCCTGCCGGAGAGGGGAATCATCACCGGAGGGGCTCTACATCATCATGCCCGCCTCCGGATTGATGCGTGAGTAGTTCATCCTTGGACTATGGGTCCATAGCAGTAGCTAGATGGTTGTCTTCTCCGCATGTGCTATCATTGTTTAGATCTTGTGAGCTGCCTAACATGATCAAGATCATCTATTTGTAATGCTACATGTTGTGTTTGGCGGGATCCGATGAATATAGAATATTATGTCAAGTTGATTATCAATCTATCATATATGTGTTGTTTATGTTCTTGCATGCTCTCCGTTGCTAGTAGAGGCTCTGGCCAAGTTGATACTTGTAACTCCAAGAGGGAGTAATTATGCTCGATAGTGGGTTCATGCCTCCATTTAATCTGGGACAGTGACAGAAAGTTCTAAGGTTGTGGATGTGCTGTTGCTACTAGGGATAAAACATTGATGCTTTGTCTAAGGATATTTGTGTTGATTACATTACGCACCATACTTAATGCAATTATCTGTTGTTTACAACTTAATACTGGAAGGGGTTCGGATGATAACCTGAAGGTGGATTATTTAGGCATAGATGCATGCTGGATAGCGGTCTATGTACTTTGTCGTAATGCCCTGATTAAATCACATAGTAATCATCGTTGGTATGTATTGAATCTTTATTTGTCAATTGCCCGCCTGTAATTTGTTCACCCAGCATGTTAGTTATCTTATTGGAGAGACACCACTAGTGAACTGTGGACCCCGGTCCATTCTTTTACATCTGAATACATTCTACTGTTTTACTGTTCTTTGCAAACAAACACCATCTTCCACTCGATACGTTTAATCCTTTGTTTTCAGCAAGCCGGTGAGATTGACAACCTCACTGTTACGTTGGGGCAAAGTACTTTGATTGTGTTGTGCAGGTTCCACGTTGGCGCCGGTTTCACTGGTGTTGCGCCGCACTACACTCCTCCACCAACAACCTTCACGTGCTTCTTGGCTCCTACTGGTTCGATAACCTTGGTTTCATACTGAGGGAAACTTGCTTCTATACGCATCATACCTTCCACTTGGGGTTCCCAACGGACGTGTGCATCTACGCGTATCAAGGACTCGCGGAATATGTTGTAAGAGGTCATTATTCGATGGACCTGCAGATGACATAAACAAACTTTTATAGAAATTAGATATAAAGGGTCCCAACTCCGCCTCCGACTCCACAACTCCCCTCCATCTCTTTTCAGTCTCCTTATACGATTAGTTTTCTTCCTCTCCGAAGCATAAGCATGGAAGAAATCTGTATTGCGATCCCCATTTTTAAGCCAATTTGCATGGGCTCTGTTGCCAATATACGTTATGCTGATCCGCCAAACGTCCCAGTTTGTAACGCAACAAATGTTCCCGATTGACATTCTGCTGGTTTAGAGGTCCACGCCTACACACCTCAAGATCTTTCTTTGCCTTTTTTATCCTTTGTTTTAATTCTCCTAACACCTCCCTGTCCCACACTGACAAGGATCCGCCCACTTTCTTTACCGCCTCCTCCACCGTACATGCACTTTCCCCAAAAGCTGAATTTCATGCTTCCATTACAACCTGCTCGCATTGTTCTTCTTGTAGCCAACGAGCTTCAAAACGGAACATACTCTGTGATCCTCCTCCATGACCTTCACCAGCCTGTTCATTTAGTTCAATGATAATTGGGCGATAGTCGGAGTGACGTGGGTCCCCATTTATTACTTTATACAGAGGGAACATACACCTCCACTCGACATTTGCCACTGCTCGGTCCAACCTTTCCCTCACATAACCATCAGCCCTATGCCAGTTGTTTCTCCATGTCAAAGGGTCACCGACAAAGCCCAAGTCACTTAGCTCACAATCTTCTAACGCCTGCCTAAACGCGTCCATGCAACCCTGGGCCCGAGCCTGCCCTCCTTCTTTCTCCCCTACGAAAAGAATCTTATTGAAATCGCCCACACACAACCATGGCAAATTTTCTTGGCTGTGAAGAGTGTGAAGCAGCCTCCAAGTGTTCTCCTTCTCACCCGTCTTTGATTCACCGTATATTCCCGTCAAACGCCATTTACTGCCACTCTCCTCCACGTCAACGTCTATGTGGTACCGTCCTTCCACCTCAAACCGACATTAACCCCTCTCCGAACATAGCTAAACCTCCACTCCTCCCCACACAGTCCTTCACTATCATATTGGGCATATTCAACTTCCAACGTAAATACTCAATTTCCTTCTCTTTAAGTTTTGTCTCACGAGAAAGAGAATGTCGGGTCTTCCGCCTTCGAACTCCTGAAGGCCTCGAACTGTCGGCTGGTTCCCAAGCCCCCGGCTTCGTGACACTATCTTCATTGGTCCTTGTGGCTGTTCCGATAGCCCCGCCAAAATTGTACCTTCCCGCCCATGACACCTTTCACTTTCTTCGCCGATCCCCTTCATTCTCCTCCACTTCCATTGGGTCTCCCTCTCTCTTCCTTCCTACCCTCACATTTAGCTTCTCCTGATTGGTACTCACATCCTCCTTTCTTTGCTTGCGTCGAAATTTCCCATTCCCCTGCCTTCCCTCCTTCCGATCGACGTGATCACCCTCCTGCATGGAAAGCCGCTCGACATGACTACTACCATGCGGGACAAGTTCCCCGACATCGACGCCTCCGGCCTAGAGACTCATGTGTTGCCAAATCGCTTTCGCATCCCATTACCCAAGTGGGTCATCCTTTTCTCGGGCTTGCTCCTTCTCCTTCTCCTTACAGAGCGACTCGCGCTCACTCGAACTTCTCTGTGTATTGTTTTTATTTCCCCCGCTGCCACCATCCTTCCTCCAGGTCGAACTTTCACTCCTTCCTTTTGCACCCCTTCCTCCGAAACCATAACCATGCCCACCCGACCATGATCTACCCTCCGACCATCTTTGCTTGTCACCCCCAGTACCTTTCTTTGGAATGTATGCCCTCAGCCACCCACCAAACTGTTGCTTCTCGCCTTTTTGAGTTTTATCGAACAACTCTTATCATCGTGTCCTAGCACACCACAAGTATAGCAGAACTCTGGCAAGTACTCGTACTCAAAAGGGCACCACTTTGTACGGTTTTCTCCCAGATTAATTGTGATGCCTGATGTCTACGGGTGCTTCTATTCTTGTATACAGTGTTGGGCCTCCAAGAGCAGAGGTTTGTAGAACAGCAGCAAGTTTTCCCTTAAGTGGATCACCCAAGGTTTATCGAACTCAGGGAGGAAGAGGTCAAAGATATCCCTCTCAAGCAACCCTGCGATCACAATGCAAGAAGTCTCTTGTGTCCCCAACACACCTAATACACTTGTCAGATGTATAGGTGCACTAGTTCGGCGAAGAGATAGTAAAACACAGTGGTATAGATGGTGGTAATATTGCAGAAAGTAAAGATGCAGTAAAACAGTAAACAAGCGGCGCCAGAAAATAGCTTGCTGGCGTGGGAAGCAATTCTTTGTGGTGGAAACAAGGCCTAGGGATCATACTTTCACTAGTGGACACTCTCAACATTGATCACATAATAAATAAGTTCTCTTCCTTTGTGCTACATATACTCTTGTTAGATGATGAACACCACTAATTGTGTAGGATTACACGAACCCTCAATGCCGGAGTTAACAAGCGCCACAACATTCGATATTCATATTTAAGTAACCTTAGAGCATAATAGATCTTTGCAAAATAAACCAAGTACTAACATAGCATGCACACTGTCACCATCACACTATGAAGGAGGCATAAATCACATCAATACTATCATAGCGATAATCAACTCCATAACCTACAAGAGATTATGATCATAATCTACGACAAGAACTACACAATGCACACACTGTCACCATTACATCATGCAGGAGGAATAGACTACTTTAATAACATCACATGAGTAGCACATAGATAAATAGTGATACAAAACACATTGCAATCATAAAGGGATATAAATAAGCACTTCACTATGCCATTCATAACAGTGAATAAGTATTCTGTGAAATATAGCCTAAGAGACCCACACGGTGCACACACTGTCACCTTTACACACGTGGGACAAGGAGTCTCCGGAGATCACATAAGTAAAACCCACTTGACTAGCATAATGACATCTAGATTACAAGCATCATCATATGAATCTCAATCATGTAAGGTAGCTCATGAGATTATTGTATTGAAGTACATAGGAGAGAGATGAACCACATAGCTACCGGTACAGCCCCGAGCCTCGATGGAGAACTACTCCCTCCTCATGGGAGACAGCAGCGGTGATGAAGATGGCGGTGGTGTCGATGGAGGAGCCTTCCGGGGGCACTTCCCCGTCCCGCGGGCGCCGGAACGAGACTCCTGTCCCCCAGATCTTGGCTTCGCGATGGCGGCGGCTCGGGAAGGTTTCTCGTGTGGCTTATTCGTATCGTGTTTTAGGTCAGGGACCTTTATATAGGCGAAGAGGCGGCGTCAGAAGGTCAACGAGGCGACGACACACTAGGGGGCGCCCCGGCCGCGCCGGGTGGGTCCTGGCCCGTGGCCCCCCTCTGGTCCCTCTCGGGTGTTCTGGAAGCTTCGCGTGATCCTAAGACACTACAAGAAAAGTTGCCATGGCCGACGAAGTTGAAGTCGCGCCGTGGTTGCTGGTGTACCATGGCCGACGATTTTTGGTCCCTCCGTGGTGCATGTCAAAACTTTTTTTTCTCGTTTTTGAGGCCACCTAGCCCGACGAAAGCGGCCAAAACGTCGCGTATGGTGGCCCGGGACGTGGTGCATCTCGAAATCTCGGGTTCGCCGGCCGAGTCAACGCAAATCCGCACCGCCGAGGGATGTAGGGCCCAGATGGCAGCCTCTCTGGCATTGTTTTTTTCTAGATCGCGCCATCTCGTTCAACGTTCTCCGATCGAGCCGTTTACGATGCAGGATCATGGGTCCCGCATGTCATCCTCTATGAACCAAAATTCTTTCTATTCTTGGATTTTTTTGACCCCCTGATTTCTGGCTACTTCCTTTTTCTTTTGATCCCTTGCCGCCTTGGAAACATTGAGACCGCTGCTGCTAAATGGGACCCGCATGTCATCCTCTATGTGCAATCAACTTTCTTTTCTTGGAGTTTTTTTGGCACCTCAAATTTGGTCACTTGCCTTTTTCTTTCGATCCCCTGCCGCCTCTCAAACGGTGATACCGCTGCTGCTAAATGGGACCCGCATGTCATCCTCTATGTACTATAAAACTTTCTTTTCTTGAATTATTTTTGGCACCTCATATTTGGTCACTTACCTTTTTCTTTCGATCCCCTGCCGCCTCTCAAACGGTGATACCGCTGCTGCTAAATGGGACCCGCATGTCATCCTCTATGTACTATAAAACTTTCTTTTCTTGGATTTTTTTGGCACCTCATATTTGGTCACTTGACTTTTTCTTTCGATCCCCTGCTGCCTCTCAAACGGTGATACCGCTGCTGCTAAATGGGACCCGCATGTCATCCTCTATGTACTATAAAACTTTCTTTTCTTGGATTTTTTTGGCACCTCATATTTGGTAACTTGACTTTTTCTTTCGATCCCCTGCTGCCTCTCAAACAGTGATACCGCTGCTGCTAAATGGGACCCGCATGTCATCCTCTATGTACTATAAAACTTTCTTTTTTTGGATTATTTTTGGCACCTCATATTTGGTCACTTGACTTTTTCTTTCGATCCCCTGCCGCCTCTCAAACGGTGAGACCGCTGCAGCTAAATGGGACCCGCATGTCATCCTCTATGAGCAATCAACTTTCTTTTCTTGGAGTTTTTTTGGCACCTCATATTTGGTCACTTGCCTTTTTCTTTCGATCTCATGCCACGTTTGAAACGTTGAGGTACCTGCTGGCTCATGGGACCCACATGTCATCCTCTATGTGCTATAAAAGTTTCCTTTGTTGGATTTTTTTCACCCTCTGATTTTTGGCTTGCCTTTTTCTTTTGATCCCCTGCCCCCTTTGAAACGTTGAGTAAGCTGTTGGTTCAAGGGACCCGCATGTCATCCTCTATGTCCATCAACTTTCTTTTCTTGGATTTTTTTCACCCCCTAATTACTAGCTACTTTCTTTTTCTTTTGATCTCAAGCCGCATTACAAACATTGAGACCGCTGCTGCAAAATGGGACCCACATGTCATCCTCTATGTACAATAAATCTTGGATTATTTTTGGCTCCTGATATTTGGTCACTTGCCTTTTTCTTTCGATCTCATGCCGCCTTTGAAACGTTGAGTAAGCTGCTGGCTCATGGGTCCCGCATGTCATCCTCTACGAACAATAAAAGTTTCCTTTCTTGGAGTTATTTTTTACCCCTAATTTCTGGCTATTTGCCTTTTTCTTTTGATCCCCTGCCCCCGTTGAAACGATGAGGACGCTGTTGGCAGGTCGGTCCCACATGTCATCCTCTATGAACAATAAAAGTTTCCTTTGGTGGATTTATTTTTGACCCCTAATTAATTTCTGGCTATTTCCTTTATTTTTCTTTTGATCCCCTGCCGCCTTGGAATTGTTGAGAATGCTGCTGCCTCATTTTTCTTTTGGTCCTGTGCCGCCTTGGAAACGTTGAGACCGCTGCTACAAAATGGGACCCGCATGTCATCCTCTATGTACAATAAAGTTTCTTTTCTTGGATTATTTTTGGCTCCTGATATTATGTCACTTGCCTTTTTCTTTCGATCTCATGCCGACTTTGAAACGTTGAGGATGCTGCTGCCTCATGGGTCCCGCATGTCATCCTCTCAGAACGATAAATGTTTTCTTTTCTTGTATTTTTTTACCAACTGATTTTTGGCTTTTTTTATTTTCGATCCCCTGCCGCCTTTGAAACGTTGACTCCGCTGCTGGCTCATGGGTCCCCGATGTCAGCCTCCCCGTACAAGAAACATGTGATATTTTATTTTGCAGACAATAAACGTTGTATTTCGCTCTGAGCTATTGCAAACGGATAAATTAAATCTTTATATCTACATAAACAAACTTATATGTTGAATCTCCTTGTTTTTTGTTTTTGCGAAGCATAGGACTTTCCTGTTTTTTTTTGAGAAAAATCCGACCTTTCCTGTTTTGGAGTGGGCTGAAATTGTACGAGTCAAAAGGCCCAGCAGGATAGTTCGAAGGCCCAGATGTCCAGATACAGCCCAATTGAAATCTTTCTTTTCTTGGATTTTTTTCACACCCTGATTTCTGGCTACTTCATTTTTCTTTCGGTCCTGTGCCGCCTTGGAAGCGTTGAGACCGCTGCTACAAAATGGGACCCGCATGTCATGACCCACAAGTATAGGGGGTGTATCGTAGTATCTTCGATAAGTAAGAATGTCGATCCCAACGAGGAGCAGAAGGTGTTGGCAGCAGTTTCGATGAAGGATTCACTGTAAATGCTCACAAACAAGTATTCAAGGGGTTTTGATGTAACAGATGAATAAAGTACGAGTAAGTAAAATGCGAGAGAAATAATTGCAGCGAGTGGCCCAATCCTTTTTAGCACAAAGGACAAGCCGGTTTGTTTACTTATAATGACCAAACGTTCTCGAGGACACACGGGGATTTTAGTCTAGTACTTTCGCTTCATGTGGTTTAATAATCTTCATTGTTTTGATAAGTGTTGTGTGGGTGAACCTATGCTAATGCACCGCCCTTCCTAGGACTAATACATACTTGTGATTATACCCCTTGCAAGCATCCGCAACTACAAGAAAGTAATTAAGATAAATCTAACCACAGCCTTAAACTCTGAGATCCTGCGATCCCTCCTGCATCGATATACTAACGGGGGCTTAGGTTTCTGTCACTCCGGCAACCCCGCAATTAGCAACCGAATACAAGATGCACTCCCCTAGGCCCATAAATGGTGAAGTGTCGTGTAGTCGACGTTCACACGACACCACTAGAAGAATGACACCACAACTTAAATATCATAACATTGAATATTACTCAACCATAATTCACTACTAGCATTTAGACTTCACCCATGTCCTCAAGAACTAAACGAACTACTCACGAGACATCATATGGAATACAATCAGAGGTGATATGATGATGAATAACAATCTGAACATAAACCTTGGTTCAATGGTTTCACTCAATAGCATCTACAACAAGTATAGAATAACACCGGGAGAGTTTCCCCTATCAAACAATCAAGATTTAACCCGAATTGCTACAGCGGTGACGAGGTGCAGCGGTGGTGATGGCGGTGTAGATGGTGGAGATGATGATGATGATGATGGAGATGATGTCCCGCTCGATGACGATGGCGATGGCGTCGATTTCCCCCTCCGGGAGGGAATTTCCCCGGCGGATTCCTGCCCGCCGGAGAGCTCTTTTCTCTCTGGTGTTCTCCGCCCCGCAGAGGCGGCTGTAACCCTTCGTGAGGTCCTCTCTGTGGCTTAGGTTTTCGGGACGAAGGAGTACGCGAAGAAAAGGAGGCGAAAGAGGCTGTGGGGCCCCCAGAGCATAGGGTGGCGCGGCCAGGCCATGGGCCGCGCCGCCCTATGGTCTGGGCCCACAGTGGCTCCTCTCTTCTTCCCCTTCTGGCTCCCTCCGTCATCTGGAAAAATAGGAATTTACGTGAAATTCCCTTCCACAGTTGATCTTCCGAAATATTGCGTTCTGACGGTGCTTTTTCCAGCAGAATCCTGGCTCCGGTGCTTGATCCTCCAATGATGATGAAACATGCAAAATAGATGAAATAACATAAGTATTGTGTCCCAATATGAAATATATCAATGAATAACAGCAAATTATGATACAAAATAGTGATGCAAATTGGACGTATCAACTCCCCCAAGCTTAGACCTCGCTTGTCCCCAAGCGAAACTGAGCTCGATAAACGAGACCACATGTTTATGGAGTGAAGAGTCGATAAATAGAATACGGACAAGAAGCATCATATTCATTCACACAAGACATTCTAGTAAACAACTTCCTCATATAACTCATCTCGAAATAAGTAAAGAGAAATCACAAGTAAAGGTGCATAAGAAATCATAGTTGGTGATGGCAAACTTTGTTCTTGGTCAGAGAACTACTAACGGATTGTACTTCTAAGCAAAGCTTTCATATTAGAATTTATAGCTGAGCCTTCATATTTAAGCATAACAATCTCCTCATAATCATTGATAACTTCAAAGTCATATTCATTCAGATAAAATTGGTACTAAACAAGAAAGTATAAAAGACATGATTAACTGAATCATAGCATAAATGATTGGTTCACAACAACTCAATTGCTTGCTTGAGATAGAGGGAAATAGGTTTACTGACTCAACATAAAAGTAAAAGATAGGCCCTTCGCAGAGGGAAGCAGGGATTAAATCATGTGCTAGAGCTTTTCAAGTTTTGAAATCATATAAAGAGCATAAAAGTAAGATTTTGAGCGGTGTTTGTTGTTGTCAACGAATGGTAGCGGGCACTCTAACCCCCTTGCCAAACGAACCTTCAAAGAGCGGCTCCCATGAGGGACGGCATTTCTACCAGCAAGGTAGATCATCCCCCTTCTCTTTTGTTTACACATGTATTTTAGTTTTATTAAGGATGACACTCCCCCCAACCTTGGCTTTCTCAATCCATGGCTAACCGAATCCTCGGGTGCCTTCCAACATTCACATACCATGGAGGAGTGTCTATTGCAAAATTAAGTTGCTTACTGATAAGTCAGAGCAAAACATGTGAAGAGAATTATTAATGAAAGTTATTAATTGGGGCTGGGAACCCCGTTGCCAGCTCTTATTGCAAAATTATTGGATAAGCGGATGTGCCGCTAGTCCATTGGTGAAAGTCCGCCCAACAAGATTGAAAGATAAAACACCACATACTTCCTCATGAGCTATAAAACATTGACACAAATAAGGAGTAGTAGTTTGAATAATTTAAAGGTAGCACATGAAGTATTTACTTGGAATGGCAGAAAATACCATGTAGTAGGTAGGTATGGTGGACACAAATGGCATAGGTTTGGTCTAAGGTTATGGATGTATGAGAAGCATTCCCTCTCGATACAGGTCTTTGGCTAGCAAGGTTTGATAGCAAGCATAAAGGTTGAGGGAAACAAACAAATATACATATGATAGAAACAATCATGCATCTTTCTCATAAGCACAAGCAATTTTAACTTAAGAATACTAAGCTCATAAGCATAGAGATAATAGAGTAATGTATCTAAGTGTATTTCTCTCTTTTATTAAACATCAAGATGTTGTTGCTATTGACCAATGCTAAGTTTGCCAAAACCAAATAGATTTACTTGATGCTCCCAAAGTGATATCAATACTCATGTCAAGAGTAATCATATAATAGAGATTGCAAACTAAAATAAGATGTGCAAAAAGTAAATGATAAGACTTCTCATTAATATTTCATAACGATAACTCACACCAACGGATACATAGATAACTAACTAAGAGAGATACTTCCACATTGCATACTATTCCATATGATAACTTCCCTACTCATGATATGACACTACTTGATAGTAAAAGATAAAGGTGGTGATGTGATACCGCGGCACTCCCCCAAGCTTGGAACAAACCAAGGGGATGCCAATACCGATGATGAATTACTCCTTCGGTGATGATGGTGATGGATTCTTCTCGACAAGCTTCCTGACAAGCTCCTGTAAACCTTCAATCTCATAGGTGAGGTTGCGAATCATCTCCGAGTTGTGCTCAACGCGGCTCATAATCATGTCCGGTGGTGAATCCCAACTCTTAGAATTGTTTCCCCATCCTTCAGCTTCAGATTTCATCTCTCCTGCATTGTCAGAACGATTTATATCCCAATTACTTGGCAACACTACCTTGGGGGTCCTTTCAGTTTGACGATCGTAGATTAGATTGCGGTAAGGGTTGTAATTGCTCGGAGAAGATGTCCTTGGAGCCAAGTAATGACGTGGAACCGCTCCTCCGGTAGCGATTCGTGCACTCCTCTTGATGTTGGATGGATTTGATATCACGCCAATACTTGCGACGGTGGCTTGTTGGTGTTCCTGCGGAGCTTCCTCCACTTCTTCCTCATCCTCTCTTGCATCTTCTTTCTTCAGCTCCGGGTCTTGAATATTTTCCTTCAAAGGTTCCTTGTCCTTGTTGTTGGAGACCATGGTGCTTCTAGATCAAAACAAATCTGGCAGAAAACAGCTCGAAACAAAACACGACGAGAAAACGATATTACGGACCTCCAGGGGTCCGGGGGATTATATAGCAAATATTTTTACGACAAAAGGAAGGTTCCAGGCCGAAAACGAGTGGAAACGGGACGCCGAGGGGCTGTCACCATAGGTCGGCGCGGCCAGGGTGGGGCCCGCGCCGGCCTGTGGTGACGGGCCCTCGCGCGTCTTTTCCACTCCGTTTCGATTCCGTAATTTTTCATATTTTCTAAAAACAGCAGAAATAATGTTCGGAAAGGTAAACGCGGACTTTTTATTACCTGTACTGTTACCTATTCAAAGTCCAGTTCTGGCGGACTGTCAATTTGTCCTTTGATGAAAGCCTCCGGTGTTTCCACTTGAATAATATCAACATCAACATTATAAGAATCACCCGAGATATAATGCTTGAGTCTTTGTCCATTCACCACTTGTGTGGCATTGCCTTGGAGAGAGCTAATTTTAATTGCTCCTGAACGATACACCTCCTCAACAACATATGGTCCTTCCCACTTCGAGAGTAATTTCCCTGCAAAGAATCTGAGACGAGACCGATACAATAGAACTTGATCTCCAACATTAAATTCTCTTTTGATGATCCTTCTATCATGCCACTTCTTAACTTTTTCTTTAAAGAGTTTAGCATTTTCATAAGCTTCACTTCTCCATTCATCTAGAGAACTTAATTGCAGCAACCTCTTATTACCGGCTAATTTAGGATCTTTATTTAGTTCTCTAACAGCCCAATAAGCTTTGTGCTCTAGTTCTAAAGGTAAATGACAAGCTTTTCCATAAACCATTTTATAAGGTGACATTCCCATAGGATTTTTATAAGCAGTTCTATAAGCCCATAGTGCTTCTTTCAATTTGCTAGCCCAATTCTTTCTAGATTTATTAACAGTCTTACCCAAGATAGCTTTAATCTCTCTATTTGATAATTCTACTTGACCACTAGTTTGAGGGTGATAAGCAGAAGCAATTCTATGATTAATACCATACTTAGCAAGAGTTTTTCTAAAACCTCCATGAATAAAATGAGAACCTCCATCAGTCATAATATATCTAGGTACTCCAAATCTAGGAAATATAACATCTACAAGCATTTTTATAGAGGTCTCACCATCAGCACTCTTTGTAGGTATAGCTTCTACCCATTTAGTAACATAATCAACAGCGACAAGTATATGAGTGTTACCGTCTGAAGAAGGGAAAGGACCCATGAAGTCGAATCCCCAACAATCGAATGGTTCAATAACAAGAGTATAATTCATAGGCATTTCATTGCGTCTGGAGATATTACCAACTCTTTGACATTCATCACAGGATAAAATAAATTTCCTTGCATCTTTGAAGAGTGTTGGCCAATAAAAACCTGATTGTAGAACCTTTTGCGCGGTTCTATCTCCAGCGTGATGTCCTCCATAAACACTACCATGACATTTACTCAATATCTCCTGTTGTTCATATTCAGGAACACATCTTCGCATAATACCATCCACTCCTTCTTTATATAAGTGTGGGTCATCCCAAAAATAATGCCTCAAGTCATAAAAGAATTTCCTCCTTTGCTGAGCTGAAAAGGTTGGAGGCAAATACTTCGAAACAATAAAGTTAGCATAATCTGCATACCAAGGGCTCTCTCGCGAGCTCACCTTTATTACAGCCAATTGTTCATTTGGAAAACTATCATTAACAGGAACAGGATCATAAGCAATATTTTCCAATCTAGACAAATTATCAGCAACAGGATTATCAGCACCTTTCCTATCTATAATATGTAAATCAAATTCTTGCAACAGAAGTACCCATCTAATAAGCCTTGGCTTAGCATCTTTCTTTGTCATAAGGTATCTAATTGCAGCATGATCAGTATGAATTGTAACTTTCGAATCAACAATATAGGGTCTAAACTTATCACAAGCAAAGACTACAGCTAACAATTCCTTTTCAGTTGTAGCATAATTTCTTTGAGCAGCATCAAGAGTCTTACTAGCATAATGAATAACATTTAATTTTTTATCTACCCGCTGTCCAAGAACAGCGCCTACAGCAAAATCACTAGCATCACACATAATTTCAAAAGGCAAATTCCAATCAGGAGGTTCGACTACAGGAGCAGTTGTTAAGGCTTTCTTTAGAGTTTCAAAAGCTTCCTTACAATCATCATCAAAAACAAAAGGTACATCTTTTTGAAGAAGATTAGTAAGAGGCTTTGAAATTTTAGAGAAATCTTTAATAAATCTCCTATAAAACCCAGCATGACCAAGAACACTACGAATACCTTTAACATCCCTCGGATAGGGCATCTTCTCAATTGCTTCAACTTTAGCTCTATCAACTTCAATACCTCTCTCGGAAATTTTATGTCCCAATACAATTCCTTCATTAACCATAAAGTGGCATTTCTCCCAATTAAGAACAAGGTTAGTTTCTTCACATCTCTGCAAAACTTTATCGAGGTTTCGCAAGCAATTATCAAAAGAATTCCCATAGACAGAAAAATCATCCATGAACACCTCTACAATACTTTCGCAAAAACCATGAAAAATAGCAGACATGCATCTTTGAAAAGTAGCAGGAGCATTACATAAACCAAAAGGCATACGCCTATAAGCATAAGTTCCATAAGGACAAGTAAACGTGGTTTTCTCTTGATCTTTAGCTTTAACAGCAATTTGTGAAAACCCAGAATAACCATCAAGAAAGCAAAAATGAGTATTTTTAGATAACCTTTCTAGCATTTGATCAATAAAGGGTAAAGGGTAATGATCTTTCTTAGTAACTTTATTAACTTTTCGAAAATCAATGCACATTCTATACCCTACAACTATTCTTTGAGGGATAAGCTCATCATTATCATTAGGCACAACAGTCATTCCTCCTTTCTTAGGAACACAATGCACAGGACTAACCCATCTACTATCAGCAATAGGATATATAATACCAGCTTCAAGGAGTTTTAATACCTCGTTCCTTACCACCTCTTTCATCTTCGGAATTAGACGACGTTGATGTTCAACAACAGGCTTTGCATCTTCTTCCATATTAATAGCATGTTGGCAAATAGAAGGAGAAATCCCTTTCAAATCATCAAGAGTATAGCCAATAGCTCCTCGGTGTTTCTTCAATATTTCCAATAACCTTTCTTCCTCAATCTCTGAAAGCTTAGAACTAATAATAACAGGATATATTTTCTTATCATCAATATGAGCATATTTAAGATTATCAGGTAAAGGCTTTAAATCAAAAACAGGATCTTCCTTTGGTGGCGGTGTTGTACCCAAATCTTCCACCGGTAAATCATGCTTGAGAATAGGTTGGCGAAGAAAAATTTCCTCAAGCTCATCTCTTTCTTTCCTAAAAGCTTCACTTTCACTATTCTCCAAATGTTGCTGCAAAGGATTATTAGGAACAAGAACAATAGATGCACACTGCTCCATTTTAAAATCATTACTAGGCAAGTCAGCTTTATAAGGAGTTTTGGTAAATTTAGAAAAGTTAAATTCATAAGGTTCACCAGCAAATCTAGTCAAAATTTTCTCTTTCTTACAATCTATAATAGCTCCACAAGTATTTAGAAAAGGTCTACCAAAAATGATAGGACAATGATCACTAGCAGCAGAACCAAGTACCAAAAAGTCAGCAGGATATTTAATCTTACCACATAGAACTTCCACATCTCGAACAATACCAATTGGAGAAATAGTTTCTCTATTAGCCAGATGAATAACCACATCAATATCTTCAAGTTCACAAGAACCAATTTCGTGCATAATCTCCGTGTAAAGCTCATAAGGAATAGCACTAACACTTGCACCAATATCACATAAACCATAATAACAATGATCACCAATTCTAACAGATAGCATAGGAACACTAACTTGTTTGGGTTTATTAGGATGTGAAACAATATTAGAAGCATCTTCACAGAAAATAATATGACCATCCTCCACATTTTCAGTCACAAGATCTTTAACTATTGCAACAGCAGGTTCAATTTTAATTTGTTCTTCAGGTTCTTTAGGTTTCTTTTCACTTTTATTAACCGCACTAGATATGACAGAGTACTCCTTCATTTTAGCAGGGAAAGGAGTTTTTTCAATATAAGCTTCAGGAATAACATTATCAACAGTTTCAATCACTACACATTTGTTTACAGATGAATCAACTTTATCTTTATACGGTTCATGATACTTATCAAAATTCTTCTTAGGCAGTTCATAATGAGAGGCAAAAGCTTTATAAAGATTTGCAACAACTTGGGAATCAAGACCATATGTAGCACTCATATTACGAAATTTATCAGTATCCATAAAAGCTTCAATGCATTTATAATCATAAATTATACCTGATTCTCTATCTTTGTCGTTCTCCCATCCTTCAGTATTTTCTTGGATCCGATCAAGAAGGTCTCTTTTAAACTCTTCATTCTTGCGTGTAAATGATCCAGAACAAGAAGTATCCAGCAAGGTCTTGTCTTGAAAAGAAAGTCTTGCATAGAAATTATCAATAATAACATTACCAGGAAGCTCATGAATGGGGCATTTGAGCATTAAAGACTTCAATCTCCCCCAAGCTTGGGCAATACTCTCTCCATCATGAGGCCAGAAATTATATATGCGGTTCCGATCTTTGTGAATTTCACTTGGAGGATAGAATTTGGAATAAAATAAAGGCACAATGTCCTCCCAATCAATAGAATCACCATTCTTCAGCAATTTATACCAGTGCGCCGCTTTACCAGACAGCGATATAGTGAATAGTTTCTTTCTAACTTCATTCATAGAAATACCTGCACATTTGAATAACCCGCATAATTCATGCAAAAACAATAAATGATCACCAGGATGGACAGTTCCATCCCCTTCATAGCGGTTATCCATAACACGTTCAATAATTTTCATAGGTATCTTATATGGTACTACTTCCTCACCTGGCGCTTCATCCACTACCGTTGCAGTAGTAGTAGATTTCCCAAATAGAAATTGAAGAGAAGATCTCTCCATAATGATTTATAGCAGCAGGCAGAAATAAAATCAGCACAAACAGTAAAGGTTTTCCTTACCAATTCCACTTACCAATAGCGCTTCACTCCCCGGCAACGGCGCCAGAAAATAGTCTTGATGACCCACAAGTATAGGGGGTGTATCGTAGTATCTTCGATAAGTAAGAATGTCGATCCCAACGAGGAGCAGAAGGTGTTGGCAGCAGTTTCGATGAAGGATTCACTGTAAATGCTCACAAACAAGTATTCAAGGGGTTTTGATGTAACAGATGAATAAAGTACGAGTAAGTAAAATGCGAGAGAAATAATTGCAGCGAGTGGCCCAATCCTTTTTAGCACAAAGGACAAGCCGGTTTGTTTACTTATAATGACCAAACGTTCCTGAGGACACACGGGGATTTTAGTCTAGTACTTTCGCTTCATGTGGTTTAATAATCTTCATTGTTTTGATAAGTGTTGTGTGGGTGAACCTATGCTAATGCACCGCCCTTCCTAGGACTAATACATACTTGTGATTATACCCCTTGCAAGCATCCGCAACTACAAGAAAGTAATTAAGATAAATCTAACCACAGCCTTAAACTCTGAGATCCTGCGATCCCTCCTGCATCGATATACTAACGGGGGCTTAGGTTTCTGTCACTCCGGCAACCCCGCAATTAGCAACCGAATACAAGATGCACTCCCCTAGGCCCATAAATGGTGAAGTGTCGTGTAGTCGACGTTCACACGACACCACTAGAAGAATGACACCACAACTTAAATATCATAACATTGAATATTACTCAACCATAATTCACTACTAGCATTTAGACTTCACCCATGTCCTCAAGAACTAAACGAACTACTCACGAGACATCATATGGAATACAATCAGAGGTGATATGATGATGAATAACAATCTGAACATAAACCTTGGTTCAATGGTTTCACTCAATAGCATCTACAACAAGTATAGAATAACACCGGGAGAGTTTCCCCTATCAAACAATCAAGATTTAACCCGAATTGCTACAGCGGTGACGAGGTGCAGCGGTGGTGATGGCGGTGTAGATGGTGGAGATGATGATGATGATGATGGAGATGATGTCCCGCTCGATGACGATGGCGATGGCGTCGATTTCCCCCTCCGGGAGGGAATTTCCCCGGCGGATTCCTGCCCGCCGGAGAGCTCTTTTCTCTCTGGTGTTCTCCGCCCCGCAGAGGCGGCTGTAACCCTTCGTGAGGTCCTCTCTGTGGCTTAGGTTTTCGGGACGAAGGAGTACGCGAAGAAAAGGAGGCGAAAGAGGCTGTGGGGCCCCCAGAGCATAGGGTGGCGCGGCCAGGCCATGGGCCGCGCCGCCCTATGGTCTGGGCCCACAGTGGCTCCTCTCTTCTTCCCCTTCTGGCTCCCTCCGTCATCTGGAAAAATAGGAATTTACGTGAAATTCCCTTCCACAGTTGATCTTCCGAAATATTGCGTTCTGACGGTGCTTTTTCCAGCAGAATCCTGGCTCCGGTGCTTGATCCTCCAATGATGATGAAACATGCAAAATAGATGAAATAACATAAGTATTGTGTCCCAATATGAAATATATCAATGAATAACAGCAAATTATGATACAAAATAGTGATGCAAATTGGACGTATCACATGTCATCCTCTATGTACAATAAAGTTTCTTTTCTTGGATTATTTTTGGCTCCTGATATTATGTCACTTGACTTTTTCTTTCAATCTCATGCCGACTTTGAAACGTTGAGGAAGCTGCTGGCTCATGGGTCCCGCATGTCATCCTCTATGAACAATAAAAGTTTTCTTTGTTGGATTTATTTTTTCCCCTAATTTCTGGCTATTTGTCTTTTTCTTTTGATCCCCTGCCCCCTTTGAAACGATGACGACGCAGCTGGCAAGTCGGTCCCACATGTCATCCTCTATGAACAATAAAAGTTTCCTTTGATGGATTTATTTTTGACCCTAATTAATTTCTGGCTATTTCCTTTTTTATTTTGATCCCCTGCCGCCTTGAAATAGTTGAGGATGCTGCTGCCTCATGGGTCCCGCATGTCATCCTCTCAGAAAGGTAAATGTTTCTTTTCTTGAATTTGTTTACCAACTGATTTTTGGCTTATTTTTTCTTTCGATCTCCTGCCACCTTTAAAACGTTGACGACGCTGCTGGCTCATGGGTCCCCAATGTCAGCCTCCCCATACTGCAAATCCTCTTTCTGCAAAGGTTGTATTTCTAGATAGATAAGGTGGATTCGAATCTGCCATGGTTCAGGCAGCTCAGGTAAGCCTTCTTGCACTAATTAATGGAAGTAGTGTATCGCAAGGTCAAGACATGTGGCTCGGTGTAATGAATCTATATGAATCATGTTGTGGGTTCAATCTGATAGTTCTCTAACAGGTCAGCCAAAATAGAAATTAAGTTTTTTTCTAAAACGGAAATGCAAATTAAGATGAACACAAACATTAGTTATCATAATAGCTGATCATACATACATACTTGCTAAGAGCAAAAGCTTGCCAGAGTTTTACCACCCATACAATTAATTAGCAGTTCAGATAAGATAACCTTATATAAGTATAACTACAAATGCATTTGCTAAGGGCTCATGGGACAACAGAACTAGACAACCGCGAACTTTATGACCAGCATGTCACAGCGGCATCGAAAGATCTTGACCTTCAACTTTGATCCAATGCGAAGTTTGGCACCGTCAATGAACTTTTTCCACCTGGAAGTAACAGCCAAGCGGCCATCTGTGGGACTGACAGAGTACCGTCCCTCCACGGTGAGACCTTCACTCTCCATGACGAGGGATATCTTGCCCCTTCGGCCAGCATTGAGATCCTTGGAGATACTTTTAGGCAATTTCTGATTCAAAGCAAGAGATACCACCAAAAATTAGTCAATGGCACCAATGCACTGAACCATGTGAGACTTTGAGCAGAGAAGACATCAAGATAAGAGCAGTTATGCTGTCATATACTCACGAACATAGCCTTCAGATGCGTCCTGGTCACCACACGGGTGGCCACAGCAATGAGCTGAGACCTCGGTGATCTGGCTGGGGCAGGTGCATGAGCCTGGGCTGGTACACGAGCTGGTGCTGATGCAGGAGACTGCTGGGCAGGTGCAGTAAACGGTGCCTCTAGAGGAACCGGTGCTGATGCAGGAGACTGTTGGGCAGGTGCAGTAAACGGTGCAGCTAGAGGAACCAGTGCTGATGCAGGAGCCTGCTGGGCATGTGTAGTATATGGGGCCTCTACAGGAACCAATGCTGATGTAGGGGACTGCTGGGTAGATGCAGTAAACGGAGCTGGTACAGGAACCGGTGCTGATGCAGGAGAGTGGGAAGCCGGTGCCGGTGCTGGTGTGGTTGCCCTTTGTGACATCCGCTCCTGTTCCATCAGGGGATCTGCAGCTTTGATCATGTTAAACCCAGCAAGCTAGAACAGAGGGAATGGTTTAGAACAACTGCTCAGAATGCAGTTATCAAAAGATATGAGTAGAAAAAAGTTACATATTATATATTTGGAAGTGTCTCCAACTCTGTAAGCAGTTACGTATATCTGCCCGTTTGAGTTTCTGATCCTCAGCTCGTCGCCCTTCTTCAGACCGTAGTCAAAAGCAAACTTTCTCCAATCATGTCCATACAAATATGTGATGGCCTGCGTCTTGTAGACATACACCTCATAGACCGTGTAGGTGTTCATCAATTTGCCATTGCCATGCATAGTGAAAGATCCTTCATGCGGACACATCTGGTTAATCATTGGACGAAGTTCACAAGGTACAGTCTGCATGTGAAAATTGATACAAATGTAAGAAGCAGGAAGACTAAAAACAAGACTTTACTATATGCCAATTCATGCTAAACCACTGAGAATACATACCTGTAACTCTGTGAAGGAGCTACTAGAAAGGTAGATAGAGCCATAGGAGGTGTTATATGCGGGGTATGTACATGGGCCCGCCATATTCCCGCAAGCTCGGCATCGGGATGGTGAAGGAAACATGGGAGGTACTACTGGTGCGTAGCGCTGAACGTAAGTGGAAGAATTAGGTTGTGTAAAGTGCATAGTTCAGAGCAATGCAAATGTTGACAAGCAAGTGCATAACACTATGTTACAAACTGAACAGTGAAAAATTAGTGTATGATGAATATAAGCATGCTAATTTGGTGTTTCCGAATTCCAAAAAGCATTAGACAGAGCCGGTGATAATATCAGACATAAATCATGGCATGTATATGTGGCTTAAGAAAATATACCCGAACCCTTGGATGGTTACGGCCCGGCTGGTCCTTGGACTTGAGCTTATATAAGCATCCAGAAGGTGGGGCTGACAGTAACTTGGTGGCAGCCTCTGCAGATGCCTCATCAGCAGCAGTTGCAATCCTTTTGACCAATGAAGGCTTAGCAGTTTCAGTCTGCATATAAAAATTGAAGAGCAACAGACATCAGCAGTGATATATAAAATGAATCTATGAGACACTGATGCATATAGTGCTGGATGTAAGTGGAAGAATAGGTGTGTGTGTTTCTGAACTATTGGTAAGCATTAGACAAAGCCGGCAATAAACAGACAAAAATCAAATCATGTATGAGGATTAAGAAAATATACCTGCTTACTGAAAAGGGTACCACCCAGCTGGCCCGTGGCCTTGTGCTTGAGGAGGTTTTCAGAAGATGGTGGCAGCACCATCGTCTTCACAGCAGCCTCATCAGGATCATTTTTTATCCATTTGAGTAGAGGCACAGAAGTTTCATCCTGCATATGAATAGCAACAGAACTCATCATTGATATTTAATAAATCTATGAGATAGACTGATGCAAATAGTGCGGGGTGTAAGTGGAAGAATAGGGTTGTGCATAGAGAACAGTTGACAACAATGCAAATGATTACAAAAGAAGCCAATGGAAATCAACAGTTTATATACTGGATGAGACAGACTGAAAAGTGAAAAATTAGTGTATGATGATTGTAAGCAAACGCAGTGTTTCTGAACTTTTGGTAAGCATTAGACAAAGCCAACAGTAATTAAACAGATAATAATGAAATCATGTATGTGGATTAAGAAAATATACCAGATTCATTAAAAGGTCACCACCCAGCTGGCCCATGGCCTCGTGCTTGTAGAGGTTTTCGGAAGATGGTGCCGGCACCATCGTCCTCACAGCAGCCTCATTAGCCTCATTTTGCATCCACTTGAGTAAAGGCGCAGCAGTTTCAGCCTGCATAAGAATGGGAACAGATCTCAGCAGTGATATTGAATGACTCTGAGACAGACTGATGCATATAGTGCTAGATGTAAGTGGAAGGGTATGGCCGTGTATTGACAACAAGGGGAGGTAAAGAATACTTATAAGCCTTAACAACTGAGTTGTCAATTCAGCTGCACCTGGAAAAGCACTAGTAACAGGGGTGATGTGAAAGTAGCAGTAATATGAGAGCAATAGTAACAGTAACACAGCAGCAGTAATAGCAATATGAGAGCAATGGTACCAGAAAATAGTTGACATGTAGAACGAGTATATGATGATGAAAGATGGACCGGGGTTCCCAGCTATCTACACTAGTGGTAACTCTCCAATAACAAGTGTTGGGTGAACAAATTACAGTTGGGCAATTGATAGGATTGATAAGGCATTAAGAAAGAACATCAATTCATTAATCATGTAGGCATGTTTTCCATATTTAGTCGTACGTGCTCGCAATGAGAAACTTGCACAACATCTATTGTCCTACCAGCCGGTGGCAGCCGGGCCTCAAGGGAATCTACTGGATATTAAGGTACTCCTTTTAATAGAGCACCGGAGCAAAGCATTAACACTCCGTGAAAACATGTGTCCCTCACATCACCGCCATCCCCTCCGGTTGTCCCGATTTCTGTCACTTCGGGGCCTTTGGTTCCGGACAGTGACATGTGCATACAACTTGTAGATACAATCTAAGCAATAATTATAGAGCTCAAATCTAAGATCATGCCACTCGGGCCCTAGTGACAAGCATTAAGCATAACAAGATTGCAGCAACAATAACTTCACAAACTTTATAGATAGACTAATCATAATGTATCATCCATCGGATCCCAACAAACACAACACCGATTACATCAGATGAATCTCAATCATGTAAGGCAGCTCATGAGATCATTGTATTGAAGTACATGGGGGAGAGAATACCAACTAGCTACAGCTAGAACCCGTAGTCCATGGGGGAACTACTCACGGAGCATGATGGAGGCGATGGCGTTGATGGAGATGGCTTCCGGGGGCACTTCCCCGTCCCGGCAGGGTGCCGGGACAGAGACTTCTGTCCCCCGAATTGGAGTTTCGCGATGGTGGCGGCGCCCCTGGAGTCTTTCTGGAGTTTCGTCAAGTGGTACGGTGTTTTTAGGTCGAAAGGGATTTTATAGGCGAAGAGGCGGCGCAGGGGGGCACCTGGGGGCGCCACACCCTAGGCCGGCGCGGCCAGGGTCTGGCCCGCGCCGCCATGTGGTGTGGTGGCCCCCTGGCCCCTCTCCGACTCTTCTTCGGTGTTCTGGAGCCTTCCGGGAAAAATAGGAGGTTTGGCGTTGATTTCGTCCAATTCCGAGAATATTGCCCGAACAGCCTTTCTGGAACCAAAAACAGCAGAAAACAGGAACTGGCACTGTGGCATCTTGTTAATAGGTTAGTTCCGGAAAACGCATAAAAACATCATAAAGTGCAAGCAAAACATGTAAGTATTGTCATAAAACAAGCATGGAACGACAGAAATTATGGATACGTCGGGGACGTATCAGCATCCCCAAGCTTAGTTCTGCTCGTCCCGAGCAGGTAAACGATAAAAAGAATAATTTCTGTAGTGACATGCTACTTACATATCCTTGATCATACTATTACAAAGCATATGAAATGAATGAAGTGACTCAAGGCAATGATCTATAGTTGCTAACAAATAGATAACATATAGCAAAACTTTTCATGAAGAGTACTTTCAAGACAAGTATCAAAAGTTTTGCACAAGAGTTAACTCATAAAGCAATAAGTTCAAAGTAAAGGCATCGAAGCAACACAAGGGAAGATATAAGTTTCAGCGGTTGCTTTCAACTTGTAACATGCATATCTCATGGATAATTGTCAACACAAAGTAATATGATGAATGCAAATAAGCAAGTATGTAAGAATCAATGCACAGTTGACACAAGTGTTTGCTTCTAAGATGGAAGGAAGTAGGTAAACTGACTCAACATAAAGTAAAAGAATGGCCCTTCAAAGAGGAAAGCATCGATTGCTATATTTGTGCTAGAGCTTTGGTTTTGAAAACATAAAGAGAGCATAAAAGTAAAGTTTTGAGAGGTGTTTGTTGTTGTCAACGAATGGTAGTGGGCACTCTAACCCCCTTGCTAGACAAACCTTCAAGAGCGGCTCCCATGAATTATTTTTATTTTTGGATGGCACTCCTTCCAACCTTTCTTTCACAAACCATGGCTAACCGAATCCTCGGGTGCCTGCCAACAATCTCATACCATGAAGGAGTGCCCTTTTATTTTAGTTTTATTATGATGACACTCCTCCCCACCTTTGCTTTCTCAAGCCATGGCTAACCGAATCCTTCGGGTGCCGTCCAACAATCACATACCATGGAGGAGTGTCTATTTTTGTTAATTAATTTGGGACTGGGAATCCCATTGCCAGCTCTTTTTGCAAAATTATTGGATAAGCGGATGAAGCCACTAGTCCATTGGTGAAAGTTGCCCAACAAGATTGAAAGATAAACACCACATACTTCCTCATGAGCTATAAAACATTGACACAAATCAGAGGTAATAAATTTTGAATTGTTTAAAGGTAGCACTCAAGCAATTTACTTTGGAATGGCAGGAAATACCACATAGTAGGTAGGTATGGTGGACACAAATGGCATAGGTTTTGGCTCAAGGTTTTGGATGCACGAGAAGTATTCCCTCTCGATACAAGGCTTAGGCTAGCAAGGTTGTTTGAAGCAAACACAAGTATGAACCGGTACAGCAAAACTTACATAAGAACATATCGCAAGCATTATAATACTCTACACTGTCTTCCTTGTTGCTCAAACACTTTTACCAGAAAATATCTAGACCTTAAGAGAGATCAATTATGCAAACCAATTTTAACAAGCTCTACGGTAGTTCTCCACTAATAGGTTTAAACTACATGAAAAAACTTAATCATGATCTACTTGAGAGCTCAAAACAATTGCCAAGTGTCAAATTATTCAAGACATTATGAGGCATTTTCTATTTCCAACCAAATACCAATAAGTATTGTAGCTTCCAACTTTTATCATTGAACATTAAAAGTAAAACGAAGAACAAGTGTTCATATGAAAAAGCGGAGCGTGTCTCTCTCCCAAACAAGGATTGCTAGGATCCATCTTTATTCAAACACAAACAAAAATAAAAACACACAGACGCTCCAAGTAAAGCACATATGATGTGACCGAATAAAAATATAGTTTCAATAGAAGAAACCTGATAAGTTGATGAAGAAGGGGATGCCTTGGGCATCCCCAAGCTTAGACGCTTGAGTCTTCTTGAAATATGCAGGGATGAACCACGGGGGCATCCCCAAGCTTTGACTTTTCACTCTTCTTGATCATATATCATCCTCCTCTCTTGACCCTTGAAAACTTCCTTCACACCAAACTTCTCATAAACTTCATTAGAGGGGTTAGTACTCAAAAAACTTGAATCCACCTTGGTCCTGTAGTGACACATTGCAAGAACTCAATAAAACATTAGCTACAGCTCTCCACGTCTAGAAAGCCTCACTTAAAGTCCACAAGAGACAATGCAAAAAACAGAGACAGAATCTGCCAAAACAGAACAGCCAGTAAACACGAATTTTAAAATGGTACTTCCGTTGCTCAAATCAGAAAACTCAAAACTAATGAAAGTTGCGTACATATCTGAGGATCACGCACGTAAATTGGCAGATTTTTCTGAGTTTCCTACAGAGAAATAAGCCCAGATTCGTGACAGATAGAAATCTGTTTCTGCGCAGAAATCCAAATCTAGTATCAACCTTCGATTAGAGGCTTCACTTGGCACAACAAAACACAAAACTAAGATAAGGAGAGGTTGCTACAGTAGTAAACAACTTCCAAGACACAAATATAAAACAAATTACTGTAGCAAAATAACACATGGGTTATCTCCCAAGAAGTTCTTTCTTTATAGCCATCAAGATGGGCTCAGCAGTTTTAATGATGCACTCGCAAGAAATAGTATTTGAAGCAAAAGAGAGCATCAAGAGGCAAATTCAAAACACATTTAAGCCTAACATGCTTCCTATGAAAAGGAATCTTGTAAATAAACAAGTTCATGAAGAGCAAAGTAACAAGCAAAGGAAGATAGAACAAGTGTAGCTTCAAAAATTTCAGCACATAGAGAGGTGTATTAGTACCATGAAAATTTCTACTACCATATTTTCCTCTCTCATAATAATTTTCAGTAGCTTCATGAACAAACTCAACAATATAACTATCACATGCAGCATACTTTTCATGATTTCCAAACACATAATTTTTATCAAGTTCAAGAATAGTGGAATTAAAACTTTCAAACTTACTTTTATTAATAATATAACAAGGTAGGTGATCAATCTCAATAGATATGGGACTCATAGAATAAGTCAAGAACTCTCCAATCCCATTTTCATTAGTAGTACAATTAATATTATCAAGTAACATAGGACCATCATCTAGAGCTTTATCATAAACATTTGCCAAGCAAAATTCTTTAGTACCATGCATTTCGACATCAGGCACAAACAAAGCATTATCATAAGATTTATCAAAGTAGCATGGATTATCATAAATAACAGTAGCATAATCATTCTCACAAGTATTACTCATAGGTACTATTTCAAGAGAATCCACAGGAACATAACATTCAACCTCTTTCGGTAAGCATGGAGGACAATCAAATAGTGTAAGAGATAAAGAGTTACTCTCATTAGAAGGTTGACATGGGTAGCTAATCCATTCTTCCTCCTTTTGTTCGTCGCTCTCTTCTTCTTTTTCATCCAATGAGCTTTCAAGTTCATCAATTTCTTCTTCCACCGGTTCCTGCAAATTGTGAGTGCATTCTTGTGCATTAATGTGTCTCTCTTTATAATCAAGGATATACGGATTCCTACTGTAGCATTCTATACAAGAATTAAGGATAGTAGAGACATAATCTTTAAGGTCCTTACAAATAGCACAAGTTTCATAATTCTCAACCATGAAGGATTCTATCTCGGAGGCTCCCATAAATAAGACAAATTGTTCTACCTCTTCGAACCCATAATGAATATAGCAATTCCGATTATAGTTCTTAATTAAAAATTCCTCACTAAAGCCACATTGAAATTTAAGATGTTTAGTATCATGTTGAGAGCAACAGTTTATATCATGGCGTCTAAGCAAGATTCTAGCCATTGTATTCAATTTTTCTATCATAGCACTCATTATTTTACCAGTTCTTGATTCTCTATAATTATTATAACATTCTATAAGCTCCAAGTAGGTTGTTGGTTCTCCCATAACAGCAGTTTTTAATTTTTAGGTTTTTCAAATTTTTATGGATTTTCGGGTATATAGGGAAAATAAAACAAGACAAAAATAAACTAGACAAAAGTAAACTAAGCAAAGTAAAACTAGACAGAAATAAACTAGCAAGACAAAATAAAATAAAAGCAGAGAGAGAGGTAGAGTGTACTCCCCAGGTGAACTTATGAGTAGAGCTATGCCTCCCCGGCAACGGCGCCAGAAAATAGTCTTGATGACCCACAAGTATAGGGGATCGCAACAGTCTTCGAGGGAAGTAAAACCCAAATTTATTGATTCGACACAAGGGGAGGTAAAGAATACTTATAAGCCTTAACAACTGAGTTGTCAATTCAGCTGCACCTGGAAAAGCACTAGTAACAGGGGTGATGTGAAAGTAGCAGTAATATGAGAGCAATAGTAACAGTAACACAGCAGCAGTAATAGCAATATGAGAGCAATGGTACCAGAAAATAGTTGACATGTAGAACGAGTATATGATGATGAAAGATGGACCGGGGTTCCCAGCTATCTACACTAGTGGTAACTCTCCAATAACAAGTGTTGGGTGAACAAATTACAGTTGGGCAATTGATAGGATTGATAAGGCATTAAGAAAGAACATCAATTCATTAATCATGTAGGCATGTTTTCCATATTTAGTCGTACGTGCTCGCAATGAGAAACTTGCACAACATCTATTGTCCTACCAGCCGGTGGCAGCCGGGCCTCAAGGGAATCTACTGGATATTAAGGTACTCCTTTTAATAGAGCACCGGAGCAAAGCATTAACACTCCGTGAAAACATGTGTCCCTCACATCACCGCCATCCCCTCCGGTTGTCCCGATTTCTGTCACTTCGGGGCCTTTGGTTCCGGACAGTGACATGTGCATACAACTTGTAGATACAATCTAAGCAATAATTATAGAGCTCAAATCTAAGATCATGCCACTCGGGCCCTAGTGACAAGCATTAAGCATAACAAGATTGCAGCAACAATAACTTCACAAACTTTATAGATAGACTAATCATAATGTATCATCCATCGGATCCCAACAAACACAACACCGATTACATCAGATGAATCTCAATCATGTAAGGCAGCTCATGAGATCATTGTATTGAAGTACATGGGGGAGAGAATACCAACTAGCTACAGCTAGAACCCGTAGTCCATGGGGGAACTACTCACGGAGCATGATGGAGGCGATGGCGTTGATGGAGATGGCTTCCGGGGGCACTTCCCCGTCCCGGCAGGGTGCCGGGACAGAGACTTCTGTCCCCCGAATTGGAGTTTCGCGATGGTGGCGGCGCCCCTGGAGTCTTTCTGGAGTTTCGTCAAGTGGTACGGTGTTTTTAGGTCGAAAGGGATTTTATAGGCGAAGAGGCGGCGCAGGGGGGCACCTGGGGGCGCCACACCCTAGGCCGGCGCGGCCAGGGTCTGGCCCGCGCCGCCATGTGGTGTGGTGGCCCCCTGGCCCCTCTCCGACTCTTCTTCGGTGTTCTGGAGCCTTCCGGGAAAAATAGGAGGTTTGGCGTTGATTTCGTCCAATTCCGAGAATATTGCCCGAACAGCCTTTCTGGAACCAAAAACAGCAGAAAACAGGAACTGGCACTGTGGCATCTTGTTAATAGGTTAGTTCCGGAAAACGCATAAAAACATCATAAAGTGCAAGCAAAACATGTAAGTATTGTCATAAAACAAGCATGGAACGACAGAAATTATGGATACGTCGGACGTACAGCACTGATGCATATAGTGCTAGATGTAAGTGGAAGGGTATGGCCGTGTATGGACAACAGTTCACAACAATGCAAGGGTGTGTTCGGTTCTGAAACAGCGTGGAATGGAATGGAATGGTTCCATTTCAGAGGAATGGAATGGTTACATTTTTGTTCGGTTGGGAAAAATGGAGAGCAGAAGAGATCGAGGTTAAACTAACCAATTGTCTCAAAATTGTAATTAACAATTGCAAATGACATTTTAATCTCAAAGTCGTAATTAACAGCGCCTAATGGTGCTCTTTTAATCTAAAAATCGTAATTAACATCATTTTATGTTGGGTTAGGGGAACTGGAGTAGATGAACATTACTGTATGATGATTGTAAGCAAACGAATTTGGTGTTTCTAAACTTTTGGCTTCGAGATCTTATGGGTTTCAACTCTAGCCTACCCCAACTTGTTTGGGACTGAAAGGCTTGGTTGTTGTTGTTGTTGTTGTAAACTTTTGGCAAGCATAGAAAAAACCGACAATAAACAGAGAAAAATCAAGGCATGTTTTGTGGATTAAGAAAATATACCATATTCATTAAAAGATCACCACCCAGCTGGTGCGTGGCCTTGTGCTTGTAGAGGCATTTAGAAGATGGGGGCGGCATCAACATACTGGCAGCCTGATCAGCCGCAGTTTTGATCTTCCTTTTGAGTAAAGGCCCTAAAGTTTCAGTCTGCATATGAATAGCAAAACAAAAGGCAGACCTCAGCAGTGATATTGAATTACTGTATGAGATAGACTGATGCATATAGTGGATGCTCTTAGCCTTTTGCAGCGTGAACACTAGCTATGGACAGACAAAAAACTAGTTAACTCAGCTTTGTCTAGATATGAATGTACTACCACCATCCAAAAGCTTAAGCCTTATTTATTTTTGAGAAATCAAAACAAGCAAAGTTTGACCAAAATTTTAGAACATTCTATCAACAAATATAATACTGTGTAGATACCGTAGGAAAATATATTTTATTATCTATTTAATGATATTAATTTTGTATTTTGCATGTTACTGATTTTTGGTAAAAGCTTAGTCAAACATGGTATAGTTTGACTTTCTAAAAATAATATAAGCCCAAAGCTTTGGGATGGAGGCAGTAGTATCTAGAGCTAAAACACATCTAGATACATCCGTATCTACAGATAGTTGAGTCAATTAATTTGGATCTGAGGGAGTATCAGATTCAGACTACATCATGGTAAGTTGGTTAAAAAAATTACCCCTGGGCGGTCCCTGCCCAGCTCGGCAGTGGCATTTCGCTTCTTGTGCTGCAGATCGGGCCATGCTCCTGCAGCAGGTGGGGCGCTATTCTCGTTCCCCATAGCCTCAGCACGGAACCTGGAGGTACCAACCTGATACAGAGAATATAGAGCATGGTGTCACAGAGGCTTTACGCACAAACAGCTGAAGACATGTGCTACTTTAAGCATATTCCAGAAAGGAACCAAGGTTTAATCGAACCAGGAGGAGCCAAGAAGCACGTTGAAGGTTGATGGTGGCGAAATGTGATGCGGCGCAACAACAGGGATTCCGGCGCCAACGTGGAATCTCACAACAAAACCAAAGTACTTTGCCCCAACGGTGAGGTTGTCAATCTCACCGGCTTGCTGTAACAAAGGATTAAACGTATCGAGTGGAAGATGATTGTTTGCAAGAAAACAGTAAAACACAATTGCAGTAGATTGTATGCTATGTAAAGAATAGGACCGGGGTCCACAGTTCACTAGAGGTGTCTCTCCCATAAGATAAAAGCATGTTGGGTGAACAAATTACAGTCGGGCAATTGACAAATAGAGAAAGGCATAACAATGCATGTACATGATATGATAAATATAGTGAGATTTAATTGGGCATTACGACAAAGTACATAGACCGCCATCCAACTGCATCTATGCCTAAAAAGTCCACCTTCAGGTTATCGTCCGAACCCCATTCAGTATTAAGTTGCTAAGCAACAGACAATTGCATTAAGTATGGTGCGTAATGTAATCGACAACTACATCCTTAGACATAGAATCAATGTTTTATCCCTAGTGGCAACAACACATCACAACCTTAGAACTTTCTGTCACTGTCCCAGGTGTCAATGAAGGCATGAACCCACTATCGAGCATAAATACTCCCTCTTGGAGTTAAGAGTACAAACTTGGCCAGAGCCTCTACTAATAACGGAGAGCATGCAAGATCATAAACAACACATAAACAATAGATTGATAATCACCATAACATAGTATTCTCTATCCATCGGATCCCGACAAACACAACATATAGAATTACATATAGATGATCTTGATCATGTTAGGCAGCTCACAAGATCCAACAATGAAGCACAACAAGGAGAAGACGACCATCTAGCTACTGCTATGGACCCATGGTCCAGGGGTGAACTACTCACTCATCACTCCGGAGGCGATCATGGCGATGAAGAGTCCTCCGGGAGATGAATCCCCTCTCCTAGGGTGCCGGAGGCGATCTCCTGAATCCCCGAGATGGGATTCGCGGCGGCGTCTCTGGAAGGTTTTCCGTATCGTGGCTCTCGGTACTGGGGTTTCGCGACGGAGGCTTTAAGTAGGCGGAAGGGTAGGTCGGGGCTGACGAGGCCCACACCATAGGCGCGCGGGCCCCCTCGGCCGCGCGGCCCTATGGTGGCGGCGCTCGTCGCCCCACTTCGTTATCTCTTCGGTCTTCAGGCTCCGTGCAAAAATAGGACCCTGGGCGGTGATTTCGTCCAATTCCGAGAATATTTCCTTACTAGGATTTCTGAAACCAAAAACAGCAGAAAACAGCAACTGGCTCTTCGGCATCTTGTTAATAGGTTAGTTCCAGAAAATGCATAAATATGACATATAATGTGCATAAAACATGTAGGTATCATCAATAAAGTAGCATGGAACATAAGAAATTATCGATACGTTGGAGACGTATCAGCATCCCCAAGCTTAGTGCTCGTCCCGAGCAGGTAAAACGATAACAAAGATAATTTCTGAAGTGACATGCCATCATAATCTTGATCATACTATTTGTAAACATATGTAATGAATGCAGCGATCAAAACAAAGGTAATGACATGAGTAAACAAGTGAATCATATAGCAAAGACTTTTCATGAATAGTACTTCAAGACAAGCATCAATAAGTCTTGCATAAGAGTTAACTCATAAAGCAATAAATCAAAGTAAAGGTGTTGAAGCAACACAAAGGAAGATTAAGTTTCAGCGGTTGCTTTCAACTTATAACATGTATATCTCATGGATATTGTCAACATAAAGTAATATAACAAGTGCAATATGCAAGTATGTAGGAATCAATGCACAGTTCACACAAGTGTTTGCTTCTTAAGGTGGAGGGAGATAGGTAAACTGACTCAACAATAAAAGTAAAAGAATGGTCCTTCAAAGAGGAAAGCATCGATTGCTGTATTTGTGCTAGAGCTTTTATTTTGAAAACATGAAACAATTTTGTCAACGGTAGTAATAAAGCATATGAGTTATGTAAATTATATCTTACAAGTTGCAAGCCTCATGCATAGTATACTAATAGTGCCCGCACCTCGTCCTACTTAGCTTGGACTACCGGATCTTTGCATGCCATGTTTCAACCAAGTGTCACAAAGGGGTACCTCCATGCCGCCTGTACAAAGGTCTAAGGAGAATGCTCGCATTTTGGATTTCTCGCTTTTGATTATTCTCAACTTAGACATCCATACCGGGACAACATGGACAACAGATAATGGACTCCTCTTAAATGCATAAGCATGTAGCAACAATTATTATTCTCATATGAGATTGAGGATATATGTCCAAAACTGAAACTTCAACCATGATTCATGGCTTTAGTTAGCGGCCCAATGTTCTTCTCTAACAATTTTGCATGCTCCAACCACTAAGGTGATAGATCCTTCAGACAAGACGGACATGCATAGCAACTCACATGATATTCAACAATAGTTGATGGCGTTCCCCAGAAGCATGGTTATCGCACAACAAGCAACTTAATAAAAGATAAAGTGCATAAGTACATATTCAATACTACGATAGTTTTTAAGGCTATTTTGTCCCATGAGCTATATATTGCAAAGGTGAATGATGGAATTTTAAAGGTAGCACTCAAGCAATTTACTTTGGAATGGCGGAGAAATACCATGTAGTAGGTAGGTATGGTGGACACAAATGGCATAGTGGTTGGCTCAAGGATTTTGGATGCATGAGAAGTATTCCCTCTCGATACAAGGTTTAGGCTAGCAAGGTTATTTGAAGCAAACTCAAGGATGAACCGGTGCAGCAAAACTCACATAAAAGACATATTGTAAACATTATAAGACTCTACACCGTCTTCCTTGTTGTTCAAAACTCAATACTAGATATTATCTAGACCTTAGAGAGACCAAATATGCAAATCAAATTTTAGCAAGCTCTATGTATTTCTTCATTAATAGGTGCAAAGTATATGATGCAAGAGCTTAAACATGAGCACAACAATTGCCAAGTATCACATTATCCAAGACATTTTAGAATTACTACATGTAGCATTTTCCAATTCCAACCATATAACAATTTAACGAAGAAGAAACTTCGCCTTGAACATTATGAGTAAAGCCTAAGGACATATTTGTCCATATGCAACAGCGGAGCGTGTCTCTCTCCCACAAAGTGAATGCTAGGATCCATTTTATTCAAACAAAAACAAAAACAAAAACAAACCGACGCTCCAAGTAAAGAACACAAGATGTGACTGAATAAAAATATAGTTTCAGGGGAGGAACCTGATGATGTTGTCGATGAAGAAGGGGATGCCTTGGGCATCCCCAAGCTTAGACGCTTGAGTCTTCTTAAAATATGCAGGGGTGAACCACGGGGGCATCCCCAAGCTTAGAGCTTTCACTCCTCTTGATCATAGTATATCATACTCCTCTCTTGACCCTTGAAAACTTCCTTCACACCAAACTTCAAGCAAACTCATTAGAGGGTTAGTGCACAATTAATAATTCACATGTTCAGAGGTGACACAAACATTCTTTACACTTCTGGACATTGCATAAAGCTACTGGACATTAATGGATCAAAGAAATGAATCCAACATAGCAAAAGAGGCAATGCGAAATAAAAGGCAGAATCTGTCAAAAACAGAACAGTCCGTAAAGACGAATTTAAATCTGGCACCAGACTTGCTCAAATGGAAAAACTCAAAACTAATGAAAGTTGCGTACATATCTGAGGATCACGCTCGTAAATTGGCAGATTTTTTCGAATTTTCTACAGAGAACTGTGCCCAGATTCGTGACAGACAGCAATGCTGTTTCTGCGCAGCGATCCCAAATATAACATCAACTTTGACATAGAAACTTTACTTGGCACAAAAACATGATAAGGAGAGGTTGCTACAGTAGTAAACAACTTCCAAGACTCAAATATAAAACAAAGTGCTGTAGTAAAAACATGGGTTGTCTCCCATAAGCGCTTTTCTTTAACGCCTTTCAGCTAGGCGCAGAAAGTGCAAATCAAGTATTATCGGATGGTAGTGCATCATCCTTACCTTGGGCTTTATCCTTACCTTTCTTGTTGTTTTCCTTTCTCTTTGATTTAGGAAATGTATGATTTCCCCCTGGTATAGAGGTGAAATCCAAGATGCCTTCTCCCACATCTATGACTGCTCCCAATAGTTTTAGCAGGGATCTTCCGAGTGTGACCTTTCCTGTCCCTACACATTCAATAACAAGATAATCAATGGATATTGTTCTTCCAAGAATGGTCGTATGCACACCTGCGGCTATTCCCTTAGGAATTATAACAGAATTATCAATGAGAGTTATTTCTTCTCCTCCTTCATCAACTCCCCATAGTTCCAAAGATTTATAAATGCTCTCAGGCATAAGGCAAAATTCAGACATAATATCACAGTTGGCACGAAGAGTTTGATCACCAATAACAATTTTAACAGTAGGATCCCATAATGAAGGTTTAGAGTTCACTAAAACTTGTTCAAGACGATTACGAACACAGTGATAATTGTCATTCAAGCGAGATGTACTTATCTCGAGATTGTTCAATCTATTATAAATGCTAATAAGGGCTGAATCAAAGTTATTAGCTGAATCATGTGATGCAACCAATTTCTTTATGGCATTAAAAGCTTGATCCCCATTACAATGAAGGAAATCTCCTCCTACTAAAGCATCCAAAGCATATCTATAACGAATCATAAGACCAAAATAAAAATTACTAAGGAGCAAACTTAGAGTCATTTGAGGTTCAGTTTTAAGATAAGAAGTAAAAATTCTAGACCAAGCATCTTTAAAACTTTCCTCATCCCCTTGTTTAAAAGTAAAAACTAATTCCTCAGGTGAAGAAGTAACAGGTGTAGAGCTAGACATGGTAGTAAAAGTAAACTAGATAAAGTAAATGCAAGTAACTAATTTTTGTGTGTTTTTGATATAGAGAGCAAGACAGTAAATAAAGTAAAACTAGCAACTAATTTTTTTGTGTTTTGTTTAGGTGCAGCAAACAAAGTAGTAAATAAAATAAAGCAAGACAAAAACAAAGTAAAGAGATTGAGAAGTGGAGACTCCCCTTGCAGCGTGTCTTGATCTCCCCGGCAACGGCGCCAGAAAAAGAGCTTGATGGCGTGTAACTCACACGTTCGTTGGGAACCCCAAGAGGAAGGTATGATGCGCACAGTAGCAAGTTTTCCCTCAGAAAGAAACCAAGGTTTAATCGAACCAGGAGGAGCCAAGAAGCACGTTGAAGGTTGATGGTGGCGAAATGTGATGCGGCGCAACAACAGGGATTCCGGCGCCAACGTGGAATCTGCACAACAAAACCAAAGTACTTTGCCCCAACGAAACAGTGAGGTTGTCAATCTCACCGGCTTGCTGTAACAAAGGATTAAACGTATCGAGTGGAAGATGATTGTTTGCAAGAAAATAGTAAAACACAATTGCAGTAGATTGTATGCTATGTAAAGAATAGGACCGGGGTCCACAGTTCACTAGAGGTGTCTCTCCCATAAGATAAAAGCATGTTGGGTGAACAAATTACAGTCGGGCAATTGACAAATAGAGAAAGGCATAACAATGCATGTACATGATATGATAAATATAGTGAGATTTAATTGGGCATTACGACAAAGTACATAGACCGCCATCCAACTGCATCTATGCCTAAAAAGTCCACCTTCAGGTTATCGTCCGAACCCCATTCAGTATTAAGTTGCTAAGCAACAGACAATTGCATTAAGTATGGTGCGTAATGTAATCGACAACTACATCCTTAGACATAGAATCAATGTTTTATCCCTAGTGGCAACAGCACATCACAACCTTAGAACTTTCTGTCACTGTCCCAGGTGTCAATGAAGGCATGAACCCACTATCGAGCATAAATACTCCCTCTTGGAGTTAAGAGTACAAACTTGGCCAGAGCCTCTACTAATAACGGAGAGCATGCAAGATCATAAACAACACATAAACAATAGATTGATAATCACCATAACATAGTATTCTCTATCCATCGGATCCCGACAAACACAACATATAGAATTACATATAGATGATCTTGATCATGTTAGGCAGCTCACAAGATCCAACAATGAAGCACAACAAGGAGAAGACGACCATCTAGCTACTGCTATGGACCCATGATCCAGGGGTGAACTACTCACTCATCACTCCGGAGGCGATCATGGCGATGAAGAGTCCTCCGGGAGATGAATCCCCTCTCCGGCAGGCGATCTCCTGAATCCCCCGAGATGGGATTCGCGGCGGCGGCGTCTCTGGAAGGTTTTCCGTATCGTGGCTCTCGGTACTGGGGGTTTCGCGACGGAGGCTTTAAGTAGGCGGAAGGGTAGGTCAGGGGGGCTGACGAGGGGCCCACACCATAGGGTGGCGCGGGCCCCCCTCTGGCCGCGCGGCCCTATGGTGGCGGCGCCTCGTCGCCCCACTTCGTTATCTCTTCGGTCTTCTGGAAGCTCCGTGCAAAAATAGGACCCTGGGCGGTGATTTCGTCCAATTCCGAGAATATTTCCTTACTAGGATTTCTGAAACCAAAAACAGCAGAAAATAGCAACTGGCTCTTCGGCATCTTGTTAATAGGTTAGTTCCAGAAAATGCATAAATATGACATATAATGTGCATAAAACATGTAGGTATCATCAATAAAGTAGCATGGAACATAAGAAATTATCGATACGTTGGAGACATGGTGTCACAGAGGCTTTACGCACAAACAGCTGAAGACATGTGCTACTTTAAGCATATTCCAGAACAGGAACAGATTGAGGATGCAGAGAGACACTTAAAAGGTAAAGAGTGGATAAGCAAACGGAGTACCTGCTTCGCGGGGCTGGGGACGCAGCTCAGGCTCAGCCAACTGCCCACATGCGTGGTGGCCTTACGCTCCATTGCCCCCACCGCCGAGGTCTTACCTTTCCTGTACAAGCTGACAAAAGATACAGTGAGGATCAGCAGAAACTACAAAGGTTGCAAATGTCGACAAATAAAGGAAGAACACCCCAATCCAAGCAAAGGTAGCCCCCGCCCCCACCCCCATCAATCACTCCCAGCTCGAGGGTGACCAGAAAGACACCCCTTCGCCCAGAATAGGAAAGAGATGCGCAAGATATCGAGGAGAGGAAAAAAGAACCGATCTCGAGAAAGGAGAGAACATTACTAGTCCTACCTAATCCGCTTGGGCTAGATGCAGCTTGCCCCTCCAAGCTGGATGCCTGGACGGTGGAGGCGAAAGGAGGGGATCGAGCTAGCGGCTTGCATCCGTCGGCAATCGGCACTCGATCGGGAGAGAAGGGGTGCTACATAAAGGGGAGGGGTAACATATTTTATTACACAGTGAACTTACTGATGTGACTAGTCATTACATGTCTCACTGAAACTAGGGCCCATAGTGTGGCACCCCAAATTTACTTGAAGCTGCCCGGCGGGACGCATTGGCGCGTCAAGAAACCCCCGAATTGTAGCGGGGAAATGAAACATTTCACAAAAATTCGAAATTCAAGCACACCGCCACGCGCCAAGCACGCGGCTGTTCCTTCCTCTTCCTCGGTTCCTCCTCCCCTATCCGAAAAAACCCCAAATCCCAAGCTCAAACCAAAAAAAAAACAAAAAACAAATCCCCTGGCCGCCATGCATGTCCTCGTTAACCCGCTGGAGATCGTTCCCGGACGATGCGGACCACCCGCCCTGAGATCCAGAATTCCGTCCACCTCGAGGCACTGCGTGCTGTCTCGCAGCAGCGGCTTGAGGGCGCTGAAGAGGAAGTTCCGCCGGAAAGTGCTCATGGCAACCGTGCAAGCTCACCGGCGTGCTGTATCCCGAGAGGAACTGGTCAAAGCTTTGCTATTCGCCACACAAAAAAAATTGCGGGCCAAGATCTGGTCAAAGCTTCGTCGATGGCTTGCCGCGAGAGGCTTGGAGTCCAGAGTCAATAAACTAGCTGCTCGAGGACTTGGGCGGTTTACACGGATTCATATTAACTGACTCAAGTTTGTTAGTCTAGTTAACAAATGCATCTAGATACATCCATATCTAGACAGAATTGAGTCAATTAATATGAATCAGAGGGGAGTACCTGAAAGTGTTTCATGCTACCAACTAATGCGCTGGCAGGAATCGCTGTAGAAGTAATTGTGCTACTACTCATACGATGAACTGATTGTGTGGGTGTCGAATTTTGCAACGCGATCATCCACTGAATGCTTAATCTAGCGCCAAAGGCGTACAAATCATAACATACTACAGCACCAGAACATAAGAGTACGAATCATAAAGTAGCTCAACATTTTGCATCAGGGCTGGGTGGTCCTGAGACTACCGGGACGCCCCTGATGATCTCCGGGTGTGCATCCTCTTCAACGCAAAGCTGTGTACTCGGTCCACGGCCTCCTTCTGTAGGCTGGATAATCTCAGGTGCAGGACCTTCGTCTATGAGAGGCTCGTCATCAGTACCATCCACAGGTGCATCAGGGCTGGGTGGTCTTGAGACTACCCGGACGCCCGTGATGATCTCCGGGCGTGCATCCACTTCAACGCAAAGCTGTGTACTCGGTCCACGGCCTCCTTCTGTAGACTGGATAATCTCAGGTGCAGGACCTTCGTCTATGAAAGGCTCGTCATCAGTACCATCCACAGGTGCATCAAACTGAGATTCATCTTCAAATCTCCCATCAAACTGAGAGACCTCTTCAACTCTATGCTTCTGCAATTAGTACATCAACCGATTAGACAAACATCTAAGGGATGCAACCTGAACAAATGCCGTTTTACATATTTACCTTCTCATCTGGCACAGCACATGTCCCAGAGCTGAAACCCGTTTCCTGAAGCAAGCGCTTTTTCTCTCCTTCCCGTCCATCCATCTGCAACAAGTTAAATTTGAGTACAGAACCTTGCACAGCAATGCAAACTATTGATTGAAACAGCGGCAGCATCAATATAAATAATTAACTACATATGCCAGCACACATACAGTGTGAGCAAGATCTGCTTCTCCTGCTAAAGGATCATTATATGGTTCACCATGCTAAACCCGCCTAACATATGTGCGGTCCATCCCAAAAATGTGTAAATGATCTGCCACTACAGGGTGAGGCCTCTTCTCACCATTCATACATGTGCAGCGCGGGCAATACACGTCCAGGTTGTGACCATCATGAGCTCTAATAAACCCCATAAAGGGTTGAACACCATTTATATATGAAGGGGAACATAAGTGTCCATGCAGTATCCAAGTTCTGTCCATCTGTTTAATTATGAGATACAGTGGTTGGTGATTAATTTAAGGCGAAGTAGGAAATGTATATCCATCGAGTACAAAACTATACTACATGATTATGCATTTCAGCAATCATGTCGAGTACAAAACAAAAAATGCCCATCGACATTTTAGCAAACAGATCGTGTACAAAACTCTGCCATGGCATTTCAGCAAATTAACGGATCGAGTGCAGAACTGACTCTATATGCCCACGCAAATGAACAAATTGATCGATGACAAATCGAGCGGAAAACTATAAAGTGCCAATTAGTTCGAGCATACTGACGAATTTTTTTAGCAGCATCAAGAAAATATAAATCGTTAGGCTGTCTTGCCCGATACATGATTGAGCTAGAGATAGCAGCCCTACCGTGGATCAACTTGACCGCCGGTGCGTCTCGAGAAGAACGACGGGGAGGGGAAGCTTCTTCTTCGCACGGACGGGACGGGGAGGGGAAGCTCTTCGCACGGACGGGGATAAGTTGTGTACGGGTGGGTGGGGGGTCATGCGGCCGGGCCGCCGGGGTGATAATTAAGGTCGGTAGGTGGCGTTTAATGGAGTTGCGTGTGTAATTTGCCGTGCACAAGGTTGAGGAATAGGCGGTTCCCTTTGCCGCGCGCACAATTCAAACTATCCCGCCCATGTAGTTTAAATTCGCCATATTTTCGTTAAATCGACATAAAGTCATGTGAGTGGGGGAAAATTAGCAAAGTTGCTTGAAAAATAGTAAAACTCTGGAATTATCCTTTAAATATGCTCTACTTCGTGTGAAAATCGGGGTGTGGAAGCATGTTGAGCTGTTTTATTTGTACTTTCTTCATTAAAACTCCCATTTTATGCACTTTGGATGGAAAGAAATCATTTGTACATAAATTTTGACAACGCCATTTGCAAACACTAATTGTTTACATGCCAAGATGCACCCATCCACCAAATATATATGTGGCAAAAGTTTATCACAATCTAGCAGATATGCATAATTAGTGAGGGACCCCTTTTGATTTTGTGCAATTTCCACTAATTAGGTAGAGATCGAGAAGGGTTAATTAATTAGGCCATGTTAGGGGTTATGTGTTTTAGATTAGGTTGTGTGGATTCAAATACAACTTCTTTATTTGTGTGCTATGATTAATCAAAACTAGATCGATCGACTGCGCACACATTATTAGAGGCGCATGCCTTTGCGCACAAAGTGCATGTGTGTGTTGTTGGCCACCAACGAGAGAGAGAGAGAGAGAGAGAGAGAGAGAGAGAGAGAGAGAGTAGAGAGAGCTACATACGAGAGAGCGATTGAAATCCCCAAATTAAACACATATATATGCATGGCACATTTAATTTAATTAGAGGACCGCGAGGCACCCCTGGCCTGCTTGATGCACAATTAAGTGTCATTGGCCTATATATAGGGTTTAATTAGGGTTTAGGGTTTAGGGTTAGGAGGTTAGGGTTTAGGGTCTAGGGTTTAGGGTTTAATGTTTATGGTGTTTAGGGTTTAGGGATTAGGGATTAGGGTTTATTTAGGGTTTAAGGTTTAGGGATCATCGATCGAGTGCGCACACACACATTATTAGAGGCACACGCGCCTTTGCGCATAAAGTGCATGCGTATATGTGTGTGTTTTTTGGCCACCAACGACATATAGATGATCGAGAGAGAGAGAGATTGAAATCCCCCAAGAATATGTTCAAATATATATTAAAATATATGCACGAATGCATGCATGGTAGGCCATGCATGCACACTAATTATATATATATTATGAGGAAACTTAATCAAATGTGTTTTCATTCGAGAGAACTTGTCAAAATTCAAGTTAATTAATTTATCATCGATAATTATATAATTAATTAATGAATCTCAGGGAGATGTTATACAACATATGATCGATATAGGCCATGTATATATTAATTGGTGTTAATCTACCGTTTAATTTGCTAGCTAGCTGCTATATATAGAGCATGTTTTTATTAGATCGGGTTATAGCTAGTATAGTTTAGGGTTATGTGTTTTAATTAACTAGGGTTTGATTAGCTAGGGGTTAGTTATATATATATGGTTTAGGGTTAATGCATGGCACATTTAATTTAACTAGAGGACCGCGAGGCACCCCTGGCCTGCTTGATGCACAATTAAGTGTCGTTGGCCTATATATAGGGTTTAATTAGGGTTTAGGGTTAGCTAGGGTTTAGGGTTTAGTGTTTAGGGTGTTTAGCTAGGGTCTAGGGTTTAGGGTTTAGTGTTTACGGTGTTTAGGGTCTAGGGTTTAGTGTTTAGGGTGTTTAGGGTCTAGGGTTTAGGGTCTAGTGTTTAGGGTCTAGGGTTTAGGGTTTAATTAGTGTTTAGGGTGTTTAGGGTTTAGGGTTTAGTGTTTACGGTGTTTAGGGTCTAGGGTTTAGTGTTTAGGGTGTTTAGGGTCTAGGGTTTAGGGTCTAGTGTTTAGGGTCTAGGGTTTAGGGTTTAATTAGTGTTTAGGGTGTTTAGGGTTTAGGGTTTAATGTTTACGGTGTTTAGGGTCTAGGGTTTAGGGTTTAGTGTTTAGGGTGTTTAGGGTCTAGGGTTTAGTGTGTTTAGGGTGTTTAGGGTTTAGGGGATTAGGGATTAGGGTTTTAGGGTTGTTTAAGGTTTAGGGATCATCGATCGAGTGCGCACACACATTATTAGAGGCACCCGCGCCTTTGCGCATAAAGTGCATGCGTATATATATGTGTGTTTTTTTGCCACCAACAACGATATATAGATGATCGAGAGAGAGAGATTGAAATCCCCAAGAATATGTTCAAATATATATCAAAATATATGCACGAATGCATGGTAGGCCATGCATGCACACTAATTATATATATATTATGAGCTAGGCAACTTGATCAAATGTGTTTTCATACGAGAGAACTTGTCAAAATTCAAGTTAATTAATTTATCATCGATAATTATATATATAATTAATTAATGAATCACAGGGAGATCGATAATTAATTTAGGGTTTTAGGGTTGTTTAAGGTTTAGGGATCATCGATCGAGTGCGCACACACATTATTAGAGGCACCCGCGCCTTTACGCATAAAGTGCATGCGTATATATGTGTGTTTTTTGTCTATATATATAGATGATCGAGAGAGAGAGATTGAAATCCCCAAGAATATGTTCAAATATACATTAAAATATATGCACGAATGCATGGTAGGCCATGCATGCACACTAAAATTATATATATATTATGAGGCAACTTAATCAAATGTGTTTTCATTCGAGAGAACTTGTCAAAATTAAAGTTAATTAATTTATCAAGATAATTATATAATTAATTAATGAATCTGAGGGATATGTTATACAACATGATCGATATAGGCCATGTATATTTTAATTGGTGTTAATCTACGGTTTGCTAGCTAGCTGTTATATATATAGAGCATGCTTTTATTAGATCGGGTTATATCTAGTATAGTTTAGGGTTATGTGTTTTAATTAAGTAGGGTTGATTAGCTAGGGTTAGTTACATATATATGGTTTAGGGTTAATGCATGTCACATTTAATTTAATTAGAGGACCGCGAGGCACCCCTGGCCTGCTCGATGCACACAATTAAGTGTCGTTGGCCTATACATAGGGTTTAATTAGGGTTTAGGGTTAGCTAGGGTTTAGGGTTAGGGTTAGGGTTAGGGTTTAGGGTCTAGGGTTTAGGGTTTAGTGTTTAGGGTGTTTAGGGTTTAGGGATTAGGGATTAGGGATTTAAGGTTTTAGGGGTTGTTTAAGGTTTAGGGATCATCGATCGAGTGCGCACACACATTATTAGAGGCACCCGCGCCTTTACGCATAAATTGCATGCGTATATATATATGTGTGTGTTTTTTGGCCACCAACGATATATTGATGATCGAGAGAGAGAGAGATTGAAATCCCTAAGAATATGTTCAAATATACATTAAAATATATGCACGAATGCATGGTAGGCCATGCATGCACACTAATTAATTATATATATATTATGAGGCAACTTAATCAAATGTGTTTTCATTCGAGAGAACTTGTCAAAATTCAAGTTAATTAATTTATCACGATAATTATATAATTAATTAATGAATCTGAGGGATATGTTATACAACATGATCGATATATAGGCCATGTATATTTTAATTGGTGTTAATCTACGGTTTGCTAGCTAGCTGCTATATATAGAGCATGTTTTTATTAGATCGGGTTATATCTAGTATAGTTTAGGGTTATGTGTTTTAATTAAGTAGGGTTAATTAGCTAGGGTTAGTTACATATATATGGTTTAGGGTTAATGCATGGCACAATTAATTTAATTAGAGGACCGCGAGGCACCCCTGGGCTGCTCGATGCACAATTAAGTGACGTTGGCCTATACATAGGGTTTAATTAGGGTTTAGGGTTAGCTAGGGTTTAGGGTTAGGGTTAGGGTTTAGGGTTTAGGGTTTAGGGTTTAGTGTTTAGGGTGTTTAGGGTTTAGGGATTAGGGATTTAAGGTTTTAGGGGTTGTTTAAGGTTTAGGGATCATCGATCGAGTGCGCACACACATTATTAGAGGCACCCGCGCCTTTACGCATAAATTGCATGCGTATATATATATGTGTGTGTTTTTTGGCCACCAACGATATATTGATGATCGAGAGAGAGATTGAAATCCCTAAGAATATGTTCAAATATACATTAAAATATATGCACGAATGCATGGTAGGCCATGCATGCACACTAATTAATTATATATATATATATATATATTATGAGGCAACTTAATCAAATGTGTTTTCATTCGAGAGAACTTGTCAAAATTCAAGTTAATTAATTTATCACGATAATTATATAATTAATTAATGAATCTGAGGGATATGTTATACAACATGATCGATATATATAGGCCATGTATATTTTAATTGGTGTTAATCTACGGTTTGCTAGCTAGCTGCTATATATAGAGCATGTTTTTATTAGATCGGGTTATATCTAGTATAGTTTAGGGTTATGTGTTTTAATTAAGTAGGGTTAATTAGCTAGGGTTAGTTACATATATATGGTTTAGGGTTAATGCATGGCACAATTAATTTAATTAGAGGACCGCGAGGCACCCCTGGGCTGCTCGATGCACAATTAAGTGACGTTGGCCTATACATAGGGTTTAATTAGGGTTTAGGGTTAGCTAGGGTAGAGGGTTAGGGTTAGGGTTTAGGGTTTAGGGTTTAGTGTTTAGGGTGTTTAGGGTGTTTAGGGTTTAGGGATTAGGGATTAGGGATTTAGGGTTTTAGGGTTGTTTAAGGTTTAGGGATCATCGATCGAGTGCGCACACACATTATTAGAGGCACCCGCGCCTTTACGCATAAAGTGCATGCGTATATATGTGTGTTTTTTGGGCCACCAACGATATATAGATGATCGAGAGAGAGAGAGATTGAAATCCCCAAGAATATGTTCAAATATACATTAAAATATATGCACGAATGCATTGTAGGCCATGCATGCACACTAATTATATATATATTATGAGGCAACTTAATCAAATGTGTTTTCATTCGAGAGAACTTGTCAAAGTTCAAGTTAATTAATTTATCACGATAATTATATAATTAATTAATGAATCTCAGGGATATGTTATACAACATGATCGATATAGGCCATGTATATTTTAATTGGTGTTAATCTACGGTTTGCTAGCTAGCTGCTATATATAGAGCATGTTTTTATTAGATCGGGTTATAGCTAGCTAGTATAGTTTAGGGTTATGTGTTTTAATTAAGTAGGGTTGATTAGCTAGGGTTAGTTACATATATATGGTTTAGGGTTAATGCATGGCACATTTAATTTTATTAGAGGATCGCGAGGCACCCATGACCCGCTCGATCGATGCACAATTAAGTGTCGTTGGCCTATACATAGGGTTTAATTGGGGTTTAGGGTTAGCTAGGGTTTAGGGTTAGGGTTAGGGTTAGGGTACGTTTAGGGTCTAGGGTTTAGGGTTTAGTGTTTAGGGTGTTTAGGGATTAGGGATTTAAGGTTTTAGGGTTGTTTAAGGTTTAGGGATCATCGATCGAGTGCGCACACACATTATTAGAGGCACCCGCGCCTTTACGCATAAATTGCATGCATATATATGTGTGTTTTTTGGCCACCAACGATATATAGATGATCGAGAGAGAGAGATTGAAATCCCCAAGAATATGTTCAAATATACATTAAAATATATGCACGAATGCATGGTAGGCCATGCATGCACACTAATTATATATATATATTATGAGGCAACTTAATCAAATGTGTTTTCATTCGAGAGAACTTGTCAAAATTAAAGTTAATTAATTTATCACGATAATTATATAATTAATTAATGAATCTCAGGGATATGTTATACAACATGATCGATATAGGCCATGTATATATTAATTGGTGTTAATCTACGGTTTGCTAGCTAGCTGCTATATATAGAGCATGTTTTTATTAGATCGGGTTATAGCTAGTATAGTTTAGGGTTATGTGTTTTCATTAAGTAGGGTTGATTAGCTATGGTTAGTTACATATATATGGTTTAGGGTTAATGCATGGCACATTTAATTTAATTAGAGGACCGCGAGGCACCCCTGGCCTGCTTGATGCACAATTAAGTGTCGTTGGCCTATATATAGGGTTTAATTAGGGTTTAGGGTTAGGGTTAGGGTTTAGGGTCTAGGGTTTAGTGTTTAGGGTGTTTAGGGTTTAGGGATTAGGGATTAGGGTTTCAGGGTTGTATAAGGTTTAGGGATCATCGATCGAGTGCGCACACACATTATTAGAGGCACCCGCGCCTTTGCGCATAAAGTGCATGCGTATAGTTTAGGGTTATTTGTTTTAATTAAGTAGGGTTTGATCAGCTAGGGTTAGTTACATATATATGGTTTAGGGTTAATGCATGGCACATTACATATAGTTTAAATCTCAAGAATGTTTATACATGATAGGCCATATGTGCAAAGGAATTTTTTTCCCCGTGAACTTGTCAAAATTCAAGTTTATCAGTGCCAATGGAAACTAGTCCAAAAAATTACATAGAGGACCAAAAGTACTAGACAATAACTAATAGAACCTGCAACTTTACAAAAAGGACCCCAAAACATATAGAAGAAAATCAATCGAGTCCTTCTCGACCGCACATCAGATCTCTGCTCCGCATCCTTTCCAGCAACTCCGTCGCCGGGGACGCACCACTTGGGACGGTGTCGCCGGTAGTCGCCAGGACGAAGGAGAAGAAGGGCCTCAGCAACGGCATATTGGCTCTGAGAAGGGCCGCTGAAAGGCCAAGATGTGCACGGGCAAGACGGATGACGCCGTCGTATGCCCCGAGCTTGTGAACTTTAGCAGCTTGACTTCCCCATTGGCCAGATCTGAAGCACTGACCAAAGCAAGCCTCACCGTTAGCGCCATCACATTGATGGCACCAGATCGGGGTTTGGCCGGCAAGATCCGCCAGATTCACCATAGGCCAGATCTGAAGCCGATGACGAGATCCCCGACTCCATTGCGCCATTCTGCTCATGGGAAACACTGGATCTAAGCTTACAACAACACTAACTCCCTCGGATCCAAATTAGCTGACTCAACTTTGCTTATCTAAATATGGATGTATCCACACATGTTTTTACTCTAGATACATACACGTCTAAGGAAAGTTGAATCAATTAATTTAGTTCGGAGGGTGTACAATATACAGAGAGAAGTCGGCCTCGTCTCCGGCCGGCGAGGCCGCCGGAGAGAAGGGGGAGAGGAGCCGGGGGAGTGGGAGAGACTCGAGAGAGAAAGAGAAGAGGAAGAAATGAGAGCTCCCTGGGGAAGAACATTATTTTTGTCGTTCTGCTCGTAGCTTGAAACTGAAAATTTCGGCCGCGCGCCAAATCATCCCGCCGCATCCATTCGAAAATCCCGTGACCAGTTTTACCCTTTTAACCCTGGTCCGGAAGCTACAACCCACCGACCATGGAGGGCTCATTCGGTAACAATGAAATATCTTGCCTAGATCCCGAACCCTCCCCACAGGCCCACACCCACCCACCAACCATTCGCCCCATTAGCTCAAAAATACTCTCACACGCCAAAGCTCTGACTCTCTACAGTACTAGATCTGCTTCGCCGCCGGCATACTCCTCCACAGCGTAGCCTTGATCGTGTTGGCTGTCCACCCACCTGATCCGCTCCCCCGCCGCCCTCGTCACCGACGGATCTGCTTCACCGCCGACCTCGCCACCGACGGATCTGCTTCACCGCCGACCTCGCCACCGACTACCTCGCCGCAGCGGCTGTATCAACTTCACCGAATACCTTGCCAGCCAACCAGATCTGCTTCACTAACGCCCGCTTCTACTGAAACAGGGTCGATTCATCGTCTCCCGCGTTCGCCGCCGCTGGAATGCAAGTTGCCGCCCCCGTCCACCCCGCCGCAGCTTGGTTAGTACGCTGGCCCGTTAGATCGCGGTGTTTCTTTAGCCATGTTTTGTGTAGTTATTTGCAGATCTCATATGCCGTTAACTTTCTTGATGTGTTGCTTCGCATGAAGTTTGTTTAAATATTGTACAGTACAAAAGCATTATCCGGTCGCTACCATCCTGTTCATTCTACTGACACCTGTGTGCATCCACATATTTATAGCCTTGTACCCATTCATTTGCTGCCAACTGTTTTTGTACTGCATGCTATTGTCGCACTGCTTTTATAGTCGTGCTATGGGCATTTCCAATCTGCTTGTTCTTATACCACGTCATTAGCTCACCGCTAGCTGTTTTCTCGTGTCTGCTATTCTCACACTGCTTTTATAATCATGCTATGTGCATTTCCAATCTGCTTGCTCTTATACCTCGTCTTTAGCTTATATAGTTATTGCTGCGTGCATGTCTGGTCTTTGTATTATCGTAGACTGACTTGTCAATGTTATTTTTCCTAGGGATTGATCATGCGAACCACTTATTAGAACATCCAACATTAACAGCGGGGACGCTAGGTAAGGTTGGAATCTGAGTTCGTGGTTGGTAATTTTGGCAGTTTACTTCCGTTATTATCTATAACCTATATGCATTGTTCCTTATGCAAGAGATTAACACTTGGAACCCTGCCATAGCAATGCCATTCATGCTTTACTATGTTTCTGCCTATTTGATATGCTTGTCTTGGAGAAACTGCGAGGGTGATTTGAACCTGACATTTGGTCATTCTTAATGCCAGTTTACTTTATGTGTAAAACCTTGGCATTACCCTACTCTAAATCTGAATGTCTGAAATTCGTATCTCATGCAAAGCAACATCTAGTTGGTTTTAATCTGATATCTGGTAAATATTGGCTTATTCATTTGGCAGCTCAAGTTTTTTGTTATTTGAAACCAGCTGACTTGGTCTTAAATGTGATATCTAAACACAGATTAAGGACAATGGAGCAGGAGGATTAGCATTTCACTTGATGGCTGAACCTAAAATGATAGGCATGTTGACCACGACTAGTGCACGCAAGAGAAGGACCTGCAGTGAGCCAGTATGTGCTTAGTACATGCATCTTATCTTATCTTGTGCTTATTTCTGCTACATGCTGTTATCTGATCTCTACATTGCGTAATACATGTTTGAATAGTTAATTGTTGTAACTATGTTTACAATGTTACCAGAATGCAGTTTTAATGAAGCAGTCATCATTAGAAGATAGTCGCCAAAAAAGGATCTGTAGCGACCCTGTGCAACATTATGATGTAAGTTTGTGCTTAGTACAAGTTCCATACATGTCTTATTTATGCAACTTGTTATTATCTTATATCTACATTGCATAATAAATGTTTGCATAGTTCATCGTTTAACTCTTTTTGCATTATTATCAGAATGCAGTTGTGATGAAGCAATCTTCATTAGAAGTGAGGCCCACAAAAAGTTCTGATCTTTCTTCTGATGCATCTTCTCATAGCCGTCAACCTAGACCATTTCTTTCATCAAACAGTAAATATCTCAAGGCTGTACTTTATAAAAGACATGGTATTGCTGCTTTAAGATCTGTAGCTGATATGTTGACAAAGAGTACACAAGATTCAATCAAGGCGATTGCCAAATGTCAACGTGTTATTGATGATGCTAATAGAAGTCCTCAATGATTCTATGTAATTTTTTTATTTGGGCACATTAATTGCCTTGTAATTTTCCTATTTGTTTTATTTGTGTATGTACTTGTGTGTATCATTGAAATCAGATTTTAGGCTCATGAAATTTAATGCAAGTTGACTAGTCAAACAAGTAGGGCCCTACAACAGATTGGGCCGGCCCACTTACAGTAGTGTGGGACCCACTTTCATTTTGGGCCGGCCCACTTCTTTAGTAGGCCGGCCCGGTTACACGATAATGGGCTCCACATGCTTATTGGGCCGGCCCACTATCTTGTTGGGCCAGCCCACTTGCTCTATGGTGGTCCCACATGGTAAATGGGCCGGCCCTTTAATAGGAAGGTGGGACCCACCTGTGTTTTTGGCCCGGCCCACTATCTTGTTGGGCCGGCCCACTTTCTATATGGTGGACCCCACTTACCAAATGGGCCGGCCCATTAACAGGAATGTGGGACCCACCTTTGTTTTTGGCCCGGCCCACTATCTTGGTGGGCCAGCCCACTTGCTATATGGTGGACCGCACATACTAAATGGGGCCCTTTAACGGAAAATGGGACCCACTGTGTTTTGGCCCGGCCCACTATTTTGTTGGGCGGCCCACTTGCTATATGGTGGACCCCACATACTAAATGGGCCGACCCTTTAACCGGAAAGTGGGACCCACCTGTGTTTTTGGCCCGGCCCACTAGCTTGTTGGGCCGGCCCACTTGCTATGGTGGACCCCACACACTAAATGGGCCGGCCTTTAACAGGAAAGTGGGACCCACCTGTGTTTTTGGCACGGCCCACTTGCTTCTTGGGCCGGCCCAGTTGCTGTAAGGTGGACCCCACATGTTAAATGGGCCGGCCCATTTAAGTTTTGACCAGTCAACATTAGAGGTTAGGCCCGGCCCACGTAACTAATGGACCAGCCCAGCTATATAGTTGACCGGTCAAACTATGTCATCTGGCCCGGCCCGCTTAAGACGTGGCAGGCCTCGTGTGGGCCTACCATCTACCACGGGGTTTCAGCCGGTTAACGCCGTTAACTGGCAGTTAACGGCGTCTGCCACGTGTCAGTTTGCATGACGTCAGCAGTCAACGGGCTCCCGGAAACACTTGGGCAACGGTCCGATTTTCCGTGGCGGAAGGGCGCCCAAGCGCGACGGACCGAAAAAATCGTCGTTGGACTTTGCCTGACGCAGTTTCGACAACAGAACCCATATCGTCGGGTTAGGCCCATAGGCGACGAAAAATGCCCCTTAGTTGACGATTTTGGGACGTTGTCTATCGAACTTTTCTTGTAGTGAGATCTTGGGCGTTAATTTCGTCAGTCCGAGAATATTTCCTTACTAGGATTTCTGAAACCAAAAACAGCAGAAAACAGCAACTGGCCCTTCGGCATCTCGTCAATAGGTTAGTTCCGGAAAACGCATAATAATGACATAAAGTATGCATAAAACATGTAGATATCATCAATAAAGTAGCATGGAACATAAGAAATTATAGATACGTTGGAGACGTATCAGCATCCCCAAGCTTAGTTCCTACTCGTCCTCGAGTAGGTAAACGATAACAATGATAATTTCTTAAGTGACATGCCATCATAACCTTGATCATACTATTGTAAGCATATGTAATGAATGCAGCGATCAAAACAATGGTAATGACATGAGTAAACAAATGAATCATAAAGCAAAGACTTTTCATGAATAGTACTTTCAAGACAAGCATCAATAAGTCTTGCATAAGAGTTAGCTCATAAAGCAATAATTCAAAGTAGAGGTATTGAAGCAACACAAAGGAAGATTAAGTTTCAGCGGTTGCTTTCAACTTATAACATGTATATCTCATGGATATTGTCAATGTAAAGTAATATAACAAGTGCAATATGCAAGTATGTAGGAATCAATGCACAGTTCACACAAGTGTTTGCTTCTTAAGGTGGAAAGAGATAGGTGAACTGACTCAACATAAAAGTAAAAGAAAGGCCCTTCGCAGAGGGAAGCAGGGATTAAATCATGTGCTAGAGCTTTTCAAGTTTTGAAATCATATAGAGAGCATAAAAGTAAAGTTTTGAGAGGTGTTTGTTGTTGTCAACGAATGGTAATGGGTACTCTAACTACCTTATCAACCAGACTTTCAAGAGCGGCTCCCATGAAGGACGTTATCTCTACCAGCAAGGTAGATCATCCCTCTTCTCTTTTGTTTACACATGTACTTTAGTTTTATTTATTAGATGACACTCCCCCAACCTTTGCTTTCTCAAGCCATGGCTAACCGAATCCTCGGGTGCCTTCCAACATTCACATACCATGGAGGAGTGTCTATTTGCAAATTTAAGTTGCTTACTGATAGATCAGAGCAAAACATGTGAAGAGAATTATTAATGCAAGTTAATTAATTGGGGCTGGGAACCCCGTTGCCAGCTCTTTTTGCAAAATTATTGGATAAGCGGATGAGCCACTAGTCCATTGTGAAAGTCTGTCAAAGTAAATGACAAGATCGAAAGATAAAACACCACATACTTCCTTGATACGCGCGAAGCACACGTCCGTTGGGAACCCCAAGTGGAAGGTATGATGCGTATAGAAGCAAGTTTCCCTCAGTATGAAACCAAGGTTATCGAACCATAGGAGCCAAGAAGCACGTGAAGGTTGTTGGTGGAGGAGTGTAGTGCGGTGCAACACCAGTAAAACCGGCGCCAACGTGGAACCTGCACAACACAATCAAAGTACTTTGCCCCAACGTAACATGAGGTTGTCAATCTCACCGGCTTGCTGAAAACAAAGGATTAAGTGTATCGAGTGGAAGATGGTGTTTGTTTGCAAAGAACAGTAAAAGCAGTAGAATGTATTCAGATGTAAAGAATGGACCGGGGTCCACAGTTCACTAGTGGTGTCTCTCCAATAAGATAACTAACATGCTGGGTGAACAAATTACAGGTGAGCAATTGACAAATAAAGATTCAATACATATCAACGATGATTACTATGTGATTTAATCAGGGCATTACGACAAAGTACATAGACCGCTATCCAGCATGCATCTATGCCTAAATAATCCACCTTCAGGTTATCATCCGAACCCCTTCCAGTATTAAGTTGCGAACAACAGATAATTGCATTAAGTATGGCGCGTAATGTAATCAACACAAATATCCTTAGACAAAGCATCAATGTTTTATCCCTAGTAGCAACAGCACATCCACAACCTTAGAACCTACTGTCACGATCCCAGATTTAATGGAGGCATGAACCCACTATCGAGCATAATTACTCCCTCTTGGAGTTACAAGTATCAACTTGGCCAGAGCCTCTACTAGCAACGGAGAGCATGCAAGAACATAAACAACACATATATGATAGATTGATAATCAACTTAACATAATATTCTCTATTCATCGGATCTCACCAAACACAACATGTAGCATTACAAATAGATGATCTTGATCATGTTAGGCAGCTCACAAGATCTAATACAATGAAAGCACAAGCGGAGAAGACAACCATCTAGCTACTGCTATGGACCCATAGTCCAAGGATGAACTACTCACGCATCAATCCGGAGGCGGGCATGATGATGTAGAGCCCCTCCGGTGATGATTCCCCTCTCCGGCAGGGTGCCGGAGGCGATCTCCTGAATCCCAGAGATGGGATTGGCGGCGGCGGCCTCTCGCAATGTTTTCCGTATCGTGGCTCTCGGTACGGGGGGTTTCGCGACGGAGGCTTTAAGTAGGCGGAAGGGTAGGTCAAGGGCGGCACGAGGGCCCCACACCACAGGCGGCGCGGGCCCCACCCCGGCGCGCGGCCCTGGTGTGGCGGCGCCTCGTTGCCCCACTTCGTTATCCTTTCGGTCTTCGGGAAGCTTCGTGCAAAAATAGGACCCTGGGCGTTGATTTCGTCCAATTGAGAATATTTCCTTACTAGGATTTCTGAAACGAAAAGCAGAAAAACGACAGCGCACTTCGGCATCTTGCTAATAGGTTAGTGCCGGAAAATGTAAAATAATGCTGTAAAGTATGTATAAAACATTCAAGTATTGTAAAAAAGTAGCATGGAACATAAGAAATTATAGATACGTTTGCGACGTATCAAGCATCCCCAAGCTTAGTTCCTACTCGTCCTCGAGTAGGTAAACGATAACACAAATAATTTCTGAAGTGACATGCTACCAACATAATCTTGATCAACATTATTGTAAAGCATATGAGATGAATGGAGTGATCTGAACAAAAGATTGCTAACAAAGATAATGACTAAGCAAATGAATCATATAGCAAAACTTTTCATGAATAATACTTTCAAACAAGTATCAATAAGACTTGCATAAGAGATAACTCATAAGCAATAAATTCAAAGTAGAATGAATTGAAGCAACACAAAGGATGATTAAGTTTCAGCAATTGCTTTCAACTTGTAACATGTATATCTCATGGATATTTGTCAACATAGAGTAATATAACAAGTGCAATAAGTAAACATGTAAGAATCAATGCACACAGTTAACACAAGTGTTTGCTTCTAAGATAGAAAGGAATGGGTAAACTGACTCAACAATAAAGTAAAAGATTGGCCCTTCGCAGAGGGAAGCATTGATTACTATTTTTGTGCTAGAGCTTTTTGTTTTGAAAACATAGAAACAATTTTGTCAACGGTAGTAATAATTCATATGTGCTATGCATAATACTTCCTACAAGTTGCATGCCTCATGCATAGAATACCAATAGTGCTCGCACCTTGTCCTACTATCTCGGAAAACACGGATTCTCATCGCATAACATATGTTTCAACCAAGTGTCACAAAGGGGTACCTCTATGCCGCCTGTACAAGTGTCTAAGGAGAAAGCACGCATTGGATTTCTCGCTTTTGATTATTCTCAACTTAGACATCCATACCGGGACAACATAGACAACAGATAATGGACTCCTCTTTTTAATGCTTAAGCATTCAACAATAGTTAATATTCTCATAAGAGATTGAGGTTGTATGTCCAAACTGAAACTTCCACCATGATACATGGCTTTAGTTAGCGGCCCAATGTTCTTCTCTAACATATGCATACTCAAACCATTTGATCATGAAATCCACTACTTCAGACAAGACGAACATGCATAGCATCTCACATGATATCCAACAAAGATAAAGTTGATGGCGTCCCCAGAAAACATGGTTACCGCTCAACAAGCAACTTATAAAAATTAAGACACATAACTACATATTCATCACCACAATAGTTTTTAAGCTATTTGTCCCATGAGCTATATATTGTAAAGGTAGAGGAATGAAATTTAAAGGTAGCACTCAAGTAATTTACTTTGGAATGGCAGGAAATACCACATAATAGGTAGATATGGTGGACACAAATGGCATGGAGTTTGGCTCAAGGTGTTTGGATGCACGAGAAGCATTTCCTCTCAGTACAAGGTTTGGGATAGCAAGGTTGTTTGAAGCAAACACAAGTATGAACAGGTACAGCAAAACTCACACAAGAACATATTGCAAGCATTATAAGGCTCTACACTGTCTTCCTTGTTGTTCAAACACTTTACCCGAAAATATCTAGACTTAGAGAGATCAATCATGCAAACCAAATTAAACAAGATCTACAGTAGTTCTTCATTAATAGATTAAACTACATGATGCAAGAGCTTAAACATGATCCATGAGAGCTCAAACAATTGCCAAATTGTCAAACCATATGCATCATTTTCCAATTCCAACCAAATAGCAATTTAACGAAGCAATAAGCTTTCGCCATGAACATTAAAGCACAATTAAGAACACAAGTGTTCCATAAGAAAAAGCGGAGCGTAATATCTCCAATATAAGGATGGCGAGATCCAACTTTATTCAAAACAAAACAAAAATAAAAACAAACCGACTCCAAGTAAAGAACATAAGAATGTGACGGAATAAAAATATAGTTTCACTAGAAGTGACCTGATAATGTTGTCGATGAAGAAGGGGATGCCTTGGGCATCCCCAAGCTTAGATGCTTGAGTCTTCTTAAAATATGCAGGGATGAACCACCGGGGCATCCCCAAGCTTAGACCTTTCACTCTTCTTGATCATAGTATATCATCCTCTTCTCTTGACCCTTGAAAACTTCCTTCACACAAACTTCAAGCAAACTCATGAGAGGGTTAGTGCATAACCACAAATTCATACATTCAGAGGTGACACAATCATTCTTAACACTTCTGGACATTGCACAAAGCTTCTGAAAGTTAATGGAACAAATAAACTCATTCAACATAGCAAAAGCGGCAATGCGAAATAAAAGACAGAATCTGTCAAAAACAGAACAGTCCGTAAAGATGCTTCTGGACTGGGCACTTAACTTGCTCAAATGGAAAAACTCAAAACTAATGAAAGTTGCGTACATATCTGAGGATCACGCTCGTAATTTTGCAGATTTTTTCGATTTTTTACAGAGACTTGTGCCAGAATTCGTGACAGACAGCAATGCTGTTTCTGCGCAGCGATCCCAAATATAACATCAACTTTAGCATAGAAACTTTACTTGGCACAAAAACATGATAAGAAGAGGTTGCTACAGTAGTAAACAACTTCCAAGACTCAACAATACAGTAAATAAAATGTGGGTTATCTCCCAAGAAGTTCTTTCTTTATAGCCATTAAGATGGGCTCAGTAATTTTAATGATACTCTCGCAAGAAAGAAGAGTTGAAGCAAAAGAGAACATCAAGAAGCAAATTCAAAACACATTTAAGCCTAACCCACTTCCTATGAAAAGGAATCTTGTACACAAATAGATTCATGAAGAACAAAGTGGCAAGCATAGAAAAGCAACACAAGTGCAATTTCAAGATTCTCAACATAAAGAGGGGAAACTTAATATTATTAAGATGCATATAACCATGTTTCCCTCTCTCATAATAACTTTCAGTAGCATCATGAACAAACTCAACAATATAAGTATCACATGAAACATTCTTGTCATGAGCCACATGCATAAAATTATTACTCTCCACATAAGCATAATCAATTTTATTAGTTGTAGTGGGAGCAAATTCAACAAAGTAGCTATCATTATTATTCTCATCAAGTGTAGGAGGCATAGTATAATCATAATAAAATTTACTCTCCATAGTAGGCGGCACCAAAAGACCACTATCATTATAATCATCATAAATAGGAGGCAAAGTATCATCAAAGAAAATTTTCTCCTCAATGCTTGGGGGACTAAAAATATCATGCTCATCAAAACCAGCTTCCCCAAGCTTAGAATTTTCCATATCATTAACAACAATGGTGTTCAAAGCGTTCATACTAATATCATTGCTACCAGCATGCAAATAAGATTCCATAGGTTTTTTAATTTTCGCAGCAAACAATCCATGTCTTAACTCAGGAAATAGAATAAGAAGCTCATTGTTATCTTCCATTATGCCTAACTAGTGAAAATAAAAACAAGTACATGACTAGACATGATAACAAAATAAATTAAATGCAAGTAACTATTTTTTTTTGTGTTTTTGATATAGAGAACAAGACAGTAAATAAAGTAAAGCTAGCAACTAATTTTTTTGTGTTTTGTTTAAGTGCAGCAAACAAAGTAGTAAATAAAATAAAGCAAGACAAAAACAAAGTAAAGAGATTGGAAGTGGAGACTCCCCTTGCAGCGTGTCTTGATCTCCCCGGCAACGGCGCCAGAAATTTATTTGCTGGCGTGTAGTTGACGTGGTAGTTAGAAATCTCTGTGGTGTAGCTTTTCTTCAGTTCCCCTGCAACGGCGCCAGAAATTTAGCTAGATACGCGCGAAGCACACGTCCGTTGGGAACCCCAAGTGGAAGGTATGATGCGTATAGAAGCAAGTTTCCCTCGGTATGAAACCAAGGTTATCGAACCAGTAGGAGCCAAGAAGCACGTGAAGGTTGTTGGTGGAGGAGTGTAGTGCGGCGCAACACCAGTGAAACCGGCGCCAACGTGGAACTTGCACAACACAATCAAAGTACTTTGCCCCAACGTAACAGTGAGGTTGTCAATCTCACCGGCTTGCTGAAAACAAAGGATTAAGTGTATCGAGTGGAAGATGGTGTTTGTTTGCAAAGAACAGTAAAAATAGTAGAATGTATTCAGATGTAAAGAATGGACCGGGGTCCACAGTTCACTAGTGGTGTCTCTCCAATAAGATAACTAACATGCTGGGTGAACAAATTACAGGTGAGCAATTGACAAATAAAGATTCAATACATATCAACGATGATTACTATGTGATTTAATCAGGGCATTACGACAAAGTACATAGACCGCTATCCAGCATGCATCTATGCCTAAATAATCCACCTTCAGGTTATCATCCGAACCCCTTCCAGTATTAAGTTGCGAACAACAGATAATTGCATTAAGTATGGCGCGTAATGTAATCAACACAAATATCCTTAGACAAAGCATCAATGTTTTATCCCTAGTAGCAACAGCACATCCACAACCTTAGAACCTACTATCACGATCCCAGATTTAATGGAGGCATGAACCCACTATCGAGCATAATTACTCCCTCTTGGAGTTACAAGTATCAACTTGGCCAGAGCCTCTACTAGCAACGGAGAGCATGCAAGAACATAAACAACACATATATGATAGATTGATAATCAACTTAACATAATATTCTCTATTCATCGGATCTCACCAAACACAACATGTAGCATTACAAATAGATGATCTTGATCATGTTAGGCAGCTCACAAGATCTAATACAATGAAAGCACAAGCGGAGAAGACAACCATCTAGCTACTGCTATGGACCCATAGTCCAAGGATGAACTACTCACGCATCAATCCGGAGGCGGGCATGATGATGTAGAGCCCCTCCGGTGATGATTCCCCTCTCCGGCAGGGTGCCGGAGGTGATCTCCTGAATCCCCCGAGATGGGATTCGCGGCGGCGGCCTCTCAGTAATGTTTTCCGTATCGTGGCTCTCGGTACAGGGGGTTTCGCGACGGAGGCTTTAAGTAGGCGGAAGGGTAGGTCAAAGGGCGGCACGAGGGCCCCACACCACAGGGCGGCGCGGGCCCCACCCTGGCCGCGCGGCCCTGGTGTGGCGGCGCCTCGTCGCCCCACTTCGTTATCCTTTCGGTCTTCTGGAAGCTTCGTGCAAAAATAGGACCCTGGGCGTTGATTTCGTCCAATTCCGAGAATATTTCCTTACTAGGATTTCTGAAACCAAAAACAACAGAAAAACAGCAACTGGCACTTCGGCATCTTGTTAATAGGTTAGTGCCGGAAAATGTAAAATAATGTTGTAAAGTATGTATAAAACATTCAAGTATTGTAGTAAAAGTTGCATGGAACATAAGAAATTATAGATACGTTTGTGACGTATCAATGAGCTATAAAACATTGACACAAATAAGAGATAATAGCTTTTGAATTGTTTAAAGGTAGCACATGAAGTATTTACTTGGAATGGCAGGAAATACCACATAGTAGGTAGATATGGTGGACACAAATGGCATGGGTTTTGGCTCAAGGATTTTGGATGCATGAGAAGTATTCCCTCTCGATACAAGGTTTAGGCTAGCAAGGTTATTTGAAACAAACACAAGGATGAACCGGTGCAGCAAAAACTCACATAAAAGACATATTGTAAACATTATAAGACTCTACACCGCATTCCTTGTTGTTCAAAACTCAATACTAGAAATTATCTAGACTTTAGAGAGACCAATTATGCAAACCAAATTTTAGCAAGCTATATGTATTTCTTCATTAATGGGTGCAAAGTATATGATGCAAGAGCTTAAACATGAGCACAACAATTGCCAAGTATCACATTATCCAAGACATTTTACCAATTACTACATGTAGCATTTTCTGTTTCCAACCATATAACAATTAACGAAGCAGTTTCAACCTTCGCCATGAACATTAAAAGCTAAGAACACATGTGTTCATATGAACCAGAGGAGCGTGTCTCTCTCCCACACAAGGATGAACTTATTCAAACAAAACAAAAATAAAAACAAACAGACGCTCCAAGTAAAGTACATAAGATGTGACTGAATAAAAATATAGTTTCACTAGAAGAAACCTGATAAGTTGTCGATGAAGAAGGGGATGCCTTGGGCATCCCCAAGCTTAGATGCTTGAGTCTTCTTAAAATATGCAGGGATGAACCACGGGGCATCCCCAAGCTTAGACCTTTCACTCTTCTCGATCACATTATATCACCCTCTTCTATTGACCCTTGAAAACTTCTGCACACCAAACTTCAAGCAAACTCATTAGAGGGTTAGTGCATAATCAAAATTCACATGTTCAGAGGTGACACAATCATTCTTTACACTTCTGGACATTGCACAAAGCTTCTGAAAGTTAATGGAACAAAGAAACTCATTCAACATAGCAAAAGCGGCAATGCGAAATAAAAAACAGAATCTGTCAAAAACAGAACAATCCGTAAAGACGAACCTGGAAGGGGCACTTAACTTGCTCAAACGGAAAAACTCAAAACTAATGAAAGTTGTGTACATATCTGAGGATCACACACGTAAATTTGCAGATTTCTTTGATTTTTTTACAGAGCTTCTGCAAATTCGTGACAGACAGCAAATCTGTTTCTGCGCAGCAATCCAAATCTAGCATCAACTTTACCATAGAGATTTTACTTGGCACAAAAACATGATAAGGAGAGGTTGCTACAGTAGTAAACAACTTTCAAGACTCAACAAAACAAAAATTGCTGTAGTAAAATAAACACATGGGTTATCTTCCAAGAAGTTCTTTCTTTATAGCCATTAAGATGGGCTCAGCAGTTTTAATGATGCACTCGCAAGAAATAGTATTTGAAGCAAAAGAGAGCATCAAGAGGCAAATTCAAAACACATTTAAGTCTAACATGCTTCCTATGCATAGGAATCTTGTAAATAAACAAGTTCATGAAGAGTATAGTGGCAAGCATAGGAAGACAAAACAAGTGTAGCTTCAAAAATTTCAACACATAGAGAGGTGTTTTAGTAACATGAAAATTTCTACAACCATATTTTCCTCTCTCATAATAACTTTCATTAGCATCATGACCAAACTCAAAAATATAACTATCACATAAAGCATTCTTATCATGAGTCTCATGCATAAAATTATTACTCTCCACATGAGCATAATCAATTTTATTAGTTGTAGTGGGAGCAAATTCAACAAAGTAGCTATCATTATTATTCTCATCAAGTGTAGGAGGCATAGTATAATCATAATAAAATTTACTCTCCATAGTAGGTGGCACCAAAAGACCATTATCATTATAATCATCATAAATAGGAGGCAAAGTATCATCAAAGAAAATTTTCTCCTCAATGCTTGGGGGACTAAAAATATCATGCTCATCAAAACCAGCTTCCCCAAGCTTAGAATTTTCCATATCATTAACAACAATGGTGTTCAAAGCGTTCATACTAATATCATTGCTACTAGCATGCAAATAAGATTCCATAGGTTTTTTAATTTTCGCAGCAAACAATCCATGTCTTAACTCAGGAAATAGAATAAGAAGATCATTGTTACTTTCCATTATGCCTAACTAGTGTAAACAAGAAACAAAAAGATGCAATTGCAGGATCTAAAGGAAATAGCTTTGAGTACTTACAACGGCGCCGGAAAATAGCTTAGTAGCCGAGATCCGGAGTGTGAGTACCTTTTACCTTTCCTCCCCGGCAACGGCGCCAGAAAATAGCTTGATGTCTACGGGTGCTTCTATTCTTGTAGACAGTGTTGGGCCTCCAAGAGCAGAGGTTTGTAGAACAGCAACAAGTTTTCCCTTAAGTGGATCACCCAAGGTTTATCGAACTCGGGGAGGAAGAGGTCAAAGATATCCCTCTCAAGCAACCCTGCGATCACAATGCAAGAAGTCTCTTGTGTCCCCAACACACCTAATACACTTGTCAGATGTATAGGTGCACTAGTTCGACGAAGAGATAGTAAAACACAGGTGGTATAGATGGTGGTAATATTGCAGAAAGTAAAGATGCAGTAAAACAGTAAACAAGCGGCGCCAGAAAATAGCTTGCTGGCGTGGGAAGCAATTCTTTGTGGTGGAAACAAGGCCTAGGGATCATACTTTCACTAGTGGACACTCTCAACATTGATCACATAATAAATAATTTCTCTTCCTTTGTGCTACATATACTCTTGTTAGATGATGAACACCACTAATTGTGTAGGATTACACGAACCCTCAATGCCGGAGTTAACAAGCGCCACAACATTCGATATTCATATTTAAGTAACCTTAGAGCATAATAGATCTTTGCAAAATAAACCAAGTACTAACATAGCATGCACACTGTCACCATCACACTATGAAGGAGGCATAAATCACATCAATACCATCATAGCGATAATCAACTCCATAACCTACAAGAGATTATGATCATAATCTACGACAAGAACTACACAATGCACACACTGTCACCATTACATCATGCAGGAGGAATAAACTACTTTAATAACATCACATGAGTAGCACATAGATAAATAGTGATACAAAACACATTGCAATCATAAAGGGATATAAATAAGCACTTCACTATGCCATTCATAACAGTGAATAAGTATTCTGTGAAATATAGCCTAAGAGACCCACACGGTGCACACACTGTCACCTTTACACACGTGGGACAAGGAGTCTCCGGAGATCACATAAGTAAAACCCACTTGACTAGCATAATGACATCTAGATTACAAGCATCATCATATGAATCTCAATCATGTAAGGCAACTCATGAGATTATTGTATTGAAGTACATAGGAGAGAGATGAACCACATAGCTACCGGTACAGCCCCGAGCCTCGATGGAGATCTACTCCCTCCTCATGGAGACAGCAGCGGTGATGAAGATGGCGGTGGTGTCGATGGAGGAGCCTTCCGGGGCACTTCCCGTCCGCGGCGTGCGGAACAGAGACTCCTGTCCCCGGATCTTGGCTTCGCGATGGCGGCGGCTCGGAAGGTTTCGTGCCGTGGCTTATTCGTATCGTGTTTTAGGTCAGGACCTTTATATAGGCGAAGAGGCGGCGTCGGAAGGTCAACGAGGTGACGACACACTAGGCGCCCCGGGCCGCGCCGGGTGGTGTCTGGTGGCCCGGTGGCCCCCTCTGGTCCCTCTCGGGTGTTGGAAGCTTCGCGTGATCCTAAGATGCGGGCGTTGATTTCGTCCGATTCGAGAATATTTCCTTACTAGGATTTCTGAAACCAAAAACAGCAGAAAATAGCAACTGGCCCTTCGGCATCTCGTCAATAGGTTAGTTCCGGAAAACGCATAATAATGACATAAAGTATGCATAAAACATGTAGATATCATCAATAAAGTAGCATGGAACATAAGAAATTATAGATACGTTGGAGACGTATCAATGCCCCTCATCAACGGCTCTGTGATTTTGATTCTGACTTTGATCCTAAGGAACTCCCCCGCTGCATTTCCATCTTCTCCCACCTCCACATCAATCCCTTCTCCCACCATGTTACCTAGCTCTAAACCTGTATCCCTATTCATCCATCCCAGAGGCAACTTCATCACTCTAATCCATATAGGTATGGTGTCAAAGACATACTCCTCCAGCGATTTTTCCAGATCGAACTCCACCATCACAATCAAATCATTATTGTTCACCATCCATGGACCATCATGCAGAGCCTTCCTTTTGCCAGATTCATACATGAACGTGAACATAAATTTATTACCTCCCATATCCTTGCATCGCACCTCCTTCAGCGGGCTCCATACTTTTCCAAGAGACTGGGCAAGGCCCTCGGCATAAACCGGTTTCTCTGACAGGACTTTTCCGATCGCTTTCAGCTCTACTGCCTTTCCCATGTCAACGTCCTTGCCACCAATTCTGAAACCTTGCTGCTCCGCCGCCGACAACTTCAGATTTCTCATCAGTCCCTCCACCTTCTCCATCTTCCTTTCTCCGCGCGATCAGCCGTCGACGAAGAAATTTTGGCAACTAGGTCGCAGTGTTTTACGATCACGAGCCCTAGAAAACTCGCGAAAGGCTTTCAGATGTTGGGTTTTGGATGGGGAAGGACAAGGATTCATGTACGTACGGAGGTTTATTGGGAGACTGAGATTGACTACAAGATCTGGACGGAGACACAGGGACTAGAACCAAAGCTCCCGATGCGATCGCCCTCAGATCGCCAGAGCGCGATATACGGAAACCGTCACCCACGGGACGGACCTCTCCGAACTTACTGAACTGCATAGCAGACACCCTCAGATGCAATGTCTTAAATAACCATGAGTCATAACACTAATAGATAGTGGGTTCTTTCACCTGTTTAAGCCGCCTGCAAGGTTTTAATAGGCCATCTCGTCATGATACCCGATAAGTGGCACGTGTCACTGTGGCAGGAACACATCAAGTCAACTCTAAGCATGACAAATTTTGTAATCTCGTTCACATATTCGATGGTTGACATCATTAGTTTCACATATCCTGTCCGAACAAGCTAATGTATCTTATGAACAGCACCATGTTGGTCGTGCCTTCCAACAAAAAGGGATCCAAAAATCAGCTGCAAGTCTAAACTAAACTCCCTGGTCAACTAATGACTTCCCCGAGATTCCTATGTGTCACCTGTCGCTAAACTCGTCCAATTGTGCGCAATTATTGCATGACATGGTCAGTTTGTATGTTCGCGATGTCAGACCACAAAAGATCAGTAGCCAGCCGCCTAGGCCTCAGTATACATTTCGCCATGACTCCAGAGATGGTGCTGCATTGTGAGAGTTGTTGGAGAGAAACGATGATCCGCGCCGTGGCGCTAGTGTTTATTCAGGTCGTAGTGACAGCAATGGCCGCTCCGATCGCCTTGCCTGGTTGCCCAGAGACCTGCGGCGACATCACCATCCCTTACCCGTTCGGTACCCGCCAAGGCTGCTACCGACAGGGCTTCGACCTCACGTGCGACGAGACACGCCATCCGCCGAAGCTGTCTGTGGGCGGCGGCGACGCGGAGGTGGTCGGCATCTCGATTCCGGACGGCACGGTGTGGATCCGCACCAAGATGCTCGACACGAGCGCTCTGCAGCAGCTCAACGGCTCGTGGTCCGCCGGCCTGAGGCCCGACGGCCCGCTGGCGCTGTCAGCCAGGCACAACCGCTTCGTCGCCATGGGGTGCAACCTCCTCGCCAATCTCTTCGCGCACGACACCTTCTACGCCGACAGAGACCGCATTGGCGTCTGCGCGGCGCTGTGCGTGGTCCGCACCTCGCTGCAGCCGGGGGACTCCTCCACCACCTCCTCATGCTCCGGCGTCGGCTGCTGCCAGACGCCCGTTGCGCAGGGCCTCCCGTCCTACACTATCGAGCTCAACGATCTGGCCCAGCGACCTACTGCCGCCTCCCCGTACCCGGTAGTGCACGGAGCCGCGTTCATCGCTGACGAAGAGTGGTTCAGAGGCCAGCAGACTGCGCTGCAGCGTAACTTCCTCCACGATCCAAGGAAGGTGGTAGATTCCACCGTGGTTCCGACGGTTTTGGAATGGTCGCTCAACATGCGCCGCGATGAGGACCTCTTCGTGGAAGATACCAGTGTCTCTCAGTGGAAGAGATGCATTAGCCTGAACAGCGTCATCGTGGAAGACGTAGAAGGAAATGTTTTCGGACAAGCACGGTGCAACTGCTCGAGTGGATATGAGGGGAACCCCTACCTCCCCGATGGATGCCAAGGTACGCAGTTTTCCTTTTTCTTTCAAAATCCGACTACTACATTTTTTTTTTCGATATGGGAGCATAGCCCCGGCCTCTGCATCAATCGAGGCACACAGCCATGTCATTTATTAAAAATTGTTCACAGTGTATACTTATTACAATCATGCAGTATCCAAGGTCGCGACAAGGACCAGCCAAACAAAGATGAAAAGAATACGAAGACTATTCATCTTCAATTCTTCTAATATGCCGCCATCCAGTAGCCTGGAAATAACAATCCCGTGTGACCGTCAATAGATGGTTGCATCCAGTAGTCATAGTATCCCGCTGCTCCTCCGGAAGTAGATATGCCCATAGCTGTATCCAATGCGCCGCACGAAGAATAACCTGCAAAAAATTGGTTCCCTTTTGTTTATTAAACACAATATCATTTCTACTAGTCCATATCGACCAGAATCCGACTACTACATGGTTTATGAATTGAACCGGTAGGGAGATCGTCGCTCTTTATTTATGAGTTTTTTAACAGTAATAATAAACATAAAATGCGAGTTACCTTTATTTGTTGAAATTGGAATATGTCACAAAGAGATGGAAAAGCACAAATTTTGTAGCAAAATCTAACTCAACTGACTAAGAGCATCCTCACTCGTTGGCGCTCCCCGCGCCCAAATCCGCCGATATTGTCGTCCGGATTGGAGGAAAATTTGGTCTGGGGAGGCCCATCTTCCCAGCCGCGAGCCCAGGATGGATGTAACGGACTTCGGCGAATTCAGACAAATTTGGCGAGTTCGTTCAAACATAAGCGAAATTTAATGATATTTAACATACATAGGCGAGTTCGTACATAAATAGGCCGAAATCGTACATATATTTGAATTCGGCGATTGGCAAACTAAACTTAAACTAAATAGTGTCCTACTACATGCCCAAATGGCGGTAGAAGGACGTGTAGTCGCCGCCGTCGTCGTCGCTCGAGCCGACGTTGTCCTGGGGCTCGTACCAGCGGCTCGTGCCCTGGCCAGCGTCGCCGGTGCGTGGCGGCGACGGAAGGTACATGTCGTCGTGCTCTCCTCGAGCTTCACCACCTCCCTGGGCGCGGCGTTCCTAGCGGCGGATGGTGCGGCGGCGCGAATGGCGAGTTGACGCGCGGCGGCCAGATCCAGCAGCCGCCGCTGCTGCTCCGCCTCCGGGCGCTCCCAGTCACGCCGACCAGTCCAGTGCGGCGTCGTCCGCGCGCTTCTCCTCCTCCATGTCCTTCAGCGACCTCGCGATCGTCTCCGCCATCGCGGCGTCCTCCGCGCTTCGCCTCCTCCTCGGCGAGCTGGTTTGCGGCGGCCTCTTTCTTCGTCTTCTTCCGGCCGCTCTGTAGAGCGGAAGGCCGGTCGCGGATGACGAGGGCGCCGCTGCTGCGCCCTCTGGTCGGCGGTGGCGACGCCGCTTCCTTCTTGACGGTGGCCGCCGTCGACCCGCCGGACCTGGACGCCGACCGCGAGCCAGACGAGGAGGAGGATGACACCATCCTCCTCGGCATCCACGAACTACCGTGTCGGCGCGACACGGTAGCGCCACCGGCGGCGGCATCCCAGACGGGGAGTTCCCGTTCTCGATGTGCGCGATCACATTTTCGAGGGTGCGGCGGCGCGCTCCACCATCGGCGGCGGCCGGCGGCGTTATTCCTTGCCGGAGGTGGAGGAGGGCCGTCGTACGCCCGGATTTCGCGTCGTACCTGCGCCGGAAGAACGCGATCCACGATTCGTGGTTGTCGGGGAAGAACCGCGGATCCGCGCGCTGCTCGTCACGAGTGACGAGCACCTCGTTGATCGCCGTTTCGAGCCCCCCCCGTTGGCGGCGGCGGGATCGGCACGCCGCCGCGCTCAGCCTCCATCCCCCGTGCGCGGAAGTCCGGCGGCGCCGGTAGCCCGCCGCTGGAGGAGCCGTCCCTCCCATTGGTGGAGAGAGCGGCGGCCGGCCGTTGTTGGCCGCACCATCGTTCGCCATTGCTACCTCTTCGAGTTCGGGGGAAGATTTGGTGGAATGCGAGAGAGAGGAGAGGTGAATGCGAGGCAGACGCGGTAGTTCGGCGATAAATAGAGGTAGGCGCGCATGATACCGAGACGACGGCATTAACTCGCCGCGTGGAAGCGCGGCCGGCGAATGCTGACCGGCGGGCTTTTACAGCGTGCGGAAGACGATGCGATGAGGACGACGATCGTGGTCTCTCGCCGACAAGTTGGGGCCACCGACGCGCGAGAAGTTTCCTCGACGTTTCGCGCGCTTTCGTCCGAGTCCCCGACCGCCTCGGGGGCCGGGGATGGCGTGGGATCGCCGGATGAATTTAGGCCCAAATCCAGACGAAAACGAGAAACGGGGGCGCGACTGTGCCGAATTACGCTGTCCGGATTGGAAAAACGTCCATGAAAGACCTAGTTACTCTAACTAACCGAATTAGAAAAATGTTTTGCTCGCCCTGCGTTGCTCCGCACTAGGGCGACAGCGACAGGGGCGACTTGCTCTCCTTATCTCTCTTTCCCTCCTGGATACCAGAGGAGGCCGCCTACTGGTCCAGTAGTCACTCGTGACTAGCAGTGGCCTCGGGTGGTTAGAGTATTTTTACTGGTGTTCCCCATACAATGTTCGGTGTCGCCGTATTTTGAGCCGTATGGGAGTATATCGGCGCTAAAATTATAATGTGGGCCGGTTAACTCCCAACCATGCCCCAGGCTCCCATAAAAAAGTTCACATTTTGAATTTGATAAAAACAAACGATTTAATAGATAGTTCGGCGATTGCATACACAGTTTGACTATTTTTTTTAAAAAAATCTAAATCTAATGGCAGGCACGGCTGAGGCCTAGGCGCCGGTACATCACCGCAACGTAGTCCTTGTCGTCGTTGTCGGGCTCCTGCTTCGGCGACACGTAGTAGCTGTCGTTGTAGCCCTGGCCAGTGTCGCCGCGTCCGCGCTTCCTGCTCGACGGGTCGACCTCCAGTCGTTCGCCAGCACTTCGGCTGCAGGCAGCCGCTGGGAGGAGAAGGCGCGTGACGCCGCGGATGATGATGCCGCCGCCTGCACGCACGCCTGCGAGGGCTCTCGTCGGGCTCCTGCTTCACCAACGCTAGGAGTCGGAGAGACGGCGTGGAGTACGACGAGTAGCGGGCGGGCGAGGAGGAGGAGTGCGAGAAAGAGGAGCGTGACGAAGACGATGCATGTTGGCGGCGTGAGTCCCACCTCCCTCCCTGGTGGCGTGCTCCTCAAGGTTGCTACCACATATGAGAGCATATAGCATTGATTGTTGTGAGTGTGTAGGTTGTTTATACTTTGGAACACTTCAAGTCCACCTACGACAACAAGGGCTTCACAATGAGCCATTGTTGGATGTTGCCCAAGGACACAAGAAGTGGGAAACAAAGCCATACCCTTGGACGAAACTCGAGATGGCGGAGAAGAAGGGCAATGACAATTCATCAACGGAGAGGGTACCACAGACCTTTAATACGATGGCCAAAGCATAGGCGCCAACGCAACCGAAGAGGCAAGCAGTGGTGGTCGTGCCAAACGGCTAGCTGGCCACAAGGCTACGAAGACCAACATGCACTGGCATTCCAAGAGACCTTGAGGGAGTTGATGATCAAGAAGGAATGGGCCATTGCCGAGAGGGAAGAGAGGTGGCGCAAAGAGAAAGAGGCAACCGCAAAGAGCTTTGTTGATCTTATACTAAGAGCTCTTGAGGTGGAAGATGCCCTTGCGACGTCTAGGCTCATCGAGGCCGAGGCCAAGGCAATGCTCATGGATGCCGATGCCAAGTCTAGGGTCTTGGAGGCCGAAGCCAAGATCATGGCCGAGGAGAACCGGGTCATGCTCACGGACTTGGCCACCATCTCCGATCCCGTGCAAAGGGCTTGGATCGAGAAGAAGCAAAAGATGATCCTTGCTCGCGATGATTGAAGGATATTGGCATAGATGATTGCCATTTGGGTGAAAGTGGCCAATTTTTGGGTGAAGCTTGCCACTTTTTGGATAAATTGTAAGATATTGTCTAACTTTGCATATTTAGAAGAAACTTGCCACTAGTTGGCACTGCCTGGAGGGCAATGGCATATGTTTGCCACATATAGTGTTCACCAATTACTATGTTTTTGTGTTGCAATTTGAAATCAAGTTGGCCAACTGGTAAGGTCTTCAAAATCATCAGCGGACCGAATGGGTCGCGCCGCTGGATGCGCTATCCAGGCAGGCGAGGCCGCGCAACGCATTCTGTCCGCGGGCCGACCCAAACGGACAAAAACGGATCGTTTGGGTCATCGATTTGGGTCGGCCGCTGGAGATGCCCTTACATCTAAGGTACTACGAACCTTTTGTTCTGCTATTGCTACCGGTACACCTAGGGAACGTGGTGCTTACCTGGAATTTTTTTTAAAAAAGGTGTTTTGCGGCTTCAACTGCATTTCCAGGATAACAAACTAGTGTTCTTGATTTATGAAATCTCTATGCAATTGAAGTGTATTTTTTCTTGGCAATTTCAGATATTGATGAATGCCAGCGGCCAAATGTTTATCCATGCCTGCAAGGAACCTGCATTAATATGCCAGGGACATACCAATGCGCAACAAGGAAAAGTATCAGAAGCCTACCAGGTACAAAACTACATATACAACTCACTCACTTTATATAAAGCTTTGCTTTGTGCCTAGTAATAAACTGATAATAAGTACCACAGAATTATCATAAATTATCTGTTATGTATACATGCGTAGAGTAGTTGCTAAAATACTCCTGCTGCATTATTCAGATCTTAAATGACATAACCTAATACTGAAAGCATCAGAATCTGTATATTGAAAAATGGAAGACAAAACACAAGGAAAATAAAAACCAATACAGGATGTTATGTGCTTTATAAATTAATGCACCATGAATACTTCCTATATGATTTCTCTGATAAATATTCCAAAAAAACCTTTGTCGTGGTATAGTTTAGCAGTTTCAAAATTTCCATTTAAAATTTGCATTTACATATGGCAACGCAACTTATTACTGAGCACGATCCTTGCTTTCATTCTCGCCAGGTTTAATTACCGTAATTGCAATAAGTGCTGGCTTTGGCGTACTGTTTTCACTTCTGGGTATTACCAAAATAACCAATAAACTCAAGAAACAAAAAGCAAAGAAGCTGGGACAAAAGTTTTTCAAGAAAAATCATGGATTGCTTCTACAACAGTTAATCTCTTCAAACAAAGATATAGCAGAAAGAACTAGGATTTTCAGTTTGCAAGAGCTTGAGCAAGCAACGAACAAATTTGACCAGAATCGGATCCTTGGTGTGGTGGTGGCCATGGCATGGTGTATAAAGGAATCTTATCTGATCAGCGTGTTGTGGCCATCAAGAAGGCTAAAATTGCCATTCAAAGTGAAATCAACCAGTTTATAAATGAGGTTGTAATACTTTCACAGACTAACCATAGGAATGTCGTGAAGCTCTTTGGCTGCTGCCTTGAGACAGAAGTTCCTCTACTAGTTTATGAGTTCATATCAAATGGAACTCTCTCAGATCATCTTCACGGCCAACGTGAGAACCCTTTGTCATGGAAAGATAGGCTGAGGATGGCACTGGAAACTGCAAAGGCAATTGCATACCTACACAGTGCTGCTTCCATATCAGTATATCATAGAGATATCAAATGTGCAAATATACTTCTTTCTGATACTTTAACAGCAAAAATATCTGATTTTGGAGCTTCAAGGTCAATTGCAGTAGATGAGACAGGAATACTGACAGCCGTTCAGGGGACTTACGGTTACCTTGATCCTGAATACTACTACAGCAGTCGACTCACAGAGAAGAGCGATGTTTACAGCTTTGGAGTAATCCTCGCGGAACTACTAACAAGGGTGACACCAGTTTTTTCTGCTCATTCGTCAGAAAGAACAAGCCTAGCATCACATTTTGTATCACTGATAAGAGACAATCGCTTGTCAGATATTCTGGATCCACACATTGTTGATGAGGGAGATGCTAGAGATGCTGAAGTTGTTGCAAGAATTGCAGAAGCATGCTTATGCTTAAAAGGTGAAGAAAGGCCTACAATGAGGCAAGTGGAGACAGCACTTGAAGATGTGCAGAACTCAAGGGTCGGACTCTGTTCTAAGATTACGAGAGCGAACCAGAATGGTATAAATGAACAGCCATACAAGGGAAGCGAAGACGGTGAAGGAACTAGACTGTATAGCTTGGAAAAGGAGTTTATCCAGTCATCTGAAATTCCAAGATAACTTTATTTACACTGTTTTTCGAGAAAACGCAAAAGCTTTGCGTTCAATTCATTGATAGAAAAGAATTCTTCCAGGACTAGGGGTGTATTTAGCTCTTATTATTACAAATGTATCTCGTGTTAAGGGAACTTTTTTGAAATTTAACAAGCAAATACTTCTCTTCCCGGAATGTGCATAATCGGATGGCGTGTTTATGATTTGTAACAAAAGACAGATAAAAGGAGTAATTTGTGCAGGTTAATTTTTTGATCCAGTGGAATCCTATAGGAATTTTGAAGTATTGTCATCATTATATGAATTTTTGCTATGTGCACCTTTTGATTCATATGGTTGAATCCTTAGGATTGCATTGCACTTGTTTCGCGGGAAATATTCCATCCACTCAAAACCTCACACGTTACAAATCCTCTCTCTCTATCTCTGAAACTTGGTCTACTAGGCTAGCTACTACCTAGCTATATAGTCCCAGAAATTATACTAATATTCCGTAAACTCAGATAATTGTGCCAAATTATCAGTAACACCAGACATATTCCCTCCATCCGAAAATAAGTGAACTCAGATTTGCGAAAATTCGCATATATTTGGACGTGTTTTAGTGCATAGATACGTACGGATCTAGACAATTTGCTTCACTTATTTCCGGACAGAGGACGTATAAGTTATGTATAAATTTAATATTAATTATGAAAACCACAAAAAACATGATCACCTATTATGTTTAGTTTTATCAGGTAGTCACACTGATTTATACGCGAGCATGGTTTATATTTGATTAGAAAACAGAGAAATATATAAAGATATTCTATAAAGTCGGTTCATTTATATTCCGTAAACTTAGTGTACTAAATAATTATGTTGTTCATCACTAACATCATACATACTCCATCCGTCCGGAAATAATCACTCGGATTTTCTATATTTGTATGTACTCGGAAATATTTTCACGTATAGATATATGAAAATCCACACAAATAGCAAATATTTTCTAGATCGCCATCCTCTTATTAGTTCCGCTCCATCTGATTTAGGCATCATATATTCTTCATAGCATCATCTTCAAAGGAGTATTTGTACGCGATCCCGAAAAAAAGAAGGAACGTGAAGAAGATGGACACTGCTTTCTTAGATTACACGGATTAAAAAAGTATAGCCATTTAAAAGAAACAATCGTACCTATTTAAGACTCTATTTTCTTGTACTTTCCCATGTATACACGTTGGTGGGGACCTTTCCAAAACTCTATTTCCTTGTACATTCCCATGTATACACGTTGGTGGGCTGTATGTCCATCCGGGACGTGACAATATTTACGTAACGCTTATTTATTTTAAATCTCAGCCATTAAAATTAAGATCAATGATATATATAATTTAAGTGTATGTGGATTAACCTAGTGTCTCCGTTCAAACCTCTTATTTTGCTTTTAGTATATAATAGCAAAAGTGCCCGTGCGTTGCACCGGGAGAAATAAATACGCAAACATTTTAATAAGTTATCCGTGTTGGCACTTCTCTTTTTCACAATCATCAATTGTGATTACGGATATATAGCGTTTCTACTGTTAAAATGCAACTAACATGCAAATAAATTTTTGAAACATAAATAAAAATGAGTGAAATATACACAAATCTGCAGTTAGTAACAGAAATATATATCTCAATGCTTTATAAAGGATCTTTTTATAATATATAGGATAGGAATCATTCATAAGTTTCTTAACTCATGGATGAATATCTCCATTCGCTGAAGTTTGATGAATAGAAAATTGCAGAACCCGCCTATCAGCCGGCCAAAACCCGCATCCTAGCATGCACCTTCCAGGAACAAACGAACTGAGCAAAAAAAAAAAAAAAGGATGCATGTATGTAGGGGCAGAAACTCTTCTCTAATGTTCAGATCAGCCTACAACACCCCACTCATATGCAGACATGCAGAAATCCGTACATCTGCCACACAGCACGGCTACAGATATCCTCTGCACTTTATCTTCATAATTTTTTTGTATGCAGTTGGCATTATCTCAGACTCACTATTCCATGTTTAAATTCACCTCTAAATATACATCATATAAATAGATTGTAATCCTAAGAACCACGGTCGGAGAAAGCCAATAATTTTATAGAAAAATACTTGCCTGTTTATACTAAGAAGAGCTGCAGACCATTAGTTCGTTTGGATGGTGTCCTGCTGGTCTTGACAGAAGGCATCTTTTGGACATTAGATCAGCCGAGACAATGTCGAATAAATTTCTTGCTTAGCGGTAAGTTCACATCCCTCCAATCTCCACTCAGCTGGTCGCTGGTTGCTTCCCTGCAACTTCTCTTCTTCCTTGGACGAATTGGGCGCAACCCCGGTCACGTCGTACACCACGCCGGAGGCACAGCCGCACAGGCAGCAGAAAAATCCACGAGGAATAAAGCAACGAATGAACGTCATTGTTGGGGATCGATTACCAGCTCGCCGATCTGGGATTCGTCCGCCAAAAATCAGACAACTTCAGGGGTCTCGATCTCGGCTGTGGGGATCGATTACCACCTCGCCGGTCTGGATTCGTAAGCTAGAAGACTCACAGCTTCAACAGTCGCCGGTCTGGATTCGTACGCTAGAATACCGACAGCTTCAGCGGTCGCCGATCCGAGATTCGTACATCGGGAGATTCATAGCTTCAGCGGTCACGAGCGCGTGAATTGGATCGATGTAGGCCCTCTGTGGCCACGCACAAAAAGGAGGGCGGCTGTCCCAGCATCAACATCGACTGATTCCATGGCTTAGAGGTGCTAGGCATTTGGCTACAAACCCTGCCCGACAAGATCGGCGGATTACGCGTCTTCTTGAACTGCAAGGTCATCACGGAGTTTCGATACGCAGCAGAACTCGGGAGTCGGGAGAGAGGGAGCTGATTTATTTCCGCGCGGGGAAGAGAGAGTCCCTGTAGGACGGGGCAGGGGAGCGATGGACTCTTCACGGTAGGAGGCGGTCTCCCCTCTGGAAGCGGTGTACGGTCCACGGAAAGAACAAAACGCGACGAACCGGTAGATGACAATATGCAGTATTATGTATTTCGGTGGGAGGGCAAAACGGTTTTAAAAATTGTTGGACGAAAATTCTGCAGAAACCTTAGATCCGCTTAGGGATTTACGCCGGCCAAAACGACCCACTCGCGTCCCAAAGGCCGGGTCCGGACGTCTAAATGTTGTCCGTCCTAGACCTGTATAGAGTCTCACGAGACGCCGACACAAATTTTACACTTACTTTTTGTTTGGAGGTCGCGTTTGGGACGTGGCTGAAAAGGGACCTTTTTCAAACGAAAATTTTGTCCGACGTCCCCCAAACGACTAATCCGGCGCTTTGTCCGGACATCGTTTGGGGGACGCGACTGGAGATGCTCTTAGCTCCTTTAATATTAGGTATAGATAGATAATAGATTTGCTCCCCTAACCAAGCAGGCAAAAACATACGATTTTTAGACTGTACATATTGTATTTACGTAGGACCTAACTCTAATTGTACCAAACCGTAATTGACCTGAGTGTGCCTATATATACACAGGAAACCCACGGTCTTTGATGTGCTAGGCTTCCCCCAAAATCCTCTCTCTCATGTTTCTACAATGATTGTCTGGTCATCATCAATCCTCTTCTTTTCTCTTGGGCTGATGCATAGAATGTTACTTTGAAAATGTTGTTTCTGTTAGCTTTCCTGAAAATTGTCATTGTTCCTTCCAGACACACTTCTTTTTGTTGCAAATCCCACTTCTGCATCTCTTTATTCCCAATTTTCTCCAAAATTCTAGCAAGGTTCCATTTCATTTTCACATCACTTTGAAACTATGTGATTAGCATTTAAATATTAATAAATAGAAATTAATAAATTTTCTTGATTTTGGAGCTAGACAATTGCCCTCACCTTAGGGCTCCTTTGATTTATAGGAATTGTGTAGAATCTTATAGGAAAATTTTCTACACATGTTGTTTGATTCGTAGGAACATATTATATAGGAAAAAATTCTATAAGAATCTTGTAGTGTAAATTCTATAGGAAAAAACATGAGGTCATACCTCATGGAAAATTTCCTTTGCCACAATAAAACACACTTCATCTTCCCATATGATTCAAGTAGCCATGACATTCCAATACTATACTTTTTCTACCCTATGAATCAAAGGTGCCCTTAATCTATGTTTATGGCCTCGAGTTACGATGCTTAATTTCTTTCATATTGGGACGGGCCATGCAGAGGTGGAGCAGATACGGAAAGAGTAAGAATTTTCTTCTGGTTTCGTGGATGCACAGGATATGAGCCCTTTGATTTTTTTGATAAAGAGCATGTCGCGACCCCGGAGGTCAAGGCTAGACAAACCCAGACATCAGTCTGGCATAAACATAACCTAGATCTCTAGGGTCTACAGGATGAGAATCGGTAACACAACAGTGACTCTACGACTGAAAGCAAATATATTAGAACTCTTAACAGAGTTAAGATCCAAATTTATTACACGCAGAGGTCACTGACCACAATTCAACAAGCAACGGAAAGCAAATTATGTTATTCTACATAACAAGACTGCAAAGGGCCTAAGAGGCCATAACATAAGGCGATGTCCCAGCCCATAAGTCTCAGACTGCCGCCTAGGAACTCCGAACTACTCGTCGACGTCAAGGTAGAAACCACCATCTGTTGGAAGTACTTCGTCTGAAACAAAGCATGCAAAGCTGAGTACAGAGAATCGTCAAGACTTAGTACAACCTGTTAGCAAAGCGGGTATGCGAGGCTTTATGTGAAGCTTATTTTGCGGAAAACCAGTTTTCCTTTGTAAACAGGAGGGAGCAGAAGCTCGTCTATTCAGACCATTTTCAAAAGGGGGTAAGAGAGTGATAACAACTCTAGCTCTAATATCATTATGTTGAATCCACCAAATCTTTATCATCACCTGAACCTATCATCTAGGATCAACCCCTCGACACCCTGAGAAGGGATCCTTAACCACACTCTTGACATCAAGTTTTACGATTAGGTTCAAGTTGTCTATGATCATCATGTCCTTTCCCAAGTCGTTCGTAACCGTGGACACGGCTTTTCGAAAAAAATTACCCTACAGGGGTGTACAACTTTACCCACACGCGTCGACCGACTCTTAGTGCCACTAGATTAACACACTTCTTTGGTGTGCCGGCAGAGGGTGGTCGACCAAAACATTTCCCTTACTTTGCCTATTCCATGAGTCAAACTAACTGGGGAACTCCCTCATCGTAGGTAGCCATTCTCCGAGGCGGTCCCGGTCATTGTGTGCAGGGGATCCAGTTCAATGCCTCCAGCATCCTTCAACCCAGCCACGCCCTGTATGATGCACTTTGAAAATCCTTTCCACCTTTTCCCCATGCGTATGGCAAATGGAACTCACGATCTAATTGACTCATGGGTAAGCTAGGCAAGATCGGGCCAAGGGGTTTCCATGGGCCCCGTGTGGCTGTACGCCCAGTCTTGGTTCCAAATGCAAGAACTCAGGTCCTAGTATCGGTGAGAACGAGTCAAATCACCACATCCCCATGTGGCGACCCATCCAAACCTTTAAACATGTTTATTAACATCATCACTTATCTTACCACGTCATCCTGTCAAACTAGGTTCATTCGTAGCGCTGATCCATCAATCGGTTGGATCAGACTTTAACAGCTAAGCATGGCTAAGCATATTATATATACGGCTCTAACGATGCGAACAAGCTCAAACCTAGTTTTGTTGGGAGCGGTGGATGAGAAACTTTGAGCCACAAAGATAGAATATCTACAACTGCCAATAAAACATATTTGAAGCTTATGTAATATGTAAGAACCAGAAGTAAAAGCATTTCGAAACCATATATGAACTAGGTTAGGGCTTGCCTTGTCCCTCGTTGTTCGGGTGCTGCTCTTCGGTGGCGTTGATCTTAGGCTCGCGTTTGATCCCTATCGAGAAGAACCAAATACCAAAAAGGAAGAGAACAATCAAGACATGGTACAATGCAATGCACATACAATATGATGACATGTCATATTAAAGGGGTTTGGGTAAACCCCAGGTGCATCGACGAAAAACTAAAGGGGGTCGACATCGAACCCGACACATGAGAGGGGTTGATTAGGGTTTCTACTTAGGCTCCATGTTTAATTGGTTCAAGGATGTATGAAACATGGATAATAAATTAGGATTTGTTTTTCTGGTCATTTTGATATATTATTTGTATTTTTCTGAGTTAAAATGAAATAGTTATGAATTTTCCAAGTTTAATTCATTTTAAAACAATTTCTAAAAATTCTATAAAAATATTAAAAGTTTGACAACTTGGACCCACTTGTCATAATTTTATTCTTTTCTAAATATTTATGAAATTAATAAATATCTGACAATAGGGCCCACATGTCATATTATTTTCTATTTACAGAAATACAGAAATGAATTACATAAAATAATTATGGTGTCACGCTGACATCACTGTGACGTCAGTGCGGCCTGGAGCTCGCAGGTGGAGCTCAATCTCGGCGAAGTGGGCCGCGGTAGAGTGTGCACGCGTGGGCACACCAGGCAGTTTGACGCGGCCGACCATTTGGTGGCGGCGCCGCTGGCAAAAGTTGACCGAAGCATGGCTGGCGGCGGCCGGGACAGGTGCGCGTGGAGGCGG